>JARGGL010000001.1:4318125-5757500 GCA_029955375.1 Rubus parviflorus | reverse complement strand
TTTCTGGGGTGGCTATAGCCCAGATTTCTAGTAGTGATCACTTCCCAAAATGCTAGTAAACCACATCTAAAGATTAAGAAAATCACAATGAAGCACACCTTATCTTGTGATTAGAGGGAAATGCAACTAGTTCTCGAAATAATATATCAAACAACGGCGCAAAATTTCAAAATTAATTTCTACAGCAAAAATCATAAAAGGAAAATCCTTAAAGACACTATGAAACTTCCCTTGTGGTGTAGACTGTAGTCTGTAGATACTAATGGCAGGTGAATCACTTCAGTCCTGTACTAATAAATAACCTCCTATACGCACCCAATCTAAAAAGTTGAATTTCAAATTTTTACCTAATGTGATTCTGTGTGCCAGAAAACTTACCATATCTGATGATCCATTAATTGGCACTATACACATAATCTAGTTGTATACGAATTTTTAATTTATATATTTAATTTGACAAAAAATTCTCTATCCATTAGTCCCATATAAGTACCACACTGCAGGCTGCAGCAGACATTATTCTTGCTCATTCTCATTGTCTGTTCTTCAAACACACACTCTCAAAATGAGTACCTCCATAGTGACCCAGGAGAAGCTTCATGCATTTCACAGGATCGATCGAGAGATGTTCTCCCGATTGGTCGTAAGCTTCATGCGTGACCCCGCTGAATCTCTCCTAGTCATGGCCTTATGGCTATGGCTAGAAAAGAACGGGTACCCCAACATCATAATCATGATGTTGGGGCTTCCCGACAGCATAGTCAATGCTTTGGCTGATGAAGCTGTGCTGTGCTTGAGGTGTTTGGACTGCAGTACTAGTAACAATACTCTCTTACGTCTAGCGCCAAACGGTGGAATTGTCCTCACTTCCAGACTCATGCAGAAGGAAATCTCACTCCAATGGTTCATCCAGAACAGATTCACTACAATCAGTGGGGTAAAGAATTTTCTCACCAATATCTGTGCTAGAATATTTACTGACATATTGCAGAGGGTTTTGCCTGGTACCAATCCAATACTGTCACAGTTTACTCATCCACAGCAGCCTCTTGTGATTCCGGGATTTCCACATCCAGTGTTTGGTGCACTCAATATATTCCCGGGATTTGTTGCGGACTTTATTCCCACAGGAGGGTTATGGGGTTGGAAGCCATCAATTGAGTTATCTGTTGATGACAGGACTATGTTTCTTACATTCTCAAGGGGGTTTCCTGTGTCAGTGGAAGAAGTGAAGAAGCTTTTTTCAGATGTTCTTGGGATTGAAAAATGTGTCCAGGATGTGGACATGGAAAATGTTCCTTCTGATGAACAACCATTGTATGCAAAAATGGTGTTATTTTCTGTCACATTTGTTGATAGGATCTTGAAAGGGAATCGCGTCTCCAAGTTTCGGATCAATGGCAAGCACATCTGGGCTCGAAAATATGAACGACGAGACTAGATCGAGGATGTTCGATAAGATCGAGTAGAGAGTGACAGCAGTAGTACTCTGTCTTCTAGATTGTAAGAGCTTGGTTATCACTAGAGAATTAAGTACCAATGTAGACACATTTTGGATGAGATGGAATAATAATCTTTAGTTATGGTTTTACAGATAATATTCGCAATGGCTATATTTTCTGAGATGTTTTTCTATTTTAAGATCGTACACATTTTTCTGGATAAAAACTTACGATATTTAGTGTTTTCTATTTAATAGTGTGCATGCATTTTGCCGCACATCTAAAATCTAGACAACGATTGTTAATTAATGTCGTGCATGAAAAAAAAAATCTCCACTTAAAAATATAGATAACTTTTCTGTAATTTCTCAAATTGTAATTACAACATTAAAGTCGCTACACCGCGCGGCCACAACAATTTAATAACATAGTATATGAATAATAATTTCATATAAATTTTATCATTACGTGTCTTGAGTTGCCACGCAAGTTTGATATAACTGTGGTAACAATTGAACCCATATCTATATTGTCTTGACTCTTGACTTGTGATGCAAGTAATAAAATGTGGGTACATTGTCCTAATTGTACTTTTATTCAGGTAACTACAATGGTTTGATTTTTAGTTTGTTTCTACTTAATTTAATTTGAAAGGAGTTTTGTCTTGTTATTCTTGTGCAGCAGGACAAGAGTTTGCACTAATTTTCTTTGGTCATAAACACATCATAGTGTAAGTCAACTCCTGCTAGATAGGGCCACCAAAATACAAACCATGGCATCTCCACTTCCAACAGTCCATTACCCAAAACTCCATTCAAAGATTACCCTTGACACAAAATTGAGAAAAAGAACAGAAACAACAACTAAGAACAACATAAACTTCAAGCAGATCAGTATTGATCAAAAGAAAAATATAATATCTTATAGAGTAGTAAACATAGTTTATATCCTCCTATATATATGCACATATGAATATCCGCTTTTGTTTAAGTTGTAGCTCTCATCTACAGCCATGCTTTTTCTTCTATTCTTCTCTACCTTTCTTCTTATTCATAACAACCAAGCCTCTTTGAATGATCCCATCACTTTCTCCTTCCCCACCTTCAATCCTCAGAGTTGTAGCAGTGAAGGTAAATTATTATGCATGGGCTCAGTGACTTCAGGTAAAGGGTATTTGAGTCTCACACCAGAGCCACAAGAAAGCAATTCAAGTTCATCATCGGCTTTGCCATTATATAAAGTTGGGAGGGTTTTGTATCGATACCCAGTTCCGGCATGGCCGTCTTTTATCTCTACAACTTTCACCGTCAGGATCTCTGCCTTCTCAAACACAACTGGTTCTGGAGATGGAATGGCATTTGTTTTTGCTCAGGATAGTAGTCCTTCTCCTCCCGATAGCTATGGCTCATTTCTCGGACTCCTTGATAGATCAACACAAGGTTAATATCTTTAAATATTCTGATATTTTTGCTTAATTTCTAGTTGCAAATAAAATTTTATTTAATCCCATATACACATGCAGATTTTTCTAAAGTGATCGATCACATTTCGTAACCACATTATGTATCACAATATCACATATGTAATAGAGGTGAAATCGAGTCTGCCTCTATTAGAAATGTGGTTGTAAAGTAGTCAGCAAATGTACGTAATGTGATTAAATATTGGGGTCCAAAAATGTACCCTCTAGCATTACTATTTTTCTAGGGGCTGTGCATTATGCTAAACCTTTCACACATAATGATTGCTAGAATTATGAAATGAACTTGGCTACTTTGACAAGGGTATATTTATATTATTTTTTTCTAAATTTTTTGGTACTGTTAAAAAATCAGGTGGGGTGATTAAGCAATTAGGAATTGAGCTAGACACTTTCATGAACCATGAGTTTGATCCAGATGACAATCACATAGCCATTGACACAACAAGCATAATGAACCCAGTTGCGATAAAGAGCCTCAACAGCTCAGGCATCAACCTCAAAAGTGGAAGAGACATCAAGTTCACAATTGAGTATGATGGTTGGAATCAAATCCTCCATGTTTCAGCTGGGTACTCTGAGAACCCAATGGTGACCATTTTAAACCATTCAATCTCCATGTTTGACACTGTTCCAAGCTCTGTCTATGTCGGCTTCACAGCCTCTACTGGGACTCTCCCAGAGAGCCACCAAATCCTTGATTGGGTTTTCACCTCACTACAGTTGCCATCTCCTATCCCTCCTGGGAATGAAAAAGGACATCATAGAAATACCAGGAACATTTGGGTTGTGGATGTGCCTGTTTTTCTGGGTGTGTTAATATTGATGGCCTTCACTTACCCTTTGATTTTGAGAGTTGTGAAGAGAAATCACTGTGGTGGGAATGAGAGAGAAGATATAGAAAGCAGGACAAGAACAGCTGCAAATGCCCCTAAAATGTTTAGTTACAAGGAGATTTCAAGGGCTACTCGGGACTTCAGCAAGGAAAATCTGATTGGGGCAGGTGGATTTGGAGTTGTCTACAGAGGCATCATACCAGATGTGAAAGATGTTCCTCCTAAAACTATTGCTGTCAAGAAGATTACAGCAACCTCCAAGCAAGGTATGCGACTCTGTTCTGCTTGTACTATTTTTTTTTTGGCCTGCAAAATATTTCCTGTAACAAAAATCAACAATACTAATGAAAAGAATCATTTGGGTCTGTTGGTCAGTTTTCAAAGTATTTATAAAGCAGACCCTCAAGTATACTTGGATAGTTTTGTTACTAAATTAACTTTCTAGCAACATTTAGGTAACCATATTGTAGATCACACCTCTAATCAAGCACGAATTAAATTATGACTTACTTGGACTATAACTTATTCGAACTCCAAAGGAAAGAAAATTTTCTATGCCCCATACAAATAGACAATTACCTACATTCCTATGTAATTCCTATGTATTTCTTCCAATCTCTATATATGTACTAAAGTAATGTTCATTTTCAAACACATTACAGGGGAAAGGGAGTACTTCGCAGAAATATGCACAATTGGGCGCCTAAGGCACAAGAACATAGTGCAACTCCAAGGCTGGTGTCACGAAAACGAAAGTCGCTTCCTAATCTATGAATACATGCCTAACGGAAGCCTCGACCGTTACATCGGAAAGGGCATCCTTGATTGGAAAACTAGGTACAATATATTGGCAGGCTTGGCATCAGCATTACTTTACCTCCATGAAGAATGTGGCAATCCTGTGGTTCACAGAGACATCAAACCCAACAATGTGATGTTGGACTCTCACTACAATGCTCATCTTGGTGACTTTGGGCTAGCAAGACTAATGCTACAAGATCCCTCTCTTACAATTCCCCTAGCTGGTACTCCCGGGTATTTGGCCCCAGAAGTGCTAGGGTTTGCCGGAAAAGCTACCCCGGAATCGGATGTCTATAGCTTCGGAATGGTGGTGCTAGAAGTGGTATGTGGGAGGAGATCAAAGGGTATCTTCGATGACTACAGTTTAGTAGAACATGTATGGAATTTGTATGCGAAAAACGAACTGCTCGAATGTGTGGACCAAGTTGTGCTTGATGGGAAATTTGAGGAGGAACAAGTGAAGAGGACATTGATTGTTGGCCTTGCTTGCTTGCATACAGATTTTATGCTCAGGCCTAAGATAAGGAAGGTGGTGCAGATTCTGATGAACCCAAATGAGCCTCTATTGGATTTGCCAGAAACAAGGCCAAGGCCTAGTGCAGTCTATCTATCAATTTCTTCTTCTGCTCCTAGAACCACTGATTTTGGCTCTGATGCCTCATCTAGTATAATGATGACATAACATACAGGATGGACTTTACAGATTCAACAGAATTTCAGTAAATATTTGAGTTTCCATGAAAATATTGTTAGCTGGTGTTGTAATTACTGTAGGTGATGTACATGCTTTGTAAAGAGAAGAGTGTAACATATTTCTTGTGAAAAAGACAAAAAAGAATGATGCGTTTGCCGGGAGTCGAACCCGGGTCTATTGCTTGGAAGGCAATTATCCTAACCGTTGGACTACAAACGCTTGTTGTTTAAAATTCACCAGTTTTTAATATGTAATCGCTTCTTCATGTATAAGAGAGATTGATCTGCAAGCTTCATTTTGGAGATTGAAGTGTCTGGTCCTCACTCAGAAACCCTAGTAGCCCATTTCCATAGATCCTTTCAAAATTCTAAGAGAAAGCTCACATTGAACATGGATGGAATGAAAAAGAAGACTTAAAGATCGATCCTGTGAAACTGTGAAAGGTAAGCATTCAAAGACAATTTTATGGCTGCTTGTATAATGAATAGAGTAATTAGGGTTTAGGACTTTAGGGAGGCCATTGTGGAGGACCTTTCTTCTGATGAGATTTTTGGTTTAGTTTGGACCATGTTAGAGCATCTCCAGCAGTAAAGCTATTATTTTTAGCTAAATTAGCTAAAAGTTAAATATAACTACCTAAATTTTAGACTTCTGCTCCAGCAATGATACCTATTTGTAAAGTCAATTTAAATTTTTTCAACTAAAACTGAAAAATTTGAACGTTAGAGTATTTGAGTTTTACCTATTTTCTCTCTCTTCTTTAGTTAAATATAGGTAGAGAATTTAGCAAAAGTTAAATTTAACTTTTGTTTAGGTAATCTGTTGGAGCTAAGTTTTGCCTTAAATTTAGCTAAATTTTAAATTTATTTTAAAATGGGTCATCTACTGGAGATGCTCTTACATCTAGCATATATAGAAAGTTAGGCGGCCTAACATCTCCTTCGCTAAACAGTTCAAGTATTTTGAATTATCAAGAGCTAATTAAGGCATAGTTTAGCATTGCCAAAATCATTCTCAATTAAGCCTATCTAGGCTCAAGTGAGGTGAGGACTCACTTGATTTGACTTTTCATATATAATCGAGATTGCGTGGACATGGCTATATGCCTATATATATATATATATTCTTAGAGTTTGGAATTAGTAAAACTCAAAGTTGGTAAAATGACAAATCCTGCTTCGATCGAGTTTGCAAATAAAACAAGAAGAAGGAAATTGAAGCAAGATGGGTTTTTGTTGGTAGCCAGCCAACCACTAGGGAATGAAATAGGAATAGTATCAATTAGCTAATTGACCCATCTTTGATTTATTCAAGCTTCCATATGAATTGTAAACACTGTCGCTTTAGGGCTCCATTCACAATAATTTATACTACATAGAAATTGAAGACTATCTCACAAGCAACTCCACCAATTTTATTTCCTTGTTGAGAAAATTTGTAGCTTATTCTCACAGTTCCACTTAATTTGCAAAACTTTCAACTACATACCCTAATTAAGTAGCAGGTTAGAGTCCATATAGAAGCAGCATGGTGATCAAGAGAAAAATGTCACCTTATTTTGTAAGCTTGGCAAACAAAGAGATCGATCATTTGGATTTTGGGTCTCTGACATGTTTGATTAATGTCTTGTGAAGCTGTTGTTGGCATGCACCTAAGTTATGAACTAATGCATCAAATTGGCTTTTAGCTTCATTTGGAAAGTCTCATGTTAACACTTAACATTGTCAAGGATTCGACCTAAATTTCATTGACATGGATCCTTTACTTTTACTTGGATTTTTTGTGCTTGCAAGTTGTATCATTTTTAGTGGGTCAAAAACTAGGGATTCATAAATTCTGAATTTGTAATCAAAGGGATAGGATTTGATTCATGCACATGAAAGCACCAAAATTGAATATGTGCAATTTAAAATAAACTACATCCGACCTTTTTAATTTTTGCCAATTTACTCCATCACTATTAAATTTAAGTAATTATATCTAAATTTTCTATCTCATCATAAAGATAATTTTGTATCTTCACATCATTAATAAAGTATTATAAATAAATATCCAACTATTGCATCTCAGGTGTGAAATATAAAGTTATCTTGAGATTCCTAGAACATGAGGTGTGTCTAATAGAAATTTGGATACAATTAATAAAATAATGACGGTAAACTAAAGATAGTAGATAAATGGGCAGAAATTTTTAAAAAAAATTAAGGTGTAATTTTCAAAATTAAAGAGATAAATCAAGAAATAAAATTACCATGTAATTTTTTAAATAAATAATTACAAAATAGTAATATTTGTCACCGACAACCTTGATGACCAAAAATTGATAAAGAGAGAATGAAAGAAGAAAAGTAAAAGGCTATGGTTGATTGGTTCATGGGTCCATAACTTAACAAGATCCATTTAATGCGAAGCGATTTATCTTCAAAGACACTGTACGGCCACACGTCACATCAACTCGTGCAGTCATGGATCCCCAGGGGGCCGCCAGGGACACGTGACGCTTCCAAATTTGCTTTCCTCTTTAATTCCGAATCCATGCCTCTCGAACTTGAAAATTGAAACAAAACATTTCAATCCAACACAATTTTAATAATTCCTTAGATTTACTTTTTACTTTCGATCTTTTCTTTTTTTGTCAATTTTCATAGCAATTAGCAATTTATTCTCCTCTTAATGGGGTGAGTTTCATGTCCTCATGTTTTTGCCTCGGTAGGATACATATTATCCTTGATTACCAACCTATTGATGGTAAGCAACTAAGCATTAGTTGTTGTTAAATTTAAAGATTTTGTCGTCCTAGTCATTTAGTTTGTATTTTTTCTCACAATTACAAATAAATATTTCCCACTAATATGATCGTGACCCCTTGGTTTTCTCTCAAAGCTGACATATAGATTAAAGAAAAAATAGAGTAAAGAAAAAAAAATATTATCTCTCCTTGCACTACATTATCAAATCCCACCAAAAAAAAAACAATAACAAATAATGATGCATATAATAGTGTTGTGTCAAAGCCTCAAACTACAAACTCCCCAACTTCAACCGAAAAAATAATATACAATAAAGTTCCAAATCTAAAAGAATCGATTGTAATTACATGACTAAAAACATAATAAACTCACTACCAAACATTAGGAAATAATAAGCCAATAAAAAAAAGGAATTTATTTATTTTTAGCTAAGAAAAAAAATGAAAATACGAAGCCCCCCTATACGAAGCCCCAATACAACCTCACCCATGAAACCCCCACACTATAATGCACTTTTCCACTTGTATTTTATTTCTCCATTTTCCACGCAAATAAAAACCTCCCCTCCTCCTCTCGCTCCTTCACTACAATCCAGCTCTCACTCCCAACTCAACCTCTTCCTTGTTCAATCACAGTTTCTATCTGACCTCTTCTTCCTCTTCCTCCTCCTCCTCAGTTATCCTCCACCCTTTTCTCAGCCACAGCCCCACCTCCATTTCCAGAAAATGGGCAAAGGTGGCTCTCTCAGCGAAAGCGTCATCAAGAAGATCCTCCTCTCCTACACCTACGTCGCCATATGGATCTTCCTCAGCTTCACCGTCATCGTCTACAACAAGTACATCCTCGACAAGAAGATGTACGGCTGGCCCTTCCCAATTTCTCTCACCATGATCCACATGTCCTTCTGCGCCGCCCTGGCCTTCCTCCTCGTCCGAGTCTTCAAGGTCGTCGAGCCCATGACAATGACCCGAGACATCTACCTCTCCTCCGTCGTCCCCATCGGAGCCCTGTACTCCCTCTCTCTCTGGCTCTCTAATTCCGCTTACATTTATCTCTCTGTTTCCTTTATTCAAATGCTTAAGGCCCTCATGCCTGTGGCCGTTTACTCTATTGGGGTGTCATTTAAAAAAGAGACCTTCAAGACTGATACAATGGTGAACATGCTCTCTATCTCTGTCGGTGTGGCCATTGCGGCTTATGGGGAGGCTAGATTCGACACCTGGGGTGTCATTCTTCAATTGGGTGCGGTTGTTTTCGAGGCCACAAGGCTTGTCATGATCCAAATCTTGCTCAACTCCAAAGGGATCACCTTGAATCCCATTACGTCTTTGTATTATGTGGCTCCTTGTTGCTTGGCCTTCTTGCTTGTGCCTTGGATCTATGTGGAGTACCCAACATTGAGGGACTCCTCCAGTTTCCATTTAGATTACTTGATTTTCGGGACCAATTCCCTCTGTGCATTTGCTCTCAATCTCGCTGTGTTCTTGCTTGTGGGGAAGACCTCGGCTTTGACTATGAATGTGGCTGGTGTGGTGAAAGATTGGCTCTTGATTGCCTTCTCTTGGTCTGTGATCAAGGACACGGTGACCCCAATCAATCTGGTTGGCTATGGCCTTGCGTTTTTGGGGGTTGCGTATTACAACCACTTGAAATTGCAGGCTCTCAAGGCCAAGGAGGCGCAGAAGAAGGTGGCTCAGGCAGATGAGGAGGCCAATAATAGGCTGTTGGAGGAGAAGGAAGATGAAGGAATGGTGAAGAGAAATGAATCCCAGAATTGATTTGCAGGGTTCCTAATTGGATTAGGAACAAATTTGAGCTAGATTATGATAATAAGAGCAGTGTTGGATAGAAGGTGGAAGAGCATAAAATGGGTTCGAATTGAGGGGCGAAAGGAACTTGCCACGTTCGGTTTTCTTTTGCTTCTTGCGATCAAGAATTCGGGTTCGGTATATTGTTTTAGATTCCAGTTTTTGTTATGCTAGCTGTGGCTGTTCTTTTTAGTACTTCCATATTAGTATTGCTAAGGATTTGAGATTCACAACTGTTGCTTATAGTGCCAATCATGTAATGTTTAGTAGAGGAAGAATCTCAGTTGCCTTATTTTTTTGTTTTTGTTCCTCTTTTCTTTTATGTTTGTGTAGGAACTCCTTGTTATGAAGCTTTTTAATACTTATTTATTCATATTCATTATCTTTGTCTGAATGGGATTATTGTTGGTGAGTCTTCTGAAGTTGGCATATGATAAGTTAGATCACTTTTGTGTTCTTTCTCATCTCTACTGGATTGATGTTTGTCAATTCCATCACTAGGAAAATTGAGACTTATTTGGGAAATGGAAAAGAGAAAAGGGTAGATACTCATCTGGCCAAAAGTGGGACTTTTCAAGTATTGGAAGAAAAATCATGGCCATAAAGAACAACTTGTTAATGCACTTTGAAACTGCCTATTTCAAATTATGGGTCACCTTAGCATCTCACTATAATTATGGGATTGATGTCTTGTTTGACTAGGACCAATTCCTATGGGTACATAAGTAAGCAAGTTAGGTAAGAGGTAGAAAGTCTTGCCCCAAGCTATCACCTCCCATATAGGCTTTCAGTGCAATCCACCAACCCTGTGATTATATAATAGACCAGGGCCACCTATTTTTTACCTTCTATTATGAAGTTACTGAATTCCAATAGATTGTATCTTTCTATCTTTTAACTTCAATCAACCCCTTTTAACTATAAGAGGGTTATCTGTCACATTAGATGGTATCTAAAATTGGATAAACTTTTGTGCGCCACACATATTAGGCTAATCTTACAGACTTATAGCTCACGTCTTCAGAGTTTCTTCTATAATTTGCTTTTTGTCTTATTTTCCAACCGTCACGCCAACCATTCTGAGCAAATGCACCCAAAACTATGACCCCCATTAACTTCTGACATGAGGTTTAAGTTAACAAGGTTGTTATGCTAACCTTGTTTATACAATGACAATGGTGTTGTTTACAAGAGGTAACTTCCAATCTTTGTTGCTTTTAAAGAGCTGACTGTATTCCTTCTATGAAATCAGAGTTTAGTATCAGCACATTATTAAGCCAAAAAAAATATATCAGCACATTAAACAACTACATCCACATGGGTTGTGAAGATTTAATAATGTGATGAACTGTCCAACAAAACCAAATATAACAATGTGTTTACTTGTAGTGGCATTGGACTAATCCATTTTCTAAAATAAACTAGCTGCAGAATTGACCAGGATTGATTAGTGAAATTGGTGGAGGGCTCCGGCTCAATATGAATTAATCTTGTTCTTTTACCAACATAGGATGGGATTTTTGGGATTTTCAAAAGACTCCACAATGAATTTTTTTTTTTGGTCAAGCACAAGTTCGTTATTAGTAGACAAATTGACATGATACCAAATGGGATAAGGTGTCACGATCTTGGGAATATTAATAATTTTGGTTGCCGGCTTAGTTTGGCTGGTTATTTGAACAATGTCTAGTTGGGATTTGTCTCAAATGGTTGGTTATTCATACATCAAATAAGGGTTTATCTGTCTCAAACGTGATTATTTTTGGTTTGGTATTTTTCAATCTATGTCTGGAGTTAAAATCCCACCATTCAAGCTAGTGAAGAAACAATATCATATAGTTGACCAGAATGAAGCTGGTGAAACAATATCTATACCCTTGACTATAAGCCCCATAAAATTCAACTTTCTGCTAGAGGCCCATACCCAAATTAAGCACATCTTCAATGCTAATATCCTATATACCAAATGCATCAGCCATTTCATTTGTTTATCCATAGTCCATACATACACTGCTGCCCTAAGATTCAAACTTGAACTCATACTAAATACTAGTTTGATTAATCAAAGACTGCTTCCAAAAAAAATAATACTAGTTTGATTAATTAATTGTCTTTAAGCATGATATAAAACTAAACCCTAAATAAGGGTGAAAGAGAACAAAAAAAAATATATTTAAGCACATAAAAATATTGAAAGAAATAAGTACGTAAAACAAAAAGTCTACACATCTATATCCTCGCATTTAACCATGTAATTGTATCAAATAAATACGACTTGAGAAGTTTTCGACATTGTAGTAGAAGTTTCAATCTTTGTTATGTTTAAAGAGTTGAGTTCATCCCCCGGTATGATAACAGAGTTCCGAGATCAACATATTAGCAATAATATGCACATGGGGGGTGTCAATCATTCTAGTCACCAGACAAGTGTGATTCAAAAAATGAACTAATACTCATGGAATTGTAATTAGTTTGTCACCAGAAATCTCTACATGAGCACAGACCATCCTTAAAATGATGAAACCTGTTTCGGTCCCTAACCACTATTTCGCGATTATAAATCTTAGAGATGAACTTGGTAGCAGAGTGACAATCATCACAAACCCGCAGATTCTTTACTATTCGAATAGGAGTTCCTGGCGGGGTGTTCAAGAGGGCGAAAGCAATGGCCAACTTTTCACTATGCCTATTTAAAGCATCTTCTTTATCTTCTTCATCAATATCTAGCAAAACCTCTGATGTAGTGGGAACATATCCAGCCCTCTTCATCTCCCTCCCCATTTCATCTACCATTTCATAAATCTCTTTGGACTGTTTGTGTGATTTATCTCCTGCCACAAATTCGTAAAGTTCATTATCTAGCTCAATCATAGTGCTCCCAGGTATCTTTTTCATCCCCTTCTTGTCCATCACCTCTCTAGTCTTGGTTTTCTTCTCCCAATGCTTCATTTTTGCATAAATGTTGGAAAGAAGGACATAGTTTGACTCATGCATAGGTTCTTCCCTGATTAACTGTTTGGTAATGCTCTCTCCAAGCTTGAGCTCACCATGCGCACGGCAAGCACTGATTAGGGTTCGCAAAACTATCGGATTTGGCTGAATTGGCATTTTTTGAATAAACTCCAATGCCTCTTTGACATGTCCAGCCCTGCAAAACATATCCACCATGCATCCATAGTGTTCTATCTTCGGTACACGCCCATATTTTTCTACCATTGAGCTGAAGTACCTTTTACCCTCATCAACCAACCCGGAATGACTACAAGCCGAAAGCAGTCCTATAAAAGCAACATCATCAGGTTCTACCCCAGCTCCAATCATTTCCTCAAACAACGAAATGGCCTCCATTCCGCGGCCATGCATTGCCAGACCATCAATCACAGAAGTCCAAGAAACAATTGTTTTCCCAGTCATGTTTCTAAACAATTTCAAAGCCTTATCAACATTGCCGCACTTTGCAAACATGTCAATGAGTGCATTAGAAAGCTCCACAGTTTTCTGAATCCCTTCTTTCTCAATGTAAGACTCCACCCACTTCCCAAGCTCCAGAGCTCCCAAATCAGTACACGCAGACAGAGCCGAAACCATAGTAATCTCATCTGGCCGAACTCCCACCATCTGCATTTCCCTAAACAGCTCAACCGCATCACTAGACCACCCAACACGCACATACCCTCCAATCATCGCGCTCCACGAAACAGAGTCCAAGTTGGGAATTTCATCGAACACCTTCCGTGCACATTCAATCCCTCCCGCACAGCAACAATACATGTGAACCATGGTGTTACGAACATGGACATCATCTTCAAACCCGAATTTCACCACCGACCCGTGAACCAACTTCCCCAAATTCAAGTCCCCAACACCGGCACAACCCTTGAGGACAAAAGGGTAGGTGAATTTATTGGGCAAAACACCACCTTCCAGCATAACATTGTAAAAGTACAAAGCTTTATGCTTTGTATGACTGGTTTGAGCATAAGCTCTGATGATGGTGTTGAAGAGGAACGCATCGTAAAGATGGGTATCGGAGTCTGGCGAGAATAGGAAGGAAGAGGCATAGTCAATGGTTTTGAGGTCAGAGGCCGTGGAGGCGAATTTGGTGAGCACTAGTGGGTTGTTTCGGAGGCCCAATTTTACAATGTGGGTTTGGATTTGAGTCAGCTTCGGAACGGCGTCACAAACTTGGAGTAGAGCTATGCAGCTCTGCTCTGCTTCTCTTGTGTTGGCGGCGATTTTAAACGCAGGGATGATGATTTGCTTGCTTCTTTTGATTGCTTGGAATTGCATTTCAAAGCACCAACGGCTATCTCTAATCAAACACAGATTAAATCAGGGAGTGAAAACAGAAAACGACAATGCAATCGTCGTCGTCCACCTACCTCCGGCACTTTCCGTTTTTCCACGTGGCTGGTCGAAACCGCGGCCACGTCGCCTCTCCGTCTACCTCCCGACTTTCTTCTACGCTTTTTTATTTCTACACGAGAATTCGATACAATCCAAGAATTTTTGATACAATTTCAGCGGGAGAATGAGAAAAGCTTCGTCAATTTCAGCGCTCCAATTCCTATGGCTTGTTCGCGGCCCGAAATCTAATCCCCGCTTCAATGTGATTCGCTCGTACTGTGATCGAACAGTTTCTCACTCCAGAAAGCTCCCAGGTCTTCTTTCTCTCTCTAAAAACATTCAATTCAATTCTGATTTATGCATTCTGATACAAGCTTTGTGCTTCAGGACCACTTACGCAGTACAAGAGCCTCGTTGAGCAAGGGAAGCTGCAACATGATCCGAACCAAGAAGCGGTCGCTTCTCAATTGGACAAGTTGCTCGGGAGGTTAGAGCAGTATGAGAAAGATATGGAGGAATATCATGTAAGAATTCTCGAATTTCCAGCTCAATTTGAAGCTTTGAGGATTCAAAGCTTGAATCTTTTTCTTCAAAATTTGCAGACAAGCCTTGCGAATTGGGAGAAGAAGAGAGAGAATGAGCGGCGCAAGCTTTTAATGGGGGAAGCTGAGAATAAGCACAAGGATGACACGTGGACATCAGTGAACAACCAAAGCAATAAGCTTTTTCAGAGATGGCTGTCCAAGTAAGCCACACCAGACCACAGCTTATCGAAAATGCTTAGCAAATTTGTACTCTTTTGTTTTGTGTATCAATGTTATGGATATCTTTTGGCTCAGGAAAAGACCTGAGAATGTAGAACCTGGAGTTGGGAAATGGGTTTCGTACCTGAATCGAGAAAGGAAGTTAGATTCAATCGTTGGTCGTCGTCCAACTGCTCCTGCAGCTCCCAAAGGACTATATATCTATGGCAATGTTGGAAGTGGTATGGCTATTATGTGTGCGTTTTATCTGTAGAGACAGTAAAGCAAAACTGTGTGTATAAATCATATTCGATATTTTAATCAGGAAAGACAATGCTTATGGATATGTTCTATAGTGCCACCGAAGGAATTGTTAAGCATCGAAAGAGATATCACTTTCATGAGGTGGGGTTTGGAATAACATTAACTGATCATGCTCATATTATTCATATATATACAAGTTCTATGTTGATCTTTTAAAGATACGGGTTGTCTTCTCTCCAGTTGACCATTGATGCTGTAAGTTAAACCATAGATTTTCTCTTTGCAGGCTATGTTAAAAATTAATGAACAAATGCATCAGATTTGGAAAAATCAAGTGGCGGACAAGTCTTTGCAGTCAAGCATTGCCAATTGGATAATGAGTCTACCCTTTGATTCAAAGGTCAAGGAGTGGGTGGCTGCTGAAGAGAACTACAAACAACAGGTTCAGATGAAAAACATCCTTCCAGCTGTAGCAGATAAGCTCCTCCTAGACCGGCAGGCAGATCAAAAGGGTGGCAGCATTCTTTGTTTCGATGAGATACAGGTCAGGTTAAATGTGTGCTGAAAGAGTTTTTTCTCTTTGATACTGTGAATATTTCATTCCATACCGGACCAGACCGGTATTTACATTCTAGTTATGACAAGGGGTCATCAGTATAAATTGAAATACTATCTCTTTAATCAAATAATGTGTGGATTATCTACTTATTAAATCATAACCTTATTGCTTGTCATTCAAAATGAAAAACTACTAGAATCTGAAGAAGTTTTTTGATGAACAGACGCAGAGGCTTTCGTAGATTGCAATGATGACTAGAGCGATATAGCTTTAAGAGGAACCAGTGAAAACAAAATGGTCATTCTGTCAGAAGTTGATTTAAGATCTGTTCTTATTTGCTTTTCCCGTTTCCATGTCTTCTTTATCTTTTATTACAGTTTAAGATCTTTTTATCTGATTCGAAGTTGCATATTGAATTAATTAAGTTACATCTTAAAGGTCAACTTGCATTCAGTTATTTTCTATAGCTTAATTTTTAGCATTAAGATCGAGCTCCTAAACCTGTTAAAGATGGGGAAAAAGAAATGAAAACAAGCTTATAGAATGTGTAGCTCATTTGATGACTTGGAATTTCTTTCTTTTTATTACAGACTGTTGATGTATTTGCTATTGTGGCCTTATCTGGAATTGTTAGCAGATTGTTAAGTACTGGAACTGTTTTCGTGGCCACCAGTAACCGAGCACCAACAGACTTAAATCAGGTGTGCATGTGTGTGTCTTAACCCCTGCGACCTTACTTATTGGTTACGTAGTGGCATTTGGCAGCATATCTGTTTACTTTTATTCATGTAACTTCTTGGGTAAGGACAGAGGAGTGATAAATATAACATCATTTTCTCCTACACACTTCTCCAAATTATTTAGCAACTTGGTTCATTGCTTTGTTGATAAGAACATTTCATTTTTGAGGGTTTCTGCAGTAGTGGAGTTTATAGAGAAACCACTTTGCCCAAAATTAATGGTTTTCTCTTCAAACTAAATCCTTTGCAGGATGGTATGCAGAAGGAGATCTTCCAAAAGTTTGTCACCAAATTGAATGAGCACTGTGAGAATGTTCTGATTGGAAGTGAGATAGATTACCGCCGTGTTATAGCTCAAAATCAAAGATCTAAGGACCAGGTGAGCGTGAAACGTTTTAGTAATTGCTTTTCTCTATTTGCAAATCCATGCAGGTGTAAGTTCTAATAGTTTGCATAAGTGCCTCAAGGCCTTAACAATAGATTCATATATTAATGGTGTATCTCATAGCCGTCTTCCAGTCATGTTATTGTGGTTATCTTAATATTTGATGGATATGCGTCAATGACAAATCAATCTATTCACCATTCTGCATGTTACTCTATAATTGAAAGTCAAGCTCAAATTATTTTTCCTTTCAAGTATTTTTTTTTCCTCTGGTATTTAAATTACTTATATAAGAAATCTGGTGGTTAAAATTTTACCTGCTTAAACATACAGGATCACTACTTCTGGCCTTCAGACAGCATTGCTCTGGAGAAATTTGAGAGAAAGTGGCATGAAGTGACAAACCAAGTAGGGAAACAGATCACCTCGAGTACTGTTTCGGTGATGTTCGGAAGGTACTTTTATTTATTTTTTGGTCTGTACTTTTAAAATCTAAAGACATACATTTGTTAGTATTACCTTATATAATTTTAGGTCCTTTTTTCTTAACTCAGAAAACTGGAGGTTCCTGAAAGCTGTAATGGAGTAGCGCGATTCACATTTGACTATCTATGTGGTCGGCCTGTAAGTGTTTGTGGTTTTTGTGTTATATTTTATCATCCATTATTATCTGATGACTGTTTAAGCTTTACTAGTTTTGATGGAGCTATGTGTTTTTTCCTTTCTGAAATTTATTAATAAACAAGTATTGTATTCCAAAATATTTATTAAGACTACTTGGCTGCAGAATGACATTATTCAGAGCTACCTATAAGGAAAATCATAATTAAGCACTTTCTTGTTTTTAATATTTCGGGCCTTTTTCTTGAAGCTAATGAAACTCACTCTCCTTTGTCAATTGACTTCAGGTAGGTGCAGCAGATTATATTGCAGTAGCAGAAAATTATCATACTGTCTTCATATCTGGCATTCCAGTGATGAGCATGCGTATCCGTGATAAGGTACTATCACTACTTTTCTACATTGTTTTTGGTCTATTTCATGCTCTGCTCCTTCTTCATTTTTGAAAGAATGACTGAAAAGAAGTTCTATAAAAATTAGGTTTACATATATCTTAATAGGTGTTGAGTGGGCATAAATTGACACTGAAGAAAGAATAAGACTGGGGGATATGTAGATGAGTACTTTCTATCACTTGAAAAAAAAATATCAGAAATAACACATTCAGGGGAGGGAGAGGGTGAACTTACAGACATAATCATAACCAATCTAATCAGTGACAACTTCAACATGCATACATATGTAATGTACTAGGCAAATAAATAAAACATGTACATAATTAGTATAATATGTACATGTATACATACTATATGCCTGTATTTTCTATCTAATATATTTCTGTATGCACCCATTCTAAAATCAACTTTTCATCAAACTTTTCAGGCACGGAGGTTTATTACCCTCGTTGATGAATTATACAATCATCATTGCCGCCTATTTTGTTCTGCAGCTTCTTCTATTGATGATTTGTTTCAAGGAACTGAAGAGGGTGCTCTTTTTGATCTAGAGAGGTAATTGTAGTTTTTCGTCAAAGGCTGCTTCTTTTAGTTTTCTCATGGTTGGTAATTTTCTAGGTTAATTATATGACATAATGAAGATGCATACTTGTTTGCTTCCAGTTTCCAGTTTGAAACAGAGACAGAAGGTGCAAAGCTTCGCCGCGATGTTTTAGCAGAAGGGAATGTGAGTTCAGGAGGTGCCCCAACTGGCATAGTATCCATGTTATCTGGTCAAGAAGAGATGTTTGCTTTCCGCCGAGCAGTAAGTGGTGGTGTTTTTCTCTAGAACGCTTCCCTTGGATGATAAGATTTCTTATTTATTTTTTGTTGTTCATGGCAATTCTTTAACATGCTCTGACATTGTTGAAAATTTAGGGAAACTGTATGTTGAACAGATGTGCTTTCTGTGTAGGTTTCACGTCTGATTGAAATGCAGACACCTGTGTACTTGGAGGGAGTTCATAGTCTTCATCCTTATTTCCAGAGACGACGTCAGGAATCTGAAAATATTACTGCAGAAAACTTACAGCCTCAGTTATCATTCTAAGAAGCAGAATTGTCGCATTCCTTCCTATACATTTATAATTTTTATCTCCTTTGTATCTCCCTACTGTTTGAAATTTAACAAGGTAGCAATTTAATATTTAACGTTGAAAATCAATGTTGTAAGATTATTTTAATAAATAAAAAAATTTGTTCTTTATTCTTTATCTAATTTGTAAATAGAAGTTGGTACAATTCAAGGTATAAATCCTATTTCTGATCAACACGTTATAACTAAATCAAGAAAATGATACCATTGGATATGTTCCAAGAGTGAAATGTTTGTTCTTTATTCTTTATGTATTTTTTTTCTTTTCTTTTTAATACAATTTGTACAGAATAAGGTTATAAGAGCACAGTAAGCAAAATACATATGCATAAACACATAGCGGGCATTCCTCATTTGGCTTCTACCAACAGCTGAGTTCTTCAAACCTGTTCTCCATCAGTGCTTCAACGCTAACCGCGCACTTGTCATCCCGGCCATGCTGATCAGAATCTGCTCTTGCTTTGCCGACGATACTGGTTCTGATTTCCGAAACCCATTTCAGTGGCGAGACTTGGACGCCCAAAACTTTAATCCCAGATGGTGGCGATGGAGGAAGATGAGAATCAAAAGATGGTGGGGACTTGAATTTGAGGTGGCGAGGGAGTAGGAGCATTGCTGCTGTAGGTGCCATAGATGATCAAAAGCTAGCGCCTTTGAAATTGAAACAGACTACATATAAATAAATATAGTGGCCGGATACATGCATTAGGAAAAGAGAGACAAGACAATCCAGACATTTGAAACCAGCAAATCCTACATGCCTTCTGTGGGCGTAGCTTGTATAATCAGTAGTACTTGGTGGCCGCAAATGGTTTTAAAATGCACGTGTAATAGTGTAATACTTTCAAAGGTCCTTCCCGATTGCAACATATTCCTTGGAGTAATTATCTTGATTTTGCTTGATTCCCAAGCATCTATTAATATCCAAACTAACTTCCAAAACTATTATCCAAGAAGATGGTTATCATCAATTGCTCTTTTCCCCATTCACCAGATTTTTGGGCCTGGGCTTAGCTTGTATCAAGCCCATTAGGAATGGCATTTGAAATATCCAAATAAATAAATTGAGTCCAAAAGACTAGGGTTATAAATTGACTCGATACAGCTCGAGTTTGTATTGAGTTCGGCTCGTTTTTAACTTTTTCGTGCTCGGGTTCGTAAATGAAACAAGCTTAGCTTGAGCTAGCTCGGCTTACTCGTTAAAGCTTGGCTCGTTTGCTCAAGCTCATTTATTATAGTTAAATATTAAATATTTTGTTTTTATAATTTTCATTAACCAAATACATATTCATTATTCAAGCATTAGAAAAAAAAAAAATTGTCACTTGAATCATTAAGACCCGTACAAGAAAACTGAGTTTACAATGAACTCAAATTCAAAAACTTTAAGATAAGATTAATCTTTGCAAGTGGTTATCATATTCAACTTCAAATTTCTTTTAGATAGCGCGTCTCTCTCCTTATATATATATATGTAGTTCTATTCAATAAGTTTTTATTGGTTTCCTATTTAAAGTATGAGTTGGTAAGGAGGCTACTTCTCCATTTATTGGTCTAGTCCCCCTTTTCCCTTTGTGTAATTTTCTCTTTTTTAATAAAAATTCTACTCCACATAAAAAAAAGTTATCATTATATGACCATTGGACAAGTTGTAATTGTGTTAAGCCAACTACATGAAATAGAATAATTCCCAGAGAATAAACCTAGTTTATACGCATTACATGATACAGCTAGCTCTGTTGAAGGTCCTAAGTGAATCTCATAACAGTAGTTTTTATCAACAAGAAAATAGAAAAGAAAGCCACAGAATGTGAATTTCAATTTTGACACAGACCTAACATTCGGTTCAGGATTCAGCATATGCAGCAATATGGAGGAAACTCTTTACTATTATGAATGCATTTGGTAGCAGATTGTCAACAGACTACAAGACTAGTACACTTAACTTTCAATTTCTATTTCATTTCTGCATAATTTTAAAGCATTGGTTAGCTCTCGGTAGACTCATTGGTAACCCTAACGCTAGGTACAACAAAGATTTGGTACCTCCTCCCCAAATTGTGGTAATGACACAGAAGCTTTTAAATGAGTCTGATCGATCTGTAAGCTAAAACAAACCAGGAGCTACTAAACAGGGCTGTGTATGTTTAGTTGTTTACTTGATTAGTTGATCCTACCCAACATTACGTGTTGAACCAAAAAAAAAACCAGCATTGTTTTATAGTACAATGAATCTAAAATAGTTGATTGGTTTGAACATTTCTCATATGATTGATCAATCGCATTTAAATTTCATTTAAGCCATCAGATCTTTCTTTCCTTTTTTTGGTGCACATCAGATCTTTCTTTCCTTGCCAATAAAGCAATCATATTTCACTTAAACAAGGAAATTAATATTCAAAAATAGGTTTCTAATTGCTATGAATAAATCATACTGTATTTTTTATAAATTTTTTTAATGAAAATATTCAAATCCTCGAAGGACCCAAACACGACCATTACTTGTACAAAGTGACAAGGCGTATTTGAATGGCACAGGTCGTTTTATACATGCGTCGATAGCCTGAACACAAAACCTAACTCCCTTCACCCACCTAAAGAGACACCACAGCAAATTGCAGTTCGTATATAAGCCTACTCACACACACAGGGACGAGCGTGAGAAACACAGAGAGAGAGAGAGAGAGATTCACATTCACCAACCTCTCTCTTCCTTCCTAGGTTTTCCTTTACATTCTCTCTCCTCTCACAGTCATTTCCCTTTCGTTTTCATCGCCTCTTTGAGTCTTTGTCTAAGCAAACCCAAACCCAGAATTTCCACCCACCCTTTTCTTATAATTATTGTTTCCATACAAAATTTCCAGGTTTTCACCCATGCCCATCTGTTAAAAATGCATTCTTTCAATACCCATTTCCCCAAAATCGAATCTTTGCCTCCTCAAACACTGTGAATCATTTTAAAATCGCATACAGAGCAAGCTGTGATCAATGGGCAGGAATGATATTCAGCTTTTCGATGACAGGAGTGATGGGTTCTTCTCCGTTTGCAATTTGGGGTTTCAAACGAGTCCCGAACAGGTGCGATATCATCCCGGAGGCTTATTTGCGAGCGTTTCCCAAGTGGGAATGGGGTTCGGTGTCTCGCCGACGCCGGACCCACAAAATCCGCGCGGCGATGACGGCATGAAGCTTCCGTACGCCGACCTGTACATGAAGTATGTGGAGGGCATTAAGAATTTTGGGGCTCAGGGAGAGAAAGAAGAGGAAGGGGTGGTGAAGAAGAAGAAGGGTGGTCTGAAATTGAAAATTAAGGTTGCAAATCCTTCGTTGAGGAGATTGATAAGTGGTGCAATAGCCGGAGCGGTGTCACGGACGGCCGTGGCGCCATTGGAGACTATAAGGACGCATTTGATGGTTGGGAGTAGTGGGAATTCTACTACTGAGGTGTTCAATGATATTATGAAGGTTGATGGCTGGACAGGATTGTTTAGGGGGAATTTGGTCAATGTGATTCGGGTTGCGCCCAGCAAGGCAATAGAGGTATGCAAGTTCTTTCTTTTCTGGTAGGGATATTGTATTTCATTTACACATTCATCAGCTTTTTTCATTTTTGTGATATTGAGTATGCTTAAGCCTTTGAATTAGTTGGGTGTAATTGATGGTAAGTGACAAGTTGTTTTATTGAGATTTTGCTTCTGTTGGTTTTTGGCATTGCTGATAAATTGATTGTGCCGTTTCTGTTTATGACCTTTTCTGCCATTGCTTCCAGGGTCAAACGTGCTAGGAGTAGTTTAATTTTTGTACGTGTCCTTGATGTCATCACTTGTTTTGATGTCATACAAATTGAGCCCTCAGTGAAATTATGATAGACTCCTTTTTTTTTGGTTACAAATTCGGTTTACTTTTTCCCATTTGGTTATGCAGACCACAATTTTCATTTAGAGTGCCTCACACCAATCACCTGATATATATCTATGGTCCAAAAAATTTCCATTGAAGTCAGCCCCTGCTTGTTGTGTTAGAACATATAGTTTGGCAGCCTCTCAACCTTTGGTAGCTTTTAGTTGCGGATGGTTTAGGTTAGCCAATGCTTTTGTTCTTTACAATATGCTCTTACAGCGGCCCTGTCAAAGGAACTGTATGATTGCATGTTAACTTATTTTGAGTTCTTTTATACTTGGTCTAACAGAAAATTTAAAAATGCCTGATCATCTTAGTAATGGTGTTCCTCATGTTGTTGATAAACATTTGCTTGAATGTTGTCACTAATTTCTTAACTCACTTAATATTCTAGTAAAACTGGACAAGTTGTAACATCATCTGTGAAGATTCACTAGGCAGAACAAGGAGGTGAGCATTGTGTGGATCAGAGAAATTGAGTTGGTTGCATGGTGCTCTTCGTTAGTCTTAGCAGGGGCATACTGCTGCAATTTCTGATTTGACATGCTTATCTGTTTTTCATGTTAGCTTTTTAGATATATCATCTCTCATCATTGAGGAAGCAAAATTATGTGTGGGGAGATGGCCTTTCTGGTTTCAGTTCAAATAACAGAAAAATATGAGGTTTGCTTTATGGGATACAAGAACTTATTTGTGCTGTACCATCTAGGTAGAGTTCAATTACTCCCAGTCCCTTTTTATCATGCAGAAACAAATAAAAGAGACCTGAGCGGCATGTTTAGTGAATCATAGCTGTAGGATTGTGGATACTTGTTATATTAATTCAAATTTGGGAAACAAATCATTGGAGCTTCCATGAAAGGATTTTAAAGATCAGTTTTCCTCTTTTTGGCTAAGTTTCTGTTCTCTTTCTGCAGCTGTTTGCTTATGATACTGTTAACAAGCACTTGTCACCCAAATCTGGAGAACAGCCCAAACTTCCAATTCCTGCCTCATTAATTGCAGGCGCCTGTGCTGGAGTGAGCTCCACACTTTGCACATACCCTCTTGAGTTACTCAAGACTCGGCTAACCATTCAGGTATTGTAAAGAAAAGCAGAAGTCATGTTCCTATCTTTGACTGTGCACGTAGTTATCACATGATGGTGTGTTTTAAATCTGCAGAGAGGCGTTTATGACGGCCTTCTTGATGCATTTGTAAAAATAGTGCGAGAAGAGGGACCTGCAGAGCTCTACAGAGGTCTTGCCCCTAGTCTTATTGGAGTCATTCCATATGCTGCAACTAATTACTTTGCTTATGACACATTGCGGAAAGCCTATCGTAAGATTTTCAAGCAGGAGAAGATTGGGAACATTCAGACCCTTTTAATTGGATCAGCAGCCGGTGCTATTTCAAGTACTGCGACTTTCCCTCTTGAAGTTGCTCGCAAACATATGCAGGTGGGAGCCGTGGGTGGAAGGCAGTATAATGATGTGATTCACGCCCTCGCGAGCATACTTGAACATGAAGGCGTTGCGGGTTTATACAGAGGGCTCGGGCCTAGCTGTATGAAGTTGGTGCCTGCAGCTGGGATTTCTTTCATGTGCTACGAAGCAATGAAGAAGATACTGGTAGAGGACGATGAGGAAGCATAGGAAACTTACATGACAAATAAGTTTTAAGTTTATATCACATATCGGTCGGAGCTGGGAGGAAAGAAGCGGGATAACGTTTTTCTGACACAGGGCATGTTGCCCTTTTTCTGATTGTTGGATATTTTTTTTCTTCTATTTTGCGACTCAGCTCAGGGAGCCTTGGGTTTTTTTGAGGTTAGAATTTTGATGCCATTGATAATTAATTTAAATGGCTTTGAGTTTTTTGCTCTTGAAAGAATTATTAGCAGTACGATCTCAGATCCTCAGTAATGTGTTGGCTTTTTGCACAAAGCAATCCTTTGTTGGGCTCGTTTGTTGTTGTAGGTATATCCTACCCGTTACTGCATTGGAGATTTTGCTGTGGTATGTTTTTGTCAGAGTATTCACCTGCGATCACTTTTGTCTTGGGCAGTAGTTCTTGTGACCCCAAAAATGATTGGAGACGTACAATCAGATTTCACAGTGAAAGCAATACTTAGTTTCTTCTACCCCACAACTATTCCTTCTTGCTGCAATTGCAAAAGGGCTTTTGAAGAAAAGGAAGCTTTCTGTTTAGCACTTCTGCCTAATAGTCACCATTCCAATTTGCGTGAGGCGGACAATGTGGTCAGCACCTGAACCGTGGTTAACAAAGTTACAAGGCATAACCAATTACTTAATTTTGGCGGCTACTTGACAAGAACCAATATCAAGAAGCATTCTAGAGAACAAGGAATGCTAATGGTGTTGCAGCGAAGAGCAAATCAAAAGTCTTCATATCATAAGATTCTCAAACATTGAACGAATCCAAATTTTCTGGTAGCAGAGAGAACTGCATCTTACAACAACTCCTAAAAGAAAGTCTATAATAGCTAAACAAAAATCACTCTGACACCAATCTACGAACAAAAGTTAGACATCCACAGCTTTTAAAGAAGGTATCAGTTACTGCAATCTGAAACAATACATTTCAACTCTGCTCCTCATATTCATTGGCTTCTTCAGCAGCAGCAGCCATTATCTCATCAAACTTGTCTGACTTTCCAAGCAGTATTTCAATCTAGACAAAGAAAACCACATGATATCATCAGCTTGGCAACCTCCAAGAAATTATGGTCAATTTTTAGATCATTATATGTTCTGAGAAGATCAAAGTGGAGAGTGACAAAACCACAAGCAACCCTTAACACCCAACCCTGGTTAATCATTTCAAATGTACAATAGACCAGCAGAGCAAATAATTGTGGTTCGACAAATCTAAGCCAATACTTCCTTATTTGAAATTGAAGGCCTAACATATGAATTAAATTGGATAAACTATCTAGAGAGTTGGATCATTGAGGAACTGGCATCTAATTCCTCGAACATTAAGCACCTGACCCAAAAAATTGAGCACAGAACAACATAAAAACACCAGCCATTGCATACATACAGAACAAGCAAATTGGAACGTTACAATGCCATTTCCTTGAATGACCACTTTGAAAAATATGAAGCCTATGTTCCTATCAAACAATAGAAGCTAGATGTGCATATGAAGGTTCCGTTCCAAGTTTCTTAACTAAGCTACATCAAATAATGTTTCAAGAACCCCTGTTTTTGGTACACATTACTATAGTCCTCATTCTGCTGATTTGGGTTAACAAAAATGCCAATGTAGATAACAGCATATAGTGGAGCTAATACAAAATTCAAAATGTACCTTTGCTTTCTGAATTGGCCGTCCTCCTGCATCCTCCCTCATGTCAACAGTTTTAGTGATGATCTCTGCATATGTTGCACACAACAGCAAGTTAAAATAACATCAACATACACCAAAAACAAAAAAGGATTATCAGAAAGGCACAAGGAACCGTACTCTTCTCAACAGCCAATCCATTGTTCTTCAGAATCTCAGCAATGGTAACAACTGTGGCAATAGCTGTCGATACAAAACAAAACAAATTGTGATTTCTTTAATACTCAGAAAGAATATCTCTCAATTCCATAACACTGAATGTCATCAATGATTCGATAAACGCAAAAGAATTTCTGTTTAGCATCAAATCTATAAGGAGAAACAAGAAGGATATGCAACCCAATACTATAAAATCACCTAATGGAACAAAAATTGAGGGGTAAAAGAAAAATAACAATACCCATTCCAAGACCGGAAAGCTCCACCTCATTGTTCAGCTGCATGTACTTCTGCAAAGGCAAAATTGCAAACCATGAGTAAACGACAGTACGACACAAGCAAATACTGCATGTATGTACTTTGAAGATCCATATGCGTACAATAGAAAACTAACAAAGTTCGGTGAGAAAAATCCCAGAAACAATAGCGAAGGGGTACCTTGGCGAGATTGACATAGAAGAAGAGGGGTTTCTTGGTATTAGAGACTTGGATGCGATTCTGGATGCGATTCTTCTTGGCCGATAAATCGGTTATGTGCATGTCGTTCACTGCCTCTGCGAGACCGTCCATTCTCTCTTCTTCTTTCGCTGAAAAGAAAACCCTAACCCTAACCCTTCTCTCTCCCAAATCTAAAATCTCAATAAACCCTGCAAAACTTGATTCATGTTGAGGCTCAAGGGGTTTTAAACTCCTCCACTCCAACTGGCTCCTACAAGTCTATACGTCGTCGTTTGGGGGCCGTATTCGATTTGTCAAGTGTCATAATCTTGCGGCTCTTGCCAATCCCGCCTCGCCGTTCGATCAAGTCTGTTTCGAAATGACATATATGCCCTTAAAAAAAAAAAAGATCACTGGCTAATTAAGCTTGGTCAGTAAACACAGCTCTAAGCATAGGCTATCAGTTGGGTCTCAGCTTCTAGTATTCTTTTGTAAGTTTTGAACAATAAATCACAATGGCAGTCACTAAGATTTTAAAGTTGAAGACTTGAAGATCGAAATTGTGTTGCATGAAAAAAAAAAAAACAATAGTAATGTAATTCTTTCATGCATGTCTCCGGTGCAAAGAATCTGTATTCAATTGTAGTTTACAACATGATGCCCCATAAATAAGTTTAAATCCAACAAAAAACAGTGTCCTATAAGACCAAGTACTGCAATAAATAGCTTCTACATTCTCTTCATAACAACAATACTGCACAACAATCACTAAGATCAAAGTTCAATAAACGTAAAGAATTGTCGAAGGAGTAACAGAAAAGATACACGGGGTTTCCTCTCAATTTTCATCCACCAGACCCCCTTTTGGGACAAAGAGACTGGACAGATCGCGCACAAAAAGTTATGTAGACAACTTTACTTCACATCTTGTTATATACACACAAAAGTGGAGAGAAATGGCGTTTCCACGGCAAGAATGTCTTTGAAGTGTACTAACAATTGATGCCACATTGACCTTTCGATGCAGCTTTTGTGGCGTCGGATGTGAATGGGTCGATGCGTACCCATAGCAAGGAAAATATTGAAGCAAGGAGGATAGACCACACGATGACGATAGTAGGGGTACGATTTTGGCGACCCAGCAGACCCTTCAAGAATGGATATAGATGGGCAATGACCCATATGGCAAAAAACAGTTTGCCAAAAAGTGGACCCCAAGACTGGTACCCACTGTTTATGGCATATGAAACACCGGCCACAATACCTACCAAGTTCACAATGAGAACTGTGGTTGGAGGAATGAGAAGTGATGTCCATTTAAACACATAAAGCTCTGCAAAATCCCCATCCTCGTCAGAGGCCTTTGATGTAACAGTGAAGTTGGTATCAATCCCAGCAAGAACTTTTAGGAGACCTTGGAAGACGGCAAAAAGATGAGCAGATGTTCCACCAATGACCCAAAACTGTTCATTTCTCCACCAGTCATCAATACCAACTCCGCTCCACCTAAGCTCAAGAATTCCAGTTGCGAAAATGGAAACAAAGAGAAGAATGAACCACATGCTAGCGAAGTTGCTAATCTGCATAACCATTCAACAGATTTAGTGCACTGCAAAGAAATCATATATTAAATTCAATGCGAGTAAGATCTACCTAAACTAGTTCTTACCTCAGGAATGATGAACTTTCCTGTGAGAAGGCAAAACGCAGGAAGCATACAATATGCAATGAGTGGTATAGAGGTGAGGGGGTAAACAATAGTATTGATGTATGCAATTCTCTCCAAAAGCTTCAATTTTCCATTGTAGCCATACCATATGGGGCAATGCCTGCTGAGCAAAATTTCAATAGATCCCAAGGCCCACCGAAGCACCTGGTTCAAACGATCAGAGAGATTGATGGGAGCAGATCCCTTAAATGCTGGGCGAGGAGGCATGCAATAGACTGATATCCAACCACGAGCATGCATCTTAAACCCGGTTAAAATATCTTCAGTCACAGAACCATAGATCCATCCAATCTGTGACAAAAAAAGTTCAATTATTGTGAATATAATTGCAAGCACCATTCAATAACTGTAGCTCAATGCAACTATTTAAATTCGGGTAATGAGAGCTGGTAGGACCAAATTACTATATTAACTGACCTCTTTTCCCCATTCGGTCTTGTCTTCATATCCACAGCTTATAACATGTATGGCTTCCTTCAAAAGAGTTGCAGGATTGGTTGTAGGTGGAATGCCCCCTTGTTCCATGAAGGTGGCTGCAATAAAAACTGGAGATTGACCAAAACGCTTCTCTAAGCTCTTTTGAGACATAAGAAGAGACCTCTCATCATCATAACCTGCAGAGAACAAAAAATCTAGTTAACATTGCATGGCATGGCATGGACTGGATAAATCATTATTTTGGTTTATCTGTGAATTTCAATCCTTCTCAAATTGATCACTTTCTTTCCAAATTTGTAAAATAAATGGAATTGTTTAACGAAGCTGGCAGTGGATCCAAAAAAACAGAAGAAGAGTCTACCTTCAACACCATCCTCAATGTCTTCCATATTGAAAATGGGAATGGTAGATTCAGTTCTTTTGACAGCCCTCTTCTTGTCAATATACTTCTTATTGCTAGTCTTTCCCTTCTTCCTGGAACCGCAACAACTCTTGATGATGATGTTTGGTTCCAAATCTTCCTCAGTCAAAACTGGATCATACCCATATAGAGCTTGCCTGTTGAAACAGCAACCAGTTCCCACATAGACTGGACCCTGGATGCCATCCAGCCCTTTCAAGTTGATCTGCAAATAATAAGAAATAACGATGTAATTTGCCAGAAAGGAACATGGAATGATATTTGTTTTTGCTGAATGGTGATTATACATCAAGTAGCCCTTACATCGAAGAAGACAATATTACGATTGGCATATCGATCATGAAAGTCAATCCCATCAAAACGCTGTGGGAACTGTACATAGCAGGTCTTCTTCCCATAAGCTGGGTCCATCATGAAACACATTGCTTCCTTAACAGCTTTACTGTTATTGAAGTAGTGATCACAATCGACGTTCAAAAGATATGCACCATTTGTCAGGACGGCTGAAACTCGAATCTACAAGGCACATGGTAAACCATGTCAGAAAATCGAAATGGATTGGGTATATAATTCAATAATCAAAAAACCCATCTTATCTCAGAAAACCTTGTTTAAGACAGGATGACACTCTGTTGCTATAAAATAAGTGTAATTACAAACAATCACCAAACCGAGAAGATGTTATCATCCTCCAACAATATGATGTTTCATGGTGTACTTGGTCAAGGCATTATTGAGGATCCTACTTAGGAAGTAAAAAAGGAGGATCCTACCAGAGAGGTCAAAAAAAAAAAAGCCAAGTGGTGGACATTTATGCGTTATACAAAAATGCATATGAAAAATGGGTCATTTTGAGCATTTATCCATCTTTATCCGAAAATGATTAATGGTTTAATACTGTTTACCCGATCGAACTCGGTCAAACTTTGACTATACTCTACCCAGAAAAGAAAACTTAAATAAAAAACAACTTCAGAGAATACCATACCAATGCATTCATTGCTCCAGCTTTTTTGTGATGCTGGAAGCCAGGTCGCTTCTCACGAGAAACATAAACAAGTCGAGGCAGCTCATTGCCATCTGTATCAAGGCCCCCACTGTGGCCTAAGAAGACCTGTTCTTTCACATAATACAAAATTAAAATTACTATAAGAGCAAAAAAGAGGAGGCAGAAACCTAAAAACTGGATAAAAAATGTGAGTACCTGGATCATTCCTGGATGATCCCTAGAATTGTTCCCAGGCCATGGAGTACCATCCTGCATTGTCCAACCTTCTTCAGGCATCTTCTGTGCCTTGGCAACTAAGGCATTGATCCTTACCTTGAATTCTTCATACTCTCTCTGTGGGTCAAAACAAATCCATATTATTCTCCATTCGAAGTGCTAAACACATACAAAGTTACCACAATCTGCTACCTAGACTTCCTTTGAGCTCTCACGGAAAATAATCAGATCTTATCACTTATAGACCACTAAAGAAATTTTACATGCTAAAAGACTATAACTTTAAAATTACAGCAATCAAATCTACAAAGTTTAATACTGTTTCTTTCCTTTTGGGTAATGGCTTCAAAACCCAAATTCTACCAACAATAAAACTGGTAATCCTATAACCTATCAAGCATTGAAATTAACATCTTGTTTGAGATGAGAATATACAGGCACCAATAGAATACAACAAAAGCTGGAAACCAGATCTCATATGTACTGCTTATTTTCTTTTTCTCTTTTTGGGTTAGATGAAATATGTAATTACAGCAGGCTACTTGTGCAAAGGAATCAGAGAGATGATGTCTTGGTGTATATATACCGCTCTATTGTCACCTTTTTAGATGATGATGTCATGGTACATGTTTCTTGTTATACATATAGGTATACCGCTTTATAGTCACCTTTTAGATAATGATGTCATGGGGCATGTATATATGCAAAGGATATCAGAGATGAATTATGAAATTTAAAGCAGGCTGTTACACAAAGCATTGAAATAACCATCTTGTTTGAAACGAGCATATGAGAAATAATCTGCGCATCACTCACCTTCATTGCTCTTCGCTCTTTTACAAAAGAAGGCTGTATCTTGTCCTTTAAGTAATCAATTTTTTGAGCAAAATAAAACTCAGGAGCTCTAGGTTCAATATTGTGTTTCTTGCAAAAAGGCACCCATTTCCTAGCAAACTCCGCCGTTTCAGAAAGGGATTCAAATGTCAGCATTGCAGACCCATCGTCTGACACATAGCAAGAGATTTTGTCCACAGGGTAATCCACAGAAAGTATGGACAAAACAGTGTTGGCCGTAACCAGAGGAGGTTCTTTCATGGGATCCACTGTACTCACGAACACATCTACAGGAGCTAACTGAGACGGTTCCCCATCACGATCATACCTGCAGGGTAAAAACTATGATTATTCAGGTAATTCAAAATTATCTGAAACCAAAAAAACACATAAAACTGTAGATTGCTACATAAGATAGGAAGTTGACCAACCTCAGTGCGAGCCTGTCAAGATAGGTCTCACGATTTATGGGAAACCATTTTGGAAACTGATCCAGAAGCCATGAAAAAGCAAACCAAATCTCACAGATAACTGATGTTATCCATAATGGATATGCATCTTTCACTGGGTGAGTTGCACGGTATTGCAAAAAGAAACACAGAATAATAAGCCGAAGTATGATCACAACACGATAAGGTGTCAGATGAGATGAAGAAATAGGTACAATACGACTCAAAGGTTGTCGAGCATCATCAGCCCTGAGACAAATTCAAAAGAAAAACAAATTGTCATCTTCAACGAAAAATTGAACCATATTGTACACTGTCTGCAACAAGGAAAGACACTTTTCATTTCTTTTGTTTATCATGTGAAGGAAAAAATGCATTTTCCAACACTGCATTAATGTACATAACTTTTGAAAGATGATCTGATATTGTAACAGTGATAACAAGGGATTTTCAACTCAGCAGTTATAACCTAGATCAGCAAGTTAAATAAAGCCTTTTAGGATGCTCACATTTGGAGTTCTTCTCCATTTGAACCAGTGCCTTCCATGTCCCCCTTTCCTTCAGTGTATCTACTGGTCATCTGCATCATATTTTTGTCCTGTTTGAGTTTCCATCCTTCAACCCTTTCTTTCCAGTCAACATTTCCTAGCCCATAGGAATTCAAGTCCTTTGAAGGATCCACTATTCTCACTGGAACTGTAACAATAAATAACATGATTAAATGAAAAATCAAATAAGCCATTTGTCAGAAGGCTTTCTCTATGAATATAATCAAGTTATACCTGGCTGCCGTGGATCCAGAGGACCTGATGTAGTTCGCACAGATTGGTTGTCAGGAGTAGCACAGGGAATCTCACCAGACACCTGAAGGGACTATGAGCATATTAGTTTGAAAGCAAAAAACAAAAAAAAATTATATATGAGTGGTATTAAGAAGCTCGTTTGCTTAGTTGCCTACCGAATGCCCATTCGTGAGAAGGGGAATTGGCTGTTGAGATTCATGTCTAGAGGAAGATGAGAGGTCAGGATCATCTCCTTGCCATTGGCGTCTTGCATTGCTAGTTCCTTGTGCATAATTGAACTCATTGTCAAGATCATCAATGTCATCCTCATCATCATCTCCGTCCACCCGAGGACTCCCTACAGTGCACCAGTCTAGTTAACTTCTTTGCAATTCTTAAGGCCATAAGTTCAATAAAAATAATGAAAAGAGAAGCCAACCTTTGTGCCTTTTATATCTAGTCTTGCATTGTGGGCAGGCCTGGTTCCCATCTTTCCGCTCATACTCATAACAAGGCCGACAAACTGGGAAGGCACACTCATTGCAGGCAACAAAGACATCGCCAGTAGCTGTAAGTCCAACAGTATCACCACAGATCTGACATATCTGGCCATTCAGATTCTTTAAGGGCTTCGACTGCATTAACAAATGACAATATTCAGATAAAAGCTCAAATTGTGTTAGATAAAGTTTCGTAACTTTTGTTAAGTGTATTTGAGCTGAAGTCAGCTGAGACCACAAACCATAGCTTAAATCCAGTTGGACTAACTATCAAGATCAGGTAAAGGAACCATATTCGATTGTCAAGAAGTGTCCGCAATCCAGTAATAAACATCAAAGATTGAAATTTAATGTACGCATTTCCAAGATATAAGAGAAAATCATATGTACAATTCCATAATTGTTAAAAATGATAACAAATTTCGATAAGACTTCCACAAAACTAAAACTCAAATCTCCATTGAAAACATATTGCAGCTAGTAAAATCTAATGTCCTATGACTTTGTTTAACTGAATTTGACTTTGTTGTCAAATCCAAATCCTTTCTCATGAACCCAAGCAGTGAAACCAAAGTAAAATTACTGACAGGAAATGCAAACTATGCTCAAATCCGATTACAACAACTGCCCATTTTCGCTACAGTAAAAACATCACAAAATTTACTGATAATTAAGCTCCACACTGCCGACACTCGGATCCACATTCAGGAAACGGAAAAACAATTAAATAAAATATCAAAATTGGCAATCGCTAAAGCACTTACTGAGCTATCGGAATCGTGACGAATCCGAACGAGCTCGTTCCTCTTGTAAGAGCCAGCCACCATTCCTGCATTGGCTTCCATGACTGTTCTCAATTCTCAAATTGTGGTATTGATGAATATCAGAAAAGAAGAGAGATCTGTGTGTCGGTGTTGGTTGTGTGATGAACAAGTGAGAGAGGCTGTGAATTCTTCGCCTATTCACTACGACATCTCTGATCTCTCTCTCTCTCTCCACTCATGGACAGCTTTCTCTTTGCTTCTCCTTTTATCACTACTCTATTTACTCTTAACTCTCAATTAATTTTTTTCGCTTCATTTCTTTACCGGGTGAATCGGTTTCCCGCTGTCCAGCTAGCTTGGTAGTTGTACAATCAGTGATGCCTTGGTAGGCTTGCACGCGTCTACACAATATCGCTCATTTTGTCTTTTCTTGTGGATTTTTTTTTCGGTTACGAAATTTTTATGGACAAATTCACCAAAGAAAAAATCTTGAAAATTAAACATAATTAGCAAAACCGATATTTGGTTGAATAAAACACTTTTTATTATCTCATATAATCTTTTTGTGGTCCATCAAATCTATTTCATCGACGAACATATTGGTCGACAGAAGTTTTACTCATTGGGAAGACAATATTACAATAAAGCAGCTCTTTCGAAATGAAAGACGATGTATAAAGTTACTAAAAGTGATACAATTTATTAAAAATTATGAGATTTTTAATACGATGAAAAATCTATAAAGAAATGTTTTTCTATTGTTCTCGATTTATATGATTCAAACAATAGATCACGCTCTTTAAAAGATTTACAAAATAGCTATCCATCTTTAATGATATGAGTTGATTGATAATTGTCTAATTGAGTTGATTAGTTGACTTAGAGACCGTGGTCTCCTATCAGATCGAGACACGTGTAGGTTTACCGGTTGAAAGTATCTATCAAGGAGGAACAATTGGTTACATAATATCAAGTTTTAATTTTGTAATTTATTGTTTGCTGTTAACAGGCTGGACCTACTACTGCGAGAAGAGAAGAGCCTAATTGGGCTCTGTCGGTGCCTGCCGTTCCCTGCTACTGGGGCCTTCGGTGGCGGACGCTTATTTTCCATGCTTATTTTTAATCATCTGTTACCATTATTCTTTCGTTGTTTTACCTCTTTAGTGACGACTTTCCAATTGTCTTCTTCAGGAGTCGGGACAAGCATATTCGAAAAGCTGATTAGGACATCATTGTTCATATTGCAATTTCAGTGATTACAAGTGTTGTAACAATCACATCCAAATCAGATTACATGGACCGAAAAACCAACTTCTAAAACAAGATTTTATTCCTTTTTCATTGAATTAGTGATGTACTTGATCTCCCATTTTCAGCAAAGAATAATCAGTAGGATTGTCATGGCAAACTCAAACTCCATTAGCAAAACCACCTACTATTTCCATCATCCCCTGCTCTTTTCTCACCCTCATAGGCCTTCTTCGGCTTGCAATCTTGCACCGCTGATGCCCGCTGTGCCTTGCATTTTTGGTCATACCGGCCTGGACTATTTCTGTCACCACAATTTGCACAATTCTACACCATATGGCATACAAAAATGAAAGCAATTGAAGTAGTACTGATGAAGATAACTTATAGGAAATGCTAATCTCAGATTAAGCGTGACAAGGTCTCTTGTGTGATGTTTCAACTTAGAATATTACAGTTATACTATTGTCTCCCATATGTTCATCTCAGTAGCTCTCCATCCTTGGATTCCTTCCAAACCCTCCTCGATCTCACACCCTGTCCTACAAATTAAGATCCATCAGCATTTGCGCCATTACCTCCTCGCCGGCTTGCTGTTGTGTTCTTCAATATCTGCAGCAAAATAAATAAATGTCACAAGCTACTAAATAAAACTAGCTAGTGGTACATTACAGATGCAGCAGAATACAAGGATCGACTTTCAGTATAAACTTAAGCCTAGTGACCAGTTCAGGAAGCGTTTTCCAATTCTGTCAAGTTTCCAAGAACCAAGTGTAGTGAATAATGCGGCGAAAGTGTAAGATCCCACAAAATGTATGGGGTGAATCATAAATAATTCTTGCCTACGCTCGTGTTTGATGAAGTAACTGAAGTTTCACGACTACCCTGGTCAATATATATTCAATAAGACAATGATAAGGTGCATAATTTGGGTGTCATTTCGATGCTCAAGCCTTTGAAAATTGGCTATGGCGAATTGCATTCGTTTGGCTTGTGAACTGGCATAAATTCTACAATAAGGATGTGGCAAGCAATAATAGATATAACTAAACGAGACCTTACAAATCCAAACAAGTACAATTTTGCTCCCATCCAACATGTTAGACACTAATAACTACATACATGGCATGCACATGTTAAGAAATAAGAAGGATCATAAATGATACACTATCTGAAACGGTGATAAACAGTTCTACCCTCAAATTAACCATAATTAATCTTTTATACCAAAAAGAATCACATATGCTAAATATGATTAACCATTTTAATCCATGGACCAAAATGCATTTGGCAGCGCCAACTCCATACGTCACTTTTCCTTATTAGAGAGAAAACTATATAGTACTGGATCTGGTAGAGTAGGCACCATGGCCCCAACCACATGCATGTCCATAACGCTTTCCACTTTCAATGTGATAAGATTCAATGCCCCAACAAATCATATATGTTATCCCATCCATTTTCTTTCCCAGAATACCCCTAAATGCAAATCTTTCTATAAAATGATTAAAAATTAGCATCACTAACTTGTGAAATGGCATCAATTTTAATTTTTAAGATAAAACAAAATGAGCTTCTGCAACAAGTATTGATACCACAATGATGATGATGATGATGATGATAAAAATGAAGTAGGGTAAGGACAATACATGTCTAAGCATCTGATTCTCATTCTGCAAAGTAGAGAGCCTCTCATCAAGCTCAGAATTCTTCTGCTCCAAGTCTTTGACCCTTACTTCCAAGTCACTCAAGTACGCCTTCTTCCTCTCCCTTGCTTGCTGTGCTGAAACTCTGTTCCTTAACAACCTATTTTGTTTTGCACCCCAAAAAACCACAATTAGACCAAAAAGCCAGTGAGCCCAAAAAAATGGCTAGAAAGGGTATAATCGTAAAATCAGCCATGAAAGCGGTGCGGCTGAACTTACCTTTTCAGCCTCTTGCTTTCCTTGTCAGCTGGGGTTCTTCCTCTCTTTCTCTGACTCTCACCTGCCGCTTGGACCCGGTCTGGACCGGCCAACGAACTGTTTTCCCTGCCGGATACAGATGCTCCGGCAGATTCGCCGCCAATCTCCGGCACTCTCCTGATCTCCTCATCACTTTCCATGCCTGAAATTCAGGCATAAAAAAAAAGATCATATTTTTCAGGACCTCTTTGCTTCAAAAGAATCAATTTTTAAATAACATTATCTGGAACGTTTCCCGGGAAAGGAACAAAGACCCAGTTGAATAAATCCCACATTCTACAAAACCCAGATGGGAAATTTTGAAATCCTTCATATTCATAATGCAAAAGACAAATATACCAAATTAAACTACACTTGATGAAACAAGCTCTTTGCTTCTTATCCGAAACAATGTAACAGCCTAAAACGGAAGAGCTTTGCCGCAATAAAAACATTTCCCGGAAAAAGAACAAGTACCCAGCTGAGAAAATCCTGGATTCTACAAAACCCAGATGGGAAATTTCGATATTCTCCGGATTCACATACCAAGTTGTGCCCTTTTTAATTTACGAGAAAAACAGAGTAAATGAGGTGGAAAACCAAACCTTCCTTAACTTCAAGCAGAAATGCAGAGCTGGAAGACCTTTCGCTGCTTGAAGGCAGAGAGCTCGCTGCAAGGGAGCTCGTCGCTTGGTCTTGCATTTGATCTAGAGATTAATTAATCAGACAGAAAATAAAAGATTTTTGTTGTTATCAACTGATGAGAGGAAAAGAAAAGAGCGGGACTTAAATGTTTCATCAGAGTAAATAACAGAAGACGGTTCTGCAAGTGGCATCGTGGACGAATACGAGCCATAAGGAGTAGGTTAAATCAAAGGTTGGCAGAAATGGATCGTGGAGGTGAATGAGCCGTCAGATTGGATTCAGATCTAAGGGCTGGTATGGGAAGTTGGATGGGAAGTGCAAAGAACTGGGACCACAGTATGTGCTGGAATGCCGGATGAAAGTGCATGTGTTTCTAGATTTTGGTAAAGCATAGAGTAGAGTACACCATGTTGTGCTTTGAGGTATGGGGGTACGTGAAATGCACGCTTAGATAATTAGAGAGCTTGATTAGTCTTAAGTAAGTTGGATTAAGTTCATTACATTGTTAGAAAAGTTAGTTGGGTTTATAGTTGTAATCTCACCATAAATCATGTCATTCATTTTCGTGTGTCAACACAGCACATACATTAGTATGGATTTTTTTTCTCAAAGTAATCGTTAGGAAAACGGAGAGAGTTAAATAAGACTATAAAAGAGAAGCGTGTGAGTTCAAAATTTGTAGCTAATCTCATCTGCACATTCGTTTTGACATAAAAATCTTTATATTTATGGTGATTAAGCGTGATAACCATGATAATTGACGAACAAGGTTGTGTTGTTTGAAGCTTACAAAGCTTATACCGATGCCTCTCAATTTAATCCGACCTGTTTAATGCCTGAGTATGTATTTGTTCATTCAAGATGGAGCAAGAAATCTCTTTAAGCATGAGCTTGCTTTTTTTCTTCTGTGAATCGAGTGTTGCCCAATAATCGATTTGCGAGTTGTAGAGGTCGAAGACTCGAAAGACTACCTAACTTGAACTGGGTTTGAATGGTTCCCAATAACTGTGATATAGGAATATGAATCACATAAAAGACTTTGAAATCTTTTAAATATCCCCTTCAATTATCAACTTCTTCAGCTGCAAATCGAGATTTTAGGTCCAAGCTGTCCTTATATTATTGCTCAAATGGTACTAATCTACCAAAAAGTGGGTAGTAACCTGTACTAAAAGGAAAACAGAAAAGAAAAAAAAGAGACAAACTTGTTCAGCAGTAGAGCTTAAGATGTAATGCTTGGACCATCCGTATAATCTTGTAGGTACACTGATATTTGCGGTGGCCCTAAAAGTCATTGCCAATCGTATCAAAATAATCCTTCATAACTTGGATGAATGGTCACTCTCAGCCATAGATAGTTGAATGAAGATGGGCTTCTGCCCCTTTCTTGACCTAAACATTCGTCTGTTTCCTCTAAAATTCTAAACCATGAGAGAATGGAGGTGAGATTTGTTTCCCAACCATACTTTCTAATTAGTTACATGAAAGAGATATATTGGAATACCATTTTGTCGCTATATCCAGTTGCTAAGAAATTCCAAGATCGTAATTACCTATGTTCTATAAAACTGAATAAAATAAAAACATGAAATTGATTGCCGGACTTGATACCTAGTCATTTGGAGCATTTATGCATAGATTCTAACATCCTGGTTACTCCGGCAAGAATTCAACTAACACAGAAACAATAGTTACAAGAATTTAAGAGATGAGATTTTTCTATATGCAGTAATGAACAAAACATGATCACACTCTTTAGCATATTATATCTATAATATCTGAGATTGCTTATACATGAACAAATAGCAATGGCTAAAGATGAATGAAAGAAGCATAAAATCACACATGACAGACTGTATACAAGCAAACTATGCCATCTCCTTTCCGCGATTGAATTTCCGGGTTGCCCATTTTCTGAAAACAGCAGGAAACATCTTCAAGAATTTGGCTTTAAAAGAATTGGGCTTATTGGCAGGGGTAGAATTACTGCGGGTGCAAATAGTGAGCTCTACATTTGAATTGCTATAAACCAGACCAAGGGGTTTGGCATTGGCACTGCGGGAGAGCCTTAGCTCTCTAAACTCTGTCCTGGCTACCTCTTTTTGTAATGCATCATCCCATACTAGCCCCGAAGAGCCTTGCCTCCTAAATGAGGTCACTGACCTTGGTAATGTTGCCATAGTCTCTCAATCTAATTCTTCGGTTGTGATTATATTTGGGTTGTGAACAAATTGTGATGCACAAATCTAGGTGATGAGGCAATTATATATACCAGTGGAAAGAGATAAAAATGTTAATTGGAGAAGAAAGAGAAAGAGGTCAGGGGATGGCATCTAATGATCTAATGAATGACATATGCTTTTGATTTGTCTTATGTTTGAAGTTGTTCCTTCTAGGAAATAAGTACCAGTGTAAAAATTCTGTTGCTGTCTTTTAATGCCCAGGCCAATGTTCTCTTCCTTGTTCTCTTAACTCTCCTAGGGGAAAAGAAGATTATAGAGGTCAAAGATTCTTTATTATTAGAGAAATCAATTACCAACTATTGCTGAATTGGAAGATCATTTTGTCAACCTAGATTCATTCGGCTCTAACTATTCCTAATCCATCCAATTTATTAATAGACAAACGCTTTATTGAACAGACACAGACAGAGACATACAATACCTTTTATGGTTGAGGAATGAGCATAATCTATCAGGTTGGTCATTTTTTATGGTGATTTTCTCTCGCTACTTGCTGTTAACTTCAATGAAAACAAAAGGAGGCCATTTCTCTTTAAAACTTAAAACTCTATCAGATGTCATTATAAGCAACATTCTTAAGTACCTGACTAACATATTGTTCTACTCGGCAGTATTAGGAGCAAATCGTTGATAAGGAAGCCGAGAGTCAGGAACCCCCTCTTCAGAACGTTTGTCTTCAAACCATTTCACAATTCTTTTGCGAGGCAGGTTTGTCACATGCACTATACTGCTGACAATTGCATTCTGCAACACATATCAATGCAAACACAGCATCAGAAAATGGTTCACTAGTTCTTATAACTAAAACGAACGATCAAAATGATTTGCTTACAGTGGGGCGCTTTGTTCTTCTATAAACTCTTTCAAGGGTATCAAGATGCACTTTCTTCACTCTCTTCTGAGCAGAAAATTTTTGTTGCCGGACATGAATTGGTACCTTCACCGCAGTTTCGACCTCTGCAGCATCTGTAGTTGTTTCCACAACTGTTTCTACAGTGGTTTCCACAACAGTTTCTACGGTGGTTTCCACAGTAGTTTCTTCAGGCACAGATTTTTTTGGAGCAGGTTCATCAGGTAAAGCAGCACTCAGCATCAAAAGATTTGGAGGGGGATCACGAAGCATTTGAAGAACAAGAGCCCTGTCAAGACAAAGCTCAGCTGCAAGGTTTTTTATCTGCAACAGAAAAAATTGTAAGGTTAAAAGCACAACCAAAATCCCCAGATAATTGAAAACAATTTTCATGAATATGAACCAAAGTTTACATGACAACCAATTATTGGCTACCATGACAAAGAAGGTTGAACCTTTCTATTTCTTATTCATTCTATCAAGCAATTAATTTCGAAACAGAAAATTCATATGAACTCGGTAAAATAACAACTGAAAAGTAACATTTGCACAGACGCAAATAGATACACTTACGCTGGTTTTGCGGCGACCGACTTTTAAAGCAGAAGCAAGTCTCCGAAATTGCCAAGTCTTAAGCTTCACAGGAACTTCCACATCATCGTCGTCGTCCTCCTCCTCATCTTCTTCTTCGGTGGCATCGCTCTCGGTGACATCATCGCCGTCTTCGTCCTCCTCCTCATCCTCGTCTTCGTCTTCACCCTCATCAATCCCAAACGCCTCCGCCAGTTCTTGTTCAAGCCTAGCAAGGTCTTCTTCACTTATATCGTCGTCTTCGTCATCAAAAGATACGCCGTCGTTTTTGAGGTCTTCCTCCAGCAGCGAAAACAGTGCGTCTATAGCATCCCCATCTACTTCATCCTCCGCATTTTCAGCCGAAATTTTCTACATTTCAGCACAATTCGTAAATCCGCAAACTTTTTCCGTTATTGCAAGCACAAATTGAAACAGAGAAAGCACTTTCAGAAAAAGCTAATCTTTACCTTCTTTGACTTCGGCTGAGAGAACGTGACTGCGGGACGCTGGTTTTTACGGCGAGCGAAGGCGACTGCGGACGAGAAGCGAGAGGGAAAGTGACGTGGCAGGACCAGATTGGCGGGTCCGGGTCGGGCCGCGAGGGAAAGTTGGTTGCGGGAAGACTGTAGACACTGAAACCCCTTGGGAGTGTTAAGCGCCGAAGCAAAAGCCATTTGGTCTCAATGTGCTTTGCTTGCTTCAGAAGATGTAGAAAGAAATAGAAATGCCCCTGCAACGAAACGGTGGCGTTTTCAAGGGCACCGCTTCTGCGAGAATCCCGAGTAGCACAAAAAGGCGCCGCTTTCGGCCTCATGGTTCTGGGTTTATCTACTGATTCTACTCTGTACTAGATCTTAAACGACCGCGCTTTAGCGCCGTTTTTGTAGTCTGCTTGAACCGTTAGTGAAACGACGTTGCGTAAGAGATGGAAGGGTGTCGTTTCGTTGCTGTGCTTCCCGGCTATTATTATTGACTTCCAAAAGCATAAGTAGCATAGTAAAGTTTATTCTTCTTCGTCTGAATTAAGCCAAATAATGGCAACTGCTTCTTCTTCGTCATCGTCGTCCAAAGGATGGATGAGCAAAATCCAATCGGTAGCTTCTCGCATCTATTTCTTCCTAATCGTTCTTCAGATCCCACTTTTCAGGTACTGTAATTCGCTCATCAATTCCCACTCTCTCACCGATTATTCTTTTTTTTTTCTTCTTCAAATTTTAGTTTGATTCTGGTTCCCAACTTGTTAGTCTATCTGGGTGTGCTTTCTTTATCCTCATTTACATGTTTTAGCATCTGGGTATTGCTAGTTTTGGGGTTTATCGAATCTCGATTGATTGATTGATGTTGAATCCAGAAGCACATCTTGAAGTAGTTGGGGTCATATTGTTAATCCTAGTTTTTGCAAAAAGACTGAATCTGGTATTTGTGTTTGATTTGATGACTTAAATTTGTTATTCCTGGAGTTGTGCTCTAGGATCTGCACAATCTTTTTGGTTTAGCAGTTGAATTAGTATACTTAGTTTGTTTCATATACTCTCACTAGGATGCCATATAGATCAGCAATTCAGACTAGTAAATGAACTGAGCTAAAAGATAATTCCTTTTTAAGTGGCAGTTGACTTGTGTTTAGTTGCTTGTGCAAAATTCGAACTGAAGGAAAGGCTCTAAACTTAGAAGATGTTTAGATTTTCTGAAAGTTATGCCTTTAGAAACATATTTCCAGGAGTACGTTAATGTAAAGCATCCATTTTTATGAACCTATGTGGGATCCATGTAGGTCCTGACATGGAGGATGTTTCCTATGTAATAGGAAGTCAGGAAAATGGTTCAAAACTGCCTTATTTGGCTTTTTTTTCTCTTACTCTATTTATTTGAGCTTATGCATTGTGTTGGTATTGAAATCTAAAGTTTTAGTACCATGTACTAGTCTACCATTGTACCATATCTATGTTATTCATTTTGGACCTCCCTACTTTGTATTTGCTTTATTCTGAATCTATCTCCGTGCATCATGTCTCCATTTGTTCTTCTAGGTTAACAAATCACAAAAAGTCTTTCTCCTGTCTTTTCACCAAAAAGGAAATCTGTGTTCTTTTTTTAATGGCCGTGTTATCATGGAAAGTTGGAATAGATATCAAGAAAGGAAATTTGTAATGCATTTTTTCTGTTTCTCATTTGGTTATTGTCACAGAGTTCCATGCAGAGCTGGTATGTGTACCACACCATTGCATTTCACGTCTTCCCAGTTGATTACAAGTGAGATCTTTCCTGTTCCTGTAGTAAAGGCTCTTCTCTACCCTGGAGCTGTTGCAAATGGCCTCGTAACGAACATGACTGTTCCAAGCTGGAATAACTTGTTAGACATCTATAACTTGACCAACGTGAAGGAAGCCACTCCTGTTGCTGATCTCCAGCGCTTAGAGGTCCATTTTTCAACTGATCATTTTCCTTATTTTAAAGCATATTTATTTTAGTTTAAGGAAGCCTAATTTTTCTTATTTGGTATTTTCCTGTCTTGCCAGCTTGATTGAATCCTGGATTTTAAAAGTCTCTTCCATACATTATGTCTACTGTAGGAAGCCTAATTTTCGTTTTTCAATTGGCTTGTACACTGTTAATGTTTATAATAGGAAGCTGATTTAACTTAGAGAAATAAGATGATTGAGTGTTTTTTCTTATGGACTTCAAAACTGTCAAGGGAATGAACACTTTCAGGCAGATGTCTGATGTGTGGGATCCATTTTCATCCTAAACACCTGAAATTTCATCGCATGCTTTCCCTTGAATGATCATTAGATGTGTACTACAATTCAATATCAGGGCTAGCAAGCCATTAGGCTTTCTCGTTTGCAAATATCTAGCAGTAATCTCATCTCTGTTTCTGATTCATTCACCAGGTTCTAACAGGAAGCTACTTCTCTGTGGCTGGAGCCCTTGTGGGTGTTCTGAAACCTGGGAGGATGAGCCTGTTTGGGACACTTCTAGTAATTTGGGGCCTCATCAAAGAGGGGATCCTAGGAAGGCCTGTGAACACAGATCCTACTAAAGCTGTGTATGTCTACCCAACTATGTTGTTTGCCTTGATCGCCGCCTTCTCATCTATAAAGCAAAATGCGAAGAAGATTGTTAGACCTGCACCTGCTAAACCCTTTGCAAAGCCTCTTCAGCGGTCTTCAAAATCTAAGCTGAAATGAGTTGAACTGTAATCATCACATTTTTGTGTAACTTCTTCACTGTTAACGAGTTCAAACTGCACGTTCTCCTGTCAAGTTTTGTTCTGAAAAATATTGTTGTCATTTTTTCTTCAAATCATCAGTTGTTTCCCCAATATATCTCTTATAGATATTAGAAAGTTGGATAAGAGTTGAGAAATTGGCATGAAGCTAACAGATGACTACGAACTTGTACACAAATTCCTGGAATACGAAAGTAGTGTCTGTACTTGGTTACCTCGGTTTGTCACGAATCAGAGGTCAACATGGGTTCTCTTATTCTGCATTACATTCTCCAGATTCCCAAATCTTTAAGAAACAACCTCGATTTTTCCTACAACATTGCCGTGGAATATGACACTGAAGACTACCGTAATCGGGTAGATAGAATCAGAGAAGCTTCAACGAAAAGTAAACAAGTCGTTTACTTGTATATATTCAGGACAACAAGGAGAAAGACTTCTAATTGGTCCTAGTTTTCGTGGGGGCCTGCAATTGATTATTGCGCGTCTTGGGCCAGCTTCAAATATATTAAAAAAAGGCAAAGCACAACTCTGAGTTGACCCGACTTCTGAAGCAACTTGTTCTTCTATATCATTGTGCTATATCATTGTGCTAACATTAAAGAAATTATCAATTTCATCTACCAGATAAGCAAGCATTCTTCATTGAGCTTTGTGGCTCTACCAAAGCTCAAAGCCTTGGTTAATAGCAGGTGCGACTTCACTTACTTAAGTTCTCTGCCCTCTAGTTCGTTTGTTAATTCATAGTTTTGGTCTGTGTTTTTTTCCTTCTCCGTTGCTATGTTTGCAAGTCCTTTTCTTGAAGGTTATAAGTTGATTCTTATGTTTCATTTTAGTTGGAAATTGAATTCAGCAAAGTAATTTTAATGTGCTCTGTTTTGGTACGTTTTTATTGGAAGCATTAGATAACATCACTGTCTGGTATCATTATACAAGATTTGTTTAATGGGAAGCTGCAAATGTAGAAAAGGAATAGCTGTAGACACCCGTGATCATCATCTAAATGTCTGTTTGCTCTATTAGTTGCAAAGAGTTGGACAATTGCAATATGGGTTATCAACCATTTTGTTAATTTTGCATTTTGTGATGTTTTTAGCTTTTGGCTGGAGCACCTTGGAATGTTAGTAATGAAGTGCTGGTTGTGATGCAGTAATCTACAATCACAACTACACATCGGAAAATGGCAGAAAACGGTCAAGCTCCAAATGACATAGAAAGCCAGCAAGGCCAGCACATCCCATTGATAACTTCAATGAGACAAGAGTTGGAGGAATTGCCTACTCTTTCCTCTTTGTGTTGCATCTACAAAGTTCCTGAGAGACTGCGGCGTGTAAGTGAAAAGGCCTACACACCTCAGGTTGTTTCTATAGGCCCACTTCACCATGGCAAAGTTGGCTTAAAAGCGATGGAAGTGCACAAAAAGAGGTACCTACAAGATTTCATAGGTCGGAGCAAGGGAAGCTTGGAGGAATATGTGGTGAAAATGAAGAACCAAGAAGCAAGACTGCGCAATTGTTATGCTGAAACTATTGAGTTTGGAAGTGATGAGTTTGTGAAAATCATTTTAGTGGATGCCGCTTTCATCATTGAGGTCTTACTGAGATACCGTTTCCATGAGTTGCAGGAGGAGAATGATCGCATATTTAACAAACCATGGATGTTACAGGATGTATGGCCTGACATGCGGTTGCTTGAAAATCAGCTTCCATTTTTCGTTCTTGACGAACTTTATGCTAAAGTCTCTTCCAACCTTCCTGAGAGGCTTTCGCTAATTGATCTTTCTCACCATTTCTTCACAAGTCTAATGCATATCGAGGGAACAGAAGGCAATTTGGACAACATACGCTCTTCTACTGTAGAACATTTTGTTGATTTCTGTAGAGATTTATATCTACCGCTACCACCGAAAAGACCAGTTAAAGGGAGACTTGAAACTCTGACCACACCTAGCATGACAGACCTACACCGAGCTGGAGTCAAGTTTAAGGTGAGATCAAGCAAAAACTTATTTGACATACAATTCCAAGGTGGGACGCTTGAAATTCCCAAATTATCAATAAGTGATGAAATAGAGCTTACAATTAGAAATGTCCTTGCCTTTGAACAATGCCATTCCCTCGAAAACATCATAAACGATTATGTTGTTGTCATGGATCGTCTTGTGAATACCCCAAAGGATATGGAGTTGCTTGTTAAGTACGGTATTGTTGAAAATAGGCTAGGTGACAGCTCCGGGGGGTCTACTTTGATTAACAATCTTGCTGATGGGGTCATCTTTGACTCCAAAGACTTCTGTTATGCTGCTCTTTGTAAAGACCTGAACAATTACTGCAGTTGGACATGGCACAAATGGAAGGCGAATTTGAGACAAAATTATTTCAACACCCCTTGGGCAGTTATTTCTTTCACTGCAGCTGTTATTCTCCTCATACTTACTCTTGTACAAGCAGTGTGCTCTGTTATCTCTGCTACTCAAAAGCCTTGATAGTTTCTGAACTGACACAAGGCTCGTGAAGAGTATGTCCACTTTTGTTGGTGGAAGTGTGGTGTGTGAATGTTAGATGATGCCAAGTATAGTAGAGATTCAAGTTTGTAACTTTGTTGCCAATAAGAAATGTTAAATCTGTTTTGTAACTGCCTTAATTTTATGTAAATGTACAGTTAGGCATCAGTTTCTGGCGTTTGTTAATTCATTTATAATTTTTTCATTTTGTTCGAATATATAGAAATTACCTGATGGGAGCATATTTATGTGCTCCATTGTGCTTAATTCGATATTAATCCTCTCACATTCCATCTTTATTCGAGTTAGTTATGTCGTTTTATGTTTTATAGGACTCTTGGAGCATTGAGGATGAAAAGAGGCAAAAAGTGGAGATTAAAAGCTAAACTGGTGAATCTGCCTGTGCAGATCAGCCTACTTCGATTGAGAACTGGGAGCAGCTCAGAATGAACTAGAAGATGTACCATATATGGATAGAAAGCTCCGGATGTCTAGTTTCAGGAACTTCTGACGGTTTGTGATTCGGAGTTGTCTAGAAGACGTTATGGCTGATTGAGTGAGCGAAGGTCAATCTGGCGCGAATCTGGAAACCTAATTCATTTAGGATTTGTGATTTTCCTCATGGGCTTCGACTCCTATTGGGCCATGGACGTTTTAAACCCTAACTTGGGGTATTTAAGGATTTCTTAATCAGCCGGGAAAGAGGAGTCGACATCATCATATACGTGGAGAGCCGAAGCATCGCCGTGTTCTTTTCTTCTTCTCTTTCTTTCGTTAGTTTTATTATGTTTTCGATTGTTGCTACTATGACTATGAGTAGCTAATTTTCTTAGTAGTTAGGGGCTATTTGAAGCCCTGAACATGAGTGTTAAGATGCTTTGATTATTTTATATAAATTTCTTATGGATTGGATGATTATCTTTTCACTGGTTTTTCATTGATGAATCTTTATATGTGTTTCTTTGGAGGCCTACTTAGATGCATGTATTAGGGTTCTATTGCTAGGATTTATATGTGGACCGCCATATCATCATATAATCCCAAGTAGCTAATGAATAGGTAAACCATATTCATGTGATTAGATTTCTCGGTTACATAAGATACATGCCATGTCTTATGGCCGATGTGATGTTCGTTCTCTTTGTGCTTAATGATTCTTGAATGTTGAATCTATGAACATGCCATTCTAGGTTACATGTTAGGAACTAAGTTAGGGAGTACATGCCATGCACTTAACGTACCAACTACGAGAGAGCAATAGGATTTGATCAACATGCCATTGACTTATCTTGAGCATCGTCATCCATGAATTAGGGAATTTGTATGGAACCTTGCATATTTAACATGAATGTTTAGGGTGGATAATTCTTCCCTAGCTATTCCATCATCATTGTTCACAACAAAACCTTTGTTGGTTTCCCTTTAATTTTCGTACATCAATTCTGCCCTGCTCTTGCAGGTTACTTTTCGTAGTCTTAAACTTCTTAGAATTCGTTGAAACTTTGTCAGAGTCAGTATTATTGAGTCTAGTTTATTGTGTTTAAATTTCGTAGCAATTGGAGTCTGTTTAGTTTGTCTGCTGTTCGTGTTTTCCTTTCTAGGTCAGTTTAGAGTCGTTATAGTTTAGTGTCTTAATTTGCATTCGAGTCTCATTCTCTTGCGGGAACGATCCCTACTTCTCATACTACATTCGATATTCATATCCACAGTAGGGTAATTAATAGGTTATTTTTGTGCATCTATTTGGTGTGTAGAAATATCTTATATCAATTTTGGCGCCGTGTCGCCGGGGAATGAATAATTTGATTGCAAAATTTTTGTTTTTGTTTTTGTTTTTGTTAATAGTTTCTAACGTTTAGTTTCTTTTGTTTTGTAGTTTATAAACACCAGAGCAAACACCATCTGTCAACGCAATGGCCGAAGAACCAAAGCCATTGAAGTCTTCCTTTGTTCCTCAGGGTGTTGCACAACCTTCGTGCATCACATTCACTCCTACCGCCGGTACTTCATTCAGTTTGTCTCCACAACTTATCAACTCAGTCCCTCATTTTTATGGCAAGCCGAATGAAGACCCGAACAACCATCTGAGAGAGTTCTATGACCTTTGTAGAACTCAGTTCCCTCCAGGTTTGACTGCCGAGCAGCTGAAGCTCATTTTGTTTCCCTTCTCCTTGAAGGACCATGCAAAGTGGTGGCTGAATTCATTATCTCCAAATACTATTGCTACATGGGATCAGTTATCCACAAAGTTCATCACCAAGTTTTTCCCTGCTCAGAGAACAAGGCAATTAAGGAGAGACATTCATACTTTCCGACAGAAGCAAGGGGATCTCTTTTGTGAAGCTTGGGAGAGCTTCAATGGGCTGCTAAGGAAGTGTCCTCACCATGGCTATTCTAAGGATGATCAAGCTCAATTTTTCTATGAGGGTTTGAATGATACAAACAAGGCCCTTGTAGATTCAGCATGTGGAGGCGCTTTCATGAATAAGACCAGTGATCAAGCCTTTGATATCTTTGAGACTTTGAGTGAGAATTCTCAACAATTCTCTACAAAAGGGTTTCAAGAAGCAAGGACCAAGGATGCTTATGAAGTTAATTCTTGGGGAGGAGACGCTGATAGGATCTCTACTATTGAAAAGAAGCTTGATGCATGGATGCAAGCCATGTCTCCACCGGCTCAAGGAATGGTATCAGCTCAGGTATGTTCCATCTGTCCCATTCGTGATCATCTAACCATAGATTGTCCATATTCCTTTCCAAATTCAGGTGAAGAACAAGTCAGCTTTGCTGACCAACAAAGGAGAGCTGGTTTCTCTAATGTGTATTCTAATCCGGCTTTGAGGAATCACCCTAACTTTGGGTGGAACAAACAACAAGGGGCTCCCACCTCTTCTTATGTACCTCACGGATTCAACCAAGGACCACCACTTCAACAATCTTCAGGTAAGCTTGAGGATCTTGTGATTTCAATTGCCAATGATACTAAAACCCTTGTGCAGGACAATAAGACTTTCAAGGAGAAAACTGAGAGCACATTGCAACATCATGGCAAGTCTATTGCTAATCTTGAGGTGCAATTCGGTCGGTTATGTGAACAACTTACTCAAAGAGAGCCAGGTAAGCTTCCATCTCAAACTGAAATTAATCCTAAAGGCATTCACCATGAGCAGGTTATGGCTGTCACATTGAGGACTGGAAAACAACTTCCGGAGGAGCCGGTGCACATTAGAAGACCTAAGAAAGCTGTAGAGGGAGGTCAAACACCGGGCAGCAAAGAAGAGCAGCGGACAGAAGCTCCAGTCGAACGGTCGACCAAAGTGTCGACCGATCGACCCACGGACAGAAGCAATGTCGACCCGTCGACGGAAATTGGCGAACGGTCGACCGAGGCAGCAACAACAACATATGGAATTCCATTTGGACTAGGAGTTGCTTCGGCTCCGTCACCCGCACCTAATCCTCTTCAGGTAAGTAAAAATGGTTCTAATGTTCACGTTCCACCTATCCCTTTTCCTCGCAGGTTCATGCAATCAAAGAAGGAGCAAAGCGATAAAGATATATTGGATACTTTCCGGGAAGTCCGAATCAACATTCCCCTTCTTGATGCTATCAAGCAAATCCCAAGGTATGCAAAGTTTCTCAAAGAACTTTGTACCAACAAGAGGCAGTTCAAGGAACATGAAACAATAGCTCTTAGTGAGGAAGTCTCTGCTGTACTTCAAAGGAAGTTACCACCTAAGCTTAAGGATCCCGGAAGCTTCACGATTCCATGTACCATTGGTGCACACAGGTTTGAAAAGGCTTTGCTTGATTTAGGTGCTTCTATTAATTTAATGCCCTATTCTGTTTATGAAGCACTTGATTTAGGCAAGCTAAAGGAGACTAATGTGAGGATTCAACTAGCGGATCGTTCATTGACATATCCGAGAGGTTTGATAGAGGATGTGTTGGTGAATGTGAATGGTTTGATTTTACCGGCAGATTTCTTTGTGTTAGACATGGAGGACGCACCTATGCCTACATCTTTGCCATTGATTTTGGGGCGGCCCTTCATGGCCACCGCTCATACAAAGATTGACGTGTTTCAAGGAACATTGACAATGGAAGTACTTGGAGAGACTGTGGGCTTCAACATCTTTGAAGCCATGAGGTACCCTACTTATGATTCTTCTCCAAGTATTGATTTTGTTGAGACTAATGAAATTGTGCAGGCTAACCCTAATGATTCATCCACAAAAAAGCCAATCTTTGATGAAAAGAGAGTAGTCATGAGTAAAGAATCGGGCATTATTGCAACTGTGGCCACTCTCAACGCCGTGCCACCTGACAAAGGGAAGTATGTTCCTACTTTTGAGTTTCTCTCTTGTTCTAACATTGGTCATACTTCATCCTTAGATAAGTTCATTCCTAACTTCAAGAAGGATTGTGGAATGGTCACCCTCATATGACCACGGCTACGTCTGGCTGATGACGTTAACTTAAGCGCTTCTTGGGAGGCAACCCAAGTATGGAGGAGTAGTCAGGGACGTTTTCTTTACTCTTCGCTTGTTTTTGTGTGTTGTGTCACTTTCCCTCTTTTTCTTTTGCATTGTTGCGTGTTTCATGTCTCTTGCATTGAGGACAATGCCTGTTTCAAGTGTGGGGGAAGGTCTTAGTGTCATCGGGTCGTTGTGTTCTGAAAATCACCTCCAAATTTCAATTTTTCGTAACTCCCAGTCGACCGGTCGACCCCTTTTGTCGAACGGTCGAGCATCGTCCAGAGCCGGATGAAAAAAAAAAAAAAAAAAAAAAAAAAACTGAAAAAAAAAAAATCCAAAAAAAAGTCATTGTTTGTTTGTTTGTTTTGTATTGTTTTGAGTCTTAGGATACCTTCCAATACAATGATGAGAATTGAACTTGATTTCAATAGCTAAAGATGAGTTTAAGCATTGCTTTAGGTCTAAATTTCATTCTTTGGTTAATCGATTTCTATGATTGTTATGCTTGAACCATTTATGCACTTATAGCCATGTTAATGTGATGAATTGGATTGAGAGAAGCATGTTAGGCCCTGTATGAACTTGTATAACCTTTGTGAGTTTTGAGCCATATTGCTATTCTTTTGGAGAGTTATACACTAATTCTTGCTTTCTTGTCTATTATTCGTTGCATGATCTCATTATTCTTTGCTTGATTGATTACTTGAATTCGACGCATTTGTGAACTAATTGCTAGAACTCACTTTGAGACCTCTTGAAACTTTATGCTGAAATGTGCAATAACTTTGATATGATTAAGGCACCTAGGATCTACCACCAAAGCCAAATTAAGCCTGTGTCCCTAATTATGAACCCCTAGTTAACCTCTTTGAGCCTTATGTGAGCCTTTTCTTTGTTAACCACATCACCGTACCCTAAGCCTAGTATAGTTTTATCCTTCCCTATTCCTAGGAGTTAGTGAGACAATGATGGTGACTTCTCGTTTTTCTAAAAGTTTCAAAGGTTTGTGAATTGTTCAAAGAACAAGTGTGGGGGAGTTGTTAATGTACAAAATCAGATTCGAGAGAGCCATATATATACAAAAAAAAAAAAAAAGTTCATATGCCGAAAAAGAAGAAAAAATATATGTCTGGCATATAAGAAGAAAAAAAAAAAAGTTTAATGCTCTTGAATTTTGATTACATATTGTTGTGTGGAAGTTTCAAGTTAGAATGACGTATTAGGCCCAACAAGATGCTATTTGGCCATAGGAAGTTATGAAGTATTAGAAAAATGGGTTTCAAAGTCCTTGATATTGTCTCATTAATTTCTAGGGATCTTGTTATTTCGTATCCCTTCGTTTCTTTAAACCTTAACCCTATGGCCCCATTACAACCCAATCAAGACCTTTTGATCTTGGAAGTTGCACTTTCGGTTTGTGGAGACTTGTGTTGAGGGGTGAGCCTATGGCATGTGTTCTATTCATTCAAGTAGTTGATATTCCTTTCATGAGATCATATCTAAATTTCCAGAAAGAGCTTTTATTCTTGTTCTGCATATGTGAGCTATTTGTTGTTTTGTATACATTATTCCTCTCACATATAACTTGAGTGAATGCATGAGAATTAGCCAGAAAATCGGAGTGAAAATAGAGTGATTATCCTTGTGAGGATGGAGTTAATACTTGGCCGCAACATGTTGATTGAGATTTGGTTTGTTGTGTTAACTGTTGGCTATTTCACACACTACACTTGAGCATGATCGTTTTGGGGATTTATTAACTTTTGAATGAAGTTTTTAGGACCTGATGTGATGAGTAAACTATTCTTACTGCTATTGACTTGTATGGTTCTCTGAGATAAATGTTGGAAGGTGTAGATTGAGTCTTCGTTTATGTTCTGTTTAGTTGTTTTGCTCGAGGACTAGCAAAAGCTAAGTGTGGGGGTATTTGATGGGAGCATATTTATGTGCTCCATTGTGCTTAATTCGATATTAATCCTCTCACATTCCATCTTTATTCGAGTTAGTTATGTCGTTTTATGTTTTATAGGACTCTTGGAGCATTGAGGATGAAAAGAGGCAAAAAGTGGAGATTAAAAGCTAAACTGGTGAATCTGCCTGTGCAGATCAGCCTACTTCGATTGAGAACTGGGAGCAGCTCAGAATGAACTAGAAGATGTACCATATATGGATAGAAAGCTCCGGATGTCTAGTTTCAGGAACTTCTGACGGTTTGTGATTCGGAGTTGTCTAGAAGACGTTATGGCTGATTGAGTGAGCGAAGGTCAATCTGGCGCGAATCTGGAAACCTAATTCATTTAGGATTTGTGATTTTCCTCATGGGCTTCGACTCCTATTGGGCCATGGACGTTTTAAACCCTAACTTGGGGTATTTAAGGATTTCTTAATCAGCCGGGAAAGAGGAGTCGACATCATCATATACGTGGAGAGCCGAAGCATCGCCGTGTTCTTTTCTTCTTCTCTTTCTTTCGTTAGTTTTATTATGTTTTCGATTGTTGCTACTATGACTATGAGTAGCTAATTTTCTTAGTAGTTAGGGGCTATTTGAAGCCCTGAACATGAGTGTTAAGATGCTTTGATTATTTTATATAAATTTCTTATGGATTGGATGATTATCTTTTCACTGGTTTTTCATTGATGAATCTTTATATGTGTTTCTTTGGAGGCCTACTTAGATGCATGTATTAGGGTTCTATTGCTAGGATTTATATGTGGACCGCCATATCATCATATAATCCCAAGTAGCTAATGAATAGGTAAACCATATTCATGTGATTAGATTTCTCGGTTACATAAGATACATGCCATGTCTTATGGCCGATGTGATGTTCGTTCTCTTTGTGCTTAATGATTCTTGAATGTTGAATCTATGAACATGCCATTCTAGGTTACATGTTAGGAACTAAGTTAGGGAGTACATGCCATGCACTTAACGTACCAACTACGAGAGAGCAATAGGATTTGATCAACATGCCATTGACTTATCTTGAGCATCGTCATCCATGAATTAGGGAATTTGTATGGAACCTTGCATATTTAACATGAATGTTTAGGGTGGATAATTCTTCCCTAGCTATTCCATCATCATTGTTCACAACAAAACCTTTGTTGGTTTCCCTTTAATTTTCGTACATCAATTCTGCCCTGCTCTTGCAGGTTACTTTTCGTAGTCTTAAACTTCTTAGAATTCGTTGAAACTTTGTCAGAGTCAGTATTATTGAGTCTAGTTTATTGTGTTTAAATTTCGTAGCAATTGGAGTCTGTTTAGTTTGTCTGCTGTTCGTGTTTTCCTTTCTAGGTCAGTTTAGAGTCGTTATAGTTTAGTGTCTTAATTTGCATTCGAGTCTCATTCTCTTGCGGGAACGATCCCTACTTCTCATACTACATTCGATATTCATATCCACAGTAGGGTAATTAATAGGTTATTTTTGTGCATCTATTTGGTGTGTAGAAATATCTTATATCATTACCCTATTACTTGTAAGAACAATTCCGATTTCAAATTTCCATTATCATTGTATATAGAGCCAAAAACACTCTTTACAAAGATAGCACATTAGGCTTTTACAGTATCTAGCAGTACTCTTCATTTCTGATTTCCACTCATTGAGTAGGTTCAAGTAATTTAGGGCCTCATCGAAGAATGGACCTAGGAAATTAAGCCTGTGAACCCAGTCACCCAGATCCTACAAAAGCTGTTCTTGTCTACATAACATACTCAGTACATGGATACTGAGTACGATAGGAAGTTGATTTGAATTTCGAAAATGATTTAATTGAATAATTTTTATTCAGCTTCCTCATGTAAATGAAATTGTGCTGCCTACATACAGCATCCATGGATGAAGTATGGAAAAAGCTTCCTCATGTATTTTCTCGGAAAAACAGGCAAACTAGCTAACCGTGTTTGTTTTTTTTTTTTTTGCTATAAAAAAAAAGAACCGTGTTTTATCTATGATCCTATCTTAACAGAATTGATTAATCTCCCTGACTTGGAGCTGACAAAAACCAACAAAGGAATGATCTGGGCTTGTATCGATTCGATCCAATCCGACTTGTAAGCAGCTTCGACCTTTGTTCTTACACATCACTTTTCTTGAAGCACAAGTTTTGTATGTTTCATGTAGTTATCATCCAAATTAAGCATATCTTTGTATGACAACATTTTATACACAAGGTACGCGTCTAAAACAGGATATATAGAATAGGATAAAAGTAGTGTCGCTGTTAGATAACTTGCTGGCTTATGTTATGATGGAGAAATGACCTCAGTTCTTCCTTAGAACCTTGTCTGGGAAAACCGGAAAACACATTAGGCGTATAATTTCTCGGTTGGTCAGTAGAAGCTTAACAAAAACAAGAATAGACACAAGATATATATTTATTTACCGATTAATAATCAGGGTACTTACGTATAAGGAGAATCTTCTGCGTATATCTGGCCCTTAAATGTCAATGGCGCGCATTAACATATATATCAAAGAGAAAAGGCGAGGAAGTTGTAGCCTCACTTCGATCTGATAGCTTATATATATAGACCATCATTGTGGTACTATTAAGAGCAAGGGGGGCGGTCTGTGTTGAGACATATACAATTGAGCATTGCAGGTTCGAATTCACTCCCTTCTCTGTTTTCTTTTTCTTTTTGTTTATTAATTCATCTGTCTAAGTCTAATGTCTTGAAGGTTTAAGATTCTTATGTTCCGAGGCAGTTGCACCCTTTTTCTTGCTATTTTAACATGTGTCCATTGCTAGTTTTCATGTTCTATGCACACACTCTGGCCACCCAAAAAAAAAAATGTAGTTCATATAAGATTTTCATTTTGTTTCCTTTAACATGATAGTAGGAACTTCTTAACCACAAAACTGTTAATTATAGAATATCAACAATGATTGGAAGAAACGGCATTGACCAAACGTAGTTTTGCATGAAGATGAAGAGCATTCAAGTAAATTCAAAAGGAATATTGGGTGGGAAATGAAAGAATTTAAAGAACTAAAAGGTCTAATTTTGGGGTTTGCTCAAATTGAATCAATTGATTACTCTTTTGAGTAGTGCAGAGGTGTATATCATTGCAGTCTTTGGATTTTCTCAACCATCTAAGGTCATTTTGCATTTTGTTTTATGTTGGAACATCTTGGATTGTTGGTAATGAATGCTGTCTTGATTGTGGTTCCAGTAATCATCATCATTACCAATACATCGAGAGGAAAATGGCAGATGGAAGCAGCTATCAAGTTCCACATGACATAGAAAACCCACGCACTCCGTTACTGACTTCAATGAGAAGTATGTTGTATAACTTGTCTCCTCTATCCTCTTCATGCTGTATCTGCAGATTTCCTAAGCGCCTGCAGCGTCGTGTAAGTGAAATGGCCTACACACCTCAAGTAGTCTCTATAGGCCCCCTTCACCATGGCAAGGAAGGGTTAAAACCCATGGAAGAGCTCAAAAATAGGTACCTGCAAGATTTTATTGTCCGGACCAATCTAAGCTTGGAGCATTACTTAAACAAAATAAGGGGCAGAGAAGCAGAATTGCGCGGTTGCTACGCAGAAAGCATTCCATTCACAAGTGATGAATTTGTAAGAATTGTCCTGGTAGATGCTGCTTTCATCATTGAGGTCTTATTGAGGTACCATTTCCATGAGTTGCAACATGAGAATGATCGCATATTCAAGAAACCAAGGATGTTTGAGGATGTATGGCCCGACATGCCGATGCTTGAAAATCAGCTTCCATTCTTTATCCTTCATGATCTTTTCGACACCGAAAGGATTCAAATCCCTTCTACGGAGAAGCTTTCAATAATTAATCTTTCTTACACTTTCTTCAGAGCTCTAATGAACATAGAGGAACTGGAAGACACTTTGGAGACAATAAGTTCTTCTACTGTTGAACATTTTGTTGATTTTGTCAGAAAATTGTATCCACCACCACCCAAGGTAGCAAGAGCTCGAGGGCAACTCAAATCTCCAACTGGAGCCAGCATGAGACAACTATCATCATTGGAAGTACCACAAGGCGCTCGAGGGCAACCGGAAATTCCAACCACACTAAGCATGACAGAGCTATACAGGGCAGGAATCAAGTTTAAGGTTGGATCAGGCAAAAATATGTTTGACATTCGATTCAGAGATGGGACCTTGGAAATTCCAAAGATAACAATAAGTGATCAATCAGAGGTGAATCTCACAAATCTCCTTGTATTTGAACAAAGCCAATGCAAGGAGACTGAGAATTACATAAATGATTATGTTGGCATCTTAAACATTCTGGTCAACACCCCTGAGGATGTGTCGTTGCTTGTCAAGAATGGAATCTTCGTGAACAAGTTAGGTGACAGCAAGAAAGGGTGTACTATGGTGAAGAATATGGGTGATGGGGTCAACATTGTGGACTACAACAAGTTCCATTTTGCTCCTCTTTGTGAAAAGCTAAACGAGCATTGCAGAAAGTCAAGGCACAAATGGCAGGCAATTTTGAGACAAAATTATTTCAACACACCTTGCAAAACTATTTCTGTCTTTGCAGCTGCTTGTATAATCCTATTCACTTTCATACAGACAGTTTGCTCTATTATCTCTGTTCGTTCTCATTCTCACTGATAAGGTCTCATTCAAACAGCTTAGAGGTAAAGTCTGTTTGCAAAAGATCAGTATAAAATTGAAAGAAAAAAGGGTTCTTAAATTATGTATTAAGATGCCAGCAAATTACTTAGAAAAGCTAACTTTTCTAATTATTCATTATAAATCTTACCTGTTGTACAAAATCAAATTGTATCATATATTATCTCATATTCTGAGATGATCAATATAAATACAGAAAATTTACGTTACATTCTCCATCACCATATGACACAGGAGTATGGGCAGCTTTTCCACTGAATTTCAATAATTGTAATGTATTCTATATGCATTTGATTTCTTCCAAAAGATGATTGCAATACATGACTCCTACAACTCATCACATATATGCATTCCAAAAGTAACTTAGTGGCTGAAGATTGTAAAAGAAACAACAGATGATTGTCCAAAAAAAAAAAACAGAGGCAAAAAGACACTTCATACCTGAAATACGAAGAACCAACTGTTTAGAAATAAACCATGCATGATTGCATTTGGCCTATAGACCATTTTCTGCCGCTGAATTTTCTCCTGCAGGACTTTCTCTGGGTTGGTAGAAGCCTCAGCCAAAAATAAGGGTAGAAACAAGATATTTTCTAATAGTTAGGCCTTTGATTGTGATATATAGGGCCTCCAATTCCAATATATGGATTTGGTCAATGACGTGCACAAACATATCAAAAGGGAGAAGGCAAGCAAGCTCTGATCAGTTGACCTGACTTTCTAAACCCAACTTGTTCTATTCATATGTATATATATCCCATCAATCATTCTGCCATTGTTCATAGCATTTCTATTTCATCTACCAAAGGAGCAAGTGATCTGGATTTGTACGATATCGGCATAACATTGCAGGTGCGAATTCACTCTTTATTGGTTAATTTTACTTCTTCTTTTTTTTCCAATTCACAGTTTCTGTGATCTTCTATTAGTGTACATCCATTTGTCTTGAAGCTTTTGAATTAATTAATTTATGTTTTGTTGTTACAACAGAAAGCTGCTTATGTTTCATTGTAGTTGGAAATTGGATTAAGCAAAGCTTAATTAAGTACATATGGAATCTTATGATTCTTGTTTGTTTCAAGGAAAGTTGGGTCTGCCTTGGTATGTTTTGATTGACTAGCTAGCGGCTGGATCTGCTTTGATTTATTTCCGAGAATGTAGTTTTAGTGTTGTAGCTAGAACTTAAAAACTGTATGCATGCAGCCATATATGTTGAGCTTCACTTTCATATATCCTTAAAGACGAGAATAAGTCATTCAATATTTTCATCTGGATTGCTTGTACGTCCTACTTTCTTTTATCAAGGAGCTAGGAAACAAGAAAATAAAATTTGACCGGAAAAAAAAAAACTTGGTAAAGAACAAGATCATTATAGAAGGGGGGGTGTATGTGTTCATGTAATCCTGACCATTTCAAACGGAGTTACGTCACTACTTGAAACTTTTTAGCCCAAAAACTCCAACATAATCTTCCAACAATGGTTGTAAGAACCGATATGTTCACCAAACAGTCTTCTGTGAATTAGGCGAATTAATTCCACAAGAATACTAAAGACATTTTAAGGTGGGATTAAAGTTCCATATATGAGCTGCATAGTATACATGGCTGCTTACTAGAATTTTCCTAAAGTTTCAAGTATAGTTTAAGACTTTTATGAACTGCACAAAGGTATATAAAATTGCAACACATGGGTCTTCTCAACCCTCTAGGTAAATTTGGCATTTGTTTGACGAGTTCTGATTTTGGTTGAAGCATCGTGGTATGTTAGTACTTAGTAATGAAATGTTTTATTGATTTTCGTGGCAGGAAGGCAGGATTTAACCACCACTATCACAATCAAAACCACTCTTAGTCTTAGAAAAGGACAATGGGAGAATGCAATCATGATCGATTAGTAAATTCGATGAGCCAGGTGTTAGATAGCTTAAGGTTTGAGCTATCATCTTCATGCTGTATCTACAGAGTTCCTAAGCGACTAAGGCGTGTAAGTGAAAATGCCTACACACCTCAGGTAGTCTCTATAGGCCCACTTCACCATGGCAAGGAAGGCTTAAAACCCATGGAAGAGCTCAAAAATAGGTACCTAAAAGTTTTTCTCCGTCGGACCCAGATAAGCTTAAGGGATTGTATTGACATAATAAAGGCAAAAGAAGTAGATCTCCGCAGCTGTTATGCAGAGACTATTGAGTTTAGCAGTGATGAATTTGTAAGAATCATTCTAGTTGATGCCGCCTTCATCATTGAGGTCTTGCTGAGGTACTATTTCCCTGAATGGCAAAAAGAAAATGACCGCATATTTCACAAACCATTTATGTTACAGGATATCTGGCCTGATATGCGGATGCTTGAAAATCAACTCCCATTCTTCATTCTTGACCATCTTTTCCACCCACTTAAGACCAAACTCTCTCTCGAAATTTCAATAATTGATCTTTCCCACCGTTTCTTCAAAACTCTAATGCATATAGAGGTAGCAGAAGAAACTTTGGCGACAATAAATCCTCTTGAAGTAGTACATTTTGTTGACTTCGTTAGAAAATTATATCCACTGCCACCATGGAAATCAGAAAATCGATGGCGACTCGAAACCCTGGCCACACCAAGCATGACACAGCTACACCGAGCAGGGGTCAAGTTTAAGGTGGGATCGAAAACAAATATGTTTGATGTGAAGTTCGAACGTATACATGGGATTCTAGAAATGCCAAAACTCACAATAAGTGATCAAACGGAGGTTACCATCACAAATCTCCTCGCCTTTGAACAAAGCCAATGCAAGGATGAGGAGAAGTACATAAATGATTACTGCGCCTTCTTAAATGGTCTTGTAAACACCCCTCAGGATGTTGCCTTGCTTGTCAAGTCTGGAATTCTTGACAATAAGGTAGGTAACAACAAAAAAGGGTGTGCTCTGATCAAGAACCTTGTGGATGGAGTGGTGGACTCCAAGGACTACTTCTACTTCATCACTCTTTGCGATAACCTGAACATGTACTACGAAATGCCCCGGCACCAGTGGAAGGAGTACTTGATAGAACATTTTTTCAACTCACCTTGGGCAACTAAAGAAATCATTGCTGCAGTTATTTTCCTCTTTCTCACTCTCATACAGACTCTGTTCTCTATTCTTTCTTATTGTCACGACCTTAAAAGTAAATAGAGGTTAATTTAGTTGTTCCTTGTTCAGGGGTGTGTCCCTGTTCTTGGTTTGTTTATCTCAGGATCTTTGTATCTTTTAAGGCTTTTGCCCTTTTTGGGTTAATATTTAATTTTTAACAATAAACAAAATTGGGAAGTTTAGAAGAAGAAAAAATCATTATTATATTGCTCCAACTACTTGCTATTATTACTACATTGACAATTAGTATAATCATTATTGTTATGCATATTAAGGCACTAACTATTATGGTTAACAGAGTGAATAGTGATAATAAAAAAGATTCATGAATATGATTAATTTTGGCTTAATTTCAGTGTAGTCTTTATTACTGGGAAATTGGGAATCTTCAATGCTGATTTTAATTCAATGTATAAGTAACCGACGTCTGCTCCTGACGCTGCTTCTTGTAATCGTCTTCATCTTCTTCCTCACAGATATGGAAACTCCAGTCAATACCAGCGAAGCACAATTGCCTAAAACTCCTACAAATACAAACACTCTTCAATCTCAATCCCAAACCCACTTCCTCATTGAAACCCATTTTCAATTTCCTCTTAGAATTTCTAGTCTTTTGCTCTCTCTAAGTAGCGGCAGCTGCCATGGCATTGCAGAGGCTGCTCCTGAAAAAGGCCTTTGGAGAAGCTAAGCCCAAATCTCTCTGCTGCTTTTTCTCTACAGCACCTTCATTACCAGGTTTTGATTACGAGCCAAAACCTTACAATGGACCGCGCGCAGATGAAGTCGCGAAAGAAGTTTCTGGGCCCTTCTCTTTTCCACTTTTATCAGAAGCCAGTATGTTTTTCTCTGTAATCTCTGAAGTTAACTTCTCATACCATTGATTAAATTCGGCATTGTTCAAGTTTGCTTAAAAATTGAAAATGAACACACTGAATGTGAAAAAGTTTCAATCTTTCTCGGTTTGGGCTTTTAGCATAGCATTGTTTTTGCTTTTGTGATACTTGGTTGTTCAGTGCTAGGTTTATTCAGAAATTGATTTCTGCTTTGAAATTGTCCTTGTGTATGCAGCTCAATATTGTTGAAGGAAAAATGAAATATTTGTTTGATGAGAATGGTAGGCGCTACCTTGATGCTTTTGCTGGGATAGTGACTGTTTCTGCTGGACATTGCCATCCAGATGTTTTAAATGCAATCTTTGAGCAGAGCAAGCTTCTGCAGCATGCCACAACTATATACTTACACCATGCAATAGCTGATTTTGCAGAGACATTAGCTTCAAAATTGCCCGGAAATCTAAAGGTTCGATTTTTTCTTGTCCTTTTCCTTGTGTATACAAAATGTTATTGGAAGCATATTCTTCATTATAGCATTTGGGTCAGAGTATTTCATTTAAAGCAGTAATGGTCAACAAGGAAATTCTCAAATGCAGGTTGTGTACTTTGTGAATTCTGGGTTAGAAGCAAATGTGTTAGCAATGCTGATGGCTCGTCTATACGCCGGTAGTCTTGAAATGATTTCTTTGAGAAATGGATATCATGGGGGAAGTTCCAATACAATGAGTTTAACGGCTCTCAACACATGGAAGTATCCAATTCCACAGGTTTGTATAATCAGTAGTCAGTAATAAGTATACCTTCAAAAGTTTTATCTTTATTACTGGGATTTCTGAATTATCTGCTCAAGGGTTGCTCCAATATTGCAGGGTGAAATTCATCATGTTGTGAATCCAGATCCATATCTTTGGCTCTGATGCGAAGAGTTATGCTAAAGATGTACAAGATCACATTGATTATGGAACTTCAGGAAAAGTGGCCGGATTTATATCTGAAACTATTTATAATACAATAGGTAAAAGCCTAGCAACTAAGAAACAAAGTTTTCACATGTGAATTCTGACTATTGTACAAATGAATATGTGGTTTAGACTTGTTCTTGGTCTGTGAGATAATAACAAGAGTTGTCTCTTGTACTTGAAGAGGGGAGCACGCTTTGCCTCCTGTTGCTGTCTTCATGTGCAGATATCACATTGTCAGTTTGTGCATTCTTGTTGCTTGTGATGGTGTGATTTTGTTCTGCTGATATGATTACATTATTAACTTCAACTATAGGGTGTTGGAGGAGCTGTTGAATTGGCTCCTGGATATTTGAAATTGGTATATGACATTGTTCGTAAGGGTGGTGGTGTTTGCATTGCTGATGAAGTACAAACTGGATTTGGCCGCACAGGAAGTCATTATTGGGGCTTTAAAACACAGGGTATCATTCCTGATAATCTGATATAGTTACTATGGCAAAGGTCTTATAATATTCATTGAAGATTTTTTTATTTAATGTTGAAAGGTTTATGTTTTCTGGTGTTACATCAGTAGTTTATGATCACTGCAAGCCTTTTCCTAACAGATGACTTGATTCTAGTGAAGCACAATAGCTTATTTTCAGAACTCGTTACCAATGTATTCGGAACTCACAAATTTTCATGGCATTGGGAATGGATTGCCACTGGGAGCAGTGGTGACAACCACAGAAATAGCAAGTGTACTAGCTCAGAAAACTCAATTCAACACTTAGGTGGATGTTGAATTTGGCTTAAATTATTTGTCATGGCTCCACCTGATTAAATATTTTGTTCCACTTTGGAGTAGGTGAACTGGTGAACTGCCCCTCTGTATTTGTGCCATTATTGTTTTGTGCTATAAATTACTAGGAGAAAATTCCATTTCTAGTTCTACCTTATCGTTATTTCTACCGGTGGAGATCAATCGAGCATGCAGTTAGCTAGAGCTACCAGAGGGAACAACACACTTGGGTATTTTCATACATAGTGCCGAGGTGTGAGTTCAACTTCTTCCTCTAATCTAATCTCTTTTGTTCAAATCATAATCTTTCTTTTGGGATTTTAATTGTAGATATCATTCTTCATCTTTATCCACAATGGTTGAAAAGCAAATTTTATGGGAATATATGTTCTAAATTTTCACTACATTGCTTTCTTTTATTGATGGAATTTTGATTTGTTTCACTATATTTTGCTGGAAATATAAGATTTAAACGAGAATGATATTATTACGCATATAGCTATCCTTATACATGTTTTTTTTCCATCAGAACTCAGAAGCACCAGTAATATGTTGCATACGAAAAAAAAAACTATATACACCCATGACCGGCCCTAAAATGTTGAAGGCATGAGGCGAACCATCAAAATGTGGTCTCACAAGATATTTGCAATTTACATTCAAACGATTTTTTTTTCTTTCTTTCTTTCGAGTAACTATAAAAGTATACGGGTTTGAGTTTTGATTTAATTTTTTTTTCTTTTCATACGGAATGTTTACTAGCTAATAACATGCATAACATTGTCTTGAACATATATAACTCCATACAATATATTAGAATCAGATAACGTTGACCAATAGATTTTGCCAGGTAATTTTTAGTGAAATTGGAGCATTCTAAAAGAATTCTTAATCAAGGGCGTGGATCTGCATGGGTTAGGATTAGGAATTAGGATATAAGTAGCGTTGGATCACTTGCTCTTAATTAACTATTTATGAGTTGCTTGCGTATATTTAGATAATTAACGTTTGATTGTGGACGAAGCATATTGGATTTTCAGTACATCGATCAGGAAGAAAATGGAAGGAAGTATTCAAGCTGCTTCAAATGACATAGCAAATCAGCACATTGAACTAGAAACTTCGATGACTGAGGAGTTGGCTAGACTGTCCCCCATGTCCCCATCCCGTTGTATCTTCCGTGTTCCTGATCGACTCCGTCGTGTATGTGAAGAAGCCTACACACCCCGGGTAATCTCTATAGGCCCGCTTCATCGTGGAAAGGAAGCCTTGAAAGCCATGGAAGAACACAAAAAGAGGTACCTACAATATTTTCTAGGTCGGACCAATAATTTAAGCTTGAAGGATTGTATAAAGAAAATAAAGGACCAAGAAGCAAAATTGCGAAGTTGTTACTCAGAGACCATTGAGCTTAAAAGTGATGAATTTGTAAGAATCATTCTAGTGGATGCCATCTTCATCATTGAGTTCTTAATTAGGTGCTGGAACTGTCAAGTGGGAAGTAAAAATGAATCAAATGATTGCATATTTGGAAAACCATACATGAACTGTGATATATGGTCTGACTTGCTGATGCTGGAAAATCAACTACCATTCTTCATTCTTGAGGACCTATTCAACCCAGACATATTTCACGTCCCTTCCATACTGTTTCTCTCTCGCCACTTTTTAGCTACTGGTGACTTCACAACTTTAGAGGGAGTATTAGATAATTTGGAGACAATATATTCTTCCCATGTACAACATTTTGTTGATCTCTTAAGAAAGTTATGCATAGCTCCAATACTTAATAAAGAACAATCTGCGGGACGATCCAAACTTACAAGAGCACCTAGTATTGAAGAGCTACACCTGGCAGGAGTCAAATTTAAGGTGGGATCAACCAAAAACATGTTTGACATACCATTCAAAGATGGGATTCTGGAAATTCCAAAATTGAAGACATCGGATTCAACGGAGCTGATACTTAGAAATTTAGTTGCTTTTGAACAATGCGCTTTTGAAGAGCAGTACTATTTAAGTGAGTATGTTTCCATCATGGATATGCTTATGGACGCTCCAAAAGATGTGGAGTTGCTTGTTGAGTATAGAATCGTTGAAAATGTTCTCGGAGGTGGCGATAATGAGTTGTCTACCATGATTAACAGCCTTGCAACTGGGGTTCTTTTCGACTTCGAGAACTTCTATTATGGTACTCTATGTGAAGACCTGAACAACTTCTGCGGTTCTGAGTGGAACAAAAGGATTGCATATTTGAAACAGAATTATTTCAACACACCTTGGGCAACTATTTCTTTCGTTGCAGCAGTTGTTCTCCTCATACTCACTGTGGTTCAAACAATCTGCTCAATTATCGCTCTTCCTTGAGCGTTAACAACAATGCATGCACTCCTTTGTTGTGTCTCTGGCTCTCTGCTATCTCTTCCTTTTCTGGCCATCACTTACCTTGGAGTTGAAAGGTCTTTGTTTAGTTTGAACAAGTATTATGTACGAGGATGGTATCAAGTATTATTGTGAGTTAGTTGAAGCGATGGAAGTGCTTGTTGGGTTTGTTAATTTCTTTTATGTGTGGCAGTGGCTTATATATTTTATTTGTACTACATCATTGAAATCATCAAAGTGTTTGCACTTATATTATATTGTCACAGGATTTTGTACAACAACAGTATTGTGATTATTACATTGTCAAAAGTAGTGCCCAAAAAATGACTGTTTCATTTACAACTACAGAAGAGTGTGAAGCTCATTCTGGAGTTCGTTCAAAAAGGTAGTTCCTCCAGAAAAGGTAATTTAGTGTAATGAACTAAATTGCTGATAAGAAAAGAGATAAAAAAAATATGATGAACAAATAGAAAAACTCACTGAATCCAGATTATTAGATTATGCTAAATAATTTATTACACAATGGCAGAAAACAGAAGATTCACTATATTCCTATCCAATTTACACACATCATCAAAAAAGAAACATAAATGATAGATAACTAAGATCAACACAAACAAAGCAGCACCATTTGCCCTATCATATTAGAGATCTGGATCAAATCCCATACAATAGAACAAATTGGGGAGGGGAGAGGGTGAGAGAGTTTATGTTACCTCCTGAAAGATTAATTCGGATAATGTTACTCAGCGTTGATGATGTTGCCACAAAAGAATTGAGATTTAGAGAAAGGAAAGGATACAAAGATGACTATGAAAAATACCAAGTAACAACAGCCCATATGTACCATATATCAAAACTGAATAACTATCGGACCAAACAAACAACCTATAATCTTTTAAAATAAGTTAAAGGCCCCTGGAAATATATTTTACATATTTTTAAACAGTTCACTCACTCGAATGAATCAGTATGAGATTAATATGCAAACAGTAATTCAGTTTTTAAAGCTCCAGGAAATGTGAAAGCAGTTCAATTCTTTAAACTATGTAATTTGAATCACAGAACTGCAACCAAATCAAGAATATAGTCACAGAAAATAAATGTACGCATACCTTACTTGTCCAATGTTCTGATCTCTCTCTTTGTTCATCAACTGTGTCTAAATTTGTAACTTAATTAATTAATTCCAATGGCCACTTATGTTTGTGGTCATCTTTTTCTTCATTCAAAACGGGTGCTCTCTGTGATCTTCTAATTAATTGTATATTCTATTGCATCAATTTGTTCTATGTTTTTTCTCACTAATGGCCAAAAAAATGTTAGGAATGACGTATGGATCCGGATCCTCTATTTGGCTGCCCTGAGTCCTTGGTCAAAGTTAAATCGAACAGCTCATAATACGCCACATCTGCGTCTTATTCAAAACCATGAAAGCTGATGTGGTACAAATAACGCCGTTTGTCTTTTTGTCTTTTCTTTTCGCTCATAGTCTTGCGTTAACGCCGTTAGTTTTCCACATGTTCTGCATCTTCAGAACAAAAGACTCGTCATGTTCTGCATCTCCGACTTTCTTCTCTGTTTCATATTTTCTTGTTTGGGCTTTCTTTCTTAACCCTAGTACTCTCTGATTTCTGATTTACTCTTGTTCTTTCTTAACTTCAATGTCCCCTCTTGCCGGGTAGATCAGATTGGTCCGTTCAGAATCCTTATGGTGCGCGTAGTGTTTTCAGATCTTGCGTTTCGATCTAATTTTCACTATATAATACCATACATTTTTTCAACTCACCTTGGGCAGCTAAAGAAATTATTGCAGCCATTCTTCTTCTCACTCTCACTTTCACACAGGCTTTGTGCTCAGTTATCATGGTTCTTAAATCATATTGGCCAATTAAAGTCTCAGTGTTTGTGTTGTTCCCATTTGTAACTCTGTTTTGTCAATAAGAAACTAGTATTTCGGGTTCTACTTGCATCAGTACATTAATTTTGATAGCGGAATACTAGCTCCCTACAGCAGTAGACTCGCTTCATAATTAAATATCACAACACATCACTGTTTTATTTTAGTCTGTAAGCACACAGCAACATATACAATCGTACACATATCAAATTGACAATAGAATTAAAGCAGCTACACACTAATACATTACAGAGCACACGGTTTGAACGAAAGTGAGGACAAGTAGAACAGCCGCTGCAATAATAGAGAGCACAGCCCAGGGTGAACTATAATAGTCGTGTTTCAAGCTTGCCTTCCAGTTGTGCCAGGGTACTGCATAGTACTCATTCAGTTTCTCACAAAGATCTGTAAAATAGAAGTTTTTACTGAACAACATAGGCCCCGAGTTAAGCTCACTGATAAAAGCAGCCACTTTTTCTTTATCAGATAGCTTAGACTCGAGGATTTTCTTCTTGAGAAGCAACTCCACGTCCTTGGCGCTGTCCACCAATCGGTCCATGATGAAAATGTAATCGTTGATGTAATAGGTCAATTCAATTCAATTCAATTCAAGGTCAGTGTTCGACTCTCATCATTCTCCTTTTCTTTGGGTCGATATTCAACTCTTTTTCTTTTTTTTTTTCTTGCAAATTTGGAAATATATGTCCCTAAATAATCAAATGTGGAAGTGAACATTTCAGCAGTAAACTGAAATATGTTAACCTTTTTTTTTTCTTTTCTTTTTTTTTTTTTTTTTTTTTGGACGAAATTTTTTTTTTTTTTTTTTTTTTTTTTTTTTTTTTTTTTTTTTTTTTTTTTTTTTTTTTTCTTTTCTTTTAGGTACATAACATTGTTGGCTCTTTTATGATAATTATATGAATGTCTTGCGAGATATTATTGTATCTGTATATGCATGAAACCATACCCCATAAGGCCATAACAATAAAAATTTAATGTCTTCCAGCTGCCACCAGCCAGCTACTTGGATATTTCTAAACTAATTAATATGAGCTTATATAGTCGGTCAATTCAAATTTTTTGTGATCTTCTTTTGAATTTTAATTTGTAATTCTCGGGGTTAATTAGTTCAAACGGTGAGAGAAAACTTGAGTAATGATACATAAAAAATTCGATCACTTCCATCAAGGAATCTGAGATACATTAGAAAGAAAAACATGATTATCGAGAACCCAAACAAAGCAATATCACTCTTAGCTATCTTACATTGATCAGTAAATAAAAAACATATATATCTGAAGTGCAAAATAAATCAAAGTGAATCAAAAATAGAACCTACAAAGCCATTATAGAGCACTGTTTGAATGAAATTGATAAGAATCGATCAGGATAATAGGACAAAAACGTTAATAATATTCATTTGGTGTCGATTATAGATGATGTGGCAATACCTCAATCCTTGTATGGTCTCATTCATATCCACATGGTTATGTTGTTATGTTTTTCCTTTAATTAGTTGTTATGTACGCATTTGCATCTGAAACCAAACTATATGGAACATTGATTACTCAACCCAAGAGGGCCGGCTAGCCTCTTCATGAGTACGTCATTTTTTTGGCCGGAGAGCTAACCGAAGGTGGCCTCAGGTACCACTTTAGAAGAAATCGAAAAGTTCAGGTAGCGTTTGTGACGAAATATAAAGTCTAGGTACCATCGATAAAATAAAGATAAATTTCAGGTACCATTCATGAGAATTGCCCTAAAAAATTAATGTCTTCCAACTGCCACCAGCCAGCTACTTGGATATTTCTATACTAATATGAGCTTATATTAGTCAGTCATTCAGATTTTTTGTAATCTTCTTTTGAATTGTTGTAATTCTCGGGATTAATTTGTTCAAACGGTGAGAGAGAGCTTGAGTGATGATACATAAAAAATTTGATCACTTCCATGAAGGAATTTGAGACACATTAGAAAGACAAACATGATTATCGAGAACACAAACAAAGCATTAATTATCACTCTTAATTAGCAATCTTACATTGATCAGTACATAAACAACATATATATCTGAAATGCATAATAAATCAAGGTGAATCAAAAATAGAACCTTTTTTTGGACTGGTAAAAATAGAACCTACAAAGCCATTATAGAGCACATTGTTTGAATGAAAGTGAGCACAGCGAGAATAGCCGCTACAACAATAGACAGTCTAGCCCATGGAGTACTAAATTAACTAATTAAGTAGTTCTGTTTCATGCTAGCCTTCCCCTTGTGCCAGGGGACTCTCTATTGTATGCATTCAGATCTTCAACAAGATCAGTAAAATAGAGGGGAGTACATAAAACTTGCCGCTGCTTCGCTATCCGGTAAATAAAACATGCTGCTTCGCTATCTTATATAAGAATTATAAGATATAACTGACATTTAATTTTTAGTACTACTATAGTCTGGGACTCTGGGTAATTCTTAGAGGAGAAAGCATGCAATGGATTAATATGTACAAATGTTTACAGCTAGAGAAATTGAAAGGAAGAAAAGGAAATTCACTACTTAAACTGGGTAAGTTGGAACGAGATCAACTACTACTGGGTATGTTGAAAATTCAGACCCGCTAGACTTGCCAATATAATCCTATCTAGTACGTAACTACGTACATATACATCATTGGACTGACACTGTTTTTTGGTGGAGGCCAGGACATTAATTCTAGTCTATTTTTCACTTGTGCGGAATTAATGCTATCTTTATAGCAACTTAACTTAATTGGCGTACCTGATCGCCCGTCTGCAGACGTTGGCCCTTGTAGTTGACGAAGACCATGATATATGACTCCTAAATATATGGAGCGAGATTAGACTTTTTATTATTTTTATTAATTTAAAACATTCATTTTTAATTGTTTTGTATAATTATTAAATATACTTAAATTATTTTTTATTCATTACAAAGACGATATAAATTCAATATTAGCTAAAATAAAGATAATTGGTGCTGACATATTTTCAAACTGGCTAGCTAAAATAGCTTTTTAGTTACTTTAACTAAAATTTGATTAAAAAATAGCTAGTATTACTAAAGATGCTCTAATATAATATGAAAGTCGAGATATATAATGAATGTTTTGAGCCTATAAGAGTTAATTTGTCCCAGATAATGTTTTTTAGGCTGAGAAATTAGCTCGTCTCTCTCTCTTTTTGTTTTTATTTTTATTTTTGCATTTTTTTTCTTATAAAAAAAAACAACTTGCTCAAACAAAAGTAAATAAACAAACCAAAGCAACTTTTTTTGGTGAAATGTTAATGCATTTATAAGAGTTAATGCACCGTTTTTTTGGTTAAGAGTTAATGCATTAATAAGTAATAAGTACGATCATTATACTTTGATAAGTATTTAAGCAACTTGGTCACATGCATTTTACACACCTTTATGCCATCATTGTTTTTGTTATGACTAGCTAAGAGAAAATTCCATTTCTACCTTATCGTTACTTCTACCAGTGGAGATCGAGCTACCAAAGGGAACAACACACACTTGGGTAATTTCATACGTAGCGCCAAGGTGTGAGTTCAACTTCTTCCTCTAATCTAATCTCTTTTTATTCAATTCATAATCTTCTTTTGGGATTTTGTACATATCATAATGGTTGAAAAGCAAAGATTATGGGAATATATAGGTGCTGGATCAATCATCAATCCCAATCCCAGGAAACCCGTCGGTTCTTGCACTTGAAGGTCTTGCGGTGTTCCATGGGCTGCAGTTTTGTCTTGCCGAGTGGATTCGCAGGGTTGAAGTGGAGAGTGATGCGGCTAATATTATCTCTGCTCTTAATTCAGCTGAGTTGGATTTTAGCATGGAAGGTTGCACCTTTGAAGATATCAAAAGTTTGATTCCGGAGTTTGAAGTTATCAAATGGCGGAAGATTCCTAGGAGTTGTAATCGAGTAGCTGAATCCATTGCTCGCAAGACACTTTCTTTCGTTGAGAAGATGTTCTGGAAGGAGATTGGACCTCCATGGCTAGAAGAAGGTATTTTAGCAGACATTAATAATTGATGTAAGGGGGGTGGCACTATTTGAGGCTACCTCCCCTATGGTTGTATTAGACCAAGCTTATTTATGAAAAGTTCTTCATTTGATAAAAAAAAAGATTATGGGAATATATATTCTGAATTTTTGCTACATTGCTTTCTTTTATTTTCGATAAATTTTGATTTGTTTGCTATATTTTGCTGGAAGCATAAGATCTAAACGAGGATCATATTATTAATTTATTACCCATATAGCTATCCTTATACATGATTTTTTTTTTCATCAGAAGCAGTAGTAATGTTGAATACGAAAAAAAAAAAAAAACTTTATACAGCCAGGGCAGGCCCTAAAATGCTAAAGGCATGAGGCCAACGATCAGAATGTGGTCTCACAAGATATTAGCAATTAACATTCAAACGATTTTATTTTCTTTTTTTCGAGTAACTATAAAAGTATAAGGGTTTGAGCTTTTATTTGTTTTTTTTTTCTTTTCATACGGAATATTTACTAGATAATTACATGCATAACTCCATAAAATTAGAAAAATAAGATAACGTTGACCAATATATTTTGCCAGCTAAATTTTAGGGTTTAGATTTATGCATTTTTTTTTAAGTAATGTATTTAAAAAGAATCCATAGATTTCTAAATTCTATGGAATTAAAATCATCAGATTTATCAAAATTTTAAAATTCTATGGGACGCAAGAAAGCATTATGCTTCAGGTGTGATGTCTTATTATTTATTTATTATTTCACTGATGAGCTAGCTACTTGAAAATTATTTAGTGTCGTATGTCATAATCTAACATCATTGACTTTTCAGGTATCTAAAGTTTGTACGAAGTTACCATATGGCAAAATTAATTTGTATACAGATCAATTTCCAAAGGCATATCATCAATTCATCATATATTACATCATATATTACATCCCAAACCGATGTAACTTTGTTGTTAACAAGGAAACTTGTGCTTTAGGATCTCCTTGCAAGTGAGATAGACTAACTCCATGCATGCATGCAGTTGTTCCTTGGCGATATGAGGTTATCTAACACTTTAGGAAGTTAGCTTACTATTGTAAAGAGCTAATCTATTAGGTATTGAATTAATGTATCGACACATTAATGCATGTACTTAAAATAAACACTAAACTAACAATCATTACATATAATGATATAACTTCTCCTATGAAAACAAAAGTGTGACAAGCTTACTAAAGTTCCTCCCACAAGAATAATAAGACACATGAAAAATATCACTATAAGTAACGTACACTTTATTTAGTCTTTAGAGTTTAGACATACCGCAAGAAATAATACAAACACATATTTCAATTCAAATTGATACAATAAGCAGCTAGCTACACACTTAATACATTATAGAGCACACTGTTTAAACGAAAGTGAGGACAAGTAGAACAGCCGCTGCAATAATAGAGAGCACAGCCCAGGGTGAACTAAAATAGTCATGTTTCAAGCTTGCCTTCCAGTTGTGCCAGGGGACTGCATAGTACTCATTCAGTTTCTCACAAAGATCTGTAAAATAGAAGTTTTTACTGAACAACATAGGGCCCGAGTTAAGCTCACTGATAAAAGCTGCCACTTTTTCTTTATCAGATAGCTTAGACTCGAGGATTTTCTTCTTGAGAAGCAACTCCACGTCCTTGGCGCTGTCCACCAATCGGTCCATGATGAAAATGTAATCGTTGATGTAATGATCAGAGAACTCACACTGCTCGTAGGCAATCAGGTTTCGAAAGAAAACTTGTGAAGAACCACGGATTTTCAATTGTGGGATCTTCAGAATCCCATTATCAAATTGAATGTCAAAGAAGTTCTTGTCCTTAACCATTACGAACTTGACTCCGGCTTGGTGCAGCTCGGTTGCACTCGGTATGCTTAAAGTGTTGAGTTTACTTTTCGGTGGAGGATCAAAAGGGGGAGGTCTATGACATTTTAGTACAAAATCAACAAAATGTCGTATTCTTGTACATTCAGAATATTGAGCAAGTTTTTTCAAGATTTCATCAAGTGGTCGAATGTAAACCCTATCCTTAAAGAAACTATGAGTAAGCTTGATGAGGGGAAGACCCGTTACATGAGCCGTGTCTTTTTCCATAGGAAAGTGGCCACTGGCATAGGTCAAGGAAAAGAGATACTCGAGGACAAAGAATGGAAGCTGATTTTCAAGCAACAACATGTCATATATTATGTCCCTATGCATCAATGGTTTTCCAAATATTCGGTCATTTTTCGTTTGTAGGTTTTCTGAAGAAGCTCTCAGAAGGACCTCCAAGGTAAAAATGCCATCTACCAAAATCATTTCAACAAGCTCATGTTCATTATAGTCAATGGTTACTGCATAGTAACCACGAATTTTTTCTTCCCATTTCTTTAATGACTTGTAACAATCATCGATGCTTACCTTGGTCCTTTCCAAAAAGTCCTTCACATACCGAAGTTTGTGCTCTTCCATGACTTTTAGGCCTTCTCCACCATGGTGAAGAGGACCAATTGAGACCACCTGAGGTGTGTAGGCCTTCTCGTTCTCTTCACGTAGTCGCTTTGGAACCCTGAAGATACAACAGTCAGAGGAAAGGAGGGACACCCCTTCCAACCTGTTTTTGAGGTTTTCTAAGTGTGGCTCTTCCATATCCATACTGCCCTGAAAGAAAGCATTTCAAAGTCATATATGGTCAGATAATTGGCAATAAGCTAAATTATTGCTTGTGTAGCTAGTATGCTTAATTGGCATTTTCAGTCTTACTAATATATTTTTTTTGGCTGTATCAGTCTTACTTATATTCGTACACTGTAAATCAGCAAAACGTACAGAACAAACAGCTAGCTACTGCCTAGCTCAAATGGTCAACCCTACATTGAGTAAAAACTTCTTATAATGCACTTTCAAGCTTATGAAAGAAGCAAACTTAAAAAGACGAAGAATATGGCCAGTAAAGACGAATATTAATTAATTAAAGTCATTGCAGAAGTAGAAACAGCAAAGACAGACTAGTACCTACGCGCGTTTAGATAAACTAATTTGCTCCGCCTTCCCAAGATTTTAGAGAGCCGGTATACACCACATTGATCTGCATCCAAACCTATCAGAAAGGAGGTTTATATAGAAATGTTGCACCAATATTGTGGCATTGTCCAAAAAAAAGAAGAAGAAAAAATGTCATTGCACCAGTAACAACAGGTCAGCAGGTCACCAAGTCAAGTCTTTCTTTTTTGTTAGAAAGAAAAAAAAATGAACAAACTTTTTTCTCTGTTTTTCACTTTTGCCAAAGGTACTTTGTTTCTATGTGAAATTATTATTATGGAAGGCCCTACATTAACTATAAGCCAAAACATTGTTAACAGAGGCATTCTCAGCATCTTATAGTTCAAAAATCTATACCAGCTCTTGATTTCCTGAAAACCTATACCAGTGACAGACTTTCTACACCTGATTACCTGTAAAGTAATTAATCCTTAGTTTGCGATACAATATTTGTTACTTCCATCTTTCTATCACACTGATTAGCAAGAAATGTCAGGGTTATTATCCAGTGATATCTGTGAATTTCCAAAGTAAACTACACCCAATTTTCTTATTGCACAGCCCAAATTAAGTAATCCTACAAAATGATAGGACTATTGCATGTATTTCGATCGACATTTTCAGGATCATCAGCATGAAAAACGTTCCGAGACACCAACAATAATTCAAGTCCTGATAATTTGACATCAGTAATCTATAATACATCATTGGTTGAACAAAGAAAATGATTACCACTCATATTAAAACTAAAAGCAACAATTATGTTCTACGATGGAAAATGATCGATCGAGACACGTGAAAAAGACAAGCATATGCATCAGCTAGCGGCTACATGATTAGGGAACACAAACATCAGCATATGCAATGTTTGTTTTAGACATCGTTGTTTGTTTTAGGTCCAAAACTTATCAATTCCCTCAGAAAAATATGCAGTTGATTGACTGTACTGTTGTGACTTTTGTTAATGTTGAGGTGTTGGAGAAGGGTAAACTATTTTCATCTGAGAAATATGCACCAAGTATAGTAAATGTAAACCCCTTTATGTTAGGAAGAAATTTTTGATGAATTAATTTTTCGAGTGAATATGCAGTTGGATTGGCTGTAGTGACTTTTTGTTGATGTTGAGGTGTTGGAGAAAGGTACATTATTTGCATCTGAAACCAAACTATGTCACAAGCACAGTAAACAGTGTTTACTAAAGATTATATTCCATGAAGGAATCTGAGACACATTAATTAGAAAGACAAACATGATTATATATGGAGCACACAAACACAGCAATCACTCTTAGTTATCTTACATCAGTACATAAACAACATATCTGAAGTGCATAAAAATCAAAGTGAATCAAAAATAAAACCTACAAAGCCATTATAGAGCACATTGTTTGACTGAAAGTGAGCACAACGAGAATAGCCGCTACAACAATAGACAGTCCAGCCCATGGAGTACTAAAGTAGTCCTGTTTCAAGCTTGCCTTCCACTTGTGCCAGGGGACTCTATACTATGCATTCAGATTTTCAACAAGATCAGTAAAATAGAACTTTCTACTGAACAAAATAAGCCCCGAGTCAAGGGAGTTAATATAACTTGCCACTGCTGCGCTATCCGGTAGCTTGGATTCAAGGATTCCACTCTTAACAAGCAACTCCACATCCTTGGAAGTGTCAACCAGGCGGTCAATGATGAACACATAATCGTTGAAGTAGTGCTCGTTGAGCTCACACTGCTCGTAGGCAATGAGATTCTGAAACAAAATTTCTGTTGACCCACGAATTCTCAAGTGTAGAATTTTCAGGATCCCCTTCTCAAATTTTATGTCAAATATGTTTTTGTCGTCGACATTCTCAAACTTGACTCCAGACTGGTATAATTCTGTTGCATTTGGTATGGTTAAACTCTCGAGTTTATCCTTCTCAGGAAGTTCAGAAGGTAAAGGTCGATGACATGTCACTATGTCAGTACAAAATCAACAAAATGTTTTGTTCCTTCATGCTTATTGATTTTCTCCTTCATTTCTTCAAATGGCCTTATGTATACCCTATTCTGCAAGAACTTATGGGTAAGCTCAGAGACAAAAAGCACCTTATTATTTTGCAGAGGAATGGTATTACTGGCAAGGGCCAAGGCATAAAGATACTCAAGAATGAAGAATGGGATCTGATTTTCAAGCAATAACATGTCATATGTTATGTCCCTTAGCATCCGTGGTTTTCCGAATAAACGGTCAACCTTTCCCTCTTGCAGTGTTGGGTAAGAAAACCTCAGCAGGAGCTCAAAGGTGAAAATGGAATCTACCAGAACCATTTCCAGAAGCTCATTTTCATTAAATTCAATTTTTACTGCATAACAAGCACGAATTCTTGTTTCCCAACCCTTCAAAGTATTCAAACAGTCCTCCATGCTTACCTTGGTTCTTTCCAGAAAGTCCTTTCACATACCGTATTTTGTGATCTTCCATAGCTTCTAGGCCTTCTCTACCCAGGGCCGGACTTGAGATTTTGAGACCTGAGGTGAACTTTAAAAGTTGTGCTCTCAAATTTTAACACGTATATAATTTTTTTATTTATATTTTTATAATGATATAATAGTGTAATTAACACAAATCCAAGAAAAAAATAATAAACAAAACATAATATCCAAAATAATATATATTATGATCAAAACTAATAAAATTGAAGATGTACGTTCCAAACCAAAAAAAAATCATATTAGGCCGTACTATATATATATATATATATATATATATATATATATATGCTATATATATATACAATTAGTATATATATATATATAGTATATAGTGTATAGTGTATAGTATATATATACAATTAGTGTATATATATATATATATTATATACTATATAGAATATATAGTCTATAGTATATATATATATAGTGTATAGTGTATAGTGTATAGTATATATGTACAATTAGTATATATTTATTATATGCTATATAGAATATATAGTCTATAGTATATAGTGTATAGTATAGTATATATATATATAGTATATAGTAATATATATATATATACACACACACATAAAAATTTTGTTTGATGCCCTCTAAAATTTTGAGCCCGAGGCAACTGCCTTTTGAGCTTCATATCAGGTACGGATCTGTCTCTACCATGGTGAAGCGGGCCTATTGAGACCACCTGTGGTGTGTAGGCCTTCTCATTCAAGTCACGTAGTCTCTTGGGAACCCTGTAGATACAACACTCAGAAGAAAGTGGAGACACCCCTTCCAACTTATGTTTCAGATGTTTTGGCTGTTGCTCTCCCATATCCAAATTAGTTTGAGTATGATCCGCACAGCCTGCGAGCAATGTAGCCATAAGAAATAAACAACAGTAATTAATGGAAGTTCCTTGATTTTGTGTACTGTATCTTGTAGGCTGTAGCTATAAGATTACTAAATAGTAAAGGTTTATTTATAATTCTGGAAGTTCCTTGATTAAAGGTTTTTTACTATTTAATTTGCAGCCTTTCTAATCTATTCATGAATCCTAAATTCCTAATCATGCAAAAGAGCAACAACACACTAATACAGACGGTAACCCCCAAAAAAATTATAATAAGAATAAACTTCTAGGAATAAAATCCATCACAAAAACATTACTTAGCAGAAGATGATCGATGCACATTCAAAGGAAGCAAAAGGTTGAAACCATATCACATTGTTGGCGAAAGTTCAAATGAACTATTATGCCACAATCTAGAACCAACCGTGCACAAATAATGCAAGAACTATGAACCTTTAAGCTTAATGAAAGATGTATATTTAAAAGCACTGAGGACATATATAGGCAGTAAGAAAGAGCAAAGGAAGTGAGTGTTTGTACCTGGTATAGATGACCAAATTTGTTACGTACGGATTTTTAAGATTTGTCACTCCTAATCGAATATAGTAGATGAAACACCTCATTATATGTCTTCTACTCCAACATAAAATGAGTTTTATATAAGGGTAAATTCCTCCTATAATACCTGAGGTATGACCAATTTGACAGTTTGGTACTTGGTCTATTAGAGAAGATAGTTTGGTACCTAAAATGTCTATTAAGAAAGACTGATTGGTAGCTGAAGTTTTAGTCAGTTTGACACTTTAGTACTTCTGTCATTTTTTTCCGTTAATGTGCCCTTTTTTGTATGGGTATTTTCGTCACTCCAGTCATTTTTATCTTCTACCAAAAAATCCATCATTTTGCAAGGTCTGAGGGGCTCGAACCCTCAACTAGGCCAAATGCTCCGATTATAACAGTTGTTGCAAACATGATATTTATCTCTTTCTAGTCCATAAAATGATAAAATTCCCTAAAATTAAAAAACAAAAAAAAAACTCGGCGGAGCTGTGATGGTGGAGATGCGGTGGGCGTTGGTTTGGAGTGGAGACGGTGGTGCACGGAGAGAGAGCTGTGAGCAATGGGTAAAAACGGCGGCGCTGAGCAGAGGTGGTCTGGGCTTGGCTGGGCACACACGGTGATTGGGAAATAGAGAAACCAGCAGAAGAAGAACGCAGGAGAGAAGGAAGAGAGTGACCGGAATTCGGGGAGGAAGAGAGAGTGAACGAATCCGAGAGAGATGAAGAGAGAGCAGTGGTGAACACGGTGTGGCAGAGAGAGAGTGAATTGAGGTTGTGGGGTGTCCAGATAGAATTAGAAGGAGGAGGAGAGGAAGAAGAGAGAGAGGGGAAGGAGGAAGAAGAAGTCTCCCAGCCCTCTCTGGTCTCGGAGAGAAGTGTTTTTTTTTTTTTTTATCGACTCAAAAGAGTAAAATATAATATTTGCAACAATTGTAAAATTGGAGCATGTGGCCTAGTGGGTGCTCGTCAGGGTTAGGGTTCAAATCTTAGGCCCTACAAAATGTTTGAATTTTTTGGTAGAAGATCATCACATAATTTTGAAGTACTAAAATGTCAAACTGACTAAAACTTCAGCTATCAAACCGTCCTCTTTAATAAACATTTCAAGTAAGAAACTGTCCAATTAGTTATACCTCAAATACTATAAGAGGTTCTTTTTGATAGAAAGAAAAAAATGAACAAACTTTTTTCTCTGTTTTTCACTTTTGCCAAATATACTTTGTTTTCATGTGAAATTATTATTATGGAAGGCCCTACATTAACTATATGCCAAAACACTAATTATTAATAGAGGAATTCTCAGCATCTTATAGTTCATAATAATTAGTCGAGGAAAACAATAATGGCATAAGGTCCCATTGAATAATCATCATCGTGGAACTGTACGTATAAGAGTTATCATATCTCGATCAGCTGATACGTCTTGTTCAGGTACGTTTTGGTTTCTTTAATTTCATTTGTTGGTGAGCTAGTGTACGTGATGATTCTCTTGGCTTCATCTTTCACCCATCCTCTTCGGTAGTACGGCCATGTACGTCTAGCTAGTTGTTAGTAACGGGATAAGGTCCTCATTCTCATGAACCACCTAGTTCGATCTCTAGCAACTAGGACAAGACAACGGACTTATGGACAAATCGATCAATCATCATGAACTGTACGTATAAGAGTTATCATATCTCAGCTGGTACGTCTTGTTCAGGTACGTTTTGGTTTTGGTTTCTTTAATTTCATTTGTTGGCGAGCTAGTGTACGTGATGATTCTCTTGGCTCCATCTTCGCTAGTACTGCTAGCTCGTTGTTAGTACTATAGGGTGTGGAGTGAAGACATTTTGTGGAGGATTAACTTAATCTGCTTAGTTGGCCGGTAAACTCCCATTTCACACCGGATGCTCGATCGCTCAGTAGCTCTGTAATGCTCTGGAGCTTTAGTATTAAAATGAAATCCAACCGTCAATTGTTTGTCATCGATGTCATGGGGTATTATAGAAATGTTACAATTTCACCCTTATAAAAGATCGGTCTCTTAGTCACAACGGTTACCATTTTTAGTACTTAGTTACCACTAGTTAATAATAACTTAATATGAACAAATTTAGTAACAACTGCGTCGATGAGTAAAGCCTATGCAGTAAATAGTTCTGTATTTGTGGCTAAAAAATTAAATCAAAATGAGGTCATGAAATTTTAACTAACATTGGACAAACAATTGACGTTTTGAAATTTTAAAGTTTTGAACTTGAAACCTCCTCCATTATTATGGAGAGAAATAACATTGGACAACTATGACTCGGTCTCACATAAATTCGAGATCGCTCTTGTGATGCATTTTGCCGATTAATTTAATTGCCACTACCTCTAAAGGGAATTTTTTTTTTGGCTAATGAAGGGAAAATTTATTTAATCGGCTCAATTATTTTTGTTAAGCAATTTCTGACTGTAAAGTGCTGCAATGTTTGTTGATTCGCGAAAACAGCAGATTCGGTATCTTTTAGACATATATCGTTGTTTGTTTTAGCTAGGTCTAAAACCTATCAATTTCCCTGAGAAAAATATGCAGTTGATTGACTGCACTGTTGTGACTTTTGTTAATTTTGGGGTGTTGGAGAAAGGTAAACTATTTTCATCAAAGAAATATGCACCAAGCATAGTAAATGTAAACCCCCTTATGTTAAGGAAGAAATTTTTGATGAATTAATTTTCTGAGTGAATATACAGTTGGATTGGCTGTATTGACTTTTTGTTGATGTTGGGGTGTTGGAGAAAGGTACATTATTAATTTGCATCTGAAACCAAACTATGTGATTTTGTCACTTCAACTATATATAGGGTGTTGGAGGAGCTGTTGAATTGGCTCCTGGATATTTGAAATTGGTATATGACATTGTTCGTAAGGCTGGTGGTGTTTGCATTGCTGATGTAGTACAAACTGGATTTGGCCGCACAGTAAGTCATTATTGGGGATTTGAAACACAGAGAAAATTCCATTTCTACCTTATCCTTACTTCTACCAGTGGAGATCGATCTTTTCAACTCTCCTTCAGCAAAGATATGAAAACTACGTACCCCTGATTCTTTAAACTAGGTCTTTCATTTCTTCATTTTTACAGAAAGTTTCCCAATGATATGATGTCATGCCTTTTGCTCTAAATTAGTCAAGTATTAATATTTTCTTTCAGTCATCGGAGTTGTGAGAGGTCGGGGCTTAATGCCTTAATGGTAGATCGAGCTTGTGACTGACACGAATAAGAAGACGCCTGCCAATTAAGGCAGAAACGTACTGCTGTTTTTTTTTATCGATAAACTCTAATGTTTAATTTGGACTATACATGCCATGTCAAAACTGTGAGGGCTTTGTAGAGTACTAATTAACCATGTGTTATATATCCAATTACGACGTACCGCTCGTGTTTTTTATATTACTTTTCATCGATCTGTGTTATTTTTCTTGTGGGATATTCGGATATAGTGGTGTGTCTAGAGACCTGATCGAGATTATCAACTGAAACTTATTGTTTGAGCCAAAATTAACATTTTTTCAGCTTTATTCATATTTGATGCAGCCCATGGGTCGAGACTTGCGGCCTTAATATTTTGGAGATATTCTCTTAGTAGATTTGCTTCGTATCTGCCTTATCTCTCAAGAAAACCTAATTAATCAAGGTTATTGATTAACAATATCAAATCCTATAAGGAAAAGAAATCTGTAATCCTTTGTCTACAAGGGAACTGCTAACCCTATTAGTATAAATAAAGGGGTTTAGAGAAATCAAGGATATACACACATCGTTACAAGCAACCTTTGCAAAACTCGAAGCCTTCCCGGAGTATCCTTCAGCAACCTAAGCCTCTCCGGAGCAAGCATCTCTCTCGATCAATACATCTTACACGCAAACTCTTTGCATACAAGCCTCTCCGGAGCAAACCCTAGCAACCAAAGCCTCTCCGGAGCAAACCAGCGACTCACCGCGAAGCTAAAATCACGTTTTAGCAACCCAAGTGTTTCTCAGACCTTTCCCAATTGATTGCTCTGCTTACTCAGCGTTGAGGAAGTATCGATTATTGCGTTCGCAAGAGATCACGTTCGAAGACCTAATTCCGTTTAGGCGTTGCACGTACGAACCGACAGAGTTAGTGCTCTCTCTGTCTACATTCGCTTGATCCAGAAGCAAGAAGTGGCACACATCCTCTACAACAACGTACCCCGTGGTACTGGCACGTCCGCACTCTACAAAAGAGACTGTTTGACTCTCCCCTGCAGTTTCCAGCACAAACACTTATAGCATGGGAAAAGCTACCAAGAACTACAAGCAGTGATATATTAATTCAATGATGGGATTGGTAATCACCAGTGAATCACTTGAGATTCAATGATACAGTTATTGGCTTAGTTTGAGATTGTTTCTATGAAAAGTTATTTTGTTTGAAGCATGCACATAGAGTTTTTTTTTTGTTTTATAAAAATTGGGTGATGTTATTAACACACCCAAAATCTCTATTTACACACCCTTTCATATTTTTTATTCTTTCAATTCTACTTTATTTGCCAAAATGTTCTAACCACCCTTCTATGAAAGAATAAAAAAAATGAAAAAGTGTGTGAATAGAGATTATGGGTGTGTTAATAACAACACCCTACAAATTTCAAGTGTTTTATATGTAAAAGGTGCTTCTTGAAAAACCACTAGAAAGTGATTTCATAACTAAAAAAATACTTCTAAGTACTCTTTTTGCCAAACGCTGCCATAAACGCTTTTACTAATTCTAAGAAGTAATCCAAACGGAGCAATGCATCCATCATGAATGTCAGAAATTGTGGGCTACTTTAATTAACAATTTAGAAAACTAAACAACCATTAATTTGTTTATGGAACATATACTAATATCATCTAATTCCATTTCTTAGCATTAATATGGCGCTGTCAAACCATTAAGAAACAAGAAACAACCATAATTATTTGAGAAAGGATTAAAAAAGACCATTAGACATTAGTCTCTTATATTTTTAAAATGTGACTTGTTGACATATTATTTAAAGACCCGCTAGACCAGCGTTGTCATTATCGATCTGAGCCCATGTGAACAGAAGTGGGTCTATATCTTGTTGACTTCCCCATGTTCAGACCAGAAATAAAATATTCACTCAAAAAATAAAAATAAAATGAAACAGCAACTTGTACCGATAGTTCTGGAAATTCTGCCATACACCAAACACTTAGTGTTCGGGAACGTGGCAGCTCTTACACCCTTGGATGCATTCTCTACCCCACCCCACCCCCCTTGCAATTGTCTCCTTCTGCCCGAGCACTCTTCTGCCCGGGCACTGAAGGTGCACCCCGATAGACGATAGTTCATCAAACATCTTTTCTGGAAGTTCTTACATATCAAAAAAATAAATTAAAAACCATCATTGTGGAAATTCAAAATCTTAAGCTATAAAGCCTATAATGGATTATAATTTGTTTCAGTGACGCAATTAGCCCGCGTCAACATCTAATGAATGAAGCTCTGAGATGAGATGAGATGAGTTGACCTGCCTTGTAAATCAACATGTCCTTCTTTGGTTAATTTTTTGGTAAATTAAAGCAACTTGATCACATCTTACACAGCTCATCACTGTTCTGATTTCTGTGCCTATTAATAATTAACAGAAAATTTCATTTCTACTTCATCGCTAGCTCTACAAGTATAAATCGCAGTAAACGTACTACTGGCCATCTGCATTGAGCTTTTTCAGTCAGCTATTTACCAAAGGCAACAACAAACTGAGTAATCTTGCATATAACGCGCAGGTTTGAATTCACTTCTTACTCTAATCTTTTCTATTTTCAAATCATAATGTTAATTCTTTTCGGTTTTTGTACATATTGTTCTACAAGATTTTTCTTCCCAAATATCACATACCACTGTATATATAAAACCACATTTTCTTGAAGCTGGTCGAAGTTTAATTGATAGTAGGAATTAATCAATAAAGCAAAGGTTACCGGATATATTACTTTGAAAATTCATAATATCATGTACTTTGGAATTAATATGATAAAAATTTGTTAAAATTTATTGTCTTATATATTCATGGATGGAATTTTGATTTGTCCCCCATGACTACAGGTAGGAATATTGCTTTGAACAAAATTGCATAAACTAGAATCTTCCAAACGAATATTAATTGATTCGTTGTATCAAACAGCGTTGATCAACCAATACATTTTGACAGTTTGGGGTGATTTTGGAGAATTTTTTTGTGATTTTGGAGCATTTCTCAAGAATTCTTTGGTGCATCGATCTGCATCCTCAATTAATTATTATAAAATCTATTGGTGATTTTGGAATTAATATTATAAAATTTTGACAATTATAGGGTAGGAATGTGGATATAAGCCTCATCATTAAGTACCGTACGTTTTCAATTTTCTGATTTTAAATTTGAGTTTCCTTTTCCCCTAAGTAAGCTTCATTGTTCTTATAATTAGCGGGCCCGTTACCACTGGGCTTTGCTAGTTTTCGGCTTTGAATTTTTGAAGTGCGTATAAGTAAACGTACTACGTACAATTTGGTATTAATTTTTGGCCTGAGTTTGAGTAGGTAATTAAATACTTGTTGATTGTGGTTCCAGTAATCTGTAATCATCATCATCAACCATTACAATCACAAGATTACATCAGAAGCAAAATGGAAGGAAGTAGTATTCAAGCTGCTGCACCACATGACATAGAGAACCCGAACCCGAACCCGTACGTGCAACTAGGAACTTCGATGATGAAGGAGTTGGATAGACTGTCCCCCATGTCTCCATCCCGTTGTATCTTCCGTGTTCCTCACCGACTAAGGTGTGCACGTGAAAAGGCTGTCCACTACACACCTCAGGTAATCTCTATAGGCCCACTTCATCATGGAAACGAAGCCTTGAAAGCCATGGAAGAACACAAAAAAAGGTACCTACAATATTTTATGGGTCGAACCAATTTAAGCCTGATGGATTATATAGAAGAAATAAGAGTCCAAGAAGCAAGATTGCGAAATTGTTACTCGGAGACCATTGAGCTTAAAAGTGATGAATTTGTCAGAATCATTTTAGTGGATGCCATCTTCGTCATTGAGTTCTTATTTAGGAACTGGTACCCTGAATTGCTAGATGAAAATGACTGCATCTTTGGAGAACCACGGATGATAGAGGATGTATGGCCTGACTTGCTGATGCTTGAAAATCAGCTGCCATTCTTCATTCTTGAGCACCTATTCGACCCAGCAATATTTCCCGTCCCTTCTAAGTACTCTCACAAACTTAAAGGTGTTGAGGGGCTTTCCATACTGTTTCTTTCTCACTACTTTTTAAATAGTGTCCCAACTTTTGAGGGAATGTTAGGTGATTTGGAGACAATAAATTCTTCCGAAGCACAAGTAAAACATTTTGTTGATCTCCTTAGAAAGTTATTCATAGCTCCCACACAGAAAAAGCAATCTGAGGGACAATCCAAACCTACAACGGTATGGCCATGGTTAACCCTACCTCATGTACTGAAAAAACTCTTGTGCCTTGGGTCCCCATCATTGGACCCAAAAAAAGAAGAAGAACAATCTGCGGGACTATCCAAATTTACAGTAGCACCTAGCATTGAAGAGCTACACCTGGCAGGAGTCAAATTTAAGGTGGGATCAACCAACAACTTCTTTGACATACGATTCAAAGATGGGATTCTGGAAATTCCAAAATTGAGGTCACAGGATAGAACAGAGCTTATACTTAGAAATTTAGTTGCCTTTGAACAATGCAGTACTTATGTAGATCGATATATAAGTGATTATGTTTGCATCATGGATAGCTTTGTGGACACTCCAAAAGATGTGGAGTTGCTTGTTAAGTATAAAATCGTTGAAAATCTTCTCGGAGGTGGCGATAATGAGTTGTCTACCATGATCAATAGCCTTTCAACTGGGGTTATATACTCCTGGAACTTCTATTATGTTACTCTTTCTGAAGACCTGAACAAGTTCTGCGGTTACAAGTGGAACAAAAGGATGGCAAATTTGAGACATAATTACTTCAACACTCCTTGGGCAACTACTTCTTTCGCTGCAGCAGTTGTTCTCCTCATACTCACTGTGATTCAAACCATCTACTCTATTATCTGATTTATCTCTGTTCCTTGAGCGTTAACAACAATGCTCGTGTGCACGTACTCCTTCATTGTGTCTCTGCTATCTCATCCTTTCCCATCACCTCAGAGGCATGTAGGAAGCTACGGTTAGCTATATATATATATATATATATTGTTGACTTGATCGAAGCCAAGTGCTTGTTCAATATTTAGTGTGTTAGTTTCTTTATGTGTGCTAGTGACATTCATATTTGTCTTGTACGTTGAAATGAATGTGCATCCTTGATTCCTTGTTATAATAAGAGATTGACTTGTTCTTGTTGTAAATACTTTTATTAGTGTGGCTAACTGCCTATTCATATAAATAGTTATAGGGGTGTACATGTAATTGTATTAAACTCTAGTAAACTCTACCTCTATATAAGGAGGGTTTACCTGATGAATAATACAATTTTCTCTACCTCCAAACACATATCCTCCTATACTTTCACAACAGTTCTAGTAATTGTTGGAGGAGGATTCTCCCCTCTCTTTGTTCATCAACTCTCTCTAAATTTGTACGTAACATATTCCAATGGCCACTTATGTTTGTGGTCCTCTTTTTAGTCTTTAGACATATATACCACAAGAAATACAAACACACATATTTCAAACTGATACAATAACCAGCTAGGTACACACTAAATACATTAAAGAGCACACGGTTTGAACGAAAGTGTGACAAGCTAGCTTACTAAAGTTCCTTCCACAAAAATAATAAGACACATGAAAAATGTCGATCACAATAATGAGAGGTCATAAGTAATGTACATTTTATTTCAGTCTTTAGACATACCGCAATAACAAATACATACACACATATTTCAAATTGATACAATAAGCAACTAGCTAGCTACACACTCAATACATTACAGAACACACTGTTTGAACGAAAGTGAGGACAAGTAGAACAGCCGCTACAATAATAGAGAGCACAGCCCAGGGTGAACTAAAATAGTCATGTTTCAAGCTTGCCTTCCAGTTGTGCCAGGGGACTACATAATACTCATTCAGTTTCTCACAAAGATCTGTAAAATAGAAGTTTTTATTGAACAACATAGGCCCCGAGTTAAGCTCACTGATAAAAGCAGCCACTTTATCTTTATCAGATAGCTTAGACTCGAGGATTTTCTTCTTGAGAAGCAACTCCACGTCCTTGGCGCTGTCCACCAATCGGTCCATGATGAAAATGTAATCGTTGATGTAATGATCAGAGAACTCACACTGCTCGTAGGCAATCAGGTTTCGAAAGAAAACTTGTGAAGAACCCCGGATTTTCAATTGTGGGATCTTCAGAATCCCATTATAAAATTTAACGTCAAAGAAGTTCTTGTCCTTAACCATTATGAACTTGACTCCGACTTGGTGCAGCTCGGTTGCACTTGGTATGCTTAAAGTGTTGAGTTTACTTTTCGGTGGAGGATCAAAAGGGGGAGGTCTATGACATTTTAGTACAAAATCAACAAAATGTCGTATTCTTGTACATTCAGAATATTGAGCAAGTTTTTTCAAGATTTCATCAAGTGGTCGAATGTGTACCCTATCTTTAGAGAAACTATGAGTAAGCTTGATGAGGGGAAGACCCGTTACATGAGCCGTGTCTTTTTCTATAAGAAAGTGACTTCTAGGCCTTCTCGTTCTCTATCTTCATGTAGTCGCGCGCTTTGGAACCCTGAAGATACAACAGTCAGGGGAAAGGAGAGACACCCCTTCCAATCAGTTTTTGAGCTTTACTAAGGTTTTCTAAGTGTGGTTTTCTAAGTTTTTGAGATTTTCTAAGTATGGCCATCTCCAATCCATGAGGGCTATATCCTCAATTTAGCCCTTGAAATGCAAAAAACCAACTCCAACCTATGGGCTAGGCTATACCAAAAACATTGTTAAGGGCTAAATGGACTAAGGGCTGGGCTAAGTATGGACCTTTCTTTGGACCCCAAGGGAGAAGTGGAGCCCAAAGAAGTGGAACGCAAGTTGTCTTGGCCGGAGGAAAAAAGAGAAGATAATGAGGGCATGTGGGTGACGAAGTTCTTACATATCAAAAATAAAATAAAAATCATCATTGTGGAAGTTCAAAATTCTATATATACTAAAGGAATAGGAGATTCACTGTTCATAAGCCGTGGGCAAATCCGGCTCCAGCCGAGCCGATGCCAAATGACGGTTTTGCCCCTCCTAATTTTCCCTATTTGCTTTCTTGCCCCTGCCGTCTTTTATTTTCTTCTCTTCTCTTCTCTTCGTTTCTTTTCTTCTCACTGTTCAGATCTCCTTTTCTCTCACTGGTTTTTACTTTCTTTTGCTGACGCTCTTATCTCAATCGATCCGAACCCCACCCAGAACCCGAACCCGTCCCAATTGACAAAGCTTAGTGATTCTCTAGAGGATATCTTCATCGACCGCCCTAAGGCTCTTGGTATGCTTTTGATTTATGTTTTAAGGTTTGTAATTATGTATTTCTATCTGTAGAAACTCTCTTAAGGAAATAAAAATTGTCTATCTTTGTGATTGTTCTGTTTATAATATTTGAATGAAAGAACATGAAGTAAAAGGCTGTTATCTAATTGTGATAGAAAGCTAGCTTTCATATGTTATCTAGCTTACGTTGCTAATATGTGGGAATTGGGTTCCCAAAATTTTAGTGAGAAAATTCGGCTATGCCAAATCCAAAAGCTATTTTGAATCAAATCGTACAGAGAATATAGCTATCTAAATCCTTAATTGGTTTACGAAGTTGATTTTTGCTTGAAATTGAACCATCTGAACTCATGAGTCATTAGATATTTTTGCAAATTTGTACTTTTTGAGTTGTTATTTAATTGCTCTATGCCGGATGAGACAGAGAACATGAGATTCAATTTAGAGATCCTCTTGGATCCGATTCCTCACCCATTCTTTGTTTTTTTTTTTTCAGGTTTTTTTTTTTATTTGAATTTAGGAATATCATTTCAGCTGACCTCTGCTCTTCTTCACTGGATCAAGGTACAATCTTTACATATACACATATATGTATTCTTATGTTATCGATTATGTATCGAATATGGTGCAACACTGATTGAAAAAGCTGAGGTCTTTTGTGTGATGAAGATAAAAGGACGATTTGATTTGTCGGGGAAAATTGAATTTTCCAAATTGGGTTTGTGCCAGCCTGTTGAATTTGATACTTGGTTCATTTGATTGCACAGTAATTTATAAACGTAATGAGTTTATATATTGCATTATATGATAGTTTTTCTTCCTATATTGTGTGAATTGATCAGTAGTAAATTACATGGCAGAGCTAATAGTAATGGTTTCTTGCGTTTATAGCTATTATGCTTTGAACCATAATTAAGCAGAAGATTCTGAGTTCTAAAGTTTAAGAAGATTTTTTCTATAAGGAATCCTGCGATAACATGTTTTTATAGGTTTTGTATACAATGTTTCTCCAAGCATTGAGTGATCATACAAAATAATCTAAATGTCATATGCTCTTATTATCCAGTAATGAATTTATGTAAAGAGAAAGGTTCTTTCTTTTTTGGTGCACATCATTCTGATAAACAAAGACTTTTTATACACAGTACTTTTAAGCATGCATATCTGATATCCCACGTGCTATTCTACTTGATCGAGTACTTTTCCGAAATCCTGTAGATAAAGCCACATGTTCACAGTCCTGTTATTGTTTATGAGATCGATTGTCCCCTTTCAAATTTTCAGCAGATTGTCTGTTACAAAGCTTCGTCTGTTAGGTTGTCTTATATACATACACCAGATATATATTTTTAACTCGAGCATTCAACTGATAAACGAGACCTAGCATTATAATTATATCAATTTCATATTTGTCAGAGCTAGTTTCCAGTTGCTTCATTATTACTATATGAATTTACATGGTCTACATATTGCCATATAAGAAACTTTTTACATGCATAGGCAAAAAGTTGCTGAATCTTTCAATACTAAATAATCTTTTGTTTCTCTTTTTTTTATTTACAGTTCCGATGCCTAAACAGAGGAGAAAGAGAAGAAATTTATATCTGGAAGCTGAAAAAAGTATGGAGAATTCAGTTTGTGTACAATCTGATGTTCATACTTCAGGTCAAAGTCATAAACGTAAACGAATAAAGACTACATCTGCAGTAGATTTAAACTCTGGTGCAAGTACGTCTAATAATGTAAGAGTTGAAAATATTGTTCCATACGGAAACAATATTGGACAGGCATCATATCAAAGAGGCAGATGTGGTATGTTTAATCCTAAATTATATTATGATCTTTTCATCTTAGATTATAACATTTTTGTATGTCACTTTTAATAGCATTTATTATAAGCAAATTAACTGTTACTTTGTATTAAAGATTTTATTGTTATTTTACATGCACAGGAATTGTCTCTGAGTATTTGGATATTGGAGATATGACTCATGTGTGTAGCGATTGTAATGCTCTGTTTTGGTTAAGCGAATCGAAAAAAAATGCATCAAAGAAAAACCCTCTGATCTATACAAAATGTTGTCGAGAAGGTAGGATCAAACTCCAAGCACCACATGCCACACCTCTATTTTTACAGAAGATGCTTGATCCGAGTAATGGTCGACAAAGTATACTTTTCAGAGAAAACATTAGAGCTTATAATTCAATGTTTGCATTTACATCCATTGGAGCTAAAATTGATCAGACAATCAATGATGGATCAGGACCTTATGTGTTTAAAATTAGTGGTCAGGTACATCATCTGATGGGTTCTCTTTTACCCCTTGAAAATGAATCTCCTAAATTTGCACAGCTATATATATATGATTCCAACAATGAAATTGCAAATCGAATTCAAGCAGTTGACCAAAACGGCAGAAACCGAAATCTCGATCCAAATATTGTGCAAGGTTTGATTACAATGTTTGATGAAAACAATGAGTTGGTGAAGTATTTTAGAACAGTTAAAAATAAATTCGATGATAATACTTTACGTACTCTAAATTTAACGATCTTGAACCGTGCAGATAATCGAGAAAAACAGTATGAACAACCAACATGCAATGAAATTGCTGGTTTAATAGTTGGTGATATTGGCCTTCATAATTCAAACAAAGATATTGTGGCAGAAATGCACCACGAAGGTTTACAGAGAATATCAAAATTACATCCGAAATTCATGTCTTTTCAATATCCAATTCTTTTTCCATTTGGTGAAGACGGCTATCAAATATATCTTAAAATGTTACCTCCTAAAGGAAATCGACAAGCTAAGCGTGAAAAAGTCTCTATGCGAAGCTTTATAACATATCAAATCCAAGAAAGATATAATCGATCAGATACCCTGTTAAAAGGAGGTAGATTATTTCAACAATTTTTAGTTGATTGTTATGCAACTGTCGAAGAAGATCGATTGGATTATATCAGAAACAATCAAAAAAATTTCAGATGTGATGCTTACAAAGGTATATATGACTCTGTATCGAGAGGTGATAATGACGGTCGCAATTTAGGGAAAAAAGTTATTTTGCCAAGCACATATACAGGAAGTCCTAGATATATGATGAATAATTATCAAGATGCTATGACGATTTGTCGACATTATGGTCATCCTGATTTGTTTATCACTTTCACCTGTAATGTAAAATGGCCTGAAATTTTAAGAGCGTTTGAAAATAAACCAGGCTATAAACCAGAAGACAGACCGGATATAGTATCAAGAATCTTTAAAATGAAACATGATAACCTTATTGCATATGTCAAATCTGGTCAACCATTTGGAGAAATTGAAGCAGGTAGATTTTTTTTTATCTTTTATTCCATACTTATATTCAGCTCAACTATTATCGTTTCATATTTATACTAATCCTCATTTTTTTTTTGTGTTTTTTTTTTATTCAAACAAACAGATGTTTGTACGATTGAGTTTCAGAAAAGAGGACTTCCTCATTCGCATATGTTATTTTGGCTGAAAAAAAATTACAAATGTTACACGGCAACAGATATTGATTCAATCATTTGTGCTGAAATACCTGATAAAAATAGTGATCCAGAGTTGTACGAAATTGTTACTCAGTTTATGATTCATGGTCCATGTGGAGAATTAAATTCAAAATCCCCCTGTATGCGAGATGGAAAATGTTCCAAATTTTATCCAAAGCCATACCAAATGGGTACCACTTTTCAGACAAATGCTATACCCATATATAAACTCTGCGATGATGAGACGAAATTTGTAATAAAAAAAGGCATTCATATTGACAATCGTTTTGTTGTACCGTACAATCGAGAGCTGCTATTAAAATATAACGCTCATATAAATGTAGAATCATGCTCTCAATCCATGTTGATAAAATATTTGTTCAAGTACATTAATAAAGGCCCCGATAGAGCTAGAGTTGGTTTCCAAGAAAATTTAAATGATGAGATTCAAGCATATTTTAATTGCCGATATATTTCACCCCCTGAAGCTGTTTGGAGATTATTTGAATATCTGTAAGGGCAAGTTTTCTTGCAATTGGCTATTTCCTAAATTGACAAAACTTATTCCTTGTAATTATATCATATTGCTTAGTTGATAGGGATTTATAAGTGCTTAGAAGTCGTGGCATTAGGATTGTGTTCGTTGGTCTTCAATGTTCGATTCAAATGTCAAATGGTGACTTCACTTCATCCACTTCATTAAGGTATGGATCATGCATATGCATTCATACATCTTGGTTATGCTTAAAAGTTGCAAAAACATCTTTGGTTTGCTAAAACTTTAATTGATTTTGTTTTGAATTGCAAACTGTTTTTATAAGCTGTCTTTATCACTTGCGATCGATCGTATACAATCCACGATCGATCGTCCAACGTGGACATTTATATCCGTTGGAATATAACCGTTGCAATTCAAATGTAGTGCGGAAAGTTTCCGTTGCAACTTTTCGTGCGATCGATCGCAACATGTTATGCGATCGATCGCAATTAAGGGTTTCAGTTCCAGACCCTTTCTGTATCATGTTTTTGCACTATGCGATCGATCGCAACTTATCGGGCGATCGATCGTACAGCACAAATCTGTGTGGTTTTACTACGTGCGATCGATCGCACCTCTTTGGACGATCGATCGCATCGTGTCTCCAGTTTATATAAAAACAGATTTGTCCGTTTCATTTTGTAACTTTCCAATCTGAAAAACCTTGATATTGATTCTGAGAAAGTTCTTTGGTATTGAGTGAGCCTAGTTCCATGCTATAGGTTCCTCCTTTGATGCTCCACATATAATCCATATGCTAAACCTTTGATTTGCTTGGTACAAGCTTGTTTAGCCTTTGATAGGATTAAGGAGATTTTGTTCAACTCTAGCAAACGTTAATTGTTGTTTTGCTGAGTTGAACGTTTCAATACACATTCATACATACATCATTGCACAGCCGTGGTTCTTGCGATTGAAGGTTCACGCCGGTGAGGTTCAATTGGAGAAGCTTGAGGAAGGTGCACTTGAAGAAGCAATTGGAAGCTACACAAGGTTAGAACTGCCACTAGTCAATAGGTTGATAGTGTTTGAGTTTGGAAACGATTTCCCCTTGTACGTGTTTGCCGATTGGCGTTTTTCATAGTGTGATTCAAGAGCGTGGGGTACGGCTCCCCTCCGGTTTTCCTCTAGAGGTAGAGGTTCCGGGTGACCACATCGTGTGTTGTGTGTTTGTTGTGATTGTTGCTTTGCCTATCTATTGTTCATAATTGTATAACACATTGTGTGATTCATTCAATAGATAATAGACCGTGGTGTGCTAGTTTGATGCACACTTTGGGTTCTAGGATTGTTCAATTGATTGTTGTTGTTGCATAGTTTGTGATTGTTCAATTGAACATTGTTTGAACCCTTGTTTGTTTGTTGGTTGTATGAGATAAGTTTTAAAATACTTAGTCTCTCCGATTAGTGTCATACGACTTACCATTGACGGGAATTTCAATTGGTATCAGAGCTTCTCTCTAGAAGCAAATAGAGTCGATCCGGTTAAGTCGTATTTGTTGTCATGTCGGATAGAGCACTAGGTTCTTTGAGCCATCCACCTTATTTTGATGGAAACAATTATTCCGTGTGGAAAAATAAAATGAGATTCTTTCTTAGGTCTCAAGATATTTACATATGGAATATTATTCAAAATGGATATTCCGAGCCTACTAGAAAGGTGAATGATGTAGATGAACCAAAACCTAGAGCCGAATGGTGTCTAGATGAAGTTAGGCGTAGTGATGCAAATGCCAAGGGTCTAAATGCTCTTGTCACCGCCATATCTACCGATGAATTTCGGCATATAGAGCATTGTGAATATCTCAAGGAAGCTTGGGATAAGCTTAGGGACATCCATGAGGGTGATACCCGTGTTAGAGACTCAAAACTCCAAATGGTGGATTCCGAATTTGAAAATATCACTATGAGAGAATCCGAGTCATTTTCTGATTTTTACAATAGGTTAAGCTTGCTTGTTAATGCGGCTAGGAATCTTGGTGAGACAATCACCGAAGAGAAAATTGTAAAGAAAATCTTTAGGGTACTCCCTTCTAGATTTATTCCCAAAAAGGCCGCTATTGAAGAACACTCACTACTTAGTGAGATTAAGCTTGATATTTTGATTAGCAAGCTTATAACCTTCGAATTGGAGTTGTCTAATGGTGCTACTCCCAAAAAGAGCAAGGACATTGCTCTACAAGCTAAGAGTGAGCATGTGAGTCCTAGAAAGTTGACAAAACTCACCATAGATTTTGAGAGCTCAAATTTAGATGAACAAATGGCACTTGTTGCCAAACATTACAAGAAGTTCCAAAAGAGTAGAGCAAGATTCTCAAATGAGAATTCTTCTAACTATCATAAGGGTAGTGGTTCTAATCCTTCTCCCAATATGTTTAAAAATAAGGACAAGTCCTTTGACATTGCTAGGGAAGATAAGCCAATGAGGAAAGGTCCTCAATGTTATGAATGTGATGGCTTTGGACACATTGCTTCGGAATGTGGAAATAGACTTAGAAAATAGTCTAAATTTAATCTCAAAGCCATGAATGCTTCTTGGAGTGATTCCGATGATTCTAGTTCCTCTTCCAATGAGGATGAACCCATTGTGGCTTTTGTAGCCAAGGTAGACTCTTCTAGTCAAAATGTCTCAAACCATGGGTCGAATAAGGAGGATCTTCTTTCAAGCGATGATGAAAGTGAGGTTGAGGCATTAAGCCGTGAGGAGTTATATGCTCAAGTTGATGAGCTTTATCAAATGGGAATCAAGGATAAAGAGATGATTAAGATTCTAAATGCAAGAGTTATTGAATTAGAAAAAGAAAAGGATAACTCTCTTTGTGTTCTTAATGAGGAAATCATTGAGCTAGAAAAGGAAATCCTTGAAAAGAATTCCCTCATCAACACTTTATCAAATGAAAATGATAAACTTAAGAGTAGTGTTGATGAATTGAGATCAAAGAGTTTTGGCATGACACTTGGTAGTGCCAAACTTGACAAAATGCTCAATATGGGCAAATGTCATTATGACAAGAGTGGTCTTGGCTTCAAAGGTGAGAGCTCTATTTCTTCTCCTTTGAAGACAAATTTTGTGAAGGCTTCGGATTCCCCTCCTTTGATCTTAGAATCACCTAAGGCCCCTAAACCTAAAAGGTTTGTTCCTACTTGCCATCATTGTGGCAAACTTGGACACATTAGACCTCATTGTCATAGTCTTAGGAGATTACCTAGGAATCCCCCTCTTGTTACTAAGTTCCCTTCTACCAAGGGGTTTGTACCTACTTGTCACAATTGTGGCAAACTTGGTCACACTAGGCCAAAGTGTCTTGCACCAAAGAGGACACATGTCCTTAATCCCGCTTTGTTTGCAAAGGTAGATCCTAGGAAGTCCTATTCTCCTAAGCCCTCATTCTTTGTTAATGACACTTCTCTTCACACTCAAGTGAAATTTCTTATGAATGAAGTAGTTAAACTATCAACCTTGATAGATTCACAAGCCTCTAATGGCTGTTCTTCTTCCTCTACCCAAAAGACTTGGGTTGAGAAAGATGTTGGTTGTTGAAAACCATACCCTTGATTGAATCTTCATTGTGTTCCTTGCTAGTGTTTAGGGGGAGATTCAATCATTTTGACCTTGATGAATTTCATCAAGAATGTTTGCTCATGCTTGACTGATTATCTAGTTGATTTCTTGAGTTTTTGCTTGTGTTAAGTCTATGTTTTGAGCCTAAAAGGTTTTACTTTGCAAAACTTCAGTTTTCACCTTGTAATGCATCCACGTTTGATCGCACATTACTGTACGATCGATCGTACTCAGTGGCAGAGAGCATGTATTTTTGGTTTTCACTATGCGATCGATCGAAATACATCGGGCGATCGATCGCACACAGAGACAGAGAGCCTGTTTTTAAAATTTACACTACACGATCGATCGCAAGATGTCGTACGATCGATCGCATAAACCCAGATCAGGTTTTTAATAAGGGTTCTTTCTCTTCCCTCGGTTCATTATTTCAAAAACCCCGAAAACCCTCTCTTCCTCTCTCAAAAATCATCAAACCCAACTCTTTTTATCTTCAATTTCGTGGCTTGTCGAAGCATTTTTGGGTGATTTCAAGTTGATTTGTGGTGATTCTCCACGGTATTAGTGTTCTTCAAGAGGTATTTCACTATTTTTCCCTCTTTTTCTCTTTCACCGATTTTCTTTCAAAATTGATGATTATGTCTAGTTTCTTGCTATTATTAGTATTGATTCTAGTTGATTATGGTTCGGGTAAACTGATTTTGCATAGATTTTGACGTATGATTCCACAAATTGGATTTTTGCAAAATTAGGGTTCTTGATTTCGAAAATTTGGGAATTCTGGGTTTCCCATTTGATTTGTTAAGTAATCTGTGATTTACTTGTTTGCTTAGGTTCTTGTTGAGGTGTGGATTGAATTGAGAATCAATCTCCCTTGAGGATTCTTGATTTTCAAGGTAAGCTATGTTCAATTTTTCGAAAAATTGCATAGTATTCCGTTTTTAATGTTTTAATTTTGAGCAATGTGACTCATGTTTGTGTCTTTTGTTTCTGTTTTGTGCATTTGGATTGATCGAATCGGTTTGGCTCACCTATTCGGTATGTTTTTCTTGTGAATTACTTGAATTTTTGGATTGTGTGCTCTATATTGTGCATGGGATGAGACTTTGTTTACTTTATTGCTCTAGATGATTAGAAATCCCAGAAACAAAGGCAAGAATGTTGCCTCCTCCTCATCCTCACCTCAGCCTAAAAAATCCAAAGTCTCTCGTTTTTCTTCGGCCGCCACTAGAGACATCCTTCCCGAGAGAAATATAACCCGTGACCTTGCACATTGTTTTGATTGTCTTAAGTCACTTCAAGTTTTCGTTCTTGCCAAGGATCTATCCGAATTAGCCTATTCTAATGAACCCTATAATGAAGAACTTGTTAGGTCATTCTATTCGGGTTTTCCCGAAGATGCTTCTAGGGAGAGTAAGCATCTTGAAATTAGGCTAAGGGGGAAAAGGATTTTGCTCTCTCCTTCCCTCATTGAGGAAACTCTTGCTATTCCTCTTTCTACGGATGAGGAAGTGCTTGCTTATGCCGAGTTTACCTCTTCCATTACTTTTCTTAACTTCATTCCTAATGCTTATTATGAGGGAGTTGCACCTACTCCTAAAGTTATGAGTGGAAAAGTAAAGGATATTTATAGGACCTTTTGGCTTTGGGTGAGGTATAACATCTTACCTTCCACCCAAAAGTCGGATATTCCCCTTGAGGGATGTCGACTCTTGTCGGCAATGATTGATGGCAATATGTCCATTCCTTTTGGCACCATTATTTATGATGCCATGGTTAAATGTGCCTTAGGAAAGCCTTCCTCTAAATTGTTCTTTCCTTGTCTTATAATGAGGTTATGTAGACGGTGCAAGATCCGAGATGTGGACATTGATGTCCTATGTCCTATCACTTCTATGCTAGATGATGTCCTTGTCCGTCATAGCAACTCCCATTGTCCTTCTCGAGTTGTTAGGGATCATCCTCCTAGTCCTACCATTCATGAGGGATCTTCATCCATTCCTCCTCCACCACCGTTTGATGTGTCTAGAATTGATCCTAACCTTTATGGGTTTCTTTCCCACTCATTTCATACCATGACGACTCATTTTGATGCTCGTTTTGATGATTTAACCGCCTATGTGGAGAGCTCCCTTGAGGCCATGAGCGATCGTATGGAGGAGTTGGCACTTTCGCGTGATGATGGTCTTGATCATGATGATGATGATGATGTTCCACCTTCTTGATGTATTTTTATGTAGACTAGTTCTCTCTTATGCTATTTTGTATTGACATTATTTAGTTAATGTACTTATGGTATTTGGTACTTTAATTTTATTTTTCTCCTATTTTGAGGGGGAGTTATACTTTGAAAACTCTCATATTTAATACTTATGTCATCTTATGATTCAATTATTCCTATTATGGTTTGCATAATATGCTTGTGATTTGACTAAGTTTTTCTCCCCTTTGGCCTTCCTAGTCAAAAAGGGGGAGAGTATGTGTTGTGGCCATATATTGTATTTTGTTTCAACTCAATTATTGTTTCATACCATATATGCTTCACGGTATCGTGTGTTTAGTGATGAATTTGCAGGTTTGAATCCGGCATATATATTCGATACCTTTGTAATAGCATAGTGTTGAAATTGAGTTGTTTTGGTTAAATGAGGTTTTGTCTAGGAAATGCCAAAGGGGGAGATTGTAAGGGCAAGTTTTCTTGCAATTGGCTATTTCCTAAATTGACAAAACCTATTCCTTGTAATTATATCATATTGCTTAGTTGATAGGGATTTATAAGTGCTTAGAAGTCGTGGCATTAGGATTGTGTTCGTTGGTCTTCAATGTTCGATTCAAATGTCAAATGGTGACTTCACTTCATCCACTTCATTAAGGTATGGATCATGCATATGCATTCATACATCTTGGTTATGCTTAAAAGTTGCAAAAACATCTTTGGTTTGCTAAAACTTTAATTGATTTTGTTTTGAATTGCAAACTGTTTTTATAAGCTGTCTTTATCACTTGCGATCGATCGTATACAATCCACGATCGATCGTCCAACGTGGACATTTATATCCGTTGGAATATAACCGTTGCAATTCAAATGTAGTGCGGAAAGTTTCCGTTGCAACTTTTCGTGCGATCGATCGCAACATGTTATGCGATCGATCGCAATTAAGGGTTTCAGTTCCAGACCCTTTCTGTATCATGTTTTTGCACTATGCGATCGATCGCAACTTATCGGGCGATCGATCGTACAGCACAAATCTGTGTGGTTTTACTACGTGCGATCGATCGCACCTCTTTGGACGATCGATCGCATCGTGTCTCCAGTTTATATAAAAACAGATTTGTCCGTTTCATTTTGTAACTTTCCAATCTGAAAAACCTTGATATTGATTCTGAGAAAGTTCTTTGGTATTGAGTGAGCCTAGTTCCATGCTATAGGTTCCTCCTTTGATGCTCCACATATAATCCATATGCTAAACCTTTGATTTGCTTGGTACAAGCTTGTTTAGCCTTTGATAGGATTAAGGAGATTTTGTTCAACTCTAGCAAACGTTAATTGTTGTTTTGCTGAGTTGAACGTTTCAATACACATTCATACATACATCATTGCACAGCCGTGGTTCTTGCGATTGAAGGTTCACGCCGGTGAGGTTCAATTGGAGAAGCTTGAGGAAGGTGCACTTGAAGAAGCAATTGGAAGCTACACAAGGTTAGAACTGCCACTAGTCAATAGGTTGATAGTGTTTGAGTTTGGAAACGATTTCCCCTTGTACGTGTTTGCCGATTGGCGTTTTTCATAGTGTGATTCAAGAGCGTGGGGTACGGCTCCCCTCCGGTTTTCCTCTAGAGGTAGAGGTTCCGGGTGACCACATCGTGTGTTGTGTGTTTGTTGTGATTGTTGCTTTGCCTATCTATTGTTCATAATTGTATAACACATTGTGTGATTCATTCAATAGATAATAGACCGTGGTGTGCTAGTTTGATGCACACTTTGGGTTCTAGGATTGTTCAATTGATTGTTGTTGTTGCATAGTTTGTGATTGTTCAATTGAACATTGTTTGAACCCTTGTTTGTTTGTTGGTTGTATGAGATAAGTTTTAAAATACTTAGTCTCTCCGATTAGTGTCATACGACTTACCATTGACGGGAATTTCAATATCCAATTCACTCAAGACATCCTGCTGTTGAACGGTTACATGTTCATCTACTTTTAGAACAAAACATCGTTTTTGACGAGACTCAATCGCTTGACTCTGTTATTTCAAACAAATGTTTAGAAGACACAACGCTTACAGCTTGGTTCAAGGCAAATCAAATTTACAATGATGCAAAGACATTAACCTATGCAGAATTTCCCTCCAGATTCGTTTGGAATGATAAAGCAAAATCATGGATGCGTAGAAAACGAGGATACTCATTAGGCAGAATAGCTTATGTTCATCCTACATCTGGTGAATTATATTATTTAAGAATGCTTTTAAATACGCAAAAAGGATGTTCAAATTATACAGATATCAGAACTATTGACAACATTGAGTATCCTTCGTACAAAGATGCATGCAGAGTTTTGGGATTATTAGGAGATGATAAAGAATGGTTCGAAGCCCTCACAAATGCTTCACATACAGCATCGTGCTCAGAAATACGCAGATTATTTGTTATGATCATCTTATTCTGTGATGTAGCAAATCCACAACAACTTTTTAATGCTCATTGGTCACATATGTGTGATGATATTTTATACAAACTTCGAGCCAATTGTGCGATGCCAAATTTAATTGTACCTGAACCAGAATTGAAAAATTCACTTTTGTTTGAACTAGAACAAATTTTCAACGAATCATCTAGCTCTTTGAAAGACCATAACCTGCCTATGCCAGATGAGCAAAAGATGATAGAGCTTAATAACAAATTGCTCCGAGAAGAATTAGACTATAATCGTATTGTTTTGCAACAAGAGCATTCAATTTTATTACCGCAATTAAATGAAGGCCAAAGAATTGTATACGAAAACGTTATCCAAACAGTTTCTGATAAATCGTCCAGGTTGTTTTTCGTATATGGTCATGGAGGAACATGTAAAACTTTTCTATGGCACACAATAATCAGTAAAATACGGTCTGAAGGAAAAATTGTTTTAGTTGTTGCTTCATCTGGAATTGCTTCGCTATTATTACCGGGTGGAAGAACTGCTCATTCCATATTTAAGATACCACTTGCAATAACAGACTGTTCAGTATGCTCAATTAAGAAAGGAACTCATTTGGCAAAACTAATTGAAAAAGCTGATTTAATTATTTGGGATGAAGCTCCAATGAATCACAGACATTGTTTTGAAACTATAGACAGATCTCTTACAGATTTATTATCGCATATTCACAAATTTGAAACTAATTTTCCATTTGGAGGTAAACCTTTACTACTTGGTGGAGATTTCAGACAAATATTACCAGTTGTAAGTTTGTAACCGAAGGAACTAAAGCTCAAATCATTGATGCTTCTTTGAACAATTCATACTTATGGCCTTTTTTTGAAATATTCTATTTAACAGAAAATATGAGGTTATCGAAAAAAAAATTAAATGTCTCTGAAAAAGAAAAAATTTCAAAGTTTGCTGAGTGAATATTAGAAATTGGAGATGGTAAAATTCATTCAATTCATGATCCATACGATGAAGATGCTTCTTGGGTTGAGATTCCAGACGACATGCTCATTACTAATTACACTGATCCGATAAATGCAATATTTCTTGCGACTTATCCAAATTTTGATACAAAATACAACAATTTTGATTATTTGAGAGAACGAGTTATTGTTACACCGAAAAATTCTACAGTTAACGACATAAATAATTACACAATAAATTTATTACCTGGTGACGCGATTACTTATTTGAGTTCAGACACTATATGTTCAACAACTGGAAATAACGAGAATCTAAATATGTTATATCCACCCGAATTCTTAAACAGTCTTGAATTGAATGGACTGCCTTCGCATAAATTGATTTTGAAAAAAGGAATGCCTATTATATTGTTACGAAACTTAAATCAAACATGTGGTTTATGTAATGGTACAAGATTAGTCATTACCAATTTATTCGACAGAATCATTGAAGCTAAGGTTTTAACTGGTAACAACATTGGTTGTAAATTTTTTTTACCCAGAATAGTGTTAACCGCTTCAGAAAACAAATGGCCATTTATTTTAAAGAGACGTCAATTTCCAATCAGACCGTGTTATGCGATGACAATAAATAAAAGTCAAGGACAATCTCTGAAACAAGTTGGCTTATATCTACCACAACCAGTTTTCACTCATGGACAATTATATGTTGCACTATCAAGAGTTACTTCAAGAGAAGGAATAAAGATCCTGATAAACAACGACAATGAAATATCAAACAAATACACGAAAAACATAGTGTACAAAGATGTTCTTCAGAATCTATGATTATCAGGCTACATACAATTTTTTTGTCATATCAATTTTGCTTATACAAGTGCAAAATACAAGTGCATGACGAAGTGGTGTTAGCTCAATGGTTAGAGCACCCACTACCTAAGATCAAGGTCATAGGTTCGAGTCACCATGGGGGTAGGAGTGAAATCCTTTGATCCTCCTAAAAAAAAAAAAAAAAAAAAAAGCTCTCCACAGCTGCATGCCAAGCAAGATTAAAGGCTGAAAGTGCTCTTTTGTGAGTATTTTTTTTTACTCCTCATATGACAATATTTTGTAATCAAGTCAAACTATTTTTTTTAGTAGATAATAGTTTGTACATACAATGCATACAAAATGTATCTCCTACACCACGGATGAAACAATGTATTATGTCTTAATATACTATGTCTCCTACAATGTATTCTCATAATTTATCTCTTTATTATAACCTTTCTGTACTAAACATAAATTTTACCCCGCAGCATCGCGCGGGAAATGTTGCTAGTCTTAAGCTATAATGGAATGAATTATAATTTGTTTGGGTGACGAAATTACCCGCGTCAACATCTAATCAACTTGATCGCATCTCATCACTGTTTTGATTTCTATGCCTATTAATAAGAGAAAATTTCATTTCTACTTCATCGCTCTACCAGTATAGATCGCAGCAAACCGGCCATTTGCATTGAGCGTTTTTAGCCAGCAATTTACCAAAGGCAACAACAAACTTGGTAATCTTGTACATAACGAGCAGGTGTGAATTCACTTCTTTCACAAATCATTTCTATTTTCAAATCATAATATTAATTCTTTTCGTTTTTTGTACGTATTGTGCTACAAGATTTCTCTTCCCAGCTATCACGTACCATTGTGTATATATAGACATCCACATTCTCTTGAAGCTGAAGTTCCTTCTCTTATGCATGCATCATATATGGTTGATAATAGAAATTAATCAATAAAGCAAAGGTTACCATATATTATGATTTGAAAATCAGGAACATCACATACTATTGAATATAATAAAATTATGTTAAAGATTATTGTTTTATTAATGCATTGAATTTTGATTAATTTTTCCCCCATCACTACCGGTAGGAATATTGCTAAATAATTTGAATAATTTTTTGTCAAAATAATCCTTAAAGAAAGACTTAAAATATGAACAATTTTGATCATTATCTTACAGGTCGAGACGAAGAGGTGCGCTTTTTAATATAAAAAACCGGATGTTCTCTCTAAAAGAAGATTCTTATTTTATAAAGTGCGGAGTTTTGATTCTCAGCCGTCAGATCAAATCATTTAAACGGATCTGACAACTGAGAATCAAAACTTCGCATCTTATAAAGTAAGGATCTCTTTACCTGGAAATCATTTTAATATATATATATATAGACACACACACACTAACCCTTTTTAGAGAGAACGTCCATTTTTTATTAAAGATGTCCTTACTTTATAAAATACGAAGTTTTGATCTCATCAGTCAAATCATATTATTTAATCGAATCTGACGGCTGAAATCAAAACTTTGCACCTTATAAAGTAAGAACTTTCTTATCTGAGAATCATTACAGACCATTTCATGTGTGGACATCTGCATTGTATTAAAATGTGAACATCATCATCCTGACCAATTGGCAACATAACTCAATCACCAGAACCACTCATCGTTTAGATTTATTTTCAAAAATTATCCTTACAAAAAATTAGCCGAATTAGAGATTGTTTGGTCATCTGTTCGTTGTATAGTTTACAGACAAATATAGTCCGTCAGATAAAGCTAAAACGATGAATGTGATAATTAAATGGATAAATTATTTCTAATTTATTTATTTTTTTTATCAAAATGATCCTTGAAGGAGAATCTAAAATATGGACGATTATGATCATTAACTTGCATATCGAGATAATGATGTTCACATTTTAATACAATGTGGACGTTCACACGTGAATGAGACTGTATATATATAGTCTTCTCTAGTGAATACATTATAATGAGGACTTGTTGAAAATTTTCAAATTCAACCGGTAGATGATTATTTTAAATGTGTTTAAGTAAAACGTAAATAAAAGAATAGAATGCTCAGAATAGAATGTATATTATTGATGAATATGGGTCTCTATATATAGAGGAATACAAGATACAATCAATGATGAAGTAGGAAACTTATTCTAGATACAATTCATATTCTAGAGAATCATAATTTGACAAAACACACAATAATAATATCTAGAAACAAAATGTTAATTGATTTTTAAAAAAACTCACATCCAACAGTTGAGTTTAATTTATTAGAGACTTTCTGTGTGTGTATATATATACCCCTTCCAATGAGGATGTCCAATATATATTAACAAAGAAAAATATACAAACTTTACATACACTATTTATATAATTTAGTTGTATAAAAATTACGTAGGTTAATTTACCTACATCACTAAAACATTACTAAGCACAAAAAGAAGAATTGATCATCACACAAGCTGGTTTAAAACAATTAGAAGTCCTTATTCATAATGAACCTACACTAATTAAAGTAGGTAAATTTTTTGATTGTGGCAGACTTTGTAAGTAATATATATTAACACAATATAGTTGGAATATATCTTACATAACATCTATAATTTAATATTGAATTAAATCTAATGTTCTAAATATCAATAGATTATATTCTATGTTATTTAAAAAATATATATATGTATCCTATAATTAAAATATGGATTCTTGACCAGTAGCTTAGATTTTCGTTTGGAATTTCTGAACCATCTAGTCCAATTAAGTTGGTATTGTTATAATTTTTGCCGGAGTTTCAGTACGTAATTAAATATATACTTGTTGGTTGTGCGTGGTTCCAGTAATCTGTAATCATCATCATCAACTAGCGTCATCGATCAACCATTACAATCACAAGATTACATCAGAAGCAAAATGGAAGGAAGTAGTCTTCAAGCTGCTGCACCACATGACATAGAGAACCCGAACCCGAACCGCGGCCCGTACGTGCAACTAGGAACTTCGATGATGAAGGAGTTGGATAGACTGTCCCCCATGTCGCCATCCCGTTGTATCTTTCGTGTTCCTCACCGACAAAGGTGTCAACGTGGAAAGGCTGTCCACTACACATCTCAGGTAATCTCTATAGGCCCACTTCATCATGGAAAAAAAGCCTTGAAAGCCATGGAAGAACACAAAAAAAGGTACTTACAATATTTTTTGGGTCGAACCAATTTAAGCCTGATGGATTATATAGAAAAAATAAAAGTCCGAGAACCAAGATTGCGAAATTGTTACTCGGAGACCATTGAGCTTAAAAGTGATGAATTTGTCAGAATCATTTTAGTGGATGCCATCTTCGTCATTGAGTTCTTATTTAGGAACTGGTACCCTGAATTGCTAGATGAAAATGACTGCATCTTTGGAGAACCACGGATGCTAGATGATGTATGGCTTGATTTGCTGATGCTTGAAAATCAGCTGCCATTCTTCATTCTTGAGGACCTATTCGACCCAGCAATATTTCCCGTTCCTTTTAAGTACTCTCACAAACTTAACGGTGTTGAGTGGCTTTCCATACTGTTTCTTTCTCACTACTTTTTAGATGACAGCCCAACTTTGGAGGGGAATGTTAGGTGATTTGGAGACAATAAATTCTTCCGAAGCACAAGTAAAACATTTGTTGATCTCTTTAGAAAGTTATTCATAGCTCCCATACAAAAAAAACAATCTGAGGGACAATCCAAACCCACAACGGTATGGCCATGGTTAACCCTACCTCCTGTACTGAAAAAAAGTCTTGTGCCTTGGGTCCCCATCTTTGAACCCAAAAAAAGAAGAAGACCAATCTGCGGGACAAATCAAACTTCCAACAGCACCTAGCATTAAAGAGCTACAACTGGCAGGAGTCAAATTTCAGGTAGGATCAACCAACAACTTGTTTGACATACGATTCAAAGATGGGATTCTCGAAATTCCAAAATTGAGGACAACAGATGATACGGAGCGTGTACTTAGAAATTTAGTTGCCTTTGACCAATGCACTTTTGGAGAGTATTACATAACTGATTATATTAGCATCATGGATATGTTTGTGGACACTCCAAAAGATGTGGAGTTGCTTGTTGAGTATGGAATCGTTCAAAATATTCTTGGAGGTGGCGATAATGACTTGTGTACCATGATCAACAGCCTCTCTACTGGGGTTACATATAACCCCAGTAACTTCTATTATGGTACTCTTTGTGAAGACCTGAACACGTTCTGCAGTTCCAAGTGGCACAGAAGCATGGCAAATTTGAGACAGAATTATTTCAACACTCATTGGGCAACTATTTCTTTCGCTGCAGCAGTTGTTCTCCTCATACTCACTGTGATTCAAACCATCTATTCTATTATCTGATTTATCTCTGTTCCTTGAGCGTTAACAACAATGCTCGCGTGCACGTATTCCTTCATTGTGTCTCTGCAAATCTCATCCTTTCCCATCACCTCAGAGGCATGTAGGAAGCTACGGCTAGCTATATATATATTGTTGACTTGATCGAAGCCAAGTGCTTGTTCAATATTTAGTGTGTTAGTTTCTTTATATGTGCTAGTGACATTCATATTTGTGTTGTACGTTGAAATGAATTTGCATCCTTGTTATAATAAGAGATCGACTTATTCTTGTTGTAAATACCTTTATTAGTGTGGCTATTCATATAAATAGTTAATATGGGTATACATGTAATTGTATTAAACTCTAGTAAACTCTACCTCTATATAAAGAGTGTTTACCTAATGAATAATACAATCTTCTCGGCCTCCAAACACATATCCTCCTATACTTTCACAACAGTTTCTCCTCTCTTTTTGTTCATCAACTCTCTCTAAATTTGTACGTAACATATTCCAATGGCCACTTATGTTTGTGGTCCTTTTTTTAGTCTTTAGACATATATACTGCAAGAAATACAAACACACATATTTCAAATTGATACAATAACCAGCTAGGTACACAGTAACTACACACTAAATACATTACAGAGCACACGGTTTGAACGAAAGTGTGACAAGCTAGCTTACTAAAGTTCCTTCCACAAAAATAATAAGATACATGAAAAACGTCGATCACAATAATGAGAGGTCATAAGTAACGTAGACTTTATTTCAGTCTTTAGACATACCGCAACAACAAATACATACACACATATTTCAAATTGATACAATAAGCATCTAGCTAGCTACACACTTAATACATTACAGAGCACACTGCTTGAACGAAAGTGAGAACAAGTAGAACAACCACTACAATAATAGAGAGCACAACCCAGGGTGAACTAAAATAATCATGTTTCAAGCTTGCCTTCCAGTTGTGCCAGGGGACTGCATAGTATTCATTCAATTTCTCACAAAGATCTATAATATAGAAGTTTTTACTGAACAACATAGGCCCCGAGTTAGGGCTCATCATTCGGCCCCCGGATCCGCGGGCCGATGGAGGCCCGCCCGTCCCGATCGATCTAAGCCCAGTCTGGACTTGTAGTAAGCCCGCAAAAGCTCAGCCCGCAAAAAGCCCTGGGCAAGCCCGTATGCCTGACCCGTCAAAAGCCCGAATGGCCCGGCCCGTAAAAGCCCGCCTAAGTATTTATAGTATAAAATTATAAATATTTTGTATTCTAAGTTATAGACTATAACATATAATACAAAAATATTTATTAATGAGGAGTACAAACAAAAAATTATTAATATTATTCTTACAAAATATTTATTCATTAATACAAAATATTATTAACTTGTAGTCCATATTTTCATAATTTGGAATCGTTCAAAAATATTATTAATATTATTCTTACAAAATATTAATAGCTTTAGATACAAAATTATTATTAATAGCATTATATATAGTCCAAAATGGAAAAATATTATTACTATTCTTTTTTAAAAATATTTATTTATTAATACAACTTATTAACTTATACAAATTTACAATTTATAAACCGTATTCATAAATTCATTGGTTATAAAGAAATGTAAGTATCATATCGTTAAGGAAAACAAAATTTACCAAATCAACTATTGGATGAGATGATTGAGATATTTTACTCCCACGGTTAAATATTTGGCCACTTTCGTCTTCGTTTCGACTACGATCCACATGGTTAAGAGCAATGGTCATTTGTGCCCCTATATTTATTAATTAGAGTTCTCAAAGGGCAACTGCACTGAAATGGGATCCGGGGTTACAACTTTTTACATGGGTATATGGATCACGGTCATGGAAGCGTGTGGTCGCGGATTGCACGAAAATCGGACTTCAGAAAGAGTCGTTAAGGCAAAATTGGTGTAAAAAATATTTTGGTAAATGACAATAAATAAGAGTTGACATTATTGACCGAGGCTGAAACGACAACGAAAGAGGCCAATTTTTTTGACACGATGCCTATTACTATGCGTTAAATACATGAGCAAAGCCAAATCTTTCATTAGACATTTTTCGATGTCTTAGATCACATCAAATCTCGATATGTCTACTAGTGTTGTCTACTATATTCATTGGTTATAAAGAAATGTATACCTATCAAAATCAACAAGATGAAGGAAGACTAAATAGGGAAAATTGATCGTTGGATGTAAATATTGGGATAAGATAAGCATATGGTAAAAATATTAGCCACTTTCGTCTTTCTTTCGACCTCGATCCACCGTTGGTTAAGAAACGCCTATGATATGGATTGCATTACTAGTTATTAAATTGTTATAGATCAATTGATTTTTTTGCCAAATTATTTTTCGAGATATCCACAATTCAAAATATACATAAAAAAGAATTTCGTGGAATTTTTTGGATACCCAAGTTATTTATTTTGAATTTAGATTAGGCATAATCCTCTATTTTCATCAAATAAAAAAATAAAATAAATTAGGCCCGGCCCGGCCCGGACAAATAAGGGTAGCCCGTTAAAGCCCGGCCCGCTTTAAAGGGCCGGGCTTGGCCTTTCAAATTATGATTAAAGTCCGGCCCGGCCAGGCCCGAAAATATATTTATTTAATTAAAGCCTGGCCCGGGCCGGGCCGGGCCTGCTCTAATGGGCTTAGGCCGGCCCGACCTGGCCCGTTGACGAGCCCTACCCCGAGTTAAGATCACTGATAAAAGCAGCCACTTTATCTTTATCAGATAGCTTAGACTCGAGGATTTTCTTCTTGAGAAACAACTCCACGTCCTTGGTGCTGTCCACCAATCGGTCCATGATGAAAATGTAATCGTTGATGTAATGATCAGAGAACTCACACTGCTCGTAGGCAATTAGGTTTTGAAAGAAAACCTGTGACGAACCACAAATTTTCAATTGTGGGATCTTCAGAATCCCATTATCAAATTGAATGTCAAAGAAGTTCTTGTCCTTAACCATTACGAACTTGACTCCGACTTGGTGCAGCTCGGTTGCACTCAGTATGCTTAAAGTGTTGAGTTTACTTTTCGGTGGAGGATCAAAAGGGGGAGGTCTATGACATTTTAGTACAAAATCAACAAAATGTCGTATATATTCTTGTACATTCAGAATATTGAGCAAGTTTTTTCAAGATTTCATCAAGTGGTCGAATGTATACCCTATCCTTAAAGAAACTATGAGTAAGCTTGATGAGGGGGAGCCCCGTTACGTGAGCCGTATCGTTTTCAATAGGTAAGTGACCACTGGCATAGGTCAAGGAAAAGAGCTACTCGAGGACAAAGAATGGAAGCTAATTTTCAAGCAACAACATGTCATATATTATGTCCCTATGCATCAATGGTTTTCCAAATATACGGTCATTTTTCGTTTGTAGGTTTTCTAAAGAACCTCTCAGAAGGACCTCCAAGGTAAAAATGCCATCTACCAAAATTATTTCAACAAGCTCATGTTCATTATAGTCAATGGTTACTGCATAGTAACCGCGAATTTTTTCTTCCCACTTCCTTAATGAATTGTAACAATCATCGATGCTTACCTTGGTTCTTTCCAAAAAAAGTCTTTCACATACCCAAGTTTGTGCTCTTCCATTTCCTTAAGTTTTTTGCCGAAAGTAAAATTAAATAGATAAATAATATCAAAGTACATCAGATTTAAGTATATTGGATAGCCAAGAATGACTAACCTCGACCCAAACACTGAATGCAGGAAACAAAAACGCATTTTCGGCTAAATTATGCGCTGCCTGATTACATTCAACCATGAGTATAGAACTCTCATCTCCAATAATGGGTAACAAGTGCTATAATTTTTTTTTGTTACTTTTATTTTAAATATAAGAAATGGAAAATTTGAAATAGTTTTTGGTGTTTTTTTTCAAAAAATTCTGGGTTTATAATTTATTTTTAATAATTAAATTTAAATATAAACCGTTGAAAATTAAATAGAAATTAATGGGAGCCGTCAGATTTCGTTTATCACTGTTGAATTTTGTTTTTTATAAATTAAAATTCGGTGCAATCAGGTCCGTCCAATTTGAATTGTACAGATCATGGCCGTTTGTGGTACATGACCATTGGTCAACGCCTCACCTCGTGGGACACGCCTGCACATGCGCCTCTCTCCTTTTCTTCTCCCAAGCGCGCGCGCGCGCGTTCTTGTTCTTCCTCTCCTTCATTACCGCACTAGCCCCTCTCTCTGTTTCTCTCTTGTGCTGGCGTCAGCATGCACATGGGCGTGGAGCCCGCTATTTTGTTACTTGAGTTTGGCACTAGGCTTTTTTACTGTTGGAGAGCCCAAATGCTAAATGAGGGAATATAAATATATAATCATATAATGGCTATAAGTATAAGTATGTACACAAGAAAAATGAGAAGTTATAGCATGATCAAAACACACAATACCTACAATAGTTGCCTTTGAACAATGCACGGAAGAGCATTACATAAGTGATTATGTGGACACTCCAAAAGATGTGGAGTTGCTTGTTGAGTATAAAATCGTTGAAAATCATCTCGGATGTGGCGATAATGAGTTGTTTACCATAATCAATAGCCTTTCAAGTGGAGTTATGTATAACTCAAGCAACTTTTATTATGGTACTCTTTGTGAAGACCTGAAAAAGTTCTGCGATTCTAAGTGACACAAAAGCATGGCAAATTTGAGACATAATTATTTCAAAACTCCTTTGGCAACTATTTCTTTCGTTGCTGCTACTTCTCCTCATACTCACTGTGATTCAGACAATCTGCTCAATTATCTCTCTTCCTCTTGAGTGTCGTTAACAACAATGCATGCATGCACTCTTTTTGTTGTGTCTCTGCTATCTCTTCCTTTTTCATCACCTTGGAGTTAAAAGGTCTTTGTTTAGTTTGGCCAAGCTAGCATTATGTACGAGGATGATATCAAGTATTATTGTTGAGTTAATTGAAGCGATCGAAGTGCTTGTTTGGTTTGTTAATTTCGTTATGTGTAGCAGTGACATATATATTTTATTTGTATTGCTGAAATGGATTTGCAACTGAATTTGTTGTTATAATGAGAGCTTTGTTCTTCAACTCGATCTGTCTCCAAATTTGTAACTTAATGATCCAATGGGGCACTTATGTTTGTGGTCCTCTAGATCTCTTTCTTCATTCAAACAGTACGTAGTGTGCTCTATAATCCCTTGTATCTTGTGTTGCTTCAATTTGTTCATGTTTATGGGTTTTTCATATATATATATGAATATATGTTGCTAGATATAAGAATCATAGGATATCACTGACATTTATTTTGTAGTTGACGAAGACCTTGAAAGACCCTGACCCCGTTTAATGCTATCTTTACAGAGCAACTTTTTCTGGTGAAAGTTCATGCACTTTGTACGTTGTCGCAGAGTACGGAACTTATCAGTATTAAGGATCCAGATCCTCTCCTTGGCTGCTCTCTCTCCTCAGTTGTCTTCGGCTTTTAATATGGACCATGGATTTCAAATCCAAATTAAGGTCATTAACTTTGTTGCTAATAAGGAAACTTGTGCTTTGAGATCTCCTTGCAAGTGAGATAGACAAACTCCATGCATGCATGCTGTTCCTTCGTGATATGGGATTATCTAACACTTTAGCTTACTATCGTAAAGAACAAGCAATTAGGAGAACTCTTTATACATAAAATATGTATAAATCATAAACCAAATTCCTTTTAATTTCCTTTACTATTTTGGTAGTGATAGAATTATTTTCTTGCTACTTGTACCAAGCTTCAAGCTTCAATTGATTAAGTACTCTTACTACTAAGCCAGTTGGTTGGTTAATTATTTTACAACTACTTTCCTACTAGTATTATAGTAAGGATTTATATAAATTTTAAAACAAAATATCAATGTCTCACTACTGACATACAATTGAAATGAAGTAAATAACTGAAAAAGTTTTCCCTTTCTATAACATACATTTATTAGCAAATAAAAAACAAAGTGATAAGGAAGGAAGAAACTTGAAGCAGAAACTAAAAGTAAAACCAACATAAGTATAAAAATAGTTGAAATTAACAATAATGCAATGAATAAAGCATTACAATCCTTGAAATTTTAAGATATCAATAAAAGGTTGAAACATAAAGAAGTAACAAAGTTTCAAGTTAGAGTATCTTCTAAAGCTCAAGAAGAGCTCATTTTTCTAATTGTCTTTGTCAAATAGCAAAGCTAAGCACACTGCAAAAATTTACTACATATTGTTTAGGAAAATTAGATAGAGAAAGAAAAAGCCAAATAACCAAATATCTATTCACTAAATTAGGAATAATAATAAGAATTCAACGGAGTTGATCATATGATCGATTCGAGTACTACTTATTTTATAACAAAAAATTGAGTGATTTAGAATATTAGTATGTAATTTATAGTTCATTACTTTTATTTTTCTGAAAATATTTTTTTCAATTTTATTTTTAATCAAACAAATTCATTTTTTTTCTTATAAACATTAATTTGTCTATTATATTAATTTAGAATAATAATAATATTTAATGGCAGAACTGTAATTCCATGAAGAAAATGAGAAAAAACTGTAATTTTCAGGGGTAATGGCAGAACTGTAATTCCATGAAGAAATGAGAAAAAAAACTGTAATTTTCAGAGGTAATGGTAGAACTATAATTCCATGAAGAAATGAGGATGAAATTGTCATTTTTTTGTTCACGTGAACAGTGAAAGGTACAGTAACCAAGAAATAGTATATAGTAAATTGTTCCTTGGTGACATAAAATCTAATAAAGAATATGAAGAATTGCTAACAAAGCGACATGTGGCACTATAAAATTCTATCCGAAAATTTGATAAGATTTGATCAAGATAATAGGACAAAAACGTTAATGATATCCATTTGATGTCAATTATAGATAATGTGACAACACATCAATCCTTAGAGCATCTCCAACAGAGTAGCTAAAATGAGTTTTTAGTAATATTATAGCTATTTTGCATAAAAAAACAGCTCCAGCAGAGTAGCTAAACTAAAGTTAAATTTAACTTTTTGTTAAACTAGTAGCTAAGAGCATCTCCAGTAGATGACCCATTTTAAAATAAATTTAAAATTTAGCTAAATTTAAGGCAAAACTTAGCTCCAACAGATTACCTAAACAAAAGTTAAATTTAACTTTTGCTAAATTCTCTACCTATATTTAACTAAAGAGGAGAGAGAAAATAAGTAAAACCCAAATACTCCAACGTTCAAATTTTTCAGTTTTAGTTGAAAAAATTTAAATTGACTTTACAAATAGGTATCATTGCTGGAGTAGAAGTCTAAAATTTAGGTAGTTATATTTAACTTTTAGCTAATTTAGCTAAAAATAATAGCTTTACTGCTGGAGATGCTCTAAATATAGCTAAAAAATCTGAATAGCTAAACCAATACCTATATTTCTCTTTCATCTTTTCTCTTCTCTTTCTCCACGTGTCAATGTATTATTTGATGAAATTTTTTATATGACTACAAAATAGCTAGTTTTGTTGGAGTGAGATTGTTAAATTGGTAGCTAAATATCATTTTTCTAGATAATTTAACTTTAAAAATGGCTATCATTGTTGGAGATGCTCTTATATGGTCTCATTCATATCCCCCCCCCTCCAACAGCTAGCTGACATCAGATATATGACGTCAGTTTTTTTTTTTTTTTTCTAAAATCAATTTTTTTTTATTTGTATATAACAGCTACTCTATTTTAAAAAAAATATATTTTAAAAAAACCTAAGTCATTCCTATAAATACCCACACCACCTCATCATAATTTCTCACTTTCTCAACCTCATCTCACTTAGACATAAAATCTAATCGAGAATATGAAGAATTGCTAACAAAGCGACATGTGGTACTATAAATTCCTATTTGAAAATTTGATAAAATTCGATAAGGATAATAGGACAAAAACGTTAATGATATCCATTTGGTGTCAATTATAGATGATGTGACAATACCTCAATCCTTTAATGAATTGATCCCTTAAAAAAAAAACTTGCTTGAAAATGTGTTTTTTTTTTCAATATATTTAAGCATATATAATAATTCATTCGCTGGACTTTTTATGTTTTAGTCTCATACATACCCAAAATTCATTTATTTTCGTTTCCTAGGTACACAACATTGTTGGCTCTTTTATGATAATTATATGTATGTCTTATGAGATATTATTGTATCTGTGTATGCATGAAACCATACCCCATAACAATAAAAATTTAATGTCTTCCAACTGCCACCAGCCAGCTACTGCCACCAGCTAGCTACTTTGATATTTCTAAACTAATATGACTTATATCAGTCAGTCAATTCAGATTTTTTGTGATCTTCTTTTGAACTTTAATTTGTAATTCTCGGGGTTAATTAGTTCAAACGGTGAGAGAGAACTTGAGCGATGGTACATCAAAAATTCGATCACTTCCATCAAGGAATCTGAGACACATTAGAAAGAAAAACATGATTATCGAGAACCCAAACAATGCAATATCACTCTTAGTTATCTTACATTGATCAGTACATAAACAACATATATATCTGAAGTGCAAAATAAATCAAAGTGAATCAAAAATAGAACCTACAAAGCCATTATAGAGCACTGTTTGAATGAATTTGATAAGAATCGATTAGGATAATAGGACAAAAACGTTAATAATATCCATTTGGTGTCGATTATATATAGATGATGTGACAATACCTCAATCCTTGTATGGTCTCATTCATATCCACATGGTTATGTTGTTATGTTTTTCCTTTAAATAGTTGTTATGTTTTTCCTTTAATTAGTTGTTATGTACGCATTTGCATCTGAAACCAAACTATATGGAACATTGATTACACAACCCGAGAGGGCCGGCTAGCCTCTTCATGAGTACGTCATTTTTGGCCGGAGGGCTGACCGAAGGTGACCTCAGGTACCACTTTAGACAAAATCGAAAAGTTCAGGTACCGTTTATGACGAAAAATAAAATTCATGTACTATCGATAAGATAAAGATAAATTTCAGGTACCATTCATGAGAATTGCCCTAAAAATTTAATGTCTTCCAACTGCCACCAGCCAGCTACTTAGATATTTCTAAACATATGAGCTTATATCAATTAGTCAATTCAGATTTTTTGTGATCTTCTTTTGAATTTTTGTAATTCTCGGGATTAATTAGTTCAAACGGTGAGAGAGGGTTAGAGTGATGATACATCAAAAATTCGATCACTTCCATGAAGGAATTTGAGACACATTAGAAAGACAAACATGATTATCGAGAACACAAACAAAGCATTAATTATCACTCTTAATTAGTAATCTTACATTGATCGGTACATAAACAACATATATATCTGAAATGCATAATAAATCAAGGTGAATCAAAAATAGAACCTTTTTTTGGACTGGTAAAAATAGAACCTACAAAGCCACTATAGAGCACATTGTTTGAATGAAAGTGAGCACAGCGAGAATAGCCGCTACAACAATAGACATGCAGTCTAGCCCATGGAGTACTAGATTAAGTAGTTCTGTTTCATGCTTGCCTTCCCCTTGTGCCAGGGGACTCTCTATAGTATGCATTCAGATCTTCAACAAGATCAGTAAAATAGAAGGGAGTAAATAAAACTTGCCGCTGCTTCGCTATCCGGTAGCTTGGATCGATTCAAGGATTAATTCCACTCTTAACAAACAACTCCACATCCTTGGAAGTGTCAACCAGGCGGTCAATGATGAACACATAATCGTTGAAGTGGTGATCGTGGAGCTCACACTGCTCGTAGGCAATGAGATTCCGAAAGAAAAATTCTGTTGAACCTCCAATTCTTAAGTGGAATTATCAGAGTCCCATTCTCAAATTTTATGTCAAATAAATTTTTGTTTTTGACATTCTCAATATTATCTCAACTCCAGACTGGTGTAATTTGTTCATGTTTATGGGTTTTTCATATCTGTGGTGCTATATAAGAACCATAAGATATAACTGACATTTAATTTTTAGTACTACTATAGTCTGGGACTCTGGGTAATTCTTAGAGGAGAAAGCATGCAATGGATTAATATGTACAAATGTTTACAGCTAGAGAAATTGAAAGGAAGAAAAGGAAATTCACTACTTAAACTGGGTAAGTTGGAATGTATCAACTACTACTGGGTATGTTGAAAATTCAGACCCGCTAGACTTGCCAATATAATGCTATCTAGTACGTAACTACGTACATATACATCATCGGACTGACTGTGTTTTTTGGTGGAGGACATTCTAGTATATTTTTCACTTGTGCGGAATTAATGCTATCTTTATAGCAACTTAACTTAATTGGCATACCTAATCACCCGTCTGCAGACCTTGGCCCTTGTAGTTGACGAATACCATGATATATGACTCTTAAATATTTTTTTTTTGAGAGAAAATGTCAGACTGTATTAAGAGTTCAGCAAGCAGTACAATAATGACCCACCCCTGAGGGGCCGACAGAAAAAGCCATTACATAGAGTACACCATTAGGGTACACCCCGAGTACACCCACCTTTTAGGCAATTTAACCAATGTACAAAAGAAATCCAAAACCCCAGCAGGAATAAATTTGATCCGAAATTCCAGATTTCCTTTGCGTCCTCCTCTCTCAAATAGAAGAAGCCGTATCACCCTCAACCAACACCCTAGGGGGTTTCTTCTTCCCCTTGACTATTGGACGAGGCATAAGAGCCTTTGGTGTGGCCATAGAAGACCCCTCTGGCTTTGGCTTATTCTTGGCACCCCTTGGACGCCCAAGCTTCCTCTTCTTATTCGGAGAACCAAGCAGACGCCCATTCTCATTTGGAATAACCAAAGACAAATCAGTCACCTCTGGTAGAGCCTCCTCAGAATTGGGAGTAACCATTAAGCATGCCTTCTTACCAGCACGGATCAAACCCACAGCAGCAGGACGTCTCTGTCCAGTGATCGGAGGTAGCTCCTTCAAAACTGGAACGTTCTGTACCACCACTTCCCCACACTTAGGAATAACTGCCAATGAAGAAGCCGAGAAACCCAAAACTGAGAATAAACCATCCTTCGGGCGACGAAAACCCAAATCTGGCTTACCAAAATCCTTCAGTAAACCTGAAGCAAGTAAACCTGATCGAGCATGGTCCGAGCCAAATAAGCCAGCCGCTGCACTAGACTTGTGAACAGAAGCCGAAGGCAATCCACTGAAAAGGCGTGCGCTGTTGTGCACAGACAAAGCAGAGGAACACCGACTCGAGAAAGTAGCCGGAGCACAGAGAGACAAACCCGCCAGAGCTTTGGTAGGTGGCACCACCTTGACCTTCACAGTCTCCTGCATCAGTAACTTGTCACAATCCCCTAAGGTATGCTCCAAGAATCCACAGTCCCGACAGAAGCCCTTAAGGCGCTCGAACTCGAAAATCAAGTCCACCTCCACATCGGCAGAGAACGAGAATTGCCTAGAAGTACGGATACGGCGTCTGATATCTAAGACCAAGCGGATCCGCTGCTCCATCTCCTTCCGATGAAGTGCAAGTTGATCAAATCTTAACACCTGACCCATAGCAGAACCAACCATGGACAGCGACACCGGATTGCGAAGTGAAGGAGGCAAGCCCTTCACTGTGACCTAAAGCTCCAAAGACCGAAGCGGCGGCGCCGTCACTGATCCCAGACCATCATACTCCCCCAGCACCAACATAACATTCCTGTAAAACCATGGACCACCGCTCAAAATACGGTTACGATCCTCCTTACGATCAAATTGGAAAATAAAGCGCCCCTCCACTTCACGGATAGATAAACCAGATCTTAAACGCCAGATGGAAGGAATAGATCCGATGAAACCCTTCACAAAAGGTTTCCGAGTGAGCAGTCGACCCACAAGATAAAAATGGGAGGCTTGGATTGCAGCAGCACCCGCAACTCCCAGATCCACTCGAGAGGAGTCAGACAGAGCAAAAGAGGCTGCGAGACTAGCAGCGAGTTCGTCAGCCATGAGGCTGAGAGAGGTGTGGACGTTGACGGCCGTCGACGTAAAAACCCTAGCAGAGAGAGCTAGGTCAGAGAAAAAAAACATGACGACTAAGAATATATATGACTCTTAAATATAGAGAGCGAGATTAGGCTCTCTATTATTTTTGTTAATTTAAAACATTCATTTTTAGTTGTTTTGTGTAATTATTAAATATACTTGTTCCCGCCGTTTCCCAGCTGCTCGGTAGGGACGCACCTGGAGTGCACTTGAGTACCTGAAAGGGCAAAGGAGGTCAGGGGAGGCCGGCGTGTACCGACCGAAGACCCTCCGACGCTCAAGTTAGTCCCGAGAGGATTTGAGCAGAGTTTCTAGGAATGGAGAGAACTTACTTGAATAAGGAGTTAGGACTCCTTATATATGAGCTGAGGTCGGAGACAAGCTTCCCTGGCGTGGGGGACATCCCATGACACGAGGGAATACTCTATTATTCCACTACCTCGACACGCGCGTCGAGGGACGGCGGTGCCTAGTGCGGTCCTAGTGCGGTATGGGCGTTCTTTAGTGCGATCCGCGAGGTAGTGGACAAGCACGTGCTGCCAGGTGGCTGTGCCGGTACCGACTGGACTGTGTGTCCACGGTACCGGGTCGAGAGATGTCCCTGTAAGGCCAAGGGGAAGGCTTGTTGTCGGTACACCCGGCCTGGTATTGCTGGTACCGCTGGGGTACCGCCAGGGCTTTGCTAGTAGGCTCGGTAGGGGATCCCTACCGAGTGAGTATATGCCGCTGGGGCGTTGCCTGGGCCGCTGAGGCATTGTCAAGGTAGTGCACTCGGTAGGGGATCCCTACCGAGTAAGTAGATGCCGCTGGGGCGTGGTAATGGGCCCAGAGGTGGGCTGTTCAGCGATGGTGGGCTACTCCTGACCCGTCATGGGGTCTGTACCGGGACAGATATGAAATGGTAGCAACAATACTTAAGCTATTTTTTATTTATTACAAAAATGATATAAATTCAATATTAGGTAAAGCAGAGAGAATTTGTGCAAACATATTTTCAAACTGGCTAGCTAAAATAGTTTTTTAGCTACTTTAACTAAAATTTGGTTAAAAATAGCTAACATTACTAAAGATGTTCTAATATAATATGAAAGTCGAGATATATAATCAATGTTTTGAGCCTAATGAATGTTTTAGGCTGGGAAATTAGCTCGTCTCTCTCTCTTTTTGTTTTTATTTTTATTTTTGCATTTTTTTTTCTTATAAAAAAAACAACTTGCTCAAACAAAAGTAAATAAACAAACCAAAGCAACTTTTTTTGGTGAAATGTTAATGCACCGTTTTTTTTTATAAGAGTTAATGCACCGTTTTTTTGGTTAAGAGTTTTTTGGTTAAGAGTTAATGCATTAATAAGTAATAAGTACGATCATTATACTTCGATAAGTATTTAAGCAACTTGGTCACATGCATTTTACACACCTTTATGCCATCATTGTTTTTGTTATGACTAGCTAAGAGAAAATTCCATTTCTACATTATCGTTACTTCTACCAGTGGAGATCGAGCTACCAAAGGGAACAACACACACTTGGGTAATTTCATACGTAGCGCCAAGGTGTGAGTTCAACTTCTTCCTCTAATCTAATCTCTTTTTATTCAATTCATAATCTTCTTTTGGGATTTTGTACATATCATAATGGTTGAAAAGCAAAGATTATGGGAATATATAGGTGCTGGATCAATCATCAATCCCAATCCCAGGAAACCCGTCGGTTCTTGCACTTGAAGGTCTTGCGGTGTTCCATGGGCTGCAGTTTTGTCTTGCCGAGTGGATTCGCAGGGTTGAAGTGGAGAGTGATGCGGCTAATATTATCTCTGCTCTTAATTCAGCTGAGTTGGATTTTAGCATGGAAGGTTGCACCTTTGAAGATATCAAAAGTTTGATTCCGGAGTTTGAAGTTATCAAATGGCGGAAGATTCCTAGGAGTTGTAATCGAGTAGCTGAATCCATTGCTCGCAAGACACTTTCTTTCGTTGAGAAGATGTTCTGGAAGGAGATTGGACCTCCATGGCTAGAAGAAGGTATTTTAGCAGACATTAATAATTGATGTAAGGGGGGTGGCACTATTTGAGGCTACCTCCCCTATGGTTGTATTAGACCAAGCTTATTTATGAAAAGTTCTTCATTTGATAAAAAAAAAGATTATGGGAATATATATTCTGAATTTTTGCTACATTGCTTTCTTTTATTTTCGATAAATTTTGATTTGTTTGCTATATTTTGCTGGAAGCATAAGATCTAAACGAGGATCATATTATTACCCATATAGCTATCCTTATACATGATTTTTTTTTTCATCAGAAGCAGTAGTAATGTTGAATACGAAAAAAAAAAAAAACTTTATACAGCCAGGGCAGGCCCTAAAATGCTAAAGGCATGAGGCCAACGATCAGAATGTGGTCTCACAAGATATTAGCAATTAACATTCAAACGATTTTATTTTCTTTTTTTCGAGTAACTATAAAAGTATAAGGGTTTGAGCTTTTATTTGTTTTTTTTTTCTTTTCATACGGAATATTTACTAGATAATTACATGCATAACTCCATAAAATTAGAAAAATAAGATAACGTTGACCAATATATTTTGCCAGCTAAATTTTAGGGTTTAGATTTATGCATTTTTTTTTAAGTGATGTATTTAAAAAGAATCCATAGATTTCTAAATTCTATGGAATTAAAATCATCAGATTTATCAAAATTTTAAAATTCTATGGGACGCAAGAAAGCATTATGCTTCAGGTGTGATGTCTTATTATTTATTTATTATTTCACTGATGAGCTAGCTACTTGAAAATTATTTAGTGTCGTATGTCATAATCTAACATCATTGACTTTTCAGGTATCTAAAGTTTGTACGAAGTTACCATATGGCAAAATTAATTTGTATACAGATCAATTTCCAAAGGCATATCATCAATTCATCATATATTACATCATATATTACATCCCAAACCGATGTAACTTTGTTGTTAACAAGGAAACTTGTGCTTTAGGATCTCCTTGCAAGTGAGATAGACTAACTCCATGCATGCATGCAGTTGTTCCTTGGCGATATGAGGTTATCTAACACTTTAGGAAGTTAGCTTACTATTGTAAAGAGCTAATCTATTAGGTATTGAATTAATGTATCGACACATTAATGCATGTACTTAAAATAAACACTAAACTAACAATCATTACATATAATGATATAACTTCTCCTATGAAAACAAAAGTGTGACAAGCTTACTAAAGTTCCTCCCACAAGAATAATAAGACACATGAAAAATATCACTATAAGTAACGTACACTTTATTTAGTCTTTAGAGTTTAGACATACCGCAAGAAATAATACAAACACATATTTCAATTCAAATTGATACAATAAGCAGCTAGCTACACACTTAATACATTACAGAGCACACTGTTTGAACGAAAGTGAGGACAAGTAGAACAGCCGCTGCAATAATAGAGAGCACAGCCCAGGGTGAACTAAAATAGTCATGTTTCAAGCTTGCCTTCCAGTTGTGCCAGGGGACTGCATAGTACTCATTCAGTTTCTCACAAAGATCTGTAAAATAGAAGTTTTTACTGAACAACATAGGGCCCGAGTTAAGCTCACTGATAAAAGCTGCCACTTTTTCTTTATCAGATAGCTTAGACTCGAGGATTTTCTTCTTGAGAAGCAACTCCACGTCCTTGGCGCTGTCCACCAATCGGTCCATGATGAAAATGTAATCGTTGATGTAATGATCAGAGAACTCACACTGCTCGTAGGCAATCAGATTTCGAAAGAAAACTTGTGAAGAACCACGGATTTTCAATTGTGGGATCTTCAGAATCCCATTATCAAATTGAATGTCAAAGAAGTTCTTGTCCTTAACCATTACGAACTTGACTCCGGCTTGGTGCAGCTCGGTTGCACTCGGTATGCTTAAAGTGTTGAGTTTACTTTTCGGTGGAGGATCAAAAGGGGGAGGTCTATGACATTTTAGTACAAAATCAACAAAATGTCGTATTCTTGTACATTCAGAATATTGAGCAAGTTTTTTCAAGATTTCATCAAGTGGTCGAATGTAAACCCTATCCTTAAAGAAACTATGAGTAAGCTTGATGAGGGGAAGACCCGTTACATGAGCCGTGTCTTTTTCCATAGGAAAGTGGCCACTGGCATAGGTCAAGGAAAAGAGATACTCGAGGACAAAGAATGGAAGCTGATTTTCAAGCAACAACATGTCATATATTATGTCCCTATGCATCAATGGTTTTCCAAATATTCGGTCATTTTTCGTTTGTAGGTTTTCTGAAGAAGCTCTCAGAAGGACCTCCAAGGTAAAAATGCCATCTACCAAAATCATTTCAACAAGCTCATGTTCATTATAGTCAATGGTTACTGCATAGTAACCACGAATTTTTTCTTCCCATTTCTTTAATGACTTGTAACAATCATCGATGCTTACCTTGGTCCTTTCCAAAAAGTCCTTCACATACCGAAGTTTGTGCTCTTCCATGACTTTTAGGCCTTCTCCACCATGGTGAAGAGGACCAATTGAGACCACCTGAGGTGTGTAGGCCTTCTCGTTCTCTTCACGTAGTCGCTTTGGAACCCTGAAGATACAACAGTCAGAGGAAAGGAGGGACACCCCTTCCAACCTGTTTTTGAGGTTTTCTAAGTGTGGCTCTTCCATATCCATACTGCCCTGAAAGAAAGCATTTCAAAGTCATATATGGTCAGATAATTGGCAATAAGCTAAATTATTGCTTGTGTAGCTAGTATGCTTAATTGGCATTTTCAGTCTTACTAATATATTTTTTTTGGCTGTATCAGTCTTACTTATATTCGTACACTGTAAATCAGCAAAACGTACAGAACAAACAGCTAGCTACTGCCTAGCTCAAATGGTCAACCCTACATTGAGTAAAAACTTCTTATAATGCACTTTCAAGCTTATGAAAGAAGCAAACTTAAAAAGACGAAGAATATGGCCAGTAAAGACGAATATTAATTAATTAAAGTCATTGCAGAAGTAGAAACAGCAAAGACAGACTAGTACCTACGCGCGTTTAGATAAACTAATTTGCTCCGCCTTCCCAAGATTTTAGAGAGCCGGTATACACCACATTGATCTGCATCCAAACCTATCAGAAAGGAGGTTTATATAGAAATGTTGCACCAATATTGTGGCATTGTCCAAAAAAAAGAAGAAGAAAAAATGTCATTGCACCAGTAACAACAGGTCAGCAGGTCACCAAGTCAAGTCTTTCTTTTTTGTTAGAAAGAAAAAAAAATGAACAAACTTTTTTCTCTGTTTTTCACTTTTGCCAAAGGTACTTTGTTTCTATGTGAAATTATTATTATGGAAGGCCCTACATTAACTATAAGCCAAAACATTGTTAACAGAGGCATTCTCAGCATCTTATAGTTCAAAAATCTATACCAGCTCTTGATTTCCTGAAAACCTATACCAGTGACAGACTTTCTACACCTGATTACCTGTAAAGTAATTAATCCTTAGTTTGCGATACAATATTTGTTACTTCCATCTTTCTATCACACTGATTAGCAAGAAATGTCAGGGTTATTATCCAGTGATATCTGTGAATTTCCAAAGTAAACTACACCCAATTTTCTTATTGCACAGCCCAAATTAAGTAATCCTACAAAATGATAGGACTATTGCATGTATTTCGATCGACATTTTCAGGATCATCAGCATGAAAAACGTTCCGAGACACCAACAATAATTCAAGTCCTGATAATTTGACATCAGTAATCTATAATACATCATTGGTTGAACAAAGAAAATGATTACCACTCATATTAAAACTAAAAGCAACAATTATGTTCTACGATGGAAAATGATCGATCGAGACACGTGAAAAAGACAAGCATATGCATCAGCTAGCGGCTACATGATTGGGGAACACAAAAAGTCATCTTTATTTTATCTCCCTTAGAAAAATATGAGAAAGTATCTGACTTCCACAAACGTTAAACTGATATTGAGTAAGTGGAAGATGCTTTCATTTGGTCTCAATAATAGATGATGTCACAACACCTCAATCCTGGTATCATTCATATCCACATAGTTATGTTGTTCTGTTTTTCCTTTAATTAGTTGTTCTGTCTCTTACTGTCTTCTTATACTAACTTTTGTGCACAATTGGTAGCAATTTCTGACTGTAAAGTGCTGCAATGTTTGTTTTAGACATCGTTGTTTGTTTTAGGTCCAAAACCTATCAATTCCCTGAGAAAAATATGCAGTTGATTGACTGTACTGTTGTGACTTTTGTTAATGTTGAGGTGTTGGAGAAAGGTAAACTATTTTCATCTGAGAAATATGCACCAAGCATAGTAACTGTAAACCCCCCTATGTTAAGGAATAAATTTTTGATGAATTAATTTTCTGAGTGAATATGCAGTTGGATTGGCTGTAGTGACTTTTTGTTGATGTTGGGGTGTTGGAGAAAGGTACATTATTTGCATCTGAAACCAAACTATGTGACAAGCACAGTGAACAGTGTTTACTAAAGATTATATTCCATGAAGGAATCTGAGACACATTACTTAGAAAGACAAACATGATTATGGAGCACACAAACACAGCAATCACTCTTAGTTATACATAAACAACATATCTGAAGTGCATAAAAATCAAAGTGAATCAAAAATAAAGCCTACAAAGCCATTATAGAGCACATTGTTTGAATGAAAGTGAGCACAACGAGAATAGCCGCTACAACAATAGACAGTCCAGCCCATGGAGTACTAAAGTAGTCCTGTTTCAAGCTTGCCTTCCACTTGTGCCAGGGGACTCTATAGTATGCATTCAGATTTTCAACTAGATCAGTAAAATAGAAGTTTCTACTGAACAAAATAGGCCCCAAGTCAAGGGAGTTAATATAACTCGCCGCTGCTTCACTATCCGGTAGCTTGGATTCAAGGATTCCACTCTTAACAAGCAACTCCACATCCTTGGAAGTGTCAACTAGGCGGTCAATGATCGATGAACACATAATCGTTGAAGTAGTGATCGTGGAGTTCACACTGCTCGTAGGCAATGAGATTCCGAAAGAAAATTTCTGTTGACCCGCGAATTCTCAAGTGTGGAATTTTCAGGACCCCCTTCTCAAATTTTATGTCAAATATGTTTTTGTCGTCAACATTCTCAAACTTGACTCCAGACTGGTATAATTCTGTTGCACTTGGTATGCTTAAAGTCTCGAGTCTCTTCTTCTTGGGAAGCTCAGAAGGTAAAGGTCGATGACATGTCAGTACAAAATCAACAAAATGTTTTGTTCCTTCATGCTTATTGATTTTCTCCTTCATTTCTTCAAATGGCCTTATGTATACCCTATTCTGCAAGAACTTATGGGTAAGCTCAGAGATAGAAACCACCTTATTTTTTTGCAGAGGAATGGTATTACTGGCAAGGGCCAGGGCATAAAGATATTCAAGAATGAAGAATGGGATCTGATTTTCAAGCAATAACATGTCATATGTTATGTCCCTTAGCATCCATGGTTTTCCGAATAAACGGTCAACCTTTCCCTCTTGCAGTGTTGAGTAAGAAAACCTCAGCAGGAGCTCAAAGGTGAAAATGGAATCTACCAGAACCATTTCCACAAGCTCCTCTTCACTAAATTCAATTTTTACTGCATAACAAGCATACCCGTACCTGATATGAAACTCAAGAGGCGGTTGCCTCGGGCCCAAAATTTTAGAGGGCACCAAACAAAATTTTTATATCCTTCCATGCGTGTGTGTATATATATATACTATTGTATAGTATAAATACACTATATATACGATACTATATATAACTATATACTATATATACAATATACCTTGTATAGTAAATACTATATATATATATAAATTTTTTATATCCTTTTATGTTTGTGTGTATATTTATACCATTATTAAGAGGAGATATTGTTGATCAATTTTTTTACATAAATAATCTTGAAATATTAAAAAACTTTGGAAACTAAATAACAGATAATTATGTCAAATTATAAAATTTTAATGTAATTCTCTAGCAATAACTGTTTCTCCCACTTCTCATTAATTTTTGTTCTTCTTAATAAAAAATAGTTTTACACATGCAGAGCATGTGTGAAAAATGCAAGTATATATTATATATACTATATATTACTATACTAATATATATATATATATATACAAAAATTTTATATCCTTTTAAGTGTGTGTATATATATTATATAATATAATATATATGTACTATAAATATACTATTGTATATTATATATATTATACACTATATATTACTATATACTATATATTACTATATTACTATATATATTATATATTATATATACTATATACTATACAGTATATATACTATATACTATACAGTATATATTCTATATACTATATACTGTATACAATTAGTATATATATAGTAATATATAGTATATAATATATATATATATATATAGTACTGTTGTACTGCCTAATATGATTATTTTTTTTGTTTGGAACATTTCAACTTTATTAGTTTTGATCATAATATATATTATTTTGAAGATTATATTTTGTTTATTATTATTTTCTTGGATTTGTGTTGATTACTCTATTGTATCATTATAAATAAAAAAATTGTATACGTGTTAAAATTTGAGGGCACAATTTTTAGAATTCGCCTCGGGTCTCAAAATCTCAAGTCCGGCCCTGATAACAAGCACGGATTTTTGTTTCCCATTCCTTCAAAGTATTCAAACAGTCCTCCATGCTTACCTTGGTTCTTTCCAGAAAGTCCTTCACATACCGTATTTTGTGATCCTCCATAGCTTCTAGGCCTTCTCTACCATGGTGAAGCGGGCCTATTGAGACCACCTGAGGTGTGTAGGCCTTCTCATTCACGTCACGTAGTCTCTTGGGAACCCTGTAGATACAACACTCAGAGGAAAGTGGAGACACCCCTTCCAACTTATGTTTCAGATGTTTTGGCTGTTGCTCTCCCATATCCAAATTAGTTTGAGTATGATCCGCACAGCCTGCGAGCAATGTAGCCATTAGAAATAAACACAGTAATTAATGGAAGTTCCTTGACTCTTTGTGTACTGTATCTTGTAGCTATAAGATTACTATTTAATTTGCAGCCTTTCTAATCTATTCATGAATCCTAACCATGCAAAAGAGCAACAACACACTAATACAGACGGGAACCCCCAAAAAAATTATAATAAGTATAGACTTCTAGGAATAAAATCCGTCACAAAAACCTTACTTAATTAGCAGAAGATGATGCACATTCAAAGGAAACTAAAGTTGAAACCATATCACATTGTTGGCGAAAGTTTAAATGAACTATTATGCCACAATCTAGAACCAACCGAGCACAAATAATGCAAGAACTATGAACCTTCAAGCTTAATGAAAGAAGTAAATTTACAAGTACTGAGGATATATATATAGGCAGTAAGAAAGAGCAAAGGAAGTGGTGTTTGTACCTGGCCTGGTATAGATAAGCAAATTTGTTACGGATATATTTTTAAGATTTGTCACTCCTGATCGAATATGGATGAAACACCTCAATATATGTCTGCCTTCTACTCCAACGTAAAAGGAGTTTTATATAATTGCACCAGCAACAGCAAGTCACTAGCTAAGTCAAGTCTTTTCTCCCTTTTCCTGTTTCAAATTTTCTTTCACTTTTTTCCTTTTCTTTTTCCATGTATTTGGTTGTTGTAATGTGAAATTATTATCATGGAAGGTCCCATTCCCACTACATCAATTAAAATAGTTACAGAGTTGATGCTAATTTGTTCCATAAGTATGGTTGCTATGAATAACGTGGTGAGATACCAGCAACTATTCATGTACTGCAAACGCATAAATAATATATGATAGAACAATCATTGCTTAAGTAAATGATTAACAAGCATATTAAACGTAAAAGCAACGATAATGTTCTCCCATAAGGTAGGGTATTAAGCAGTCACCTCCATATATAATTGATTAACAGAACAAAACACTCTTTATCTTTTATTGAAGTATGCTAATAACAGTCCGGACTGTGTATGGAGTCCGGACAGATTGGACGGGTTATGGAGTCTGGAAGTATCAGCAGCCTTCGGGGTCCGGACGGTGTGTGGAGTCCGGACAGATTGGACGGGTTATGGAGCCTGGAAGTATCAATTGCCTTCGGAGTCCGGACTGTGTATGGAGTCCGGACTGCTTCTCCTCTTTCCTTGTTTTCTGGAACCTTTGTTTTTTCTTTGTCTGAGGGAACCTCTATTCCCTGTTGTATGGCGTTTGTTTAGGAGTAAATTCTGGATTAGTGGCTCAAGCTGATTAGTGGCTAAAGCTTGTTTTGTATCTTCCTATATATTTGTTGTTCCGTGTACAAACAGAAGTATGAATGAATACACATATACATTATATTGAAATCAGTCCATCTCTATTTTTCTACATGGTATCAGAGCAGAATACCTCATAGGACCTGCTTCTGCATCATAAACACATAAACCCTTTCCTTTTCCCTTTTTTTCTTATCTCCTTCAAGATGACAGGAAGCTCTGATAAAGAAAAATCCTCATCCTCCTCAGTTACCAAAACTGAAACCTTTGATACTAATCCAAACCAGCGACTCAGCTCTGTTCTTCTTAATGAGTTCAATTTTCTTCCATGGTCTAGAGCCATTTCTCTTGCACTTGGAGGGAGATCAAAACTCAGCTTCATCAATGAAAAGAACAATATGCCAGCTTCATCCTCTCCCGACTTTGATGCTTGGTTATCTCAAGATCAATTAGTGATGTCTTGGCTCCTAAACTCAATGGAGCCAAAGATGGCAGAAATCTTCAGCTATTCTGAGTCTTCACTTCATCTTTGGAAGGCAGTGAAGGATATGTATGGTGATATGAATAATGCTGCTAGAGTTTTCGAGCTAAAGAAGGTTTTGGCTGAACAAAAACAAGGCAATCTCTCGTTTGTTCAACATCTTGGCAATTTAAAAGCTAAGTGGAACGAACTTGACCTCTACAGGCCTCACACAACTGATGCAGCTGTCCTGCTAAAACGAGCTGAAGAAGACAAGGTGTTTCAACTCCTAGCCAGCCTCGGACCAGAATATGAGGATCTTAAGAGTCATTTGCTGATGACACCTGAATTGCCAACTTTTCAAATAGTTTGCAATACAATCCAACGAGAAGAGGTAAGAAAGAAGGTGATGAATGCAGACATGGCTGTTGGTGAACCAGATGTGAAGACCTCCGAAGCTAGAGCTTTTGCAAACAGCAGACCTTACAAAGGAAGAAGACCAGACCTTAAGTGTACTCATTGTGAACGTATTGGTCGTTCAGGTATTGGTCATCTCAAGGAGACATGCTGGATTCTCCATCCGGATCTTAAACCAAAGTTTGATGATGATCACAAAAATCCAAAGGGTAAAATGAGGATGTCATACACGCCTAAAGCAAATCACACCAATAGAAGCACCTCTGAAGACATGATGGATTTCACAGCAAATCCTATCACACTCATCAATGAATTTGCATCTTATTTACAGCAGAGACAAGGAGGCACTGAAAATGGGAACACAACTGCAATGATTGGTAAGTTTGCAGGATTCCTTGCAAACTCGAACATGGCTCAACCTGAAGAAATTCCAGGTATCATATGTGCTATCTCAACTGCCTTAGAACTCAGCAAAGAACATGATTTTTGGATTGTAGATTCAGGGGCCTCTGATCACATGTCAAATGATGCATCTGTTTTAAATGAGTTTCATACTTTTGAAAAACCCTCATATGTGTCAGTTGCAAATGGAAAAAAAGTTCCTATTTTAGGTAAAGGAAAACTAACTCTTTTTTCAAATCACAAAGATTCAGTTATCATGTATGTGCCTTCTTTTCCATTCAAGCTCCTATCTGTTGGAAAATTAACTCACTTGCTCGATTGCCTTGCCATTTTCTCAACTTCTAGTGTCATTTTTCAGGATCGTGTTTCAAAGAGGAAGATTGGTGAAGGGTTCTTTCTTAATGGCCTTTACTACATCTCAACTTCTTCAAGCCTTTCAAAGAGTCTTATTGCTGAAACAAACACCTCAACCCTACAACAACTATGGCACTTGCGTCTAGCTCATCCTTCATCTCATGTCATGTCTTTTTTGTACCCAAATTTTGGTAAAACAACTCATGTATGTGAAACTTGTCACAAGTCTAAATCTACCAAGTTACCTTTTCCTATCTCAAATTCTAAAGCAACTCGAGCTTTTGAGATAGTCCACTCCGATGTTTGGGGTCCTGCTAGATTGGAATCTTTTGATGGATATAAATTTTATGTGACTTTTATAGATGATTTCTCAAGAACAACATTTGTTTATCTTTTGAAATTCAAACATGAGGTATCAAAATGTTTTGAAAATTTTCACAATCTTGTCAAGAATCATTTCTCATCCAACATTTGCATGTTAAGGTCAGACAATGGCACTGAATATACATCTAATATCATGACCAATTATCTAAGTGCTCAAGGCATATTGCACCAGACTAGCTGTGTTGGAACACCCCAACAAAATGGTGTTTCAGAGCGAAAGAATCGGGATTTGCTTGAAAAAACCAGAGCTCTAATGTTACAAGCAAATGTACCTAAACGTTACTGGTCATATGTCATTCAAACTGCTGCATACATCATCAACAGATTGCCCAGTAGAGTTCTCAACTTTAAATCACCCTTCGAAGTCTTAAAAGGAAGAAAGGTTAACATAGAGCATTTGCGAGTTTTTGGTTGTGTGTGCTTTGTCCATGTTCAAGGTCAACACAGAGATAAATTTGATCCTAGAGCCATCAAATGTGTGTTTCTTGGCTACTCATCAACACAGAAAGGTTACAAATGTTATAGCCCCCAAACCAGAAAATTATTTGTGTCAAGAGATGTTAGGTTTGATGAGACTAACTCTTTCTTTCAGATAAGTGAGAATGATCTTCAGGGGGAGCTATTTGATGTGTATTCTCCTACACCAGTCATTGTGGATGAATCTGTTCCATCTAACACTCTCATTAATCAATCTCCAACCAATGTTCTCACTGATCAAATTCCCACCGAAGTAATGGAACAAGACCAAGAAGAAGGAGTAGAAGTGGAGATCGAAGATGTTGAACCTGAACACAATGAACCTGTCAGTATTCAGCCATTACCATCTTTATCCCAGCCAAGGAGATATCCTACTCGGACTAGAAAAACCCCTGCCAGACTTGATGATTTTGAAACCTATGCACCACGACATCCTCTTGGCCAGGCTGTGTATCTTAACAAGGTGACTTCTTCTCACCATGTTTTTCTCAATATGTTGTTTGATACTACTGAGCCTAGATCTTTCGAAGAGGCAAATCAATCTCCAATTTGGAGAAAAGCAATGCAAGATGAACTCAAGGCCCTTAATGACAACAAGACTTGGAGTCTTGTGCAACTCCCAAAAGGACAGAAGGTTGTCGGGGCTAGATGGATCTACAAGATTAAATTCCACTCAAATGGAACCATTGAAAGACACAAAGCAAGGTTAGTTGCTCGTGGCTTCACACAAACATTTGGAGTTGATTATAAGGAGACATTTGCTCCTGTTGCTAAGATGAATACAGTTCGAGTGTTATTATCTGTGGCTGTTAATTATGGCTGGTCCCTCTACCAAATGGATGTAAAAAATGCTTTTTTACATGGAGATTTAGAGGAGGATGTATACATGCGACTCCCTCCTGGTCATGCTCAAGCAAATGAACCAGGTATGGTATGCAAGCTGCACAAAGCAATCTATGGCTTGAAGCAATCACCCAGGGCTTGGTACTCGAAGCTTAGTTCAGTACTTTTTGCATCAGGTTTCAAAAGAAGCTTCGCTGACTCATCCATGTTTGTAAGAACTGGAAAATTTGGGAGGCTTATTGTTCTTGTTTATGTAGATGATTTGATAATCACAGGTGATAATACTGATGAGATTAAATCTCTCAAGTCCACTCTACATGCTACTTTCTCTATAAAAGATCTTGGTCTGTTACGATATTTTCTTGGAATAGAAATGGATCAATCTCCTTCAGGTTTGTTTCTAAACCAAAGAAAATATGTAATTGATCTATTGGAGGAAACCAACATGAAAGATAGCAAACCAGCTAAGTCTCCTCTTCCAAGTCACATGAACATTGAAGCAGAAGGAGAATTACTTTCAGACATTTCTGTGTATCAAAGACTTGTTGGGAAACTTATTTACCTCACCATCACTCGTCCCGATATCACTTATGCAGTTAGCTTGGTTAGCCAATTCATGCATGCTCCTACTGCCAATCATCTCAACTTTGTGAAAAGGATTCTTCGTTACCTCAAAGGGTCAGTTACCAGAGGCATTTACATGAAGAACAATGGTAATTTTACATTGGAAGGTTATTCTGATTCGGACTGGGCAGGCAACACCATTGATCGGAAATCAACCACAGGTTACTGCACCTTTGTTGGAGGCAACTTAGTTACATGGAAAAGCAAGAAACAAACCGTGGTGGCACGATCAAGTGCGGAAGCTGAATATCGTGCCATGGCATCCACATCTTGTGAGTTAATATGGTTAAAGACCTTGCTGGGAGATTTGGGGATCCAGTGTACAACTCCAATCACATTACACTGTGATAATCAAGCAGCCATGCATATCGCTGCCAACCCAGTCTTTCATGAACGTACCAAACATATTGAAGTTGATTGTCACTTTGTCAGGAATCAAGTTCAATCCAAAATCCTAGCAACTGCCTATGTTCGATCTTGTGATCAGTTAGCTGATATATTCACCAAAGTTCTCCCCTCTGCTCAGTTTGATCGGTTACTATCCAAGCTTGGCTCAAGAAATTCCCTTGATCCCGCTTGAGGGGGAGTATTGAAGTATGCTAATAACAGTCCGGACTGTGTATGGAGTCCGGACAGATTGGACGGGTTATGGAGTCTGGAAGTATCAGCAGCCTTCGGGGTCCGGACGGTGTGTGGAGTCCGGACAGATTGGACGGGTTATGGAGCCTGGAAGTATCAATTGCCTTCGGGGTCCGGACGGTGTGTGGAGTCCGGACAGATTGGACGGGTTATGGAGCCTGGAAGTATCAATTGCCTTCGGAGTCCGGACTGTGTATGGAGTCCGGACTGCTTCTCCTCTTTCCTTGTTTTCTGGAACCTTTGTTTTTTCTTTGTCTGAGGGAACCTCTATTCCCTGTTGTATGGCGTTTGTTTAGGAGTAAATTCTGGATTAGTGGCTCAAGCTGATTAGTGGCTAAAGCTTGTTTTGTATCTTCCTATATATTTGTTGTTCCGTGTACAAACAGAAGTATGAATGAATACACATATACATTATATTGAAATCAGTCCATCTCTATTTTTCTACATCTTTAGACAACATGTAATTCACGAGCAGATTCTCTTAATTGAATAAACAACATGCATGTGAACTTTCTCTTTTCTTATTCGATCTTATGTGAAAATTGCTAGCAATTTGTGATTGTAACGTTGTCATGCGTCGAAAGCTTAAGGAACAAATTCCAAACAATGTGTGCATTAGTTCATACCAGCACTAATGGAGCATATCCCATCAAAAATTCTACAATCATGGGGATTCCTCATGTTGTACCCCTATCTATCCCCTCAAATGTAACCAACGAAGCGTTGATATATAAATGCTTGATCTTTCGTTCACACAATGAGTAAAGAAATCTTGTTTGGTTTGGAACTAAAACATGTGATGCATGAAAAGGAAAAGCTAGCTGATTTAGATAACACAAGCAATCAGCACACTTCTTTATTTTTTGTCTCAAGGCAAACAAGTACATGAGCAACACATTTGAAATCCACAAACATCAAAATGAAGCAACAATAGACCCTACATAGCAATTACAGAACACACAGTTTGAATTAAAGTGAGCACGAGAAGTATAGCCGCTACTATGACAGACAGTCCAACCCAAGGAGTACTGAAGTAGTCCTGTTTCAAGCTTGCCTTCCACTTGTGCCAGGGCTTATCGTAGTAATCATTCAGATCTTTACAAAGTGGGGTAAAATAGAATTCTTTACCGAACAAAATAGTGCCCAAGTGAAGGGAGTTAAAAAAGTCTGCGGCTGCTTGGCTATCTGGTAGCTTAGAATCAAGGATTTTTTTCTGGACAAGAAACTCCACATCCTTGGAATTATTCACCAGTCGATCAATGACAAACACATAATTGCTGATGTAATGATCGTGGAGCTCACACTGCTCGTAGGCAATGAGATTCCGAAAGAAAATTTCAGTTGACCTGCGAATTCTCAAGTGTGGAATTCTCAGAGTCCCATTCTCAAATTTTATGTCAAATAAATTTTTGTTTTCAACGTCATTCACAAACTTGACTCCAGCCTGGTGTAATTCTGTGGCACTAGGGATGGTTAAAGTCTCGAGTTTATACTTCTCGGGAAGCTCAGAAGGTAAAGGTCGATGACATGTCAGTACAAAATCAACAAAATGTTTTGTTCCTTCATGCTTATTGATTTTCTCCTTCATTTCTTCAAATGGCCTTATTTTTGCCCTACTCTGCAAGAACATATGGGTAAGCTCTAAGAGAGAAGGCACCCTATTATCTTTCAGAGGGATGATATTATTGGCAACAGCTAAAGAATGAATATACTCAAGAATGAAGAATGGGATCTGATTTTCAAGCAAAAACATGTCGTATATTACGTCCCTGTCCATCCTTGGCTTCCCAAATATGCGGTCGTTTTTCTGTTGTAGGTCTTTGAAAGCACTCCTCAGCAGGAACTCAAAGGTGAAAATGGCATCGACCAGAATCCACTACCACAAAACTGGGCTAATCACACCATCACTAATGGTGTCAATTGGACTATTAGACACCAATCATTAGTGTGTATGAGCATTAGCTACGGCTTGGCTACTATTGGGCTGATGGTGGGTAATGCCTCCGTGGCAAAGACTCAAGATTCTCACCAATAGAGTTTTGGTGTCTTCAATTGTGGGTCCTACAACCTCATTGGTGACTCTTTCAATTATTTATTGTTTCACTAAATCAGACACCAATAACATCAATGGTGACTCCATTATTTCACAATTAAAAAAAAACAAAATCAATTTAAATATTAAAAATTGACATTTCCCAATTCCCACCATAATAGGGATTTAATGAAATCTTTTGCTCAACAATTCTCAAGCCACATAAATACAAACTTGTGAGAATATATACATAAAACTATCAGATCTTCCAGCGTTGATCTTTTCCCCTTTCCTGGATCCCTACAATAGAAAGAGTGATAATATTATGATTAGAAGTATCATGGAGGATCAACATTACTGTTTTTCCCCGTTATTTGATATAATAATTAACTTTACAAACCAATCTCTTTTAGCTATTCCAACATATTTCAAGTAATAGTAAGGAGAAAAATATGTTCTTCTCTTTGAAAAAAACTGGATCATATAGAAGACATGCATCCAAAACTCATAGATAGCGAAGTGCACAAAGATAAAAGCAAGATCCATACCTGCTAGTAAGTTATTTTGTTTATTGGACAGACCTGAAAAGACAACATAAAATTCTCAAATCAATTTTCTGAAATAGAAGCAGAATACATGTTTGCTATAATCTTACTAAGGTGCACAAAGGAAATATTATCCATAAATAGATGGAAACTTACAGGATTGGGCAATCCCGTAAGAAACATTTCCTAGATTTAATATACTAAATAGTAAAACTCAAGACACAATTTTACTATAGAACTCGAGCTTCACTAACAAAAATAAAAAAGTCAGGTCTCATAACTGAAGCAAAACCTGTTCGAATACTACAAAGGTACTCAAACGGATCTCATCTCCAAACAACGCGAATTTCTTGTCATGGTTGATATAAACACAATCAACAGCATATCCTGCATGAAAATAAAAATAAAAATAAAAATCAGATGAAAAGCAACCTCGTTAATGTCACCTCTAAAGCACTAACAATTGCTAAAAAAAAAAAAGCAGTAGCAATTGAAGACAGAAAGGAGACTACTACAATTTTCACCATTGTAGTAGTCTGTTAATATGTTATCAATTGACATACATTAGGAGTAGTCTTGTTGTGCCACATAACTCATAAGGTCTAAAAGTTCTCCAAAGTTATGAACTTATCCAAGAGGGTATACAAAGGGAAACAATCACCCTAAACATTTAAACCAGAAACCACTGATTTTATACATCTAAATATGGTGGTACGTGTACATCTACAACTCTTTTATAAATTATTCAAAAAACTAGACCAATATATAATTTCAGTTTTTCCCAGAAGCAATTTCATTCATGCTCACTTGAACAGAGGGGTCAGAACTTACCCTGGTTTTCTAAGGACAAGCAGAGGTCCAGCCACACCAGAGACAATTATTTACTCTGCAATTTCAAGACAGGTAAACAAGGGTGGGCCAAAGGTGATTTATTGACCAATCTATAATAGCTCATGGCTATGTTAACACTCTTTAGCGGAAAAAAATTTGAAGAGTTCATGAGTGATCAATAGAAGCCTGATGAACATATAGAGACATCAAACAAAACAGCAATTAGTCATATTGAACACATTCAAAAGCAAAAAAATAAATAAAAGCTTTATATATATATATATATATATAATTTTTTTTTTTTCTGATCAACATATTATTGCAAGCTATACCAAAGTTGGAATCTGTAAACCCAACTCACCCTCACTCAAACTTTGAAACTTTTCAACCCCCCTGCATTTGGGGTACAACAACTGTGTAATTATACTGGATCATATCAATGAGAATGTCATCACTTCCCAGACTTTCAGCTTCTTTTCAGTAAGAACACACACAACATTCAATATAAAGTTAAGTCCATATTCTATATAAAATTATAGTTCCAAACTTAATGTTTAAAAAATTTGAAATCTACTGTCAAATTGCTCAACCTATATAACAAAAGTAAGCCCAACAAATTAAAACTATGAAAGGAAATGTATATCGATCTATGGTGAAAACTTGTGAAGATTTACAAAAGGGAAATGAAAACCAAAAAACTTTACCTTGGTTTTCATTGTCAATGTATCTGTGGGTTGGCTTGCTATGCGACTTGTAAATGAAAATACCCAAGAATAGATTGAAAGCTAAAACGGAATTGATCTAGTGAAGGTCAGGGTAGATCGCCAACTGAAGGTTAGAGTTTTAGTCGTTTAACAACAGAATCGATCGATGGAGCGATCTTCGCAGTCGTCGGATCGCGTACTTCAGTTGCCGAATTCAAAACCGTTAGACATGCTCAGGTAAAAAAGATCTGAATATCTACTGGAGAGGGAGGGGATCGGAGATCAGATGGGAAGAGAGAGAGAGAGAAAGAAAGAGACTAAGAGAGAGAGTTGCATTATTATTCTAAAATTGTAATTAAATATATGTAGAATGGTGATAGATACAAGGTACACCGTACACGTAGCATTTTCTTCACTATTATAAGAGTAGTCACCATTATAAGCATTAGTGAGTTAATTATATATACAATAAACAAATGCATACTCACCATTATAAGTAATGGTGACGCAGTACAGTTAATGGTGCAGCATACATCCAACATTAGTATACAAAGGTGGGAGAAAGTTATCACCATTGCATAATTGGTGGCTCAAAAATGGTTGCCTTAGCCCAGTTTTGTGGTAGTGATCATTTCCACAAGCTTATGTTCATTAAATTCAATTGCTACTGCATAACAAGCACGGATTTTTGCTTCCTGTGACATCAAATAGTTGTAACAATCCTGTAGTGATACCTTGCTCCGTTCGAAGAAGTCATGGACATACCGAATTTTATGCTCTTCCATAGCTTGCAGGCCTATTGCACCATGGTGAAGCGGACCAAGTGAGACCACCTGGGGTGTGTAGGCCTTCTCCTTCACATCACGTAGCCGCTTGGGAACGCTGTAGATGCAACACTCAGAGGATAGAGGAGACAGCTTTTTCAACGTAGCCTTCAGATTTTCTGGTCCTTCCATTTGTTGCCCTAGTACCAAATCTGAATGATGATCCTCAGTTCCTCACTGCAGCCTGCAATAAAACATTTCATGGTCAGAATATTAATTGATAAAGTGGGAATTTATAGGTGGTCCTGTATTAATGTAGTATATCATATGAGTACTATTTGAATAATCCTGGTGATTTATTATCATGAATCCTAGATATATATGAAAAAGCTAGGGAAAAACCAAAGGGTCACCCTAAGAACATAATTTGTCACAATATCAAGGCTTAGCTTCAAAACTAGAAAAACTTACAAAAGATTCAAGACTTCGATCTCTTTCTCTCTCTGGCTGACATGCCCCCATATAATTAAGCTATTGTTATCGATCGGCTTATCGTTATATAATGGCAAAAAGGCTTATGATATGCTTAAACCATCTTTCAAGCATATAATTAAACCCTGTATGATCCCATATGATTGAAGAAAAAAGGCGGGTTCAACTTATTCTTCACTAGAAGGAAAAGGTTTATTAGTTCAAATTCTTTACTTCAAGCCAAAAAGGATGGGGGTCTTTAATTCTCTAGTATCAATCAAGCTTAGAAGAAAGAAATGCATTTCACGTGGATTTAAACTGTGTTATATATACATTTATACAATGAATAACTAATTTAATTGACCTGTGTTTGATTGCATACACTAAAATCACAAGTCTACTTTTTCATTTCTTCCTTAAGGAAGAAGTCTGGCAATCTTAGTCACCTGCTCTTCTCAGTTACTTGTGTTATCATCCTTCAGTTCCAAAGCCTTTTTCTCCCTGAAAGTACGTCGAAGTATTATTGGGTCCAATGAGGCAATGAATTGTACACTATATCGACTAATCTACCTGTACATAAATGTAAACGAAGTTTATCTAGTCAATATATATTAAACTTTTTCAGTTTTTCAGTCACTGTACGCAGTAAGTTTTTCTTAAAGCCTTGAATCTGTGACAAATTGTATCTGGTAAACGGAAGTTTATTTAGGCAATATAAACTCTGTTAGGTTTTACTCATTTAAATATAATAAGTAGCCATCTTCTAGATTAGTAAGACTCCTGCAATAATCGCTCATTCACAGAGACTCAGAGAGAAGCTTCTAGTTCCCTTGATTATTCTTTTGGATACATATAAATAATTCTGTTCCCGCGCTCTTATCTGACCAATGATAATTTGGTTTTTCATTTTTGGATTGTAATATTTTCTAGTAGCTACGACTTTTCTCAGAAACGTGCATTACCTTTTTCAACAACAGAGAAAAAAGCCATCGTAACAAAAAGGGAAACAAAAAATAGACAAAAGACCAAAACCAATTAAGTTGACCTATTGACTTAGTGGTGCACTTATTTTCTTTATATGCATGTAAGATGGGATTTGGAGGTGAATCAATGTGGTGTTGCATAGTCTACCAAACATGAAGCTCTCAGAGATCTAGGAAAGCCACAACGCTTTGATTATCTATAGCAGGTAGAAATAATTCCATTCCTTTGCTCCTTTGCAATTATACTCTTATTTTTACTTGTGATTATCTTAATTAGTGCTTGTTGGGTGCAAATATTGTTTTGTAGTCTGTTGCATAACATGTAGTGAAATTGAACAATAACTATATGAGAAGGAAATATAACATCTACGAAGAACAGTCATAAACTTTCTGGGAAGTCTTTCTTTCGACTAGTTATTTTTAAAGTCTAGATTAATCTTTTGGACTGGCCAAAAATTAGTCTTGATTTTGTGACAAATTTTACAATTTTTAATCTTACCTATAATTTTTTTTTAGGGTGACCCCTTTGTGCTGTTAACTTAGTTTTGCTCATCTACATAATTAGAATTCACTAATAGTACTACAGACTGCAAATGCATGTTTTGTGACAATTTTACAACTTTTTCTTTTACGTACCTATAATTTTTCTAGGGTGACCCTGTGTGCTGTTAACTTGGTTTAGCTCATCTACATAGTTAGAATTCATTAACTACATATTAATAGATGAACTTAATTCCAGTTCCCTTGTTTATTAATACAAGCTAGGATTGTTTATTGCAGGCTGTGTGGATCATACTTAATTTGGATATGGAAGAGTCACCAGCTAAAAATCTGAAAAATAAGTTGAAAGGGCTGTGTCCCATATCCTCCGAGTGTTGTATCTACAGGATTCCGAAGCGACTACGTGACGTAAATGAGAAGGCCTACACACCTCAGGTGGTCTCACTAGGACCACTTCACCATGGCAGAGAAGGCCTAGAAGCCATGGAAGATCATAAAATGCGGTATGTGAAGGACTTTTTTGAAAGGACTAATGTAAGCCTGGAGGATTGTTTCAATTCTTTGAAGGAATGGGAAGCAAGAATCCGTTCTTGTTATGCAGTAACCATCGAATTTAGTGAAGAGGAGCTGGTGGAAATGATTTTGGTTGACGGAATTTTCACCGTCGAGGTCCTGCTGAGGAGTGCCTTCCCGGCACTGCAACAGGAAAATGACCGGATATTTGGGAAACCATGGATGGACAGGGACGTAGTTTACGATATGTTGATGCTTGAAAATCAGCTCCCATTCTTTATCCTTGAGTATTTATATTCCTTAGCTCATGCCAGTAACACTATTCCTCTCGAAAATGATACGGGGCTTTCCCTCATTAAGCTTACCCATAGCTTCTTCGAGGACAAGGTATATATAAGGCCACATGAAGAGGTTTCGAAAAAACTCTCCCAATATTCTGGAGCTAGAATACAACATTTTGTTGACTACATCCTAAAATGTCATCGACCTTCACCCTCTGAGCTTCCACCCAAAAGAAAGCTCGACACTTTGAGTATACCAAGTGCGACGCAGTTGAAGGCGGCTGGAATCCATTTTATGGTGGTTCATGACACAACCTTATTCGACATACAATTTGAGAATGGTATTCTGAAAATTCCACAGTTACGAATCCGTGGTTCGACAGAAGTTTTCTTTCGGAATCTTATTGCCTATGAGCAGTTTGAGCTCCATGATCATTACATAAGCGATTATGTATTCATCATCGACCACCTACTTGATAGTTCCAGGGATGTGGAATTACTTGCTAGGAAAGGAATCCTCGAGTCTAAGCTATCAGATAGCAAAGCAGTGACGACTTTTATTAGCACCCTTGACTTGGGGCCTATTTTATTCGGGACAAATTTCTATTTCACTGAGCTTTGTGAAAAGCTGAATGAATACTACGGAGTCCCCTGGAACAACTGGAAGGCAAGTTTGCAACATGATTATCTCAGTAGTCCATGGGCTATCCTCGCTATTACGATTGCGACTATCCTACTAGTACTCACTCTCGCTCAAGCAGGGCTCTCCCTTGCGAATATTGCACAAGGTTGATGGCAACGTTTCATCAGATTGATGTACTTTTTTATATATACAAGTGTGTTTTTGTGTGTGTTGGAGTCTGCCCCTCCTGTACGTGTATGTGTAAGGATAAAGAAGATTGATTTTGTAGTATATTCTAAATTTCTAATTATAGGTGATACATAAATAAAGTGGGGCTGAGAGTGCTGCATAAAATGTTTGTGTGTTGATACATTTAGCCTTTCTGCGCTTTTCAAGGGAAAAGTTCAGAGAGATGAATGCATAGAACTCTAATCTGTCTACTGGTGCTCAACTATGGCTGGAAATCTTCTCATATTAATGGCATCATCAATCAGAGTACTATATCGGAATGGATTTTGGATGAGGAAGGATACACCATAATACTATGAACTACATTTCCAAATTATTTCCATTACCAAAAAAAAAAAAGTCAAATTTCTCGGTATCACGTCAAGTAACTGAAGATATGTGAAAAGGAAAATAAAGAAAAGAGAAAGAAAAGGAGAAACCAATACCTCTCTTCTATTTGAAGTATCTTTTCTTTCCAAATCTCCTAAGTTTTCAAAAGATTCTCATTAAGCTGCACCAAAAGCAAAAAAAAAAACGTATTGCCTAGGTTATATCTCATAGATAATGCATGCATTATTACTAAAGAACAAACCAATAGCAAGTACATGAGTTTCTGAAGAAGCTACTTTAGAAGCATGAGATCTGATACCTACTTCATCAAGAAATTTTTTTCTTTTAGCAAGACATCTATCCAGCTTGGCCTGCATTTTCTGAAGGGCTGTTCTTTCTGTTATTGTGGCTGCTGCAATCCTCATACTCAATTCCAATCAAACGGTTTGTTCTAATCCCAATCTCGGTTCTATAGTATCAGTAATCATTTATACCTAAGAAAGCCAATGAGTCTAAGAACTCCTAAAACTTACTGAGTTGAACTCACGCAGTTGCTGCACCAACTTCGCCGAATTAATTGTACTCAGTACTATCTGCTTGCTCTCTTGCTCCATATCTATTCTTGCATTAGTGTTCACTGATCAATGAATCTTGTAAAATAGCTTCCATAATTTGAACTCGTATTCTAAGAGTTGTTGGTCAAACATGAATTCCGTGTACAAAGAATGTGTTTCCTCTATATGCAAGTGTTCTGCTCTCAGCTCCTACACACCATATATGGCCTTGCAATTGCAAAACTCCTTCCATTCCAGCTGTTTCCCATACAAACTTGAAAAGCCCGAGAGCCCTGTCCAACTGCTTCACCCCACTCCAAATCATCGTCTCCTCATCTGAAGTCACAATCCTTCCCATGCACAAATAGAAACTATCCTTACTACTGCTAGAAAGCCCACCACATAAGTCAAGTTCAATATCTCTAACATGCCCATAGAGGTAATATTGTAAAAGTGTGAACAAACACTTGGAGGAATGACCCAATGTCTTGGACAGCTTCTTCTGCACTAGGCTTTCTTGATGTCGTACTTCCTTGTATCCGATACGTTTATCAACCAACACATCCTTGATCTGAGACAGCCCCTCTTTCATGACCTCAAGCTTTGTTACGTAAAGAAGTAACTCCCTGTCGTTTTTCAAACAATCAATGAGGTCATTGAACATCTCAAGAAGGTCTTCCCATTTTTGCAAACCAGAAGATTCAGTAATTTTTGCCGTTGAAAGGCGCATCCATGAAGCGGAGTCATCATCATATGAAATGGATGTGTCAGCCAAGAACTTTAGACAGCTAGAAACTATCTGCTGACCAATCTTCGTCCCTCTGCTTGGGCACTGATAATCTAAACAATCCAACTCAGATTTCAATCCATTGAGTAACTCCTCAAGCGTGCCAGTCCATATCCGGTGCTGCGTGACCTGCGGACATATTTTGACGCGCACTGTCTGCCTTTGCTGGGCAGTAATGTTTAGAATGGTACCTACTATTGAAAGTGATTTCACAATCATGGGCTCTCTTTCATTTGGTTTACTGAAACAGACAAATGGGTTACAGCTTCTACCACCTGACCATGCCACCACATTATTCCATAGCGTCTTCTGAACTAATGGAGACCCAACAAAGACCCTGGCAAGTGACTTAAAAGCAACCATTTTGTGTTCAGCTCGGCCATTAACGATAATCGAACCATCAGTGATATTAACAAGCCTCCCATCAACCAAATCCACATCTTTTAACAACTGGGTCAATTTCATTAACTTCGGGAATGCCCTTTTATACCATTCTGGGGGCAAAGGCTCTCCACGAGACTCCTCTGAGCAATGATATAGCATCGCATTCAAATGCAGGGCTCCATTTCGCTTAGCCATTAGATGCTTTGCACCATAGATTACCTTCTCCATATGTTTAAAGGCCATTGTTATCTGCATTAGAGAAGTACACTCTATACAATCTTTAAATTATACTGCTGCTTCTTTGAACTCTAATAATAAACGACCATGACTTCACTGCAGCATTATATCAAACACATGGTGTGCAATTTCTGTTCCTAACACACATCAAATATCCGAACGACTCAACCATTGGAGACAGCTTGAATAGAGATAACAAAGGTCATAAGTAACCATAAGGAGGCTCAGATCAAAACCATGCATCTAATTCTGCGAATGCTGATTACCTGGGCAAGAGAGACGACTGCCTGTAATGAAAGAGCTTTTGCTTGTTTTGCGATGACCTGAACGATTATGTAGGATCTTGGGCTGGGTCTTATGTTAGATCCATTAATGAAAAATAGGCTTTATTGGGCCTTTATTTCAAGGACGTATTTGTTGGGCTTGAATTTTGATAATTAATCACTGATTGTGGCTTTTGCTTTTTTTTTCTTTCAACCAAAATGAAGGGTTTAACTGCTTAAGAGCATCTCCAACAATGATAGTCATTTTTAAAGTTAAAATACCTAGAAAAATGAGATTTAGCTAGCAATTTAACAATCTCACTCCAACAACACTGGCTATTTTGTAGTCATATAAAAAATTTCATCAAATAATACATTGACACGTGGAGAAAGAGAAGAGAAAAGAAGAAAGAGAAATATATGTATTGGTTTAGCTATTCAGATTTTCTAGCTATATTTAGCTACTAGTTTAACAAAAAGTTAAATTTAACTTTAGTTTAGCTACTCTGCTGGAGCTGTTTTTTGATACAAAATAGCTATAATATTACTAAAAACTCATTTTAGCTACTTTGTTGGAGATGCTCGGCTTAAGATCGAGGTGAAAAAAGTTAATTGAAAAATCTGAGATTAAAAAGTAGCGTTGAACATGCTTGGTTTATAAAGAACGCAAAAGGAAGAACCTTTAAAAAGCTAATTTTGTTAAATTTTTTTCATCCATTGAATTGGATAAAAAGTACCATTGTTTTTCCTACCAATTTTGACCATCACAGTGTTGATAAACTTTCAACTTTGTGTACTTGACACAGTGAATTGCCTGATCTTTAGTGTCTTTCACTCTTTTGGGTCCCCAATCCACATTTAAAATCATGATAAAACAGGTTCATGTTGTTCTTTCACGAGCATGAGTCTTTCAAATGTCATGTCCCAAATTATGCGTTTTAGTTCTTTATTAAGAGGAGTTTAATTCCCGAGTCAAACATGCATGATTTAATTTCTTGAGAAATTAGTTTAATATTTCAAATTAGGTCAAGTAGTGGGGAAAGGGGAGAATTGGAACGGATTAGGAGTATGATAGACAAGAATTTAATCCTTCTAATATTATGAAAAATTATCATCCGACATAAAAAAGTGGTTTGTCCGGCAATTAGATATCCTTAATTTTATATGGATGACTACTTTTAATAGTTTACATGAATAAAGTTCATTAGCGAACCTATATCGTTTGAAGTTCAAATACTTATATGTAATTAATCGAAGTGTTGAGGGCTTGTGACTTTAATTTGTGCTAGAAAATATTTTATCTAAGTACTCAAAGCGAAAGTTCAAACGTCCATCCCTTTCCCAATCCAGCCCTAGTGAGTAGTGACAAGGAAAAGATTATATATGTAGTCCAACCATTCAGTAACTATTTTCCAAATAAGATTAATTAGTAACAATGATTGGTTAAATATCCAATATATATATATGTTCTAAGTGAACATGATACATAACTACTAATTAACAACTATTTATATGAATGTATTAGCTTTGTTTCTTCTAATTTGCTCATTTTTCTTGCATGCAATAAGACAAAACGAAACTAGCTATGATGGAATGCAGTGATGGAATAATAATAATGGCACAAAAACCTCGATCAATAAGCTTAGCTAGCAAGTTGCTGTGGAAATAATGATTGAATGGGAGGTACTTCATCAACATTATATAAAGCAAATATATTCTGTGAAGTAACATAAAGCTGCCGAGCTCAAAGTGAAACAAAGAATCTTGCCAAAAGCTAAAGAATGGAGTGTAGTAGCAGACACTAATTCATGTGTGGTTACTTTTTTGACCAATAAAATTTGCATTTTGCACTTCTTAAACCTAACTAGCTACCCCATGCCATGAGGTCAATGAGGGAACCCATGAAAGGTGTTTGCTGAAAAGTTAGAGAATCCTATGTAGTGAACTAGTTTTGCTGTTCTCAAATATATATGTTCAATTAATTAGCTACATCTTATCTTAGTTTCGATATGTTTAATAGATTAATTAATTTGTAAAAGTTAACCCCATCCATTAATCAATGAAGTGATACTAGTGATCTATATATAGTTATCATTAGGCTGACTGCTCTTCCTTCTTTTCATTGAAAGTGATGACTATCAAAGATGATTGCACATTCCAGGACCCATGACAGAAAAATCAGATACAACTGGGTTCAGGAAATGTTTAGTGGATCTTTTTTTTTCTTTAAAATGTTTTCTTAGAGAAATGAAGTTACTTACACGGATCTTATACATATTATTAGAGTAATGTTCTAGACTGAATTAATTAGCTTCATGATACGAAGATAGTTAGTTCTTTGGGAGGCACAATCTTACCATATAATTTAGATGTTCATTAATTATTTCATCCTCCTCCAATTTATTTACCCTTTTCAAAGCAAAAATATATAAATTAAATAAATAATAATTATAATAAATTGCATACCATTTTTCAACGAATATTTTGTGAGCCAAGGTGTTGCATTAACATTTTTATCTTTATTTATTATCTTGTTAATTTTATCAAAAGAGTTGCATTTTTTAGTCTTGATTTCCTGTAGCGCTTCTAAATGTTGTGCAGAAATTAAATTGGACGTAAAAAAAAAACTATGTCAATTTTTTTATCCTTTCGAAAGCGAAAATAGAAATTAAATAATAAAATAAAAATAGGAGCAGACCTTTTACCAACGAATCGTTCGTCGGGAAAGGTGTTGCATTAATATTTGTATCTTTATTTATTATTTCTTGTTAATTTTATCAAAAAATGAAAAAGTTGCATTTTCGAGTCTTGATTAACCCTCTAGCGCTTCTAAATGTAGTGCATAAACTAAATTGGACGTTAAGAAAACAAACCGTGACAATTTACCATTTCGAAAGCAAAAATATAAATTGAATGAAAAATGAAATAAAATAGGGGCATACCTTTTACCGACGAATATTTCGTCGGCAAAGGTGTTACATTAATATTTGTATCTTTATTTATTATTTCTTGTTTTTTTTTTTTTATCAAAGTGAATAATTTCATTCAATAAACTGCATCAAGTACAACACTCATATGGCATACATCAACACCGACATACATCAATAACAACATACATCAACGATGACATACATCAAGAAAGTAAAACTAGATATCCTCACTCGAAAGAGAATGAGCTGACTAGTCAAAGGATCCAAGCGGGAACAGAAATGGCCAATACACTTTGTCAAATTGACCAAAAAATAGCATAACTGGTCAGGCATACCTTTCGGATAGCCCTTCCTAGCATTTGACATTGACATTAATATCAATGTTCTCAACGCAGGCTGATAGTCAATCGCACAGCTAGTAGCCGGCAAAAGACTGGGTCCTATAAACATAAGACCGACCACCCAAATCTAGATCCCCACCAGAATCCTTGACAAGAACTCTGACTCAAAAGAGCAAAGGCTTATTTGAGGTCTGGGAACATATCCAAAAACTAAAAGCAACTGAAAAACACAAAACTTTAAAGAAAACAAGTCCGGAATCGAAGACAAACACTCCACCAACGCTACCACCACACCATCACCACGGTCGAAAGCAAAAATATAAATTGAATGAAAAATGAAATAAAATAGGGGCATACCTTTTACCGACGAATATTTCGTCGGCAAAGGTGTTACATTAATATTTGTATCTTTATTTATTATTTCTTGTTGATTTTATAAAAAAAGTTGCATTTTCGAGTCTTAATTGATTGACCCTCTAGCGCACGCTTCAAAATATTGGTAGAAACTAAATTGGACGTCAAGAAAACAAACTGAGAAACTAAATTTGTTGTAGTTGATCGATGTTTGGTCTGGTTCCTAATAATAATATTCTAGAAGCTGCATGAATCCGATTTCTCATCTTATCTAGCTAATATCTCTGTCTCTGCTTTATATATCTTTTGAAGATATATATTCTGCAGTAAATAGATATGTGTCTTGTTGTTTATTTCCAGACATATATGTAGCACCCTCCTAATAAAGGCAATTGCTTGCTGGAATTTTTTTTTTATTTTTTGTTTGGTTACAATTGCTTGCTGGAATTTGAAAACCTAAAATGTAGCTATATATAAAATTCCATGAAAAGTCTTTTGCACGTTATTTCAACCAAAAGATTGGGGTTATATATATGGTCCATGCATGATGTAAACAGCTCGATCTTTACTACATATTGCTTTGCAGATTTACATGTTATGGGCAACAGTAGTACTGCATATATTACCTCATCTATATCGATTTGCAGATTTAACTGAAATATTCCTTGGACCACTCTTTGGATAAAAGCATGCATTATTTCTTGATACCAGAGAGAGAGAGAGAGAGAGAGAGAGAGAGAGAGAGAGAGAGAGAGAGAGAGAGAGAGAGAGAGAGAATTAAATTAAAGAAGTAATGCTTATGAAACAAAAATACTGAGATTAATTAAGATTCATAGTACCACGTACGTACGTACAAAGCTACGTACATGCCAGGCTTTAGTTCATCATATTATAAGATGCGGAAGAAATTAAGCGAACAAAATGCCAAGTGATTAAGCTTTGTTGAGTACGTTCTTCAATCTTCATGATCAGGTCTTCATCAGCAGCCACATTTCAAATTAATTAAGCTCCCTATAGCTACCAAAGATAAAATACCTAGAAACTAGAAAAGTAAGGATGGAAAAAAAGAAAAAAAATAATAATAATAACAGTAGAGGGTGATATCTCTCTCTCTCTCTCTGGCCCAAAAGGATAGTAGCCATTATCATTAGGGAATGTTCTTTTTCTCAGTTGCTTCAGAAAAGTACAGCACTACCTGCGCGCATACAAACAAACAAAAGCGTACATATTTACTTGTATCAATGTTCAAAAAAACAAAACAAATTGATAAAAATGATGTAATTAATTTGATCTAAACAACTAGGATAGGATTATATGGAGACTTGCCAGCACTAGATTCCCTTGGAGCATTGCATCTGAAACATTCCGTCCTGCTTGCGAAGTTGTGCTCATTGCACCCTAACCTGTACGTTTATATTACTTTTTATCATTCGGAGATAAGTGACCAGCAATGTGACCGAGATAATGTACAAAAGTTGACGTCCGTACCTTGTGCAAATCCAGTCCCCAGATTTCCATCCAGAGCGACCAGAGCTGGGGCCACTGCCACTGCCGCCAAATCCAAAACCGCCTCGTAGTGACCTAGGCATGTCACCCTCATAGCCTCCACCACCGCCACCACTGGAAGACTCGTCCTTGGACGCACCACACTTGAAGCAGCTGGAGCGGCTGGCAAAGTTATGAGCTCCACAGTTGCCCACGTTGCAGTACCAGTCGCCAGGCCTCACATCCGGCCCGGTGGTGAATCCAAACGAACCACCTCCTCTTCCGCCACCAAAACTTCCAAATTCACCGCCTCTCTCCCCCGGCCTTGGCTCCCCGCACCTCTGGCATGAGTCCCTCCTTTGGAAGTTGAGATGGTTGCATGACCTACAGTTCCAATCTCCTGGCCTATTCATCTGAAGGAAGGAATCACAACAAAAAATAAAAAATCAGTTACCTGTGAAATGCATGAAAATTCATTCATGAAACTCCAGATTAAAGACACTGGGTGGGTTTGAAGCACTACTTAAAGGCTAGGGCTCACGTACCTTGATAAAACGTACACAGCTAGCTAGATTGAGTTGAATAGAAATGAGAATATTGATGATTGAGGAGATGGGGTTTGGGAGGCTTTTTATACTTGCTTGGATGACCTCGAGAAGCGAGTATGGTGGATTAAGGCATCCAGTAGAGGTTTAGGTACGTGATTGTTTTTTATTCTTTTTGATATTCTTCATCACTTTACGTATTCCTTGAACAATGGAATCACAAATAACTAAAATTGGAAAAAGAGATAAAGAAAAATTGAAATTAGATTCCAAATACTAAAAAAGAGAGGCAAAAATGTTTCATTAATGGTAAAGGTTTAGCTACAGTTTCCTTTAGGGTTTACGACTCCAGAGGTGGCAAATGCATGAGCATATACAAACATTTCTGCTACCTAGTTCCACAAATGCCCCTCTTTATGTATCCACAATATGTTTACTCTCATATACCCACAATATGTTTACTCTCATAAGTAAGGATTAGGTTTTGATTCCTACTACATATGGTCAAGGTTTAATTAAAATACGTGCTCGAGGTTTTCTGTTTGTACTTTGTAGTTTGTAGTTGTGTTTTTTTGTTCCTTCTCCATCGAAAAAAAAAAGGTTTAATTAAAATATAGGCAATGAAGAGCATTCGTTAGGAATAGATCGAGGATATATCGATCTGCCTCTGAAAAAAAAAATGTATATATATCAAAATATTGGCAAATATTTTAAACCTTGCATATGATTCTATCATTCTAGGATACACAATATATGGAGAATACACTCTTCAATTTCACATGTCTAGATGCGACTAGTGCTAGCATATATGATTTTCAAGTAGTAGTACTACACCAATCTTCACTATCTCAATCATTTAGAAGCCATGGTCTTATAGCAAATAGTGATCCATAGGGATAATCACAATTCAAAGTAAACTAAAAACAAAAGCCAAGTCCTTTAATTAATTATATATCATGCATGTTAAAACATATTGATCGAGTAAATAAAATCAACTTGATTTGACTTTGTTAGATTACCATATATATATATATATATGGTACCATACTACCATATATAAGTCCCCACAAAAAGCAAATAGCCAGCATATATTGTAACCTCTAAGCTCAGCACTTTAATTATTGTAAGTTTGTAACCATAGAAAATTCTTTTGACCATTTCATGCATATTTAGACCATAATTATTCATTAATTAGCAAAACGTCCCTTTTGTTAATTGGTGTTCTTGTTGAGTCAGGATTGGATAAGCAGGAACAAAATTCACTGTCTCTTCGACCAGACAAAATGAATATTCCTCACACATCAGAGAAAACCTTAGGGAGAGAATTAAGGGACCCCATTGCTCTTATTCTTATCTCAAAATTTATAACCAGGGAGTGGTCAAGTATGCTTTCTGTAATTTGAGAACCCCACATCTTAAGGGTCACTATAGAAGGAAAAATGGTTGTTGCTTTTCAATATTTTTTGAATATTCCTTCTTTGTACTTGGAACTAAATTTTTTCCTCCAAGTCAAAAGGGTTTTTACACTATGATTCACTAGTTCCCGTTCCCCAAATTTAAATCCAAAGACAAAAGGGATATTTGATCCCTTAAGGGATAATTGATTATGGCAGCCTCTTTAACTTGTTATTTATATATTGAAGGCCATTTTTTTTTTGGTATAGTTTTATGAATTAGTTCGATCTCCAACAGATAATCCTTTCAAATTCATTGGTAGATGTCGGACTGCATTAGTTGATCACAATTTGACAGTTGATAGTACCAATTGTTTTATAGTAAGATGTGAATTAACACATCAACTTTAATAACTAAATTTCTTCTATTATTTCGCTTTTTTTTTGTGTGTGTGGTTTTTATTCGATCTATATATATATAGCATATATATATATATATATATATATATATCTCTCTCTCTCTCTCTCTTATGTGGAATAACTCTACACGTAGAAAATCAAACCACTAATAGGAAAAAAGAAAGCAACTCAGCAACTCTTAATTAAGAAAAAGGGAATATAAAACCATGCATGGTTAATTGTCCATTGGTCCCCCTATGGCAATTGCCTCCCCAACCTTTCCTCTTAAGCCATCTTGAAGCTTTCAATATAAAATCTACATGCATCCTCTTTATAAAATTCATTCTACAACTTCCATTAATTACTTTAATCAGTATACTAATTAATAATCACACTCACTCAATCACTACGTACAAAATCTAGATGTATCCTGTTCTTTCTTTTATAATTCATTCTAGAATGTCCAATAATTACTCAAATCCGTATATTAAATTTTTAAGAAACCTATCTCCTCACGTGCTCTTGCTCAATCTCTCGCAATCATATTCATCAAAATCTAGCTTACACACAAAATAGTTCATAAAATAAGATATCTCAGTACCTACACTCGTGCATGTCAGCTGGTTTAGTGATTCAATTAGAAAAAAAGATATGTAGCCGTTGCCAAAACCAAACACAAAAGCTGTTGCATGGCTATAAATTAGAGCTTCAAAGAACGTCCACATTATTATTAATCTTGACACCAAATCAATTGAGAGACGTGAAGGCTCAAAATCAAAGAAAGAAAGAAAGAAAGAAAGAGAGATTAATTGGTAGAGTTTCGATAAAGATAGTCGAAGCTGATGATGACGGAATAGAGGAAGGAGTCTTCGAGGTTCAAATTTTGACCATCTTTTTAATCTTTCCTTTTTCTTTTTTCTCACACCATGCCCAGTAGTAGTAGTACTACTGCTACTGCTATCCCTAGCTAGCTTTTTCACTGTCACATTGTTCCTTTCCCCCTTAATAGTAGTACTACTACTCATCCTTGCTCTCACAAATATTGGTTTTGAATTTACTATTCAAGATTACTAGGGCATATGTTTTTATTGGGGAGTGGTAAAGAAGGCTGTAGCAAACTGTGAAAAAGCAAAAAGAAAGGGAGGGGACTGATTCGATTCTCTCATTGGGAAATGCTTCCATGCATGACCATGACCAAGCTAGCCCAACGTATAATTCTTTTCACTTTCTCTTTTTAATCTTTTTCAAATACGACAAGATCGATTGTAACCAATTTTAACTTAAAAGATAGCATTTATGAAAATGTAGTAATACATACTTAGGGTTTCTGTGTATAACTAACTAACCCTAACTAGTTTGATACCAATACTACCATTGATGCAGATGGAACCTTGACTCTGTAATAATAATTTCTAATTTCTTGTTTCACATGCAAGCTAGTGATTGAATATCTATGTGGTTATGCTATTATCATGACAAATAAGGAATAAAGAATCTTAATTCACATTTACCAATAATTGATGGTTATATATACTTTACTTGCACGTAAAGAGACAACAATATACCCAATGAGTTTGGTCTAGTGGAAGGATGCTAGGCTGCAAATGGGATGAACACTGCAGTGATACTCCTGGTAATAGGAGGTCGCTGGTTCGAACCCCAGTTTGTGAAAAACATCCATTGGGGAGGGGCCATACCCCAGTTACTCCCGGCCCAGGAGTGGTAGCTCACTTTGGACCACCATTTTTGTAACCGAAAAAAGAGACAACAATATACACGTAGAAAGACAGATAAATATTGTATTGCTTGCTAACATGATAAATTTGTTTACTTTTTGGGCCAAAGATGAAGGTTTCATCATGCTAGATAACCATTATTCAATTAAATCCCGAGAATCATCAAACTAAGCTAGCTAACAAAATAGTGACCATGATAAGCAACCTCCAAGAACAAAATTAGTATGTGATTGTTCGTTTACAAAATAGTGACCATCACATTGTGTAAGATCGATGAATTTAAACTCAAGACTTTGAACCGTCTAAAGGTGATCAAAATTGACGTACAATTTTTCCATATACAACAAAGGCTATACATATACATGCTTCATAAATTATTTTTTGAAAGGGAATGCTTCATAAATTTTTATAAATTAGAGAATAGATCGAATTTAGTTAACTAAAAAAAAACCTCGAAAAACAGATTAAATGAGAATTTATGGTTCTTCGTAGGTTGCATGCACGTGAGGTAGAAGGAGGATGAGCGTGAGGTCATCACACAATGATAAAAGTTTTCTCTTTTCTTTTACTTTTTAGTCCTCCAATATCTTTTGCACTATGCTCACAGTCTCATACTCCTCCCTCTCCAATGTCCACCTAGCTCTTTGATTTTTGCACGGTTTTCCACCCTAAACCAAAACCAGCACCAGCACCAGCACCAGCATAGCAGTAACCCATCTGCAAATATCTTTGCGACCACTAAACTACAGAGAAAGAACTTTGGCCTTTACCCAGCTAGCACAGCAGTAACAAAATTCCTCAATTTTTTCATATTTTTATTTTCATTTTCAGAAAGGATTAATCTATTCTGTGTTTGGGGGAGATGTTACTGAGCAGCAAGTATATATATGTGATCGGAAATTCTATCATATATCGGGAGAAGTGCTTCCCTGTATTTTTCTTTTAATTTTGTATACCAAGGAAAATAGAGAAATTTAAAAATTAACGTAAAAAAAAATAGTTTTTTTTTTTTCATTATATTACACATTACAGCTTCGATACAAGTAAAATAAACTCTACAACTACAGTAGAATTATTGAAGGCAAAGCATAAATTTTTTTGATTTGCTATCTGCCATGTTCTGATGTTATATGCATGTTTAGAGCCTCATCTTTGCCCAGTTGAAGATGAGTCTGCATCAGAAGGTTTTTGCTGTTTCAAAAATGCAGGTTCTTTGGGAAGAGGCATAGCAATTGATTCATCACTTAGCATAGAAATAACATCCGACATGTTTGGTCGATCTATAGCTCTTTCTTGGATGAAATATTCGTCGTTACAGGTTGTTGAAAATATTTTTTTTTTTAAATTTAAATAAATGTAAAAGATTTTATTTTTGGGGCTCTTGGGCTCAATGAATCAAACAATAAAAAGAACTTTAACAACACATTGGCCATCGAAATCAGGTGTTCGCCTGATTTGGTGATTGTGCCAAATTGAGGAATTTTTTTTATTATATAACACATGATTTCCTTGAAATATGGCTCAACATCGGTTTACACTAGTGTCCAAAAGTATTTTAGGGGCTTAATGAAACCCAACGCGAGACTTTACGTGCACTGGAAGTGCTTATTTTTTATTTCGTCAAATTAAAATAAAAAAAAAATTAGGAACACCGGTAGAGCTATTCATCGCTACAGGTTGTTCAATTTAAAAAAAAAATTAAATAAATGTAAGTGAAATTTGTTTTTGTGGCGCCGGCTCTTGGAATTTGTTTTTGTGGCTCTTGGACTCAATGAATTAAATAATAAAAAAAATTTTGGTAATACATTGGCTATCGAAATCGAGTTTTTGCCTAATTTGGTGAATTATGCCAAATTGAGAAAATCTTTCTTATTATATAGCACATGATTTCTTTGAAATATGAGGTATTTAAAATTCTAATTATCGGTTTGCACTAGTGTCCAAAAATATTTTAAGAGCTCAATGGTTCGTCGCTATAAATTGTTCAAAATTACTACATCTCAAGTGTCATCTTAACCCTGCACGAGATGGCAACAATCTTAAAACACTTGCAAGAGGAAGCCACATAATGTATATGCACTAGATCCAGTTTGGAGTGAAGTGTAGAGATTTCAGGTTAAGTATTCACAGGAATAATTAGATTTCTAAACCCATGGGCCATGGCTGTGATCGTCAAAAATAAATATATGGACAAAAAGAATCAAATGTGCATTTTCTTTTGCATTATATTACAACTTTCATACAAGTAAAACAAGTAGACACTAGTCCTTTAAAAAAAAAAACAGGTAGACACTAGACAATTTTCTACCTGGCATCTACTTCTGACATTGTTATATCGTTTCTGGAGTAATATCTTTGCCTGCTTGAAGATGAATCTGCATCTGTGGAGCTTAACTGACTCAAAAATGCAGGTTCTTTAGGATGAGGCAGAGGAACTGATTCATTGCTTAGCATAAAAATAACATCCGACATGTTTGGTCGATCAAGAGCTCTTTCTTGAACGCATAGAAGACCGATCTGAATGTATCTCATAACTTCACTGCTTGAACAAGAGGCATGCAGTGCTGAATCCATCAACCCCAATCCATTGCCTTCTTTCCACAAATTCCAAGCCTAAAACAACCCCGATTTCAAAATCTTAGCAACAAAAATATGCAAAACTATAAAAGTGAATGAAGTTGCTTACCCTGCCAAGTAGGTTTTGAGACTGATCAACATCAAAGAAGGCAATGTTCTTCTTGCCACTAATGATCTCTAAAATGATCACCCCAAAGCTGAAGACATCTGATTTTTCAGAAAAGAGTCCGTCCATGGCATATTCGGGAGACATGTAACCACTAAGAATCAGCAGCTAAAGTGCATTAGAAACTAAATTTGCAGAAAGAGTAGTGCTATGTGCCTATTTGCTAGCTAGTCACACCTGTGAATGAGATTGGACTACCTATTTATGAAAAAGGGTCCCAACTTTATCACAGATGTAGTTAGCAATGTGATAAGTAAACATAGAACATCTGGCTTTATTATGAAAATAAAAACCATATGAATTTATGAAATGACCATGTAAGAAAGGTACATGTTGCAGAACATAACTTACATTGTACCAACAACCCGTTTTGTTTGAACTCTTATGTCATTGTCGCCAAAAATTCTTGCCATGCCAAAATCTGAAATTTTTGGGTTCATGTCACTGTCAAGTAGAATATTGCTCGTCTTTAAATCACGGTGAATGATCCTTAATCTTGAGTATTTGTGAAGATATAGAAGACCTTGAGCAATCCCTTTGATAATGTTCGTGCGCCTCTCCCAGTCCAAAAGTACCTGTTTGGTCGAATCTGCACCCAGTTCATCTCACTATGTGAACAAAATAACGAAACAAAGAAAAAAGATTAACAGTAATTGACTAATTGGAAACATAGATTAAAAGCTTGGAAGATTATGGACAAACCAAAGATGAAGGAATCCAGACTATTGTTGGGCATGTACTCATAAATTAGTATGCTTTCTTCTGCTTCAATGCAGCATCCCAAAAGCCTAACCAAATTCCTGTGTTGGAGCTTACAAATTACCGAGACTTCGTTTTTGAACTCCTCCAATCCTTGCCTGGAAATTTTGGACAACCTTTTCACTGCAATTTCTTGTCCTTCTAGAAGCAACTTACCCTGCAGTTTCCATACACATGTTCAAGGTTAAATAATTAAGAAGATCTTGGCAATGCCAAATAAAGTCTATGATTGTCAGCAATGTAAAGCAGGGAACTCTTGCCTTATAGACAGGCCCATATCCACCTTCCCCAAGTTTATTAGCCTCCGCAAAGTAATCTGTTGCAGTCTTTATTGCAGAAAAACTAAAGAAAGGTAAATCTTGGTCCTTCTGTCTGCCTAATTCCATATTATTTGCACCTCTAACTTCATCAAGCTGTACTGGTGATGCATTGTTGGAGCACATTTGGAATAACCTTGCTTGATCAGATTCGCGCCCGGTTACTTGATCTTCTGGTTACAATAATTGGAAAGGTTTCTTCTATATTAGGAAAATCACGAAAAAATATCATTTGTGATGCATGTGTGTAAAACAAAATAGATGTTTCATTTTGTATCTTTTTTATCATAGCCATTCCTTTTTATTAAATTTGTTTCTAATGTTTCTAAATTCCCAAGACTTCCCCATGCCATGCCACTGTGCCAGTTCAAATCCACAACGTGATGGTATGTAATCCAAAGCCAACAAGGTACTGGAAAGATGTTATTCTGTTAAAAACGAAATAGTCGTTTTACTTTTTACTTTGTTTTATCATAATTCCATTTATTAAATTTGTTCTAAAATATGAAGTTTTAAAAGCATAATTTTAACTTTCTTACTTCTTTTTTATCATCCCATGAATGAAATGCTGTTATCATCATATCTATAATAACACTTTCTAGAGAGTGCTGTTCACACTTTATTTACCCTCTGGCATTACAGCAGTGCGGGTGTACATAAACAAAACCCAACTGTTGTGCAGGACTACTGTACCAGAGTGTAAATAGCACTAGCTTCCCTGATTTAGTTCAAACATTTACATAGCAATGATTCAATCTAATAACAATTAAACTCAAACCTTTATGTTTCCTTCTGCAACGCAGATACCAGAATGAGGAGATTGAAATAGAAATCAAGAGGGAAGCCAAAGGAACTGCAATGGCCAACCAGATTTTCCTCTTCTTACCATCTGGAGAGTAAAGACAATGTTCATAAGTTTAAATAGCATTTCTATACAACAAGAACTAACTTTGACGAAGTAGGGTAAATATTTCACCAAAAATCCATATGAAAGCATGGTATGTTGTCAGATTGCGAATTCTAATCAAACATTCAAATAAGATCTTCCTAATCAATTAGTTCAAATTCTAGCAACATAACATGCCAAACTTTCTGTCATTAGAATAGTATTTGCATTTGATAAGTAGATTGGTTTGTGCTTTCGTATCTGGAATCACAATAAGAAGGAATTGGGAATGAGACATTCTCCTCAAAATACTGACCAACTATCAGGAATCAAAATCAAAACCAGCTTGATTACTAGAATGTCCATTTACAAAATAATTTATATCTTTTCAGCTGCCTATTAACTAAAATGCAAAAAAAAAAAAATAATACTATGATAAAGTTGCCACTATATTTTTCAAAACAGTTATTTTTCATATTTTGAATTAGTAACTTGACACTATATTTACAATAAAAATAATTACTTTACTAATCATAAGGCTACCACAATATATTTACGATAGGAGTATGTACATTGAGTTTGAGAGTACTGTTGGTATTAATTTTAAGTAGCAAGGGAATTTGGTTATTATATTTGTAGGACTGTGATGGGCATTCTTAGATAATTGGCATTCTTACATCTCTATTATACTACAATGTCAATAGGAAATGGACATTCTTAGATAATTGGCTTGTCTCTAGTCTGTTGACTATGAGGGCCTTTCCTCTGTATTTCAATGTCAGCTTTGTGCCTTCTTCTTCTATGAAGTTTGCTTTCACGACCAAAAGAAAATAAAATAAAATAAGAAATGGGCAAGAATGGGAATGGTTCCAGTAGCAGGTACGTAAACCAGCTTGAGTCTTGACTCTTGACCCAGTTTGTGATAAAGTAATTTGTGATTGACCCAGTTTGTGATAAAGTAATTTGAGTGTCACAACCAAAACCAATTGGGTGACGTGGACAACTTAAATTGGGTGACGTGGAGCACGTGTGGCCACTTGGCTTCACACGTGGGCGAACCAGGCTCTGAATCTTCTGATACAATGATAAAGTAATCTGAGCGTCACAACCAAAACCAATTGGCAATGGTCGGATAGGCCCAAATCCTTATAAACACATTTGCAAGGTCCCTTTTCTCCAATGTGGGACAATACTCTACATTCTCACAGTTTGCAATCTCCCCATAGACCCTTATCATTTGTCAGCATATTATAGTTAACCTCAACTGCTTTTATATAATATTATTGAGATGCCACAAGAGAACCAATATGCTATTGCACAGATCAAGTCTATCACTATTAATTTGTTGAAAATATATACGTACCTAGAGTCACCCCAAATATATTATATCAAAACATACACGTACATCAGAAAGTCAAGCAAGCAAACCAAAGAATTTCAAACCACCTAACCTTCTGATAAACAAGAAGATTAAACTATGCACCAGGATAAGAATTCAATAAACTGACTTTCTCTGTTGAATCCCACCGCACGAAAAAATGTTGTAATTAATTCATACTGTACATTGTAAACAACTGCACTTCATAAAATAAGCTAACCACAAGTCATATCTATTAATAACGTATAGAGAACCATTCTATCGAAAAAAAATTTAACACTTGAATTCAGAATTTTAGACTTACCACTTGAAGCACCGCCGCGGATGTAAATACTCCCCGCCCCCTTGTCTATGATCTTCAATAGATTCTGTTTGCTCCCATAATAAAGTTGGCATCCTGGTTGTCCATTATGAAGTGAAGTGAATGCAGTACAAGAACAATTGTTTTTGCAAAGGGTTTCACAATCAGCAGTCCATACGTAGATGGAACCAGTACTAGTGGTAGATGGCAGTAAACCGTTCATCTCAGAAAATTTACCATCATCACACATTGATGGTATTGAAGTCAAGCACCTTCCAGTATTTCCACCATCCGAATCTCCACACAAAGCATGACTCACATTAGAAATCTTCCCGTCCAACATAAAATACTGGTCCAGCGTTCCTGTGGAAGCCATCACAAACCACATGAGGTCGTAGTTCTTAGTGGTGCTGAAAGTGTAGAAGACGTCATGTTCATCGGAGTGGTAGCTGAAATTGTTGATATTCCCAGTTGAGTTCTCAAAGATAAACCGCAAGCCATTTCCGTTCCAGAAACCGATATCCATCTTCGCTCCATCTCCACGCCAAACCGAAATCTTTGTGTAGTCGTTGGCATCAATGCTTAAGGTAAATAGGCCACGAGTTGGGTTTTGAGGGCTTGACCAAGAAACAAGAATGTGAAAACCTTGCTGGGTTGTGTTTAGTCGAAACAACCCAATTTTCATCCCAGGAAGAAAAGTATCAGTTGGAATATCAAAACTCTGCCATATAGTAGTACCTGTGTCTGCTTCCTTAAGGACAAAGTTCCCAGTATCAAGAAGTGTTGCGCTTGTGTTTGTGACATTGGCAAGACTTAATGAGTTGACTATCAATAGCACTTGTCGACGGTCTGTGAGAACCAAATTCCCAGACCGGATTTGAAGCAGACCCGATGAATCCAATATGGGATTATCACGGTCAACCCAGACAACCTTGCTGGCATCGGCTCTGAACCAGATGCCCAGATAGTAATAGCCTGAAGAGCTTTCATTGAACAAGCCAAGCTCGAAAACTCCACCAGCTGAAACCAGAGTTTGATTGTTGCTCAACGTGTCTGAAGATAAAAGTGTTTCGGTTGCAAGAGATGAATATGAAAAGAAGCTAAGAAATGACATCAAGAAAATAAGAGGAAGAAACATGGCCATTGCAGAGTCAGAGAAAGAGCAAAGCAGACGAACTAATTCAAGCAGACTGGTCGAGATGAAGACCAAGCTTGCTCTAGGAGGTAGCTAGTTTTTCATTTATCAAGTAAATGCTATATGTTTTATAGCTTGCATTCTCTCATTGATGCAGGTTCATTAGTCAAATATTTACTAGTTTATTATTCCAAAAGAAAATCTTAAGTTAGCCACTCAGCCCATTTCTTAGTCCTCAAGCCAGATACCTGATGATCTTCCGGGTAATCAAAATTGATAGCGTTATAAAGTATTATCATTCAACATTCAAACATGATGTAAACTCCTGGAGCCTAGTGGTTATGTAACTTAATGTTTCAGGAATAAATAATTTGAGCACCCTTTCTAGATTGCTATCTGAACCTACGCAGTAAACCCAAATAAGTCAACTATATGCATACATATGTAAATCACAAAGCTTGTGGAAGCCAACTACTTACCTGGAGATAAATACAAAAGGAAATTGACATTCAAAACAAGAAATATGGTAAGCAACGTACATTCTGGTGGTTTGTACCTTCCGAAAACAAAACGAACCCAGGTGTGAAGATGAAGGTAATAAAGCCAATACAAGACCAATGTCGGACTCCAGTACGTGCTCTATATATAGCTTCCACCTTGGCCCTTGAATCTGAAAACAGAGGCCAGTCATGTACTTCTGAAATCCAAAATCAGATTGAGAAAACTTTGTTTAAACTCTTGTGGTTCATGCCCACAAGAGTCTCTGAGTTCATCATGTGGGTCCACGCCCACACTCATAAAGAAAGCCATGGAGGAAAGGCTGTTCAAAATGTGGGTTATCTTTTGGATGCCCAGAAAGTGTGATGAAATGCCGAGAGACAGGTAAAGATATCATCAGAATTTCAAGTCTGCCACTGGGCAAACAGTTGAGCAATGTCTAACACAGCAGCACAGGTGGCACACATGCAAACACTCCGCCAACTAGAACAATGTATTGAAGTCGTTAGATTAGTCACTGTTTGCCGTATGCCTCACACGTTGAACTAATTTAACAGCTCACGAATGTCCGGACTCCGGAGCACTATGTTTGATGCTTCATCATGTGGTCCAGAACTCCTGATAGATTTATACATCTGATTATTGGTAAAGTACGGTGTGATGATGCAAAAACAAAAGCGCACTGAAAATTACTTATTGTCAAAGATATGACATAGGTACACATATCTTATCTGGTTGAAAAATGTGCAGGTCCCTTTTTTTTTTTTAGCAGTCACAATTTTTTTTTTTTTTTTTGCTGAAGCGGGATGAGGGAGAAGCTCCCAACATCCCAAAATTAATAAAAAAGATGAAAAGTACAAGGGAGTAGACTAAGCCAAAACTCCCCGAAACCAAAACTACAGTAAAGAAATCAAACTAAATAAATCCCACCCGAGAGATAAGAGTTGATAGAAAAGGCTCGTCATTTCAAGAATTCTAGCAAGAAGATAAGAGCAAAGCTCGCCACTTCAAGGAATCTACCAAAAAGATAAGAATTTAGGTATAAAACTCGCCACTCGTAAGAATCCACCTAGAGATAAGAGTTTAAGGTTAGGAAGAAGCTTTCTTCACTAAGCCAAGTTTATAAGTATTTTCTTAAAATCTCAATTCCCTTTTTCATTCATGAATATGAGTTTAAATAGTAGTCATGGAACAACCCTCCATGAATAGGTTTATTCTTAATTAATGACAATACATGAATTTAAACTTAGAACCATACATGAATCTTATTAATAACTTCGAACTAAGCATAGAAAATAAATGAGATGAATACACCAAGTCTATAAATAATTACACCAAGTTTTTATTCTTTTGACCATGTGAATATTTGAATTAATTGGGTGGCCAATTTCCGTGTCAATTTTGAGAGTGATATATTTGCCTACTTGCCATGTTCTTCTGAAATGGTCATATCATTTTGAGAGTAAAGCCCGGTGAAGTCTAATTTTTGCTACCTGCCATGTACTTCTGAAATGGTTATATCATTTTGCGAGTAGTGTCTTTGCCTACTTGAAGATGAATCTGCATCAGTCGAACTTAAGTGACTCAAAAATGCAGGTTCTTTAGGAAGAGGCAGAGCAAATGACTGATTGCTTAGCAGAGAAACAACATCCGACATGGTTGGTCGATCAATAGCTCTTTCTTGCACGCACAGAAGACCCATCTGTATGCATCTAATAACTTCACCACTCGAACAAGAAGCACGCAGTGTTGAATCCATTAACTCCATGCAGCTTCCTTCTTTCCACAAATTCCAAGCCTAAAATAATCGAATTTCAAAAATATTAGCTACAAATGCATGCACATATGTAACAAGTGACTGGAAAAGTTCAAGGTTGATTTATTGGATTTGCTTACTTCGCTGAGCAAGTTCAGAGTGTGATCAGCCTCAAAGAAGGCAACATTCTTCTCGCCACTTATGATCTCTAGTAAGATCACCCCAAAGCTAAACACATCGGATTTTTCAGAAAAGAGGCCGTACATTCCGTACTCCGGTGACATGTACCCACTAGAAATCAGAGGCTAATATGCATTAATTACAAAACGGACAAAAGACAAAATCCTGCTATTATGAAAATTAAGAAACCAAAAGAAATGAGCATGTAATTCTCGAAAAGTGTACATTTTTCTGTATGTCTACTTACAATGTACCAACGACCCGGTTCGTTTTTCCTCTAATATCATTATCCCCGAAAATTCTTGCCATGCCAAAATCAGAAATTTTCGGGTTCATGTCACTGTCCAGCAGAATATTGCTGGTCTTTAAATCGCGGTGAATGATCCTTAATCTTGAGTATTTGTGAAGATACAGAAGACCTTGAGCGATCCCTTCGATAATGCTAACACGCCTTCTCCAATCCAAAAGTACCTGTTTGGTTGAGTCTGCACTCATTTATTATATTAAGTAAAGACTTTAGGAACAAAGTAATAAAACTAGGAAACAGAGCACGGTTAATAGCTTAAAAGATCATGGACAAACCAAAAATGAAGAAATCTAGACTTTTGTTGGGCATGTACTCGTAAATCAGTATGCTTTCTTCTGCTTCAATGCAGCATCCCAGAAGCCTAACCAAATTTCTATGTTGAAGCTTACAAATGACCTTGACTTCGTTTTTGAACTCCTGGGAACCTTGCCTGGAAATTTTGGACAACCGTTTCACTGCAATTTCCTGTCCTTCTAGCAACTTACCCTGTTTAACTCAATAGGATATTTGTAGAAGGTTAAGAAGATCTTGGCAATGCCAAATTAAAAATCTTGATTATCGTACATATAAAGCAGGGAACCGATGCTTGCCTTATAGACAGGCCCATATCCACCTTCTCCAAGTTTATTAGACTCTGCAAAGTAATTTGTAGCCGTCTGTATGGTGGAAAAACTAAAAAGGAGCAATTCTTGATCCTTGTGTATGCCTAATTCCCTGTTATTTGCACCTCTAACTTCATCGTGATGACTTGGCGGCGCATGGAATAATCTCACCCAATCAGAATTGATATTGGCTCCTTGTTGAGTTTGTCCTTCTGTAAATTAAGTAAACAAGGGTGAGGCTTGCCTTCTTAATCAGGGAAATCAGGGCAAATAATTATTGATACTTTCTTTTATTCTCAAACAAACTCTAACCTTTCAGTCTCTTTCTCCAGCGCAGGTAGCAGGATAAGGAGATTGGAATAAGAACCAAGAGAGAAGCCAAAGGAACCACGACAGCCAACCAGAGTTTCCACTGCTTAGCCTCTAGACAGACAAGGCCACCATTTCATTCGTAAGTTTAATAACATCTCTTGTTGTCTTGAACAAAGGTGAACCAATTAAACCAATTTTACCAAGTTTTTTGCCAATAATCAATATGAAAGCATTGTATGTTGTTAGATTGTACAATGAACATGGAGTATCTACGTATATATAGTTGTCCCACATATTTGTATCAGAACACACTCATTATCGTGAAGTCAAACAAGCAAAAACAAAGAGTTCTTAAAGCAAGAGAGAACCAACAAAACACTTGGCAATAAAAAACATAATTATTCTTAAAGGTAGTAACTAATTCATAATGTGTATATATGTAGTACAAGCTTACTTAACAATTTAAGATAATTTTCTCCTTTAATTGCTATAGCAAACCAGCAGTCAACATTTAATAATGTATGTAGAAGTGTTCTATTGTCAGATGATTTCACCTGTTATATTGTTATCAAATTGCTATTGAACTATCATCGAATCTGTAGTCCACAATGACAAGCAAACCAAACTGAAACCACTTCGATATAGCTTAAAGGGGTACACAATAGGTTAATTCGAAAGGGATCCAGTTTTGAATCAAAGCCAGACATAGATATGACATATGCATAATTATCTTAGTTGGGTTAATTTGGACTCACCACTTGGAGCACCACCTCGAATGTAAATAGACCCTGCCCCATTCTGTATGAGCTTCAATAGATCCTGTTTACTCCCATAGTAAAGTTCACATCCTGCTTGACCATTCTGAAATGAAGCGAATGCAGCACAAGAGCAATTATCTTTGCAGAAAGTTTCACAATCAGTAATCACCAAATTAAGGGAACCAGTAGTATTAGATGTAGATGGCAGCAAACCATTCATCTGAGAAAAGTTGACACCATCGTCACAATTCGAAGGTATTGAACTCAAGCACATCCCAGTATTACCACTGGCTGAAGGCTCACACAAAGCATGACTCACAGAAGAGATCTTCCCCTCCACCATAAAATACTGGTCCAGGTTTCCCGTGTAATTCATCACAAACCACACCAGGTCGTAATTCTTACTGGTATTAAAAGTGTAGAAGGCTTCATTTGCATTGGACCGGAAGCTAAAATTGTACATATTCACAGTTGAATTTTCAAATATAAACCGGATGCCATTTCCATCCCAGAAACCAATATCTAAATCCACTCCATTTGCTCGGTGAACTTTAAGCTTTGTGGTGTCAATGCTATTAATGTTCAAGGAAAACATGCCAAGAGCTGGGTTTTGGGGGCTTGCCCAAGAATTAATACTGTGAAAGCTTTGCTGGGATGTGTTTAGGCCAAACAACCCAAGTTTCATCCCAGGAAGATAAGTATCACTTGGTATATCAAAACTTTGCCATATTGTAGTACCTGTATCTGCTTCCTTGAGCACAAAGTTTCCAGAGTCGAGAAGTGTTGCGTTAGTTGCGACACCGGCAAGACTTCCTGAGTTGACTATCAATTGCAATTGTCTACGGTCGGTGAGAACCAAATTCCCAGACAGGATTTGAAGCATGCCGGATGAATCCAATATGGTATTATCGCGATCAACCCAGACAATCTTGGTTGCATCGGTTCTCAACCAAATTCCCAGATAGTAATTTCCCGAAAAGCTTTCATTGAATAAGCCAAGCTCAAAAACTCCACCAGCTGAAACCAGGGTTTGACCATTTCTCAACGTGTCTGAAGGTGTAAGAGTGTCTGTTGCAGGAGAAGAAAACGAAATGAAGCTAAAGAATGATATCAAGCAAATAAGAGGAAGAAACATGGCCATTACAGAGTCAGAGGTGCAAAGCTGATGCAAGCTAGTCTGGCCAGAGAAGAAAAGCTTACTAAGAGGTAGCTAGTTTTTAGAATCTTGGGTGGGTTTGATATGAATGAGAGGAAAGGAGAGGCTCAGCGGGTCAACAATGCCGCCCTTTTTTGTCAAACTAAGCGACGACTCGGGGACTCTCTGCTATTTTCCAATTATATATAATTATATATCATATCAATCATGGCAGGTTCTTTTACTGCTTATTTATTATCAAGGGAAAGACATAAACTAGGCTCCATTTGTTAGTCCTCAAGCAAGATATTTGATGATCTACCGATGTCTAACTGTATGTAAAGTACAATGCTTGTGACAAGTACAAAACGCAATTGACATTCAAAACCAGAAATATCACACATGCAAACACTCCGCCAACTAGAACAATGCTATTCTCGCATACCAACAAGAGGTGATTCCAACTCTAGAAATATGTTGATAGTTCTAGCTATAGTGATTAGGGGTATTGAAACTTCGGAGAAGGAGCCGTTAGATTAGTCACTGCTTGCAGGGTGCCTCACACAGTGAACTAACCTAACACTTCACGGATATCCGGAACTATATTTGATAATCATGCCTGAAAAGTTAGTTTTGATGATGCAAATACAAAAGCGTGGAGCACGTGTGGCCACTTGGCTTCACACGCGGGCAAACCTGCAGCTCTGATACCATGATAAAGTAATCTGGGCATCACAACCAAAACCAATTGGCAATGGTTGGAGAGGCCCAAATCCTTATAAACACATTTGCAAGGTCCCTTTTCTCCAATGTGGGACAACACTCCACATTCTCACACGTCCCCGCACGTGTGGCGAATTTTCAAGTCATACACGTGGACAACTTATATTGGGTGACGTGGAGCACGTGTGACCACTTGACTTCACACGTGGGCGAACCTGGCTCTGATATCATGATAAAGTAATCTGGGCATCACAACCAAAACCAATTGGCAATGGTTGGATAGACCCAAATCCTTATAAACACATTTGCAAGGTCAATTTTCTCCAATGTGGGATAACACTCCACATTCTCACAAAGCGCACTGAAAATTACTTTTACGTATATAGGTATACATATCTGGGTGAAAAATATGCAGTTCCTTTTCCATTACATTACAACTTTGATACAAGTAAAATAAATCTTACAATGGCAGCGATATTGAGAGTAATATTTTTGCCAACTTGCCATGTTCTTCTGAAATGGTCATATCATTTTGAGAGTAGAGCCCAGTGAAGTCTAATTTTTGCTACCTGCCATGTACTTCTGAAATGGTTATATCATTTTGAGAGTATTGTCTTTGCCTACTTGAAGATGAATCGGCATCAGTTGAATTTAACTGACTCAAAAATGCAGGTTCTTTAGGAAGAGGCAGATCAGATGATTGATTGCTTAGCAAAGAAACAACATCAGACATGGTTGGTCGATCAATAGCTCTTTCTTGCACGCACAGAAGACCCATCTGTATGCATCTGACAACTTCACTGCTCGAACAAGAAGCACGCAGTGTTGAATCCATTAACTCCATACAGCTTCCTTCTTTCCACAAATTCCAAGCCTAAAATTATCCAATTTCAAAATTATTAGCTACAAATGCATGCACAGATGTAACAAGCGACTGGAAAAGTTCAAGGTTGATTTATTGGATTTGCTTACTTTGCTGAGCAAGTTCAAAGTGTGATCAGCCTCAAAGAAGGCAATATTCTTCTCGCCACTTATGATCTCGAGTAAGATCACCCCAAAGCTAAACACATCGGATTTTTCAGAAAAGAGGCCGTACATTCCGTACTCCGGTGACATGTACCCACTAGCAATCAGAGGCTAATATGCATTAATTACAAAACGGACAAAAGACAAAATCCTGCTGTTATGAAAATTAAGAAACCAAAAGAAATGAGCAACGACCCGTTTCTGTATGTTTACTTACAATGTACCAACGACCCGGTTCGTTTTTCCTCGAATATCATTATCCCCGAAAATTCTTGCCATGCCAAAATCAGAAATTTTCGGGTTCATGTCATTGTCCAGCAGAATATTGCTGGTCTTTAAATCGCGGTGAATGATCCTTAATCTCGAGTATTTGTGAAGATACAGAAGACCTTGAGCGATCCCTTCGATAATGTTAATACGCCTTCTCCAATCCAAAAGTACCTGTTTGGTTGAGTCTGCACTCATTTATTAAATTAAGTGAAGAAAGATAATGAACTTTAGGATCAAAGTAATAAAAATAGGAAACGGAGCACGGTTGATAGCTTAAAAGATTATGGACAAACCAAAAATGAAGGAATCCAGACTTCTGTTGGGCATGTACTCGTAAACCAGTATGCTTTCTTCTTCTTCAATGCAGCATCCCAGAAGCCTAACCAAATTTCTATGTTGAAGCTTACAAATGACCTTGACTTCATTTTTGAACTCCTGGGAACCTTGCCGGGAAATTTTGGACAACCGTTTCACTGCAATTTCCTGTCCTACTAGCAACTCACCCTGTTTAACTCAATAAGATATATGTAGAAGGTTAAGAAGATCTTGGCAATGCCAAATTAATAATCTTGATTATCGTCCATATAAAGCAGGGAGCCGATGCTTGCCTTATAGACAGGCCCATATCCACCTTCTCCAAGTTTATTAGACTCTGCAAAGTAATTTGTAGCCGTCTGTATGGTGGAAAAACTAAAAAGGAGCAATTCTTGATCCTTGTGTATGCCTAATCCCATGTTATTTGCACCTCTAACTTCATCGTGATGACTTGGCGGCGCATGGAATCATCTCAGCCAATCAGAATTGATATTGGCTCCTTGTTGAGTTTGTTCTTCTGTTTAAATTAAGTAAACAAGGGTGAGGCTTGCCTTCTTAATCAGGGAAATCAGGGCAAAGAATTATTGATACTTTCTTTTATTCTCAAACAAACTCTAACCTTTCAGTCTCTTTCTCCAGCGCAGGTAGCAGGATAAGGAGATTGGAATAAGAACCAAGAGAGAAGCCAAAGGAACCACGACAGCCAACCAGAGTTTCCACTGCTTAGCCTCTAGACAGACAAGGCCACCATTTCATTCGTAAGTTTAATAACATCTCTTGTTGTCTTGAACAAAGGTGAACCAATTAAACCAATTTTACCAAGTTTTTTGCCAATAATCAATATGAAAGCATTGTATGTTGTTAGATTGTACAATGAACATGGAGTATCTACGTATATATAGTTGTCCCACATATTTGTATCAGAACACACTCATTATCGTGAAGTCAAACAAGCAAAAACAAAGAGTTCTTAAAGCAAGAGAGAACCAACAAAACACTTGGCAATAAAAAACATAATTATTCTTAAAGGTAGTAACTAATTCATAATGTGTATATATGTAGTACAAGCTTACTTAACAATTTAAGATAATTTTCTCCTTTAATTGCTATAGCAAACCAGCAGTCAACATTTAATAATGTATGTAGAAGTGTTCTATTGTCAGATGATTTCACCTGTTATATTGTTATCAAATTGCTATTGAACTATCATCGAATCTGTAGTCCACAATGACAAGCAAACCAAACTGAAACCACTTCGATATAGCTTAAAGGGGTACACAATAGGTTAATTCGAAAGGGATCCAGTTTTGAATCAAAGCCAGACATAGATATGACATATGCATAATTATCTTAGTTTTGGACTCACCTCTTGGAGCACCACCTCGAATGTAAATAGACCCTGCCCCATTCTGTATCAACTTCAATAGATCCTCCTTACTCCCATAGTAAAGTTGACATCCTGGCTGACCATTCTGAACTGTAGCGTATGCAGCACAAGAACAATTAGCTTTGCAGAAAGTTTCACAATCAGAAATCACCATATTGACGGAACCAGTAGTATTAGATGTAGATGGCAGCAAACCATTCATCTGAGAAAAGTTGACACCATCGTCACAGTTCGAAGGTATTGAACTCAAGCACATCCCAGTACTACCACTGGCTGAAGGCTCACACAAAGCATGACTCACAGAAGAGATCTTCCCATCCACCATAAAATACTGGTCCAGGTTTCCCGTGTAATTCATCACAAACCACACCAGGTCGTAATTCTTACTGGTATTAAAAGTGTAGAAGGCTTCATTTGCATTGGACTGGAAGCTAAAATTGTACATATTCGCAGTTGAATTTTCAAATATAAACCGGATGCCATTTCCATCCCAGAAACCAATATCTAAATCCACTCCATTTGCTCGGTGAACTTTAAGCTTTGTGGTGTCAATGCTATTAATGTTCAAGGAAAAGATGCCATGAGCTGGGTTTTGGGGGCTTGCCCAAGAATTAATACTGTCCAAGCTTTGCTGGGATGTGTTTAGGCCAAACAACCCAAGTTTCATCCCAGGAAGATAAGTATCACTTGGTATATCAAAACTTTGCCATATTGTAGTACCTGTATCTCCTTCCTTGAGCACAAAGTTTCCGGAGTCGAGAAGTGTTGCGCTTGCGTTAGTTGTGACACTGGCAAGACTTCCTGAGTTGACTATCAATTGCAATTGTCTACCGTCGGTGAGAACCAAATTCCCAGACAGGATTTGAAGCATGCCGGATGAATCCAATAAGGTATTATCGCGATCAACCCAGACAATCTTGGTTGCATCGGCTCTCAACCAAATTCCCATATAGTAATTGCCCGAAAAGCTTTCATTGAATAAGCCAAGCTCAAAAACTCCACCAGCTGAAACCAGGGTTTGACCGTTTCTCAACGTGTGTGAAGGTGTAAGAGTGTCTGTTGCAGGAGAAGAAAACGAAATGAAGCTAAAGAATGATATCAAGCAAATAAGAGGAAGAAACATGGTCATTACAGAGTCAGAGGTGCAAAGCTGATGCAAGCTAGTCTGGCCAGAGAAGACAAGCTTACTAAGAGGTAGCTAGTTTTTAAAATCTTGGGTGGGTTTGATATGAAAGAGAGGAAAGGAGAGGCTCAGAGGGTGAACAACGCCGCCCATGTTTGTCAAACTAAGCGACGACTCGGGGACTCTCTGCTATTTTCCAATTATATATCAACCATGGCAGGTTCCTTGGTCAACTATTTACTGCTTATTTATTAAGCGCACTGAAAATTATATATCAAGTTAGTTTTGATGATGCAAATACAAAAGCGCACTGAAAATTACTTTTACGTATCTATGTATACATATCTGGGTGAAAAATATGCAGTTCCTTTTCCATTACATTACAACTTTGATACAAGTAAAATAAATCTTGCAATGGCAGCGATATTGAGAGTAATATTTTTGCCTACTTGCCATGTTCTTCTGAAAGGGTCATATCATTTTGAGAGTAGAGCCCGGTGAAGTCTAATTTTTGCTACCTGCCATGTACTTCTGAAATGGTTATATCATTTTGAGAGTAGTGTCTTTGCCTACTTGAAGATGAATCGGCATAAGTTGAATTTAACTGACTCAAAAATGCAGGTTCTTTAGGAAGAGGCAGAGCAGATGATTGATTGCTTAGCAAAGAAACAACATCAGACATGGTTGGTCGATCAATAGCTCTTTCTTGCACGCACAGAAGACCCATCTGTATGCATCTGACAACTTCACTGTTCGAACAAGAAGCACGCAGTGTTGAATCCATTAACTCCATGCAGCTTCCTTCTTTCCACAAATTCCAAGCCTAAAATAATCGAATTTCAAAAATATTAGCTACAAATGCATGCGCATATGTAACAAGTGACTGGAAAAGTTCAAGGTTGATTTATTGGATTTGCTTACTTTGCTGAGCAAGTTCAGAGTGTGATCAGCCTCAAAGAAGGCAATATTCTTCTCGCCACTTATGATCTCTAATAAGATCACCCCAAAGCTAAACACGTCGGATTTTTCAGAAAAGAGGCCGTACATTCCGTACTCCGGTGACATGTACCCACTAGCAATCAGAGGTTAATATGCATTAATTACAAAACGGACAAAAGACAAAATCCTACTATTATGAAAATTAAGAAACCAAAAGAAATGAGCAACGACCCGGTTCTGTATGTTTACTTACAATGTACCAACGACCCGGTTCGTTTTTCCTCTAATATCATTATCCCCGAAAATTCTTGCCAAGCCAAAATCAGAAATTTTCGGGTTCATGTCACTGTCCAGCAGAATATTGCTGGTCTTTAAATCGCGGTGAATGATCCTTAATCTTGAGTATTTGTGAAGATACAGAAGACCTTGAGCGATCCCTTCGATAATGTTAATACGCCTTCTCCAATCCAAAAGTACCTGTTTGGTTGAGTCTGCACTCATTTATTAAATTAAGTGAAGAAAGATAATGAACTTTAGGAACAAAGTAATAAAAACAGGAAACGGAGCACGGTTGATAGCTTAAAAGATTATGGACAAACCAAAAATGAAGGAATCCAGACTTCTGTTGGGCATGTACTCGTAAACCAGTATGCTTTCTTCTTCTTCAATGCAGCATCCCAAAAGCCTAACCAAATTTCTATGTTGAAGCTTACAAATGACCTTGACTTCGTTTTTGAACTCCTGGGAACCTTGCCTGGAAATTTTGGACAACCGTTTCACTGCAAATTCCTGTCCTTCTACTAGCAACTCACCCTGTTTAACTCAATAAGATATATGTAGAAGGTTAAGAAGATCTTGGCAATGCCAAATTAAAAATCTTGATTATCGTACATGTAGAGAAGGGAACCGATGCTTGCCTTATAGACAGGCCCATATCCACCTTCTCCAAGTTTATTAGACTCTGCAAAGTAATTTGTAGCCGTCTGTATGGTGGAAAAACTAAAAAGGAGCAATTCTTGATCCTTGTGTATACCTAATTCCATGTTATTTGCACCTCTAACTTCATCGTGATGACTTGGCGGCGCATGGAATAATCTCACCCAATCAGAATTGATAATGGCTTCTTGTCGAGTTTGTTCTTCTGTTTAAATTAAGAAAACAAGGGTGAGGCCTGCCTCCTAAATAAGGGAAATCAGGACAAAAGATCATTGATACTTTCTTTTGTTCTCATATATATATGCCAGTAATAATTTTAATGGAAATCACTCTTTGCATTCAGTAGCACTCCCTCAATTGTTTCTCTAACAATTACATTTAGCAATGTAGCCAACCTAATAACAAACAAACTCTAACCTTTCAGTCGCTTCCTCCGGTGCAGATAGCAGCATAAGGAGATTGGAATAAGAACCAAGAGAGAAGCCAAAGAAACTGCGACAGCCAACCAGAATTTCCACTTCTTAGAATCTAGACAGACAAGGCCACCATTTCATTTGTAAGTTTAATGACATTGTTGTCTTGAAGAAAAGTGAACTAATAAAACCAAATTTTACTGATTATTCTTTACCATTAATCAATAGGAAAGCATTGTATGTTGTTAGATTGTACAACAGAAAAGAAACAATTGGAACATGGAGTATCATTTTGGCTTTTACTATAGCAAACCAGCAGTCTACACTTAATAATATGTAGAAATGTTCTATATATTGGCAGATGATTTCACCTGTTATATTGTTATCAAATTGCTACTGAACTATCATCGAATCTGTAGTCCGGAATGACAAGGTAACCAAACTGAAACCTCTTCGATATAGCTCAAAGGGGTACACAATAGGTTTGAAAGGGATCCAGTTTTGAATCAAAGGAATGGGTCAAATTTAACATAAAGAAATGAGTCAATTTCACAATTAAAGTCCTTTCAGTTCGACGTGGAAGGGTTGGGATATGGACCTCATTCCTTGATTTTTAGACTGAAACCCTTCAAGCCAACAGATTGGCCTTCGGTTCACTACAGAAATCTCTTCATCAAGTGCCAAGGATTATGTTTGGTCCGCAAATTCACAAAATTTGTCTTCTTAAAAGCCGGACATGCATAGATATGACATATGCATAATTATCATAGTTGGGTTAATTTGGACTCACCTCTTGGAGCACCACCTCGGATGTAAATAAGCCCTGCCCCATTCTGTATCGACTTCAATAGATCCTCTTTACTCCCATAGTAAAGTTGACATCCTGCCTGACCATTCTGAACGGTAGCGTATGCAGCACAAGAACAATTAGCTTTGCAGAAAGTTTCACAATCAGAAATCACCATATTGACGGAACCAGTAGTATTAGATGTAGATGGCAGCAAACCATTCATCTGAGAAAAGTTGGCACCATCTTCACAGTTAGAAGGTATTGAACTAAAGCACATCCCAGTATTACCACTGGCTGAAGGCTCACACAAAGCATGACTCACAGACGAGATCTTCCCATCCACCATAAAATACTGGTCCAGGTTTCCCGTGTAATTCATCACAAACCACACCAGGTCGTAATTCTTACTGGTATTAAAAGTGTAGAAGGCTTCATTTGCATTGGACTGGAAGCTAAAATTGTACATATTCGCAGTTGAATTTTCAAAGATAAACCGGATGCCATTTCCATCCCAAAAACTGATATCTATTTTCACTTCATTTCCTCGGCTAACTTGAAGCTTTGTAGTGTCGTTGCTATTAATGCTCAAGCTGAAGAGGCCACGAGCTGGGCTTTGGAGGCTTGCCCAAGAAACAATACTATGATAGCTTTGCTTGGATGTGTCGAGGCCAAACAACCCAAGTTTCATCCCAGGAAGATATGTATTACTTGGTACATCAAAACTTTGCCATATAGTGTTACCTGTATCTGCTTCCTTAAGCACGAAATTTCCAGTATCAAGAAGTGTTGCACTTGTGTTAGTTGTGGCTGAGGAGGTAACATTTCCTAATTTTCCTGAATTGACTATCAGTGGCACTTGTCGTCCGTCCATGAGAACCAAATTCCCAGATAGGATTTGAAGCATGGCGGATGAATCCAACATGCGATTATCGCGATCAACCCACACAACCTTGTTTGCATCAGCTCTGAGCCAAATTCCCAGATAGTAAGAGCCTGAAAATCTTTCATTGAATAAGCCAAGCTCAAAAACTCCACCAGCTGAAACCAGGGTTTGACCCTCTCTCAACGTGTGTGAAGGTGTAAGAGTGTCTGTTGTGGGAGATGAAAATGAGAAGAAGCTAAAGAATGATATCAAACAAATTAGAGGAAGAAACATGGTCACCAAAGAGTAGAGATGCCAAGCTAGCTGATGAATTAATTCAAGCCAGATTGACCCCCACACTTACCAGGAGCTAGCTTGATTGGGTGGGTTTGATATGAAAGAGAGGAAAAGAGAGGCTCAGCGTGTCAAACAAGGCTGGCCATTCATTTTTGTCAAACTTTGCGACGACTTGTTTCCAATCATGGCAGGTTCATTGCTCAACTATTTACTACTAAATTATTATCAAGGGAAATACGCACGTCTTTGATGCTGCAAAAACAAAAGCTTAGATACAAGTAAAGCAAACTCTTCACGTGGATATATTTACAATAGGGTGAAACATGTGCATTTCATTTTGAATTACAGAACATTACACAAGCTTGATACAAGTAAAGCAAACTCTACAAGGGCAGCAATATTATTAATTGCAAAGCCAGGTGAATTCTGGTTTGCTACCTGCCATGTTCTTCTGAAATGGTTATATCATTTTGAGAGTAATGTCTTTGCCTACTGGAAGATGAATCCGCATCAGTGGAGCTTAACTGACTCAAAAATGCAGGTTCTTTAGGAAGAGGCAGAGCAAATGATTGATTGCTTAACAAAGAAACAACATCAGACATTGTTGGTCGATCCATAGCTCTTTCTTGCACACAGAGAAGACCCATCTGTATGCATCTGATAACTTCACTGCTTGAACAAGAAGCACCAAGTGTTGGATCCATCAAATCCATGCTGCTTCCTTTTTTCCACAAATTCCAAGCCTAAAATAATCGGATTTCAAAAATCTTACCTACAAATACATTGGTACATATAAAAAGTGATTGAACAAGTTCAAGGTTTTGCTTACTTTGCTCAGTAAGTTTAGAGAATGATCAGCCTCAAAGAAGGCAATATTCTTCTCGCCACTTATGATCTCTAATAAGATCACCCCATAGCTAAACACATCTGACTTTTCAGAAAAGAGACCGTCCATGGCGTACTCCGGAGACATGTAACCACTAACAATAAGAGACTAAAATGCATTACAAACTGAATCAAAGATAAGGTCATGCTTTGTATGCCATATTTACTGGTCACACCTCTTACTGGTGAAAGTCACTAGTGAAATCTGATTTTTCAGCAATGTGATCAGTAAATGTGGTATTATTGTGAAAATTAAGAAACCATTAAAATGAGAATGTAGTTCTCGGAAAGTGTACATTTTTCTGTTTAAATACTTACAATGTACCAACAACCCGGCTTGTTTTTCCTCTAGTGTCATTGTCCCCGAAAATTCTTGCCATGCCAAAATCAGAAATTTTTGGGTTCATGTCACTGTCCAACAGGATATTGCTGGTCTTTAAATCGCGGTGAATGATCCTTAATCTCGAGTATTTGTGAAGATACAAAAGACCTTGAGCAATCCCATCAATAATATTAATACGCCTTCTCCAATCCAAAAGCACCTGTTTGGTTGAGTCTGTACTCAATTCATCAAATAAGTGAAAAAAGATAATGAAACCAGAAATGGAAGTAACAAAAATAGGACACATAGAGCATGAGCTTAAAAGATCATGGACGAACCAAAAATAAAGGAATCTAGACTTCTGTTGGGCATGTACTCGTAAATTAGTATGCTTTCTTCTGCTTCAATGCAGCATCCCAAAAGCCTAACCAAATTCCTGTGTTGAAGCTTACAAATGACCGAGACTTCGTTTTTGAACTCCTTGGACCCTTGCCTGGAAACTTTGGACAACCGTTTCACTGCAATTTCCTGTCCCTCTACTAGCAACTTACCCTGTTTAACTCAATAGGATATACAAATACGTAGAAGGTTAAGAAGAACTTGGTAATGCCAAATTAAAAATCTTGATTATGTAAAGCAGGGAACCGATGCTTGCCTTATAGACAGGCCCATATCCACCTTCTCCAAGCTTATTAGCTTCGGCAAAGTAATTTGTTGCCGTCGTTATGGTGGAAAAGCTAAAAAGAGGCAATTCTTGATCCTTGTGTATGCCTAATTCCATGTTATTTGCACCTCTAACTTCATGATGACTTGGTGACGAATGAAATAATCTCACTCGATCAGAAATGATAATGGCTTCTTGTCGAGTTTGTTCTTCTGGTTAAATCAAGTAAACCCGGCAGAGGACTGCCGTTTTAATAAGGAAAATCAGAGCAAAAATCATTGATACTTTATTTTAGTCTCATATATACTAGCTAGTAACAATTGTAAGAAAGCACTATTTGCATTAACGATTACACTTAGCAATGTAGTCAACCTAAAAACAAACAAACTCTAACCTTTCAGTCGCTTTCTCCGGCGCAGAAAGCAGGATATGGATATTAGTATAAGAACCAAGAGGGAAGCCAAAGGAACCGCGACAGCCAACCAGAGTTTCCACTTTTTGGCATCTAGAAAGACAAGGCCACCATTTCCTTGGTAAGTTTAACATCTCTCATTTTCATGAACAAAATTGAAGTAATCAAAACCACATTTTACTGGTTCTTTTACCAACAATCAGTAGGAAAGCATGGTATGTTGTTAGATTGTAATACAAACATAATATTCAAATAAGATCCATCTGAACATAGTATCATTTAAGGTTTGCTAAAAACATATATCTATCTATTGTCCAAAAAAAAAAAAAAAAAACATATATCTATATTCGTCCCACGTACATATTTTATTTAACAACGCCTTCACATCATAAAGTTAAACAAGCAACACCAAAGAATTCTAAAGCATGAGAGAACCTACCAAACACCTAACAGTAAAACATGATTATCGATTAAAGGTTATGACTAATTCGTAATATATGCATAAATTTGTAGTAAACAATTCTACTTGAACATAATTGTCTCGTTTAGTTGTCTCAAAAAAAAAATTTGTCTCGTTTAGTTGCTATAGCAAACAAGGAGTCAACACATATTGATGCATGTAGAAATGTCTATTGACTAATGATTTAACATATTATATTAATTTCAAGTTGTTAATAAACTATTCTGCACAGAGACCAGCTGACCAAACTAAAACCTCTTCGTAGCTCAAAGGGGCACACAGTTGGATCAAAGGGATCCAGTTTTGAATTGAGGAATGCTCAAATTTAACATGAAGAAATAGATGAATTTCACAACTGAAGTCCTTCCAGATTAGACTTCAGTTTCACAACCACAATCTCTTCATCATATCAAGCATGACAAGGGTTTCCCTTTGGTCTCGCAAAACTTGCAGAATCTTCTTAAGAGGTGAACCATATTGTAAGTGCAAATAAATATGTATATGCTTTTAACTAGTTGGATTACTTTGGACTTACCACTTGGAGCACCACCACGGATGTATATAAGCCCTCCCCCCTTGTCGATGATCTTCAATAGATCCTGTTTACTCCCATAATAAAGTTGACATGCTGACCCTGTTTGACCACTCTGAACTGAAGCGAATGCTGTACAAGAACAATTGTTCTTGCAAAAAGTTTCACAATCAGTAATCACCATATTTAGGGAACCAGAAGTATTAGATGTAGATGGCAGCAAACCATGCATCTGAGAAAAACTAGCACCATTGTCACACTTGGAAGGTATTGAACTAAAGCAACTCCCAGTATTACCACCAGCTGAATCCTCACACAAAGCATGACTCACATACGAGATCTTCCCATCCACCATAAAATACCGGTCCAGGTTTCCCGTGTAATTCATCACAAACCACACCAGGTCGTAATTCTTACTGGTACTAAAAGTGTAGAATGCTTCATTTGCATTGGACTGGAAGCTAAAATTGTACATATTCCCGGATGAGTTCTCAAAAATAAACCGGATGCCATTTCCGTTCCAGAAACCGATTTCCATTTTTGCTCCATCTTTTCGCCGAACCAAAAGCTGTTTGGTGTTGTTCCTATCAATGCTTAAGGTGAAGAGGCCACGATCTGGGTTTTGGGGGCTTGCCCAAGAAATAAGAATGTGAAAGCTTAACTGGGATGTGTTTAGGCCAAACAACCCAAGTTTCATCCCAGGAAGATAAGTATCACTTGGTATATCAAAACTTTGCCATATTGTAGTACCTGTCTCTGCTTCTTGAAGGACAAAGTTTCCAGAGTCGAGAAGCGTTGCGCTTGTGTTAGTTGTGACACTGGCAAGACTTCCTGAGTTGACTATCAATGGCACTTGTCGACGGTCGGTGAGAACCAAATTCCCAGACAGGATTTGAAGGATGCCGGATGAATCCAATATGGGATTATCGCGATCAACCCAGACAACCTTGGCTGCATCAGCTCTCAACCAAATTCCCAGATAGTGATTGCCTGAAAAGCTTCCATTGAATAAGCCAAGCTCAAAAACTCCACCAGCTGAAACCAGAGTTTGACCGTCTCTCAACGTGTCTGAAGGTGCAAGAGTACTGTCTGTTGCAGGAGATGAAAACGACACGAAGCTAAAGAATGATATCATGAAAATTAGAGGAAGAAACATGGCCATTACAGAGTCAGAGGAGCTGATGCAAGCTAGTCTGGCCTGAGAAGAAGAAGCTAGTTTTTCCAATTAAATACAATATGTCAATACGTCATGCTGCATTGTCAATTTGTCATTGATGGTAGGACTGGTAGGTTCCTTTAGTAAACTCTTTACTGGTTTTTTATTCTAAAAAAGGAAAGACATAAGTTCCTCAAGCAAGATATTCGACGATATTCCTGGGGGAATTGGTCAGAATTAATATGGAATGGAAAACATACAATTGAAAATTAGACCAGCCTTTCTAGAGTCTATGCATATTGAAAGCCAAGCAAGTCAAGCATATGGATAAACATGTAAATCACAATTCTTGTGAAGCAAACTATTTACCTGGAGATAAATACAAAACGCAATTGGCCTTCAAAAAAAGAAATATGTCATGCAACAAACAATAGGAAACCAACAAAGCAGGTGCTTTACACCTTTTGAAAGGAAAAGAACCCAGATGTAAAGATGATAGCCATGTTAATTAAGATGATAACCAACAAAGCAGGTGCTTTCACTACAGGTGTCACCGCCCACACGAAAAAATTACTTATTCAGTGATATCGAGAACTTATACGAGTTGTTCTTATGGATGATACTTGATAATGTGGTACAAAAGGTTTTGTTGGTTTGATTACTCTTAAAAAATGTGCCCCCTGAGGTGAAAAATGTGCATTTCCTTTTGCATTAATTACAACTTCTATACAAGTAAAATAAACACTTCAGAGGTAGCAAGATTAATAACTGCATGCAAAGCCCGGTGAAGTCTAATTTTGCTACCTGCCATGTACTTCTGAAATGGTTATATCATTTTGAGAGTAGTGTCTTTGCCTACTTGAAGATGAATCGGCATCAGCCGAATTCAACTGACTCAAAAATGCAGGTTCTTTAGGAAGAGGCAGAGCAGATGATTGATTGCTTAGCAAAGAAACAACATCAGACATGGTTGGTCGATCAATAGCTCTCTCCTGCACGCACAGAAGACCCATCTGTATGTATCTGATAACTTCACTGCTTGAACAAGAAGCACGCAATGTTGAATCCGTCAACTCCATGCCGCTTCCTTCTTTCCACAAATTCCAAGCCTAAAATAATTCAATTCAAAAATCTTAGCTACAACAGACGTATAAGTAGTGATTGGATAACTTCAGGTTGATTTACAAGAGTTACTTACTTTGCCAAGTAAGTTCAGAGAATGATCAGCCTCGAAGAAGGCAATATTCTTCTTGCCACTTATAATCTCTAATAAGATCACCCCAAAGCTAAACACATCGGATTTTTCAGAAAAGAGGCCGTCCATGGCATACTCGGGTGACATGTAACCACTAACAATCACAGACCAAAATGCATTAGAAAAGGAATGAAAGATGGACTAATGCTATGTATACATATATGTTGTCCACATGTTTTACAAAGGTGGGAAACATTGATGATGGATCCCAATTTAAATAGAGATCGACGCCATCAGCAAAGTGTTAGTAAAAGTAGTAGAGATAGTATTGTTGTAAAAAGAGACCAAATGATATGAACATGTAATTCTCAAGCTACAGAAAATTTACTTACAATGTACCAACAACTCGGCTTGTTTTGCCTCTAGTGTCATTGTCCCCGAAAATTCTTGCCATGCCGAAATCAGAAATTTTTGGGTTCATGTCACTGTCCAACAGGATATTGCTGGTCTTTAAATCACGGTGAATGATTCTTAATCGGGAGTATTTGTGAAGATATAGAAGGCCTTGAGCAATCCCTTCCATAATGTTCACGCGCTTTCTCCAATCCAAAAGTACCCGTTTGGTTGAATCTGCACCAATTCCTCTCAAAATGTGAACAAATTCAATGAACATATAAAAAAAAGATCATAGAATAATAGAAAGCATATAGACATGTTAAAAACTAAAAAGAGATCATGCACGAACCAAAAATGAAAAAGTCCAGGCTTTTGTTGGGCATGTACTCATAAATTAGTATACTTTCTTCTGCTTCAATGCAGCACCCCAGAAGCCTAACCAAGTTCCTATGTTGAAGCTTACAAATTACTGAAACTTCATTTCTAAACTCCCCGAATCCTTGCCGGGAGATTTTGGACAGTCTTTTCACTGCAATTTCTTGTCCTTCTACTAGTAGCTTACCCTGTTTCCATAATGTATGAAACATTTTAAAGGTTAAGAATATCTTCAAGGTGCCAAATAAAAATTGCAGTCAAATGTTTCTTGACAGACAGTTTTGCATGTTATTTATGTTGCTGCAATGTCATTCTGGACCATTGAGTGGTGAACTCTTGTTTGAATCTGTTGTGCCAGATTGACAGTCTAGTAAGTAGCAACATAACATGCCGAATATCTGGAAAGGAAACATTAGAAAAGAATTACGATCATCAAACAAATAAAGCAACTGATGCCTTGCCTTATACACTGGCCCAAATCCACCTTCCCCGAGTTTATTAGACTCTGCAAAGTAATTTGTTGCAGTCTGTATTGTAGAGAAACTAAACAAGGGCAGGTCTTGATCCTTCTGTCTGCCTAATTCCATGTTATTTGCACCTCTAACTTCACCATGCTGAACTGGTGACACATTAGTTCCCATTTGAAATAAACTCACTTGATCCAAATTGATAATGCCTTCTCGTTTCGGTACTGGTGCTTCTGATAAAATTAATTAGACAAGGTTGCCCTTTTCAATTACGGGAAGAAAAAAAAACGATGGCAGCTTTTTTATAATTGTATAATAGATATTTTGAGGGGCGTGCTCTTCCCACTCCCTTTACTTCCCTAACTACAAGAGAGCAGGGGAGTATTGTAAGAGAGTGAAAATAGTACACCCCATTATTCCCAACAATTACATTTAGCAATTTACTCAATCTAAGAGAATCCAATCAACTCGAACCTTTATGTCCCCTTCTCCAGCGCATATAGCAGCATAAGGAAAATGGAATAAGAACCAAGAGGGAAGCTAAAGGAACTGCAATAACCAACCAGAGTTTCCACTTCTTACCACCTGAAGTGTGAAGACATGCCAGCATTTTGTTGCTAAGTAATTAAGTATTAATGACATTTCTTGTTCTACATAAAGGAGCTATATTAACTTGAAGGGAATTTAAGGAATTCAAAAAATAAAAACAATTTGCCAAAATCTTTTACCAACAACCCATATGAGCCTGCAGCTAATTAAGATACTGAACAGGAATATAATTGCAGATGTGTTGATAATATCTGCAGTATCCGTCCCAGAAATTTTGATTAAAAACACATTGATCATCAAAAAGTCAAACAAGCAAACCAAAGAATTCCAAAGCACCTAACACTCTCCAATAAAGAACATGATTATAGACTAAACTCTGCACCAGGCTAAGAATTTAAATTATATGATTTCATAACTAAAAGATATATTAAACTAATTAGTTGTCACCATCGATCCTATCACATGAAAAAAATTGAAATTGATTTGTATTGTTTACGGTCAATGACTGTACTAAAGAAATAATCTCTTTTTATTGATATTGCAAACCAGAAATTGGAGACCAACTGATACATATATTAGTTGTTAAACAATCTGGGGTAGAGTAATACCTTCATATATTGATACGAACTATTAATTAACAAGATTCTTTTTTGAAATTATGGTCTAGATTGACAACCCAACGACAAAATTGCAGACTGTCCGATAATAAAACATTAATACTCATAATAAACTACTGATCAAATGATTTTTATTTAGATTTGTGGTCTAAATTAATTAACAATAGAACAAGACATTAGACTAGCCGGGAGAAAGAAACTTGATATGTAACATTTCACACAGGCTGGCTTTTAAGCAGGCCATGATATCGGCACCCCTTCAGGGTACGGCTGGGGCGAGATCAGTTTTGATACTGATCCCCTCAATTGGATTGAAGGGGTTTCTTTTTGAAATCAAGGAATGAGGTCAAACCAGAACTCCTCCAATTCAACCAATGGTCTTTGGTATCACAACCAAAAACCTTATAGCCAAAACCCAAAAAGCTTTGGTACGTTCTTAAGAGAATTGTTTACTGACTTACCAATTGTAGCAGCAGTCCTGCGGAAGTATATAATTCCTGGCCCTTTCACTATGGTCTTCAATAGATCATGTTTACTCCCATAATAAAGTTGGCATACTTTATTATTCTGAAGTGAAGCAAATGCAGTGCAAGAACAATTACTCTCGCAAAAAGTTTCACAATCATTAGTCCCCAAATTAACGGCACCAATGTTAAACGTAGATGGCAGTGAACCCTTCACCTGAGAAAAGCTATCACCAATCTCACACATAGATGGTAGGGAATTCAAGCACCTCTCAGTTGAATTCTCGCACAGAGGATGACTCACAGAAGAAATCTTCCCATCCACCATAAAATACTGGTCCAGGTTTCCCGTGTAATTCATCACAAACCACACCAGGTCATAAGTCTTACTGTTGTTAAAAGTAAAGTAGGCCTCATCTGCATTGGACTGGTAACTAAAATTGTAGTCATTCCCAGTTGTTGAGTTGCCAAAAATAAACCGCATGTTATGACCGTCCCAAAATCCAATATTCATTTGATCTTTATCTCCTCGCCAAACCTGAAGCTTTGTAAAGTTGATCCTATTCATGCCTAAAGTGAAGAGGCCACGAGCAGGGCTTTGGGGGCTTACCCAAGAAACAAAAAGGTGAAAGCTTGGTTGGTTAGTGTTTAGTGCAGACCAACCAAGTTTCATCCCAGGAAGATAAGTATCTGTTGGATCATCAAAACTTTGCCATAGAACAGTACCTGTATGATCCAAGGGATTAAATATCACCATTAACTGTTGATTGAGGCCTTGAGTGTCTGAACTAAAAATATCATTGGAATCGAAAGAAATTATATATGAAAATGGCATGAGTAACATCTGCCAACAGAAAATCTTCAAATGTTGTATTGACTATCAATACTAGTTAGAAATAGAAATAGTAGAGAAACTTTGAAGACACTATCAAAACTTCAGACCATACCTGTATATGCTTCTTTAAGGACAAAGTTTCCCGAATCAAGAAGTGTTGCAGTTGTGTTTCTGGTCGTGGCAACATTTCCAGAATTGATTAGCCAAGGAACTTGACGTCGGTCCATGAGAACCAGATTCCCAGATCGTATTTGAAGAACACCTGAGGAATCTGATATGGGAATTTCGCGGTTACCAACCCAGACAACCTTCTTCGTATCAGCTTTGAACCAAATGCCAACATAGTGATTGCCTGAAAAGTCATCACTGAAGAATCCAAGCTCAAAAATGGCACCAGCTGAAACCAGGGTTTGATTGTCTGTTAGTGTGTCTCCGGGTATAAGTGTGTCAGTTAATGCATGAGATGGAAATGAAAAGAAGCCAAAGGATGATATCAAGCAAACAATAGGAATAAATTCTATTTTGATGCTAGCCATTGCCTCTTGCAGAGACAATGTGTAAAGCAAAGCTGATAATTTAATTCAAGCCAGCTAGCTGTATCTTTGTATTTGATTTCTCAATTAATACAATATGTTTCCTGCGTCCTCACTACTACATGTTCTATTAGTCAACTGTATACTGGTTATTTATTCTGAAATAATCAACTTTGGGTTGACCTTTCAGGGCAATTCTGGATTGCACCTTGATTTTGTTGTACCTAGCCACGTGGCTTCATCTAGGACATTCATTTCGTGTTTGTTATTATTTAAATGGTAAATTGACTTGTGAATTGACAGTTATACCCTTGTCTTATTGTTTGGTCTCTCTCTCTTTCTCCTCTCTCTCCCGTGCACGACATCTTCCTCCTCCTCCTCACTGTCGCCGGCGCTGCCACCACGACCGGCCGCCTCCGCACATCACCGCCTCCACCAAAGGTAGCGGCGTGTTCCGGCGACCCTTCCCACTGTTAGGATCTCCAGGATCGTAACCATGAAAAGTCATTGAAATTGGGAAGACAAGAAATAGAGGAAAAGGAAATGAGATAAACTAAATGCTTTCAATATTCTTTGATACCTCATTACAAGTGCCTATTGACTATTTATGTTGAGAATGTATCTAGAAGTCTCTCAATGGTCCCATGTAACAGAATAACCCAAATAAGCCCATAATAATAATGATAGCCCATAAGATATAAAATGATAGCCCATAAGATATAAGGATCCTAACAATCCCGCCCCCTTAACTTAAGGCATGTCCTCATGCCTTGGAAACTCAGGCCGAGAGTTTTGAGTGAAGTTCCATGAGCAGAATCAACTATGCTGAGCAACTTCAAAGTCATCCTAATGTCAAAAGCAGCCCCCAAAATGTTATACCAGAAGCACCCATAAATGGAGAGAGTAGAGACAAACCCAAAGTAGAAGATGAATGATGTGATACCCCATTGACGGAAGTAATGAAATGAGTGTCTTCTGTAGCAACAAGTCTGGTCATCGTAGTGGCCTCATGCACACTAAGTTTGTCCAGTGAAGGGTGGAAGAGAGTCATCTTACCCATGTTGACACCGGCAAAGGTATTTCGAATTTGACAACAGCGCTGAGGTGGTTCCAATATGACGGTTATGTTGTCCAAGTTACCTGTAGCAATAAAGTGCCCCCGTTCCTCATTGAACATCTTGACTGGTCTGGTAATTTTGTCAGCACTTTCCAATGCCCAAGCAGTACCAACCTGCTTTGTATTAGCCTCATCTAGGAGCTTCTGTGCCATCATTTTGTACGAGACAAACAAACTGTGCATGGCATTCCTGATGAAATTCTGTTTTGAAGCATCCACAAATACAACTGTAAGAAGAGTCGAGTTGTACTTGTAATAGCAGCTAGATAATGTCCAAGATAGGAAACCAACTCTTGTCCGGAGTAGAACCGCAGTGGAGGCTTGCGTAGCAATTGGGCGCATAGAGTTACCGGTTAGCTGTGATTTCCAACTAATGTCAATGGAGTTTGACTCACCATTAATTAATAAGCAAACATCACAAAGCGCATCAGCAGCAATGGTATACAGCATGCCAATAATAGTCACTCTAATGCAATAAAGAGCAGCAAAGCTATAGCCACCAAGAACATGAATCAAGATGTTAGGGTTATTATTTGAGTATGGATTAAAATTGTACCATACTAAAGGCTGATGACCACTAGAGTCATAAACACCAGCAATCCTCGGTGTTTTTCTACTGCCAACATGGAATACCCGTGGTCGTGGAAGTTTAAATGCGATCTCGGGCTCCATCACCTTGAATGACCACACAACAGAAGAATCATCAGTAGACAACTTACCCAAGTTAGAGTTACAAAACTGAAGTTCTTCCCGAATGATTCTTCTCAGAATTAACAGCAGACAAGTGTGTTGTTGGAGCATCTTGTTAGTGCTAAAATGATGGAAGCCAAACAGTTTGATTAACCTTCTACTATTTCTGTTTGTTCCTTGCCAATTGGATCCTTCATTATAGGCAACAAGCCAATGTCCCATAATTGTTTCATAATGAGTCACAATAAAGACAATATCAATGAAATGCTCAATTAAAACTTGTTGACCATTTGAGGAAGGATGGTTGACCAAATGATTAGAGGCCGTGTATATCCCAAAAACTCTCAGTATTTTGGTCATTCCTTTGGTTATCTCAGCAGCTTCATTTAAATGTAATTGAATAATTACACTTGCAATAAAAGCCTCGACATCTACTGGATCAATTTGAGACTCATTTTTCATCAACTCCAAACTTGTAATTGCATCTTCCACAACATGCACACAAGCTGAGAACACATCAAGGAAATTTTGAGAATTGGGTTTTGATCCCGGCTTCCCCAGTAGCTCATTTAGGCCAATGTGAGAATTACCCACAAAAAGTTGAGTTTGTAGGAAATCCAGTCTGTTCATATATCTCAACACCTTAAACATACAATTGAACAGGTTCACTGCATTTCGTAGGTGTCTCTCCGTAGCAAGCATCTCAGCAAGCACATCAAAATATTTATCCACAAATCCACATATCAACAAGTTCATATATGCAATACTCAAAGAGACAAACATCACTTCAAAAACACTACTGTAAATAGGGTCATCAAGGCACTTACCCAATTCTCTTGGCATTAAGCTTGAAATTGCAGACATCATTAGCAAAGTAACCACATTGCGCCTCACCTTCGATGTAATTTGTAATTGTGGAAACTTGGTAAGAAAAACATGCACAGTGCTCCACAACTCATTAAAATCTCGCTGGTTTCCATCATGTTTGTTATTATAGAGGCTCCCAAATACTGAAACTGCGAGAGATAAACCCCATTTCTGCACTTCATCAAATAATTGAAGTGCATCCCAGATAGACACAGTAACTCCCACACTTAACATTGCAGATCCCAAGTACTTCTCATGCGGCTCCATACAGTCTTCAAAGAAATGCACATTCCCTTCCATTTTCTCAAACAAACAAGCAATAAGCAAACTCATTTTCTCCCATTTGTTCGCAATAGATGCACATGTAAAAGTATCATGCAACCATGCATTTAGAGTAGCCACAGTGCCAAACTCCAACATTGCACACAAGAACCAATCAATTACTGCTCTAATTCCTTCAAGTATTGCCTTGCCAGCGAGTAGAAGCCCCTTCTTTATATGAGAAAATGAGGGTGGAGTCACAATTATAGAAGAGAGCATTATCTCTTTCTTTGTCTCACAATTACGAAGTTGTAAGCAAGGAAAGAGCCACTGCAATAAATGTGCATCAGATTGTGCGTCAGCAGGACATACTGCCATCTCATGGGCAAGCTTGAGCTCTTCCGTAATAATAGAATCCAGCTCAATTCTGAATCCACTATTACAATAATTTTTAGAAGCACTTTCCATTAATTTTCCAACTACGTACACAATTGCATCGATAGGTAGTTCAAAACCTTTCATTCTAGGTTGATGCAAGAATGGGTAGCTCACAACTGTAGAGTTAACCTTGTAGCTCGGATCAAGATTAAGAGAATCTGGTTGCTCAATAACATATTTAGAAACCAGCAGAGGTATGAGGCCCAAAAACTTACACTGACTAAGGGACTGCATATCCAACTCTTTGTCGAGCATCGCTCCCCTTGTAACTTCAGTAGTAATTTGTGATTCCCATGGCATCCATATTTTCTTCAACATCTCGTCGGCATTCATAACCATGGGTTTAGTCTTCTGTTTGGTTCTATGTCCTCGACCTGCAGAATCAAGCTTCACCGTAAGGTGAACAAAATTCTCAGTACCATTTTCACAAACAGGGGGCGTGCCCTTCTTCCTTGAACTGAAGGTCAAATCGTCATCAATTGCTGCATTGGCTTCGAGGTCTAGCATTCGAAAGCAAGGCTCCATGTTAGGAGGAGTAGCCGAGACAATTTCCGGTTCGTAGTGCTGACCATTATGTCGCACCTTGCCGATTTCATCTAGCAAACCCAGGTCGTGGTTTGATTCAGCAGTGGCTTCATTGAGTGGATTCAACTTGTCGACACTTGCAACGACCTTCACGTCCTCCAATTGCAAGCTCGTAGAGGTGAAATGGGTATAGGGTACCGAATTGGGTAGGTAAATCGGCGGAGTGGTGGTGGCTTTGGTGGGGAGAAAGTAATTTGGGCTGGGTTGAAGGACGGGGTGGACAAGTTGGGTCGCCGACTGCGCTATTTGAGAACTAGACCAGTACGGATACTCAGCTAATGCGTGAGAGGAGCAATTTGAATGGGTAGGCGAGGATATGGGACTCATCTGGGTGTGAGCCTGAGAAGCAAATGGAAATTGGTGGGGGAAAGTGTAGCCGTTGATGATGGTTTCAGAATGGTTGTTTTGCGGCGGTGGAAAAATGTATGGTCGAGCGAAATTAGGTTCGATAACAGCTTGGGTAGGAAAAGGAGCGTGAAGATTGAAAGGGGTTCCCATGAAATAGCCATTGTAATGCTCACCGTAAACACCACTGCCGTACCCAGTCGCCGGTTCCCTCAGATCGGAACGGCTCTGATACCACTTGTTAGGATCTCCAGGATCGTAACCATGAAAAGTCATTGAAATTGGGAAGACAAGAAATAGAGGAAAAGGAAATGAGATAAACTAAATGCTTTCAATATTCTTTGATACCTCATTACAAGTGCCTATTGACTATTTATGTTGAGAATGTATCTAGAAGTCTCTCAATGGTCCCATGTAACAGAATAACCCAAATAAGCCCATAATAATAATGATAGCCCATAAGATATAAAATGATAGCCCATAAGATATAAGGATCCTAACACCCACCCGCTTTCAGACCAAACCTTGCAGAAAATTAGCCGCATGCATGGCCGAAAACGGCTTGAATTTCAAGCTTTTGGTCCGGCTATCTCCGGCCACCTCCGACCTTCAAAAACTACTGGGCTTTGAAGCTCTCAATTCCAGAAACCTCGTGATGTCTTCGGATTTCAATTTAGACCACCGTAGGAGGCGGATCGAAGTCGGGAAGTTTTGGGTTTCGGAAACCTCCGGCGCCGATATCTCATGATCGAATTCGAATTTCACCTTGACATAGTTACTAAACTTGTTGGGTTTGTTGTAATGAACACGATGACATAAATTTTGAAGCAATCGGAGAAAGTTCACGGCGGCGCCGACGGTGGTGGCCGGTCGTAGTGGTGGCCGGCGACAGTGATGAGAGAGGGGAAAAGTGACGCAAGTATTAAGGGCAAAAAAGAAATTTTAAGCCCAGGTGCAATAAAATGTAGGTGCAAAGCAGCCGCACCCGATGTTTCAGCCTTCCAGGAAATCAAAGATAGTAAAGTAACTTTGACTGAAACATAATGGAAACTCCGGAGCGTAATGGTTAAGTATTAGGATTATTAAATTGAACAGACTCTCTACTTTGTATAAGAAAATTCAAACTTCCAATGAGTCAACTACGAATCCCCATGTAAATGATTACAATGCTGATGATTTCAACTTGTATAAATTTACAAGGAGATGGATAAATACCAAATATAATTGAGATCCGGAACTGGAAAAATGACATGCAGCACACAATGGGTCAGGTGGTGTGTACCTTTTGAACAAGCCAAAGCCCAGATGTAAAGATAAAAGCTTGAGAAGCCAAAGGTTCAAACTTTGGGGTCAAACTAAACCCAAAATGCAACCTTTCTTCGGCGAATTGATTGGCTCCTCTGCTCGTAAGTACAGAGCCTCAGCTCCTCTGCTGTTGATTCTGTGAATTTGGCTGCTCTTACTGGCTTGATGTCAAAAGGGCTATAAGTCATTCCAGTTTGATTCTGAATCGGTCGAGCGTCTTCACAGTCAAAATGGGAGGTTCCCAAGTCTTTGTGCTCATTATATAGGGAGTCGGAGTGGAGTGGAATGGAGTGCGTTAGTAATCAAAAATTTTATATCGAATTGGGCACACGTGCATTACCGCTATACAAGTCATACCTAGGCAATCATTTTACCAATAACATGGGTGACAAACACTATACGTAAGTGATTTCGTCAATTGGTGAGCTTTTAGAAGGTGTTTCTCACCCATGGGAACCCATGCCATAATCACACAATCTACGAATCCCCATCTATGGAACTCAAAAATCTCGATCCGTTTTTATTTTATGATTCTCTTTGTTTTCCGACTATAAAAAATTAAAAAACAAAAATTCTTCAGGTGCCAAAAAAATTCTGAATTGTTTTTACATTTTTTTCCCATGCACAAAACTTACTAAAAAAAAAAATCTGAAACTTTGGTTTCTCGTCCAAAACTGTGGACTATAACACACGATTTTTGGCCAAAATCACATGCTCTTGTTTTCTCACTAAACTCTTCCCACCCCTAAACCATGTTTAGTTAATTACTTGGTTTAACTACGTTAGCATAAGCTTGGCCTATACCAATGAGCACTTGATTAACTTTGATACAATTTTGATAACAATGGGTTAAAAAAAAAAAAAAAACTTGTATTTCCTTTTGCATTATTTTACAACTTTATACAAGTAAAATATTCTCACCACAACAGACAAAACAGTAGTATTAATACTTGATGAACTTGATATTGTACAATTCCTACAAGACTAGCTTCCTAGTTTCCTACCTTGCATGCACTTCTGAAATAGTTAGTGTTGACTCAATTGTAGAGTAATGTCTTTGCCTGCTTGAAGACGAATCTGCTTCAGTGGAACTTAGCTGGCTCCAAAATGCAGGTTCTTTAGGAAGAGGCAGAGGAATTGATTGATTGCTTAGCATCGAAGCCACGTCCGACATGTTTGGTCGATCCATAGCTCTTTCTTGCACACACAGAAGACCCATCTGAATGCACCTCATAACTTCAATATTGCTTGAACAAGATGCAAGCAGTGTCGAATCCAATAACTCCATGCTCTTGCCTTCATTCCATAAATTCCAGGCCTGAAGTATAACAAACCAATTCCACAAATCTTAGTAAGTATAGCAAAAAAATGTACACATGCATATATGTAGAAAATGAGTGGGATTTCTTGCTTACATTTCCAAGTAAGTTTAGATTAGCTTGATCAGACTCGAAAAAGGGAATGTTCTTCTTGCCACTAATGATCTCTAATAAGATCACCCCAAAGCTAAACACATCTGATTTTTCAGAAAATAGGCCGCCCATGGCATACTCAGGAGACATGTAACCACTGAGAATCAGAGGCTATTTGGATTAGAAACTCAATCAAAGAAGACCATACGAGAAGTACATGCTGTCAAACATTTTACTTACAATGTGCCAACAACCCGGTTTGTTTTTCCTCTAGTGTCATTGTCCCCGAAAATCCTTGCCATGCCGAAATCAGAAATTTTCGGGTTCATGTCACTGTCCAGGAGAATATTGCTGGTCTTTAGATCGCGGTGAATGATCCGTAGTCTTGAGTATTTGTGAAGATATAGAAGGCCTTGAGAAATACCTTCGATAATGTTCATGCGCTTTTTCCAATCCAAAAGCACCCGTTTAGAGGAATCTGCACCCAATTGAACAAAGTAATCGAAAATGGAATAAATATAGCAAGAACAGGAAGTCAGGAAGCATGGAACATGTTCAAATTAAGCTTAAAAACAGATCTTTCACATACCAAAAATGAAGGAATCTAAGCTTTTGTTGGGCATGTACTCATAAACTAGTATACATTCTTCTCCTTCAATGCAGCACCCCAAAATCCTAACCAGGTTCCTGTGTTGGAGCTTACAAATTACTAAGACCTCGTTTTTGAACTCCTCCAACCCTTGCTTCGACAATTCGGACAACCTTTTCACTGCAATGTCCTGTCCTTCTAATAGCTTCCCCTGCATTTTTCACAATATATTCAAGCCTGGCCCTAGGTTCGTTAAGAAACTATACACTAAAGAAGTGTCACCGAACTTGTTCACCAAATAATAATATGTCCAAAATACACAAGGTGAATGAAATGCTGTCGAATAATTAATTTGGTGAGTCCAAATCGATGCATTACCTTGTAGACAGGCCCAAATCCACCTTCCCCAAGTTTATTAGCCTTTGCAAAGTCATTTGTTGCAGCTTGTATGGCAGAGAAAGTAAAGAATGGCAGTTCTTGATCCTTCTGTGATCTGCTTAATTGCATCAAATTTGCAACCCTAGCTAGATCATACTGAATTGGTGAGGCATTGGTGGAGCCAATTTGGAATAATCTCACTTCATCCGAAACGACAATCCCTTCTCGCCTAGTTCCTGTTACATCATGGCAACAAATTAATATATACATTACACAAATTTTCTGTATAAAAAATTGATTCAGATCAAGTGTAGAACATGGATTATGATAATGTTAGTTAGAAAATTAAGAGGAAAGGTGCAAAGTTAATTAGCAAATTACATGGCTGAAATTGCCAAGACACGAAAGTAATGAAATGTAAACTGTCAAATTAACGTACTCAAACCTTTAGGTCCTCTTGTCCAACGTAGATAGCAGTATAAGAAGATTGAAATAAGAACCAGGAGGAAAACCAGCGGGAGAGCGATAGTCAACCAGCGTTTCCACTTCTTACCATCTGAAGAATGAACACAATTAATACAACCATTTTAATTTGCGGTGATTAGTTTCAAAATCATTTCTTCCTGCACAAGAAAGGAGTAATAACGTGCGGTAAAAAAAATTTGCTTCTGTCTTTATTACCATCAACACATGTAAAAAAAAAGGGATTGGTTGAAGTAAATTCTTCCAAAACAATAAGTCTTGAATGTTGACCTAGTTTTGGCTGACCATTTCTTATTTGCAAGCAGATTATGATTAACTCGAAACTAGCTTTTATCATATTAAAGGCCGGCCGCGCCATTGTGTTTTCAGATAGAAATTAAAAAGAGCAATATATATAGAATAGAACTGCTATTGAACAGGAATATATATATATATATATATATATAACATATATGTCAGGTTAATCATTTTCTTGCTGCAATTATTTATAGCCGTCACACATAAAACAGACATTCATTCACATAAAGTCAAACAAGCAAACCAAGCAATTCCAAAAGCACGTAGATATATAACACCTTCCTATAAAGAACATGATTGTTTGACCAAAATATGCCTACCAAAGTACCAAGATAAGAATTTAAATTCAATAATTGATCGTCACCGTTGATCCTAGCAAACAACTGCACCTAATACAATAGTCTCCTTTAATTTCCATTGTTTTTATTTCAAACTAGGAATGTAGACCTAGTAATATATAGGTATTCTATTAATGTTAATGTGATCTAAATGATAATCCAATAATACTATAACATAACAATGACAGACAGTCAAATAATAGAATATTAATATAGAATTTACAGCTCTTAAGAAGACTAAACCGCAATATTTTGGAATGACACATAAGTTTTGATTGTGAGGTCCTCAATTGGCTCTCAAGAAATTTCGAATTTGAACTAAAGAAAAAGTCAAAATCGAAACCCTTTCAAGTGAAAAACACGAAAGGCCAGGTTTTTTGTTTTCAGTTTGGGTGAGTTAGAAGAGATTTAATTAAGTATATTTACTTACCATTTGTCTTAGCAGAACTACGGACGTAGATAGTCCCTGGCCCATTCCCCATGATCTTCATCAACTCCTGTTGACTCCCATAATAAAGTTGGCAAACCGATTGAGCGCTCTCAACTGAAACAAAAGCAGTACAAGAACAATTGCTCTTGCACAAAGTCTCACAATCACTAGTCCCTATGTCAATTGATTCGACCTCAACCGTTGATGGTAACGAACCATTCTTCTCGTTAAAAGTATCACCACACATAGGTGGTAGAGAAGTCAAGCACTTTCCACTATTACCCCCACTTGAATCTTCACACAAAGGATGACTCACAGAAGTAATATTCCCATTCACCATAAAATACTGGTCTAGGTTTCCAGTTGAAGCCATTACAAACCACATGAGATCATAGTTCTTGTTGTGGCTAAAAGTGTAGTAGGCTTCACTTCCATTAATGGACTTGTAGCTAAAGTTGTAGTCATTGTTTGCTGTTGTGTTCTCGAAAATGAACCGGAGATCATGTCCGTCCCAGAAAGCTATATGCATTTGAAGTCCATCTCCTCGCCAAACATCGATTTTCGTGAAGTCGATTCTATCTATCGATAAGGTGAAGAGACCACGACTAGGGTTTTGGGGGCTTGCCCAAGAAGTGAGAATCTGAAAGCTTTGTTGGGTTGTGTTTAGGCCAAACAACCCAATTTTCATCCCTGGAAGATATGTATCAGTTGGTACATCAAAGCTTTGCCATATAATGGTACCTGCAATGGCTTGGATCAATGATTAACGATGCAGAATAATCGCTAAAATCTTAAACATAATCACGGGGTGTAGCTCGCGCAGTCGCGCGCGCGTGTGTTTTTTTGGTCAAAATACAAATTAATAATGCATTTTAAAAAATAATAATAATAATAATTAATGCATTTATGCTTGCATAAAGAGCCAAGTTCCGATGTCTGAATGTCTCCACTCTCGTTAATATATTACTTGTCAAAAACATAAATTGTCGAAATTTGATACCATGATAAACACATATATTACGTACAAATTAGAGAGATCGAACTTCTCACCTATCATAATTTAAACTCATTTTTCACCTTCATTAATCACTAGCTCATCAATTAGACTAACCCTAATAACTTACAAATATAAATTGTTTTCGTTCTTTTGAGATTTATTTTTTATGGATTGAGTTGTTGACAAATAATTTGGAATTTTGAAGCGAAAAGATGAGAGGATCTCGATTTTAGCCCAATATATAGTGGAGCTACAAGTTATTATAATTATTCGGGACGAAAATTTTGTAGTACCTGTATTTGCGTCTTTAAGCACAAGATTTCCGGTATCAAGAAGTGTTGCACTTGTGTTGGTGCTGGTGGCAACATTTCCTGAGTTGACTATGAGCTGCAGTTGTCGCCGGTCGGAGACAACTAAATTCCCTGACCGGATTTGAAGCCAGCCGGAAGAGTCCGATATTGGTATTTCACGGTAGGCTACCCAAACAACTCTCTTTGCATCGGCTCTCAACCATATTCCCAGATAGTAATTGCCTGAAGAGCTATCGATGAAGAAGCCGAGCTCGAAAACTCCACCGGCTGAAACCAGCGTTTGGTTGTCTCTCAACGTGTCTGAAGCTGTGAGCGTGTCTGTGACTGCGTGACATGTAAATGGAAACAAGCTCGAGAATGATATCAAGCAAATAATAAGAGGAAGAGACATGGCCATTAGAGAGTCTGAGCTAGAAATTAATGAACTGATCAAGATAGAGGATGAAGAAGACCCAGCTAGCAAGCGCTAGCTAGCCAGTTGTTGATCAATGAACATATGTCTGTTAATTAGTCAACTGTGTATTTACTGGTTATTTATTCTGAAATGAAACATATATATAAGTCGGCAAGCTAGCCATGCCATATATAGTAGCTAGTCAGCTAGAATAAGGTATTTGATTTTCCAGGGAACCAAAATTATTGTGTAGAATATATATGGTTTGGGGAATAATTAATTCAAGCAGCCATTTCAATTTTTTTTTGTTGGTCAAAAATCCCATTCTAGTTTGAAGGTTGCATAATATAGGAAGATGCTTCTACATAGATGTCTTGTACTAGACTACTAGCTAGCTAGGTCTTCTTATAAAATTGGTCAACCCTTCCTTATTCCTTAAATGCATGCATCATCTATGAAAATGAAACCATATATATCCTCATGATATGGTTTGTCAATGTAATTCAAATTTATGAACACGAATTTAAATCCTAAATTATCAAGAAGTTAGTTTCATATTGAATTGGATAAAATTAACTCTATTTTTTTTCCCCCAATTATACCTTGTGATAGTAATAGTCACAGGCACATCTTAATCAACTTTTGGATGTTTTCAAACTATTGTTGACTCAAAAAAAAAAAGTTTTCAGACTATTGTTTTCTTTTTGGTCTCACTCAAACATGTAGCTCATTATTGACAGCCCAGCCCAAATTTATATTAGCCCGGCCCAGATACCACGAGTCCACCTAAAGTTACGCACTTCCCGCTTGGGATTTAAAATCCCGCCGTTCCAATAAACGTCTCTTTTTTCGTTGGCGAGAAAATAAAATAAAAAATAAAAAAGAAAGAAAGAAAAAACCCTCATTTTTGCAATCTAAATTTTCTCATTTTCTCACCATCAGTTTCAGAAGAGGCTAGTAAAGTGGGCAAAAAAAAAAATGCAGTCGGTTAGGGTTTCACACCATGGATTCACCTGATATTACAAAAACCAAAGCCACCGCCTCACCTTCATCGGATTCTCCTCCAGTTCAAGTAATTTACAGTTGCCCAAGTTGCTCAAATTTACTTCAAATTGCGTTATCTCTATTGGATTATGTTCTTCTACTGGGTTTGATGTGAATTAAAAACCTGTCTTGTAGATCTTTACCTATTGTTTCTTTTGGTTTTCGATTTGTGAGTGTGATGATTTTGCAATGGTAATTGAGGGACTGGGTTTTAGTTTAGTTGTCTGGGGTTGGTAGTGGTGCATTGATGGTTTGGGACCTTTGAAATAGAGGTTTTGTGGTATTTGGAGAAGTTCAATTTTAGGGGAGGTTTGGATTTGAAGTAGATTTAGGGTTTTCATTGTGCAGTCGGCTTTTTGTTGAGTAATTGGTGACCAATCCTTGAGTTTGAGGCTTTTGGAGTTGTAGGTTTTGCACTTAAAAAACTATTCTAATGGGTTTGTCCCCCCATTTCCGTTTTAGAATCTTATCAATTACAAAGAGCTCAAAATTTCATGTCTGTGAGTGCTTTTAGTGATAGCACTAGTACAAGGATTCCTGGGTTCACACTGAAACTTCATTTTCTCTTATGTCCTATATAGGGCCTGTTCTTATTTAACATTAGAGAGGATGTCGTGGAGAACCTCGAAATGCTATTCTATGTAAAGATTTAAATGAATGATAGGAATACTCTTTCTCAAAGCTTAAAATCATTGCCTCATCTGAGCAACTGTTTTTGTTAGTGTAGAAAAGTGTCATTTTTTTTTTAAATTTGCAGCTCTTGTTTCTGAAAGGAACATTCTCAGTCTTTGTAGACAATGAATCTCTTATTCATTCTTTCGTTCTTTGATGCAGGAGTCACCTGTTTTTAGTTATATCAACAGTCTGTCCCCAATAAACACTGTAAAGGCTACACATGTAGCACAAGGGTTCCCTGGACTTAGCTCTCCTCCTCTTGTGTTTACATCACCACGAATAAATCCATACAGTGAAACAAGTTTCCTAAAGAGGTCTGAGGTTCCTTGAGTTTCATTTCTGTTTACTTATATTGATCTTATTGAATCATTTGTGTTCGCTTGGTATCTAAAACTTTAGAAATTTGTGATTCTCTTCAGGCGGCCTCAACACTCAGAATTCTCCAGTGCAGGAATACCTAAAACTCAGGATGAAGGCAAGAAGTTTGCTGATGGTCCAGTGGACCCTGAGAAACCTTTTACACAATTGCAGTTGGGCTTGATTGCTGACACTAGAGACTGTAAGACTAAGAATTTTGTGGAAACTCATCCCTGTAGCTCCTCAGGGTTAGTGGACAAATACTTGGCTGATTCCACTGAGGTGGACTGTGTGAATTCTGATCAATCAGTCAATCCATGTTTGGAACATTCTAACAATGTGTCGGAGTCATCAAGAAGTGGCGTAATCAAGTCCAAGGAACTCGCATTAACATTTGGCGACAAAAATGATACTGCAACTGACTCAAGAACAGAAGCTCAGGAACCTTTCATGATATCTGAGCAGGCTCAGGAGTACATTCAAGGAAAGCAAACATTTAGTGCAAAGCCGACTAGGAGTAAAAAGCAAAGGGATGATGAATTGCCATTTAACGAATGCAAACATCTTGAATCTGGTTTATCTGTTGATAATGCTTTCAGGAGAGAATATCACCAAGATTTGCATGATCAGGTAACCGCTGTTTCTACATCAAAAGAAAAAGTGAAAGGACCTACTTTATTTGATGAGAAAGGATATGACTGTTACCCATGCCTTTTCTTACAAGTAATAACTACTTTTAAGTTACAGGGTCTAGGAGGTGAACATCAGGATAATTATGATTACAGCCGTCAATCTCTAGCTGGAGCTTTGCAGATTGTTCGAGTGTATGAAGATGAGAATGCTGGTTCAATCTCCAATAGACTGGTTGAAAATGCTGTAATGCATGCTCCTAAGGTATGACAATACACCTGAATTATATGCACCAACTCATGGTCTCTAATGGACCGCTTTTTTGGATTCGAGAATCTCATTTTCTTTTGAACACGTTTTTCCTCAATAATATTTGAAAAGGATGTCAAGATGAGTTTCTAGTTAACATGATTTCTCCATCTTTTTTCATTCATTTTATTTGCTTGCTGGAAGTATTATTTCTTCAGTGTAATGCAAGTGAGGCCCAGTGGGTTTATTTGGGCATGCAATAGGAGCACGCCTTTCCTTTTCATTATGTGATCCTGCTAGGATTTGTCCTTCTTGTACTAGAATAATTGTAAGATCAATTAGGCAAGGAATAACCAATGTGGCATGCAGAGACGTTGCCTTCGGTTTGAAGAGGCTCCTACATGTACTAGTGGAAAAGGCGACGATTCTTTGAGTCTTTCAGAGAAGGTTAGCAATTCAGAACCACCTACCAGCACTGTAGAATCAGAGATGGTGGAATCATCTTATCTGGAATTAAGTGCAGCTTCTATGAAGAGACAGATGGCAGCCTCATTGCCACCTCGGAGTACTGGAAAATCTCGTTTAACTGTTTCTAAGCCATCAGGTATTGGCTTGCATCTAAACAGTATTGTCAATGCTACATCAGTCGTTCGTGGTGCAACAACCATAAAATTAGCAGACCGCTTCATGGGTATGCAACCTATGAACTCAGCATCTGTTAATGTAAGACGCTGTCCTAATTCATTGAATGTGGTTGAGAAAGATTCAGCTGGTGCTGTAGACTGGAGGAATGAAACTGAAGCTTCAGTTGCTGTAAGTTCTGCCACTACCCAGTCTCCTCACTCTGTGGAATTTGAGCATCATGGGCCTATACATGAGAGGGGGATATCTGATTCTTACAGTGCTGACAGTTACGAAGAGTGCAACCAATCTAGCCCAAAAATGAAGAGGTCAGTGACATGGGCTTTCATGTGGTGTGGTACGATTCTTTCTTAGTTTTTGTCTGTGGTATTAACATGTGTTAGTGTGTGAGCCTCCAGGAAAAGAGCATTGAGAAATATTGATAGTGATGGCTGTAAGCGCTGCAACTGCAGGAAGACCAAATGCTTGAAACTGTAGGTTGATCCACTTTTTTTCCAAGTAAATCTATAAGTGCGTATTTGTATGTCACTTGCTAATACACTTCTTTTCTTTTTCGCAGTTATTGTGATTGTTTTTCTGCCGGAATCTATTGTGACGCAACTTGTGCTTGCCAAGAGTGCTTTAACAGACCCGAGTATGAAGATACGGTTCTTGAGATAAGACAAAAAATAGAATCTCGTAACCCTCTTGCATTTGCTCCCAAAATTGTAGAGCGTGTAAGTGAGTTTCCACTAAATATTTTGGTACCTAATACTTTCACTTATTAATGAGTATATATCTTTCTTTAGAAACTTGATTTTAAGTGTCCATGACAGGAAGATGAGAATCAATTCACACCAGCCTCGGCAAGACACAAAAGAGGGTGCAATTGCAAAAAGTCAATGTGTCTGAAAAAATATTGTGAATGCTATCAGGTCTTGTATTTTGTTTCTACATTTCTTTGCTGCAATATTGTTATCTTGCCCTTTTCAGTTCATCCTAAATTCTCGAATTGCTTCCTCTTAAAGGCTAATGTTGGATGCTCCAATGGATGCCGGTGTGAAGGATGTCAAAATGTTTATGGCAAGAGGGGAGGTAAGGCTCTACACCAATAAAGCTTGTTTCCCACTTCCATGTGATGAAGTTTTAGCTATACTCACTGCACTTGGGTAATAAAGGAATATTCAAGAGTAATATTTTCTTGCAAGATAGTCTGGTATGCTATATTGTTAACTTTTCAACATGTCAAACTGCCAATCAGCACCACACTTTCAGACATGATTTCCACTCAATCAATGGTATTGAAAATCTAGCAACATAAGAATACAACATTATCTCATATTATGTAGTTTATGATGTTTATCTTATATTAGGAGTTCCTTTTAGGGTGATGCTATTAGCAAGCAGCAAACTTTTGGAATAAGTTTGCAAAATGTATTCTTACCCCGGAGATCAGTTAATGTCTTTTTCTAACATATATTGTAAATCGATCTTATTTGCTTTAGAGTTTGTTGACGTGGATCCTGGTGTGGCTGAAGAAGCGATTCCCAACAACGCTGACACGGGAATAAGAGAAAGCACATTTGATGAAAAGTTGCAAATGGTGGCAACAAGGAAAGATTCAAATGATTCACTCGACCTCACTCCGTTGGCACCATCATTGCAGTGCTTTGAGTAAGATTCTTGATTTAGATATCCCAGTAACCCTGAAATGCTATATCATAATTTGATCCCTAATTATTTTTTGACTGCTTATCACATTCTTTTGTTTAGTGATACGCATAACTTATCAAAATCCAGGGTTCTTCCTACAAGATGCCGTCTATCCCCTCAATCTGATCTTACCATCATATCACATTACAAAAAATCAACAAGATCTCCTCAGAGAAATTCAGAGAACAGTGACAATCTTATGGACACAAGTAAAGGAGTATTGGACGTGGGTTCTTATGATTGGCGAGCGGATTATGAGAACATTGGAATTCTGGACATTTCATCACCAAGATGCGATGCAGTCCCCACTACATGCCATACTCCACTGTCAGGTCCTGGGTCAATGGCCGTGGCTTCTTCAGCATCATCCACAACAAGGGATTTGACAAATGTTTCACAAGTTCATCTGCTCCCTGGAAGTCACTGCCTCTTGTCAGGTAGTTCTCTTCATTGGCATAGTTCACCAGTCACCCCGATGCCTAGGTTAGGTGGGATGAAATCTTTCCAAGGTTTTGACTCTGAAAAGGGGCATCATGATGTCCTTCAAGATGATACACCTGAGATATTGAAGGACACTTCTATCGCCATCAAGTCGGTGAAAGTGAGTTCCCCAAATAAGAAGCGTGTTTCTCCTCCTCACAGCCATGATCTTGGTGCAAGCTCTTCCGGGGGCTTGAGAAGTGGCCGCAAGTTCATATTGAAGGCAGTGCCTTCTTTTCCACCTCTTACCCCTTGTATTGGCTCCAAAGGTAGTAGTACCATTCAGAACATGAGTAATCTTCTTCAAGATAAGGGTCGAAAGAAATGATTGACACTACAGTAGTCCATGGTGAGTACTCACCATTCTACAACTTGCTATTAATATTACAGTTCTAAAGCTGTCATAATAATGCTAGTATTCACATGTTGCTTATTTCAGTTTACTCCAAGGGGTCACACTGGTCTTTGATTGTTGTAGTTGTGCTGAGAAGATACTTCCAGATATCAGTCTGTGGGTTGAATGTTGTCAGATTTGAATATGGAGACATCTTCAGATATCTGAAGTATAATTTTTTTCCCCTATATGTATGATGATCAAAGTCTTTTTTAGTGCTGTAAATACTAAATAGGTAGCAAGTGGCTGTGTTTTTTTAATGGAAACACTACATTGCTTCTGCATCGTTATTTGTAGTCATTTCTTCATGTTGTTTCTCGTGATTTAGTTGGCATTTGTTTGTTGTTGAATTGAATCTTTCAATTGCTGATTATTCAATTGAATCCATAAATTCTCATCTCTTTTATTTCTACATTGACATTTTTTTATTCCTTTCTATAATTGTAAAAGATGAATTTGAGAGCTCTTTCATGATTATCGGATCCTAAAATTATAGTGGTTGCTTTCTTCTCCACCCTGGTGCCGGTATCTTGTTTTTACTAGGATTGTATTGGGCAGGAAGATCTCCACTGCAGAGCATCTAAGCATACTTGTGCTTCATTCAGCAAATAAATTGCGTATAACTTCGATTTACTTTGACCCTAAATTACCGTCTTATCTATTGTTGTTACTTGTGGTCTTTTGTTCCAGACTCCAGAGTAGTTGCACTTAGCAGCTCTGGATGTCCCCTGCTTAAGGTGACTTGCACCACAAGCATTCACATATACTCGAGCTCAAATTAGAAGTGTCTTGTAAACCTATATGGTTCGTATTTTGCTCTTGCTCTAGTTTGCCGTTTGTGAAAAGAAAATTATGCATGACATTTCCTAATAGATTTGTACTTCTCTTTATTTTGCCCCATACCCCCTCCAAATCCATAACTCTATTTTCTCCTTCCGAACCATCTTCTTCGCCAATTTCTCCACTCTCTCCTTCGCTTTCACCACAATCATGTCCACTCATTATGCTATGTATTGTTGTTGAACTGAAGATTTCATTTTCTGATTCATATTGGTCCATTGTTTACACATGGATTATTGCTCAAATAATGACACCAAATTTTAATCCTTAGTTTGACAATGCAGTCTGGGGCATTATACCATCCCTGAAGAGACGGATGAAGTTTGTACTTGGCTAACTGCAAGTTTGGGGCTTGAGGGATCCCGATCTTACTAGTTCGAAAAGCAAAAGATTGGTGATATGAGGTAGCATGCATGGGGATTAATTACAAATGACGAGGAGGTTTACAGACAAAAAAGGATAAGAAGAGGGCATTCTGACTAGAATAGATGGTGGTTTGGTTATACATATATATGTTATGGCAGTTCTTATTTATACCTACTATTGATTGCCTTGTGATCTCTCTCTAGATCTCTTTCCTCTTCTTAAAATAATGTCTCGCTCTTGTACTCGAGGGTTGGGAAATGGGAGCCAGATGCGGTTCCTTTGTTCACATTCACAAAATTTTGCTGTTTTGATGATGAAGTGTTTTTTCTGTTTTATTTATTTATTATTATTTATTATTCTTATTATTATTTTTATTTAATGGGGAATTGAACTCTTTTTGTTGGCCAAAAATAAAGATAATGAAGTGTTTCGTAATGTATTTCAGAACAGCCATTGGAAAATCTATAGCTGCATATAGAATGCTAGGTACTGAAAATGGGAAAACATCATACTTCTTAAAAAAAATTAAAAGCGGAAAAAAATATTTTTGGTGCCAAAAATATTTTGAACTTTCGTTTGGGCATAAACTACATTATTCTTTCCCTTACACTTCAAAACTTTCTCTAAAAATAAAAATTCCGAAACTTTAGTTTTTCACCTAAAACTGTGGACTATAGCATAAATAGTCATGCCTGGGGGTGCACCTTGGCTATCATCCATGTGAACTGCAGTTTTGTTTTAGAAATTTTACCATGCCATAATCTCATCATTCGTAGAGCATGATTTTTAGAAGGTGTTCCAACTGACAGAACTCGAAAAGGTAGAGCGGATTATTTTTTATGAATTTTCTAGTTTTCCAAATTTGGAAAATCGTAAAAAAAATCGGGTAGAGGTTTTTGCGTTCTGCCAGTTTGAGAAGTGCTTAAAAATCATGATTTGAGAGTGGAGACATTTTAGTAAGAAAATAAGAACATGCGATTTTGACAAAAAAACCGTGTGCTATAGTCCACAGTTTTGGATGAGAAACCATGGTCTCATAAATTTTGTTTTTTAAAGAAAAAGTTTTGGGGTTGGTTTCCACGGTGTTAAACATTATTATTGGGTGACACCGTGTGGTTGGAACGCCAAAATCGGACACGGTTAGCCTCGCTTGCAAGGTGTTAGAGGCTGCATTTGTAAAGCCACAAGCAAGCTTGTCTAAGGTCATGAGTTAAGCCTATGGTTGATTGCTTGTGAGCTAAGGTTCTTTTGGTAATTACAAGTGATGTATTTTCTTTTATTTAGTCATTATGACTCTTTTGGGAGGGGTTCCTAGTCAGCAACACGTGTGGAGTACGAAACTAGTACATAGGCAAGCACCATGTAGTTTTGCCTCCTTCTAACGTCTTACCATCAATAAAAGATGAATTATTCAATCATCTGTGCCTTGCGAAATTGTCCAACTTGATCTTTCAATTTAATCGTTTTTTGTTGCTCTTGGGCCATAAAATATTTATTATAAGCTAAAAAAATTGTGATTTTTCGTACGAACACTAATAATAATGCAGTCTATGACAAGCAAAAATTTCAGAATTTTTTTGGCAGACGAAGTAATATTTTTTATTTTTCAAAGTCGGAAAATGGGGAAAATCGTAAAAAATAAACGGATAGAAATTTTTAAGTTCCGTTACTTGGAACCGTTTCTAAAAATCATGCTCTATAAATAGTGAGAATATGGCACCGGACAATTTCAATAAAAATAAGTCTTGACACTGTTTGGCACGTTTGAACGTGCCGGGGGCACTTTGGCTTTCATCCATGTGAACTGCAGTTTTGTTTTTTTGAAATTTTACTGTGCCATAATCTCACCATTCGTAGAGCATGATTTTAAGAAGGTGTTCCAATTGACATAACTCGAAAAGCTAGAGCGGATTATTTGTTATGAATTTTCAATTTTTCCAACTTTGGCTATTCGTATGTATCCAATATTTCAAAGTATTTTTCACCCATCAGTAGAGTTGCCCATTTATGTTTTTTTTTTTCCTTTGCCAAATTTTAAGAAGCAGCTTTGGTACTTCAAAAATGCATTATATATAGGCTCATCGTAAATGTACAGTATATTGCCTGGTAGATTTAGTGTAATTAACTTTAGCTGATGAATTAGTTTAGAAAATGCCTTACAAAGAGTCCAAGAGTGTTTGGGCAACTTCAGCCTTGGGAAAATCTATTAATTTAGTCTATATTAAATGATGGATATATTAATAATTTATAAATTTATCGATTAATTAATAACTTATTAATTTATCACGGTATTCCTTATTTTATTAAATATTGTACATTGTATTTAGTATATTTTTTTAAATATTGTGCATTGTATTTAGTTTCTCGTTTTACAAACTAACAGTTCTAGGTATTTGTTTTACGAACTAACTGTAATTCTAGGTATTTGTTTTACGAACTAACAGTTCTTGTTTTCCAAAAATTGATTGTACATTGTTCAATGTACTAAATTATTTCATTTTATGAACATTTAACCAAGAAAAAACTCTATTACAAGAAAACAAGAACTTCTTACCTTGTTAAAAAAAGTTTGAGATGAGATCCAATGTGACATCAATTTCAAGAAGAAACAAACAATGATTGTGTCATGTTTTAGGAATGCCTCATAGTCGAATCATAATCATTATGTATCAGAAAATTATTAATTTTAGGGACTTATATGAATTTTTTATAATGTATTATCTTATAAATTTAGCGAATTATTAATCTAACACATTATCCTCAAGTTAGGACCGGCCAAAAATATTATTTATTTAACCGAAGTTATTAATGTAGCGGGTATTAAATTATCGAAATTCTATTGTAATTCTAAATGTTCGGCCCCATGTCCCTGAAAAATTCAATATAACAATCCCATTTTAACAAGCGGTGTCTGCTTCTTCATAGTCATAGACATGTCTAACGTTGCCCATGAAGCGAGGCTAATGATGCCCATGCTAACGAGGCTAAGGATGCCCATGATAGCGAGGCTAATGAGGTCCATGATAGCGAGGCTAACGACGTCCATCCTAGCGAGGCTAACGACGGCCACGTTAGAACCATGCCCACGTTAGCGAGTAAACTAGAAAATTCATAAAAAATAAACGATTTGAGATTTTCGAGTTCTGTCAATTAAAACACCTTTTCAAAAGCATTTTCTGTCAATAGTAAAGTTTTGAGATTTTTTTTTTTTTTCAGAATCATGGGTTTTCACCCAAAACCGTGGGTTATAACACACGATTTTTTTGCCAAAATCGAATTTTTTTACTTTCGCACCAAAAATTTTCTACACTCAAATCATGATTTTTAAGGATTTCTCGAAGTGACGGAACGCAAAAATATCAATTCGTTTAATTTTTACGATTTTTTAAAGTCGGAAAACTACAAAATTCATAAAAAATAAAAATTTTGACATTTTCGAGCAAAGTCAATTGGAACACGTTTTAAAAATCATGTTTTACCATTAGTGAAGTTTTGACATAGGCAAAGTTAAAAAAAAAAAGGTTGACATGGTTTGACACGTTTGGAGATACCATGGCAAGCCAAAACGTGTCCTGACATGCCAACCTTTTTTTTTATTTTTTTTATTTTAACTTTCACCGTACTTAAACTTCCTAATTCTAAAAAATAATTTTTAAAAAGTGTTCCAACTGACTTTGCTCCAAAAACTCGAGTCATTTATGAAATATGATTTTCCAAAGTCGGAAAACTAAAAAAATCATAACTCATAAACAAATCGAGCTTTTTGAGCAAAGTCAGATAAAAAATCTTTTAAAAATTATTTTTTTACCATTTGTGAAGTTTTGGCAAGGGCAAAGTTGAAGAAAAATAAAGTTGGCGGTTTGGTACGTTTTCGCATGCCATGATACCTCCAAACGTGCCAAACTATGCCAACCTTTTTTTTTTTAACTTTCACCGTGCTTAAACTTCACTAATCCTAAAACATAATTTTTAAAAGGTGTTCCAACTGACTTTGCTTGAAAATCTCGAGTCGTTTATGAGATATGATTTTCCAAAGTCGGAAAACTAAAAAAATCATAACTCATAAAAGAATCGACATTTTTGAGCAAACTCAGTTGGAAAACCTTTTAAAAATTATCTTTTATTGTTGGTGAAGTTTAACTATGGGAAAGGTTTTTTTTTAAAAAGGTTAGCATAGTTTTGGCACGTTTGGAGATGTCGGGAGGCACCTTGGGATGCCTACTTGTGAACTTCACTTTTTTATTCAGCTTTTATATGCTTAAACTTCACCAACGGTAAAAAATCATTTTTAAAAGGTTTTCCAATTGACTTTCCCCAAAAATCTCAAGTCGTTTTTCTTTTAATAATTTTTGAAAGCTCCAATAGCGTATACTTAAGTTGTTGCAGTTAAAAAACTCTAATAATTCCACATCTCTTCGGCCTCATGTCCCTAAAATAATCCCATATAACAATCTCATTTTAATAAATAGTCGTAGAGATGTCTTCTTCAAGGTCCGTACGGATGCCTATTATGTCTGCTTTCTAAAAAATCAACACTATATACCCGAGTATATATTCAAGGTAGGTGTTGTGGCTATTCGTATGTATCCAATATTTCAAAGTATTTTTCACCCATCAGTAGAGTTGCCCATTTATGTTTTTTTTTTTCCTTTGCCAAATTTTAAGAAGTAGCTTTGGTACTTCAAAAAGGCATTATATATAGGCTCATCGTAAATGTACACTATATTTCCTGGTAGATATAGTGTAATTAACTTTAGCCGATGAATTAGTTTAGAAAAGGCCTTACAAAGAGTCCAAGAGTGTTTGGGCAACTTCAGCCTTGGGAAAATCTATTAATTTAGTCTATATTAAATGATGGATATATTAATAATTTATAAATTTATCGATTAATTAATAACTTATTATTTTATCACGGTATTCCTTATTTTATTAAATATTGTACATTGTATTTAGTTTCTCGCATATTTTCTTAAATATTGTGCATTGTATTTAGTTTCTCGTTTTACGAACTAACAGTTCTAGGTATTTGTTTTACGAACTAACTGTTCTAGGTGTTTGTTTTACGAACTAACTGTTCTTGTTTTCCAAAAATAGATTGTACATTGTTCAATGTACTAAATTATTTCATTTTATGAACATTTAACCAAGAAAAAACTCTATTACAAGAAAACAAGAACTTCTTACCTTGTTAAAAAAAGTTTGAGATGAGATCCAATGTGACATCAATTTCAAGAAAAAACAAACAATGATTGTGTTATGTTTTAGGAAGGCCTCATAGTCGAATCATAATCATTATGTATCAGGAAATTATTAATTTTAGGGACCTATATGAATCTTTTATAATGTATTATCTTATAAATTTAGCGAATTATTAATCTAACACGTTATCCTCAAGTTAGGATCGGCCAAAAATATTATTTATTTAACCGAAGTTATTAATGTAACGGGTATTAAATTATCGAAATTCTATTGTAATTCTAAATGTTCGGCCTCATGTCCCTGAAAAATCCAATATAACAATCTCATTTTAATAAGCGGTGTCTGCTTCTTCATAGTCATAGAGATGTCTAACGTTGCCCTTGAAGCTAGGCTAATGATACCCATGCTAACGAGGCTAAGGATGCCCATGATAGCGAGGCTAACGAGGTCCATGATAACGAGGCTAACGACGTCCATCCTGGCATCCTATCGAGGCTAACGACGTTCATCCTAGAACCATGCCCACGCTAGCGAGTAAACTAGAAAATTCATAAAAAAATAAACGATTTGAGATTTTCGAGTTCTGTCAATTAAAACACCTTTTCAAAAAGATGTTTTGTCAAGGTTGAAGTTTTGAGAATTTTTTTTTTTTTTGGGAATCATGGGTTTTCACCCAAAACCGTGGGTTATAACACACAATTTTTTTGCCAAAATCGAATTTTTTTACTTTCGCACCAAAATTTTCTACACTCAAATCATGATTTTTAAGAATTTCTCGAATTGACGGAACGCAAAAATATCAGTTCGTTTATTTTTTACGATTTTTTAAAGTTGGAAAACTACAAAATTCATAAAAAAAGGTTGACATGGTTTGACACGTTTGGAGATACCATGGCAAGCCAAAACGTGTCCTGACATGCAAACCTTTTTTTTTATTTTAACTTTCACCGTCCTTAAACTTCACCAATTCTAAAAAATAATTTTTAAAAAGTGTTCCAACTGACTTTTCTCAAAAAACTCGAGTCGTTTATGAAATATGATTTTCCAAAGTCGGAAAACTAAAAAAATCATAACTCATAAACAAATCGATTTTTTTGAGCAAAGTCAGATAAAAAATCTTTTAAAAATTATTTTTTTACTATTTGTGAAGTTTTGGCAAGGGCAAAGTTGAAGAAAAATAAGGTTGGCAAGGTTTGGTACGTTTTCGCATGTCATGATACCTCCAAACGTGCCAAACTATGCCAACCCCTTTTTTTTTTAACTTTCACCGTGCTTAAACTTCACGATCCTAAAACATGATTTTTAAAAGGTTTTCCAACTGACTTTGCTCGAAAAATTCGAGTCGTTTATGAGATATGATTTTCCAAAGTCAGAAAACTAAAAAAATCATAACTCATAAAAGAATCGAGATTTTTGAGCAAATTTAGTTGGAAAACCTTTTAAAATCATGTTTTATTGTTGGTGAAGTTTAAGTATGGGAAAAGTTTTTTTAAAAAATGGTTAGCATAGTTTTGGCACGTTTGGAGGTGTCGAGAGGCATCTCGGGATGCCTCCTTGTGAACTTCACTTTTTTATTCAACTTTTATATGCTTAAACTTCACCAACGGTAAAATATGATTTTTAAAAGGTTTTGCAATTGACTTTCCTCAAAAATCTCAAGTCGTTTTTCTTTTAATAATTTTTGAAAGCTCCAATAGCGTATACTTAAGTTGTTGCAGTTAAAAAACTCTAATAATTCCACATCTCTTCGGCCTCATGTCCCTAAAATAATCCCATATAACAATCTCATTTTAATAAATAGTCGTAGAGATGTCTTCTTCAAGGTCCGTACGGATGCCTATTATGTCTGCTTTCTAAAAAATCAACACTATATACCCGAGTATATATTCAAGGCAGGTGCTGTGGCTATTCGTATGTATCCAATATTTCAAAGTATTTTTCACCCATCAATAGAGTTGCCCATTTATGTTTTTTTTTCCTTTGCCAAATTTTAAGAAGCAGCTTTGGTACTTCAAAAAGGCATTATATATAGGCTCATCGTAAATGTACACTATATTTCCTGGTAGATATAGTGTAATTAACTTTAGCCGATGAATTAGTTTAGAAAAGGCCTTACAAAGAGTCCAAGAGTGTTTGGGCAACTTCAGCGTTGGAAAAATCTATTAATTTAGTCTATATTAAATGATGGATATATTAATAATTTATAAATTTATCGATTAATTAATAACTTATTATTTTATCACGGTATTCCTTATTTTATTAAATATTGTACATTGTATTTAGTTTCTCGCATATTTTCTTAAATATTGCGCATTGTATTTAGTTTCTCGTTTTACGAACTAACAGTTCTAGGTATTTGTTTTACGAACTAACTGTTCTAGGTGTTTGTTTTACGAACTAACTGTTCTAGGTGTTTGTTTTACGAACTAACTGTTCTTGTTTTCCAAAAATAGATTGTACATTGTTCAATGTACTAAATTATTTCATTTTATGAACATTTAACCAAGAAAAAACTCTATTACAAGAAAACAAGAACTTCTTAACTTGTTAAAAAAAGTTTGAGATGAGATCCAAAGTGACATCAATTTCAAGAAGAAACAAACAATGATTGAGTCATGTTTTAGGAAGGCCTTATTTTCGAATCATAAACACTATGTATCAGGAAATTATTAATTTTAGGGACCTATATGAATTTTTTATATTGTATTATCTTATAAATTTAGCGAATTATTAATCTAGCACGTTATTCTCAAGTTAGGACCGGCCAAAAATATTATTTATTTAACCGAAGTTATTAATGTAGCAGGTATTAAATTGTCGATGTTCTACTGTAATTCTAAATGTTCGGCCCCATATCCCTGAAAAATTCAATATAACAATCTCATTTTAACAAGCGGTGTCTGCTTCTTCTAATAGTCATAGAGATGTCTAACGATACCCATGAAGCGAGGCTAACTATGCCCATGCTAATGAGGCTAATCATATCCATGCGAGCGAGAAAACTAGAAAATTCATTAAAAATAAACCAAAAAAAGTATTTGGATGGCGTTTGAGTTCTGTTAATAGTGGAATGGAAGAGTTTTGCATTTAATGTTCCTTTTGCTGATGTGGAGTGTTCCTAGCCCTTAGATATGCAATTAACGGCTGAGATTGAAAACCAAGGATAACCAAGAATAACCACCGAGAGGATCCGGATCACAAAGAACTTGTGCCTAAACTGCAGCCCTAAAATGCGCCTAAAGTGTGGCCTTGTGATAAAGGCGTGAGAGTATATACCAAAGCCTAAATAACCATTTTTCTCACAGATTACAATACAGATAAAGAGTTCTGGACGTTGATACTGATCGATAATGGCGAGTACCAGCGAATTAGATAATGGTGGTAGACCACAAAGAACTGGTATGATCCCGGCCTCTCTTTCCTTCTCTCCTTGCTAATTAGCTAGCTAGTAACAGTGCCGTACGTCCCTATGCGAAAAGACGGTTAAGGTTAATTAACATTATATTTGAATTTTCATTATTTTTGTTGGTGTTTGTGTTGCAAATTTACTATATATTTCATATGTGTACTTTGGTAATGGTGCTGCTCTCCATCAGTTGGAGATTCAGATTTTGTATTTGATTTTTTTTAGTTTGGGTTACATTTTGTATGTGATTTTGGTTTTTTGCTTGATAAAAAAGAGGGTAATCTGTGGACCCGCCTCAATTTTGGTGCTCATATGCTTCGTATTCTCACTTAACTTCTATCTATAAGGCCCCAATTTTCAAAATGTAGTCACTTAAATCTTTCACGTCACCACACTTCACCAAAACAAATATAAGTGTCTCTCTCCTCTCACCTCACTCGATCATTGCAGGACTCGGACTAAAGATGTGTTTTTTCGTGGCCATCATTCTCCAAGTCGGCATGGCAGGAATGATGATAGTCAGCCAGCTCAGCTTCACCAAAAAACATATGAACATATATGTTCTTATTTTCTACCGCAACCTGACAGCGACTGTATTTCTTGGACCGGTTGCATTTTACATGGAGACGGGAAGAAGGTCGAACATGAGCTTGATCTTGTTTATGCAGATCAATGCATTGGGATGCCTCGGGTAATTAATTAAGCATATATATCCATTTAGATAGTAGTGTGTTGTGTAATTTCTTACATGTTGAGTGGTTGTTGATTTCGTTAACTTTGAATAATATATAGGCCCATTTTGGACCAAGGGTTCAGCTACCTGGGTTTGCATTGGACTTCGGCAGCATTCGATACCGGCATGGCCAACTGCATTCCTGCCGTTCCTGCCCATAACCACCGCAGTGAAGAAGGTGACGGCAGGAACGCAGTTGGCCATGCCGGCATCAAATGCTGCCGAAGTCCAATGCAAACCCAGGTAGCTGAACCCTTGGTCCAAAATGGGCCTATATATTATTCAAAGTTAACGAAATCAACAACCACTCAACATGTAAGAAATTACACAACACACTACTATCTAAATGGATATATATGCTTAATTAATTACCCGAGGCATCCCAATGCATTGATCTGCATAAACAAGATCAAGCTCATGTTCGACCTTCTTCCCGTCTCCATGTAAAATGCAACCGGTCCAAGAAATACAGTCGCTGTCAGGTTGCGGTAGAAAATAAGAACATATCTGTTCATATGTTTTTTGGTGAAGCTGAGCTGGCTGACTATCATCATTCCTGCCATGCCGACTTGGAGAATGATGGCCACGAAAAAACACATCTTTAGTCTGAGTCCTGCAATGATCGAGTGAGGTGAGAGGAGAGAGACACTTATATTTGTTTTGGTGAAGTGTGGTGACGTGAAAGATTTAACTGACTACATTTTGAAAATTGGGGCCTTATAGATAGAAGTTAAGTGAGAATACGAAGTATATGAGCACCAAAATTGAGGCGTGTCCACAGATTACCCTCTTTTTTATCAAGCAAAAAACCAAAATCACATACAAAATGTAACCCAAACAAAAAAAATCACATACAAAATCTGAATCTCCAACTGATGGAGAGCAACACCATTACCAAAGTACACATATGAAATATATAGTAAATTTGCAACACAAACACCAAGAAAAATAATGAAAATTCAAATATAATGTTAATTAATTAACCGACCAAACCATATGACTTTTGGTGAAGAATTATAACCAAAGTGAAGAGGTCTGATATCATTTCAAAGGGCACAACAATCTCTATATATTGGAGTGGTTCTCTGCATATGAAATCAATTCAAGCTTTCCATCTCTCTCTCTTCTCTCTGTTCTATCAATCATTCCATTCATATTACTTTGTTTTACATAGAGAAAATCTGGAAACTATAGTACTGCAGTTATAGTTTCTGGTAACTTGAGCCTCTTGAAAAACCTTTGATCGAGTGTTGGGTTGATCTTCGTGAGTGCAAAACGAAGATCAACAATAGCAAGTTGCTAGGCTTCATTATATTCTAAAGGCTTGTTTGATATTCCCCTTTGCACATTAGTTGTGGCCTTGTGGGGCACGTAAGTCTAAAGGAAAGTGTAAACATTATGTGCCTTTGAAGCATTTTCCTTCTTCTGCTATAACCCACAGATTCAATTTGATTCAACAGATGATGAATCCAAAAGGTTAATCTAATTGTTTGGCTTGCATAATTTTTCCACTATCAAGCAGCTCCAACAATACACTAGTCTGAAGATAATTTGGAGGAAATTCATATTCATTTTGGAAGAACTTCAGGTTTATAACTATAACTTAGGTAAGTGGCATACTGATAGTTCTCATCTTGCGCGGCCATGCAAGGTGATGGAGACTGAGCTCTCATTTTAACTTGTACGAGCACAAATATTCCATGTTTGCGATAGAAAAACACTGCCGATTGTTAGGGTTTAGTAATAATAATTCTAGCGGTGAGAAGCCTTCAATGCCATTTTAATCCATTTTCAGATAATCCCCCCAACATCTTAATGACTCTAGCTTTGCTGCGCTTAATAGACACCGATCGAAGTGACTATTGTTGGGATGCTAAACACCATTGCTCCTGATTAGCTTCGTCTTGTATATTCATTTACTAATAGTGCCATTGGTATTACTTGGCAATCAAAGCTCACTCTCTAAGCACAAGTTCATTTCTGGGGAATTACAGTGCAGGCTGTGCACCAGAAATATTAAAAACACTTCATTATCTTTTTTTGGCCAATATAACACTTCATTATCAAACCAACAAAATTTTGTGAATGTGAACAATGAGAACAGCATCTGGCTCCCATTCCCCCACCCTCGAGTACAAGAGCGAGACATTATTTTAAGAAAACGAAAGCGGGACAGAGAGAGATCATAAGGCAAGCAATATCTGTCACCAAACCACCATCTATTCTAGTCAGAATGCTCTCTTCTTACCCCTTTTTGTCTATAAACCTCCTCGTCATTTGTAATTAATCCCCATGCATGCTACCTCATATCACCAATCTTTTGCTTTTCGACTAGTAAGATCGGGATCCCTCGAGCCCCAAACTTGCAGTTAGCCAAGTACAAACTTCATCAGTTTCTTCAGGGATGGTGTAATGCCCCAGACTGCATTGCCAAACCAAGGATTCAGATTGGAATAAAGAACAAAATATAAATGCATGCTTACTTAATGAAGGGAGAATCACATACCCATTGTATGTTCTAAACATGAGATTTCGAAATCCAGCTGCACTCAAAGTCTGTGCGGATTTCTCTCCATGTTTATGTGCAACCACATCATCACCTGCAATGAAGAATTAAAGCATCGCATAAATTAACTATGCCTTGTATACATGTGTGTGTCTAAACTTGGGAATTACAAATTTAACCAAACAAAATAAACAATCAGCAGCTTCTTGCTTCTTCTAAAGAAGATTCAAAAGAAGAACCGGATCTTATAGTACAGAATATGATTACCTAAGCCGTGGCATAGCAAAATGGGCAAGGAGGCAGCATGCCTTGCAGCCTCATGCGACCCTTCCATCCGGTTCCTCAAGGTTCTATAAGAAAAATAGCTGCTGATATAAGTTGATTATTTAGTTACAGTAAATGCGTAGGTAGTGTTTACGTGTTGTGCATGAGCAAAACATCTTAGTGCAAACATGACAGAATCTGAACCTTGAACATGGAAGCCAGCCGCTTAGACCAACAATTGCACTTAGGTTAACTGGATATGGGTTTCCGTTTCCATATTGCCCTAAAACACGGCACGTGGCAGAGTAGAGGGCAGTTGCAGCACCCATGCTGAAGCCCCCAACACCTAGTTTTACTGTAATGGAAAAAATTACATGAGCTATATAGAAAGCATCTGTAATTCCTCTAAGAATTACGTCAATAACACATCATTATACAGAGCCAATATTTTTGTAAGAATACTGTGACTCACAACTTCGATGCAAAATCATTAATTATCTTCCCTGCAGATTTATATTGTAATATACTGGTTCTAATTAGATGTTACAGCATTATTGATTGCACATATCTGCTAGTCTTGCCAACCTTGACAATACAAGGTAAGAGATATTTCAATAACAAAGTTAAAGATCGAGTGAGAGTTCTGCAATTCAATTGGCAAAAGGCAACTATGCAATGATCTCATTCCATGATGCCAAAAAAATTAAATGAACCTGATGAGGAAAATACAGAAGATACTTGGGAGCAATAGTATATAATTACTATTAGTTAAGTTATGATTCATGAAAGCTGTATAAACATGAACAGGAAATAAGTTCACTATACAATCAAAATTAAACAGAACCTGATGAGGAAAGACAACAGATAACAGGGAGCATTGATCAGAATATAGTTCTTATAGTAAAGTCATGATTCGTGAAAGGTGTATAAAAATGAATAAGCAAATAACTTCACTATAATTCAGCAGAGCATAAACGGAAAGAGTAAATTACAGAGAATTTTTACTTATTTATTTTATATTTTCATTTAACAAGGACAAAATTGCATGAGTCCTGAGTACAGTTCTCCAAAATCCCAGAACTCTTTATCTTCCCCTTCATCACTACCAATAAATAACAGTGCCCTAATTTATCTTATGTTAAATATTTTTTTTCTGAAAACATGTGTAACAAATATAACTAAGATATAAGAGGTTAGAAAGCTTTCAAGAATGGAACATACTATCAGCAGGCTCTGTTGACAAGAGATTTGCAACATGGGCTGCTGAGGCATCTAACCCCTCCATATCATCAGGAGCATCTTCTGAAATATCCCCCATGTCAAACCCTGTTATGAATCACTTGAACAGTTTAGCCTAAGTTTTATAGATTTATATGAAGAAAAAATAAAATAAAATAAAGTACAAACAGTTATCCTAGTTACTGGATAACTTTCTCAGGCGATCAATATTCATATGATAAAGCTCACAGCCACCTTAGAATTCAATGGTGGTTTTCAAAAAGATAATAAATCACACAATAAATCTTACAAGCAGTGCAAGGAAATCCACCAAATAATGCTACAGGCCGAGAAGGAGCAGTAGGGCAAATCCACTTAATCTGTATAAAAAGACAGTGGATTCTATTAAACATAGTATATTCTCTAAAATTCAAGATTAAGTGTGCAGGTATAATCCATGTGCATGATGGTAAACTATAGCTTAAAATCACTATACTTACATTTGGAAGAGGAAGGGTTTCCAAGAGCTGGGACCAGCTGCAAAACAAAGAACCAAGTGGGAAAATCCAGCTTAGGACTCACTACTGGTTAATTTAACTCATCAACTGAGCATAAAAAGGAGCTGGAATAACACAACATTTGAGTCCAATAACTAGGAAGGTTGGTGGCACACTTCAAGCTTGAGAATCATTACAGTATTATTTAAGCAACTCTTTGTTAAAAGCATATAAAATCTAATTTTAGGAGCATATGTTATCAAAGTTAAGAATAGACGTGACCAACAATTTGTATAATTTTGATTATTTTCCAATAATATGTCTTAGCTGAAATGTGTTCGACCATATATCATTAAAAAGAATAACTGAGATCAACTAGTGTATTTCAATTTGATAAAACTAAAGGCAACTAAGCTAGTGAAGAAGTGGTCCCCTATTCTTGGCCAATGGAATATTCAAATACTTGATATAAGACTTCCCCAACATGACTTAGAATGTCAAAAAAGAGGAATCAAAGGAACACTTATGAAATTGTTTCTTTGGTTCACGGTAGTATCAATGTCCCCATCAAGTCAATCAGAGTGAGAATCTTCCAAATGCAACGTAAGAGCTGAAGGACTCGGTTAAATAACAGACCATCCATAACAGGACAAAGACATTGACATTCTTCAATTCCCCTTCTTTGTTTTTATGTGGAACAAAACAAGTCCTCCCTACTCTTACTGTTATATACTCATTTAAAAGGGAAAGGAATCAACTCATACCAAAGGTTTCACGTAAAGAGGGGAGTATCATATTCATGACGATGACTATAAAACTCCACATTCTAAATATCATAACTATTGATCCATGCACGTCCACAAACCAAGCTGAGTAAAACATAATAGCTGTATTGCTTGTATAAAGCTGACATGACGAGCTACAATTATCATGCTAGAAATTTCTATGCTCCTGATCAATTGGTTTACAAGCATGAAGTTTCACTTAAAAACAAGGACAGATGATACCTAGCACAGAGAGTTTTTTTCTTTTTTTTTGAAAGATCTGATACTGTCAGCTAAAGAATAGCATTAATACCTTGATCCCTTATCACCAAGGCCATGTAGCCAAACTATAGTTGCTTGGTGTTTCCCTTTTGGCCTGACCACATGGGTCCTTCCAAACTCAAACCTCCCACTAGCAGTTCTACTACCTAACAAAATGAAGCAACAAATATTCAAAGCACATAACCGTTAGGCTAGTCACCAAGACACCAGCAAGAACCAAAATAATAAGTCTTTACAAATAGCTGTACTCTCCATAAACAGATAAACTCAACAATATATACACCAGTTCAGAAAAATGACTAACCAGAACCAGTATTGGGACTATTGTAGCTCATTCTTCACCCAATATATGATATGCACACCCAAGGTGACTTCCTGCAATTGAGAAAATCAGTATTGGCTATACCTATTTATACCCATGTAAGGGGGTGAAAATGTCATAAAGCTCATGAATCTGCATAAGTTACACACTGCCCTAAAAAAGATTATCAGAAAGGGAAAGGCACCCAAAAAGAAGGACAAGAAAAGCTAGGAGTCTTTATAAGCACACAAGGCACATTATACCAAAGCAAATGAATGCAGAAAATTAACCAACGGAGACTTTGAGTTTGCAATGCACACAGCGATTGGAAGAGAGAATCTATACTAGGGGCCTCCCAATGGGCAAAGTAAAGCACTTCAACTACAACAACCCAAGAATACAACCACAAATTATATTTTTTTTGCAAAGAAAAGAAAAAAGAAACCATTTTTCCTCCAAAGGAAACAATGCATTTTTGAAAAGAAAGTATATTATTGATGAGTGACAGATACCCATTAAATACTAAAACAGAAGTTTAAATGTTCACTTGCTGAATGAGGTAATGGGGGAAGTGGGATGAAATTGCAGGCACACAAAAAGATCTGGAAAAATATAAATATTGTATATGCCAGTGAGAAAGAGAAGTGGGAGGGTTTAAGCTTTTTGTACCAACCTGGTGTGGGACTAGAAACCCAAAAGAATATGGGCTTTTCTCTTTCTTCTCTGTGTTTGCCTTTTCTCTTCTTCACACAACTTTTTCTCACTTCCTCTCTCAATCTCACTCCTTTTCTTTTGTTTGTTCATACTTCACAGAAACCACCCAAAAAACCCCAAGGTCTTTTTTTTTTTGGCTGGAGAAGCCATAAGGTCTGAAAACTAATCATTTTCTTACAGGTTTTCCGTGCCCAGACCAAAATGCCCTTCTTTGTTTTAACCTTCAAGCATATTGTTAAAAAAGTTTCAACCTTTCACATTTTCACTTGGAAAGGTAAAACCTTTATAAGAAAATGGTCAAAATACCCAAAAAGAAGAGAGAAATGAGAGATAGAGAAAGAGAAAGAGATGAAAGACCTATACCTATCATTTCCATTTCTAATTCTCTCTATTAACTAAAAAAATTTAGAACATTCATGTTACCATACTCGAGGAATAACCTTTTGAATATTGAGGACAATATAGTGAATTCACCTAGTTGTAGTAGTATCATCGAGTTATTTCTTCCACAAATGTATTCTATTTGTCAAACAGTATATGATGCCAACCCTCCCATGCGTCATAATTTAGCTATCGGCATATGTATGCACATTTATGAAGATTTTGTGAATTAGCAATTTTTTGTATATTATTTTTTCTTTCAAGAGGAATTGACCTAAAATGTTATGTACCCTCACTCATGTTCCTCTCTTTTTCATGTCTTTGCTTGAATTGTATTCTTCTTATTTCAAACAATAATTTTCGGGAGAAGAGTAAGATATTGTAACTTAAATTATTTGTATCGGAATAACACTTTTAACCACTAAAGTTATAAATCCTACGTCTTTTTCTTAGCCTTGAAATGAAAAGGATGGTGCATTGTCGATTCCTTTTTCCAAATTAGCGTCTTAGGTGTGATTGCACAGGTCTTAATCCAACTAACTCATGCATTAGGAATTTAGGATGAAAGAAAGTCCTAAAGTCTTGTGCTTTGTTTTCATATGACTTTAAGGTGTCCCTTTTAAGTTGTCAACTCTTTATGTTACTCTCCCACATGCACACTCATTTAAAGGAGAATCATAATTGTTGTTTTATACAAGAAACATTTGTGTAATCACAATCTTCTTTGCATTTGGAATAAACCTGGGATGGGACTTCGAACAGATTTTGCACCGATTTCTAGCCTTATTTAAATTTATAAACTCCATATGCGGATTCCTTTTTAGTTTGGCATCAAATTAATCTAGTAAACACTTCAATATTATAATCAGATTAATGCCTAAGAACGGCTCAAAATGGAGATTAGACTAAAGTTAATGATTCTTAGGAATAATATTGCTGTTTGTCGGGCATTTTTTTAGTTTTAATATTACCAACACATTCCACCTGTTCTCCACTCTAATCTGAGTTTCAAAACCTGGTTTCGTAGGGTTTTAAAAATCCAGAAAACGGATTCTCCGATTTTTTTTTGTTTCGTACTTTCGTTGCTTCAATCATAGTCATGCATTAGAGATGTAATATGACGAAAAGTGTAATGAATCCACCATTCTATCATTCATAGACAAGAATTAGAAGTAACAAGTCGGGGAAAAACGAACGGAGAAACACCCAACAAAGGATCCAAATCCTCAAATCCATGTGCCAAATGCCAGTTTGTGACAACCATCATGGAAAAGTACAAGCACAATGAACAAGTTGCAGAGGTACACATGTGACTTGGGTACTCTTGAAATGTTTTCCGTACGAACCCAACAAGGTACTTCTGCAGTTGTGCTGGAAACCGAAGTTACTGAACTATCCCTTGTCAAGTTGATGTCTAGGGTTTGATGTCACCTTTTCAATTTTCCTTTTCTTGGTGTTATTTACAAGGTTTAACAACAGACACTACAAATGGGGTTGCACCTCATCATTCTATATATTTCTTGACACCAACATTTTTATATATTTTGATTCTTTCTTTCCTCCTGATGAGATTCTTGAGCCTTGTGTTTAAATTTTACAGATTCAACAGCTTCACCTGTCTCTTTTACTTGTTTTGCAGTTGGATTTGTTTCCTGCTTGGTCTGTTTCCTTTGCTGCTGCTTTGCAGCCTAGCCAGTTCCTTTAGTTTTTTAGGCTTCAAGCTATTGTTTCTATTTGGTTCAAGTCTCATTTATATTCAACACTCAATTTCAATATAATTCAGAAAGTACAGAAGACTTGCATTAAAAAGAAATGTAGCTTAAACGGTCAGTTCTTTCCTTTGGCCAGCTGATGCTCTATTCAATATGACTTCATTCAAGGTATTACAATTATTAAGTGACATTATTTCATTAAAAATTGTTCAAAGTTCTTAGCACATTTAAACATTACAAAGCTTTTGTCCTCCAAAATTCCTTTGAGCTTAATTAACATTTGGAACACCAATGTGGATAGCCTTATGCCATCTCAATATTTCCAGCAGACCTAGGCCTACCTTTTGCAGATGACTCGATATCATATGCTCCATACCTTGAATTGTCAAGCTTTTCACCTTGACCCCAGATAGCATAAGCCTCTTCACCATGAGCTGCTTCATCACCAATCTCCATATCCTCATCAGACATTCTCAGAGGCACAATGAATTGCACCAGAAGACATACAAGGCTTGTCACCACAACATTTAGTGTAACAATAAATAATATCCCAAGAAGTTGAATTCCTACTTGACGAACCCCGAGATGGACTTTTCTCATGTCAAAACCATAGAATAGACCAACATATTTCCCATAGTTGTTATAGAACAAGTAATTGAGCTTTGGATGGGCAAAGAAACCGGTGAGTAGTCCACCAAGGGCTCCGGCGATGGCATGAGTGTGTAAGACAGCCATTGTGTCATCGACTTTCTGAAGAAGTGTAGATTTCTTATGGACAACCATCATGGTGAACCAAGGGATTGAGCCAGAGAGAAGCCCCATTATTATGGCTGCCCATCCTTGCACAACTCCTACATGATATTCAAAGTGCAATAGTGGATATTATTTTTCATATCAGCCATAACTATTGTAAATTAATATGCTACCATTGGTTTTGATACCATGTTAATTAAGTAATCGATTAGACCCTGAAAAACTTAAGTTGTTAGGGAATGAGCAGACGATGCATAAAAAGCTAACAATTGGTACTAATTTCTTAATGCTTAGAGCCTTAGACATATATGCTGGTTTTGTAGCTCTTTGTGAAGTACTTACCAGCAGCTGGGGTGATGCAAACCAAACCGGTGATCATGCCTTGAACTGCTCCGATGACAGAAGGCTTGCGGAAAAAGATGACATCAAGCGCTAGCCAAGTGAGCAAGCTGGTAGCAGTGCAGACATGAGTGTTCAAGACAGCCAATGAAGCATCAAGACTGACTACATAAGGGTCTCCTCCATTAAACCCTGTCCAGCCCATCCAGAGCAACCCTGCTCCTGTCAACATAAGAAGAATGTTGTTTGGAGGGAACCTTTCCCTGTCCTTGGTTGAACGAGGACCGACCTGCCATGAATATTAGATACACCAAAAAATGATCATGTTGCTCAACATTTAGGCATATGTATACACAAAGGGTAACATGAAATCAAATTTAGAAACTGATACTACAATTTTTAGAAGTTGAGGAAATTGTCTTCTCTAGGAAAAGGGTGAATGATACTTTACCTTCTTTATATTCAAGATGAAACAGAAATAGGGTCACATTGAAACCTTTTTCCACCAACAATTAATTTTTTTTTACAAAGGTATTATGTAAATCATTAGTTCATTACTGGTTTAACTAGTTGAAGCATGCAGGTTTCCAATACTCTTATATCTATCGGAGGGAGAAAACCCCAATTCAAAGTTTGAGGAGAAAGTGATTTTGGTTCCAAATTAATGTGCTTGAATTCAGTTTAGGAATTAGGAGGAAAAAAAAAATCCAAAAAAAAAAAACAGAGAGAGAAGGGTTTTCATACCCAATAGGCTGCTGTGAAGCCAGCAACTCCAGAAGAGAGATGGATGACATAACCACCAGAATAATCAATTATTCCTTTCAAGGAAAGCCACCCTTTTGGACTCCAAATACTATATGCTCCAATGGTGTATGAAAATGTCAACCAGAGTGGCACAAACAACATCCAAGCATAAAAGTTCATCCTTCCCAAAAGAGCCCCAGCAATCAAAATCAAAGTAATTGCTGCAAACACAAACTGGAAGTACACCATTGTGGCAGTTGGGAACTTGCCAAAAAACGCGGGCGAAAGAAGATAGTCTTGGTTCAATGCCACATTAGCCTTCCCCCAAAATGGAGCTGACTTGAAGAGTGGAACCCCAAAAGACATGTGGTATCCCCAACCAACCCAACACACAAGAACACAAGCAAACGCATAGAATGCCATGAAAGCTGAGTTCACAGCCCATTTCTTCTTCACCGCGCCACCATATAGGATTATGAGGCCCGGAACACTCTGCATGCCAACCAGAGTTGCAGCAGTCAGCTGCCACGCGTTGTCGGCTTTGCTCATCCATTCAGGACTAGCCTCATCCCACATGAGGCCAGGAGGAAGAGCATAGGTGGTATTGTTCATCTTTCTCTTACTTGACTTGCACTACAAGATGCTGCTCTAGATTAAGCAATGCTTGAGACTTGAGCACCAATCAATGGCGCTTTTTATGTCAAGGATTTTGGTTTTGATTCTCACGAAAAGCTGTCACTTTGCTGCATCATGTTTGGTGTTACTTGATACTCATGATACAATGTGTTTTTTCTGTCTTAGGCAACCAACTGCTACTGTGCTACATATACTTTTGGACCCTTTGGCGGGTATTCCAACCGTATAATTTTAACTGTATATTCATGGATTATATGTCTTCAGCCGTTTATGTATATATCTTCCAAACCAGATTGTGCAGCACATCATAGAAAGCGGTGAAAAGAATCATGAATTAAATATTGGCAATGGAATATTAAGAAGGAGGTGATGTGCAAAGGGTTTAGAGAAAAAATGGAAGCTTGTCTTTGACAGGAGGACATAGGGAGCTCCAAAATTTTCAGGGGACTTCTATCACATTTGGGGTAAAATAATAGCACCAGAAGACAAAGAAAGATTAAGTTCTAAAATTCAAAGGTATCAAACAACAAAGACATGTTGTATTTAGGAATGTATCCATGAATGTATGATAAATTCGTGTGATAGATTATTTAGGGTTGCAACCTTCTCTCCTTGAAAAGTTAAAATCATGTGCATAGTTAAGGTATTAGAAGTATCGACGGAAAACTTGAGGGTTTGAAAATGGACAAAGTTATCCATGTGAAGAAAATTTATACCCCAAGACCAAAAATCTTGAACAAAATGCAGAGCGACAACGTGTTCAAATAATATTGTGTTTAATAGCATTTTGTTTAGAAAAATGAAGATACTTGATATATCATATCATGATGATAATAATGGGACTTAGAATTATGTTTTTGTTGAGATTTGAGAATGATACACGTTAGAAAAGAACACCATCTTCTTTCTTTTTTATGAACGTTTTTCCTAGAGAAAATTAATTAGTACTTTCAAGCCCATCAGCTCTGTTTTTTTCTTACTAAAGATATTGTGCTAGTAAACACAAATACTATTTCGAGGAACATTTTCAAGCCTATCAGCTCTGATTTGGATGATCATACTATCTGCCTCAGTTTCCATCTCTCTTTTTTTTTTTTTCTCAAGGAAGATAAATACCACGAGACCAATAACTAGTTAATGCTTGATAGTATTCTTCTATTTCTATGTGTTTTGATTCTTTCGACATCATATATGAGAATTCCGAGTTTCCAGACTTCTATTTTGTGCGATATGATGGTGGTAGCTCAAGTTTTAAGCTGATCAGACTAGTATCAGTAATCTGAAGTTGATCAAGCTAGGAACTGTTAGCTAGCTAGAACTCAATACGAACACGAAATGACACTAAATCGATTGGAACAGTTGCTTCAGATTTTACTCTGGAAAATCTTTGATATTAAAGTATAAGGGGAGATGTCATGACTGACAATTATACAAATTAATAAACTTCTTCCAGGTAAAACTCATGACACAGAATCTGTAAAACAAGCTCGAACAAGATATTGCATAAAACTGCAATAACTAATAAGAGCTCTACTACTAGTTACCACTGTGAAAACATGGGGTTTCCATCTACATAATAATCCATATCAGCATCCATCATCTTCTTCATCAGCAAAGCAGCCTTCTCTCTAGCTCTAACTGATCCTCTGACTGAAATATCAGCTACCAAACTTGAGAAGTCTTGAAGCCTCAGAGCATCTCTCACGCAGCCCTCGCTTTCGTCAAAGAGGAGAAGCAGAAGCTCTGCTGCTCCTTCCTTGCTCAACATGCACCTCCCTTTCAACACGTGTACCATTGAACTCACAATCTGCTCAGTTTTGCTCAAAGCACCCAGCCCTTCATCAAACCTGGCAAGAAGTCCTAGGACCTGAAGAGAAGTTCCGGCAAGGTCCTCACCATTGGTGCTCTCCACCACTTGGATCAGCGCCGGAACAGCTCCTTCTCTCACTGCCACGGTGCAGTTCCCATGGAACCGAACAAGCTCAGCAAGGGAGCTAAGGAGGTGATGAGCAGCAGGACCACGGGGGCCGGAAATGGCCTTGACAAGCAATTGGATGGTGCCTGCTACTCCAAACTTGGCCTTGTTCTTGTCAAGCATAGCCAAACTGCAAACCAAAGAGGAAGCTAGCTTGCCAGGTTCTGTTGGGTCGGCGATTATGGAATTGAGGTGGTAAATGGTTTCTATATCGGCAAGAGATCGCTTTAGATCAAGGTTGAGGGACAGGTTGAAGAGGATGGACAATGAGAGAGTCTGAGTCATGTTGGAGGAGGATTTTGAGAGGGCGAGTAAGGCAGGGATGGCTCCTTGTGTTTGTGCCAGTAGGTTTCTGTTTTGGGGACTCACCTTGGTCATGGAAGCTAGGGTCTGAAGAGCTTTCTGCTGAACTTCATCCGAGGCTGACTGAGCCTCGGAGAGGCACATTCTGATGGCCTCACGAATCCGAACTGCTGACATTGCTCCAGGCGCTGGTTTCAGAGGAGGGGTTGCCATGCCTATACAGTTTGGGATTACAAGCTGGGACATCAACATACCAACAATATGATTACACAAGTTGAGATGATTCCAATGTTCAATTTGCTACAGATTCTCGAATAAACTCCAAAAATCATCGGTCTTGGGGCTGGACTATTTTGTCACCATATAACCAATGGGTAATGCCTCTAATCTAATTGGCCGAAACAAATTTCACATTGAAAAATAATTTCTTCTTTGTAGTCACACTTTAGAGAACACATTAAACCCAGTGGCAGTACATGATAAAAGATGTAGCCATCAATTTTCAAGGTACCAAAAACGGAAAGTTGCTATCAATTATTTGATCTTTATAACTGGGGCTAGAAAGAACTCAGTTGTTCCATCTAATGAACATTATATGAAACCAAAATTATCACCGACTCGAAGATCGGCGGGCATGATCTCTGAATAACAAAGTATCGGCCATTAACCAAAAAAGAAGAATTATTGAAGCTACAAGGTATAAGAGACTGCCTCCTCATTACTTGAATCTTATTTCTGCAAAAAACTTGTCAGCTAGATCAATGATGATGATCATCTCCATGACCATCTGGAGGACCTCCTGGGCCAACCACTTCCAGCTGTGTAAAACATTGAAAATAAATTAGAGAAATCTATCATTCAAATACAAGTTAATGGATATTATGATGTAAAGATTTTTTTTTTTAAAGAAACATTGAGATGTAACAATGACTGCGAAATAACAATCCCCAACATACAGATAAAGCAAGACTTATGCTTTGGTACCTTGAAATATTGGGAACAGACCGGGCATTCATGTGGCTTGCCTTTCTCCAGCCAAAACCACACAACATCATGCTCGTCTTCTGCAGATATAAATATTCAGAAATTACAGTTACAGCTGAGGAATGATGCAAGTTCAGGAGGGAAGAAAAAGAAGCAGCTGGAATAGTTTACCTCCTTCAACACCAGGGCATCCAACTATTCTTTTGTCATAGTAGGACTTGACTATAGCGGGTGCTTCCTACAGCACAAAATTCATAATAGTATTATTCACATGAGAATGTTGATGGAAGATGTTCTGAGCACTTTTACATGTTCTTAACCATGTAGACAAACTTCAACTTTACCACAACTAGATATTACATGTGAAGATGAGAGGTAGATGTACTGAGGAGTCTAGTATGCATACTCTCTCTCTTTTTCTTTTCCTTCACTGAAGAAATAAAGGGAACCTTCCCTTCAGCAGTTATTAGAAACTAACTATGACTAACTTCTAAGACTCAGAATATTAGAAACAACTTTTAGAATAACAAATTCCCAAAATCAGCAACCATTTAGTCGAATATGGTCTTTGACTTCAACAAGTCAAGAGAACCACAAAAAGAGCTCTATGTTTTTATGATCACAACATATATATCATGTCAGATTCAAAAGAGCAAAGACATCTCACATACTTGTAAATGATGAAGCAAGAACATATTAGAGTTTCTCAAAGTTCCATCGCTATTTATTTACCGACTTCATTTTCAAATTTTATTGGCATTACTATAGTGGGACTTGAAAGAAATGGGCTACATTTTTTACCATAATGAAACTAACATGCAACGTATATACGAGTTCAATTAGGACTACCTTAGTACCAAAAGGACCAACTGGATAATTGATCTCAAGAATGTCCCTCCCCTGCAAAAACATACAATGAAATTAAAATCACTGATAATTAAGCAGATATCACTATTAAAAAACGATAATAATAGAGTAGTTAACCTCAAGCTCAGCCGCAAGTTCCTCGCGCTCGTGACCCGTAGCAATGGGCATAAGGTCCTCAACCTTCTTCTTCAAAGCTTGACATATCATGAAAGTAAACACAATCAACACCTTGAATACATAAAAATTTATCATTTTTCTTCCATTTCATAACTTTGGTTCTCTCCACCAACACACAGAAATTTCCAATTAATAATTTCATCAAAATCTTAGCACACGATTTTCCTTCCATTTTACAAAGTCCAAGCATTCTAATTTGCCCAACACATAAAAATACGACCAACCGGATTCTGATCAGAACAAAGTAGCAATTGAATCAAAAGAGGCGACTCACCGGAAGCGGAAGCGGAGGCGGTGGCGGGGGAGGAGAGATTGGGGGATCGCTTAAACGGCGGCGGCGTGGAAGGCGTAGATGCTGAAGAGATTAGAAATCGACGGCTGAGTTTGAGAGATGAAGACCTGCATGAGGCTAGGGCTTGGAGCTGAGCCGAGGACGAAGACACCACTCGCCTCCACATTTTGCACACTCAGTCGTCAGACGCAAACTAACTCTTTCTCTGTGGAAATGCGGAAGGCTACTAGTTCTAGTCTCTCGGGTCGGGTCAATCGTATTCGGATCGAGGTAAAGTATTTGGTTCATGCAAAGTGAATTACAACTTGAATTTCTATTTTTTGGTTCTCCCAAAAAAAAATGAAAGGAAAAGAAAAAAAAAAGGGTTTTTATCACATATGGTACCTGAACTATTTCTCAATTATATACTTGGTACCTGAACTTTACTTTTTGTCACAAGTAGTACCCAAACTTTTCGTTTTCATCTCTAATGGTACCTGAGGCCAACTTTGATGCTCTCTTCGGCAATTATATGCCTGTGTTCCCAAATTTGCGGTGAAATGACCAATTAACCCCTAGATCAACCATGCCCATCAATTTCCCTCCATTAAACCAACCAAATGTACCCGTTTCCCTCCAATTGACTCATTTGGAGGGAAAATTTCCCACTTCACCTCCAGACCATAATCCTGCTCGATCTCAACCTTTTTTTATTCTTAAAAATTATCTCACTTTCCCTCCACCAGTTCCAAACAGTAATGCCAAAAAAAAACAACACTTGCATACCTTAATTACTATTCCAGTATAGATTGGCTAAAAAAAAATTCTTAAAGTCTTGCAAGTGAAAAATGGATGTCATTAAGTTTGAATCAAGTCATCTTCGATCACAAAATATATATCAATAAACATTGTCCAGCACAAAATATAGACAACTTCCAACCAATCATAACAAATTGTCTATGATTGCACAAAAAGATCATAAGCTGGTCTATTACACAAAAAGATCACATGAATGACAACTTCTTGTTTCAATTACAAAAGTCATTCATATCTTTCATTGCTTGAATGCTCTTTGCTTCTTCGCTCCAGCGGATGAATATTCAATCATTGGCATTGATCTTGATGATGATGTTTGACTTGCTTGTGAGGCAACAACAGTTTCTCTTGGCCTCTTTGGAACCCTCTGCACCTGTAATTAAACACTTGAGCATTACACGTACATTTACCTATTTCAGAGGGCAGCTAAAGAAAACGGAAAAATTATTGTTCACAGCACACTCAACATTTTCTCATCTCACATAATCATTGTTCACAACACACTCAATGGTTAAAAATTTGCAGAAATTAAAGTGTTACCTGCAATTTTTGCACTTTTGTAGGATTTCCTTGTTCGGCAGGTGCCTTTGTGTCATTTGAGGCTCCTCTTGCACTTTGGGATGCACCATTTAATCTCTGCCAATTTGACAACCCTTTTTTTTAGAATGAGTATTTCATCATGTTAATTGAGGCACAATGTTAAAAATCGATAAGATGAGTATTGCATTTACCTCTGCTTGTTTAGTTTTCTTCTGAGGTTGACTCTGAGCAGCAGCCACTTGAGATTGAGCTTGGGACTGATGTTGACTTGGAGCAGTAGTCATCTGAGATTTAGCTTGTGACTGAGGTTGACTTTGAGCAGCAGCCTTACTTGCTTGAGCTCGTGACTGAGGTTGACCTGGAGTAGCAGTGAGCTTTTCTGCAATTTGGGAATCAAGTTCTTTTTTTGCAGTCAAAAAGTAAAGAAATCAGCAAATATCACTGGTGATTTGATTTGGTACCCGAAACCCTTGCTTTGGGTCTGCACTGTGAACTGATGAAGACATAATTGAGGGGGAATTGACCCAAGTGAGAAGGGTCAACTTCATATTATCACCCCTAGATTCCTATTGGGGAGAAACGTCGAAAATGCCCCCAAAAAATTATTTGAAATGACCATTTTAGCCTCCTTTCTTAGGTATAATTGCCGGAGGGAGCATCGAAGTTGGCCTCAGGTACCATTAGAGAAGAAAACGAAAAGTTTGGGTACTACTTGTGACAAAAAGTAAAATTCAGGTACCAAGTATATAATTGAGAAATAGTTCAGGTACCATATGTGATAAAAACCCAAAAAAAAATATATATCGAACAATGTGGTACTTTTTCATTGAAATTCAGTACTCTATTAAAGAGTATTATTTTCCTCCCTCATTTTCTACGTATTCATTTCTTGAACCCCTCATTATCTTAGTTTCATTAATGAAAGTTTTAAAATACAAGTTTTTTAACTGAAACTTTTTGTTTTAGTATATTCTATTCAAAAATTCTACAGCTAATAATATTGAACCAAAAAAGAACACATCAGAGTTCTAGATTTCTAGTCTCGTTCGGGAGACTATTTCAACTAAACATCATACAAGTAACTTCTACTCCTTGCTCCTAAGCTCCCTGAAAATTACTCCTTATTTCACATTTAAATTCAACACCAAACCATGAACAAGGACAAGAAACCTTCCAGAGTATATATATAAAAATTAAAGGAACTCAAATTACAAAAAGCATAGAATTACGACGTTTCGGACAAGTTGCATAATTCTCATGGTTAATTCAACCCCCTACAATAAAATAACATCAAATACAGCCTCATAAGACCAAAGTGATTCATTTCTCAACATATATGCTCAAACATGCCAATTATTAATAATCTAAGCTATAGTCGATAACCAGGTAAAACTACTGATCTGGATAAAACCCTCGCTACTGCAATTTCATCTCACTCAGAGTCCGGGGAACCATCGCCATAAGAAACCAGGCCCTTCTTCTCATTTGGACTTTCTGACGATGACCTGGATTTGTTTTTGCCCGTCTGCCTTGGAGGTTGGGAGTCCGAGGACCTTGAAGCTGATGGACTCCTGCTTCTTGAAGGAGATCTTCGCTTCACACCCCGAGCAGCCACCTCCACTGGGGAACGAGAACGACTTCGGATGGGACTGCGACTCCGGATGGGACTGCGGCTCCTACTATAACGGCGACCACGGCGGGGGCTACGTGATACAGGAGACCTGCTTCTTCTGCTCCTGTATCTGCAGACAAGTGTGATGTGGAGTCAGTCGCATGCATAATCACCATGAAAGCCAGCAACAAAAACAAACACAATAGAAGAAACATCTGTGCCAATCCCAAGCATTTTTCAACCACTTTTGTATTTTTGAATTCCAAATGAGGTCTCAAAAGATATATTCACAATTAAATTAAACACAACCTCAGAAGGAGAGAGATTTAAGAGGATCACATACCTCGGAGGTGTTCTTGCTCTTGGTGGGCTTCTAAAACGCCTAGGTGAGTACCTTCTATAACTTGAATACCTACAAAGAGGAGCAGGTATGCACAGTTATTGCAATTGGGACATAAAATCAAGAAAAAAAATAATAAAAAATTACTGCATGTGGTACCTGTCACGATCATTTCGACCTCCATAACGATATGGTCTCACAGGAGATAATGAAGGAGTTCTGTACCGCCGTGCATAAGAGTACCGCTGGCTGAAACCCCGTCCCCTTCTAATGCGCTTGGGTGAGCCATCAGGTGAAACACTTCTTGACAAGCTCCTATCCCGATCAGATGGAGGTGATCTTACCCTGCGTACTGGGCTTCGACTCCTTGAGTAGCTGCGACGGTTATTCCCACCCACCGGTCTGACAGGACTGCGGCTAATGTTTTTCCTATTAGCAACCCTACCTGAGCTTCTACTTGCACTCCTCCGAGAAGATCTGGCTGGGCTTCTGCTTCTTGAAACTCTCACAGGGCTTCTGCTCATTGATTTTTGAGATGCTTTTCTAGGAGGGCTCAGGCTTACACTTCGTCTGGGTAGGGATGCAGGACTATTGCTAATGCTTCTTTGAGACCGGGATTTAACTGGACTCCTACCCCTCCAACTCTTCACTGGACTCCTGCTGAAACCTCTTGCTGGGCTTCTACTGCTATCACTTTTAACAGGGCTCCTGCTGATGCTTCTACTCCTTTGAGGGGCGCGAGGAGGAGGGCTTCTACTAACACTCGAACTCCTGCTCTTGGGACTTAAACTTGGACTCTTGATCGGACTCCTCCTGGGACTAATACTCATACTCTTACTCGTGGTCCTCTTAGGACTCAAGCTTCGGCTCCTGCTCATCAACTTATAATAAAATACCAGATCTGGAAGAATCGGTAAGCATAAAGAATAACTGAGGTGTGACAAGAATCGAAAGAAGACCTAGATTTGCCTGGGTGATCATCAACTATGTCAGGCTGCCTATCTGCAGTTTTGTCATATTTAGGATCTGTTCGCAGGCCATTGCTCCACTGCTCTCCATTCTCCTTGGGGAATGCACTTTCTTTCTCGAGCATAATTTCTTGCTCCCTCTTTTTATGGTGATTTGAAGAAGCATCTCCATCCACTGCGATAGAAGATTGGTTCCCAGCTGTAGATATTACATAAAAGCAAGAAGATAAAGCGCAAATCAATTAACTAGAGATACGACAATGTACTAAGTAGCCATGCACAAGTTGGAGAGAACCATTGAACAAGTTTCTTGACTCAATTTTGCTCAAGACTTCATGTTTCATTAGGTATTAGGTCTATATGTACGGTTAACTTTCGAAAACCAGTCGATCAATGAAAAGATAATCAAGGATGTCACGGGTTGCCAAAAAAACATTTTAGACGATGCATGTATGGAAATCAGTTACAAAGAAAGGTTTCTGTAATATCAACGACAAGATAATGCAATTTGTACTTAATTAGATTAAATTGCAGCCGAGACAGATTTTGAACTCTGAAGATGCTGAGCACAAATCAAAACATCACCACACCCCCCCCACCCCCCAAAGAAAAAAAAAAGGAGAAAGGAGACAACAACCTATAAACAAATAGAGAAAGCAATAGCAATCTAAAGTGTTACACTTACACATGAATACTGACAGAACCTATAAGAGAAATTCTCAAGAGATGGAGCGAGTGAAGAAAGGACATCAATAATTGTTACTATGAAACTACCACAAGTCAAAGACACAGAATGTACGCAAAAGTAAAGAATACCAGCTTTCTGAGAGGTCTCCTTTTTAGACTTTGTATCCTTCCTTTCTGCATTAAGACCATCATCTTCAGGGTTACTGTCATTCTCTGTATCTGTAAGGCTGTCCGAGGCCCTTGAGAACAGAAATTAAAACGTCAGCAACTACAGCTAAGTTCATAACTTGTAAAATGTATAACATTTACTATAAACTCTACATAACAGGAATAAAAATCATTTCAATTTTACCCAACAAAAATGAATCAAAACAGACCACTTATTAACAGCCTTACTTTCAGGAAAAAACAACTCAAAATGGAATTCCAACAGAGTTTATATAAGCAACCAAACAAAAATCGCTCTCAAGACATATACCAGGTAATACTACCCACTATAACAAGGCTTGACAGCAAAAGAAGATAGCAACTGAACTAGTGGCCATACATAAGCAAGTTCTCAAGCATGGGAAGACAACCAAAAAAAAAATCTGTAAAAGAAGGTAAAAGCCATCAAGATTTAATACCAGCAAAGGTACTTTTAAACTTTATTAATAGTTTAGCATACAACCTTCTTGATCTGATCTTAGATCTTTTATCACGACGCCTCCGCTTTTTGTCTCGTCCTTTATCCCGCCTTTTTGCGCGTTTATACTTGTCTCTTTTATAAGATCTCTTTCTTTTCTTACGCCTGTCATCACTTGAAGAACTGTCATAAGAGGATGAGGACAAATAAGAGTCGGAATCACTATCAGATTCAGATGAATCCAATTCAGAATCTGATTCACTGTCAGATGTAGATGAATCATATTCGTATCTCCTTCTCCTCCTCTTCCTTCTCTCTCTTGAAGATTTCTTGTGCTTTCCCTTCCGCCTCACTTCATGACCATTATCATCTGAAGAAGCTTCCTTTACCACTTTTACTTTCTTTTTGTCTGCATACACGAACAATCAAAATCAAAAGCTTAGTACAAAGGAAAACTCAGGCTTTGGATAGTCCCTAATGAGCAAAAGTGTTTCATCTTGCTCCAGAACTTGAGATTGTCCAAAATAGTGTCTCCATAATTATTACCTTCACTATATTCACCACAGTTGATGACTTTCACAGTCACAGTTGGATTCCCATCTTCATCACCCGCATTTTCTATTCTTTTCAAAACATCCCGTCCATGTGCTAACTTCCCAAAAACGACATGCTTTCTGCAAAGATAATACACAAGTAATAAGACTGAAGAACCCAAGATGAAATTACCTATTGAACAATCAGAGAAAAGCAAAAATTACCAATAATTTATGAAATTACATAATAAACAGAGAACAGTGAGAACTATGACCACAAAAGTGAATAACATCAAGCATACAAAAACAGGGATGTAGAAAAAGAAGAAACCAAACCTGTCAAGACTATGATTAGCTGCAAAGGTGATAATGAACTGAGAACCTAAAGAGTCACGAACAGCAACAGGCATAGATAGAAGTCCAGGTCCGTTGTGTTTTAGCTTCGATGACTCATCTGAAGCAATGTTAACTACCATTGGTTACTAGTAAAATTAATGCTTCATCAAACATGAAAACAAGCATATATTAGCAGAAAATAACTTGACAAGTTCACACAAAATAAGCAGTGCATAGACAACACTTTTTATTGAGCAATGAGTCGATCTCTACCATCAGAGGCTTGAGGAGAATATGACCATAAAAAATTAGATAGAGCAGCATATTTGATCTTTTTACTCATACAAGAGCATATGTGGTCATTTCACAACGCAAAAAAATGGATTAAACATAGTACACTGATATAGAGGAGTCAACAATGGGAAATTGAAAGTCATCATACACCTAGAAAAAGTATAACCTGGCAGTTCATTTTACATGTCTAGACATTATGTGAACATCAAATTCTTCCAGTAAAAAGTAAATGTGACTGCTAACACCTTCTCAAACACCAGAGAGAGAGAGAGAAGAGGCATTGTAACATTGATTACCTGGAAACTCCTCCTCACTGTAAATGCTTTCACCACCAGTGCCTGCAGATCAAGCATACAAAGCCAGTAAAACTCAAGCTCAAGTATTGTTAAAAAGGACCTCCTGGGGGTGTCCGAATTCCGAAATCCAATCCACCCAAACCGACCAGATTTAATTTAACTTGATTGATTTCAATAAATAGATTGTATTGGGTGCCAAAAACACAACATCTGATTGATCAGAAGGTGGATTTCCTTGTCATAATGCAATTTAATCCAATCCAGTTTTGCCTCTTCCATCTTATAAGAATTTCAAAAATATATAGATTATGAACAGTCTAATCCCTTCATAAATATGGTCAGTACATTCTGCAACCAAAACAATTCCTATAGCAATCAAACTACTATTTACACCTACAAATCAGATTTGATTCAATGATAACTAGTGTTAATTCCCCCCCCCCCCCCCTCATGAAATAACAAAGTTGGATTTTATCAATTCGATGGATACCATTGGTATACTATAGAACCAAATGATTTGACTTAATCATAACTTTTCATGTTTTCATCATTTATCCTCATGAAATAACCAATAATCAGATAGGATTGGACTTGGACTTGGTTTTGAATTAGATTGTAAAATCTAATATCCAACCTATTATGAAGCCACCATAACATGATTACTTCTACCTATGCCGTAAAAACTCAAATATTCTTCTAGGTCAGCTCACCAATGACTGAAGCCAGTCCTAAAGAGAATTTGAGAATTTTCAAACCTCACTCTTCTTATTTGAGAGTTGGGATTGGATATGGGTGGTGTTCTACCGCTAAATAATGGACCACTTTACTTTTAGCTCAAGCCAGATCCTCCTAATCTCCCAAAATCATCATGTGGCTTCTAACTTCTATCACAATAATTTTTAGCATGACTTATTCTTGCAAATGAGACAAGGTAATTACACAACAGAATAGATTTTTAGTCTTCCAGAGGGCATTATACCATCTTATGTTGGTATGAGTTGAACTCCAAGATTCTTATGATGAATCCTCAGTAATTGTACTTCTAAACCACTACTAAACACAGACTTTCTGAGAAACAGTATGCTCACTCCATCCATTTATACATTATATATAACTGATATCAACCCCTCAATTTAAAAAAAAAAAAAAAAAAAAAAGTACATTGAAAACCAGCAAGTGTTTACAAGAACCAGCATCCTCTACACTCCAGAACTCCTTCCATATACAACGCAACTTGTAATCAGTAGAATTGATATTATTCTCAGTCAAAAACGAACTTATAACAGATGTGTTTAATATTTTAACCCTCTACAAAACTAATTGCTTTAACAGAACTACAGAATCTAACTGAATTATCTAATATTCACAACAAGAATGTAAAACTTGAGATTGACTATGCAAACTGATGGAAGAAATGACAGAATCAAATCGGCTGCATAAAGAAATAATGACACATACCATCCCTTTTGACAAAATCGCCACCCTGCAAAATGAGCACCAGTCATTAATCCTTCTAAGTTAAACAGACATGTGTATGCGAAACTGGTTTGAGCATGGCAAAGCTTAGTAAAATTTCAAGAAGAAACAACTTAGTACAACCTTAAAACTATATCACAAGAAAAGCAGTCGTGACCGTCAGCCCTGTATCCTACAGCATAAACAAGGGTAACTGGCTAAAAGACAAACCAGTGCTAAGACATGCTCAACCAGAAAACGCTACAAAGGCAAATCAAGAGTAAGACAAGGAGGCATACCTGGGCTATGTAACCTTTTACAATGTGATGGAAGAAAGACCCTTTGTAGTATAGTGGTCTCCCACTCTTTGGACCAATTCCCTTTTCACCTGAATATTCAGAACAAAGATGATGTCAGAAACCCAACATCCTAATTAAACTGTGCAACTGTACTCCCTAAAATTCAGAAAGGAAAGTGCAATATCAAAAGCACTACAAGAGAGTGATTATTCTATGAATATTTAACTCTTTACAGGAATTCATGGAGACAAGTTAGGAATGGAGTCCTGTATATGTCAGGACTCATGAGCCAAAGGACAATTACACCATACATTACCTGTACACAGAGCACGAAAATTATCGGCAGTCTTGGGAGCACGGTCATAGAAAAGCTGTAAACAATCAGCAACCAAAGACTCATTAGGAAATGCAACCACGCAACATGAGATTAGACAAACAACAAGAACCACATTATTTCGTTACACTTAAGAACATATATCCACTTGAATTTAGTTCTTGAAGAATACCTCAAAAACCATCCTTTCAGCAGGATCTCCATCAATGGACACATCCATAAAAACCAAGGGGTTCTTGGTCTTCGTCATTTCTTTGTCTACAGATACAAAGCCTCAAGCCAGCATAACCACTGATACAATTAGGCAATTGCACATCAGAGTCATCACCAAACTCATCTTATTAAATTGTACGGGTAGATCGTTCAACTGTTACTCATTTAGTCAATGGCACAATATATACGTTCTCATTGAATGAAACCCCACAAGCAAAAGCTCAACAACCACCTAATGGCTTCAATTATGTAGAGCAAACCCAGACCAGCAAATGCTGAGGCCATCCCTAATCGAAACCAGTCATTGAATCCGTCACATATGCCAATACGGACCTTTGAAAGGATTTGAGCTACCATAAACCAAATCATGCACCGAATCCTTAAACCCTAGTTGAATATCCACAAACCCTAAAAACAAATGCATGCATAGAACATGAAAATTACATCGTCCAGCTAAACTAAGAACATATCTAAGCTTTATTTTCGCGGCGATTGGTACAACTGTATACTTACGATTGTATCAGCGAATGAGAGAAATTTTAAAAGTTAAAAGGAAAAGAAAATCTACCAGGTTTGGGCTTCAAACATTACGCAGTTGAATAATCTAAGCTAGTGAAAAAGATAAGAATGAAATTTTTTACAAGAAACAGTAGCGAAACCCTAGAGCGTTCACCTGAGAGACGCTGAGCCACAGAAAAGTGACGACCAGATGAGAGAGAGTGAGGTTTGTCGAAGAATACCTAAGCTTCCATATATATACGGGGCCTTAGCTGCTTTTACTGACGATTGAAGTTACCGGACTGTCCCTGGTATTACTAAATGGATCTTGACAATTTTGTCCCTGGAGTCTGTCCCTCGGTAAGTGTTATTTCTTTTCTTTTTTTTGGTTACAAATTTATTTCTTTTCTCTGGTCAATCTTTTTTATATGAAATGTTGTTTCTCCATTGGGTACGTACTTATCAATTTTTAAGTGATGAAGTTATTTAAGGATTTCCTTTTTTAGATAAAATAGATATTTATGTCGATAGTAAGCTTGGATATCATAATTTCTCATACTTTAAACATCGATGCCAGGAAACATAATCATTATTTATTTGCGGGATGAACATTTTTTATTGCAAATGCATTTTTGTTTACGTGTCCACAATATTAAGTTTAATGTCTTTTCTCTCGTGGTAAAGAGTCGGATTAGATAATGAGACCGTCCATACCAATCCAAATTTCCTTTCAAAAGTATTTTTTCCCATATTAGTGCTCAAAATGTCCTTAGTCAGTTACCACTTACCAGACAAGATTTCAATGCAAGTCACAACAATTGATTTGCATACAAATGAATTTACATATGAAATTTTAGACCTTATTTATACCTTTTAGCGTTTATGAATTTGCCGATCAACGTTATGTAGTAAATGTCTTTTTCTCCATTGGTAAGTGGTGTTAGCTCAGTGGTTAGAGCACCCACTACCTAAGATCCAGGTCATGGGTTCGAGTCACCATGGGGGTAGGAGTGAAATCCTTTGATCCTCTTTTTAAAAAAAAAAAAAAAGTGTTTACTATCATAACCAATTAACCATGACTAGAACTACCATAAAGGTTTGTCTAGTAGACTCTAATATAATTTGAATTGATTTTGTTGAACATTTGACATAATTAGTTACATCAACGAGAATGATAAGAATTTAAATTTATAAATTTTTTATATTTATAACACAAAGTCGATCGGAAATCTAAAAATATCAAAAAGTAACCAACTTCTACGACTCTTTTAATCTTTTAGGGATTCGATTACTAGCCGGTAAATATAAATAAATTTACCGATGATTTGTTTTTGGTGGTACAAAATAATAATTAATTGAGGTTTTTACTAATTTGGTTTAAAAAAGACCTTTATTTACTAATCATTCGCTCTCATTCCATCTTGTGCCGCCCCTCTCTTCCCCTCACCATCTCTTCTCGAACCTCGGCTCTACTGGGTGCAAGAGACAGCACTGCACACTGAAAATTCAAACAAGTTCAAAGCTTTGGACTTCCCAGCTTACTTTTAGGTATGCATCGAAATTTTTTCAATGCCACCCACATAAAATGGGAGCTGTTTTGAATGAAATGGTTCATGGGTTTTGGTAATAAGTAGAAATTTTTTGCTGGGTATTGATATTTTAAGTTGAATAAGTTGTGGGTTTAATCTTCTTCTTCACTCTCAGGCATCACACACAGCGAAACAGTGCTTCTCTTCGATCCAATTTCGGTACCTTTGACAATTTTTTTGTTGAAATATCCAAGTTTCTGTTTGGTTGCCAAACACTATTGGCGAAGAGATTGATGGAAGTAAGGAACTGCAGGTACAAATCTTTCTGTTTGTTAACTTTTCATCTTTAAGATATTCAATACATGGCTTCACTGCCTTTTTCTATACTGGAAAAAAATGATTTGTTGCAGCTTGGTTGTCAAATCTGTATTGATTGAAACATGGAAATTTGTACTGTGGGATTTATGTACCTTAGCTTAAAGAGAAGCGGATATTTTCTGGTTCATTATGGTTCTTTTTTTTTTTTTTTTTCAGCTGCTATCGTCAATTTACCTTTACTTGTAAGAAACAGAGGATGTATTTTTCGGTTCTGTTTTGCTTATCTTAGTTTCCTATCTGCTGTGATCTATATTGTAAAATTTGTGATTTGGAAATTTAGTATCGTAGATATTTTTTTTCTTTTTCTTCATCATGGTGCTTTCTTTTCAGCTGTTTTACAATTTATTTTACTAATATTCCCTTTTGGACCTTGTGGTTTGTAGTTCTTTTTCTTTTTCTTTTGCACCTGTGGATGATTCATGATCTTGGAGCCCAATTATATTTGTCAATGGCGCGAGGCTCTGTATTATGTGATGACAGGATGAACACTTGTTGCCATATGGTTTTGGCTAATTCTTTAGGACTTCTCTGGCTGCATTCTAGATTTTGATAGGATTATTTGATAAATTTAGTTTCTGTATATTGTTCTGGGAAGGAGGATCACCATTCTATGTCCCCACATTTCGGGTCTGTTGATTTTAATGAAATGATGTCAATATGTGGAAGCTCTGTTGATTTTACTGCACAACACTTGAAATAAGAAGTTCTTTTTTTGGATGTTCTATTTTTTTGCTTATTGGCACTGTGCTTCTCTAGCTACTGTGTTCAATTTTATCTCACTCTACCTCTTCTGCTTGATCAACATCTTTTTGGACTTTCATTATAATAGCTTGGTTTCCTTGTTACCATGTGGCATACTTGGTATCATTTCACAATTCTTATTGATATTTTAAGTTGAATAAGTTGTGGGTTTAATCTTCTTGTTCTCCCTCAAGCATCACACACAGTGAAACAGAGCTTCTCTTAGTTCCAATTTCGGTAATCTTCATTTCCTTTGACAATTTTTTTGTTGAAATATCGAAGTTTCTGTTTGGTTGCCAAACACTCACTTGATTGCTTTCCAAACGGTCAAATGTCCCAATTCATGGCCTAAATTAAGCACACAGTTTTCTAGGCATCTTTGTTCAAGGATTTTGACATCTAGTTATTTTATACTTTTGGTTCAAGATTGTTGTGTTTATATGTATAAGTCAGAGTATCAATTTTCGGTAAATTCTGTATGGATTGTTAGACCTGAGTTATCCATGCTTGTTGTCCTCATCCTGTAATTTTAGTTGAGAGCATTATTGGAACACAATATTCAGATCTTTTACATTTGCCAGCATTTTGATTTAGCCATGAAGAATGATTTCAGCTCATGGTTGTATTGCTTTAGGTTTTGAAAACCTATTAAATTTGAGTTTGATTTGTTTTTAATGATTATGAGATGAGACCGTCTCAGTCTCAGTCTCAGTGATGCTTATATAAATTGGCAATCTGTGCATTGGCAGGGAGAACACAACGAACTAACTAAACAACATGTGGAGGCGAGTAGTATCCTCGTCATCAGCTCAGCTTCAACCCCTTGCCTCAGCCCCATGCAGATCCAGCCGTCCATTCCTCATCTATTCATCATCTTCCTCGGCAATGGTGCCGTTTCAGGGATCCTTTACTCTATGCTCCTTCCACGCTTTCTTCGCTTCCTCTTCCAGTTCTGCATTTGCTATGAGTCAGGAACACGAAGAAGTTGAGTCAGAGCTTGAGGTTAACAACTTAAATTACTAATATTATTGTTTTTGCATATTTTTAATAATTTTTGTAAGTATGATTATAGGGACTTAAAAGATTTTATTTCACTATATGTTAGGGAAGGAACACTACATCCAGGCAGAGTGCTACTTATAGTGGGTATTATGGTCAAAACAATGGGCAGTGGCAACAAAACCTAAATGTAGTTTATGCAGATAGTTCAAGGGGTTCCCAGCAGAGCTCAAATAAGTTTAGTCTGAATTACAGTGGCTATTTTGGGGGAAGCACATCCAATGAATTTGTGAATAACCCAGTTCAACAAAGTGGAAAGTTTAGCGGGTATTATGGGCATGAAAATGGAGGGTTGCAGCAGACCACCAAACAAGATTGCACACATTTAGAAGATAGAAGTATACAGCAGAATCCATATGTGTCTCACCAGGAGGGACCAAGGGAAGTGAGACAGATTCCAGATGGTTTTAATTCACAAAGCAGTTCAGGATCTCAGGGAAGCATAAACCACAGTTCTATGCAAAACTTTGCAGAATATCAGCAAAATACAATCGGTTATAACAGAGGGAACAATTCTGCACAAAATCAGCAAAATACAAATGATTATTACAAAGATAATAACACAATGTATCAGCAGAGTGTTAGTTATGGACAATATCAATCAAGCTCACATGTCAGCGAATATCAGCAAAGCCCACATGTTGGACAATATCAGCAAAGCCCCCATGTTGGACAAAATCAGCAAAGTCCCCAGGTTGGACAATATCAGCAAAGCCCCCAAGTTGGACAATATCAGCAAATCCCCCAGGTTGGACAATATCAGCAAAGCCCACAGGTTGGACAGCCAGCTGAGGCTTCTGAAAGTAAGCCTAATGGTGTTAAGGGTACTCTTGAAGAGTTGGATTTGTTTTGCAAGGAGGGGAAAGTTAAGGAGGCTGTGGAGGTCTTGGGTCTGCTAGAGAGGAAGCATGTGCATGTGAACTTGGACCAACATTTACAGTTGATGCGAGCATGCGGGCAGGCTAAAGCTCTCGAAGAAGCAAAAGCTGTTCATGAAAACATGAGGTTACTGTCTCCTTTAGAAGTGAGCACCTACAACAGAATTTTAGAGATGTATTCGAAATGTGGTTCTATGGAGAATGCATTAATGGTTTTCAACGATATGCCAAAGCGCAATTTGACGTCTTGGGACATTATGATAACATGGCTCGCTAAAAATGGTCTAGGGGAAGACGCCATTGATCTATTTACTCAGTTCAAGAAAGCAGGGCTGAAACCCGATGGTCAAATGTTTATTGGGGTTTTCTATGCTTGTGGTGTTGTGGGAGATGCTTATGAAGGATTACTGCATTTTGAATCAATGAGCAAAGATTATGGCATTGTCCCAACCATGGATCATTATGTGAGTATAGTAGATATGCTCGGAACTATAGGTTTCCTGGATGAGGCTTTGGAGTTCATTAAAAAAATGCCATTGGAACCTAATGTTGATGTTTGGACAACCTTGATGAATCTTTGCAGAGTTCATGGGTACTTGGAGCTTGGGGATCGTTGTGCTGAGCTAGTTGATCAGCTGGATCCCTCCTGCTTAAATGAGCAATCAAAGGCTGGCCTTGTTCCTGCGAAAGAATCAGACCTCATAAAGGAGAAAGAGAAGAAAGAATTAGCGGCAAAGAATCTTTTAGAAGTCCGGAGTCGAGTCCATGAATATCGAGCAGGAGATAGATCTCATCCTGATACTGAGAAGCATTACACTCTACTTAGGGGTTTGAGGGAACAAATGAAGGAGGCTGGTTACATTCCAGAGACTAGATTTGTGTTGCATGACATAGATCAGGAATGCAAGGAAGATGCTCTGCTTAGCCATAGTGAGAGACTTGCTGTTGCTGATGGTCTCCTCAACAGCTCAGCTCGTTCACCTATTAGGGTAATCAAGAATCTTCGTGTTTGTGGTGATTGCCACAGTGCATGTAAGATCATTTCCAAAATTGTAGGTAGAGAACTTATTATGCGAGATGCTAAGAGGTTCCACCATCTCAAAGACGGCAAGTGCTCTTGCAATGATTATTGGTGAAGAAATTGAATTTAAGTTAGTGTTTATCTCAGGTATTATTCAAATCTCTCTAAACTTTGCATCTGAAAGAGAATAAATTTTTTTAATTTGGGTTTTCCCTGGTGTAGTAAATATCGAGTATATATTTTACTTTTCCTGCTTTTAACTTGAGAGCTCTGCAGCCCTCCAGAGAATATAATGTTGGCGCCAAAAGAAAATATGTTTTGCCATCTTGAAGATTTATGTGGGCTCAAGAAGCTCTTAGAAATGTAGAGCATACGACATGTCTGAATTTTTGCAGAAGATATTCACTCCTATAGCAGGCTCGTACCATAAACTGATTTCGGAGAACTTGCTGTTACGCTCTTTGCTGAAGGAGTTGCTGTACTCCTCCCTTTGTACTCTAATTTTTTCTTTTTCTTGTCTGAACTACTTAACCAGACAAGGCAGATGGAAATCATATGTGTATGTTGTATAAGATGATCAGTTTTAGAATGAATAACTGAAGATTTTGGATTTCTTTTATGTCCAAATCTGAAGGTTTTGGAATACCAGGCAACTTATGTGTTCTATAGAGTTAAATATTCAATGTTCAACTTATGAATTCAATGTTCAAATCTGAAGGTTTTGGAATACCCAACTTTGTGGATAACACTACTGTTTCTACAGATACCATTGGAACTTTGGAGGAAAATGAAGGGAATGGGTATTGTACTAGCACCTTAGATCAGTATTCTGTTCCCTTAAGCTTGATAGAGAGGTGGGGAAGTGCCATGGGTATCCTTGTTTTGCTTTATATTTATATCATTGATTTAAACATTGGAATTACATGAATATATCTTAGGTCTGGAATCCAGTAGAGGAAATTAACTAGGAGTGAGAACTCACAAGTATTATTAATAATTAATGCAGTCCTCATTGAATGAGGCAGGAGTAAATCTGAAAAGATGACACTCAGATTGGAGTGTTGGACTACCATTTCACATTCTTTTACTACACAGTTCAGTTGCTGCTTATAAAATGACTCAATACTTTACCATATCCAATGACATTGTTGCTGATTGACATCTACAAAATTGTAACATGCAGCCAATTAAGATAAAGGATAAAGCATCTTCACTGAAGGGACAGTGCCTTAGATACTTTACCCCTAGGAGGTATATATGCTGATTTCCCTTGCATCTCTTCTGCTTCATTTCTTGGTTTCATGTTCTCAATGCCTATTAATGTGTATACATTTCTCAAAAACCAATTAGGTTGCTAATTTGCATTCTTTGCCGGAAAGCTTTCAGTTTCCACAGCACATAAGCCTTAGACAACGGTATGATCAACAACATTTTATCGGATTTTGTAATACGAATTAATAATGGTTTGCCTTCATTTGAGAATGTATCAATTGCCATGTTGCCTCTGGATTTTGTAGGCTTATCCCATTTTTGTTGGGGCAACGTACTACTCGCTTGACTATATAATTAACCAATTTAAAAGTAGTCGCTAAAGTAAAGAGAGTTAAGAAGAAAAAGAAAAAACAAATTGTGTATTTGTTAATGGGTGAAGAAATTTTTTTTCTTCTCAATAACGCATAAAAATAAATAAAGTTGACTTAAATCATGCGTTTCGTGAAACTAATTCATCAACAAATGTGTTGGCAAAGATCCGTTATAGTGTTGGCAATTTTACAACTTAGACATCTCATTTTCCTTTTTAATTAGCTCGTTCTCTCGGGTTTGACTAGTTCTCAATGTCTTAATTGTCTTTCATAGGAATTCTTATTTTTGGTAGAAAAGAAACTACCTACACTCTTTTACACTTCATTTTTTTTTTCATTTATAAGAAAAAAATAATTGCAACAATGCTCTTTTTTTTTTCATCCATAAGAAAAACATAATTACAACATCTGATGTCTTAACTAGGAGCTAAACATGTGCCATTTTGGTGTAATTCCCCCATTTCACCCAAAAAAAAAATTGAAATTAACCCATTGGTTTTGTTTACAATTTCACTTAAAAACGAATACACAATATGACATCATAAACTTATGCTTCAAGGTTTGGTTTGAGATTCACATTGAGATAAAAATTATCAAACATACTTGAGAAGCAATTTAATAACTTTTTTTGTTACATTGAAGGAGATCGAATCTAGTATATTTTTCTCAATTTCTCACTATCCGTCATTATTTGGACTTACCCCAAAGTTTTTTTTTTTGGTCAAAACTTACCCCAAAGTTGGGTGTCAAACTCGAGAAAAAGAAAGAAAAAAAAAAAAAACCTCTAGCGTATGCGCATGACGCACCCTATTTTTCAGGTTGAGATTATCTTGAGGCCAGCGCATTATATGCCAAAAGGGCAAAAAAAAAATGACCAAAATATGAATTTATAAACAATTTTATTTTTCTCATTCTCACAAACTATCAAACCCTAACTTTCTAAATTTCCTCCCAATTCTAAGTTCGCAATTATCAATCTTTGAGACTCCAAATACCTGATTGAAGCAGAAACACAACAGATCGAGAGCAAAATTTTCATTACAGCTATCGAATTTCGTAACATTGCAAGGCAGGTCAGTCAAATATATCCCAATTTTAATTTCTAGGGTTTCGTATTTCCGTTCTTAATTCTTTGTTCCTTCACTTTTATGTGAAATTGAATGCGACAGGATTATTTTCTTGGTAGAATTTCGTGTTATTTGCATGATCAAGAAATCCAATTCTAATCTTGAACTAAAATTTGGGGCTTTTGGTTCAGTTTGACAGTGTGGGGCTTCAGATTGAGTTTTTGTTTCTCCTATTGGTTTAGTGGTTGATTTGGTATATTTTTGTGCCCGGTCTTTGTTTTTGATAGTTATATCTAGAACTTGCTGTGCATAAAACCCTTTCTTTTGTTCTTGTATCTTGTTGTATATGATTCACTTACTTATGATTCACAGATATGTATATGTATCTATTACTTTTATCTTTATTTTTATTGAATTTCATGACTTTGTGTCTGATTCATAAATTTGAATTCTTGGTTGTTACAGGTTTTGCAATCTTACATAGCCATCATGAGATTCAAAAAGGGGGACAAAGTGGAAGTACTAAGCCAAAAGGTGGTGCCTTCAGGAGCATGGCAGTGCGCTGTGATTATCTCAGGCAATGGACACACTTACAGTGTTAGCTATGATTGGTCACCTAACTTGGAAGGTCACGCAGTTGTGGAGAGAGTCCCAAGGAAGGCTATTAGGCCTTGCCCTCCGCCTGTTCGAAGTGCAGATAGTTGGGCAGTTGGTGATGTTGTTGAGGTGTTTGATGTTGGTTTCTGGAAGATGGCTAAGGTAGTGAAGGTTTTTGATGAAAACTATTACTTGGCGAGGCTACTTGGATCATCCGAGGAGTTTAGAATCCACAAATCTAGGATCAGGGTGCGTCAATTGTTGAAAGATGGCAAATGGGTTGTGATCGGAAAGGTAAATTTCTATATGGTTCATCTTAGTTTTATATTATATAGTTTTCCACACTAGATATATCTGTTGTTTTTCATCTTACTAATGTTCTTGTTGGTTCCATTTGACAGGGTCCAAGATCAGATTACGACAATCAGATGAGTTCTCCGGTCCAACGAATGAATATAAGAATAAAGCTGCCCGTTGGGAATGAATGTTTACCTTCTCTGGAAAACAGCAGTTGTCAGGATTCGAATATTGTCTCATCTACATCATTAAAGAGAGCTTCTCCATATCGCTCTCCTTACACTGAAGCATATCCCCGAAAGATGAGAGCTATTGAGAAAGCGTGTGAGCGCCAACAATTTTTGTGTAGGTCCCCATCTTCCTTGCTCAAAAAGGTAGATGCTGTTGCTTACCCGAGAGAAAATATGGGTGAAAAATACATGCACACTTCCTTCATTTCAAAATCTCGAAATTTTGAAAAGGAGAATGGAAATTTAAATGGTGCTAATTCATGTTTTGAAAGATGCTCGGAAGTTAGTGATTGTAAAAGTGATGCATGCTCTATTGAGTCTGTTGGTAGTTGTAGTGTTAATGGTAACAGTTCAAATAAGATGTCCGGTTATAATTTAGCAGGTAATAGTGAAGACGCAGATACCCTTTCTAGCAATGCAGACTCTTTTTCTAGTGGTGCAGATGTGCAAGAAAATTGTTCCCTTCCTTTGAAACATGATGTAGCGGCAACAATCCATAGGTTAGAGTTGCATGCTTATCGCCGTACTCTCATGGTAATGCATGCTTCAGGGTCCTTAAGTTGGGAACAGGAAGATTTATTGACAACGCTCCGTATGTCTTTACACATTTCGAATGATGAACATTTGATGGAAGTAAGGAACTTAATTTCTGCTGGAACACATCTTTCTGTTTGTTAACTTTTCATCTTTTGGATATTCAATACTTGGCTTTACTGCCTTTTCCTATACTGTAAAAAATAGAATGATTTGTTATAGCGTAGTTGTCCAATCTGTATTGATGGAAATATGGAAAGTTTGTACTTTGGGAATTATGTACCTTAGCTTAAAGAGGAGTGGATATTTCCAGGTTCACTATGGTTCTTTTTTGTTTTAGCTGCCATTAATAATTTACCTTTACTTGTAAATAACAGAGGATGTATTGTTCGGTTCTGTTTTTCTTATCTTAGTTTCCGATCTGCTGTGATCTAAATTGTAAAATTTTTGATTTGGAAATTTAGTATCGTAGATATTTTTTCTTTTTCTTCATCATGGTGCTTTCTTTTCAGCTGTTTTACAATTTTCATTACTGAAATTCCCTTTTGGACCTTGTGGTTTGTAGTTCTTTTTCTTCAACACTCTTTTGCACCTGTGGATGATTCATGCTCTTGGAACCCAATTATATTTGTCAAGGCTCTGTATTGTGTGATGACAGGATGAACACTTGTTGCCATATGGCTTTGGCTAATTCTTTAGGACTTCTCTGGCTTTATTCTAGATTTTGACAGAATTAATTGAAAAACCTAGTTTCTGTATATTGTTCTGGGAAGGAGGATCACCATTCTATGTCCCCACATTTCTAGTCTCATGCATGATTGGTTAAGTGAAATAATGTCCATATGTGGAAGCTCTGTTGATTTTACTGCATAACACTTGGAATAAGAAACGCGTTTTTTTAGATGTTTTATCTTTTTGCTTATTGGCACTGACTGCACTGTGCTTCTCTAGCTTCTGTGTTCAATGTCATCTCACTCTACCTCTTCTGCTTGATAAACATTTTTTTTGGACTTTCATTATAATAGCTTGGTTTCCTTGTTACCATGTCAATGCATACTTAGTATCATTTCACAAATCTTATTGATAATTCCCTGCATTTTCAGGGCCAAGGTTGGAGGCTTTCTTGCCTTGCTTCCAAAGGTCTAAAGATGGTGCTGAGGTTTTCCATCTTAGCGTTTACAATGGCACTATCTATTTCCAATTTGCTTCGTATTTGGCAAAATGTATTGCCAGAAAGTGGTCGAGTTATTTTCTCTGGTTCTTTGATGTGGTTCATTGTGGGTCTGCTGGTAACTGTGGACACATCTTGTACCAAAGCAGAAGAGAACTCTGAAAAGGTTCCGAGACAAACTTCATGCAGTTATCTCATTTTTTTTGCTTAGTGATATATATCTATATTTCTATTATTTTTCTTTGACAAATATATTAGTTACTAGACTGATTTAGATTATTACCTATGTTAATTTATCAATTTTCATGCATCTTCAAATTGGAATGCCTAAAATCAAGTTTCACATTTTCATGTTTTTGAAGAATTTTATTTAATAGGTGGGGTGGTTTTGGAGCTTGAAGCTATTTTAGAATGTTATGGAGACAAATCTTTACGTTTACATTGAGTCATGTGTTTTACAACTAGAGCTTGAAGCTATATTAGAATGTTATTGGGTCAAATCATTACTTTTACATTGAGCCTTGCATTTTGTAACTAGAGCTTTTGTCCCTGTTGATTGTAAGGGAGTTATGGTCTTAGAAGGGTCTTATCAAAACTGCTTTGATATATCTAAGACTCAAATTGTTATGAACTTTATGGGATTTGGGTGATTTATTAAAGCAATTTTCAAGTAGATCATGTATAAGGAAAGCAGAATAGTTGAACTAGATGGAACTGTGCGGTTATTATACTTGGATGTATTTATGGAATTATTTTGGAACTTTTCAAGATATTGTTTGCATGTTATTATACTGGATTACTGGGCAATGCTAACAGTTCTATATGAAAAAGAAGCTGTCCATTTGGCCAACAATGGTGTTGCTAAAGGGGAGGAGAGATTGCAGACCTTGCAGCTCTGAAAAGTGATAGTCAATTCAATTCATCCAAGCCATCGTCTCAACTGCATAATATCATTTGATTCGAGGTAACGCACAAAAGTTCTTGAAATTGTTTCTCAATCCTCGGTTAAGTAAACTAAATGACGGTATAATATGTTCCCTCTGTGGGGGATTGGTTTTGTATGTAATACATGCAGTGCATCCCATTGGACTTTTGGCATATGCTTATGAACTGGACTTTTGTCATATGCTTATGAACTGAATAAAAAGGTTCAAAGAGGTTATAAGCAACTGGTTTGTGCGGCAGTCTCAAGTACTTCAAAAAAATTTCCCCGTAATACATGGGAATGGGATAATTGGGAGTGGAAGACATCCAAGTCTCAGCTGCCATGTAAATTGTCTGAGGTTTCATGATTGCTAATTTTTCTATGAGGGATTTGAACATGTGAGGTTATGAGTTGGATTGAGGAAGCGAAGAGCACGCAAAGAGGCTAAGGCAGTACTGGACAATTGTGAGCGAACAACGATCCAAACTGAGATTCATGCTACACAAGAAGATTTTGAGGAAGGTTTCATTTTGTTCCTTGTTTTGAAGAATGCCGGGATTCTATTCCTTTATAGTGTTCATTATCTTTTGTTTCGGTGTAAATACTAAATAATACATGTTAATTTTGAATGAATTTGCTTGATATCATTAATTGGAATTTATATTTGGAACTTAAATGTTTGTTGTTAATTTTGGCCTTCTTGCAAAATTATCAGTTATATTCGCCTTGTATGTAGTAAGTAAATGAAGATCAGCAAGCCTAACTTATGAAAGTTTACTAGTTAGTAGTTACTGGAAGAACAAAGTTCATATACCAAAAGGAATGAGTCTTTTTTATAATCAATAGAATCCTCCACAATCATTTAATGAAATCCTTGAAAATTATCTACTTTTTGTCCCAATCAGTTATTATGTTTGTGCATGTGCCGCTCCAGAAAAATATAAAAGGCTCAATAGTAAAGATCAAACCGTGAACACATCTGAGGTATAATTCTCTCCTTTTAGTAAAGGCAATAGAAGATCAAGCCGTTAAGGTGTAGAATTCTCCTTTTAATTGCATTCATACTCTAGTGGCCAAAACAAACGCATACTCGCTAAGAACACAGAATTTCCATCCAATATAACGTAAATATGTAAACACTAAACACCAAGAATAACAAACGCCTCTCGGCTTTCTCAAAACTACCTATGACCCTATTCTAAAGAAGCAAATTAGAGAGAGACATTTTTTTTTTCTTCATAAACAGAGAAGCACGCTACTCGAACAGATCATCATCATCATCAGGAAGTGGTTGTTGTGTTGCCCTGTCAATTTCTTCTTCATGCCTGAAATGACACAGTAATAAGATATATCAAGAACTCAGAACAAAAATTAGAACTAACAAGCCAATGCTAACAACTGCTCATTATGATTCTTCGTTTTAGACATGTAAACTTTTGATTCGAAGTGATTGAAGTAGGTCTATTACTTACTTTCTTTGTTCATTCATGTCAATTTGAACCTCTGGAGGAGCAAGAGCAGGTGATTCAACAAAATGCAGTTCGCTGTTTCTGTAGAGAGAACAACAGAGACCATAAAAATTCACACCTTTGCATAACAAAGTTAACAGAGCCAACAGAAAATAATCTAAACCAAAAATGAAAAGCGTGCTAAATTCACTGAAATAAAGGCTATAGAAATTACCCTGCAAGCTTTTTGGCAAGGTACAAGAAAGGTTTCTCAAAGTTGTAATTGCTCTTGGCAGAGATTTCATAGTACTGGAGATTTTTCTTCCTGTGAAAGGTGACCTGCTTTGCTTTCACCTGCCTATTCTTTACATCCACCTTGTTGCCGCACAAAACAATGGGAATGTTGTCACATACCCTGTAAGCAATACAGAAAGACCATCAATTTATGGGGAATAAACACAAGGAACTAGAAAAAGGTTAGAAGAGTGACATCAACATCAACAGCAAATAAGAATAAAATCTCGAGTAACACAAACCTGCAGAGGTCGCGGTGCCATGTCGGGACATTTTTGTATGTCAAACGAGCAGTTACATCAAACATGATGATGGCACACTGTCCATGAATACTGGAAAAGAAAAAAGATGCAGACTTTAAGTGTTAAAGAATAAAAACCTCAATTGTAACTTGTATTCAAGATTCTTAGTTACTAGCTAATCTCGATTCTACAAAACAAGAGCAATATGGAGATTTTTAAAACAAATCAAGCAAAAGTATAAACTTTTCAACAATTAGGCACAATCAGATCATTCCCATCATAACCCTCCAAGAATTAATAAAACAACAAAATAGCACAGAAAACTACAAATTAGATAGCAAGCAGTACAATAAATTAGATTAAAGCAAATTAAAATTGATAGTTTTAGACAAAAGGGCATACTAGTATCCATCTCTGAGTCCACCAAACTTCTCCTGACCAGCTGTGTCCCAGCAGTAGAATCTGATCTTCCCCATGTTTGTGAAGAAATCCAAGGGATGAACTTCGACACCGATCGTCGCTGTAATTCACAATTGAAATCCACACATTTAAAAACCAAAACCCACAATTCACAGAGATACACAAATTAATAGAAGATTGAATTCCTTACGTTCGTATCTCTTCTCAAATTCTCCGGTTAGATGGCGCTTAACAAACGTGGTTTTCCCTGCACGAAATCAAAACTCTCATGTTAGGTTTCGAAAACAATCGTAGATCCGAAGCAAAGCAACGGCGATCGAGACATAGGGACGTACCGGTTCCACCATCGCCGACGATGACAAGCTTGAAGCTAGGGTAACTCACAGTCGGCTGGTTCGGAAGAGCCTGTGTAAAAGAAATACAACAACGAGAGTGTGAGATCGATCAAGAAGACGAAACCCTAGCGAAGCAGAATGTTAAGACAGAGAGGAGATTCGACAAGTTACCATAGCTTGATAATTGAGGGTTGCGAAATCGGAGAGCAGAGGGGTTTTTGAATTCACAGTCTTGGAGGTTCAGGGATTTGGGGGTATTTATAAGGTCCAACACCAACCCGTTCGACTTTGGTTCAACGCAATCGTTCGACTTCGATTCAACGCAATGTTGCTCGCCGTCGGATCATAGTCCCGCGTAAAATTTGCGCTTGAATTTCGGCCCTACACGTGGCACATACTTTTGGTCTCCCCCCGTCGGACTCGGATCGCTACACGTGGCACATATCATATGTTGCGTCTGATGTGAAGTCTATTAGTGAGACTTGTGGATTTACTATTCATGCTCCGATTAGTTTCATTCATCGTTTATGAGATCGTATTGTATCGTTAAGTAAAGCACTAACCAATTCATAATGTTACCACCACTTTCTTCTTCTCATTCAAGTCATGGTTCTCTGAAATGTAAACCAGACTCCATATGATTTGGAAACTAGGACTAAACTACGACCAAGCTACAGATTTTTTTTTTGTTTTATCTCATCATGATATTATACGAGCATCTTCCAAAACAAAAAAAAAAAGCGACGGAGAAGGTGATAGAACACACAAACACCCCACATTTTTGGAATTCGGTACTGAACATTAGAAAAAAGGGTGATACAAAGCCAATTCAATATAAAAATCATACTTGTAAAACAATAGAACTCGGCATCCTCAAATTCACATCCTCAATAAGATTTAAGGAAAATTATCAGTTACAAACAGCAATACCAGCAGTTCCTTCTTGAAAAATGGCCCAAAGGACCCACAAATATTACTAATTAAACACACACCCCAACAACAATCTTCACATCTACTCAAATGCATCATCGTCATCATCGGGAAGGGGCTGACTAGCAGCTGCAGCAAGCTCAGCCTCGTGCCTGTTTCACCAAGGAAACAAAATGAAATGTAAGGTCCCCAACTGTTTCAACTAAGAATATGACATGCAAGATCCAACTGAAGAAGGATAAGAACAGAGAAGGCGTTCAAGAGACTGAAGAGAGGACACTAGATAACCCCATCATCAAAAGATATGCCCATAGAAATAGAAGGATAAACAACTACACTCTCCCGAGGAAAGCCTTGTAACGTATATTAGAGAGACAGAGACAGAGAGGATTTAGTTATGAAGGAATGCTTACTGCTGCTGTGCAGCGAGGTCTATGTGAACTTCTGGAGGAGCCAGGGCCGGGGATTCAACAAAATGCAGATTAGGATCCCTGCAACAAGCAGCACTTAAATTAAACTGGGATCTGGGAAGTCCGAGGAGAAATCATATGCATTGAACAACTAGATTTAGATTTTACCCAGCAAGCTTCCTGGCAAGGTACAGAAATGGCTTCTCAAAGTTATAATTGCTCTTTGCTGATATTTCATAGTACTGCAGATTCTTCTTCCTGTGGAAAGTGACCTGCTTTGCCTTGACCTGCCTGTTCTTCACATCGACCTTGTTTCCACAAAGAACAATTGGTATGTTTTCACAGACCCTGCAATTCAAAGAAAATGTACCTGTAAGAGTTAATACAACCCCCCAAAACTCATTAAATGAAATCCATTCAAGGATAAATAACGAATTTATCCAGACCGACCTGCAAAGATCCCGATGCCATGTTGGTACATTCTTGTATGTCAACCGGGCAGTCACATCAAACATGATAATAGCACATTGCCCATGGATACTGCACAGTGATGAAATTATAAAACAAAATTACAGAGTAAGAACATACATAATTTAGAGTGTGGAATTTTACTTTAATCAATAATAAGGTTTCTCCATTAGACTATGAAACAAATTGGTAAACTCCGAGAAGTAGCATTGAGAGACTAATGAAAGCTAATGTTCAAGATTCGACTAATGAAAGCTAATGTTCAAGATTCAGTCATCAAGATGTGCATTAAAGAGCTCATTGCAGCATACAACCGTTCAACTAGATAAACAACATTTGAATAACATTGTACAAAGGAAAAGCACCAGATTGAGACTAGGGAGTTCAATTAGGAATTCAATGAATTGAGTTTTTAACAATCAAGGCTGAAAAGCACCTAAAGACCAAAATACTTGTGCTCCACAAACAGCTAATAACAAAACGCACATATATATTTAAGAAAAAAAAACAGCATGTGAAAACAACAGAGATGCCCATTTTTATTTTTATTTTCAGAAAAACACTCACTAGTATCCATCTCTAAGACCACCAAACTTCTCTTGACCAGCAGTGTCCCAGCAGTAGAAACGAATCTTTCCACAGTTGGTGAAAAAGTCCAATGGATGGACCTCCACACCAATAGTAGCTGTCATTCAAAATGAGCAAGGATGAGTTGCATACATAATATTCTAACGAATCCATAAATTATTTTTTATATATTTATGCTTGTTTCAAAGGCAAAAAGAAACTAATACTTGCTTCCAAACAATGGAGGGTACTTACAAAATGACAGGGGCACAGTAAGTAAATAACTAAGGAACATAGAAAAGCCAGAAGTAAAGAAAATAATTTTCAAGACAACTTACGTTCATATTTTTTCTCAAATTCACCAGTAAGATGTCTCTTCACAAAGGTTGTTTTCCCTGCATCGACAGATAACTTCTAGTTCAGGAGATTGCAATAATGCTATAAACCAAGAACTTAAACTATATGACATAAGCTAGAAACAATTGCAAGAATTTATAGCAAAGGACAAAGTCCAAAGAAAAAGCATACAGCCAGCAGTACCAAAACCCTAGTTACAATTATATTACAAACTCACTTGGGAAATAGAAAGATGCCTCATTTGTTCCGACTGAACAAATCAACAAACAACCGTTTTAAGCTGCCTTACGATATATACAATTGTAACAAGGTTCTAGATTCCTTAATACAAATTTACCATATACAAGTCCCAACAACTTCATTCATAAAAAAGATATACTTGTATTAGAGTAGATTTTCATTGCTCTAAATAAGCGGATTTGGAGTTCGGAAATGAATATCATGGGGAATCACCTAACAACACTATTACACTAAAGCATATGAAGTTCAAATCTGCCTCCAAAATGCTCAAATCCAAGGTGTAAACTTATCAATGGTGCTTGCAAAAAAAAATTTACTTTTACCTACTTCACTGAGTTTATTACAAGACAGAAATTTCTTTAACAAAAATCGAAAGACAAGCAAGCTCTATTCTAGCAAAGCACAAGAGTCTTCATTTGGATCATTTCAGCTCATCAACCAAACTATTCACCTTAGCAAAGCAAAATGAAAAAGAAAAACAAAATTCACCGGTACCAAACAGATCACGGATGAAACTAAATCCAGAGAAAAGAGACAAACCTGTTCCACCATCACCAACGATTACGAGCTTGAAGCTCGGGTACTCCACGGTCTGCTGATTCGGCAAAGCCTAGAAATGTAACCAAAAATTTCAAAAAATTAATCTAAAAATCGGTTTCTTCAGCAACGAAACGCAGGAGGCGAAGATCAAAAACAGTGAAGAGAAATTTTCCGAGAAGAAAAACGGGAAGACTTACCATTTGAGTCTGGTGGAGTAGTGCGAGTGGCGCAGAGATCAAATGAGTGAGAGAGAGAGGGAACGATGTGAGATTCAAGGGTTTATATAGTAGGAGCGTTTTGAGAGACCCTAGTATTTTCTAAGGCAGCTTCAATCTAACGCAGGATTCTGGACCGTCCGATTGTTCACGCGTGACACGTTGCACGCTCCATTTGACGGTGTATGGTGTTCGGCGTACAACTGGGTTTTGTCCGAAGCCGTTTTGAAAGTTTGAGTATAGGCAGTTGGGCTTCGTTTGGGCGTCTACTCACTTTCCAAGCAACTTGAGTTCAGAGTTTCTCAAGGAGTCATCATGGGTTGGCTGAGCTATAAGTCTATAAGTCTATAAGTCTATAACCATACAAGGCTAAGCGATAATTTTACAATTCAATTCAAGGCCATTGGGCCAGATCAACTCAAGACCCTTTATTATTAATCTAGCCAAAAATAAATTTTTCGAAAAACAGAGAACCTGAAAATCAGAGTAATCCTCAAAACCAAGACAAGAATCAACCGCTTGAAATGGTCTGCAGACGAACAATCTCAAATCATAGTAATTTCCACCGGGATCCAACATCCAAAACCCAGATTGGAAGATCTGAAATCCATCATCACCAGCCAAATAAGCTCGAAGGCCCAATCCGAGTGAAAACTCATTCGAATCTCGCCAATCATTCTTTCCTTGAAGGTGAAAGGAACGAAAACCTAGATCTCAATGAATAAAATTACCACCGTCGAAAGACCATAGTAGACTTGGTCTCGCCAAGAGAAAACTTGCACAAGGAATTGATACATCACCACTCTTGTGGTGTTGCAATAGTGGAAATGAAATGGGTTAGAGGCCGCCACCATCTTTTGGGAGAGAGCGACGGCTAAGGAGAAACTCTAGCAGACACATCTCGCTTTTGAATTTGGGAAATACAGTTTTAGTCCTCTTCTCTTACGTATAACATATAATTAGGACTAAAATCACAAACGACAATTGAACTTTAATTCAATCAACATCTTGGTATCTTAAATTACAAAACCCTCACTTTGATACCTCAACATCAATTTATGTCATTCACCTTAGTGATAACCTGTCAAATTGTTTGACAAACACTCCTTGATTTTACAGAATATTTGACGGCAAGTATTAAAGTGAATTGCGGATTTGGTATACTTTCCTCTTAGCAATTTGGTTAAAGCTTGCAATTGGTGACAACTTACGAGTTCGGCCATTAGAAAGTTGGTATGACAGTGTCTTTGAAGAAGAAGAAGAAGTGTCATTGATAACATGATAATCTCATTTATTTTGCTCGATGAAGAAGAAGTACATTAACCATTCAATAAAATCAAAAACTATAATACACTATCCTCCATTGATCGCACTAGTATACATATATATCATATCCTTATTTTCGGATTATGCAAAAACTCACACTACCTCCCAAACTTCTCTTCCAAACAGAAGAAGGTATTTCGTAGGATGAACCGAGATGTTCACATATCCAAACGGCCCCCATTGTATTAGCTATGGCCTCATGAGACAGCCTCACATTCATATATTAAATCCTCCACCAAATTCGCATTAGGCCATACTGTCCTCAGTGTCTTGGACCGCGAAGGCTTAACAACTTCACATCATCAAGAACAGGTCCACACAGAGAAGAGAAGTCATCACTCCTCATGGTGTAAAATGTGCTGAGGAACATTATGCGGGTGCGGTTAGAAACAGCCACGAACTTGAGCACGGCGCGCTTGAACCCGCCTTTGCCTTTGGACTCGTAAGGAACCTTCACCGTGTCCCTGCCTGCAAATGCCTCCACAATCATGGACCCTTCGCACGAGTTGCTGGCATCTCCGACGGAGAATGTCAGCACGTAGGTCTTTCCTGGGATGGTCCGGACAACCTGTGCAATTGCGCTTTCTTTTCCTGCCACAAGCTCCACTGCTCGTTTGCCTTCGGGGACTGAGAAATGGTCCGAGTCTATGTACTTCACGGCCTTGAGAGACTCCACCATCCAACCCGGTAAGGGAGAGTGATCGTCTTCGATGTTTGGTGGGATGAGCACCCCCCAAGATGCATTGGGAAACACATATGGACCTTCTTCAAAACCAGCGTTTTTGAGCAAGTTCTCTGCACAAATACATATAATTAAGCATATTATTTGTGGTCTAATAACATAACATATCAAGTATAATACCTAACAATAATGCGACTATTATGTTTTTGATGATTGCATAGCTGTGAAACTTAGGTTTGTGGGGATTGATTTCATTATTTATGAACAAGCTGGAGAGACGGGACAGCCCACAATTTTAATACAGAATGGGAAAGAAGTTTTGGCCACAAAGACCTAAATGTTAGGCTTTATTAACTCATTGTATGGTGGTTGGCCCCAAATTCAAAATCGAACCATATAATATCAGACAATGAATTGACCCCCAAGTCGGTGAAACCATACAAAAACAATTTAAACATTTTGTCTGCAAAAAGAAAACAACAGTGATACTGATATTTTTAACAAAAGGCAGACTGTTGCTGTATACAGACCTGCAACATTTTCCAATAATTGTACTAGAAACTAAGGAAGTGGTCCAACAAGAGGACCCCAAACAAAGGGTATTGATTTTCATCTTTTAAATTCAAACAAATCCAAAGTAGATCTTAAGAGACAGACATCAGGATATCTCACTCCCACAAGGTCCAGTAATTATAGAATCCAATTAAAAAATCCCATGATTCTTAATAATGCAATTAAGGATGATCAAAATAATGGTAAGAGCGAATCAAAATACGAAAAAACACTGTCACATCATTTAGTGAATAAATATGATGACGGTAGTATGAACTATGAAATGGACTTACTGTTGGTTGCTCGAGGAGGGTACAAGGTTCGGATGGCTATTGCATCGATCAGAGGACCGCAAGCCGGGTCTTCCTCCACTCCCGGGTTATGTAAAACAAGCTCAATCTGTGGGAAATCAGCTTGAAATGCCCAAGCATATGAATCCCACCCATTGCTGCTATACACTGTTTGAATTGGTAGCACACCAGAGTCTGGTGCCACAGAGATGTTCAAACGCTCCTCTTGAGCACAAGTCCTGGCAGCACTAAATGTAATGGAGTAGTACAAACCCTTGGTCACATTGATCCTTTGCTTAATAGAGGCCTCATTTCCAAGCCTAACTGCATAGGCACCCTCAGGCACAACCAGCAACATGTCCCCTTGCTTCTGGCCCGACTTGATGTACTCCACGAACCCCGAAATTTCCCATTTTGGTATGGCGTAACGGCCGATCACTTCTGTGCCTTTGATGTCCGAGGGCTTAGGAGCTAGCTCGAAATTGCCATTTTCGAGATATCCTTCATTCGGTACATGTTATCAAATATCAATGTTAGAAAATTAACGGAACAATGTTGTACCTTATATTGGTCACTTATTGAAAACAAAAACAGAAAACCTCAAAATAAATTATTGATATTTCAGACCATATTTGGGTATATGAAACTAATGTGTGAAAAAGCAGCAAATAATTGAAGCATGGAAGGAAACTATATACATGATACAATCAAATGGAGCTAGCAATGAGCAATTTCAGCTCAAAATGTACTACTTCAATTTGTTTTTATATTAAAATTTTCTAAGCGAATAATTGTCCTTCTGGAGGAATAGACATGTAATATTATTGTTCTTTTACTTTAAATAGCTGATGATAGTTAAATTTGATGTTATCACTTTTGTACCTATCTACTGGGTACATTTGTCACCCATGTGGGTTTTCTGGGCACTCTGCAAAATAGTTCAATATTGGGCACCACCAGAATAATTGATCACAACGGTCATTTATTTGCCTCCTACTATATATCAGAATGGCTAGGATACAACAAAAAGTCAAAAACCCTCTGGAGAAGAAAAGCTACTACTCAAAAGCTGTGAAAATCTTATCGAGCAGAGATTTTATTTTTTTCTCGGTGGAGCAAAAGGCTGATGAACAACGTGAAATGACATATATGTCCCTGAAAGGATTCGAAATTTTCAGGCACATAAATGACTTTCATGGACAGGTTCACCAACCATCTGCAAATTTTGCAAAAAGTTCAGCAGCAAAGGCTCAAACTTCACTTTAGTGATCACACTTTCTATAGGAGTCTATACACTTGTGCATAAAGATGAGTTCATTTTGGTAATTTTGACATATATGTCTCCAAGTATCCATAAACCCTTGGACTGATACTAGCAAGACATATGGCAAAGCCTGAAGCTATGAGCCTCATAATACGAGGCCCATGAACTAAAGGAGCGAGTTGAACTCAAAGAAATTACAGAACCTTATAAAAAAAATGCAATATGTGATCTGGGTTTTTCATAAAACCTCTAAAAATTAAATCTTTGATCTGGGTTTTAAGTAAAAATGCAATCTTTGATATGGGACTTGTATGAATCTTGCCTATATAATTTGCTTACCATCGATGTGTGACAGAGCAAGGTGGCAAGTGGCGCAGAATAGCACCGACAGCAATAAGGCTACCCCTCTCATATTTGAAATTTTTCGAAGCTCTTATCTGAAGCTTCTTCTGTTCTGTTTGAAGTGGCAGATGGAATGAATGCGGAGTAGAGAGAGCTGAGCACTGGTTTATATGCATGCCAACCTCGCAACAAGCCCACCGATTTGGGAGATATTGCAAATTTGCCATTGTTCTGGGCTCTATCTTGTGTCTCTCACATGGGATTTGAAATGACGGATTTAGTCACTCTGGAACCAAATCTGGGATGTCTTTACTGGCTTAGTTTGAAGACAAAAGCTGTTCAATATCACATGGTTTCACTCTCCCTTGCTGTTGCAAAGCATGCAAGCCCACGACACCCACTTTTCATATCATGCTCAGATGCTAAGTTACTTGTTTAGATGCTAATTTCGTCACTTCACAAATCGCAATCAAAGATTGATTAATGGACCATATGAATGCCACTAATTCCCACCTTCAATTAAGGGATTTAACAATTTCTTGAATATTTTCAGAGTTCAATACTACCATCACAGAATCAACCTCAGCAATTTTTCCCTGCCCGTTAATGTTGGGAACAAAATTGGATCCATAGAGACATAATATTGTACGAGAACTTGTTTTGTTTACCCAATTGTTGTTGTCTTAAGTTTTAACAATTCATTGAATACGTTAGTTTAACATTTGCATTAAAAAATTAATCTGCTGAATATCTCGATAGCTGCACAAAGTTCGAGTTGGACGATTTCATTTATTGGCAACCCTATCAATCCGGCTACACTTTAATAAAAAATCCATTATGTTACCAAACTATTTGGCATGCAACAAATCACTTTCCACGAGAAAATACTAAGAAGAATGTGTTTAATTTCACTTAAATTGTTCTATTAGTATGTTAAAAGACTAAGTACAGCATGTGCAGTGATGGAGAGAATTATGGCAACTTATGCTCTAACATCTCATTATTGTAGTAATATAATGAGAGTACTTGAGTGAATCAGGCAATCAGCTAGGTAGGAATTTATTAGCTGAATATTTAATAGAAGCCTGTTCTCCAAAAAAGCAGTTATAATTTTTTGGGATTCCATATATGGTTTGTCATTCTTCATTCTTGTACTTGGAGATTGAGCTCTCCATGTGTTTTATGTCCATTTTAATTGTTCTTATACATGATGTAAATATTTGAGATCATAATCATGTATTATTATATAGACTATGATTTGTGTGTGATACTTCCAACTGACAATGCATATTGCTTTTGAGGGTTTTGATCTATTTTAATCATGATATTGATGTTGGTTTTATAATTAAAACCCTAAACTTGAACCACATGATCAATTATGCTAATCAATGTCAGAATCAGAAAGCATATATTTATACAAACAATATAATAAAAGATTCTTCCATGTTAAAACTCAATCTCTATGATTTTTTTTTAATAGAAACAAAGACAGCGGTTCAAAAAACAAGCTTAAACTACAACTTCACGAGACTTAGAGCAATTAGCCGTAACAACATCAAGAAGCTCCATAATCTTAATAATCTTTAGCTCAATTATATGTATAGAATGAACCGCAAGTTATAAGTTTAATTATTCACGTTGTAACTAGCATATAAAGGTCGGCCAATATTATTTCGAAAGTAGAAAATCATTAATCCTTGAACACTAAACCCTAAATCTAGAGATGTTGGATTCAAGCGGCCTGTATAATTAGTAGAAAGACCGATATAACCCTTAAACCTCCGGAACTACAACTGTTCAGGTGCCGGAAAACTCCAAGGGAACACATCACGCGGGAGGTGGGGACGGTGATTAACAAGGAAGGGGCCAAGATTGATCCTGAATCCCAACCGACCCTGATCTAAATATAGCAGCACCCCATGATCCTTGGCCGGTTTCTGGGCTTGACATAAGAGAAACAGGTGGGCCTTTTTACCCCATTAAAATAACTATTACCTTTCGTGAAGTGGGCCGGTTTCGATCCTCAGCCTCATTCACATTGATCGTCCGCATGTGGACGACCGAGCGTAGGGCGGGTATCCAGGGACATCTGTCTTTGCCCTTTTTGGATTTTTCTCAATTCTCAATCTCTCACCAATTTTATGATTGACCACCAACCAATTTAATTTTCTTGTTCTAGTACTTAATTTATATAAGAAAAAGATTTGCCTGTTGCCTATGGATTCTATTCAGAAGATTTTCATTTGAATTTGCTTATAGGTTTTAGGTACTTATATGTTCCTCCAATGGTAATTCTCGATCTTTATCCGATCATAATATGAACTTGAGAGCCAAGTTTCCCAACTAAAATTCTCATTTAAAAAAATAACATATAATCGTTTTCAATTGTTCATTTCTTGGTGATTCATTTTATATGTGAAATCGTTTTGTCAACATACTAAAGATGAAAAAGAAATTTTTAATATGAAAACCATTTGAAGCCATGATCATTAGCTTAGGGTTTAGGATTTACAATTAGCATTAAAAAAGTATGAATGAGACTCAAACATCATTGTCTTTTGTAATTGATAAGGTAAACCTTCCTCCGCCCTTAATTGGCCGGGACGAGTACTATAACTGGTTTCACCTCATTCAAAGCTCATATATCGATGTTGACACTATATGAATAAGAAAGTGACAAATCCGACCCTACTGAACCCTAATTCATTCCTAAACCGTACTAGATAATGTCAAATGAAGTTTTATGGATAGGACGAGGCTTGTGATTTGATTTAAGAAGTACTTGAACTAGGATAAATCATTAATAATCTTTCCAAATAGCCACTATGATGAAGAATTAATTAGTTCTAATAGAGTATTGATGTAGGAAGTCATAGTGAAAATACCCTAGGCTCTGCTAGGGTTTTTTCTGCAGACGGCAGCGGCAGCCTTTGGGTTTCCGTTCGTCGGGTAGGGCGGATCTCCGATCTCGCTGACGGAGCGCTCTCCCCTGGGTTTGCGTGGCTGTGGTTGGGATTTTGTGTGGCTGCTTTTGTCACCCTGGTGCGAGTCCACTCGACCTGTGATCTCCTTTGGTTTGGAGAGGTGTGTGCGCGTTCGGCGTTGGGTGGGAGGCGGCGCCGTGCTCTAGGTGCTCGTTGTTGACAGAGGTGTTTGTGTGTTGATTTTGTGGTGAAGGTGTATTACAGGCATCGTCGTTCTTGGGGGTCCTAGGCGGCGGTGTTTCTTGGTGGTCTTGCTAGGGAGTTTGGCTCGTCCTCCTTGTTAGCAGTGTCCATGGCTGAAGGTCGAGGTAGGCCGCCGGAGGCTTCGTCGGAGTGCCGATCTGGTGGTGACTTCCAGTTCCGGTATTAATTGAATCACTTCCTCCTGGGGTATCAATGCCATCTGTGTACAGTTTGCAGGGAAGCTAGGGTTTTGGTGTTGGGCCTTTGTGCTTAAGCCCCATATCCCATTTCTTTGTGAATTGGGCCTGGGTTGGCTTGGGTTTCTCAGAGGGGGTTTCCTTTGGCCTTTCTGATGTTATATTTGTGGCAGACTCATCCCGTTTGACTAATAATGATGTACACCAATTGCGGTCTCCAGGCGGATTTATTAGTTTCATTGTTTGAATCATGTAATATCATTTAGGTCAAATTTTTTATTTTTAGTCACTCAATAAAGTGTGTAACCCAGGATCGAATGGGTATTATTTGCTAGGGCGTGTTCCGGTGATGGCCAAATGTTGGCTTAGGCAGTAGTTAAATTGCTTCCGGAGCTTGTTTCCTGGTGTATGTAATACTCTGGCATTGACCTAGTACGGTCGTTTATCAATGGATTTATCCTCTATTCTAAAAAAAAAATTAGTTCTAATAGAGTTCGCGGTACTCTACACGTACTCATACGCCTACTGTGTGCGTCTCAATATTTGATTCAACTAGCCATTGTTTTGCCTTTTGAATTTTTTCTTTTCTCATAGAAGTTTCGGCTTCATATACCTCTCTTTTCTTTTTTGTTTAAAAAAAAAAAAGTTCTAATAACAAGTAAAAGGTGATGGTTCAAAGTGTGAACACGAACTGGCTAAGTCGTCTAAATGGGTCCAATTAAAAGTCTCATTTGAAGATTTAGCTAGATGTTTCCTCCAGCTCATATATGAGACAAGCACAGGAAGCGGGAACTGGGAACTTCCGCCCTTGAATAAAATGCCAAATTAGCTTTACATACACCTAACAGATTGACATTGAAGCACACAAACCTTAACTTTTCGATGGATCTCACATTTCTCACATAAGAAAACATCACCCTCTTCCCAAAAGGACAACTATTTCAGTGTCGTTTTGGGTCCGGAGCCAAACGCTCATGATTCACTATCGTTGTCAACTGGCATGGTCGTCATCTCACATCAGCTATCTGCAACTTGATTTGTGTCTTATGCTTGATTCCTTGGTATATATAATTAAGTTCTGGTTTCATCACGTACTATTCGGCGCGGTCACTAATTAGTTTGCAGTTTTCTAAATTTGTTTGCAACTAAATTAAAATATATATACTTCTCTTTGTTTCTGCTTAAGCATGCAGGAATTAGGAGGAGGAAAAACGAAGGACGTACTGGACTTTTTAGGGTTCATATATGGATGGTTTGCACGTACGGGATGTTGAAGTTGATGAGAGGAATATATGATCGTATGGTTAAAAGTCATGGATATGATTCGTACCCTAATTAATTTTCATTGTTTGTAAAAGTCTTACGTGGACGCATTTTCATTTTCCAGACCTCTATATATGATCGATCGTATAATTAATATATGGATATGGCTGATCTGTGAGCTTGTTCTGATCGAGTTCTGACATAACTTAATTTAAGCTGAATGCATGGATGCATTTTCTCAGGTTAGATATGGAAAATGACATACTAACCTATGCACTTTGAAGGGACAGATCGGATGGCGGCCGAACTCTCCACGTGGCAACATTTAATAACCTTGTCTCAAGATAGAAGCATGCATGATCTTGAGACCACTTGATTTTTATTTTTATTTTTTTATTTTTTTAAGAGGATCAAAGGATTTCACTCCTACCTCCATGGTGACTCGAACACATGACCTGAATCTTAGGTAGTAGGTGTTCTAACCATTGAGCTAACACCACTTCGTCAACCTTGAGACCACTTAATTCTTTGGCAAGCTCGTACGCAAAATAAAAATTTAGAAATACTGCAGGTATATTTTAGTAGCAAAGGAGAAAGAGTACTCGACGAATTGTTGCTCGACATTGGTCTAAAGACTCGAGACTTAAATTTTAACTTCATCCTTTATTGATTAATTTTAAATTTTAAGATGGACTCTTATGTCAAATAACAATTATTTCGTCAATTATACGACTAATTAAACATGCATTATCATCACATGATCTAATATCTTTCCATGTCTAGCATACTCTTCAACATGAGCGGTACACTATACAAATGAAGTGAAACTTTGAAACTAATAAAATTTCCAACAGAATACATGGAAAACCTCCATGTATATACATACATAATTACATATGTAATCCTCTAGTAGCTAGCAGCCTAGCACGCTCTTCTAGCTAGGTTTGAGCATTCAGATCGTTTCAAGCAATAGAATGAAGAAACTATAATTGGACATATCGTACATGATCCTAAATTTCCTTGGACATGCAAAAGCAACTTTACATAGGAAGTGAATCTACAATGGTTCATATCATATCTAGTTTAGCTGGATGGGACGTTGTTTTCAACCCTATAACGTACGATGCAGATGCGACACAACCCCACTTTTGATCAATGACTTGAATAATGGACCTGCCAAAATGCTTTGATAGTTGATCACACCGCCAGTTGTTCTTCAAACCCTAATCTATGTAGTTGACTATTAATGCAATACATGTTAATGGAGAAAGAGATCGATGGGGGAAAACCCTCGATAACCCTAATTAGCTAGGGACAATGAGGAAGATTTATTATTGCCACATCGTTCGGTCTTGAATTAATTGAAACAAGCATGGGCTCATGGCATCACATGGAATGTTCTACAGTAGCTAGCTGGGTAGATGTTCAACAGGAACATTATAATCTCGATCATTAATACAATCAAAAGAGGTAATAGGGTTTACTTTTTCTCCTAATCGATCACCTCAATATGATGTAAATGGTAATAAGAAGGACAACAATGGGCGCTAGAGGTGGATGCGACTTATGCCTATCATCCCTCCCTCTGTCGTTATCGTGTATCCCCACTGTGGTCGTTTTCCGGCACCATCACCATCACCAATCCTCTCTAAACGCTTTGATGGATTTGTGATTTGTGAATAGAATAGTAAAGACAGCTGAGTAAAGACGGTACGTGCATGTTTAGAGAAGGAACAGGAATGGCGTCGGCACATGGACATATTTATGGAGTCATAACTTTGTATAATTGAGCTCCATTGTGGAAGAGGACGTAGATCCATCCGTTTTGGTTGAAATTAAGGGATGAGAATTTGGATTGACTAGCTAGGAGGACCCTGAAAGCGAAGACCGAGCCACCACATGATCTGTAACTCTGTGTCTGTTTTAAACAAATTTCTATGGAAGGAAATAGTTGGCTAATTTTTATGTGTGGTGTGGGCTACATGATATATGGTTGATGGAATATTATGGCTGATATTCATCACCTTTCTTCTAAGTTCTTCAATATTTCCTTCTCTCATGTTTATAGGGAAGCTAATATGGTGGCTGATCATTTTGCTAGCCTAGGTCAGACATTCTCTCAAATTAGTATTTGGTGTAATCATTTTCCTCTTTCTGTTCTCCCGTTGTTGACCTTTGATTCTAGTTTGTTTTTGATCTCTAGGAGATCTTCTCTTTAATGTATTTTGTAATTAAAAAATATATAGATCTTCTCCCTATTTCAATAATACTAGACAAGCATCGCAGGCAAATATTTTTGGTCTTCGTAGTTTCAATCCATTTTGCTAATTCTATAACCTTAACTCCGGTCATTACCGGGTTCAATAACAAAACCAAGATACACTTCTCTTGCTGTGTGATCAAATTTCAGTAATTATTGTTACCGGGTTAAACAGCAGTACGTATAGATCTTATAATGGATGGTATACTGGACATGGTTCCATCCAAGGACACGAGGACAAAAACAATTTTATAAAAAAGACTATACTCTAAAGCAAGAAGAGTAAAGAAGCTTGAGAAAGCAGATAAAGCTTCACTCATATCCACATCACAAAGACCGAAGTTATCATTTTTTTTCTGGCTAGAAACTGGAAAACAAGCAGATCAATTTGAGCCTCCACCGTTCAGGGCTTAATCACTCATCAGAAAACAAACCTGGCTCAACCAGAACCGAATGCAGTTGGGTTTTACTTTTAGTTACCCTTCCACTCCATTTCATATCTTGCAGGAAAAGATTCCTACCGGTATTAGAAGCATAAAGGAAACATTGCCACCATTCTGAGCCGCAAACACAATTACTGAATCCAATAGCAAAATTAGATGCATCTCCAAACAATCATAGACATTTACAAAAGACATCAACAGAATGCAACATATTAACGCTGTAGTATAGCCAATAATCTTTGCACCCAGTGGACAAACGAGCTTATTGCAATCAAGACATATTGAAGAAATCAAAAGTCGGATACATTATTATTGAAAAACAAAGGACTTTCCCAGAATATCACAGCAATCCAGGAAGTCATTCAGGTCCTCAAAATCCCATAATTGGGAAAAGCTTCAAGAACAGGAAACGAATCCCCTTAAGGTATGGAAACATCTACCAGAAAGACTGCTATAATTTCATCCAAAGATTCATTCCAATAAAAAATAGCTACAAGAAGCAAATAGCATGCTTATGGAATGGTGCGCTGATAGAGCGGCAAAGCTCCCAAATCCTCACGCTCTGCCCTCTCCCTCTTCACCTGCAAGACAAACCCACAACTTAACATTTAAAAATAACACAAGTGTGGAACAGGTCATAGATGAACAAAATAATTACAAGTGTTTTAGCAGCGCATTCATCAAATCCTAATTTATCAGAACAATAATATTTGCATATCTTCTGTTTCACCATGGAAAGAGAACATAATTTAATACAAAAGGGGGAAATGACATTAGTTCTCACTCAGATACATGTAGCGCTGAACATATCTTGAAAAACCTTACATGGTGAACAAAAAAAATGTACATAATCTTCCCATCAAGTTTGTTTTAAAAGAAATGAGCCCCTGTCATTCTTCTATACTAGACAATTTTGGGTAAAAACAAGCTTCATAGTCGAGCATACATGAAAAATCAAAGAGAATAGTAGCAAAAGACTTACCAGAGCCAGCATTTCTTGAAGGTAGCTTCTGAATGGTGTTTGCATAGCCTGCAAAAGAGCAAAAGGAGAGTGTTCACAAACCTCAAAACACAGCAAGAAAAAAAAAATATGCGGAGGATGGCTTGTACAATATGCAACAGAAAATTCCTACTTCACACCCAAATAGAGGATCCTACAACTTATCTTCTGCAACTGTTATCATAAGCATTGGAAATGCACACCCTTCTGTTTCCAATTGATACACTTTCGTTCATCACTTTGTTTTATACCATCCCAATTCAATTCGAATAATACAAGCCTAATTGAAATCACAGCCTTATGATAAGCTTAACACTACGGCTAATAGGATTTTACAGCTATCTTATGCAACTACAATCATAAGCAGTAGAAATGCACACCCTTTATTAGATTATGATTCCGTCTTTAATCATACAAACTCATTCGGATCATACAAGCAAACTGATATCAAATTTCTCAGCTTAGGGATTAAACTTCGAAATGAATACAATATGAAACTGAAATAAGGTGAAAGCGAAATGAACCTGAAGATCTTCGGGGAGGTACTCGTGCTTCATGGAGAGGTCCATGGCGCGCTTGAGACGCTGGTTACGCGCGTCCACTATCTCTCTGGGCAGACGCTTCAGAGCCTCCTTGATATCCAAATCGTAGTAGGGATCGTACAGATCGTCGTATCGAAGCCCTAATTTTCAATAGCGATTTAGCTTACATCGAATCGAAATAGCCTACAATTACAAAAACACATAGGGTTTCTGAAAGAGGAGGCGAACCGTAATGACGGAGGCGCGTCGAGATTGCTTTCATGTGTTGACGGGCGAACCAGTTCTTCCTCGGATCGATGAACGATTGCAAAAACGACGCCATTTTTCGCGTTTTCTGGTCTTCTCGTTCGCTGCTTCACGAAACTTCAAGGCTGAGCCTCGATGAGTTTTTGAGGGCAGCGAAGGTTGTGGTGGCTATGGCTAAGTCAGACTTCAAATGTTTACACGACGTCGTTTTGGATGTAAGCTTTTAATTCGGGCCTGAAGAACTTACGTAGTCTCAACTTGATAATAATATGGGCCGCCAATGAAAGCCCAATTTTGGATTTTGCCAGGTCATAGTCTCATACATAATGGGTTCATCCTATTTCATATAAACCTTTTATTTTTCTTTGATAATTGGCAAAATTAAGGGAGGATGAAACCTGAGATCTTGAGTGTAAGAAACAATTCCTACTTTTTAATGAGAAACATGGGTAGATTTTGCATCGAGTTTAGTTGTATAAAATTATTATCGTTCAATTAGGCAGTCGGATAAATTTAGTGGTCCGACCGCCTAACCCTATACTTTCTCCTACTTTTCATAGTTTCTTGCTCGGGCTATATACCTTTGTTGTTCTTGATGGAAATTTGTGGTTTTCCTTGTAGGAGAAGTCACATATGTAAGACCTCTTGGCTACTCTTTTTGTTCTCCGCTTTATGATTGATCTCTTCGTTTTTTGCTACAAAAAATAAAAATGGTGACAAGCTGCTCAAACTCCAGATTTCCAAATCGGTGTCAGATACGTTTCTCTTGCTAGCTAGCTGTCAGTTTATTAAATGGAAGCGATTCTAAGTTTGAATCCCTCCTCGATCTCCACTTCTCCAGCCTCTTGATCCATCCATCAGATACCAATTAAAATGAGCCCTACATTTTCTTTACTAGTTCAAAGCCATCAATCACATGCTTTAGCTTGATTTACGCAAAATATATATGCATCCCCGTTACGTGTATGATCAGCCTGGTTCAAAAATGGCAAAATATATTCCATCCAATCCTGCCTCATATAAGATGGAAGGTAACTAATTAAAGTTAGCTCTGTAGAGAAGACAACTTGTCGACTCTTAATTGCTTTAATAAAAAGGAATTAAAAGTGACCATCGATTAGTACAGAGAATACTGATATCCCAATCCTCCTTTGGTCGATCTATAAATTGTGATTCTCATTTTCCCTTACCTAGCTTCCTCTCATCATGTTTCTACTTCAGTTAACATAATATCCCGATTTATATATAGAAGATCTCGTAAATCATAAACGAATCGAGTTTTTCAAGTTCCGTCAATTGGAATACCTTTTAAGAATGATAATTTACCATTGGTGAGATTTTGACATACATGAGAAAAGTTGAAAAAAGAGGGAGGTTGGCAATGTTTTGGCCATGACACCAATAAAACGTACCAAACCTTGCCAACCCCATTAATTCTTTATACAACTTTGCCCATAATTTTCACTGTCCAATTCAAATCTCCTTTTAAAAAGATATACCTAGCTAGCTCCTTTGTATTTCAAATCATGTCCCTGCAAGGAGTACCTCCTTTACTACTGCTTCCTTACGATGTTCGAAATCATGTCAAGTAAATTTATATGAAGAAGTAGCAAAATAGGGGATAATAGAGTGAATGCGCACTCTGACATTCGACGGTTAATAACTTTTTAAAAGGAAATAAAGTATTTGATAAATTGCTCCAAAGAAATATGCATATTGTTGTTGACAAGTTTCGTGGCCGCTACCAAGTATCACGTTTTCTTAGGTGTATGACTCATTTTTTTCCTCAAAATATTTCCAGATTTGTATTTAAGGGATGCATATATACTGCATTTGCATGCATGCATATCTTTGCGACTCATTCATACCTATCTTCTTTGTTGTCAAGCAGTTTAAGGTTAGATCTTTTTTCACATGTATCGCGATACGCTTCCGTCACAGCTGGCCCTAATGGAAAGCAAAGTCACAGTCTCACAGACCAGCAGATCTGATCAAATCAAGTTCCCAACTCCACAGTTTAAGGTAAGTTGTTATGATTTATATATTTCTTTTCGTACTAGGGTGATTCTTAACCGTTGATGTTTGTGGGAGTGGGGACTCACAAGCATCAACGGGTCAAAAATCACCCATGCGCGTGGATGACTATCCTTGGCATTCTCATTGTTCTCATTGCTCGTCCACAAACTAGGTAATTAATACAAAATTATTGACATAAATCGACAAACAAACATTACTTTAGATAAATAAAAGAACTGGTTTTTTGTTGTTGAGTTTGACTAGATCACAGAGAAACGTGTGGAATATTGTTTGATTGAATCACCACCAAAGTAGGAATCTCATTTCCTCCTCCAAGGTAGGGTTAATAAATGCGATGAGACCCACGCTGTTAGACTTGTCTCGCACTCTTTCATTCACGCCATGAGTGAGAGTGATGAGTCCATAGGCTAACATGAGAGAAACGCAGAAATACATTACCATTACTATGCACCATCCAATCTTACCAAACAGAGAGAAACAGAGCAAACCTAGAGGAGAAAATCACAATCAAGAAGAAGATGACCGTCAGCGCTAGCGTCACTGTCACAGTCACAGTCAGTGTCACGGGCCAGAAATTAGGTGAAGAAAATGTTGGGAGGTTCAATGGCAATGTGTGGACCAGAGCTGGAGCAAATGTCGAGTGTCGATCAGGGCAGCCAATATAGTCTTTCCGACGGCATTTTGCCTTCTCTTGGTGCCGCCTCTCGCAACCACCGCAGACCTAAACTACGTCGTTTCATAATCTCCCCCTTTGATCCTCATTACAAGTCTCTCTCTTTTTCTCTCGATCAGTTCTCAAATTCCGCTTCTGGGTTTTGCATGTCAATGTGTTAACTCAAATGGGTTGATTTCATATGTGACTTTGGGGTTTTAATTTGCAGGATTTGGCAGTCGTTTCTGATATGCCTGGTGTTCTACACAGCATGGGTGTGTCCCTTTGAATTTGGGTTCCTGGACAAAGCAAAAGGGCCTCTGGCTATTACTGATAACGTTGTGAATGGGCTTTTTGGCATTGATATTATCTTGACCTTCTTTGTGGCTTACCTTGATAAAACTTCTTATTTGCTCATTGACGCCCCCAAGCTAATTGCTCTGAGATATGCCAAGACCTGGTTGGCCTTTGACATCATCTCCATTATCCCCTCAGAAGTTGCTCAACAGGTTTTGCCTCATCCTCTTGCGAGTTATGGTTTCTTCAACACTCTTCGTCTATGGCGTCTCCGAAGAGTCAGTGCAATGTTTGCCAGGTACAAATTATGATGGCTCTTGTTAATATTCATTTACAAGAAAGTGATCATTAAACTCTCGTATTTCTTGTGTTTCTTTATTGTTTTGTTTTGTAGATTGGAAAAAGACCGGAATTATAGCTACTTCTGGATTCGATGCTGCAAGCTCGTTTTTGTGAGTAGCTTCACTAACTATACATGACCCCTTTGTAGTCTGATATGTTATGTTATAATGTGTGACATGTTATGATGTTGTGAGTTGTGAGTTGTGAGACTAGACTGTGAATTTTTAATGATCAGGCTTTGACTATACATGGTTGTAGGTTACTCTGTTTACAGTTCATTGTGGGGGTTGCATCTTCTATTTTCTTGCTGCGCATTATCGTGATCCTAAAAGGACATGGCTTGGGCTAATCACAGACAACTTTGAAGATATAAGTTTGTGGAACCGCTATGTGACATCAATGTACTGGTCCATAATCACGCTCACAACCACCGGCTATGGTGATTTGCATCCTGTAAATTCACAGGAGATGATTTTCGATATCTTCTATATGCTCTTTAATGTGGGGCTGCAAGCTTACCTGATTGGAAATATGACCAACTTGATCGTTCACGGGACTGCTCGAACTAGACAATTTGTAAGTAAATTGTTTCTCACTACTTTTTTATTTGCACTGAGAACTATATTTTACACTTTGGAGTTACAGACATCAAGGCCATTCATGTTTTGCAACCTCACTTGAACTTGTTTGCCTGGATTCACAGAGAGATACTATTCACGCTGCCTCGAGCTTTGCTTTAAGGAACCAAATACCTGATCGTCTGCACGAGCAGATGCTTGCGCATTTGTGTTTGAAGTACAGAACTAATTCAGAAGGGCTGCAGCAGCAAGAGACTCTTGATGCACTCCCTCACGCCATTAGATCAAGTATCTCACATTATCTCTTCAATTCACTTGTTGACAGTGTTTACTTATTCCAGGGGGTATCAAGAGACATGCTTTTCCAACTGGTAATCACGCTCCCTCTATATATTTCCTGCAATCTTGTATATAAATGATACACTTTATTTTACTTCAGTAACTTGATTTTTTTTTTGTAATGTTAAGGTCGCGGAGATGAAGGCCGAGTACTTCCCTCCAAAAGAAGATGTCATTTTGCAGAATGAAGCACCCACTGACTTATATATAGTTGTTACTGGTTCTGTGGTAAGAATTAGAAACACTGGCCTAGCTATATGCATACAAAATTCCATTTTTCATTTTTTTTTTGTTCGGACAAATATCTTCTCATTCCTCTCAACTTTCTAACAGGAACTTATATTGCAAAAGAATGGAGTAGAACAGGTAAGTCTAATGACTCTAATCTTTTGTGCCTTTTCACCATTTGTCCTGTTTGTTCTGTAAAACATAATATTGGTGTTCTGAAGTGAAGAATTTGTTGTTTGCAATGATTGCAGGTGTTTCGTGATGCAAAGACCGGAGATGTTTTTGGTGACATAGGTGTGCTGTGTTACAGGCCACAGCTGTTCACAGTTCGGACGAAAGGACTCTGTCAGCTGCTGCGTTTGAATAGAACAGCTTTCTTAAATATTGTTCAGGCAAATGTTGGGGATGGGACTATGATCATGAGCAATTTTCTTCAGGTATGTCAAATTTCCACATTAAACATTTATTTAGCTTTACCATTTTTTTGATGCATATATATGTCATTGATGCAGCATTTGAGAGAAATGAAGGATCCCATAATGGAAGGAATTTTAACGGATGTAGAACATATGCTGGCTCGGGGGAAAATGGATATGCCTCTTAGTCTAGGGTTTGCTGCAAAGAGGAGTGATGATTTGTTGCTACATCAATTGCTAAAACGCGGTTCCGATCCGAATGAGACAGATCATAATGGCCGGACAGCTATGGTGTGCAAATTCTGTCTTCATATGTGAATACACACACACTTTTCCCCAAACTGACCTTTCAATTTGAGACTTGAAGCTTAATTTGTGTATGTGTTTCATTCTTTTCAACAGCACATTGCAGCATCTAATGGAAGTCAGCATTGTGCTACTTTACTTCTAGAGTATGGATGTGATCCTAACATCAAAGGTATGGTCTGGCGCATAAGCAGAAAACAAATCTCCTAAAGTGATGTTTTCTTACATTGCTTGCAGTACAAGTTATAACATTGTTAATACTTTGGATGCAGATTCTGAAGAAAATGTTCCTCTATGGGAAGCAATAATGGGGAAACATGAATCTTTGATTAAACTTCTCTTGGAAAATGGAGCTGAGATAACTTCTGGCAATGTGGGAAATTATGCTTGTGCTGCTGTTGAGCAAAACAACTTAGAGCTGCTCAAAGACATTGTTCGATATGGTGGGGATGTTACGCTGCCCAAGAGCGATGAGACTACAGCACTCCACACAGCAGTGAGTGAAGGAAATGCCGAGATAGTTAAGTTCCTCTTAGAACAAGGTGCTGATTCTGACAAGAGGGATAGCTATGGGTGGAGTCCAAGGGCTTTGGCAGAGCATCAGGGACATGAAGAAATAATGGAGCTATTTCAGAAAAAATCAAGAGTTAAGAAACCAACTACTGCTCCTACGCCAAACGATCCGCAGCTACCACGCCTTGTCAAGTTCCAGAGTGAGCCCACAATACCACCCTATGTCCGGGATGGCAGGCCAAACTCAGAAACGCAGTGGTTGGATGATACTCGGATAAGAAGGGTGAACAACTTTCCCAATTCGCTTTTCGGGATCATGTCAGCTGCCAATACTGGTGTGTATACATTTAACTTTTCTGTAAATTCCTTAGAAATGTTGCTGTCTTTTCAATTTTTTTTTCCTGAACTCCCTCGCTTAACATTGGATGTGGATGATCTCACAATATTATGAGTCATCTCATTAGCTAGTAACAAATGCGCGAGTGCATTGTTACTCACTAAGGCAAAATTTTGACAAGATCAATTTCCAATGATGCAGGTGAGAGAGACAAAGACCTTACCAAACCTGCAGGCAATCTCGCCCGTGGTGGCTGTATTAAAAGCAAATATCCGGCCAGAGTGACTCTTAGCTGCCCGGAAAAAAGTGCAAGGGTTGCAAAGCTTGTTCTTGTGCCAGAGTCCCTTCAACAACTACTTGACATTGGTGCCAAAAAATTTCAGTTTTGCCCCACTAAAGTTTTAACCAAAGAAGGTGCTGAAATTGAAGATATAGAGCTTGTTAGGGATGGTGATCATCTTGTTCTTGTTGGTGATGGTGGGATTTGATGATGCAAAAGCCTAAAAATCTTTACCGCAGATGCTGCTTATAACTGCATGTCATCTCCTAAAGCAATATATTCCTAATTTTTTTTATCCATGTAATTTTAAGCAAAATTTTATACTTTTAAGCCTTTTATTTCTTATATGTAAATGTTACTTACCTAAATTACCCCTTATGAAACGTATTTACTCACTTAAACATCGGACCCGCCATGTTATATTGTATCACATGTGTATCACAATATTACCAAAACACAATTTTACTCCATTTTGCCCAAAAATCACCTTCAGAACCCCGGACTCGCCACGTCATACTGTATCACATGTGTATCACAGTATCACCAAAACACAGTTTTACTCCATTCCAATGCCTATGTAGTCACACCCTTCAAATACAGACGTCTTGTTACTCTGATCGATGTTGTCATCGTTGTTGTTATGCGTACAATGATGTGGATAACATCATACAGGAGCTGGGAAGTGGCATGCTCGTTTTCGATGTATGGGTGTATATTAAGTCAGCATCCCAGTTTCTAGGAGTCAGAATCGTAAACTTGTGGCAGGGTACAAAAATACAATCGGGCAACTTGGGCAGGCATGCAAGATTGTTGTGAACACAGTGAAGAATGAAGCTTGCAACATAATATTTGGAGCACCCCCAGATGCAGAACAAGAACCACATGTTTGATGTTAAGAGGTGAGGAATTGAGCCTCAGAGTTGTATTTCTAAATGCTTGCAAGTTATTATTCATGCTTTTCCCTTTCATGAATTTTTTGTACATTTTTGAGGATCCTCATAATATTAACATGATAAAAAAATGTAGATAATAATTGAATTCTTCTGGATGCTAATGAAAAGAAAAGATAGTGATATTCTTCAACTATAGGAATAGTTTAAACCCATAGTGATCATGTATCCTTGCAGTAGGCTGGGTTTTTAAAACAATCTACCATGAGACAATTGGTGTTGGGTTGTGTTTGTAGAGGAAGATAAACTATGCATGAACGTGAACTACTTAAGAGGGGCTTAAATGAAATGAGTCAAGTACTAGAGTGCCTAAGCTTAGTATAAGTAAATCTCGAGCCAAGTTTGATCAACTATGTTCAGACAGGCTTGACTTTTGACTTCCCACTTCTAGGTTTGAGTTTGACTTGACTCATATGTGGGATGAGCCAAGGTCAAGCTTAAATCTCAGCTGGACTCAGACTTCATGATAATAATGGAGAAAATATAGATACAGAAACAATTAAACAAAATTGACCCTAGAAACTAAACTAATGAAAATTAATTAAGTTAACAGATAACATCAAAACTTTGTGCTTGGGGGTGAATTTATTATGTTTAGATGATCAACTATTAGGTTATTGGCTTATGAAAAACTTTACCTGTTCTGAGTAGTGTAATTTATGGGTTTTCTTTTGCAGAGCATGGAGGAACCATATCAACAATTGGAGGATCTAGACGTGGAGGAGGTCGTTGCCAATATAATTGCATTCGAATGAATGATGTGAAGCATTGTATACCGGTGGAGTTCTATATCAGAATGGAAATATGTACGTTTCTGTTGTAATTAAGCAAGTTTCATTTGCTGCGTTGAAAGTAGAAACTTTAAACTACTGATCTAGTGATCTTCATTAGTTTTTCTTGTCCTTGGAAACGGCTGGCAGGGCATTGATCTGGTTATTGTTGAGACTTGAGAGGCTCAAATGATTAGCAATTACAAACAAGTACATTTAGGATACATACGGATGATCATACCTTTTTGTTAGTGCTTGAAGAAAATCAAGTACTAGAGGTGCTTTTATAGTATGATATTCAAATTTAGTTTCCAATCTTTGTCCCTTTGTGCTTGATTCTAGAGTTGATTATGCTTTATATGTATCAGAGGTGGGAATCAATTCTACCCCTGTAAATGTGAGAAGATTTCCTTCACAAGTTGATCAATTTTTTTGAGTGATGTAGTTGATGTGCATTAGTTTCTCCTTATCATTTCAGGAATAATGATTCTTTTATAAAGATATTGAACAGTGACTGTCTCTGTTTTATGTTCATCAAGTCATCTCTGTCATGAGTAAAGGACAAGAACAACTATTTAATTGAGAGAGCTTCATTAGTTGTTCTTGTCCCTTTCAGTTTGGGGGAATGAGTCTCTCTCAATTCTTACCCGCCCCTTCTCCTTTGTTCCATCTCTATTCTAAATCATCATATATAGTATTTGTTTCCTTACAAGGCCACTAAAAATGTGATGAACCTAATCACCACCCAGAAACTCAGGATGCTTGAAGCTACCTGACTAGAAGAACCTGAAGCCTCAGGTGGTGAAGCCTCAGGAGAGTAGAGCTCTTCGTAATCTTCAAAATCGGAATGAGGTGCCGAAGCAGACTTGAAAAATCCGGCTACTGCATCATCAATCTGTGGTGCATTTGCCACTGGTGCTCCCACAATCCCATTCATATGCTCTTTGATTTTGCTTTTGAGGAGATCTTGATTGGACAAGGTTTCAGTGAGTTTGCTTTTGATGAGATCTTCATTGAAGGATGCTGTGGTTGCCGAGATCATTAAGGCGAGGAATAGATCATTAAGAATACAACCCATCTGACATTGTCCTTAAAATTAGGGCAACTTCGGCTTGACCATGTTCTCTCCAACAACGATCGATGGAGCTATTAGCTACCATGATATTGATGTCAAGCTCCATGTTCGAAACAGGTACAAGGCCAAGTTCACTTGGAAGGGCAATTCCAATATCACATGTCACTTGGAGGTTCCTTTGATCAGTTACACTAGTGATAACAGATCACAATCTGCCAATACCAATACCAACACTAGTAATTTTAAGACTACCGGCCGGTGCTATATATTATTCTGCTGGTGAAAAGATTTCTGGTTTCCTTAAGGAATTCATCATTCTAGGTATATTGTGTGATGTACTTTTTGTACTTGCACTCCTTACCTTCTCATCTCAGTCCATGGTTGAATGGAGACTCAAGGGTAAGAGTGGTTCTATTCAGACCTCCCATTTTAGTGTATGGACAACCCAAATTTGAGACTCTTACAAAATATGGGTGAAGCTTCAAACCAAGTTCAGTTCAACTTAAAAGGCAATTTCAACAATAGAGAAACAAGAATTTAATAAATAAATGCTCCGATCTAAGCTGATTAAAGTGAAATTAATTCTAATAAACCGTACCCCTTGGTTTTTATCAAAAAAAAAAAAAAAGTGTTACACCCCTTGGTCAATTTTGCATTAAAGTACAGTGTTCCTGAATCCCCTTACTCTTCCATATCCGATCCCTCTCTTCACTACCCCATCCTTGTTCCTAATTTTGCTTGAAAAAACAATCTCCTTCCCTATGTACTTTTCTTTATGTCTTTGTCTTTTCAAACTAGGCTTCCTTATCCTTCTCGATCTTTTCTGTAATTTGTTAACATCTTCTGCTATATTTGAACGCATTAATTCAATCCTCGGATGAGAAGCATACTGATCATCATCCTCTCATCATGACAAGGCACAAGGCACAAGCTCAATCAATAATCAATCTATATTCTTTCTAATCAGAATCAACTGTCTCGTCAAATTCGGGGAGCATCGTCAGGATGCACCTGCACAAATATTCAATATATGTCAATATGACATGAAATCCGTCGTTAACTTGTAATAGAAGATTAAAAGAAAAGCATGCATGAAACGAATTGCCTTGTTCTAACATTACCTGAGAAAACCTGTCTTCACTACTGAAGCTGGTCCTAAGCTTCAACTCGCCTCTGCTGGTTGTCATCTCATCCAATATCTCAGCATCGTAGAAATCGTCTGTAACCTCCTCGCCAGCTTCAGGTGGTTTTTCCTGCTCACACAGAACACCATAACAAGTTTTTAGTTTTTATCATCATAAACACTACAAGACATTTAACTATATATCTGCGGATGATAACTCAATGCAAGCTAAAAAGACTTACTTGTGGAGCGCCAGCACATTCTTCCCACTCGCAAGAATCAAGTTCTTGAAGATGTGCAGGATGGAAGAACTTGGGTAGCACATGTTCCCTTATGCTAATGAGAAGGAAGAATGGCAATGGGAACAATATTCCGGCTATAGGTATCCATGTCACCCCGAAACACATCAAAAAGTAAACCACTTGGAAGAGTGTAAATCCAACAATGTACTTGTATGGCACTGACTCGACGAATGAAGCATGGGAACCTTCCAAGACCTTGTAACGACGGCTAGGGCTGATGAAGAGCAGCAAAACCCTCTCAAAGAACTGACTACCTGGGAGACTATCAATTGCCATGTAGGCAAAGTATCCCCATAGAACTGAGGTAGGTATCATTTTGATTACAGCAATTCCAAATATTGAGGCGCCCACAAGAAGCGACTGCAAGAGATTGCTCACTCTTTGCTCGTTAACCCGAACAGGCAAATGAGCATCAATGTGTTTCTCAGGATCAAATTTTCCCTTTAATTCTCCCCCATCATCAGCTTTCATCACAGCCTCCTTTAAGTTGGCCAACTCCTTAGGATTTGGAGGAGAGCCGCCTTCCATTTCTATGAACACAGCCTCCATCCTTCCATACATTTCAGAGTGGCTTGCATTTTCTTTGATGCAATCCTTGGCACTCTTTACCATTTTCTTTCGGATCACCTGTCTCCTTAGTGTAGCAAGACTCTTAGTGTGCATGGGGGACTGTGGAAGGACCCCATTTGATGGCGGAAGTCCAAGCAGCCCACAAATAAATGTCTGTAACAACGAACATAAAGCAGCAAAATCGATCAGAAACATATATTACGAAAGAAAAGGAAAATGGATTAAGCTCTGAAACATACCGTTATTCCCAGAAGTAACAGATCATAATGGTATGCAGATGGTTTTTGAAGATTAAACTCCTTCTGTTGTGCCAGCTGTGAAGCTACACTGTGGTCGAAAAAGTACAGACCTGCTATCATAATGGCTGGTATGAAGGCAGCAAAGATGTACAAGATTGGGACCTTCCCCATATCCTGCAATTTAAATGTCAAGCCTTAAACTACTGTGATAGTCAATTAGGCCTTTTACAGGCTGCAATATGAACCATTCATAATCCCTAGAAAGTCACTCAATGAAGACAAGACTAATACCATTATGACTGTCCAGTGGTACAGTGATGCTTTGTCCCATGGAAATGGACAGATGAGCCGCCTAGGAACTGCATGTGGAACTCTACTGGGTACAGCATATGACATTCCCGTCCATGCCAAGACCATAAGGGGAACTCCATAATCGGCAGTGAAGCTTCGAAGCCAGCCTATATTCGTCACCCAAAAACAGAAAAATTAGACCAAAGTGAAGCCAGTTTTGGTACAATGATCTTTGTTAAAATGATTAAATCACAAAATAAATATATCATCTCATTACCTGAGCCGTACCACCATGATCTTGCTTTTCTGCTCTTAAGGGCGGTGAACACCAAACCAAAGGAAAAAATAACCGCGAGCAACCCATTGGTGTAGAGCCATTCAAATCGGAACTCCTCCTTATCTGGACTCTCAGCTTTGGGAATACTAAACTCAGAGATCACTCCCTGCCAATAAGCATTTACGAGAGTTAAAGCCAATGCACTAGACTCGAAACTTTGTTTAGTTTTTTGTTAAGAAACTCAATTGCAAACCTTGATGGCCTCTTGGATGAAGAGCACTGAAATCAACATGCCGAAAAGCTCTCCTGCAATCCTAGTAAATCTGGATATGATGTTACACGCATTGAAAATTGAAAGAAGAATCAGCAATAGTGATGTCCAGACACAAACCCTGCAACATAGGTAAATCACACAAGTCATCACAATCAATTTTCTGAGCTCATTGAAAACCTGAAAATTAAAAAGGACAGCGATTTTCGTACCAACCCGTCCAAGCTAGAAAGAGCTTGGTCCCCAACTCAGGCCTTCCTTTGCTGAAGCTGTACATATAATTGTACATAATCACAGTTGGTTCAGCAACTCCTAAAACCAGCAAAGGCTGGCCACCAAATAATGATTGGATGACACCACACAGAGCTGTAGAAGTTAATGTCTCCACTGTGCTCAAGCTTCCATCTACCATCATACAAACATAAATTTCAGGCTCCTCCATTAAAAGCCACAACTAAAAACACAAACACTAGAAATTAAAACATAATGTTAGGTAGGCAGATAGTAGATTCGGCTTGAAGAATTCTACTTTTTTAGGATGAGCTCCATAAGGAACAAACTTTATACCTGTATCTCTGCTCAACTGCTCCCCAAAGGCGATCACCGGAAGCGCAGAAGCAAAGAAAACATAGAAAGTTGGAGCTAATATCCTGAAATGGATTCAAAATACTATGAATCAGATTAAACAAGGGTTATCGAATCAATCCCACATCGAAAATAAGAATTGATTTACCTAAAGCCAGAACAAAGCCCACCAATCCAGTCTTGTTTATAGCATGCTACTCTTCCTCTAACATCATTGATTATACCCTTGCATGGACTCTTGATGCAGTCCATTGCTGCTGTGTTTCAAGAAAAAAATGGAAATTAAAAGCAATTCATGTGAATACCATTAGCATTAGGCTAGGTGAAAATTAAACAGGCTAGGATTCAAAACTACAATGAACAAAATTAACATTTCCATGGTGTGAGAGAGAGAGGCCTCATGGCACAATTGTGAAGGAAATTTCAGTACTATTTTATACATAAAAGAAGAACACAAAAAACGGCCGGGTTGCATGTGATTGACAAATTCAAATAATACCTTATTGCAGAGTGTTTTCTTTGATAAGATAGGACAAATGTGGGATGTAACCGCCGGCGGCGGCGGCGGAGGAAGAGAGGGAGGGAGAGAGTATATTTCCGGCCGGGGAGGGTAGCCGGAGGTCTCAGACAGTCTGGTTAGGGGTCCAGGGACAAAGGGCTCCCTGTCCCTGTCCCTCACTCTCTTTTATTAGCTTTGTCTCTCTGTCTGTCTCTAGCTGTATTCCGTTCCTTCTCAAAATGTTTGGTTTTCGAGAAACTTGCGGAGATAAATAGAGAGAGAGAAGGGAGGAGGGAAACGTTGAGAATGCAAAAGCTAGCTAGCCCCGAGCTAATGTGGAATCGCCGGGTTTCGCGGGACCCCCAGGGAAGGCGCTGACGTGGAGGGAGGGGATTGGCGGGAGGCACGACGAGTTCGGAGAGTGCATGCCTAACATTATTTTTTTGTCCTCGAGTGTAATTTTGTTTCACTGTTTTGTATGTTTGGCTGTTATTTAGGTGGTGTTGGGTTTTGGAGGAAGTCACAGGGTTCTAGGGGAACATTCCTTCGGTGGAGGTTGAGGGAGGAAATGACATGATCTACAATTCCCCTTCCGACTCTAATTGGGAGGAAGGTTTAAATAATGTTTCGAACCACCACGTGTTCGTGGTCCGGGTTAGTTTGATTGGTCCATATCATAGAGACTTGTTGTTGATTCATTCACTTAACATAATTTTTTTTCTTTGTTTTGCTCCATGCATGTACTCAATGCCATGTGCCCACGTGGTAGTCTGAGATTACTAAATAATTACTCTATAAATTGTAAATTGTGTTATTCTCCATTTTTATCTTATAGCGAGAAACATTTCATTGGAAAAGATGTTCCCACAAATACATTTGCTGAAACCACTTATAGCGACGAACAATTCGTCGGGAAAAGTGTTCCCACAAAAAATATCCCCTCCCGGTCAACGTAACGTTACAACATGCATGAATAATATTGTGCTTCTAGATCTTGTTTGAATTCTCACGTACCATTCTATCTCGTCCTCCTCATAACTCCGCGTCAATTGTTTGTACGTACGTAGATGGACCCACACGTTGTTACTCATGCATGCACAATTGCACATGCACTAGATCGATGAGGCTTAAACCGTACGTCACCGCGTAAACGGCCGGTGTAGTCTGGCCTGGCCGGGGCTGGCTTTGTCATCTTCTTAATCTGACCTACCCATTCGCAGCCTGACATTCACTGGAAAAGAAAAGAAGACACAGCCTGTCGAGTACTCATGAGTAGTTGCTCATGGCCATGGCCGGCCTGCTTGATATGGATATCGGAGTTCAGTGTTAGTTAATTTTCAGTGACTAGTACTGACTGGATATGCATGCACAGATCTTCATATCTGAGTGACACCGACTATGTTGGACACTTGGACTCCACGTCTCTTGGCTCCTCATGTTTTGTTTGGTTGCACCAACTCTCTTTCCCTAACCCTTTAGATCCCAACTGATGTAGCATCTGACATAACACTTGATTTTTGACGTATAATATATAGATGATTGATGCCGAGAATATGAACAAATGAAATACTGTCATCATATATAACATTAGTTGGGATTTAAAGTTAAAGATTGGAAAAAGAGTCGTGCTTCTAGCTAGTAGTAATCGCATCGATATCATATCATATTCATTGTGTTCAAATGTGAAGTTTTATCTCAAATATTATTTGATCTACATACAAACCCTGATTGGTGTAAGAAATTAAATTGGTTGTGATCCTTCTAGATTTTAGGTATATATTCTCGTAGTGGAATCAATATATGGGTGGAGTCTCAGTGACACTCATGATTTACCTAAATTTTGGAGAAGATACTTAGCGTTAGAGCTTCTCTATAGCATACTTTAGTTAGGTAAGGTTATTAGTTATGTTTAAAGATATAACTGATCCAACCAATAAACTAGACGATGGTAATAGAAAAATATAGCTATGCATAAGCATATACTGATGTACTATAAGATTTCTTATTCCTTTCCCTAACCAAATCATTTATGGGGCTGCTAATTTAGGAATAAGTTATTGGAAGGCCAATCATGTTCATATTACTCATAAGATTTCAAAATCGTACCATATTAAATGGAATCCTCCTGATCTGAATCTTGTTAAACTAAACTTTGATGGCTCTGTTAACTCTGCTTCCTCTGCTGCTTATGGTTTTATTATTAGAAATGCTGATGGATTACCTATTTTTGCTGCTGCTAAAAACCTTGGCTCCTCTGAAGTTTTTATAGCTGAAGCAATTGCTCTTCGTGATGGACTTCAAGCTGCTAAATTCTATGGTGATACTAAGATTTTGGTGGAAGGTGATTCAAAAATTCTTATTGATAGCATTAATGGGAACGGAGTTGTTCCTTGGCGTATAAAGACTCTGGTTCGAGACATAAAAACTACTGCGAATTGCTACTTTTGGGACAACTTCGTTAGGCTTTGCCATGAGCCATCTTTGATCCTTGGTCATTGATACTAGAAATGGGTTAACATATCTGCTGGTACTATATCTTGACTATGAGACCATGCACTATGATTCACCCATCCTTTGCTCTTAGCTTTGTTAAATTATGATTTAAAAACCTTCAATTCATTACCCTATAAAAACATGATATGTTTCTTATATATCTTATAGCTGTGATCGATCTTCTGGGAGACCAAGCATTATTGTCTTTGTGTAGCTAGGCCCATCTTGAAAGTAACCAACCAGTTTATATGAGACATCAATGTACTGTTTTGAGGATAGAACTGCACAATATAGTATTTTTGACATCGGCGAATTGGATGTTTGGGGTGAAGACTTTTAACTTTTGACATATAAGACCAGCATTTATATACAAATTGCTACGTACATGTACAAGTTATCTATACTTTAGGTAGATATTGAGCTTCTATCTGTCTTCCCCATTTCTTCTGCTAAGCAGCATGGTCTCAGTGCAAAGTAAGGAAAGGAAAGAGCAGACCCTTAGCACATTAAGTGGAGGGCTTCGCGATTTCGGCCAAGCAGACTTAACGCCGTTGCAGCTATGTGATGTCCAGTCAGCCCAGCAATAGCTAGTTGTTCACTTGGGGATGCATGCTCAATGTAGTTGTCTGGTAAAACAATTGGTCGCCACTGGAAAATTGATTTCAGGCAGAGAAAACAAAAACATAAGTGAATGTGTTAAAATGTATGTGCCTTTGACAAGTTAATATGAACTGGAGCAGGATCAGATATATAGGAGAGTTAAGAGTACCAGCACCATGTTGCTAAAATTGTTACCTTAATTTTTCCATCAAGCTGCCCATCGAGCGCAAAAAACTGTGCAACATGGGATCCAAATCCTCCGATAGAGCCTTCCTCAACCGTGATCAGAAATGAATGGTTTTCACAAAGCTGCCTAAGAAGCTTAATATCTAAGGGCTTGCAGAACCTTGCATCAGCAACAGTTACCTCGATGCCAAGCTTGGAAAGAAGAGACCGAGCCTTAAGGCAGTTCTGAACCATCGATCCATATCCAAGCAACGCCACATCTTTACCCTCTGCGAGAACTTTCCCTTTTCCAATCTGCTCAGAAGGGCAAACAAGTAAAAACAGAGGCATGAGAAGAAGTTATATCGTATAACATTCCTTCGTCAAAAGAAACAAGAATATGACAATGTAACCACCAAGGTTTTAAATATTCCTATTGGTAACTAGTGGTACAGTTCTCTCTAAGCAATGAAACTAAAGAAGCAACAAGTACCTCAATGGGCATCCCAACGCAAATAGAATGGTCAATCCCAACAATGGCACCCCTAGGATATCGGAAGCAAACTGGACGATCATCAATGCAGGCTGCAGTGGCCACCATGTTGGCAAGCTCATCCTCATTGCATGGTGCCATGACAATCATGTTGGGTAAGCATGACATAAATGTTATATCAAATGCCCCACACTGCATGGGACCATCAGATCCTACCAAGCCTGCACTTGTTATGACAAAACGCACTGGAATTCTTTGCCGATCTACATCATGAACTACCTAAAACAGGGATGACAAAATGAGCTTCAGAGATATTATAATTGTCATTATTCTTTCAAAATTGTTAGAAATATAATTACTATCTAACCAGCTGATGGGAGAAATAAAAAAACCTGATCATAAGCTCTCTGTAAAAATGCAGACGGAATTATGCAAAATGGCTTTAGCCCTCCACGTGACAAACCAGCGGAAAAAGTAACTGCATGTTGCTCAGCCATTCCCACATCGAAAAACTTATCAGGAAATCTTTCACGTAATAGTTCAAATGAGGTTTCCATATGCATCCCTGCATGAACAGTCACGATATCTTTGTCCTGCTCTGCCTCCATAACTAAAGCCTCCACAAAGCAGTCGCTATAAGTTCTACGGTGAATTTTAGAGGGTAAATCATCAGAACCATTCAAACCTGCAAGGTCTGGGAAGTGCAAAACGACATATGTGTAAGATCAAACTGAACACGGCTTTTTATCATGTACATAGAGGATCAAAGAGGCCAGGAAACCAGAGAGAAAATGAGAATTTCTAAAGGAACTGAACCACGCCCAAGCCTCAGTAAGAAATAAAGAACCACATTAAACTGGGTTGAGTGTAGCTATATCACACCTAAATCAACTCATGAATCCCAATATAACCACAACATTTTGTACAGAATATGAAACGAACATTTGGAGAGGGAAATGAGAGAGGTAAAGAAATACCTTCCTGCTGCTTGTATGCCCCCTCAAGCTTTGGGTTGTTTTCCACTCCCCGATTTTCTTCTGTTATCACATGAACCAAAACAGGACCCATTGAATTCAGAGATGCCACTTGTTGTAGAACACAAATTAGATCTTCAATGTTGTGTCCATCAACAGGGCCAATGTAATACAATCCAAGCTCTTCAAAAAGAGTTGCTCCTAGTGGACCCACCATACCACGTGCATACTCATCGACTTTGGCTGCCAATTCGTGCATACCAATTCTTTTAGTAACATCCTGAAGAAAAGGGGAAGAAATGTAGGTCATTTCACAGAATGAAAATCACAAGGCATAATGCTAAGCATAGTAACAGAAAATATTTCAGTTTCTCAAAATCCCCAAAGAACACTACATTCTTTTCTCAGATATAGGCCACTTAAAATAAAAAAACTTCTGCATGCTCAGATAGCCTAAATTTTGCAAAGGTTTTTAATTTATTTTTTTTGTCAAGATATCTCTCGATTTCAATAATTTCGATATGTCTAAATATCTAACAAAGTCCTCAAATTAGGATTCAATAATCTTCTATTCCTACAGTTATGATAAAGCAGACTTGATTAGAATAAAACTACGGAAAGTTCGAAATACCTTAGCAACTTCTCTAAACTTCTGAAAGGATTTACTTGACTGCAGCTTGCTTAAGGTACTAGATAGAGCACTAATAGATGTCTTGGGGCCCTCTTCAATCTTTGGGTGTAAAGAGTGCCTACTGTCATTTAGAATAACTACCATATTTGAGTCCAAATAACCTGCATTACCCATCGCCTCATAGACCTGACCAGCCATAGTTGTACCATTGCTGATGACTGTAACAATACGCTCTCGTTTCCCTTTTATATCCCGCGCAATTGCCATGCCTGTAATAAAATCATTTTGTATCAGGTTGAAATTTCCTGAGTCTGATTATGAAAACAAACCGGTGGCAAGACAGTTTAACTTTCACATTGCGGTTTAAAAAATTTAAGGATTTAGAACAAAGTTTGCAGACCAAACATGGAAGGATAATAATGTCTGCATATAAAACAACACTGAAATGGAAAGAACATATATGATTGCCAGAACATCTAGGGACGTGGGCAATGCAAGTTACATTCAAAACAAGTGTGAACTTTCTTGAAAGACAGTTAATTCATCACAAGAAGAAATAAACAGGAAACATATGAGAATATATCCTACCAAGTCCAGCAGAAACACTGTTGCACCCATGCCCTGCCCCAAATGGATCATATTCACTCTTGGGTCGAGATGTAGAACCAGAAACACCATTATTTCGTCGTACTGTATGTATGAGGTTCCGCCTTCCTGTTAGAAGTTTATGAGCATATGTCTGCCAGCATAAGAAAGAAATTTTCAAATTAAATATTATATAATCACTAATAGGAATAACCATGATTGATTTCCAAGTAATCCATAATCTGCACTATCTCTATGAACGAATCATTCCTACAAGGAAAAAGTTATGTGTTATGATCTTACTTGTTCTACGGCATCCCATAGTATCTTGTCCACAGGTGCATGGAAAACATGGTGTATTGCAACTGTCAACTCCGCTACTGCCAAACTGGCTTTGAAAGACTTTCGTGTTTTCAGCATTATAGATGATAACTCTAAACGGATTTCATCAGATAATTGCTTCAGTTCCTGCACTGATCATTCTGTGGTGAGTAAAGAAGCTGTGCACTCAAGTGCAAGCATGCATAGCAAAGTATGTAAATGCCTCAAAACTAACTTTAATAGACAAGTTCTTCAGGTGCATAGGATTTTCAACTGAATCGAGAATGGGTGTTGAGACTTCTTCGGGGAAGAATTCACCACTATCAGGTAGAGAACATATGTGAGTCACTATTTCCTGCATCAAGGAAAAGGAGATATTAACTGCCTATGTAACAGCGAATAATACAAAGATTCTACCATTTTAATGGTTTTATTGATCCAAATCAACCTGTATGTATTCGTGCTTAGTGCATCGATTCCAAATCATTTGGAACATGATCCAGACTAAAAATCAAACTAAAAACAACATATCTAATGGGAGCAAGAATTTACAGGAGCATTCAAAACATTTCATTTATGAGCAGAAAAGCCATAAGTAGTATCACCCTTAATGTTAATTTCAATTCTCATCTACTCGGTTTTCTTACAGAAGACTCTACCTTTCTGTTTCTGGGCATCCTGGAAACACAAGTTTTTATTCACCAAAACCAGTGACAAACATACATTGCCTCTCACCCAACTGAATAAAAATCTGTTTACATACCAAATTGAATCAATTGACTTGCTATTTTACAAAACTAGTGCCTCATAATTGCAAACATAATCACAAAATTCATACAAATCATAGATTCTGTTCATTCTGCAGCCACACTACAAGTACAACAAGAAGGTTCAAATTGTCATTTTTCTTTCTCTTTCTCAGTTTCTGGGCAATCATGCAGATGACTACAACAGTAAATAAGAGAAACATGGAATTGACAATGATTACCTTGGATGTTATGGTGGAAGCAGAACTTGGGTACAAGTTAGTTCTTGGAAATTCCACATGCAGTGGAAAATTAGTCCCAAATAACTGGACTTTATGCGAAAAAGCCCCAATCTTTCCATGGCAATGGGAATTAATTCCAAATGGGTACCCAGCAGAAGCAGTACCCATAACAAAAACCAGATGCCCAACTCCCCCAAATCAATGAATTTCAGGAGGGGAGCACTTGCAGAAAAGGAATGAAGAATTAATGTAAGAGAAGTGAGAACCAAAGCATTTAAGCGTTAAGCTTGTAAAAATTTAGAGGTGTGAAGGGTAACGATGTCCAAATGTAGCAGATGAGACAGAAGAAAAGTTGCAGAGAGCAGAGCGGAGACAGAAGCTGTTGGAAGCAAAAACCAACCGGAAATGAACAGAGAATTCAGTGGAGACAGAGAACGAATAAGTGGGAGAGTATCTATTCGCAAATAGTACAAAGACAAATGAAGGGCTAAGCACAATCCGGGTCGGGGCCTCCATTTAAAATACGTAACCAGCCAAATACTTGGGCTCCGGCAGTCCGGCCCGTCCGACCCAGTAGGTTTTTTTTACCTTTCTTTTTTCAATTTTTTTTGTTCTATGTGGCGTTCTAATGGTTCTATTATCCTCCATCACCTATAATTTTTCGTCCTTTTTTTATAACATAAGAGGGCAATAAATCTCGAATAGCAACTCTCTCGGTCTCAACAGGTCATCTCTATCAAAAATGTGCTTATCCTTGATCTCAACAAGTCATCTCGAATAGCAACACTCTCGGCTTCAACAGGTCATCTCGAATAGGAACACTTATAATCTATTACGACTTGCTGCATAAGCTACTCTTACTAAATTTTAAAAAAAAATGTAGTAGTGTTTCACTTGTTTAAATTATCAAATATGAACTTCACTCATTAATTTTTGACAAGTATAATTCTTCATAAGCAACAAAATGGCTCCAACAAAAGTTTCTCTTGAACTCCATTATTATTTTTCCTGCATATTATGCCTAGGGCCCCAAATTTTTTTTTAATTGGCCGTGTGTTTTTTTAAGAGAAAGGAAAAAAAAACTATTTTTGGTAAATAAAAACAAGTTATTGACCAGTTTTTGATCTTGCATTAATGATATTGAAATTTTGTGGTTTTATTTGGCAAGAAAAAGAGAGTTTAGAAAGATCTACGAAATCAATTAAAGTCCTAAATTCACAATGTCAAATATTATTTCTTAAATATCACACTAATTCAATCAAGAAGTCGGATAATTAATTATATTTTTATTCATACAAGGCATCTTCTTATACAAAAACTAAAACTTTCACAACTTACGCATCTATAAAAAAAATTGTAGGCTTTATAAATTTAAGTTCGCCTCGGACTCCAAAAATTTCAGGGCTGGTCTTGTTACTTAGGAAACAATAACACTTGCAACATAAATCCGGTTTTTCTCATACTCATCCATTAAGCAATCTCATGTAGAATGTCAATTTTAGTTTCCTTCAATATTTCAATTAAAGATCAGTATAGAAGACAATAACAAATGTTAAAATGAAAATGAAATATTGCTGAAAGATATATGCACACTGACATATTATATAATAAAATCACAACGTAAACATGTTAGGTAGATCATGCAGACAGTCACTTATAACCCAATATAGATGTGGAGTTAACTTAATGTACTACAATAACCCGAAAATACATATTATACCGGAAAATCACACATAAAATGTGCAGAGAATCAAACTTATTGCATTTCCCTTAATTCCTACGTTTTTGAAATTTAGACTCCTCATGTTTTGTTGGTTTCACACAAACTCCTTAAGCCCTTAATTATTAAGGAAAAGACAATGGATGTGAAATTGATGATTAGATATATATATAGAAAAGAATTATTAGTAACTAATGAGTAGGTTATACGTTTGAATTAGATATCATAACGTACATTTTAGGAGAGGTTCCTTGCAAGGAAACGTTTTATTTTTATTTTCGTTATATATTATTCCTCCTTCCATTTGCATTATATATGATGATCGACAGCTTTAGTTTTTGTTAATTTTGATTTTGTTCAGCACTCTGCAGCCAGCCTTCGAGCTCTATTAATTTGTCTCGCGCTAATTACCAGGTTTAATTTCTTATCACCATCTATATATCTCTTTTCACTAATACAAAACTTTATGTGCATGTTATATATTTACCATTAATTATTTTAAGTCTTAGCTAGCTAGGGATCGTATTTCAGTTTTAGCTAGGGATTGTCCCAAGAAAAAGAAAAAGAAAAAGAAAAAAAACTAGGGATCGTATTTGAGTTGTGTTCATAAATCATAACAAGAAATTAAATCCGGCCTATATATATCGTTTTTGAAATCAATATGTTTCTGACATGTACGTAGTACCGATCAATCTACGCCAAAATTGATTGTCAATTTGGTGTTTTCGATCGGCTTTCCGAAAAGCTTATAAAACCTCACATTTAGTAGAGAAGCAATTAATTAAGATACAGAGAATATTAGTACTATAGTATAAGTAATTAATCTGCTGACAATCGGTTTCTTTAGCACAAATGAGATGGGGACGGCAAAATATATATAGCTTTGTCGTCCTTGTACCACATGGAACTACATAGTTCAATTCGATCTGTTCTGTACCAGAACTGGAGGAGGCAATGGACGGCTGCGATTCGTAGTATTATTTATATATATGCTCGATCTTGTCTCAATTCTTGGACTACTCTTTAACGTAGATCAGTTTGATCGAACCAGAGCTGCCGCCAACTTTTTGTTTTTTGCTAATTTCAAAACAAAAAGAATAGTTCTTCACTTCTTCTTCATTAGGATATATGCATAAGACAGCTACTAAGGTAACTTAAAGCCGTCTAAGGATCAATCCTATTATGTTGCCAGAAAAAAAAAAAAAAAAAAAAAAGGATCTTAGTTTTTGATGATATCAAAGGCTGGCTAAAACTCCAATTAAAAAAATAAAAATTAAATAAGGGCTTGTCAATAATTGAACTCAAGGGTCGTTATTTCTCCTCACCTAGTTTGAGCTTCATCAATTGAGTGGTCAACATAAGCAAGAATATCGCCAAGGAAGTTAGCGGGATTACATTTTTTAAACTCGAATTTGAGCCCTTAACTGTTGTCCTACTCTTAGCTAACAAATAACTGTAATGCACCCAAGTTAAATTTAACCTAATTTAGTTTCAAACCTTAATTTGACTTTGAATGAATCTTCCATATACAACATAGATTAATTAATTTGCTTAATTATGTCACATTATTCTCAACAGAACATGCATATATAACAACCATTGTAGCATTATATATATGCAGAGTCGATCTTATAGTTATTACTTCAATTTCTTATTTTTTGAAGAAAGCATGTCTAGTACTCTTTCCCTTCCATACCTATTCCTCTTCCTCCTCGCGACTCTCTTCCATTCCTCTCAGGCCGATGTTGGCACCGCTGCCCACTACAGCCCACCTTATCTACGTAAGTATATATTGCAATTCCCTGCCCTTATTTGGGTATACTTGAAGTTAGTTTCAGGTCGCTCATTTTCTAACAACTTAAGCTTTTGAAATATGAGTCTAACACGTCCTGATGAGATGAGTATGAGAGAGAGAACAATCGGGTAGGGTTTATGTGTTCAGTTTTTTGTTTTATCATGCAGCTACATCCTGTTTTGGTAGTGATGCGTCGCAGTTTCCGTCAAGCAACTTGTTCGGATCTGCCGGAGAAGGAATATGGGACAATGGAGCAGCTTGTGGAAGGCAGTACTTGGTGAGGTGCATAAGCGCCGCTGTCCCGAAAACTTGCATTCCGGGGAAGACGATTCAGATCAAGATTGTGGATCGCGCACTCACTTCGGTGTCGAGGCCTTCGAGGAATGATGCTACCATGGTGCTTTCCACAACTGCATTTGCTGCCATCGCCAACGCTTCTGCTTCGTTTGTTAACGTTGAATTCCAACAGTAAGTGGCATGGTGATATAATATATGACCCATATATATTCATCTCTTAGTATCTCCGAAGCTTTTTCTTGACAATGAGAGAGCACGTTAATTGCAATTTTTCCCCATTGCTTTGCAGGATTTGAATCAAAAGACAACATGCAAATTGTTTGATCAAGATCAAGATCAAGAGGGCCGGGCGCTTGATTTTCTAGAACTACTTACTGTCAATTTGTCAATTGGGTTGGTTAGGGTAGGCTAGCTACCTAGTCAGTAGTATTGATTTTATGGTTGTCTGTTTTTCTTCATGGTCAGTATGCAGTTGAATTTAATTTATATTTTCGATCTTTTCTAGAAATTAACATGGAAAATTTGTTATACAGATTGAAGAAAATAATATAGTGATCGATCAGTCCTCCATATAAAAAAAAATTGCTATAACAATTTTCATGTTATGAATTACTATTAATGAATCCAAGTGGTAAATGCATGAGTAATCATCGAAGCTAGTCCAAACAAGAAATTGGTCGATAATGTATATCAAACTAGCTAATTAAAGAAATTAATGATGTAGAATACTAATAAGTAGTTTGTGATTAATTAATTAAGGCATGATTCGAGCAACATAATTAATTAATTAATTAACGCACGGTCGCATGCATGCCTGAAATTCAACTCCACTCACATGAATCCATGTTACTTTTTTGTTTTAATTATATACGATGGTTTTAACCTTAATTTGCAGGAGTTCTCTTCCAGAAGACTAGGATTAATATTGCGGTCTTCCACGGTTGAGCAACCATATATATATACCTAATATTCATTTTCAACGAATTATTTTGAATCTCGGAAGGTCAATGCATCATTTTAATTCAGTTTAAAGTTTGGATCAAAATTGCGAGTGATCGATTGCATCGACAATCACACTCTGCACGGTTACTTTGTGTTCTATTGGGCATTTTTATGCCCTTTTGTGTTCTAATCGGTGTGGGGGGTTACATGTTTTGGTTGGTTAGTTTGATGTTGTTACTTGCGTTACGTCTTTTGGGCTCAATCATTTTTTCTCTATTTGTACCCCTTTTTGGGATAATTTTGCTCCTCCCGTGGGATTGTATTATGTACCCATAATTATTGTATAATACTGGGCTAGTCGCCTACTATTAATATGAAAGTTCTTCCGTTGACCAAAAAAAGTTTGGATCAAAATATCAAATATAAAAGAAGTCAAAGTTTTCATGTGTAAGATGCAAGTCTAAAACCTAATTTGATTGTTTTTCAAGTCGGGAAACTTGGGCCTGGAGTCAATGAGTACCGTTCGATGTTTTGGCCAGATCCGGCCACCGAACTGACCACCTCAGTTGTAGCCTTTCAGGAATCGGCACCAATGGTATCAGTTAACCAATATCGATGCAGACCAACCCAAAATCCAACAAATTCGACTAGAATTGGATTAATTAGATCCGGCCATATTTGGTGGGATTCGGCCTTACCTTGCATGCTCGGTTCTTCGATTTCTTGTTGGTGTTCAGGAAGGCCTAACCGCCGACCGAACAGAATTGAATGGATCAACCTAAGCCTAGGCCCAATGAGTTTTGATTTGGTAAAAGCCCAAAGAGTGTGACATTGTTATTTACTGTTTTTGGTCGGTAAATCCGTCCTCAGAACCAAATCCAAATCCAAGTATTTCAGAATTCAGACCAAAAAAAATCCAAATCCAAGTAGGCAGTGGTTTCTTCGTAATAAAACAAATGGCGGTGGGTATTTCAGCGGCAACTCCCCCCTTATAAATAATCCGACTCTTCGATCAATCTCTCTCTCGCTTCTCTGCGTTTTTGGTTTGCTGAGTCGCGAAACAGATTTGAGTGATTGAATAGCTTGGGGTTGGAATATTGTAAACATGTCTGGTAAAGGTGCAAAGGGTTTGATAATGGGGAAAAGCCCAGCGATCAACAAGGACAAAGACAACAAGAAGAAACCAATCTCTCGCTCTTCTCGAGCTGGCCTTCAGGTACTACTTCCTCGCTTCTAATTTTGCTTTACTTCCATTTTGATCTCGTTTTTCTTTCATAGAATCATAGGTAAACCCTTTTTTTTCTTTTCACATTTTGCTCTGATTTCTGCTCTGTTAGGTGATATACGTGTCTTGATTTGTGGTAAATTTTCAATCTTTTTGCGTTTTTATTCCTCGGTATTGCTCAGAAAGACCAGTTTTCTGATATTTTCTCTAATTTTGTTTGGGGAATCTAAATTGTAAACAAGATGAGAAATTTCATTGTGGGTCATGGAGATTTCGTAAATTTGGAGCTCATGAGGTGTGTTAAACTGTGCTTAATAGGAGACAGTGTTTCTGTGTTTGCAAGTTTGATGCTATTGGGTTTGTTTTTGGCTTTAAAAGTAACTGGATTTCAAATTTGTAGGATTTTGATTACATGAGAGGGAGAGAACAATGACATTGGGTTACTTTATTTTACTCTGTTTTGGTTTTCTTATTTACTCACGTTCACATGTTGTGTCTAGTGCTTTCTTTGGCAGTAAAGATTGATTATTTATCTAGTAGTTAGGTGATTGCTCTCAACTCAGATTTCTACGTGATTCTGACTCCACTCCTCACCTGCTTTGGTTCCTCTATCCCGGGCACTTTTTCGTTGCTTAGAATGTAGACAATATTTTGAATGAGCATCTGATCAGCCTCTGGTAATCTCTATTCTTGATAATATAACTTGTTAAGTGGAATGAGCTATGCAACTTCTTGCCCAATTCCTTCTACCAAAGCATATTATGGTTATGGTGTTTTTTTTTTAAAATGTCTTCTGTGGATATGAATTGTCTCAGTTGATTATTGCTTCCATAGTTTCCCATTAAGATGTTGCACAAAGGTTTGACAGTTCTCTACGGTGAAGTTCTCTGTTTGTTTGTTTTTTTTTTTTTTTCTGCTAAGCAACAGAGCATTGCATTATATATTGTTTTAGAGCCCCATAGCCTTAAATCTTTATAATGAGATTATGAAAGATCCACTATTTTTAAGGTTGGAGTTGGTCAGAAAGATTAAACATCTATATGCAGTTAAGTTCTGGTGTACCAAACTTTACATATGAGGTTTTCTTGAGATTCCTTGGTATGTAAGTGGAGGTTGTTCCCCTTTCAAGAAAGTGATCTAGACTTGTGAAGGATGTACTGACATTAGATGGGTTCAGGAGGAAGTTAAAACACTTACTCCCCGTACTTGCTGTTGTTGTCCTAATCCAATCACATTAATGATCAAAACATATAAAAGTTGGATCTGATATCTTGTTCCCTCTCTGTATTGTTTGTACACTATGTTGATGTCCACAACCCTTGTCTACCCTTTGATGCCTGATATTTGTAACTCACTTGTAACCCATTCAAAAGCAGTAGTGCACTGAATCCAGTGTTTCAGCAGGCGATGTTGCCATACGCCACATTGAATGCAGCACCTAATAAATTATGAATACCTGCGAGGAACGTACCCTTCAGATACTGCCTGGATAGTTCTGTCAAAGGAGGAACACAGAACTTTGTTTGCTTAGGAGATCACTGTCTGGCCACTATATATGTGCAATCTTATTTAGTAGAAGATGGAACATGTTTATCAGGCTCAATGATTCTTAGGGAATTTTTATTGCTGTAGTAAAAGATAATTTCACATTTTTACCCAAAAAGAGAAAAAAAAAAAACTCCAATTATAGTGGACAAATTCTTTAATAGGTGTAGGTTTATTTGTCCTGTTTTAATTTTTCAATGTTCTGGTCAATGCATATATTGTCAGTTGGGATGGCTCTTGTTTCTCGTTATCTGCAATGTGAAATGGGTGTTTGCTTTCTTTCTTTTAAATAATAAGTTGATCTAATTAGATGTGTCATTAATTGGTTGAGGCACTGTAAGCTATCATCTACCCTAAGTGAAAATTGTGGTTTCTTTTAAGTGAAAATTGTGGTTTCTTTACTTCTTATTCTATGAATTTGGAGGCATGAGGGATCATGCTCTTGTGAACGAGTAGAGAAATTGGTACTTTTAACCATTATGCTCATGTGATATAGATTCCCATCGTTTTTATTTTGCTCATATTTAAATAAATTTTTCTGCAGTTCCCAGTTGGTCGAATTCACCGTCTTTTGAAGACAAGGGTTCAAGCTAACGGAAGAGTTGGGGCTACAGCTGCTGTGTACTCAGCTGCTATCTTGGAGTACCTGACTGCAGAAGTGTTGGAGTTGGCAGGTAATGCAAGCAAAGATCTAAAGGTGAAGCGTATAACACCCAGACATCTTCAGCTTGCTATCCGTGGTGATGAAGAACTCGACACCCTGATCAAAGGTACAATAGCCGGCGGTGGAGTGATCCCTCACATCCACAAATCTCTTATCAACAAGTCCACTAAGGAGTAGGATTGTTGTGGTTCTATGTATTGTCAACTCCTCTTTGGGAAAATGGAACTCCTATGTACATTTTTCTAATACATTTCATTTTATTTATTGATGTTCTTTGTTGGTTTGGCATGCAACAATCAAAAAATAGAGTTTATAGGCGTAGTACTGCTTGGTGTGCAATGATTACTGCACTAGAATGGAAATTGTTTTGACTAATGACTAATATATCCTTCTCTTCATCTTCTCTTTCTTTCTTTGGTGGGAAATGGTTTATTTATAAACTTGATCAAAGTAGTAACAAAACCAAGTGAAACTCTATTTATCCTTTAATTTTAGGGTGTTGTTATTAACACTCCTCAAATTGTTGTTAACACACTTTTTTGTATTTTTAATTTACTTTTATTATATAAATTATTCACAATATCTTTGCATTGTTTGAAAAAAAATTATCTTTCAAAATACAAAGATATGTTAATATTATGGAGTGTTAATAACAATTTCTTAATTTTATTTTTTGTCAAATATTTATCCACTTGCATTACAAAACTTTCGTTGTCGTCTGCCAAAATATTTGTCCACTGTGGCCACAAGCTTCACAGATAACAGACAAAAAAAGTTGGCAGAAGCCAAGAAGCATCTATCAATCAAAAAAGAACATAATCAAATATATGATGATAATAACGAAGCATAGATCACCCAGGAAATAACAGCATAAACCACTCTCACATTCTCAAAAGAAGTAGCCATGACAGATTGTAAATCAAACACTAGAGAGACTATTCAAGCACAAACATGACTAAAAGAGAAATCCAACTATCCCTAGAAGAAATGGGAAACTGCCACAGGAGTTAGAGGGCTGAGACCTTTGGAACATCCACCGGGAACATGTCGATCTCTTCTATCCATGGGTTCTTCTCCTTCATTGGATCCACAGTCCTCAAAGCTTTCCAAACCGCGCTGTTACACTTGAAGCCAGACCCGAATGCTATCTGCCACGTTCTGTCACCCTTCTTCATCCTCCCCTTGGCTTCTGTGTAAGCCAATTCATACCAAAGAGAGCTGCTTGAAGTGTTGCCAAATCTGTAAAGGGTCATCCTTGAAGGCTCCATATGCCGATCCGAAAGCTGCAAGTTCTTCTCCAATTCATCGAGCACAGCTCTTCCTCCAGCGTGAATGCAGAAATGTTCAAAAGCCAATTTGAAATCCGGGATGTAAGGCTGGACCTTCATCTTGAAAAGCTTTCTCCCAAGAAGTGTAGCAAAGAAGAGCAACTGTTCGGACATAGGCAACACAAGAGGACCCAAGGTTGTGATATTGGTCTTCAAAGCATCCCCAGCAACTGCCATAAGATCCTTCGACAAAGAAACCCCGATTTTCCCTGCAGGATCCTCTTTCTGATTGACACAAGAGAAGCACTTGTCATCAGCACCTTTGTGTGTTCGAACAGTATGGACTAACTGGTACTTGGATCGATGCCTGTCAGACTTATTGTTCGAAAGCAAAATTGCAGCTCCCCCCATTCTAAACAAGCAGTTTGAAACAAGCATTGATCTGTCATTCCCAAAATACCAATTCAAAGTGATGCTCTCCATACTAATGACCAAAGCATAGGTATTCGGGTGGACTTGAAGAAGATCTTTAGCAAGATCAATCGAGATCAAACCAGCACTACATCCCATCCCACCGAGATTGTAACTGATTACGTTCCCCCGTAGCTTATAATGATTGATAACCATAGCTGACAAAGACGGTGTTGGATTGAACAAGCTACAATTCACAATCAAAATACCAATGTCCTTGGGTTTTATAAAAGTCTTCTCAAATAGCTGATCAAGTGCACCATACATAACCATCTCAGCTTCTTTTCTTGCCTCTGACATGCATGGATTAGGAGGCACCCTTATAACAGCTTCAGGGAGGTACGTAGACTCCCCAAGACCTGACCTCTCCAAAATTTTTCTCTGAAACTCCAGATTCTCCGCACTGAATGTCCCTATCGAATGGGAGCGATTCATGAACACCTGCCTCGTTGTTTTTCGAGCATCCTCGGGCTTGTAGCATGAGAAATCAACAAGGTAAACGGGGCGGGGACGAGTGAGGAAGTAAAGGGTGGACAAGAAGACCAAAAGAGTTGAGCAAAGCACAACAGATATGAGATTGAACCTGAGATGATCCCAAAGGTCATGGAGGTCTTGGAGTGAGAATGTGGAGAGTTGTGCAGCAGTGAGAACAAATAGAGGGGTTAGGAACAAGTACATTCCATGGGTGATTAGGTAATGGTAGCCAAGCTTTACATACTTCAATTTCACAGATTGGTTGAAATCAGGAAGCTTTGGTGATGAAGAGGACAATGATGGAGATATTAAAGGTGTGTTTAGATTGGACCCTGACATTTTTTGGAGAATTTTAAGAGATGGGTTTGGATCTAAATTCCACTAAGTTTAAGAGACTTGGGTGATCTCAATTGAACAGTTATGTTAAAGAAACGTGAATCCTTTCTCCTCGAAACAGAATTTCAACAACATTTGGGTGATTAATAAAATAGTAAAATGGCAAGTTGGGTTGGATTGGATTTCCTTGACAATCCAAAGAAACGATTTTGGGGTTTTAGGAATTGGAAGAACTTTTAACAATAGAGAAAAGCAAATGAGCTCTAACAATCCCTGCAAAACCCACAATCACATCATTAACCAAAAAGACACACAGTTTTTATGATAATATACAATAAAGTTGGAATCTTTAACCATTTCTAGAAAAGATCTAGGTAAAGTTCTCTCTTTTACAAGATGGGAAATACCAAGAGCCTGAAGTAATGCATGTAACAAAAAATCAAAACACCAGCATTGCACAAAACCCAGATGAGAAAATTGTGTTGTGAGCGAGACCCAGATGAGAAAACTGACCTTGAATGCCAATCTGACGAGAAGTTCTTCCTTCTCTGCCTGCGAGTTATAGACACCAGTGGTTCTTGTGATTTTATTATGAGGGAGAGTGAGTGTGAGGCAGAGTGACAATAAATGATTTTCAAATGATTTCTAGTAGTAATGAATGTCTTGTGTTGGGCTAAGTTGTAAAATGTAACCATTTATATACTATTACAGGGTGAGACTATATGGAATATTAATGTTCACATGATGATCGGTCACAAGTTTTGCAACTACTTGGAGACGTCAACACTTGAAGAAGAACCAGGAATGCAGATTGCTCAGAAAATGCTCACAAGATAATCTCAAGCTCCTCTTGTTTTTGAAGGAAATATAGATGAGGTAAAAATGGATTTTACACAAAGTGTTAGATGTTTCAGGTCTTTGAGTTGTGTCAAACAATGGAGAAGATAAGAAAAAGGACTTCTCTCCTAAGATTTTTTTTTTTTTTTGCCAATTCTCTCCTAAGATCTTAATGAGGCAATTCACTGGGAATTCATTCGTTAACTTGTTCTTAATGGTTGGACATGCAGGACAGAAGGCATCTAATTTTTTATATTCACTTTCAAAAAGGTGACCAAATTATGATCAAACTCTATGATTCTGTAAAACTTAACCAAATAAATTCCTTCTTGTGAGGTACTGAGGTAGACCAAAACAAAAAACCGAATTTTTAGCCAAAGAAAAGAAGAACAAAAACCCTGTTTTTCGTGTCATAATACTCCACCAATATTAATCAGATTTCTGATTCTGTAAAACCCAAAAAGGTAAACTTTATAGTGAAAGAATCATAGGGTACTTTTTACAGTAGTACCATGAGGCATGAGTAAATGCTTTTGCCAATTCTCAGTGTCTTGTCTTCTTCAATAAAGAGACTTCATGCATGGACCGTGTTTCAGGAGAGAGCAAGTGTTCGGTTAAGAGTTCCAATACTTTTCAACTAAGGTACAAATCATAAAGTTTTCATGTGAATTCTTGAAGATGGTGAGGATGTGAAACAAATAATTGAGTAATTAGGATTTAGGAGTTGTTTACGGGAATTTGGATGCAAAGATAAATGTTCTTAACTACTAATATTACAAATCTCAACTCTCAACATAAAGACACGAAATGAGCCGCTTAGTTTAAAAAGTGACCTCCCATTTTCTGGAAAATGAAATCCCACGTCTTCGTTTAGTACTGTTCCATATAGAAATCGAATCAGATTTTGTTTAGCTACTAAACCTCTCTTTTACTTTCAGGTAACAGCTAAGAGCGTGTTTGGCGGGGTGCTTTAGAAGTGCTACACTCGCTTTCAGACTATCAAAACGCTTTTGGGGTCATAGAAGCACTTTTACTACTATCCGGCATAATAGTGAAAGCACTTCCAAGTACATTAACAAGGCGACACACTCTAGAAAAAATATACACGCTTCTAAGGAAGGTGCTACCAGCGAAAGCATTTTGAACCGCCACAAAAGCTTGCAAGCTCAGAGTCTCAGACATTCAACGCGAGGTGACAGCTACCAAACAACTATTGAAAAGGAACTTCTGTAAATAGCTACAATTGAGTACTATCACCATACACTCGATGAAATGTACTATAACTTTCTAATTAATATAAATGGTGTACTACAAACAAGACCCTCTGTTCATGACCAGGTCAATAAGTATCTCTAGGTACATGAACCAAAATTATATACAGAAGTTGATACCAAAAAGAAAAATCTGGACCAGGTTGCTGCAAAAGACTTAACTCTAACCTCAAATTATTGGAATAGAAGCGTGACTGAATTTCTCCCACAGCCTAAAACAAGCAGAGCTAAAACTAGAAGTTTTGCCAAGAGAGTTGGAGCTCTCTCGCATGCACTCTTCAAACGTCAATGACTTGATTATACTGCTCGCAGACTCCAGAGTTAAACTTATGGTTGGTCAGAGCAGTTCGTGAACACCAACTCAGAAGCCAAGGCAATGTGATCGCTACCCCATTTCTGAAAAACAGTCCGGAAATATATACTGTTAGCAAGATTAGGAAGAAAGGAACCACATGCTCAGATGGAGTATGGGGTTGGACAATTGTTTTTTTTTTTTTTCATTCTTAAAGAGAAACAATGCAACACGGGTTTGTTGATGTTTGGGAATTTCATTAACTAAACAAGACTATAATTAAGATCATATTTCAAGTCATTCCGTTGCTTTTAATGAGAAAAAAAAAAAACCATTTTCTTTGTATAATGTTTAGGGAACTTTTCTATTACTTTAGCCTTTCTAAGACAAACGCTATGCCCAGTAAGAAACCCATACCCTGGTTGGGAACCCTGAAGTCCATTGCATAGCATGCTTTGGAATTGGTGCAAGCACCCTGACAGTCTGCAGACCTTCAGTCCGCCTGATATTTAAACATAACAACAATTATAAGCAATATAGTTCTCAACCCTACGGGATCAAAATAAGACGAAGAGAATTGAAAAAAGCACCGATACTCATTGAAGTTTCGACTCAATAAAATCTAATAAGTAAAATTATAAGCGACAGAAATGGCACTACAAACAGCAGAATCATAGTGTCTTACCAGATGTAATCAACTGTGCCCAAGAAACACCGATTATAACTGGTCACCAGGGGCTCTCCATTTGAGTCTCTGGCCCCAACACAATCCTGCAAAGATGAAAAACAAATGTAAGCTTTCAATTTCAGATCCTTACCAGTGTACAATATGTAAGAGTTATAATTTTTCCGTAACCATTTGTGATTATTAAGCACATCAAACTGCAAAATTGTAGATCACATTTAGTGGTGAAAAGAATCTTAAACGACATGACTACCTCAGCTTCAGTATATGTGCTCCTAAGCTTCAAAGGATGTTCTAACAGAGTGCATTCCGCATTGCCTGTAGCAGTTTCTATTTCCATTGGAGTCCATAGTGATGGATCATAAGTAGTCTCCACACCAACTGTCTCTGAATCCAATCCCAGAGATAAACCATCCTCAACCCTATCGGTTGATGCAGGCAACGTGTCGTTGGGAGGAGCGGAAGAAAAATCAGATGCGAAGCCATCTCCAGTGTTGTGCAATGCAGATAAAAATGTACTATCATCTTCGGCTGTGTTTCCACCTTCAGGTATGGCTTCTTCAAGCTCACAAAGAGATAAACTTTCCAGATTTTTCTGCACTTCAAGGTCAACACTAGTAGATGCACATGAGATATTGACTTGATATTGGGCTGAAGCATTATCCTTCTCAACAACAGAAATTTCTTTGGATGGCAAATGTCCCAAGTTCCCCAATGGCGGGACTTGAATAGCATCAGCAAACAAAGTCTGACCAGAGACCTCAGACAAAGGAATTTCAGAGTTAAGAGAATCCACATAATCTGGATCACAACCCTCCCTAGCAGTTACATTGTCCCTTGTAGAGGAAAGTTTACTAAAGTTCATGCTTTCTTTTCCTCCACACACATTTGAGTCATCATTTGAATTAGTGGTGTACTCCACACTGTCTTTGTATCCAATCTCAGTCACATCAGAGTTAACCTTTTCAGAACGGGAAGATACTGCAGGAGAACATCTATGAATCTCATCACTCAAATTTACAGACAAGTCACCTTCACTGAATGAAGTACTTGGATCATCCTTTAATCCATCACCCTGAACATGGAAAGCTGATCCAGTTTCAACCTTAGACACATCCACAGCATTCTGCTTAGTTTCCTTGTTCGCTTCAGCATCATGGCCAACGTCATCCTTTTCATAATGAACATTGATGCAAGATTTACCAAATATATCTGGTGTGTTATTCAATTGAGGCTGAGACCCGTTATTTGCTAATTGAGCATCCTCCACACTGCTTTCTGGGTTATTTGGGTTCTGTGGATCTGAGGTTAAATCATTCTGCTTTATTTCAGCTTCCTTCCCTTCTACCATTGGTGAACCGGGAACAAAATTAATAGCATTCTGACCCCTGAAATATTATTGTTAAGCTTTCAGTTCAAAATATAAGAGGCATTCAAAGATAAAAACTCCAATCACTAACAACATTCAGTATTTGGAATCTAAAAACCATACCTATAATTAGGATTATATGACCTAGGTGCACCAATTTCAGCTGAAGCTTGCCCTGATACCTTATCTCTATCCACTTCAGACAAATCTAGCTGCAAAAGTTACGATGTAAACCACATTTGCAATTACAAACTGAATGGAGGTTAGAAACGCAGATGGAGCTTTACCTTCTGTTCTGAAATAAAGTTATATAACGGACTCTGAGAAAAAGACCAAAAAAAAAGTGTTACTATCAGAATAAAGCAAAAACTAGAACCAACTCCAAAGATGCAAAAATTATCCAGAACATTTCACATTCAGGATATAACCTTCAAGAGTGAAAAAAGAGACCTTTGGAGTACAATTGAAATCCCCACAAAGAACAATGGGAGCATCATTCCAGAATTTGGAAACAGCACAAGCCTTATCCAGGAGCACCCTGACCTGTTTGAAGGACATTACAGGAAAACTTGATTTGAAAACTAAAACTGAATGGAAACTTTAGCATTGGAGCAGTTTAAGTGGTTTATGATGGATTTCCACACCATAGCTATATCTTATTTGAACTTTGATAGAAGAATGCAAACAAAAAACTTTTAAATGGGATGAGTTAAGAACTTGAGACATACACCTAGTATAGCACATATTATAACCTAAAGTAGCAGTCGTTGAGAATGAAAGATCTTAATGTGGCAATAAAGTGTGCATAAGCTTCTGTTAGTGTGTGTGCACTTGCCCTTCTTTCATGCTTTAGTCACCAAGACTTGCAGCAAACAATCGGACACCACTTTTAAGAATGAATAGTAGAACTCACAAGTAGTTTCTACACCCATACTTATGAGGAAAGGATTGCAAATCACGAGTTCTGTATAAATGATGAGAAAATGGAAGGTGATATTTATCTAAGTGGTAGTCGTGCATCAATGATACAATAAATGGAGGAGGTGCAAGATGCAGACCAACTTATGGCCTACTCAAATAAGAGTAATTACCTGGCCAAGCTTAATTTCTCCTCGTCTAGGATTGTAAAGCACATGAATGTTACAAATAACAACTTTATTAGAACCTGGTGAGCTGCAGATGTAAAACCAAGTCAGTAATATAATATCAGTTAAAAAGAAAATAACAGATGTAATCAATTATTAAGTTCATATGCATCCCAACATCTAAGAGAGTTTCCCATTTTCAATATAAATGTTTAGCTGAAAATTAAAACCAAAACCACTTCAAAACTAGATAACTGGCATGTACCAAAGTTTGAGAAAATCCCAAAACCAAAGCATGTGTGCATGTTATCTAAAGATTTTTAAATTACCTTGTTGGTAGAGCTGCATTATTTTTCTTGGAAGATTGACGCAACGACTGTTTAAAAAAGAAACTAACAATATTTGCATGAAACCATATGAAACTAAACAAAAAGGAAATTGACAGTTTGGGATAACAAAAAAAAAAGAATAATCAGAATAAAACGTTGGTGATTACATGTAAGTTCAAGGTATAAATATTTAAAATACCTCCAGCACACATATCTGAGCAACATTATCCCGAAGACCAAGCTTATTGAACTCGATGCATTCCTCATGAAGCAACTTGAACCTACAAAGATAATTTAGGTAAGGCATAGATCAGTACCAACTCAGGTTTTGTCAACATTAACATGTGGTACCAGAAGATAAATGCGTCAAGATGAATATATTTGTTAACAAAGTAGTAATAGAGAAATAAAAACAAGCTAGTATAAGCAGTGTCAATAAAAGACTTAAATTAATGACTACGATAAGATACGAGATGACAAACAGACCCAATACAAAAAAAAAAAAATTAATAATAATCAGTATATATGAGTTCTAACTTCTAAGATAGGGAATTTCAATTCATTAATAGATTGCTAAGCATATGTCATTGTTTATGGTGAACTTCAGTTATATTCTGTAGTGGAAGCCTATGTAATTCATCATTCTACACCTTATGTGTCCATTAAAGTCTCCCATCCCTCTATAATATTGTCCTACAAAGCCAACTGCTAATTGGGAGGTCCAGTAAGATAGATGTAGAAATGCACGAGTCAAAATGAAAGTAGGAGCTCACATATCATGATATCAACATATTTAGGACACAAGGAGATGAAAACTAAGTAAATTCATGAACTCAATGAATAAGAAAATTCAAGCATATCTAAACACTGGAGTCAAGATCTACCTTGATGACCGCCAAAAAACCGCACAGCCATCAACTGGATTGCCAGTTCGCATCTGTAGAAACCAAGACATTTTTAAACTTCCATCATGGATTAACAGACTTGATTAAAAAGAGTTGAAAGTTTTTCTTCCTGGTCTTTTCTACTATAAAGGAGTAAAGGGCACACCTTCCATATGCCACTGTACCCCCGAAGCTTCAACTCCTCCTCAAGTTCCTGAAATCTATCAACCTCCTGTGTAATTGATACCAGACAATATAACTATGTCATGCCATAAAAAAGCAAAGTCGAGAAATTTATTTCCAACATTCACCATCTTTACTAGAAAACTGAAGCTTTAAAGATTGCAGAAGCACCTGAAAGCACATTACGTCAGCTGACCACAACCCAAGCTCAAAAATCAAATTTTTCTTCCTCCATTGCCAGTCCATCATATGACGTGGTATGTGATAGTAAAGCTTACTCCGGTGATCATTGGCCAAGTAATCAGCCAGTATATTGTAAGAAAGCACCGTAAACTTCTCTGCCAAGCCATAAACAAAGCTTTAAACTTTTTTGTGCCAAGACTATGATTCATTTATTTTCTTGATAAGAATGACTCATTTACCAGAATCAGGGGGCAGTGTCGATTTGGCATACTCCCAATTCCGGTAATCCAAGGGCTTTTGAGGCCGGGACCGGTGTTGCTGAGGTGGCCGGAATTGCTGATGAGGCCGGTACGGTTGGTTGTGATCCGACGGCGGAGGGCGACGGAACTGATTATTCTGACTAAAAGGCGGCGGCGGAGGGTGATGACCGGTTTGGTTGGAGAAGCTTCCGGTGTCGCCTTGCCGGAAGCCGAGATTGGAGTCGCGGACTGACCGGATGTGCGAGTCTCCGGTCACGTACTGGCCTCTCCCGCCGCCTGAGTACTGTCGGTTCGAGGAGCCTCTGTGCCATTGGTTTCGACCACCTCGAAACTGTTAAAAGAAGAAGAAGCAATTATCAGGTAAAGTCTCGAAGCTATTTGAAAATGAGAGAGAAAGAGCAAGAGAGTACAGGAGGGTGCGAAGACATTGCGGTGGCGCGGGTGGCTGCTACGACGACGTATCGAAGTGAATGAGGAGGACGCCTCATGTTCTCTACCAGCTCCCGATGACCCCTTTCGTCACTTTAAGCGGCGGGACCCACACGTGGGGCCAGTAAATATTACATCTTGACTTGAGAGGGTACGTTCTTTCTCGGATCATTACCGTCCGTTAAACTCTGCTCATTTCCATCGGACGGCGAATAATGAATCACCGCCGTTCAACCTCATCCTCGAATACCCTGTTCGTTTTTTCCCACCATCGCGCGCCATACTGTAGAGATTACATTACAGAGAGAGAAGGGAGAATTTTTTTTCAGGCTTAAAACTATGTCGTTTTGCTCGTCCCTGTCATATCCCAACTCTCTGCTTCTCTGTTCCAAAACCAAACCCTTTAGTGCCGATAACAGAACCGTCTCCTTTAGCTCCCGAATCAGAGCTTCGGCTGCTGACGTTCCTGATTTTCTCTCGGCCGATTGGTACCTCTCTTTCTCTCTCTAAATTTCAAGTATTCAAATTGATTTCATCCAGACTTGACTTTCATATAGAAGCATAGACCCCAATTGGGTATTGATGATGGTACTTAGTAGAGTTGATGGTCTTTTCAATTGCAGGCTCGAATCTCGCAAGAAGAGACCTTTTGGCCCAAGATTAAATGTAATCATCTCATCATTCAAAATTGAGTAGCACCATTTTTATTGAAGGTTTTGTGAATTTATGTGACTTGTGCTCTAGTTTAGCGCAGAAGAAGCTGTTCAGCACCAGCTAGATGCCTTGAAGTACAATGACCAGCCCCGTCCAGATTATGGCATTGAGGTCATGTACAGGGTAAAGTTCTCAACTTTCTTCTTCTTCTTCTTCTGGGTTGGGTTGGGTTGGTCTTTGGACTAACATTTTGGTTCCTGTGTTGATAGTTTGCTGGGTTTGATCCTTTTGAGAGGTCCACCTATTTTGGGCCATTCTTTGATTTGGGGCAGTTTGAACGGTTTAGGCGGATTTTTCACCATTCCACCTATAGAGTGTTACTAGCTCACAAGGAGAGGAAGATATTGAGCAGTTTATTGGTAGAGGAGGTATGAGTTGTTGTTCAGTGAGCATGTTTGTTTTGGTTTTCAATGTGATGAAACTTTGAAGTAACTTAGAGTTCATCATATTAGTGTCAAGCTCCATGATGCTAGCAGTTAGTTTTGTGTTTCTACTTTCTAATCAGCTATCATGGTTTAATGAATTGTGAAACTAGAATCGATTCAAGCAGCGGGTTTGGATACGAGGAAGTCGTCCAGAGGAAGAAGAAACATTTCAGTTTACAATGGTGCAGGTTGGTGAATATGTATTGTTTGTGATAATCATGTACTAAGGGAATAGTGAGGGTATGAGTCATTATCATGAACCCAGTTCAAGTACTTGCATGTGACACAGTACACAGCAAGTCCTATATATATCAGGAGGCAACAAGAAATAGATACCCAAGTTGTGTATCAAAACCGGTTCTGATTGTTCTGAATAATGTTTTACACCCAGCTACAAAGGAAAAATGAGAAAGTACTGGAATTAAACTAGGAGAGCCATATGTGATTTTTTTGGTGATGTGGTTAGTTCTTTCTGTATGATTCAGTATTCATTCTCTAATGCTTAGCTAAATGTAGAGTAGAGGATTTTTATCTGTACTTTGTTGTTGACAGAGGGTTGGTGGTTCATGGGATGGTTATTGGTTGACGGAGAGCGTACTTCATGACGGAGATGCTTTTTCTGGCGGTCTAGCTTATTGAACATTCAGTGCAGCAGCTACTCTTCTCATTTGTATGATGGAACTCTGGATTTCCAAGATCTCTTTTGTTTATATACATGGCATTTGCTCACGTACCTTAGAATGTGTACATAGGAAAGAATAAGTGGAGCTGTAGTACTGCCCAATATGATATACTTAGTATTTTAGTTGAACTTTGTATATGAAATCTTGTATATATATGCAGCTCTTTATCTTTCAAACAGATATTGTTTTGTGTTTATTATCAAATCCTTTTTTTTCCTTTTTCTGGCACTTATTATCAAATCCAAGTTCATTCTTTGAAATCTTCACTTCATGTATTTCCTGTAGTTTCGTAACCAAAAAAATAGGTAACAATAATCAAAAGAGAGAGTCACTAGGGCTTGCTTTCTTACTCTGAGTGTTGCACAAGATTTATCTGTTAAGCAATACATGCGGTGCATCATGACTTGGGACTTTAGGAGCTAATAGTCGAAATATGTTACTTGAGCATTGTATGAGCATGTAGCTCAGGTCAATAAAATACCAGGCGAATTATGTGTTAAAAGCGTACGTTAATAAATACATAAAAAAAAGGAAGAAGAAAACCCTTAACTGGTGCCAATAGATTACAAAATTTTCAAATGACATTCATGTCTTGGTACAAAAAAGAAAAAGACAGTCATGTCTGCAGAAACATAGCAGATGAACTCTCCATGACTCTAGCCTTCCAACAAATTTTAGCAAGTTTATAACTCTGACAACTAGATAAATCCAGCATAATTGAGAAGTGACAGAGATCAAAAATTAATGTAACAACTCCCCATTTGATAGCTTGACATGCTATTTCTTTGGCTGAGTTTGGGTAATATACTTGGTAAGAACGTAGCAATCCGGAGGAGTGATGTTTGTATAATAGTTCTGGATGGTTTCAGTGATTTCGAACCCAAATTTCTTATAGAAGCTTATGGCATCCTCGTTGTTTGTCTGAACGTGCAAGTAAATTTCAGAAATGTTTTGCTTGGCGCAAAGTTCAAAAGCATGGTTCAACAGCTTTTTACCTGCAGAAATTGCAGAGCTTAAATCAGAAAACCGGTACGGACCATACTTCAGTCTAAGAACAAATCTACTGCATACCAAAAAGTATGACGCCTCTTTCTGGACAACCTAATCTCAAATCTATTAGATATTGAAAAGGGCACTCCACCGCATAACAAATTGCATCCAGTAGGCAAATTTTACCAAGTATAGATCATGCATTTCAACCGAAGTAGTGAATTTACTCTACAAAACTTATAAGAGGAAAGCCTGTTACTTGCTTACCAATGCCTAGCCCACGATATGGTGCTAAAACTCCCAATGTCATGATGTACACACGGACGACCCCACCTTCCTTCTTCTCAAGCCGGCATGCAATTGCACCAACACATATATCACTGTAATATGCTGAATAGCAAGAAGAAAACTCTTAATAACCAGAATATTTGTCAACGTGCCATGAAGTGCAAATTCAACACAAACACAGCAGAGCTGAACATGAAAAATCCCCAGAATGATAAATTCAGGAAACACCTAAGCATAATGGGTTTGTACTTTGTTTACATATATCGGTCTAGTTTACATAAGCACGTCATATTCCACATACTACACATATAATTCACAACAGAATACCTTTGAAAATGCTCAAGCCACTGCCCCACCCACTTCTTCATTCACGAATTCTGACAAGTGCACAAATGATAATGACCCTCTTCGCAAGTCTAATAATAAGAGGACATGCAACAGCAGTCCTTCCTAAAATCAACCGACCATATTAAGCAACAATAACTACATAAAATTTATTTTGGACATTGATCATGCAACTACCCATAATGCATGTTGATAACATTTCAACTTAGTTTTTCAGAGTAACTTCCCTGATGAATTTGGAGGATACTAACCACTTGACTACCTCATCTTATGTTGCACCAGAGTCTCATCACCCATTTTCGATAAAGTTAGCTCCTCACGGTTTTTTGAGAAAATCAGCAAGAAGAAACAAGTTGATCAACTCACTAGTATATCAAAACTAAGCCTTACTACACATAACTACAACCCTCCAAATTCCCTGCTACCACAGTAACTATCCATCCTCCATCTACCATTAGAAATTAGTAAAATACCTATGCTGAGTGTGTTATCAGTAAAACAGAAAGTATAGTAGTACAATCTTGTTATCAATATTCTCCAAAAGTATATCTATGCAGGGAACTAAACCCCTGCATTCTCCAGCACAAACCAGACGCAATTTTCCATTAAGCATAAGCAAACGAACAACAACAAAGATAAAAGGATATGCATAATCAACAAAAACCCTGAAGATACGAATTGAACAGTAATTAGAAAACCCAAATCCACACAATCATCTCTCTCTCTCAAAAAAAAAAACAATATGAATAATCACAAGCTCAAGTGACGATAGCCCATCGAAGCTTTAGTTGACATACAAAACAAGCAGAACCCAGAAATTATTATGCAAAAATAAGCAAAACCCAGAAGCGTAGCTCACCTAGTTTAGTGAATTCTCCAGAAGCGAGGGCATCGGCATAGTATTTATCGTTGTAGCGAACTGGGAAGAGAGCCGTGTTGAGCTTCTTCAGCTGCATCAAGTTCTTGTCCCTCAGTCCGTCCAGTGAGGATTGGATCTCACGCCCAGCCCCCATTTCTTCTTCCGAGTTGCACAGAAAAAACACGCAGGGTTTTGCAGCAAGAGAAGAAAGGGGTGGAACTGTACGGACAATTGTATTTTTGGGTTTAAGTAGGGGTCGGGCGGGTCGGTCTGGACTGATCGTGTAGAACGGTGCGACTGAGGCCCATTAACATAACTCCAAATGAATCGGTCCACCCCTTAAAGGCCCATTAACGTAAACCACCATTGTGATGACATGTGATTCTCTCTTGTAACTAATGGTAATCTCATTAATTTTTTTATTATATCGGAAAGAATCGAACCTCTATTTTAGGTTACTCCTAAGTCTTAATGGACCTAACCATATTTTTCACCTTCTCTCGCCCATTAGGGTATCTACAATAATTGGACTCAAAACCTATATTTGAGTCTCCAAATGAGCATTATTCATATAGGTTTGGCACCATCTCCAATAGTTGGGTGTCAAACCTATATGAGTTAATATTCTCTTTCCCTCTATTCAAAAAAATATATTCTCTTTCCCTTCTATCCATTCTCTTTCTTCCACATGCACATGGGCCCAGCCGAAAAATTATGGGTCTCAAACTCAATTTTGGACTGAGTTTGAGACTTGGGATAAGTTTGAGTCCATGCAAATCCAAGTTTGGGTCCAAAAAAAATCACCATTGGAAATGAAAAAACTCATAAAGAGACCTATATATAGGTATAACTCCATACTATTGGAGATGCTCTTAGGCTAACCCAAGGACAATGGTGAATTGGTGATCTTATTATTCTATTTTCTTTTGGACCTGATTATCTTTTTCTTTTATTTCTGTCCTTAAGTTAACAGCAAAACATTTTTCAATGCACCAAAAAACAAAGAGAATAAAAACAGAGAGGACTGTCCAGAGCCTGAGGGAGAGAGATGACTCTGAAAAAGAAGCCCAAGGCAGTGATAGTAGGAGGGAGCATAGCAGGGGTATCATGCGCACACGCGCTCATATTAGCAGGGTGGGATGTTGTGGTGCTTGAGAAATCATATCAAGCCCCAACTGGGAGCCCAACTGGTGCAGGACTAGGACTTGACCCTCTCTCCCTGCAACTCATTCAGTCATGGATCAAAGACCCTGAGCTTCTCAACAAGACCACCCTGCCCCTCACAATTGATCAGGTACAACCCACAGCTCCCAATTCAATCTTGCTCAATTGTAATTTCACAACTATCTCATGAATTCTTGTTTCTATGTAGAATGATGCTGTGGATGGTGAGAAGAAGGTTAGGTGGACACTGACTAGAGATGAGAGACTCAACTGCAGAGCAGCTCATTGGGCTGACCTACATGCCCTTTTGTACCATGCTTTGCCACCTAACTTGTTTCTTTGGGGTCACCATTTCCAATCTTTCTCCATTTCTAGTGACAAGAGATCAGTTGAAGTGAAGGCTTTAGCCCATCAAAGTAATGAGATCATCGAAATCGTTGGCGATTTGCTTGTTGCAGCAGATGGGTGCCTCTCTAATATCCGCCGAAGTTTTGTCCCAGATCAGAAGCTGAGGTGTGTCAGTGTTGTTAGCTAACTCGATATACATTGTTGGTCTATTCTTGACATATGCTCAGTTTGTGATGTGTTATATGATATTATGTAGGTATTCAGGTTATTGTGCATGGAGAGGGGTTCTTGATTTTTCAGGAAATGAGAATTCAGAAACCATAATGGGGATCCGAAAAGCGTACCCTGAACTTGGGAAATGCTTGTACTTCAGCTTAGGTTCTGGAACTCACACTGTGCTATATGAGCTTCTGAACAATAAGCTGAATTGGATTTGGTATGTCCATCAACCAGAGCCTGATCTGAAGGGCAACTCCATGACCACGAAGGCAAGCAGCGACATGATCCAGGTGATGCACAAAGAAGCAGAGAAGATGTGGCTTCCCGAATTCGTGAGAGTCATCAGAGAAACAAGCCACCCTTTCATCAATGCCATATATGACAGTGAACCCTTGGAGCAAATCTATTGGGACAATGTGGTATTGATTGGAGATGCAGCTCACCCCACAACTCCTCATGCTATTAGAAGCACAAACATGTCGGTCTTGGATGCTGCAGTGTTAGGCCAGTGCCTGAAGAAGTGGGGTGCAGAGAATTTGCAATCAGCTCTTGAAGAATATCAGTCAATTAGGTTACCGGTCGTATCGAAACAAGTCCTTCATGCAAGGAGAATGGGGAGGATTAAACAAGGTCTAGTTCTTCCTGATCGACAGCCTTTTGACCCCAAGACGGCTAATCCAGAGGATTGCCAAGAGCTTCAACAGAAACTCGTGCCCTTTTTCTCTGATGTTCCTTCCATACTAGTCTGATTTGAATGTTATGATTCAAGACAGATCGTCATTCCAATTCTGTTGCCGAGGGCTTCGAAGAATGGCAGCTGCTCCTCATTTTCTCCTACTGTATTCAAATTGATGTGATGCAGCAAATAAGGCATGATCTCTGTACGAGCATTGTACCCTTTTATCACTTTCACCGTATGCCATGTGTTATTGTTGTGCAACTATTTCACAGAAGAAAAAGAAATAGGTTTATCTGGTATGGCACTTCTGCAAACGATAATGAACATTCAAACAGAAACTGTGTATAGATTATAGAACATTCATTGATGCATATAATGGGAAATACTCCAGCGTAAAGTTGAGGAAGGGGTTCTTAAAAAAATCATGTTATTCATTCAAACACTAAGATAATATTGTCTGCCACCAAGAATGAGGTGATTATTACTCATTCTTATACAAAATAGAACCAGCTCTCCAACAATCCATTCCCATCAGATTAAATACAGCCTAAGATTGATACAGTAGGGAAAAAAATAATAATATTTCCACAGCAGTTTTAACATTCCTATCACTAATGATGTAACCAGCGAAATACAGAATTCATGAGGGCGCATAACGCTGTTTTAATGTCTTGCCAAGTTCCGGAGATCAACAAATCGAATTCATTTTGCAGGCCATGTTGCTTGAGCTGACATTATGATTCCAACAATTACTCCAAATAATCCAAGGGCACTGCCAAAGATCTCAATCACAAGGATCTTCACAAAAAGTGTGGAGTTTTGGGCATCTGACAATGCACAGCTGCTTCCAATAATTCCCACACATAACCTGTCACCAAAAGAAAAGTCAGCAAAATCATTCATACCGTAAGATCCAGTGAATTTTTCATAATCCCATAACAAATGTGACAAGGAAGGTGAAGGTACCAACCCGCAGACAAGGTTCGCAAAGCCCACAATGATCCCAGAGGCAAAGATTGCATATCCGGCTCTAAGAGATTCGGGTGCATATATCCTTGAAGCCGGAACACTCTCTAACTTTGTTTGCAGAATGATTGCAACAATAACACCATATATAGCAACAGCTTCACAAAAGATCACACTGAGACAATAGATGTATCTCGTCCAAGTTAGTTTCCAAATGCAGTACCTTAAGGTCATACTTTTTTTTTTTTTTTTCAGATGCATAAATATGAATCTCTGAACATACATGTGTTGTAGAGTAAGGTTCACTAGCAAATACAGTCAAGCAACAGATGAATAATCAGAATTTTAACCAGAAAGGTTTGTTTTTTATAAGCTACCTGAAAAGGGGTCAAGTATCCTTAGAAAGATTGGTGACAGGAAAAGAATTTCCTCCAGTTTGTCCCATCATTGGGGAGATTTTAGGGCAGGTGGTTATTAAAGCACTATCAAGCAAAGGAGAACCTATCATGAATTTCTTCTTCTTTGATGCTATGAATGGAAAGGGCATAGCAGAGGACCTATCAAACTCTAACACTAGAAGCTGAGCAGCCTTGCAGAGAAGGAAGCTGTGATAGTTAAAAGGCTTTGAAAGTAGGACAGTCCTAACTGCCTAAAATTACAGATTTTTGGTAATGGATATTAGAAGGACATCAGGGATATGAGATTCCTTCCGCGCTTCACAGAGTTAGTCGAAGTGGAAAATCAAAGTAAAACTTCACTATAAGGCAAATGTCTAACCACTAGTGCAGATAGCTTGGAGTGAAAAAGAAAACAAAACACTAACATCTATGGAGGGGTGTTTCAAATTTTCAATAGACAGCACCATTCTCTATAAATCAATAACCAGGCTAGTAACATGTGAAATTGCTGATAATAAAAAGACCCATCTGCAAATTAAAGCTTCTCATTCACTATCAAATTCAATTACTGGGAGATGCAAGATCATCAAGACAATCCCAATTTCTGGGATGCAACTGATTAAACGATTCCAAATCTAAATTAACACGTGATGAAAAATACAAGAACTAGAAATTGGTGAGCAATTACTCACCTAATGAGATTCTTGGAAGTGATACGAGGAGCCTTGATTGCTGCACCGATCAAACTGCTCCCGGTTATGTAAATCCCCCTAATCCACATAGAAATCTAATCATTCAATAATAATTCATTCAAAAATAAAAAATTTATGGATGAATTAGAAGAAAGTGGAGAACCAGGCAGCGCCGAGGACAGAGACGCCGATAGCAATGGCGATACCGAGGGCTGAGAATGTATAGGGAGAGATCTGGACGAGGGCGCGAGACCACGAGCTTGAGTAACCCACCACTACTGCAGCCCCTGACATCTTCGGAACCCTACTTCTTCTTCTTCTTCTTTTTGTGCTGAGTAAGATTGGGAGGGAGGGTATTAGAGAGAAGAGGATTCTGATCTGATTCGTGATATTATGAGAAACTGAGAAGGGGAGGAGGTGGAGGAAGCTGTGGTTACACGTGCTCAATGCGCGCGTGAGATTTTTTTTTTTTTTTTTCTATGGCTATGTCTATATCAAACTTTTTTTTTTTTACATCGAGAGTGTAATAAATTCCCTACACCTCATCGAAATATTCGAAACAATATATTATGGATCTGATTGTCCCAACAAACGCTACAATGATACACCGTCAATAGTTCGAATAGAAATGTTGTTTATCAGAAATTCTTCTACAAATTGTTTTACATTGTGTCACACTGAATTTCAAAAAGTTAATGTAAAAAATCACTACATTAAATTCTTCATGAAAATTGTGTTATAGCAAGAGTATTCAACATAATATCCTTTTGTAATGTGGAACCTTATTTTGTTCGATTTCAGCAGTAAGAAAGATGCAGAGAAAACCTTGTTTGTGTGTGATTATGATATTACTAGCTTAATTAGTTGGGATCATGAGCACCTCATTCTCCCAAATATACAAGAGTTAGTTTTTTCTGGTGCCGTTAAACATGGACTGTACGTTCAGCCTTCATATGTTACAGTAGACACACTAACTAGCTAAACAAACCCATAAATCCTCGACCAGATTCTTCAATATCCATCCTAATAATACTAATGGCAGAGGTCAGAATCATTTGCACACGAACCGTTGTTGGTGCAGGTCGGAAAATGCCACCCCTTATCGGTTCTTGACCTAATTATGGAGGAGATCGAAACACCTCAAGATGGTGTAGTATTACCCTTCAATGGGTGTGACAGAGCCTGATGAAGTCGCGAGCAGGCGTAGAGAGTCCATCTCGAGAACGCTTACAAGTTTTCCGATAATGATAGGCCGGTTGGAGAGGAATGACAGAGGGCAATGGATAGTGAAGTTCATTGAATGAGTGAGAATGGTGAGGGCTAAAGGGAGTCTGGAGGAATGGCTATTGGGAGGAGCTTATGCTTGTCTATTACCATCCCTTAAATATTTTGGTCTACATTTTATGTTCAAGTAATATGTCGTTACTCTTTTTGCAACGAAAATGTTTTAGAGTTTTTTTTTTTTTTGACTGAAAATGTTTAGAGTTTAGTCTAATATGTTAAAGTAAGTCTATTGGATTAAATGCAAGGTATAATGCTTATTTTATGTTCATATAATGATGTCAAGTTCATATTCTAACAACAACATACAGATTGGTACTACCCTTATTGGTAAATGATGTAGTAAATGATGTCTTTGTGTTCCTTTTTCAGCTCACTGAATTTGAGGATGGTGGATTAGCACTTGGTTCTTGGGCTAAGCTGCTCTCATCTCCTTGCAGATCCCACTTCTGCAACGATGTTCCTTAGGGCCTGGGCGGACACAACCTTCCCCGGAAAAATGTTGCAGCCTCCGCTTTTCCACCCACTGCCGCCGCGAAGGCCCGGAAACACATGACCCGATCACAAGCTATCCTTATACCTCATTGATCAGCCACAACAGAGACTCGATCAAGAATTCCATTATTCCTGCAGACAAGAAGCACACAACTGTTGCCTTGGTCTTTTCGGACTCCATGGTTCTGGCATGCATTGCCATGGCCCAGCCCATTGGTGCAACCCACAAATCCAACCCGTCACCGTTCGTGGCCCTAGCAGGGCTATTTTGGGTCTGCATTAGCAAGGTGAAAGGAATGAGAAATGAGCTTATCGACATGTCTATATGCATGGATTTGAGGAAGGTTTTAGGTTTGGATAAAGGCTTCTTTGGAAATTGCATGATTTATAATAAGGTACATCAAGAGGGAAACCAAGAAAACAATATATCACAAGCTGTGAGTTCCATAGGTGAAGTGATGGCGAAAATGGACGACGAGGGCCATCATGGATTTGATCGAGTGGCTTGAACGTACCGATGACCAATATCCTTCGTTGATGAACGGTTCTGATCTTGTTTGTGCTAGCCTAGAGGCCGTGGACCCATTTTCGGCAATGTTCGAAGATGGGATTGCACCCATTCGCGTGTCGTATTACATAGAGCCGGTGTTGGGTCGGGTTAGGGCAGCTTATGATTTTTCTGGCAAAGCCGGAAGAGGGTGAATTGAGTAGGGTGGTAATGGTTACACTTACACATGATGTGATGGTTAAGTTGTGTGAAGATGATCTTATTCTACGCCTTTCTCCGACTATCTTGATGAATGTGAATAAGATCGATCTTACTAGCTAGCTAGGGTTTACTACAAGGGTTTATATATGTACAACTTTGTGTTTGCTAAAGAAACACTTGAATTTTCAAAACCACATTAGTACCAATAAGTTAATTTTGTACTTATGTATTTGTCATGGTACTCATGAGTATCAAATGGTTTTACAAAACAAAATGGTTGTGACAATCCATTCAATTATTTATTTTTGTGTTTCGATCAATTTCTTATTTGAGTTTAATAGGGTGCTTTTGATCATCATGGTTGTGACAAGCCTTCCAAGTAACCCATAATAAAATGGACACATTTCATGAATTGTGTATTTAAGTTTCTTTGGAGACCATTAGACATCACCATCAAACATGTTCTAACTCGATCTGAAAGCTTGTAGATATTATTGTAGTAAATATATCCGTACGTCTACCAATTCCTTGTTCTCATATGTAATTGAATATATTAGCATTTGAAGATAGAGCATCTTACAATTCATTGTTCTCTACTTCTCTTCCATATTTCCAAAGATGATTGTGTCCCCTCATCCGATCTTTAATTTAATTTGCAGAAGCTCCCACAATGACGTACGTGTAGATTAATTATAACCATAGGAGGCCACATGCAATGAACATTTTCAAACTTATCAAAAAAAGAACATTTTCGAAGCTAATATATGTGTCCTCTAATTTTTTTTTTTTAATAAACAGAGGAATAACCAAAAGCATAATCCTCTATTTTTTTTTGGACAGTAAGAAAGAGCATAATCCTCTATTTAAAAAAAAAAATACAACCATTGAGGAGGGGGCATAAAACCTAACTCCTCAAAAAAGAAAAAAGAAAAAAAAAACTAACTCTTCAAAAAGAAAATAAAAATAAATGGAGCGACTAAAACAATATTACTCCTCAATCAACAAAGAAAAAAATGACAACGAGCATCCAAGTACCTAAAGTACTTAAATTGGAGGTCAAAACCATGAAGCGTTGGATTCACTAATAATCCGGCCATATACATATATATTGACATATTCTTTTTAGGATTAGGAAAAGGTCTATAAAAAATGAACTTATTTAATAACACTTTTGAGCTAATTAAATCAACTGATATATGTATATTCTGTGTGTGTGTAAATATATATATATATATATGTATATATATGTATGTATATATATGTATGTATATATATATATATATATATGTATATATGTATGTATATTATGTGCCGTTTCTCCCAATTAACATGTTTTATAGTTCTTATTTACTAATTAATGTTGGTTGGTGTTGCAGTTGATGGAGCATCTACTTCTTGGAAATTTGGAAATGCCGGCCGCCCTCTTCTCTGTTGCTTAATTAATTTACATGCATGTATATATATATTCCAGATATATAGATCGAAATGAATAGATTTAACATGAAACGAATTAGGAAATTAAACAGAGAGGAAATAGACGAGGCCTTCTAGAATATAGAGGTGGCCGGACAAGCTTTATAAAGACCAACAGGTTGTGCTGATGAGCATGCGCGCATTATCATAAACAGTAGGACGATGACCATTACCTACTTAACTAAAATTATACTTTTTATTCATATTAATTACATCTCACATAAACTAATGAAGATCACAGAGTAATTTATTGAGTCAGAAAATAGGAACTTGATTACCCAAAGAAGAAAATAAAGTACTACAGTAATAGTTGACGTTATCTTAGTGCTTTCTCCATAATGGACAACATTTCTCAACCAATGATCGTCGTGATAATTTAAATTGTTTCCTAATTTATATTAAGGTGGTTGGAAATTAATGCTTCCGGTGATCAAACGAGCATGCCATGGGCTTCACGTAGATACATCATTTCTCCCATGCCCCATCCTCATTGTCTAGCTAGGAAAAATTCTATAAGATAATTACTGATGAAAATTGTGTTACATTTCCATCGGTTTGGCATACTTCTCAGTTCTCACACCCAACCAAAAATCGACTTCCGGCACTCAATTCATTAATTAAATCTTAGGATCATTTGGAAGGTAGATCAAGAGTCAAATAGCGTAATGGTAATATTTTTTCTGCAATTTTATATATTTAATTAAGTGGACCTCTTTTGCCAACGAATTTTTCGTTGGACAAAGTTGTTCCTTGGTTTTTTTTTTTTTTTTTTTCGGATATTAAAGCTTCCGGTGATTGAGCAAGCATGCGATCGATGGGCTTCCGTAGACCACATCATTTTCCCATCGCCGGCCAAATTGTATAGGAAAATTTCCAAGAGGCAATTTATGATGAAAAACGTGCACTCTATAGCAAAACTTTTTCATCGGTTTTGCATGCTTCCCACACCCAACCAAAAATTGACTTCTAGGGCCCAACTTATTTTCTAAATTTTACTTAGGGTCATTTGAAAGATATACCGAGAGTCAAATAGGGTATTGGCAATATTTTTTTTGCAATTTAAAAAATTAAATTAAGCGGATATTTTTTACCAACGAATTATCCGTCGGGAAAAGTTGTTCGTAGGTTTTTTTTTCCAGAAATTAATGCTTCCGGTTATCGAGCAAACATGCCACAGGCTTCAGCAGACCACATCATTTTCCCATCCCCCGCCAAATTTTCTAGAAAAATTTCCAAGAGGCAATATTTGATGTAAATCGTGTACTATAACGAACACTTTTTCATCGGTTTGGCATTCTTCCCACACCCAACCAAAAACCGACTTCCGGGGCCCAATTTATTTCCTAAATTTCACTTAGAGTCATTTGGAAGGTATACCGAGAGTCAGATAGTGTGATGGCAATTTTTTTTTTTTTTGCAATTTTAAAAATTAAATGAAGTGGACCTCTTTTGCCGACGAATTATCTGTCGGGAAAAATTGTTCTTTGGTATTATTTTTTATTTATTTATTTATTTTTGAAAATTAATGCTTCCGGTGACCGACCGAGCATGCCATGGGCTTCTGTAGACCACATCATTTTCCCATCCCCTTGCCAAATTGTCTAGAAAATTTTCCAAGAGGCAATTTATGATGAAAAGCATGTACTATATATATATGGCGAAATTTTCTCATCGGTTTGACATGTTTCCCTCATCCAACCAGAAATCGACTTTCGGCGTTCAATTCATTTCTCAAATTTCACATAGCTGAAAGTGAAATGTAGGAAGATCGATTATACTAGTAATCACTTTCAATTAACCAACTATGTCAACGCCTACATTAATGGTGGGCAAATTTTGTCTTGAACGGTTGAACCAACGTCATTTAGATGTTGAACAGTCTATTTCTGCTGCCAAGAACACTTAATTAAAGCACTAATTAAACATATATACTGATTTAGTGATTTTTCAATATTCAATGGCAGTTAGCAACTTAGCATCATTGAAAATGGAATCACAAAAATTCTGTTCATCGAAGAAATATTATTATGCACGTACGTACCAACCAATTAAGCCTCTAAGTTCTCTAACTGGCTAAGCACTAGTACTGTTTTAAACTAGTTTTCTAGCCAATTAATCTGTACTTAACCAGGCAAACCAAACCCTATATTATAAACAACAACTCTAGCTAATCAAGAAATTTATATCATCATATCACAGAAACCAGCATAATGTTGAGCAACTAACTCTTTTCAGAGGGAAAGATTCCGTTGTAGTTTACGACAAGAAATAGAAAGAAGAAGGGTCCAAAGATTTTCTTTTTATATATATATCAACTAACTCTAGGTTTGATTAGAAAATTACACAAGTTGTGTCTAATGATTCTACAATTGATTAGAAATTAACATGAAACATAATGCTTGTAAGTATCGAAGTTTGCTAGTCATATGAATCAACAAAACTCTAAAGTTCTCGATCTGCAAATTAAAGTACGTGCAGCCATTTATTTAATATGTATGAGGTATAAGACTACAATATGTGTGTTCAAAGAAACATAAGAGTTATTAAGTTATTATCTAAACAATTAAGATATATAGGGATATATCCCTTGCAATCGTTTGAAATTTTGGCTTTGATTGCACCAGGTAAGTGTATGATACCTCTTCTGTTCTTTTAAGAGAAATTACAGTACGCCACTCTGAAATATTTTCGATTGATGTATTAATTTGTTGGGTGCCTTTGAGCATACCATTGATGTTGTTGACAACTAATTAACCACTTAGGTTCAATAAGTGGTAAATATATACTTTATTAATTTGTAAACTCATGCAACTAGCTAGTCATGGTGTGAGCTAGGGTTTGTCTTAAAATCTCCATATTATTAATAGTAAAGACTCGACTTAATATTATAGATTTTTGTGCCAAATATGTGAAATATATATGTACTCGATCCATTTGCACTTATATACTAGGCATAAACATGAAATGAGCTCGTGTCAACTAAGATCAACACGTACCTAAGATCAAATGTATCAATTCTCTTCGAAGAAACGCTATGACTCTTAGAATTATTATTATACTTGGTTCTTCCTAATAAACAAAATGATTGTTCGCCCAATAATTAGTAAGTACATACGTACATTGTCCAAAAAAAAAAGTAAGTACGTGCCTAGCTTTTATCTTTATCCTAGTAATTACTAAGATGTAAGAACAATTAATTAACTTCAATTTCATTAGTCCGTACATCAAGTATGAAGTTTAGAAAGTAAACGCAATATATATATTTATTTTTAGAGTAAGAGGATTTTATTGAAAATGATCAAATACAGTACAAGTAATAGGGTGCATGCAGTAGCATCCCGGCCAATTAAACATCTAAGGCATCATGATCAGCCTGGATACAATTATATTACAACCAAGTAGGGAATTTTGTAAGACTTATATGGACTTAGCATTAAGTTTACATTGAGAATCAACAACTTACCATAAATGTGTAGAACAAGTAATTTGAGAATCTTGAAGTCTCTATTCCTAGATATCATAATCAATGTGTATCTAATTAGTGATTATGTTAAGGATCTAATAATATCTTGGTTCACAAGATATTACATAAGACATGCAATAATCAAATAGGTTTTGGACTTAATTGGTTTCCTTTACTAGCTATGGGAGGACACCAAGGCTAAACCAATCCCTATATTAAACTAGAGTCCCTGCACTCTCACATCATCTTTGTCAAGAATCTCGCCCCATAGAGAGTTATCGGAACTAGAGAGAATACATTAAGGTTAATAAATTATGCTTGCCAAGTACAGTATCGTTGATTCTTGATTGCAACATGAGCAAGTTCATGTACCACCTTATTGCAACAACGAGGTGCATATGAACATGAAATGGATTGAAAACGCCTTAGAAGATCCTTGATCCCATCCAATAGGTGCCCATCTATAGCTAGTAATTTCTCATCTGGGTCATAAATAGAATTCACAACAGCTTGTGCATCCATCTCCAGAACAAGATAAAGTAAACGCAATTAAGTGATCTAATTAATCATGTTCGTGAATTAATTAATGTTTAACAGGTTAATTAAAATAATGTGAAGATTCGAGAAAACTGTGTTTGCATAAATTAAATTGTCGTGCTGATTAGATGAAGAGGATTAAGGTGGCGCCAAGTAGGGGATTTTGGGGTTCGTTTAATTTATTAATTAAACTAGAAGTTTGTTAACAGAAAATGACTAAATGTGGGGAATCACATCCACTTAGATGCATGTACCCAAGAAATAGGCACATATCATTTTATGAAGTAATTTAAAAAGAAAAATTAGTTGACCATAGGCCGACATATCTTCTCCGGCTACGTGGGGATTTTCTACACATGGGAAAATATATATATGAATCATATAGATCTTTTTATCATTAGAAAAAAAAATATATAGAAAAATTTACGTGATTTGCCTTGGAAACCGTAATTGCATGCTATTCCTTAATGTTGGAGATGCTTTTAGACCGTAATATATTGCATGCTATTCCTTAATGCTAGCAGCAGAGGCATTTTACATCCTTAATTATTTTATATGCTAAGGATTTGAATTTGAAACATTTGGTATATGTTGGACTTCTCTCTTTTTCGATCAATAAAAGAACACCCTCTATTTTCAAAATAAGAAAAACAGAAGAGAATTGTGTAACGACCAAGGCTTCGAAAATGACATATTCCGGCCTTAAAAATAGATTTATAGCAAAATCAAAACCTAGTAAACGATTAATGCATGAAGTCATGCATGATGTCTTTTAATTAGCAGATCATGGCAAGCTGATGTTGTCATGTACATCATATGATTCATATATCATTTTCAACTCTAATTAATATTTGTCTTGATAATTGACTATAGTATATATAGAACTGGGTGCTCAAGAGACTGGCCGGTTGTTAATGATCTTAATTGGAAGAAGTAAATTAGGACTTTGTTTCGTTCTTTTAATTCAGTCTTATATATGCTTTCATGTCCCACATGAGTGTAATCGGGCAATACATCTATTAGCTAGGAATGCACTTGTTCCCATAATTTCACGTTTCGATTGAAAATTGAAATATGATGGATGACCTAAATGTGTCATATATGCACAAAAAAAAAAATACAATGCATCTTAGGGTTGTACGCAAAAATTAAGGAATTTGGATTATTTTATTGTTTGGATCGAGGAAAAATATTTAAAAAAATGGAGATTTCAAATTAAGGGTTTTACAAACATAAGTTTAATAAAAACCAGCAAAGAATATTAGGTCATTCATGGCTAGCTCGTGTGGTTCACGACTCACCATTAATATTGAGATCGAATAAAGTAAAGTTTAGGGTTTAATGAAATAGTACAGCTCTTGGTACGTACTATGTGAAGTAAGTGATGACGCTGAATTAAGTTATAATTAAGCAATAACGTGTACAACTCTTGCTTAATTCGCTTCTTGCTCAAGGAACAAATCAAAGCATTGAAGCCACTCTTGTCCATTTAATCATTCAATATAAGCAATATATAATTTGGAGGCGCTTCTCAAAAAAAAAAAAAATGTCAAAAAGGTGTTGTCACCCTAAAGTACATACAAATTAGGGTTAGTTTAATTTACCCCCAAGTACTATGTTTTCAAACAGAAAGATCCTCCTGCTATATTTGATGTTCAATTATTAAGAAAAACCCTTAGCTTTCAAGAAACTTTCAAGGAAAAGATCTTTTGGAAACCCATTAATTATCATCGACTATTTAAGCTTTAAAAGTCAAACCCATATTTTTTGTGGTTGGTTAATTTGGCTCAGTGGAAATTAAGCCACACGAAAACATGCATTGCATGTAAAGGCAAGATCTTCTTCAAGATTTGGACGGTCTTGCTGGGATGATCTCCACCCTTGATCTGCGTAATCAGAACCACCTCCAGCTAAATTGATATGGTTGACAATGAAATTATTGTCATTCATATATAAGATTTTTTTGAATTTGGTTAACTGAGATTCATGTGTTATATATGATTTTCTTTTGACTTTCTCTGTGCCCTTTTTCTCCTTTTCAAAACTTAGATGATCGATGTAGATCGAAGAAGAAGAATAACTATTCTCTTCTGATGCAAAGGGGACTTTCTCGATCTGTACGTGCCCTTTTTGACTTTCTCCTTGTATGAGCTTTGATTGTTTGACAAGAAATTTAAGACCAAGGAATTTCCCTCTCCTTAATTTCCATGAAATAATGGAACAAATTAAAAAGAAGACTATAGGGAAATCCCCCTTGTGTTAAATTAAGGCTTTGATTGTCTGCCAAGAAAAGTAATTAAGACTAAATAGTAGAAGATACAACCTTTGCATCAGAAGAGAATAATTCTTCTTCTTCTACATCATCTAAGTTTTGAAAAGGACCTAGCTAGCTAGCTTGCCAAGAATTACAGTAATATCTAGACAGCATGTGATTGTTTTACTAATTCTATCTTATCGATCGCTGGAATTAACTAAGGCCATATAATCACAAAGTTTGATTTGAAACTGGATTATTAAATATCATGCAAGATTTGTACAGAGGCTTAATCAAGGCATTAGTTGACATTAATTCTTAGATTAATAGTGCTGTCTTGAAGTTAGTGTGATTACTGATAGAGAACACACAATTATTTCTATTTTTTTTCTTGACAGAATCTTTCCTCTTCCTGGCTTATTAATTATTATTTTTCTTTATTCATACTCATCGATTATTATAATGTGTTAGGTCGGCATTTCGTAGGATATTGTTAGGATTTTGGATTCTTGGACAGCTCAAATAAAATGGCATTTCATTTATTTTTGCATTACCTAGATACATTGAGGACCTAGAAAGTAAACTTTGAAGTTTTGTTGTACTCGATCATTTTCCATGCATAATATATATCGGGACACACAAGTCTAACAACATTAATAAATTTTTCATTTTTTCAAGAAATGAATTTAATAAGAAAAAAAAATTATTTTCTTTTTTAATCAAATCATTTCTTAAAAAATTTATGATAAATTTTGGAGAAATCGATGAGTTGTTATTAGGCTCAAATTTGATGGTCACTCTGAAAAATTCCTCGTTACGGGCCTATTTTCTCTATAAAAGAAAGTAAGAAACTAGAACAAGGAACCTCTTCAAAAAAAAAAAACTAGAACAAGGAAGTGTAGATTGACTGGTAATACACTAATACCACTTCACTATTTTTATGTATTTTTTTTAATTTTTTTTTATGTAGCTATGTATATTCTATGATACATGTCGATCATTAGAACAATGAGCTATGTATATGATATGATAATGATACTGAGCTATTATACCAAGCTACAAAAATACAGATTATAGAGTATATAAGTTGACCATTTGTTAGTTTTGTGTACTCCTAAAGCTATATATATACCCTTCTTTGAGTTCTTTCACTTCAAACTTGGAGGAGACAGAGCCACAGCTGTCAGTCTGAAACATACAATATTAATGCAACTCTCATAAATTTTCAGACCCATTTCTGGATACACTTTCTGCTTCAGCCCCAAACCCCATGGATACGTGCCTTTTCTTTTCATGAACATTAAACAAGGCTTTGTGGGCTCATTTTGAATCGTATTGGGAAGTGAAATAATAGTAAATATGGAGAGCAATAGTGGTGATATATACAGAGTGAGTAGCGCTCGTCTGAGCAGTTCAAACATTTGGAGGAACAGTACCATGGATGTTTTCTCCAAGTCTTCACACGATGAAGACGATGAAGAAGCGCTGAAATGGGCTGCCATTGAGAAATTGCCCACTTACTTGCGTATTAGGAGAGGCATTCTCACCGAGGAAGAAGGCCAAGCCAGAGAGATTGACATCAAGAATCTTGGGTTGCTGGAAAGAAAGAATGTGTTGGAGAGGCTGGTGAAAGTTGCTGATGAAGATAACGAGAAGTTCTTGATGAAGCTCAAGGACCGGATTGATCGGTAAGCTTCATATCTCAATTGGCTAGCTTGTATATATGGTGAAAAGGGTACCTACTATTTTTGCATACCATGGAAATGTTTCAATGAGCTTGTGTAGTTGTGTTTAGATGGTGTTTGAGAAAAGTTCTGTATGTCTTTTCCATTTTTGAACACAGGGTTGGGCTTGATATTCCAACGATTGAAGTCCGGTTCGAGCATTTGAATGTGGAAGCAGAAGCTTATGTAGGAGGCAGGGCGCTACCTACAATCTTCAACTTTTCTGTTAATATCTTGGAGGTAATTCCTCTTTAGTTCATGAATTGAAAGGGGTTAATTTCTTTTGTATATAATTTTATGTGTAAGACTTTTTTTTTTGTCAAATTTGAAGGGGTTCCTGAGTTTTTGTCGCATTATTCCAACTAGAAAGCACCCGTTACCAATCCTTGATGATGTTAGTGGAATTATTAAACCAAAAAGGTAAATGGATGGAGCTAATTACTGATATAATCATCATGCCTATACCTTTAAACTGTCCATTTCTCATTTTTCTAATTCAACCTCTGCAGAATGACACTGCTTCTAGGCCCCCCAAGCTCTGGAAAAACCACATTGCTTTTGGCTTTGGCTGGAAAACTTGCTAAAGATCTAAAGGTGAGGATAATAAATTCCAGTGTACGTTGCTTACATGCAATCCCTCAATTACAGAGTTGTTTCGCCTCATGAGTGAAAATTTTGAAATTTCAGTCTTCTGGGAGAGTTACATATAATGGACATGGGATGGAAGAGTTTGTACCGGAGAGGACATCGGCTTATATTAGTCAGTATGATCTCCACATAGGAGAAATGACAGTGAGAGAAACTCTGGCTTTTTCAGCAAGGTGTCAAGGGGTTGGAGGACGTTATGGTTAGTGATTGAAACAGCAAGAAAATTTGTCATATGAATTCTGGTAGAATTTTTAAGAATCTAAATTAAAATTTTTATTTTGAAAATTTTCAGAAATGTTGGCCGAGTTATCAAGGAGAGAAAAGGCAGCAAATATTATGCCAGAGAAAGATCTAGATATCTACATGAAGGTATGAAAACAGTTGGAAGAGAAAAATTTATACTTCTAGTACTTTTTGTATGTAACATATATATTTCACCAATTGCTTAAGAGAGCTATTTTCATTTATCTAGAAATGCTTCTCAACTTTTGCAGGCGGCATCATTAGAAGGGCAGGAAGCTAATGTAGTTACAGACTACATACTCAAGGTTGGTTCATTATCATTCTTAAGTTTAAGCTCAATTTATAAAGTATATACAAAAATTTGTATGGTCCTATATATTACAGAACTTTGTATGGTCCTATATATTACAGAACTTTGGATAATTTATTTCAGATACTAATACAAACTCTGCAGATTTTGGGACTTGAGGTTTGTGCTGACACCATGGTGGGGGATGAAATGGTTCGAGGTATTTCTGGCGGACAAAAGAAGCGAGTCACAACAGGGGAGATGCTGGTTGGACCAGCAAGAGCTCTTTTTATGGATGAGATATCAACTGGTTTAGACAGTTCAACAACATTTCAGATAGTGAATTCCCTCAGACAATCCATCCACATCCTCAATGGAACTGCTCTTATTTCTCTTCTCCAACCAGCACCGGAAACCTATGACCTATTTGATGACATTATTCTTCTCTCAGATGGGCAGATTGTATACCAAGGTCCCCGCGAAAATGTGCTCGAGTTCTTTGAGTATATGGGTTTCCAATGTCCAGAGAGGAAAGGGGTTGCTGACTTCCTTCAAGAAGTAATATTCTAATTGAGACTCCCTTTCTCGTCTTACCACTTTTTTGTTCTTTAGAAAGGCTGGACTTCATTTTAACCTTTCATTTCTTCTGCACCATAGGTGACATCAAAGAAGGATCAGGAGCAGTACTGGTCACAGAAAGAAGAGCCTTATAATTTTATATCTTCCAAGGAATTTGCTGAAGCATTTCAATCATTTCATATTGGTCGAAAACTTGGTGATGAGCTTGCTACTCCATTTGACAAGTCCAAAGGTCACCCTGCCGCTTTAACAACTAAGAAGTATGGTGTTAGCAAGAAGGAACTGCTCAAAGCTTGCATTGATAGAGAATATTTGCTTATGAAGAGGAATTCGTTTGTCTACATTTTCAAAATGACCCAGGTATGTGGTATTTAAGCACTAAACCTTTAGCTGAGTGTTGGAAAATATTTCAAATTACTGGACATTCAACATATGAAATTCAGTGAAGTATGCTTATTAATTACTTGTGTTTTGTACTTTTGTTTCAGCTCACTCTATTGGCTTTTATATCAATGACACTATTTTTCCGGACTGAGATGCACCGTGATACAGTTGCGGATGGTGGGATTTTCATGGGTGCTATGTTCTATACAGTCATCATAATTATGTTCAATGGGTTCTCTGAGCTTGCCTTGACTATCATGAAACTTCCTGTATTTTTCAAGCAAAGAGACCTTCTCTTCTATCCTGCTTGGGCATATTCCTTACCAGCATGGATCCTTAAGATCCCCATCACCTTTGTAGAAGTTGCCATTTGGGTGTTCATGACATACTATGTAATTGGTTTTGATCCAAATGTCGAAAGGTGAGAAAGAAAGCATCATAGACATCATATTTCCTATTTATAGCTCAGACTCTTGGTTTCAGAATTTGATGCCAACCCTCAATGGCAGGTTTTTCAAGCAATATCTTTTGCTCCTATGCATTAACCAGATGGCATCCGGACTATTCCGATTTATGGGGGCATTAGGGAGGAATATAATTGTTGCCAACACATTCGGATCTTTTGCTTTACTTGCAGTTCTGGTTATGGGTGGCTTTATCTTGTCCCGAGGTGAATATAAGTGAAATTGATCTATCTAGAATTTTCACTTCTTCCTGATCATATGTAACATATTACGGATGGCTTTTAATGCTTATAATATGTTGTTTATCATCAGAGAATGTGCAGGCGTGGTGGTTATGGGGTTATTGGATCTCACCAATGATGTATGGCCAGAATGCTATAGCTGTCAATGAATTTCTTGGAGACAGTTGGAGTCATGTAAGCATAAAAGTTAGAGGATTTGGGGAACTAACTTAGAAAGCATTTTAACTGATATGTTTATGGATGTGTTTGTATCACAGATTCCTCCTAACTCAACAGAGTCGTTAGGAATTATGGTCTTGAAGTCCCGTGGGGTTTTCATAGAAGCATATTGGTACTGGCTTGGAGTAGGAGCTACAATTGGATATATTTTTCTATTTAATTTCTTCTACACTTTAGCCTTGAAGTATCTTTAGGCCTGGCAATTGGGGCCGCCAACCCGCCAACCGCACGAAACCCACCCATTAAAAGCCCACCTGTTACGTCCGTTTAAAATTCGTGCCAAAATTTCTCAACCCGTTAACAGCCCATTTATTAATGGACGGAATCGTGTTAGCCCACGGAACCCATATTAACCCATTAAGAAGAGGGCGTTTTAGGAATTGTGCTACACGATAGGATCTATTCGAGATTTCGAGTCTCTCACACTGGTCTCACAAAGTCAGGTCTCTCAGTCTCAGAGACTCAGACCTAGCGTCTTTACCCATTCAATCTCTCACAACCTCCGAGTCTCCGACGTCGTCTCCGTCAGAAATCAACGGCGGCTTGGCTTATCTTGGTGGCGGAAGCTCCAGTGGTGGTACAAGGTGTTCTCTCGCCTTTCACCGATCCAGTATTTGAGGTTAGAATCGTGAATTGGATTTTGATTTGGGGACTCTGTGTGAGTTCTTCTTTCTGACCATAGCTTACTCTACTGGTTTCTTGTTTAGAATCAATTACTCTACTGGTTGTTAATTTGCATATCTTAATTGATTGGAAAACTTGGAACTGATGGAGTCGTGTGAGAATGACCCAATCATTTGTCTAATATGTGAGCTGGTGATCGATAATATTATGTACGTGTAAGAGCCAATTAGCCAATTATGTATGTGAGCTGTGAACTTGCAAGGAAATCAATGATAGAAGTCTATTTCAAATTCTATTAATTATTAAAACCATGAATGTTTCTTGTTTGCTGAGATATATATTGAAACTTTGACGATTTGTTAAATCAATCTAATAGAATGAAAGCATCAATCTATCATTCCTTTTAAGTTTTAAGGGACAACAAGTTATATGGTCTAAATTCTTTGGAATTGAAGCTTTTTACTGATACATTATCTTCTCTATTTGATGTGTATGTGGAAAAGTGGTCAAATCCTAATGCTTCAAGTTGTTCGATGAATGAGACTTCTTCTCAAACTGAAGGTGAAGACATTATTTTTGAGGTAACACATAATTTGCTGTGTTATAGTTTTAAATTTGATAGTCTATTTGCTTGTGAAGATATTATAATAGTATGTTATCTTAGTTTTTTCTTGGCTGCTGCCTTGTCATTGCATTCAACTTCGGCTCAGTATAAGCATGATTTTGTAATTGGAGATAGAAACCCCAAACCATGCATGCGTAGATAGAAACTCTGTTCCATTGTAGCTAGATAGGTCTCTAGCTGCCTCTCTGGGATTGCTGTTTGCTGTGTCCTTTTGTCATTGATTCTTTGCCTCTTTCTTTCTCTAGGGCTTAACAATAATTAAAATACAATGAGAATCAAACAAGCTATATGTATATGATGTGTTTATAAGGCTAGGAATGGTATATTAAACTAGAAAACCAACAAAAAACAAAAAAACAAAACAATACATTGAATTTGCTAATCCAGTTATAGAAGCAAGTTGAAACTAAGTCAATCTCGATGACAACAATGACAGTATATATTAACCAAAGGAATTGACAGGATCAATGTTATATCATATATATGGAGATCTGTTTCCCGTCCCCTTGTAATTTATATATAATGGTCATTCTATATATATAACTTACTTATATAATTCTGTTCGTGGTCTAGTTTGTCTTGAGTTTGCTAGTGATGTTGGTTGTTCTCTTGTTGCTTTGCTCAACCTTTCTTGGCTTTTGATGCATCTTTTGCAGTTACCTAGATGATCATACGGTCTTTACTTTCTAGGCTTTAATCATAATTTTTTTTACTGGTATGGTACTTATATATGGTACTTATATATCATATTATTGACTCAGATGGAACCTAAGCCTAACTGTGTTATAAATTGATGTTATGAGTATTTGTTGCTAAGTTGCTAACTATTGTTTGGTGTTCACCATGGAGGTAATTATATCTCGTGTTATATGTTCATTGTTTTGATTTTGATGTAGGATTTTGATGCTTTGTACAAGAATGGGACAAGTTCAAGTGTGAAGACTGAATTCCACAGGTATCTTGATGAAGAAAGGTTGGATAGAAAGAAAGAGTTGGATGTTCTTTCTTGGTGGAAAATGGAGCAATTCCGGTATCGTATTCTATTTCATTTGGCTCGTGATGTGCTAACGATTCCTATTTCTACGGTTGCCTCGGAATCTGCGTTTAGTATTAGTGGTAGAGTATTAGATCAATATCGTAGCTCCTTATTGCCAAACACTGTTCAAGTGTTGCTATGTACCCGAGATTGGATTTTCGGCAAAAAAGGTAATTTCTATATTGCTTGGTTGTATTAATTTCTTATCTTCCCATGATGTGAATATTTATTTCATTTTAATTTGCCTCCCTTTTTTTTATACATTGTAGACCAAGACCGAGCTGACTTGGAGCAACTCACCGAAGACATATTTGATTTGACATTGGATGGACAAAGCCACACCAGCTGAAGGCATTTTTATTTCGTTTTTATTTTAGTAAATGTAACATTCTAATTTTAATACAATATGTTTCTTCTCAAAAAAAAGAAGAAGTGTCAAGTAAATGATTGACTTTGAATTTCTACAATAAGTCTGCTAATTAACCTCATCAACTAGTTGATTTCCAAGATCACCGGCATAATTAAACGGTTTAATTTAAGCCCAATCATATGTTTAATTTAAATGGATCTTAACGGGTTAACAAATGGTAACCCACAAATTTTTTTTTAAAAAAAAAAAAAACTATTAACGGGTCTTAACGGGTTCCGACGGATAATTCGCGAACCCGTCGGGTTTAGCCCGTTAAACCCGTTAACTTAACGGGTTATAACGGGTTCAACCCGTTAACACCGCAACCCGTTAAAACCGGCCCGCAACCCGCCAAGCCCGCCCATTTGCCAGGCCTAAGTATCTTGATCGTAAGTGCCTTTGTTACATTTTTTTAGTGTCTCCAAAACTCTAAATGGTAAAAATTTTCTTATACTCTGAACAATATTCCTGCAGCATTTGGAAAGCCTCAGGCAGTACTATCCAAAGAGGCTTTAGCTGAGAAAATTAGTGCTAGCACTGGAGGAAACATAGAGCTATCATCAAGAGGAAAGAACTCTTCAGGTGGGTCAAATGGCTCCTAAACTTATGTCTCCCTTCTTGCTTGTGTATTCAGTCTATAACATGATTTCTTGGTAGACAATGCAGACGCAAAGAATGATAGTCGAAGAAGTGTATCATCTAGAACACTGTCTGCAAGAGTAGGCAGCTTTAATGCAGCCACTGAAAACAGGAAAAGGGGGATGGTTCTTCCTTTTGAACCCCTTTGGATTACATTTGATGAAATCAAATATTCTGTGGACATGCCCCAGGTACTTTAATTTTTATGTAAGACACAAGAATGTCCAATAAAATGGTCTTTTTTGTTTTTGATTATTAATGACATTTGTTACACATATACGTATCAAGACAAGTAATGCAGAGCTTGATCAACTAATTCCTAGAGCTGATTGAATGCATCTGAACCTGGAATTTTATGCATGGTTGCAGGAAATGAAAACTCAAGGGGTAACTGAGGATCGGCTACCACTTCTAAAGGGTGTGACTGGTGCTTTTAGGCCTGGAGTCTTAACAGCTCTAATGGGCATTAGTGGTGCTGGAAAGACTACTTTAATGGATGTCTTGGCAGGAAGGAAAACTGGTGGATATATTGAGGGAGGAATAACCATTTCTGGGTATCCAAAAAAACAAGAAACATTTGCTCGTATATCAGGCTACTGTGAGCAAACCGATATACACTCTCCTCATGTTACAGTATATGAGTCTTTGGTTTATTCTGCATGGCTCCGGTTGCCCCCTGAGGTTGATTCCACAACTAGAAAGGTATACTCTTAACCTATCCTTATCTTTTATTGGGGTCTTGAGGTTGCACATAAGTTCATGAATTATGTGCTCTCTGTTCAGTCAAGTTTGTTGACCATAAATCTGATTAATGGCTTTGCAGATGTTTGTTGAGGAAGTCATGGAGCTTGTGGAACTGACCTCAATAAGGGAAGCACTTGTGGGATTGCCGGGAGTGAATGGTCTCTCAACCGAGCAGCGTAAAAGGCTAACCATTGCTGTAGAACTTGTTGCCAACCCGTCCATAATTTTTATGGACGAGCCAACCTCTGGCCTTGATGCCAGGGCTGCAGCTATTGTAATGAGAACAGTAAGGAATACAGTGGACACAGGGCGAACTGTAGTCTGCACCATCCACCAGCCGAGCATTGACATATTTGATGCTTTCGATGAGGTGTGATACCTTTCCTGCATTAGTACTAGACAATTTTTAATATGCTACATGATGTTGCAAGAACTGAAAAATCATTGTCCTACGTACTGCAGCTGTTTCTTTTGAAAAGGGGAGGTGAAGAGATATATGTTGGCCCTCTAGGCCGCCATTCTTCCCATTTGATAAAGTACTTTGAGGTAAGGCTTAAAACATCATGTTGCTCATATAAGTCTGACATGTTTAGAAGAGGTCTCATATCCCCTCTCGTTCTCATATATGATTCAAAAGATATGCTGACATGGTTATGTCTTATCAAGGGAATTGATGGAGTTCCCAAAATCAAGGATGGTTACAATCCGGCAACTTGGATGTTAGAGGTCACTTCGGCTGCACAAGAAGTAGTTCTCGGCGTTAACTTTACCGCGATATACAGGAGCTCAGAGCTATATAGGTAGGTTACCCTTGATGTTTGAAATAGTAATTCAAAATGCATGTCTAAAAACTTGACCTGTTACTGTCATCAATTGCGTTCAAACCAAGTTCTAGTATGGGAGGTTGTTGGAGTTTGAAATGTTAAATTCAATAGGCAAATTAAGTCTTTGAACTTGAAGCCAACAATGCTTACTAATAAATTGTTAAATGGTTCAGGAGAAACAAGGACCTGATCAAGGATCTAAGTACCCCTCCACAAGGTACAAAAGACTTGTACTTCTCTACCAAATATTCCCAGTCTTTCTACAACCAGTGTATGGCTTGTCTATGGAAACAACATCTATCATACTGGCGAAACCCACCATACAGTGCAGTGAGACTGTTGTTCACCACCTTCATTGCCTTAATGTTCGGAACAATATTCTGGGATCTTGGCTCCAAAAGGTAAGTAGCACCTCAAGTTTAAGACACAATGTACTACATATTATGTGAAAAATGGAACCCTTAATCCCATAGTCGTTAATTTGACAAGAATTTCCTGAAAATGCAGGACGAACCAACAAGATCTGTTTAATGCCATGGGTTCCATGTATGCCGCTGTTCTCTTCATTGGAGTACAAAATGCCTCGTCGGTGCAGCCAGTTGTGGCTATCGAGAGGACAGTCTTTTACAGAGAAAGGGCTGCTGGAATGTACTCAGCATTGCCATATGCCTTTGGACAGGTATTTTACTCATCTAAAATATCAAGTTCAACGAGTTTGCGTTTTCAAAGGGTAGTGATTCATTTTAAGTACTCACCAAATTTATATATGATTTGCAGGTTGTGATTGAGCTTCCATACATTTTTGTCCAGACTGTGATATATGGAGTTATAGTATATGCCATGATTGGATTTGATTGGACAGTGACCAAGTTCCTTTGGTATCTCTTCTTCATGTACTTCACTTTCTTATACTTCACATTCTATGGGATGATGACTGTCGCCGTTACCCCCAACCACAACATTGCTGCCATAGTGTCCTCTGCCTTCTATGCAATATGGAACCTTTTCTCAGGATTCATCATTCCGCGAACAGTAAGTTCCTACAGTTAAATCCTATGTGCTCTTTTTTTTTTTAATAAATTTCATGATTTATGAACCCTTACTGAACCCTTACTTACAATAGACTCTAAATTTGTTTCATGTATGACAGAAAATGCCAATTTGGTGGAGATGGTACTATTGGATCTGCCCGGTTTCATACACATTGTATGGACTGGTTGCTTCACAGTTTGGAGACATAAAAGATGAAATGGATTCGGGTGAAACTGTGGAAGACTTTGTAAGGACTTATTTTGGTTACAGACACGACTTTGTGGGTATTGTTGCAGTTGTGCTTGTTGGGATTTCGGTGCTTTTCGGGTTCACCTTTGCCTTCTCAATCAAGGTATTCAACTTCCAAAAGAGATGAGGGACTTGAGAAAATACTATACATCATGTGAATACAAAGAAAATTCCATCCTTTCAAGTTTTGAACTATAATTTGGTTTCCTGAAATTTCAAGTTCTTCAGTAAGTGTGCAACTATATATACATTGGTTAGGATCGTAATTTCTTCTTAGTTTTTGAACAAGAGGCAAGCCAACTCCATCTGTACTTTGGAGTTTGATCTGAATTTTGTAATTGCATTTTACTTAATAGCATGTAAATTTCGTCTTTCTTTAATGAGATATATGGGTGCGGCTGTTTTGCACCATGATTTTGTTGCACCAGAGGGCGAAATTTCTTTCTTGCCCTTAATGAGTTTTTTTTTGTTTAGTCTCTCCCTCTCTCTCCTCACTGTGCCGGCCACCATTACGAACGGCGCCGCCGTCGCCGTCACCATCAACTTTCTCCGATTGCTTCGAAATTTATGTCATCGTGTTTATTACAACAAACCCAACAAGTTTAGTAACTAGGTCAAGGTGAGATTCGAATTAGATCATGAGATATCGGCGCCGGAAGTTTCCGAATCCTAAAACTTCCCGACTTCGATCCGCCTCCTACGGTGGTCGAAATTGAAATCCAAAGACAACACGAGGTTTCTGGGATTGAGGGCTTCAAAGCCCAGTAGGTTTTGAAGGTCGGAGGTGGCCGGAGATGGCCGGACCAAAAGCTTGAAATTCAAGCCGTTTTCGGCCATGCATGCGGCTATTTTTCTTTAAGGTTTGGTCTGAAACGGGGTGGGGAGGGTCGCCGGAACACGCCGCTACCTTTGGTGGGGGCGGTGAGGTGCGGGGGTGGCCGGTGGTGGTGGCAGCGCCGGCAACAGTGAGGAGGAGGAGGAAGAAATCGTGCACGGGGAGAAAGAGAGAGACCAAACAATAAAGACAAGGGTATAAATGTCAATTCACAAGTCAATTTGCCATTTAAATAATAACAAACATGAAATGAATGGTCTAGATGGAGCCACGTGGGTAGGTGCAACAAAATCTCGGTGCAATCCAGAATTGCCCGAGATATATATCTTTGCTATTGAATATTGATATGAAGTAAGCAATGACGCTCTGCAATATAGATGTAAGCAATGACGCCAATTGTCCAACAGTTTTTTTTTTTTTCTTAATAAGATTTCTTCATATCATGACTACAGGCTGGTATAAAATTATAAATCAAAATTTCTCACAAGAAAAAAATTAATAAATTCTTTAAGCGTTACTCCGACATTTTCAAGTAATCGCTTGTGTACACGTGTCAAGATCATGTAATTTGGCAGCTCATCGTAAGGCTGAATTTGCTACTTGATGTTCTAACATGCACATATGGGAGAATGATCGAGGCTCCTTCATGTTGTTATGTTTCTTACCCCATCTTCTTCATGATATGTAACTCATTTAATATTTTAATGATCTTCGTAATTATATAAGAACAAATACCATTTTTCCTTAATTCGGAATTTTGTTGTCACATTTTACTCCTCAAAGCTTGTTTTTTTTTTTTCTTATAATGTAGAAAAATAAAAATGTCTTAAACTCCTACTAATCTTGTGCTTATGGTGCATTCCCGCCGCCATTATTCTTTTCTTCTATAATTTATTAGGCTTCAAATAGTGTTCTAATTGGTCAACACTAACTAAGATCCTTGTAGATTACAATCATTACATGAACGAGGAAATTTTTTTTATACTTTTTTGTTTTTAAATACTTTCTCCATTGGGTATATGCCTCTAGCTGTAGCTAAAAAGGGGTTGACTCTTGACTGTGTCACTCGTGATGACTGATGACAGATTGATAAACATCTTATAATAATAATGCATTATGCATGTGCATGGAATCAAATTTAGAGTAATAATATGCAAAAGACCATGCAGTGTCCATGTATATTATATTAGTACGTTTTAGTTCAAGCATCAATTTATTTGATACAGATATACAATCTCTAACCTAGTTAATTTTTTGCAGCAATGATTTTTAAAACTAATTTAGGAAATAAATTGTTTGAATCGTGAAATTATCGTACGAGATGAGTTAAAATTGTACAAGAAAAAGGTTAATTAGTTGAGAAAGAATGAAAGATGGCTTGGCTTTTCATTTACTTTTTCTTTTTGCTCGCAAATGAAGTCTTCGAATTAAATACTAGTATGAAATCCGCGATATGTGCCACATTTTTTTTTGAGTTCTTGGACAGTTCAATACAGTACGTGTCTCTGATCTGTTCATTGAAGCAGAAACAGAAACTGCAATACTCACATGCGCCACCTCCAAAATATTTGGTGATCGAGCTGTGAGAAATTTGGGCTACGTAATGGTGTGCAGAGAAACTGTTTGTTAAAATATTGCCTAAAAGCTAGAGATTAGGGCAAGGACAAAATGTGTCGAGGGAGTGAAAGCCGAGCAGGTAAGGATCGAAGGTGTTCGACAAGTTATTTTAAAGAAACCAAGACAATGCAAATTAATTGATTGTGTGCTAGCTTCTTATTTATATTAATAGAATATATACTAAACACGTACTTGCAAAGCTATGCATGTCTCTAATTCGATCTCTATGTATGTAGTAAGGGATGATGACATGCATTTCTCATGTGACAAACACAAGTCATGCCATCTCTTTGAACACCGATCGAGGCCGATTTGAATTAATATATACTGGTTAGTGCTTAGCTTCCATGGAATGCTGCTTTCTCACATGAAAGTTCGTTAGACCAAAAGCTTGGTGGCTTCTATCTGATTATGAAGAAAGAAAGTCTTTATTTTGGCCAATGGTTATGAACTATGAAGAAAGTCTAGACTAGTGGGGAGGCTGGGGACAGTCCCATGATCGAGCACAGTAGTTGTGCACGTATATTTAAGCAGCTTTGATATGTGGAGAAGTTAAAGGAATCTAGTGCCATGGAAAATTTCTCCAAGTCTTCTTGCGAAGAAGACGATGAAGAAGCTCTTAAATGGGCTGCTATTGAGAGATTGCCTACTTACTTGCGCATAAGGAGAGGCATACTCGCTGACCAAGACGAGGGGAAAGCCAGAGAAATTGATGTCAAGAATTTAGGACTACTAGAAAGGAGGAATTTGTTGGAGAGGCTGGTGAAGATTGCAGATGAAGATAATGAGAAGTTCTTGTTCAAGCTCAGGGACCGCATGAATAGGTAAGTAAATTTCAATGGCTTTCTTGAAAAATGAAAGAACATTTTGTGTTTACCATGTCTAAGAAGAATTCAACTCTCTAGGTTTCTAATTTTCAATTTTAAACTCAGGGTTGGACTTGAATTTCCAACAACTGAAGTGAGGTTTGAGCATTTAAGTGTCGAAGCAGAAGCTTATGTAGGAAGCAGGGCATTACCTACAATGCTCAACTTCTCCATTAACATTTTAGAGGTAATTAATTCATTTTTTAACTAATGCTTTCTGTTATATATAGCTTGAACTTTGCTTATACAGTACATTTTTAACTCTCCCTGAAGGGGTTCTTGAATTACCTTCATGTTCTTCCGAGTAGAAAGAAACGATTGCCTATCCTCAATGGTGTTAGTGGAATTATCAAGCCAAGAAGGTAATTATACAATGGTGCTTATATTCATCAACATATATAGAGTACGTATCTTTAATTTAAACTGTTTCTCATATTATTTGTGTTGGGTTTGACGTATCCCTCCTTGGTGGATGTTGTGTGAGTCAAAAGAAGGTAGGTTCGGCAGGTATTGTAGGCTTCAAATATGTGGACAGCTAGTCCTTAATTGAAAAGCTACGGTAGGCACAAAGCATGGTAGGCTTGGTAGGCTTTGTAGGTAAAAGAAGGTATTGCATGTGGAAAGCAAAAGCTTTCATGGATATGTATATTATATTGTGTGTGTATGCTAGGCTTCTAGTTAGAACGTGAGGTGCATGCATGAAACAAGTATATATATGTAGGCATGCAATTGATGTAATTAACCCATGCAAGCTATGTAGAGCTGCTAGAGAGTGAGGGAGAGCAACTCAAAATGTAAGGCTCCTTTGTGTACAAAAGGAGTGGGTGCTGCTACACTCTGGGCAGTGAGTGTGTGAGAGAGAGATTCCACACAGGGTGAGCTCTACAGCTGGGGGAGCTATGAGATGTGTATAATCTCATAGGGTGTTCTCGGTGGCCTCAATCCGAGAGTGTCAACAACAAGCCACTGAGAGCTTGTGGGTGCAGACAGTTAAAAGAGTGTGTATAACTCTTGAGGTAGAGTATTCTTCTAGGTTGAGAGATGGGTGTACAAGGGGTATCCTGTTGGATACAAGGGCTCGGGTTTAGTATAGACTCTAGAGCGGGTTTATGGGTTATGAGATTTAACTCATGTATCTTGTACTTGTTATTCTTTCATAGTGAAGATGGTGAAAACTCTCCCATGGACGTAGGCATGAGATTTGCCGAACCACGTAAATAGCTGTGCACTATTTTTATATTTATCCTGCTTTATTGTCTATTGTTGCATGGTGGGAATCTCGGTTAATTCCGTGAATGGGAGTAAAATCCCAACAATTTGGTGGTCTGATTTCTGCAGAATGACACTGCTATTAGGCCCTCCAAGCTCCGGAAAGACCACATTTCTACTAGCGTTGGCTGGAAAACTTGGTAAAGATTTAAAAGTAAGGGTTATGCTACTATGTTAACAATAGAGAACTAGAGAAGTAGTGTTTAGTGTTTTTACCATAAGGTTTGATGTCATTGCTTTTAAATATAGCTTTCGGGGAGAGTTACCTACAACGGAGAGGGAATGGAAGAGTTTGTACCGGAGAGGACATCAGCTTATATTAGTCAACATGATCTCCACATACCAGAGATGACAGTGAGAGAAACTCTGGCTTTTTCAGCAAGATGTCAAGGAGTCGGACCACGTTATGGTACACCCTGTGCAATTTGACATGTCCAATATAATTTGAAAAATTCTTGAAAATCTGAATTTAAAAGTTTTAATTTGCATTTGGAACATTTGCAGAAATGTTGGTTGAATTATCAAGGAGAGAGAAGACTGCAAATATTATGCCAGATCCTGATCTTGATGTCTACATGAAGGTATTAGAAAAATTGGAGGAAGAAAAATGTTAGGAGAAACTTACTTTGTGTAGAGGTTTCTGCCATGATTCATATATACCAGAAATTATGCATGAGTTCCTTAAAAAGAGCATTTAATTTCCATTTCTATTGGTTTTTTTTTTCTCCAGGCAGCTGCACTAGAAGGACAGGAAACCAATGTAATTACAGATTATATACTCAAGGTATATAATCTAGCTAATGCCTTACTTGTTAAAAAAAAAAATTAAGCTAATGCCTTGCTTATATTAATGATAATAACTAGTTCTGCATACTTCTTGTTTGTGCTCAAAAGAATTTTCAATTTTTTCGGCTAACATCTATTTTTTGCTAATAAAACTGTGCAGGTTTTGGGGCTTGAAGTTTGTGCTGACACTATAGTAGGGGATCAAATGAGACGAGGTATCTCCGGTGGACAAAAAAAGCGACTCACCACAGGTAGAACATAGAAATTGCTTGTCTGGAACCGGACACAAATCTTCCTACCAATTCCTACACGCTCATAGTGTCACAGCATACTTAATTTGGCTGATTATTCTTTTAATCAAATAATTACAGGGGAGATGCTGGTTGGACCATCAAGAGCACTTTTTATGGATGAGATATCAACCGGCTTGGACAGTTCAACAACATTTCAGATAGTGAATTCACTCAGACAATCCATCCACATTCTCAATGGAACTGCTGTAATCTCTCTCCTGCAACCAGCGCCGGAAACTTATGATCTGTTCGATGATATTATTCTACTCTCAGATGGGCACATTGTGTATCAAGGTCCCCGCGAGAATGTGATTGAGTTCTTTGAGTATATGGGCTTCAAATGTCCAGAGAGGAAAGGAGTCGCTGATTTCCTCCAAGAAGTAACGACTTAGCCATATATCCTTTAAATTAATTCATTTCTTTCACCAGAGAGATTGGACTAGATTACAAGTTTTATATTGGTTTTTGTTTCTTGCATGACAGGTGACATCATGGAAAGACCAGGAGCAATATTGGAGCCATAAAGATAAGCCTTATAGCTTTGTCACTTCCAAGGAATTTTCTGAAGCATTGCAGTCATTTCATATTGGTCAAGAACTCGGTGATGAGCTCGCTAGACCTTTTGACAAGTCTAAAGGCAACCCTGCATCTTTAACAACTGAAAAGTATGGCGTCAGCAAGAAGGAACTGTTCAAAGCTTGTATGTCTAGACAAATTTTGCTCATGAAGAGGAATTCTTTTATTCACATTTTTAAAATTACACAGGTAAGAAGCATATAACCATTGAACTTCAAACTAAACTAAATAGAAAAAAATCATAATGTGGATTGTATTCCCTAGAAGACAATGATATAAAATTCCGTAAATGCAAAAGTGTACGTTTGTACGTCAACCCTCAAATTTAATTAAATTAAATACTTCTATTGGTTTTGGTTTCAGATGATTCTAGTGTCTTGTATAACAATAACATTATTCCTACGGACTGAGATGCACCGGGGTACTGTCGAAGATGGTGGGATATATATGGGAGCATTGTTTTACACAATGATGATAATTATGTTCAATGGCTTTTCAGAGCTTGCTATGACTGTCATGAAGCTTCCTGTGTTTTTTAAGCAAAGGGACCTTCTCTTCTATCCTGCCTGGGCATACTCTTTGCCAACATGGCTGATAAGGATCCCTATGACCTTTGTGGAAGTTTCCATTTGGGTGACCATTACGTACTACACTATAGGTTTTGATCCAAACATTGGAAGGTGAAAACTAATTTACATAAATTTCATTAAAAAATTTAGATTCAGAATCATTGGTTATGGAATTTTATGAAAATCTGTATTTGCAGGTTCCTCAAACAGTTCCTTTCACTTCTGTTTATTAGCCAAATGGCAACCGGACTGTTCCGATTGATAGGCGCATTAGGAAGGAACATGATTGTTGCAAACACATTTGGATCTGTTGCTTTGCTTGTCTTGTTTGTTCTTGGTGGCTTCATCTTATCACGAGGTGAATCATGCATACTTGAATTTTTATAAGAGTTTACTATCTTATTATTTCTTTTTGGTTAACTGACATACTTTGATGGTAAAAAATTTCCTTTTGTGATCCAGATGATATGAAGAGCTGGTTGTTGTGGGGATATTATCTGTCACCAATGTCGTATGGACTGAATGCTATGGCTGTCAATGAATTTCTTGGAAAAAGTTGGAGACATGTAAGCATCATTATATGACTGAAACCAAATATAAGTATTAGAACAGTTGAAAATTTTTGAAAAATTTAGCTAGCCAATATGTATATTATTACAGGTTCCTACCAACTCATCAGAACCTTTAGGAGTAATGGTCTTAAAGTCTCGAGGGGTATTCCCAGAAGCACGTTGGTACTGGATTGGAGTAGTAGCTTTATTTGGATTTATTCTTCTATTCAATTTCCTTTTCATTTTGGCGCTTCAGTATCTTGAACGTAAGTACTTCAGTATCTCGAACTTAAGTACCAACCTAGGCTGTTTTCTGTCTGAGAATAAAAAAAACGTTCTAACAACCAAAATAATTTCCTGCAGCACTTGATAAGCCTCAGGCACTACTATCCAAGGAGGCCTTGGCAAAAAAACAAGCCACGGAAACTGGGGAGGCCATTGAACTATCGTCAATTGGAAAGAGCTATATTGGTGAGTCATAATGCTCCGAACTTTGTATTTCCATTCTACATTATGGAGTTGAATTAATGTATATGTTATTGCTATTGTGTATCAAAGTAGGTGTAGCGAATGAAAGACTAGAGGATGTGTCTGTCAATCTTACTGGCCAGCGAGGAATGGTTCTTCCTTTTGAACCTCTCTCAATTACATTTAATGAAATCAGATACACAGTTGACATGCCACAGGTATCTTCAATTAAATTTTTGGCCATTTCTTTTGAAATAAACTAGAGCATTTTTATCTCAAAATCACATTGAATTATAGATCGATGGTATATTTTACTATACACTACAGAATTAAGACACAGTACATGTAAGTATGTAACTACACTCTCTTATAAATTGAAACCAAGTTCAAGTGCTGAATGCATTTACATCTTTTCTATGCATGGTTGCAGGAAATGAAAGCTCAAGGCATTACTGAGGATCGGCTAGAACTTCTGAAGGGTGTGAGTGGTGCTTTTAGGCCTGGAGTCCTAACAGCTCTTATGGGTGTTAGTGGCGCTGGAAAGACTACTCTAATGGATGTCTTGGCAGGAAGGAAAACCGGTGGATATATTGAAGGAAAGATTACCATTTCTGGTTATCCAAAAAAGCAAGAAACATTTGCTCGTATATCAGGATATTGTGAGCAAACAGATATACACTCTCCGCATGTTACAGTTTATGAATCTTTGGTTTATTCTGCTTGGCTCCGGCTGTCCCATGAGGTTGATTCCCCCACAAGAAAAGTATGTTTTTAACTTCTTCTTTTTTTGGTTCATTCTTGAGGGCCTGACGCTTTAGGCAAATGAAAGTGATAGCAATCATGTCAAAATTAAGCTAGGTTGCACATAAGTCCTGTCCAGTCAAGTCACTGACCATCACCTGCTAAATGGTTTGCAGATGTTTATTGAGGAGATCATGGAACTTGTGGAACTGACATCAATAAGGGACGCACTTGTTGGATTACCTGGAGTGAATGGTCTCTCCACTGAGCAGCGCAAAAGGCTAACAATTGCAGTAGAGCTTGTTGCCAACCCATCCATAATATTTATGGATGAGCCGACCTCTGGTCTTGATGCCAGGGCAGCAGCAATTGTAATGAGAACGGTGAGGAATACCGTGAACACTGGGAGAACTGTAGTCTGCACCATCCACCAGCCAAGCATTGATATTTTTGATGCTTTTGATGAGGTGAGATCTCTTTCTATGATCTAGGATTATACATTTTGGATATATATGCTATTTATTGTTACAAGAACTTAAAAGTTCGATATCCCATTGCAGATGCTCCTCTTGAAATGGGGAGGTGAAGAAATATATGTTGGCCCTTTAGGCCACCAGTCTTCCAAGTTGATCGAATACTTTGAGGTGGGGATTATATCTAGCTAAAGTACTATATATTTTTGCCATATTTTCTGTTCAACTGCTAACCTAAATGAGTTATATTTAACCATTTAAGGGGATTAGTGGAGTTTCTAAAATCAAAGATGGTTACAATCCTGCAACTTGGATGTTAGAGGTTACTTCTGCAGCACAAGAAGCAGTTCTTGGGGTCAATTTCACTGACTTATACAAGAAATCAGAAATATACAGGTACAAGATCCATAAAAATTCAGACAAAAATGCTACATGCAAGTTTGGTTCAGCTATTAATACTATATGTTAATGTTTAGGAGAAATAAGGAATTGATCAAGGAACTAAGTACTCCACCAGAAAATTCAATAGACTTGCACTTCACAACACAATACTCTCAGTCTTTCTTTACCCAGTGCGTAGCTTGCCTATGGAAACAACATTTGTCTTACTGGCGAAACCCACCATACAGTGCAGTGAGACTTATTTACACAACTATGATGGCTATAGTATTTGGGATATTATTCTGGGGTCTTGGCTCCAAAAGGTACATTCAAATGTTACATATTGGTTAGATATTGTTAAGAATAGCACAGCTACTAGCCTCCCTAATTCTACCAAAAATTCTTCTGAAATGCAGGCATAAGCAACAAGATCTTTTCAATGTATTAGGCTCTATGTATTCTGCCATTCTCTTCATTGGGATACAAAATGCCTCATCAGTGCAGCCAGTTATAGCTATTGAGAGGATAGTCTTTTACAGAGAAAGGGCTGCTGGAATGTACTCAGCTTTGCCGTACGCCTGTGGACAGGTATGTCACTAAGTTTGATCAAGGTTGCTTAATTAGGAGGGATTTGGATTTGCAGTGGAAATTTGGACTTTTTTTTTTTTTTTAAAGGAGAGATATTTTCTTATGTTCCTAGAATCCACTATCTAAAAATTACGGTGGATTTTGAATATCAAATTCACTCCTTTTTTTCTTTGGTAAGAAGAAGGTTTTCTTTTAATTCTGGACACGAAGTATCAATTCACTCGCTTTCTATGTGAGTAATTCATTTGATACAAACAATTATTTAGTAGTCATATTCAAATCCCTCATTTTGAATCCACACAATCAAATGCAGCATTGTATATATATGCAATCCAGACCACATATATTCATAGCTTGCAGATAAAGTTGACAAGCTTGGAAAACCTTTCCTAGCCTTATGGTTTGTAACCTAATTCCATTGCTCTGCAGGTTGTCATTGAGCTCCCATACACTTTGATCCAAACAATCATCTACGTCCTTATAGTATACACCATGATCGGATATGATTGGACAGTCGGCAAGTTCTTTTGGTATCTCTTCTTCATGTATTTCAGCTTCTTATACTATACCTTATATGGAATGATGATTGTGGCCATTACTCCCAACACCACCGTCGCTGCCGTACTCTCCTCATCCTTCTACCCACTATGGAATGTTTTTTCAGGATTCATCATTCCCAAAACAGTAAGTAGTACGTACATGTCAAAGACCATTAACCATTCTTGTTCATATGGTGCACCTTATAATTAAGACCTTGACTTTTGTTTGGTGGTGACAGAGAATTCCAATATGGTGGAGATGGTTCTACTGGTTGTGCCCGATTTCTTGGACCTTATACGGATTGCTTGCTTCGCAGTTTGGAGACATTAAGGACACACTTGAATCAGGTCAATCTGTGGAGGATTTTATCAGGGATTATTTTGGCTATAGAAAAGGCTTTTTAGGTGTTGTTGCAATTGTGCATGTTTGGATTGCAGTGCTCTTTGGATTCATCTTTGCCTTTTCAATCAAAGCGTTCAACTTCCAAAGGAGATGATGATTACATTAATTGAGAACGCTACACATCCTATGAACACAAAGCAAATTAATTTCCTTGTTAAGATATAGGCCATTTCATACATCGAAATCTTTCGTATCAGATTTTTGGGCAGGCATTATTGCCCTTTTAGGCCTCATTCTGTAGCTCAAGTTAACTTTGTACTATTTTCTTTCTCATCAATAAAACTACGTACGGCTTATATTTAACAAGAAATGACAAACACATATACTTTTTAATTTTGAAGGTAATATTATTTGAGTGTTTCTATTGGGACCTCAAAATTTGCTCTCTTAACCTCACTTCATTATGAATTATTAAATGACATTTATAACCTCCTATAAAATGACTATTAAGGACAATAATTATACCAAAAAGATATTATGTTTATTTTCTCTAGAGTTTCCAATTCAATAATATTAGATTGCATTCTTTATTATTTTCCTTATCTATTTTCATTTTCCAATTTCACTACATACTCATCAAAACATTTATATATATTTAATAAGAATTAAAACTATGATAGATCATGTGACATAAAAATTTGTATCATTTGTTGAACGCATATTGGTGATAGAGAACAAAAGAAATTCTACTATGACCTAAATCTAAGTCTATCCATTATATTTGCAAAAAAAAAATAGCAATTAAAAAAAATATATATAATATTTAATCATGAGGTACAAAAAATAGAGGAAAAAATAAACAGTAAGAATAAATGATTACTTTTTTTTTATTGCACAGCTAAAAGAGAAAAGAATAGTTAAAAAAAAACAAAGAATAGTTCATGCTAAAACATTTTCTTGTTGATTAGAAATTAATTTTTGAAACCCAATACCTTGTGTTTGATTTTTTTTATTAGATAAGAGATTTATGTTGTCTGATTTAGGAATGAACATTTAATTAAGATTTATAGAGTAATTATATCATTGAAATAGCTAAGTTTTTTATTTTAAAGATGAAAGTTTTTTGCAAATTATATGAGTGAGGTTATTTGAGGAAGTTTAGTGAGGTTTAGGGGGGTGTATTGTATTTAGATTTATGAGGACTTTTTTTAAGTGATGGATTTAAAAAGAATCTATGGATTTACAAACTCTATGGAATTATAATCGTCAGATTTATCAAATCTTTAAAATTCTATAGATTTTAAAAGATAAACTTGTATGGACTTGTAACAACTCTCGTGGAATTAGATAAACTTTTTATACTCATCATTTTATCGATAAAAATATCTGGTAAGAGCCCAATAAATAAATAAATTGCTTAACATGAAACTTTCTAACTTCATAATTTCATATATATAAAAACAGGAAAAAAAATCTCATCAAGAACAGATCATCAAATAGAGGAAAGAAGCCGCTCATATTCATGAGCGATCAATTACTTACGATAATTACCACCAAATTTATTTTTTCCCTCTATTTCATTTCATGCTTTCAGTTTCTATATTTATAAGTACATTAAATTATAGAAATTGAAGCATTAGATTTTTTTTTCTTTGTACTTTAAAGAGAACTTTTTTTTTAATCATTTTGTTTGGTAATAGAAAAATATTAGAGAAAAATAAATTTAAGAGAAATGTGAGTTTACAAAAAAATGTCTTGCGCCATTTTTATTTGTTGCTTGTCATAAAAGTTTATGGGTAACGTTTATTTCTTATGTTGTATGTGACTACGTCCTTGAAAATATGTGTGTATGCGTGCGTGTGTGAAAGTGAGAAATGACAAAAGATAAGTGAAGAACAAGATGAGAGAGAGAGAGAGAAGAACAAGATGAGAGAGAGAGAGAGAGAGAGAGAGATGATCGATCATAGAAGAACAAGATGAAATAAAAAAAGAAAATTTTAAATCCATGGAAATCTCTACGCTGGAGGTCGGATTGTTAAAAACTTTTTGTCTTTACAATTAACACTAAACAATCCACACAATTCCATCATTTAATGAATCCTTATAATTCCTTGATTTTTCGAATACACCTAAACTTCTACAGACTCATTAAAAATCATTAAAAATCTAAATTGAATACACCCAGACTTCTAGAGATTTTTTAACAATCCTAATTGAATACCCCTAGACTTTTGAATTCCACAACAATCTTTAAAACATCATAGAAATCCAAATACAATACACCCCCCTTAGTGAGTAAAATTTAGTATTCGAAAATTTATTAGGAGGTATAAAAAGTATAGAGGTCAAGTAAGTAAATTTGGAGGTTCCAATAGAAAAACTCATATTATTTTCATATTATTTTTTTTCTTTATTGATAGATTTTTTTTTAGAGTAACTTTATTGATAGATTACTTTCATAGTTGGATTAATTTTTCTAATTAATTAATTCAAGAAATATATATAATACAGAAAAAAAGAGTCGAAAGAGTTGTCAGTCGAAAGTTTTTTATAAGGAACGGTCACGTCACGTGGCTACTATGACCGGCTACAACGATTGGCTACAGTAACCTCATACATCTACAAGTTGGATTAATTTTTCTAATCAAGAAATATATATAATGTAGAAAAAAAAAAAAGTCAAAAGAGCTGTCACTCTGTCATACTGTCACAACTCACATTTTCTTATTATGAAAGATGTGATCATTGTCTGCCTTGCTGAATATATTTTTTTTGCTTGATCAGGATTGCTAATTAATAATATTTGTTTTAATATTTTAATGCATGCTAATGCATATTAATAAATAATAATACTAATTCCCTATCATTGATCTATTATTTTACAGAACTTATGCCTTAAACATTTATCTTACATATTTATAGTCTTCGTCTTTCAATTATCAAAACCTCCTAGCAGTACGTAATAATGACATAGCTCGATCATGTGATGCTCACACGTCAGAGATGTCTGGGTGTTAACTGTTAAGAGAGCCATTTCAATTAACTAATCATGCCAAGGATAACCTATTAATTTTGGTTGGCACTTGGCACACACATTGGTGGACAAAAGAGGGTAACTTCTCCACTCCACTCCAATTTTTGTTGATCCATTAAGCTGCTCAAAATATTTCGTACATTTGTTCTTTTCTTTATAAGTCCGAGTGCAATGTGTTCGATGAATTACTTCAAAAAAATTAAGACGAGAGTAATTAGGCATGTAAAGCAAGCTCGTGTGCAGCTTCGACGACATACATCCTGCCCTCATGAAAAAAAATTCTTGGATCCACACTATTACCCATGTCATCGTGTAAGTATCTAATTTGTAAGCAAAAAAAAAAACAAGAAGTCTACGAGGAACTCAGATTATAATAATCCATGTTTGATATATAAATAACAATTTGGTCTACTAATGCTTTGTAGTTCGTATGCCAAAGGGCCTTAGCAGCTTAGCTGGTTCATACTAGGCTACTAATTGCTATTACTAAGTGTTGGAAGCCATGACCTTAGTTTATTTTAAAACCCTGACTTACTCATTTGATTAATGTTGACTTGCTTCACCTGTAGAAACCATGGTATGTAGAGAAAGCTTGGTGGGGGTAAACTGAGCAGTAGGGCACTACTACATAGTAAACACTCGATCGCTGCAAAAGCTGTGTGTCGACTCTATGCATATAAATGAAAGTTGATATAGTTTTCATTAATTTATATCAAAGCTCCCTCAACTATATACCGAGTTGCTTTTCAGCACTAACATCCATGGAATGCAACTTTCTCAGATGAAAGTTAGAGAAAAGCTTGGTACGTGGGTTCTGTTTAATTGGTTATGAAGAAAGTGTAGAGACTAGTGGAGGATTTGGACTTGTGGGGAAACAAGGCTAATTCAATGGAAGTTTTCTCCAAGTCTTCTCGTGAAGAAGACGATGAGGAATCTCTGAAATGGGCTGCCATTGAGAGATTGCCGACTTATTTACGCATAAGGAGAGGTATGCTCGCTGATCAAGACGAGGGTAAAGCCAGAGAAATTGATGTCAAGAATCTTGGATTACAAGAAAGGAAGAATTTGTTGGAGAGGTTGGTGAAGATTGCAGAGGAAGATAATGAGAAGTTCTTGTTCAAGCTCAGGGACCGCATGAATAGGTAAGAAGTTAATTGTCAATGGCTTTCTTGAAAAATGAAGAACATTTTGTGTTTACCATATATATATATATATATATATATATATATATATATAAGAATTCAATTCTCTTGGTTTCTGTCTTTCTGATTTTCAAATTTTAAACTCAGGGTTGGACTTGAATTTCCAACAACTGAAGTGAGGTTCGAGCACTTAAATGTTGAAGCAGAAGCTTATGTAGGAAGCAGGGCATTACCTACAATGTTCAACTTCTCCATTAACATCTTAGAGGTAATTACTTCATATTCTTAAACCAAACATATATATGTGTGTGTTGCATAAATTTGTAGCTCTATTAAATTATCCTGTTAGATCACATATATTCTGTTCTCTCTGTTTGCTCTCTTTAGGGGTTCTTGAATTGCATTCATCTTCTTCCTAGTAGGAAGAAACCTTTACCAATTCTACACGGTGTAAGTGGAATTATAAAGCCAAGAAGGTAATTAAGGAATGCTGATGAAAATACTCATCTAAATGGAGTAACATCCAAGCTGTTTCTCATATTATTCGTTTGATTTATTCTGTACGTAGAATGACACTGCTTTTAGGCCCTCCTGGCTCTGGAAAAACCACATTACTATTGGCCTTGGCTGGAAAACTTGGTAAAGATCTAAAAGTAAGGATTTTACTACTATCTAATTTCCACTAATAGACTATATGTTTTGTGTTTTCGCCTTATGATTTGGTATTATTGCTTATAATAACTAGATTTCTGGGAGAGTTACATACAATGGACTTGGGATGGATGAGTTTGTACCGGAGAGGACATCAGCTTATATCAGTCAACATGATCTGCACATACCAGAGTTGACTGTGAGAGAAACTCTAGCTTTTTCAGCAAGATGTCAAGGGGTCGGACCACGTTATGGTTGTTTAAAACACTGCGAAAATTTGACTTATCCATTAATCTAGTCTGGAGAATTCTTTATCTGATTATGTTTTTGCATTTGTGAAATTTCCAGAAATGTTAGTAGAATTATTAAGGAGAGAGAAGGCTGCAAATATTATGCCAGATCCTGATCTCGATGTCTACATGAAGGTATTAGAACAATTAAAAAAAAAATATCTAAACTTACAAAGCTTTCTGCTGTAGTTCATATATATCATCATGTGTTCTCAAATTGGTTCTTATATTTTGCAGGCAGCAGCACTAAAAGGACAGGAAACCACTGTGATTACAGATTATATACTCAAGGTACCCACTACTCATCTAAGTAAATGCCTTGCATAGAAAGATACCAACTAGTTCTGTATCGTTTCTATTTATGCAAAATTTTTTTTGCAAATTTTGGGCTAATAGATGCTTTTGCTGATAAAACTCTGCAGGTTTTGGGACTTGAAGTTTGTGCTGACACCATGGTAGGGGATCAAATGAGACGAGGTATCTCTGGTGGACAAAGAAAGCGACTCACAACAGGTAGAACATATATAGAAATTGCGGTTTGATCTTGAACCGGATCACAAATTTGTGATGCCAATTTCCAAACGCTAAAAGTGTCACAGCATACTTAATTAGGCTGATTATTCTTGTATAACAATGGTCATTAATTACAGGGGAAATGCTTGTTGGGCCAGCAAGAGCACTTTTTATGGATGAGATATCAACTGGCTTGGACAGTTCAACAACATTTCAGATAGTAAATTCACTAAGACAATCAATCCACATTCTCAATGGAACTGCTGTAATCTCTCTCCTGCAGCCAGCGCCAGAAACTTATGATCTCTTCGATTATATAATTCTACTCTCAGATGGGCACATTGTGTATCAAGGTCCCCGCGAGAATGTGCTTGAGTTCTTTGAGTATATGGGCTTCAAATGTCCAGAGAGGAAAGGAGTCGCTGATTTCCTCCAAGAAGTAACTTAGTCTATCCTTTAAATTAATTCATTTCTTTAACCAGAGAGATTGGACTAGATTACAAATTTTATTTTGGTTTTGGTTTTTCAATGACAGGTGACATCATGGAAAGACCAGGAGCAATATTGGAGCCATAAAGATAAGCCTTATAGCTTTGTCACTTCCAAGGAATTTTCTGAAGCATTGCAGTCATTTCATATTGGTCAAGAACTCGGTGATGAGCTCGCTAGACCTTTTGACAAGTCTAAAGGCAACCCTGCATCTTTAGCAACTGAAAAGTATGGCGTTACCAAGAAGGAACTGTTCAAAGCTTGTATGTCTAGACATTTTTTGCTCATGAAGAGGAATTCGTTTGTCTACATCACCAGAATGACTATGGTAAGCAATTTATAAGCATTGAATTTTTTTTATTAAAACTGAAAAATCATATGGTGCTTGTATTCCCTGGAAAAAGTTGGTGATTCCATGAATGAAAAGTGAATTTGCATTGTCAACCACTCAACCTGCAATTTTTAACTAATTTAAATACTTCTACTGGTTTTGTTTTCAGTTTCTCATAACTGCTTTTGTAACGATGACTCTATTCCTACGGACTGAGATGCACCGGGATACAGTAGAAGATGGTGGCATTTATATGGGAGCTATGTTCTTCACAATGGTGGTAATTATGTTCAATGGCTACTCAGAGCTTGCTATGACTCTCATGAAACTTCCTGTGTTTTTCAAGCAAAGGGACCTTCTCTTCTATCCTGCTTGGGCATACTCTTTACCAACCATGATTATAAGGATCCCTATGACCTTTGTGGAAGTTTCCATTTGGATGACCATTACTTACTATGGTATTGGTTATGATCCAAGCATTGGAAGGTGAAAATTAAACATCTTAGAAATTACAAGTCAAAGTTTTGGCTCAGAATAATTTCTTTTGAATTTTTCTGAAAACTTGTAACTGCAGGTTCTGCAAGCAGTTCCTTTTACTAGTGTGCATTAGCCAGATGGCAAATGCACTGTTCAGATTGATAGGGGCATTAGGAAGGAACATGGTTGTTGCAAACACATTTGGAACTGTTGCTTTACTAGGCTGTTTTGTTCTGGGTGGTTTCGTCTTATCACGAGGTGAATCACTCATACAATTTTTATTTTTTTGGTACAAATCACTCGTACAATTTTAATCAGAGTAATTATCTTTTTAGTCCTTTTTGGTTAAGTGATATAAATTTTGATGGTAAAAAGATGACCCTTTGTAATCCAGAGGAGATGAAGAACTGGTTGTTGTGGGGATATTGGCTCTCGCCAATGATGTATGGAATGAATGCAATGGCTGTCAATGAATTTTTTGGAAAGAGTTGGAGAAATGTAAGCATGCATCATTTATTGAAACAAAAGGCAAGAACAAGATCAGGTTAGAAAAATTTGGTAAATTAATGTTAGCTAACAAGTATGCTATTATAGGTTCCACCCAACTCAACAGAACCGTTAGGAATTATGGTCTTGAAGTCTCGAGGGGTATTCCCAGAAGAATGTTGGTACTGGATTGGAGTAGTAGCTTTATTTGGATTTTTTGTTCTGTTCAACTTCCTTTACACTTTGGCACTTCAGGTTCTGGAACGTAAGTACGAACTCAGTCATTTTTGTTTTTTGTTGAATAGAAGCAACGTTCTAACAATCAACTCAATCTCCTGCAGCACTTGATAAGCCTCAGGCAGTATTGTCCAAAGAGGCCTTGGCAGGGAAACAAGCCATGAAAACGGGAGAGACAATTGAGCTGTCGGCAACAGGAAAGACCTCTATTGATGGGTTCATAAAGCTCAAAATTTTATGTTTTGTTTCTACATTGCGGATGTCCAGGGTTACGCAATTTGCTATGGTGTAACAATGCAGGAGTAGGGAATGAAATTATAGAGAATGTGTCTGCCAAGCGTCCCAAGCAGCGAGGAATGGTTCTTCCTTTTCAACCCCTCTCAATTACATTTACTGAAATCAGATATGCAGTTGACATGCCAAAGGTATCTTCAGCCTGGGTTTTCTATGGGGCAAGAATGCTGAGAGCATTATTTTTCTTATAATGTTTGGTCATTTCTTTTGATAAGCAACCTGAATTTTTTTTGGTCATTTTTTATGTTGTAACAACAATATTGCCGGATTATATATTTTTTTTCTATGCATGGTTGCAGGAAATGAAAGCTCAAGGCATTGCTGAGGATCGGCTAGAACTTCTGAAGGGTGTGAGTGGTGCTTTTAGGCCTGGAGTCCTAACAGCTCTAATGGGTGTTAGTGGCGCTGGAAAGACTACACTAATGGATGTCTTAGCCGGAAGGAAAACTGGTGGATATATTGAAGGAAACATCACCATTTCTGGTTATCCAAAAAAGCAAGAAACATTTGCTCGTATATCAGGATATTGTGAGCAAACAGATATACACTCTCCGCATGTTACAGTTTATGAGTCTTTGGTGTATTCTGCTTGGCTCCGGCTGTCCCCTCAGGTTGATTCCCCTACCAAAAAGGTATACCTTTTGACCCTACTTTTTCTTGTGTTGAGGGGTTGATTCTTGAAGCAAATATGTAGCAATTTAAACCAAAATGGTAAAAGCTAGGTTGCATATAAGTTCCATCACTTGCATGATATGTTCATGAAGTCATTGACCATAAATCTGCGTACTGGTTTGCAGATGTTTATCAAGGAAGTCATGGAACTTGTGGAACTGACCTCAATAAGTGAAGCACTTGTCGGATTGCCTGGAGGGAATGGTCTCTCAACTGAGCAGCGCAAAAGGCTAACAATTGCAGTAGAGCTTGTTGCCAACCCATCCATAATATTTATGGATGAGCCCACCTCTGGCCTTGATGCCAGAGCAGCAGCAATTGTAATGAGAACAGTGAGGAATACAGTTGACACTGGAAGAACTGTAGTCTGCACCATCCACCAGCCAAGCATTGATATATTTGATGCTTTTGATGAGGTGACATCCCTTTATATGCTTTAGGTTAGACAATTTGGATTTGCTATTTAATGTCAAAAAAACTAAAAATTTTGATATACCATTGCAGATGCTCCTTTTGAAATGGGGTGGCGAAGAAATATATGTTGGCCCTTTAGGCTACCATTCTTCTCACTTGATCGAATACTTTGAGGTTAGGCTTCTGAATACAGGAAATTTACTATCTTCCATGTTTTATGCTCAACTTGTTACTTAATATTCTCATGCATGTTTCACCAAAGGGAATTAGTGGAGTTTCTAAAATGAAGAATGGTTACAGTCCTGCAAATTGGATGTTGGAGGTTACTTCTGCAGCCCAAGAAGCAGCACTAGGGATTAATTTCACAGACATATACAAGAATTCAGAAGCATACAGGTAGAACATCCATAACAGTTTGTATAATAACGGAATACTTATGCTTATCTTCTAATACTATGTGAACTTTTAGGAGAAACAAGGCCTTGATCAAGGAACTAAGTACTCCTTCACTGAATTCAAAAGACTTGTACTTCCCAACAAAATACTCTCAGTCTTTCTATACCCAGTGCATAGCTTGCCTATGGAAGCAACATTTGTCTTACTGGAGAAACCCGCCGTACAGTGCAGTTAGACTTCTTTTCACAACATTGATGGCTCTAGCATCTGGGACATTATTCTGGGGTCTTGGCTCTAGAAAGTATGTGCACTGAAAAATAAAGTAACACATTTTGTGCGATTTTTTCACCTTCGTTTTGTGACTGAAATATAGAAGCCTATTGTGTAAGAATTAATGACATGAACCCTTCATCTACTGTTCTTTTGGTATAACATTCTTCTGAAATGCAGGCAAAAGAAACAAGATCTTTTTAACGCAATGGGTGCCATGTATTCTGCTGTTCTCTTCATTGGGCCACAAAATGCGTCGACGGTGCAGCCAGTTGTAAGTATTGAGAGGATAGTCTTTTACAGAGAAAGGGCTGCTGGAATGTATTCAGCCTTGCCCTATGCCTTTGGACAGGTACGCCACCAAGATTCATTATATAATGCTGAATGAATCCAAGCCGCTACCTATATATGTACATGCTGCTTGAAGATCGATTTGATAGAACATATGGAAAGCAACATATATATAAACTTTTACGGACTTTCACTACGGTTTCTCACCAAATTCCAATATTGCATTACCAGGTTGGCATTGAACTCCCATACACTTTGATCCAAACTATCATATATGTGGTTATAGTATACACCATGATCGGATATGAGTGGACGGTCAGCAAGTTCTTTTGGCAGCTCTTCTTCATGTACTTCACTTACTTCTACTTCACCTTATATGGCATGATGAGTGTGGCCATTACTCCCAACATTGGCGTTTCCGCTGTAGTTTCCTCGGCCTTTTACCCATTATGGAATGTTTTTTCAGGATTTATCATCCCCAAATCAGTAAGTTGTGCATGTCAATGATGAATTGATGACCACCATGCATGTTTGTTCACGTACATGATTTAACTTACTAAACTATGACTCCCAATTCACAAAATTGCTGTATTGTGGTGGCAGAGAATTCCAGTATGGTGGAGGTGGTTCTATTGGTCCTGCCCTATCTCTTGGAGCTTGTACGGATTAATTGGTTCGCAGTTCGGAGGCATTAACGACAGGCTTGATTCCGGCGAAACTGTGGATGATTTTACTAGGACTTATTTTGGGTACAGAGAAGAGTTTGCAGGTGTTGTTGCAATAGTGCTTGTAGGGATTTCAGTGCTCTTTGGATCCGTCTTTGCCTTTTCAATCAAAGCGTTTAACTTCCAAAAGAGATAAAAACCTTGTGATCAATGTTATGCAAATTCCATGATTTATAGTTCTCATCCATGTTTTGCTTATTCTATGATGCACTAATATTTTTTAGAATTGGGGCAAATAGTCACAATTATTTAAGGGTATGAATCATGGAACTCATTCTTTTACACATATATTTACTCCTCTTTTTAGCCTTTAGATCTAAAAACATCTAATGGTTCTAATTAACTGTTGACATGACCTGGCAATGATATGGAAATACCATTTAATTAATTTCCAATAAAAACTTTTTGAGTTCTAAAAATAAAACAAAATAAAAGCTTCTTTTATCAGATCAGACGTTGTTAATTAGGAGAGTAAATATAAAAAACCATTGGGATGGGGAATTGCACCATTTTTATAAGAGAAATTTGGAAGAATGCTCCTTTTTGGGGTCCTATAATGATTTTTGCCCTCTTTTTTAGAAGCTAATGAAAAATGTCCTTTTTGCCTAGTAAAAAGACTCGTATGCCCTTACTAACTTATATACTCTCTTTTTTTTCCTTTCTTTTCTCCCCCTCTCCTTTTTTTTTTTGAGAAGATTTTCTCCCCCTCCTCTGTTCGCAAAAAACTGGCATTTTATCCTTTTTGTTTTTGCTCTCCCTCCCTTTTTCTGATCTCTGGTCTCTCTGTGTTTTCCTGCCGAGCCCAGCGCCGCTCCTCTCCTCTCTCTCATGCCCAGGGCTGCAATCTCCAGCTCTCTCCTCGATTTCTCTCTTCCTCTGCCGCGTTCCCAACGCCGCCGAACCCAGAAATCCACCGCCGTCAATTCTTTTCCTTTTATTTAATTTTGTGTTGTGTGAACAGAGGTTGGGTGAACTGTGTGAGCTCTCACCCACACCCACACCCAGACCTGCTCTACACGTTCACACCACAGTCGGCTTTGTCCTCCGCTGCTGCCTTCAATCAATGCTGTGAGCCCACCTCGCTTCATGGGTGCCCAGAGAAGATTCGATGGAAGAGTGGAGGCACGGCGGTGCGGTTGAGTGTAATTGGAGGCTGTGAGAGTGGCGGTGAAGCCGTGGTGGTCTTGTAGTGGAGCTGGTCGGAGCTGCCATGATGGAGCGGTGCTGGAGGCACGGCTGTGATGATGGATAGTGACCGGAGAGAGAAGAGCTGAGCACTGGAGACGCCGGAATTGGGTACGACTGTGGCTGTTAGAGCTCGGGGGCGTTTGCAGATGGCTGCCATGGCTGGGCACGGCAGAGAGAGATGAAGACTGTGACAGTGATTGAGCAGAGGCGCTGCTGTTGTGAAAAGAAAGGAAAAAAAAAAAAGTGAAAACCTTCATGTGTCGTGCAGATGAAAGAAAAAAAGAGAGTAGATGAGTAAGGGCAGTTGAGTCTTTTTAGTAGACAAAAGGGGTATTTTTCATTAACTTCTAAAAAAGAGGGCAAAAACCATTACAGGACCCAAAAAAAGGGCATTCTTCCAAATTTCTCTTTTTATAATCAGACGTTGCTTAATTCCACCAAGTCCACTGCAACCATAAAGAACCTTGTTTGTATATTCATATTGTACTAGTTCATAAGAATCATAATCACCGATGATTATTAATCTTCATTGCTTTATCTATAATTGAATACTCAGAACTACATCGGAGCTACCATGAATCTGCTGCTCCTCCTCCTCCTCCTTCTTCTTCACCATCTACCTCACAGAGCAAGAAACAAATTAACCATTCTCTCAAACCTAGTGTAGGGGCAAATTAGGTTATTAAGATGAAGGGGATTTGATGAAGAGTAATTATACACTGATATAATTGAATAGGCAATGGATTGAATTGGATAATGAAGAATGGATGAATTGGTGGTTAATTTTTGACGGAGAAAGGGAGAGGAAAGAGATGTTTGGTCAGCAAAATTTGGGGCTAAAGGAAAGAGTGAAATTGAACAAGGGTGGAAGGATAAAGAAAATGACAAAAATCGCATGTTCCTATTTTCGTACCAAAATCTTTCCACTCTCAAATCATGATTTTTAAGGACTTCTCGATCTGACGAAACGCAAAAATCTCGACTCATTTATTTTTTTATGATTTTTCAAAGTCAGAAAATTAGAAAATTCAAAAAATATAAATGAGTCGAAATTTTCGAGTTACATCAATTGGAACACCTTTTAAAAATCAGTTTTTACCAATGGTGAAATTTTGGCCTGAACAAATTTGAAGAAAAAAGTGTCTTGACAAGGTTTGGCTTACCATGGCTTGACAAAGTTTGGCATACCATGACACCTCAAAATGTGTTAAACCATGCAACCCACTGTTTTTTTAACTTTGCCAGTGCCAAAATCTCACCAATGGTAAAACATTATTTTTAAAAGGTGTTTCAGTTAAGGGACCTCGAAAAGCTCGACTCGGTTATAAATTACGATTTTCAAGCAAGGCCAATGATGGCCATGCAAGCTAGGCCAACCTAAGCCATGCAAGCCCGACTAACTATAGCGGCATGGTCATTTTTGGCGGTCCAACCACGAGGTTTTACTCAATAAAGATGTTCTAACACTGTGGAGAATAATCTCAATTCTTTCTCCAAATTTTTTTTTTCTTTTCAAAATCATGGTTTTTCACCCAAAATTGTTGAATATAGCACACAATTTTTTGGCAAAAATTGCATGTTCTTATTTTCCTACCAAAATCTTACCACCCTCAAATCATGATTTTTAAGGACTTCTCGAACTGACGGAATGCAAAAATCCTGACTCATTTATTTTTTACGATTTTTCAAAGTCAGAAAACAAGAAAATTAAAAAAAAAATCGAAATTTTCGAGTTACATCAATTGAAACACCTTTTAAAAATTATTTTTTACCAATCTTGAAATTTTAGCACGGGCAAATTTGAAGAAAAAAGTGTCTTGACAATATTTAGCATACAATGACACCTCCAAACATACCAAACCATGCAGATTGTTTCTAATGATCTCCCTGTAACCAATGATCTTTCTAAGGATGTGCGTAATTCTCCTTTTACTCGGGTTGTGAGTGAAGGAGTATTTACAACTTTTCACTCCCATTCTTTGTAAGTTTCTTCAGTTTTGAATAAAGGTTTCCCTTTCTAAAAAAAAAAAAACATGCCAAACCATGCAATCCTATTTTATTTTTTTTAACTTTGCCCGTACCAAAATCTCCTCAATGATAAAACATAATTTTTAAAAAGTGTTTTAATTAACGGAACTCGAAAAACTCGACTCGAAAAACTTGTGCAGCACATATATATATTTTAAGGGAAAATTCTACACAGCATCGACACCTAAATGTAGAGTAGTTCCATATGGTGGTGAACTAGTTTCATGTAAAGGTAGACGAGTGATAAACCAATCTACCATACATGGAGTTTATGTATGCATGACATCAAGTTTGTCCACACTAATGTACAATCATAACATGATCTATAAAACGGTCCTACACGAATTTTCTTAAACCACATACATAATAGTGATAATACTTCCAGGCAGTTACGGGCCACCACTCACTGTCCAAAGTTTGAGACACAAATTGTGTTTTCCCATTTCTAAGCAACTTTGGCAATCAGTGTGGAAATTAATTGTGTAGCCTCTGTCCTTAATAAAAGGACCGAACTCGACCTCCCAACAATCATGATTCATGACTACTTTACTTTCTTCACTTGCACACTTCCATAAGTAAGTCCTTCTTTACAGATAGAATACAATCAAACTTTCCACCATCCTTAAATTATTAAAAAGAATGTTGGTGTGAAGAAAGTAACCGACAGAAACACACTACTTACTGGAAAGCAAATAAACACTAGTTGATAAGCTTGAATTATTCATGGTGATATATTAAGTATATATGCACAGGTTGTAATTGTTTAGGCCCTTTTTGCACCAGGTGGGGGGAAACCACACCATGGAAGTGTTTTCGAGGTCTTTTCGGGGTGAAGACGATGAAGAAGCTCTGAAATGGGCTGCAATTGAGAGGCTGCCTACGGGTTTACGTATCGGGAGAGGCTTGTTCATTGATGGTGAGGGTCAAGCTAGGGAGGTTGATGTCGAAAACCTCGGGTTACTTGAGAGGAAGACTTTGTTGGAGAGGCTGGTGAACAACGCAGAGAAAGATAATGAGAAGTTCTTGTTAAAGCTCAAGGACCGAATTGACAGGTGAGTTTCATGAACATATTGACAAACTATAATGGTATGTGACAAAATCGAGAGCATTTTTTTATGAGGTGTTTGTGTTGTTGTTTCTAAATTTGAATACAGAGTTGGACTTGATATGCCAACAATTGAAGTTCGGTTCGAGCATCTAACTGTGGAGGCAAAGGTTTATTTGGGAAGCAGAGCACTGCCTACATTACTCAACTTTGCCATCAATATGTTACAGGTAAATCTTTTACAGATTAGATAAATATTTTAAAGTCTACTCTAAGTTTGATACTCATTAATTTCTTCAAATTCTCACTTTGGATAGGGAATGGTACATTGTCTTCACATTTTCCCAAGTAGAAAGGCATCTTTAACAATCCTTCAAAATGTTAGTGGCATCATCAAGCCTCAGAGGTGAGTATGGACATGTTTGTTAAAATCCATCGTAGATTTTACCAAATAGTTCTTAGTTCACTTGTGATTGCAATTCCTGCAGAATGACTTTGCTTTTAGGTCCCCCAAGTTCCGGAAAAACCACATTACTATTAGCCTTGGCAGGAAGACTTGGTAAAGATTTGAAAGTAAGAAAAACTTAAATTCAGCCATTTTTGTTATTCTTTTCTTCGTTTCATATGAACTCTGGTCTAATAGGGTAATTGATCAATCTTAAGTCTTCGGGGGGAGTTACGTATAATGGACATGATATGGCAGAGTTTGTACCTCAGAGAACATCAGCTTATATAAGTCAAAATGATCTCCACATAGGAGAACTAACAGTGAAAGAGACATTGGCTTTCTCAGCTAGATGTCAAGGAGTTGGTTCAAATTGCGGTTAGTCAAAACACCTTGCATTTGATACATTTCATTTTTCCTTAAAAATAGTTTCGAAGGGTTTGATTTCATTTTTGGAAGCATTGCAGACATGTTGGCAGAATTATCTAGAAGAGAGAAGGAGGAAAATATCAAGCCTGATCCTGATATTGATATCTACCAGAAGGTGAGTAGCCAGATTGAGAAGCAAAAAAGAACATAGCTTTTTCCTATGGGATTCTCTTCTAGAAAAATGAAGTTTTCATTTTGTGCAAATTCCTTTGAACTTCAAATTCTTCAGACAGCAGCACTAGAAGGCCAGGAGAGTAGTGTGGTTGCTGATTATATTCTCAAGGTACCATCTTGAAATTCATTTCAAATTGAAGATATACAGAAAAAAATTTAATATCTATATAATTGTAGCTCTGCATTCAATTTCTTGTAGATTTTAGGACTTGAAGTCTGTGCCAATACTATGGTGGGGGATGAAATGGTAAGAGGCATCTCGGGTGGAGAAAGAAAGCGAGTCACAATTGGTAAAACATAGAAAGACTACAAATCTTTCTACTGCATTCTCTTTACTTTCTAATTTCACAATGCGCTATGTTTATATATACCATGCACTTGGAATTGATATTTCTTACATTCATGATAATAATGCTATAGGGGAGATGCTTGTTGGACCGGTAAAAGCTCTCTTCATGGATGAGATATCAACTGGCTTGGACAGTTCAACAACTTTTCAGATAGTAAACTCACTCAGGCAATCCATCCATATTCTTAAGGGAACTGCAGTTGTTTCCCTCTTGCAGCCGCCCCCCGAAACTTATAACCTATTTGATGATATAATTCTTCTCTCAGATGGCCAAATCGTGTATCAGGGTCCACGCGAAAGTGTGCTTGAATTTTTTGAATTCATGGGGTTCAAATGTCCTGAGAGGAAAGGAGTTGCTGACTTCTTGCAAGAGGTAATTCTGCTTTTGAATTTCTTCACTTTCTTGCATGTGTTTAAGTACTCTCTATAGCTTTCCTTTTTCTTTTTTTTTAACATTATTCTTCATGGGGGTGTGATAGGTAACATCAAGGAAAGATCAAGAGCAGTATTGGGCACGTTTACATGAGCCTCATAGATTTGTTACTGTCAAGGAGTTTGCCGAAGCATTCCAGGCATTTCATATTGGTCAGAGACTTGGAGATGAGCTTGCTATTCCCTTTGACAGGTCTAAAAGCCACCGTGCTGCTTTAACAGTTAAGAAATATGGTGTTAACAAAAAGGAGTTGTTCAGAGCTTGTGTTTCTAGAGAGTTTTTGCTCATGAAGAGGAACTCATTTGCCTACATTTTCAAATTGGCCCTAGTAAGTACAGCATTTCCCTTTCGGTATTTGACTTGAATTCTTCAAACTATGGACTGAACATAATCGATACCAATATTCATCAAAACATTAGTACCTGACCTCAAAGTGATTCTAGCCATTTTTTTCGCCTTTGCTTTTCAGCTTATCATCTTAGCTTCTATAACAACAACAATATTTCTACGAGTTGAGATGCATAAAGACACAGTGTTGGATGGTGGTACATATATGGGTGCTTTGTTCTTTGCGGTTATTGTAGCGATGTTTAATGGAATATCAGAGCTCAACATGGCCATTATGAAACTTCCTGTTTTTTACAAGCAAAGAGACCTTCTCTTCTATCCTTCATGGGCATACTCAATACCTGCATGGATACTCAAGATCCCAATCACTTTAGCAGAAAGTTTCATTTGGGTGGTCATTACTTATTATGTCATTGGATTTGATCCATATGTTGAAAGGTGAGAATAGGAAAGCATCATAATTTAAACTTGGGCAGAATGTGTAGTATATATTGATAAAAGCTCCACATTGCAGGTTCTTCAAGCAGTACTTGTTACTGGTGTGCATAAACCAGATGGCGTCCGGGCTGTTCAGGTCCATGGCAGCAATAGGAAGGAGTGTAATAGTTGCTAGCACATTTGGAACCTTTGCATTACTTGTAATCTTGGTTTTGGGTGGATTTGTCTTATCTCGAGGTGATTCACTAAAAGAAGATAAGATTTCTATTTATGAATGCTGATGTGATTCAGATTCTAATGGCATAACCCATTTTTCTTTGCATCAGAGGCTGTACCAAAATGGTGTTTGTGGGGGTACTGGGTCTCGCCATTGATGTATGGACAAAATGCCATAGCTGTGAATGAATTTCTTGGAAAGAGTTGGAGCCATGTGATCATCTATCTCTCATTCTCTCTCTCATTAGATTGTGTAACATAAAGATTCAAGGTATAATAACTCTGATTAATGATCATGTGGAGAAATGTCTATGTTATAGGTTCCACCTAATTCTACAGAATCCTTGGGAGTTTTGATCCTGAAGTCTCATGGGATTTTCCCAGAAGCACATTGGTATTGGATTGGAGTAGCAGCTTTAGTTGGATACACTTTTCTGTTCAATATCATCATTACTTTCGCTCTACAATATCTTGATCGTAAGTATCATCACTCACATGCTCTTTGTGTTTTCATTTTTGTACTTATTGATCCGAAATCGGGATTAATGCTGCAGCATTTGGGAAGCCTCAGGCGGTACTGTCCAAAGAAAGCATCGCTGACAGAAATGGTAACACAACTGGAGAGTTCATTGAGTTATTATCAAGAGGAAATAGGTCTTCTGGTAAGTCATTCAGTAAAGTTACCATGCACATTTCTGTTTTACATCCTTGATATGTTGTATTCAAGCACAGCTTATCTACAATGACAATGCAGAAAGTAGTATTGAAGTTGCAACAAGCTTATCATCATCTGCAAGAGGGGGAAGAACTGATTATGCAAATGGGAAAAGGAAGCGGGGAATGGTTCTTCCTTTTCAACCGCTTTCCCTTGCTTTCGATGAGATCAGATATGCCATAGATATGCCACAGGTAATTTTTTTGTTTTAAACTAGAGGTACCTCTATTCATAAGTGGAACTAGTGAGTGAAGAATTTTCCATGTCCTTTCAGGAAATGAAAGCTCAGGGTGTCAAGGAGGATAAGCTGGAACTGTTGAAAGGTGTGAGTGGTGCTTTTAGACCAGGAGTCTTAACTGCCCTGATGGGTGTTAGTGGTGCAGGCAAGACCACTTTAATGGATGTCTTGGCTGGAAGGAAAACTGGTGGCTACGTCGAGGGTAGCATCGTGATATCTGGGTTCCAGAAAAGGCAAGACACATTTGCTCGGATATCAGGATATTGTGAGCAAACTGATATCCACTCTCCCCATGTCACTGTCTATGAATCCCTGATTTTTTCTGCTTCGCTTCGGCTACTCCCTGAGGTTGATTCTGCAACTAGAAAGGTACTAGTTTGGTCTTTTTCTTTAACAAACACTATCAAACATCAAAAATAGGCATTCTTGTGGTCTCTTCAGGATTACCAAGTTGTGTACATGTCTATGGGTTGCAGATGTTTATTGAGGAAGTCATGGAGCTTGTGGAGCTGACTTCATTAAGGGGAGCACTTGTGGGATTACCAGGTGTAACTGGTCTTTCAACCGAGCAGCGAAAAAGACTGACAATCGCTGTTGAGCTTGTTGCAAATCCATCTATAATATTCATGGATGAGCCAACATCTGGCCTTGATGCCAGGGCAGCAGCAATAGTGATGAGAACAGTTAGGAACACAGTGGACACAGGACGAACTGTGGTTTGCACTATCCACCAGCCAAGCATAGACATATTTGATGCTTTTGATGAGGTTAGATATCAGTTCAGAAAAAGAACCAATAACCTGTTTTCATAGAACATATTTCAAATGCTTCATATTGCAATGCAGCTTCTTCTTCTGAAATTGGGAGGTGAGCCAATATACGCCAGTCCATTAGGCCTCCATTCTACCCATCTGATCAAGTACTTTGAGGTGAGGACTACTCTGAAACAAACCATAATTTTTATTTTTCGGCCAAAGCACTGCTAAAGAACTAACACAAATGAGTTTCGTTACACAAAGGGAATTAATGGAGTTCCTAAAATTAAAGATGGATATAACCCTGCAACCTGGATGTTGGAGATTACTTCAGCAGCACAAGAGGAAGCTCTTGGGGTTAGCTTCACAGATTTGTACAAGAAATCAGAACTGTACAAGTAAGATTACTTTGCTTTCAAGTCTAGCTCTTTCACATGTTTGCTCATCTACATAATTAATACACTATGGTGAATGGTTCAGGAAAACCAAGGAGATGATCAAGGAACTATCTATACCTCCCTCGGGTTCTAAAGATCTGTACTTCCCTACTCGCTACTCGCAATCTTTTCACACCCAATGTATGGCTTGCCTATGGAAACAGCACTGGTCGTACTGGCGAAACCCATCATATAGTGCAGTTAGACTCTTATTCACAACATTCATCGCCTTGTTATTTGGTATGATATTTTGGGATCTCGGATCAAAAAGGTATGTAGAACAAATAAACTTAAAAAGCATGAAAATGGTATTCAGAGTTTCAAGATCTTAATCTCCAACATGTCCAAACTTGTTTGGGGATCACAGGAGCAAGCAGCAAGATCTCTTCAATGCGATGGGCTCCATGTATTCTGCTGTAATCTTTCTCGGGGTCCAAAATGCCGCTTCAGTGCAGCCAATTGTGGCTGTTGAGAGAACTGTCTTTTACAGAGAAAGAGCAGCTGGTATGTACTCGGCTTTGCCTTACGCATTTGGACAGGTAAATACTCTTTCCCTGGAACATTTAGAAGGCAAACTTCATCACTCATAATACCAATCCTCACCAACACAGTCTCTTGCAGATGATGATTGAGGTTCCCTACATTTTCATTCAGACAGTTATTTATGGAGTTATAGTATATGCCATGATGGGATTCGATTGGATAGTTTCCAAGTTCCTTTGGTACCTTTTCTTCATGTACTTCACCTTACTCTACTTCACATTCTATGGCATGATGACCATGGCTCTTACTCCCAACCACAACATTGCTGCTATAACTTCATCTTCCTTCTATGCAATATGGAACCTTTTCTCGGGATTCGTCATTCCTCCATCGGTAAGTTGAATATACATGCATAATACACAGATAGATGCGTACATAATGCATTCTATGCAATATGGAAATAACTAAATTTTGGTTATGGCAGAGAATACCTATATGGTGGAAATGGTACTATTGGATTTGCCCTGTTGCTTGGACCTTGTATGGAATGGCCACTTCGCAGTTTGGAGACATAAAGGAGAGACTCGAGACTGGCGAAGCTGTGGAAGATTTTTTAACAAGTTACTTTGGATACAGGCACGACTTCCTGAGCATCGTTGCGGTGGTGGTGGTCGGGTTTTCACTGCTGTTTGGCTTCATATTTGCCTATTCCATTAGGGCATTTAACTTCCAAAAAAGATGAGAATGTTGTACAAATTACAAATATTGCGAAGTGAAAAACATACGGACAAAGTTCCAGACTTCCAGTATTTCAATTATTCGATTTCGTTATTGTGCTAAAAGAGATGGCACAAACGAGAAAACACGCCAGCACTCTTTCCATCGCAGAACCAATTATCATGAACAAACGAAATCCAAAACAATAGCAAATGCCTTGTACTAAGTAAAATCGTATCAAGAAGTGCCTAAACAAGTTAAATCAGAGTTATACAAGGAAAACAAATTCTGTTACCGACTGGCCCGCCGCATATGTTACAGTTGGGAACTCGAGAATCTCAATAAAACTAAAATGGGAAATTTAAATTGGAAAAACACGATCAAAACAAAAACCCTTCGTCATCATCTCAAGTTTTCAAGTCATCCAAGAAACTTTGCAACTCCCTCAAACCTTCAGCAGAAAAACTCCTCTGCACTCTTGAGCGAGGGGCAATCAAATTAGGTGGAGGCTGGTGGTGGAAGCAAACTACGACAACAGCTAAATTGTCGCCACTCTTCCTCTTCAAAGCCTCATCAACTAAATCTTTGCTACATGTGGCTGGGTCATTGTGCTCCTGAAGCCTGCGACGAGCAAAATCCACCGCATTTTGACTCCTAAACACATCCCAGATCCCATCACAGCCAATGATAAGGAACTCGTCTTCCTCTGTTAGTTTTGCAGTCATAAGCTCTGGCTCTGCACTGAGTGGCCCGCCATCCCTGCTCTTCATTCCTTCCATATGCCAGTCTCCTAAAGCACGAGTCACATTAAGCTGCCCATTAAGGTAGCCATCATACACAGATCCTCCAGACGCCTCGATGCGTTTTTTCTCTTTGCTGCATATCGGTTTGTGATCCCTTGACATTTCAATTGCTTTTCCACGGCGGCAAAGCACTGCTCGACAATCTCCAGCATTAGCTACCACCAACAACCTGCCATCAGAAATGAATATCAATAACATGCATATTTTGTACTTTTATCAGTATTATTTTGGAACTCACAGACATGCATGAACTGAATAAATAGAGACCCAGATTGAACAAAAGTTACTCAGCACTGTTTGAGCTATAGATGCAACTCACAAGCAACTAAACAGGCCACGAGATAAAAATAACCCACCGCCATAAGAAACTATTTCAACAGAATATGGCTGGGTAACCCCAATTCTTTCCATATGCTTTTTATCATGAATAAGAAAACATAAGTGAGAAAGACTTTACTTCAGTCTATGATCAACTCAGAGCTTATTTCAAAAGGCAATAGAGCAGTGGTTACAACTTCAGGGTACGAATCCAAATAATGCATGTAGTGACATTAATATATATTGAGTTCAAGGCAAAATGTGATCAAAATTATTAAGCATTAAGGAATGAGATCCAAACTTCACATGATAGAACCAAGAAGCCCTATATATGTGAGTGCAACTCACCCCATTGCAGAATGAACCAAAAAGTTGTTAATGTACATAATGATGAGTGCACCAATAGTTCATAGGAAAGGGAAAAGAAAAACTACCTTCCAACAAGAAGAGCTGTCAATGCAGTCGTACCAGAAGCAAGGGTAGCATCCACAGTGCAGGCTTCTTGAAAGGCAGTGTCAGTTTGCAGAAATGCTGAACTGACAACCCTTTCAATATCACCAGGGAAGTCTTCATCCTCAAAAATGAACTTTGGCAAATTAGAGCAAGCAAAGTCAGCGGCGTGCTTTCCTCCATGTCCATCAAAGACCTGACCAACCAATAACATAAGAATAAAGAATTTGGATTGCAAAAATAGTCGGGATATTAGCTAGCAGGTTGAATGCATATAGATCACTGTTCCAATCATATGTACTAGAATACACAGGACCATGAGTATGCAAAATTATAACATGTGAAAAGAATATAAATACCCCAAAGAAGGCACTTGGGCCATCAGTAAAATTCTTGAGACCATAGTCGTGCATAAAATTGTCCACACACACATAAACATCTTCCATGCTTGAACGAGAACCGATGTCAGCCCAAGCTCCGGATCGGACAATTGGAATGAATGTAGTTTCATAACTCTCTGCTTCAACTCCTAGTTCAACTGTAACGTCTGATGTCTTTGTCCTCATCTGCTAAAATTCCATTCACACACTTTAACAAACAGCACCAAGATTGGAAATTTATGAAAGACGGTTTAAATCCCCAAGCAACCTAAACCCTCCACACCCCCAAAGTTCATTACTCATCTCCAGTAAAATAGTAAACAATGTGGAACAATGTCAGTGCTACACAACTTAAACATAACCAATCCAAAATATAAAAGTACACAAAGATAAAAGCAGCATAGTTTCAGTATATTCAGCTCTCTGTGTAAGCAACTCATCTCGAACATGAAAACATGGAAGGGAGTAAAACCCTCTGATTTCTAATTGGAATTGAGAAAACCAAATCAGAGAACGAAACATACGAGAGATGTGTGTCGAACAAGCGTCTTCTTTCCCGGCACAGGAACAAGCGATTTCTTGCACGGCGAAGGAACGCCGTCGGCGCGTCCAAAGCACTGCCAGTACGCCGCCGCGGCGAGCGGGTTCGGAGGCCGACCCTCGCTCGTACTCCCATTTTCAAAGCTCCCCACTTTACTTCCCTCCATGATTCTGAACCATATTTATCAATTCACTGAGCTGGGAATTTCTGTTTAATGACGAAGAGGGTTATTATTGATTGTACTCTTTCGAGGCAATTGATGGTGTTTAATTGAGAGGATTTCAGATTTGGGAATTTAGGGTTTTGCAGAAGACCTTTGAAAAGGACGGGAATTTAGTTTCTGGGAAGAAGAGCAGAGCAGGGGTTTTAAAGAGAGGGAGAGAATGGGAATTAGGGTTTTAGAAAGAGACGAAATCGTAGTGAAAGCGATTCGCTGTGATCCAGAACCAGAGAGATTTTGGGCGATCTACACGAACAGCTGAATGCTGAGATTTAAATGGTCGGTTTCTTAGGGCAACACGACGTCGTCTTGAAGAACCAATAGTTGCGTTTGACCTTGGCTTTCGTAGGGTCACACTCATCGCTTCCAGTCACGTTTTCCCCGTAGATATTTATCTAAAATAATTTTAAAATTAAATATATGATGGAAATCAAATCACCTTTCTATCAAAATCACAGTAATCACTATCAAAAAAGGAAAGCTTCACTATCAATCTTTTACATACTCATTATTTTTCTTTTTCTTTTTCCAGCAGCAATAATTTGGGCATTAATGTGTGATCATGGTCAACTTTTTATAATTAGCTAAGATTAGCTATTTTTAATACAGAATTATGATAATCAATTCTTGAACTAACAAAAAAAATTCCAATTTTTTATGATCAATTAGTGTGTCACACACTTGTTTCCATCATATTTGTTATAAATAAATAACCCATATCATTCGATAATAAAAGAAAAAAAAATTGGATATGAGGTATGCAAATTTTGTTGTCTTTACATTGTACGAACACAAATTTTACGTCAATAAAAATAATCATATGTGGCTTAAATGGCTTCAAAAAAAATACCTTCTGTTTGAAGAGAAATTTGGAAGAATACTCCTTTTTTGGGTCCTCTAATGATTTTTGCCCCCTTTTTTAGAAGCTAATGAAAAATGCCCCTTTTATCTAGTAAAAAGACATGTCTGCCCTCACTACTCATCTACTCTCTTTTTTCCTTTGTTTCTTTCATCCGCAGGAGTGCAGGAAACATCTTTTTCTTTTTTCTTTTTTCTTCTTCTCTCCCTCTCTCCTCTGTAGGCAGAAAAAAAAAAAAAACTGGCATTCTTTTCTCTTTGTTTTTTTAGTTCTCCCTAGCCAACCTCGTCCACAACTCTTCTAGGAGGCGTGCTCTATTGGGGACAAGTGAGGTATGAAACTTTGGATAATTGATATAATTGGGATTTTGCAATTTTGTGTGCTCTGTTGCTTACTTCTATATAACAATCAATTGATGTTTAATTGATTCATTCAGTATAATTGGTCTTGTGTCATCATAATTGGGTGCTCATTAATTTTTTTTAATCTTCTAGGAATGAGTCAATCCTCTGATGAACCTTGTGGAGATATTGTGGTGGGTCAGTTGTATCAAAGTAAGAGTGAGTTGAAGGCACGTTTAGGTATGCTCGCAATTAGGAAAAATTACGAGTTTAAAGTCATAAAATCTGATAAAGATCGATGGGTAGTTGGATGTGTAGATGATAACTGCAAGTGGCGACTTCGTGCAATAAAGGTACAAGACTTGACCTATTTTGAAGTAAGAAAATTTTGTAATGAACATTCGTGTTCATTGGATGTCATCCATCGTGATCATCGACAAGCAAGTAGCTCACTCATTGGTCAATTTGTTAAGTCCAAGTTTGAGGGGAGAGTCAGTAGTATATATAGACCTAGAGATATCATTAATGATGTGCGTGTGCAGCTTGGAGTTAATATGGGATATGATAAAGCTTGGAGGGCAAGAGAAGCAGCACTAGAAATTGCAAGAGGATCACCAGAGGAATCATTCGCCATTCTTCCAACGTATTGTGCTATGTTAGAGCTTAAAAATCATGGAACAATAACACATATAGAAACTGATGGTGAGAATCACTTTCTATATTTTTTCATAGCAATTGGAGCTTCAATTAGAGGATTTCATGATTCTATGAGGCCTGTGATCGCTTTAGATGGGACATTTTTGAAAGGTAAGTACTTTGGAACCATGTTTGTGGCTGCATGTCAAGATGGGGAGAATCAAATATATCCTTTGGCATTTGGTGTGGGGGACTCAGAAAATGATGCCTCATGGACATAGTTTTTGACAAAATTAAGAGAGGCCATTGGAGTTGTAGAGAACTTGGTGTTTATATCTGATCGGCATGGAAGCATCACTAAAGCTGTGGATAATGTATTTCCAGAGGCACATCATGGAGCGTGCATTTTTCATATTGCTAATAACCTACAGGCAAAATTTGGAAAAAAAATGAAGATCCTTAAGTTGTATAACATAGCGGCAAAAAAGTACCAAGTATCGGAGTTCAATGCATTGATGGAAAATATTCAGAAACTTAAAGATGGAGAAGTATGTAAGTATCTTGAAGACATTGGGTGTCACAGGTGGGCTAGGGCTCACTTTATGGGGTATCGATACAACATGATGACTTCAAATATTGCTGAATCATTGAATGCGAAACTCAAAGAAGCTCGAAAACTACCGATCACTGCTCTTGTGGATCACTTAAGAGAGATGCTTCAACAATGGTTTGTTGAACGTCGTGATGCAGCAAGTTCCCTGAACACAAACTTGACTAGATGGGCAGAAGACAAAGTGCGCAAAAACAACAACAGTGGTTTACACATGCGGGTATGTATTTTACTAATTTCATGTATGTTTATTATATGGTTTGATTTTCTGTTTAGGAAACATACTGATTTTGATTTTATTAAATATCAGGTGGCTCCCATTGATTTATATGCATTTCAAATATATGATCAAAGTAAAACATTTACAATGAATCTCAATAACAGTACTTGCACATGTCGAGAGTTTGATCTTGACCGACTTCCATGTGCCCATGCAATTACTGCGTGTAGAGCTAAAGAAATATCAGTGTATAGCATGTGCTCCCAATTTTACACAGCTAATGCACTGGTGTTAGCATATGCAGAGCCTATATGGCCGGTTGGGAATAGAAGTGAGTGGGATGTGCCTGAAGATGTGCGTAATAGAGTTGTCTTACCTCCAAAAAGACAGGTAATACCTGGAAGGCGCAAGACAATCTGAATCCCATCTGTAGGGGAAGATGTGGCTCGTAAAAAATGAGGATGATGTGGAGGAGGAGGCCATAACCGTGCAACTTGCAGAAATCCAATCTTACCCAATACTTGAAATCTAAAAATTTGTACCTTGTTCTTAATTTTTTTTGCTAGTATCGTGACTTTCTTTAAATTGGATGAGTATGTATTAACAAATATGAGTTTTGGATTTGTTTTTTAATGTTTAATTAGCCAAATTTGTTATTGAGATTTGGATATGTTTTTTTGTTATTGAATTTATGTTCAAAGAAAAGAAAACAAAGAAGGGAGGGAGAGCAAAAAAAACAAAAGGAAAAAATGCCAGTTTTTACTTCTTTTTTTGCGAACAAAGGAGGGAGAGAGAGAGAGGGAGAGAGAGAGGGAGAGGGAGAGGGAGAGAAGAAGAAAAAAAAAAGGTGAAAAGATGTCCTGCGGATGAAAGAAAGAAAGACCAAAAAAAGAGTAGATGAGTAGTAAGGGTAGACATGTCTTTTTACTAGGCAAAATGGGTATTTTTCATTAGCTTCTAAAAAAAGGGGCAAAAACCATTAGATGACTCAAAAAAAGGGTATTCTTCCAAATTTCTCCTGTTTGAATAAGGAATAAGGTCATATCACAGTTAAAGCGCTTAACAAGTATAAGTACTAGGTTAGGAACTTAGGATTGACTTCACTAAAAGGAAAAGTTTTTGATATTTCTCGGTCAAATTAGGTTCGGTTCAAGAGTACAACCCATATTGATCAAACTGTAACGCATTGATAAAGCCAACATGCCTAACTATTTTGACCACTAAACACAATGGCCAAGTCGATTACTTCATCTTCTTACAAGTACTCATATTCCTCTGCACATTAATAAATGACCACTTAACAAAATAAAAACAAAACATAAATTCCAATATATGCCTCATTTGTTTCTAAATATTACCATTGCCGTCTCTAAAATTTTGTTGAAAATATGACATATATGCATGATCAAATTTGGTAGCATTCATCAGCTGATTAGTCTAAGGTCAAAATGAGCTGGCTAGGTCGGTAGACTCCAAATTAACAAGCACCAACTATTGTTCCAACTTCTAAGTTCTAACCTAAACGAATACGCAGATGTAGAGCCTTTAATTGTCGTTGAGCCTCTAAATGAGAGCGAGAGAGATACTTCAACTATATATATGCAAAGCCTGGCTACAAGAAACTCATTCCTACACGCGTCTCCTACACACGTACACCAACTGGTGGCTCAAGACGTCAAGCAATGATTCGTCTTTCATGGAGGAGGGTCCAACCCACGTGTCCATTTAGCAGGAAGCTTCACCATTCCGGTCCTAGCTAGCTTGTCTGTTTCCGTAACCCGACCAAACCCACCTTCCACTTTTTCTTTATATGATTCATCCTCCTCTTCATTCCTGGAAGAGTTTTGATCAAAGAGAAGGAGAAATGGCCATTAAAAGCCTCAGTTGCTGCCTTAACCAGCTGCCTCCTCCAACTCAAAGCTCAAGCCCTTCTTTGCCTCCAAAGACGAATCAAGTACTTGCATGGCAAGTAATCCAAAACCCAACTTCCATGTCTTAAATTTCTCTTCTTTATAATTTTCTAGCTACCCAAATGATTGAAATTAAGTTATGGTTTTTCTATGTGCAGGAACAGAAGTGATGGATCATGGAGTAGCAGGGGTGTTCTGGGCATGACTTGTGTTATGGTTGGGTTGGAAATGGTAAGTGGCCAAAGCCAAGAAGCTATTGCTAAAGGTATGCCGTTGGTGGTGGAATCAAGTGAGAAAGTTGCAAAGTGGAGTGACAAGAGAATGTGCCCAAAGTGGAGAGCCAATGAGCTGGAGACCATTGTGCCGGAGAACCTTCCGAGGCCGTCGGCTCACCGGAGATGGGAAATCGTCGGTTTTAATACTGGGGATGCTCCGGCAGTTAAAATGGTAGTTAGGAGGAGTGGTGGTTGCTTTTCTATGTAAATAGTACACTTTGTCCTGCACTTGTACCACATGTATGGTCAAGTACATACAGAACTTGTGTAAATACTAAATAGGAGCACAGAAGATATTGAAGTTATTAGGCATTTCGTATATTTTTTATGTTGGATTCTGAATTATTTTGGGGCCTAAAATGAATCAAAAAGAGAATTGAACATGTAGTACACATACAAGTGGGTACATTATGTTTTCCTTCTGTTTGAGCTATAGGACATGTAGTACATGTGGTACTACATATTGGACGACGCTATCATAGAAAAAAAACAATAGAAAAGTACAATGGGAGGTTCCTTTTTTCCTTTTTTATGATATTTTTTTTTTGTTTTTTTGTTTTTGGCTAATTGATATTTTTTTTTGTGAACGGTTCCTTTGAGCTAGGAGATTAAAACTTGGAAAATCACTCAGGTGAATGAGTAATTATTTTTAGCCACTAAAGTTACAAATTTCTACGACATTTCGTTTATTATTATGTTAATAGTTTTCTTAGTTGCTACAGGAACCTGAGATGAACTACATCCGGAAAATGGACCAAATAGTACAAAGTCGTTACAAAATTTCATACATGCAGTTATTCCATTATTGAATTGAAACCTAGCGAGGATATAGCTCCGTGATTACATCCTGTCCCGGATTTTGGACGGAGTTTGTGGATTGACCGGACCTTGTCGCCCCCGAGTTGTTCTCCCCTCCCAACGATGTGTTGGATGAGGATCTAATGCCACCAGGCATAAAAAATGCTGGTTGTGAAGGTACAGGGAGATTGAGAGAGTTGCTGGTATGCATTTGACTAACTGCAGCCATGGTTGGCCTATCAGCTACATTTTGTTGCACACACAACAATGCAATATGAATGCATCTCATTATTTCAGGTCCTGAACCAGTCCTTAACAAGGGATCTATCAAATTTGAGGCTGTCCCCTCCCTCCAACTTTTCCAGGCCTGCATGATTTAACATTGTGATTGTGCACAAAAACAGAACCAGAGATCGGTCTATACATAGCCCAACTTTAATCGTGATACTTACATAGCTTAGAAGAGCCTCTGCATTTCCTTGATGCTGGAAAGAACTATTTTTCTGTCCGGTTATTATCTCCAAAACCAACACACCAAAGCTATAGATATCGGACTTAACAGAAAAGTGTTCACGCATCACATACTCCGGAGCCATATATCCGCTGCATATCAACAACAACAAGGTTGACTTCAATTAATGTGGACCAAAAAATAAAGTGGTCATGCCATACATTGTGCTCGAATAATCTTATACTACTATACTAGCTTTTGCATAAGGCAATTATATATAAGCCCTATATCATGGTCTAGCACTTACTAGGTCCCAACAATTCGATTGGTTTCGCCTTGTGTTTGATTGATAATAAACAATATTGTCATTCCGATGGATAATTCTAAGACGGGAATCTTCATGAAGGTAAAGGAGTCCCAGCCCAATGCCTACTATGACAGGAATCTTCATGGATAATTCTACTTACATATATTCCGATCTAACTCCTGACTTAAAAGGAAAAACTGATGTTTTACAATTGGGAGAGTAATATCAATCATTCGCAAAGAAACAATCTTGGACTACCTACAATTATGCATGTACCTCCGGAAAATGGACCAAAGTGGTACAAAATCACTACACAAACATTTCATACATGCAGTTTTATTCCGTCATTTTTTTTTAATAGAGACAGACAAGGGAAACTATAAAGTTATTCCCAAGACCAGAAATTTAACTGATGAATTATATAACGTCGTGCACTTCCCTTTTTATAACATGCAGTCTTCTCAAACTTGTAAAATCTTCACAGGATTCTGGCCAGAGTTGCTTTTATTCCATCGATCATTAATTTCATCACAACCTAGCGAGGAAATAGCTCAGTAAAATCTTCATGCGGATTTTGGACAGAGTTGCTTTTGGAGTGATCCGACCTTGTTGCCCCTGACGACATGTCGGATGAGGATCCAGGGATAAAAAATGCTGGTTGTGAAGGTACTGGGAGATTCAGAGAGTTGGTAGTATGCATTTGAATAACTGCGGCCATGGTTGGCCTATTAGCTACACTTTGTTGCACACACAGCAATGCAATGTGAATGCATCTCATTATTTCAGGTCCTGAACCAGTTCTTAACATGGGATCTATTAAATTTGAGGCTGTACCCTCATTCCAACTTTTCCATGTCTGCACAAAAAAAAAAACCAGTGACAATGTGTAATAAAAAAAAATAAAAAAAAACTTTTCCATGCCTGCACAAGAAAAACAAAACCAGTGACAATGTGTGTGTATATATATATATATATTTGACAATGTTCTTTCTATCCTTGTAATCAATTGCAACCTACACCTAAGAGATATAAATGTAACCCCAACTTTTTTGTGTTACTTACGAAGCTTAGAAGATGCTCCACATTCTCACCATGGCGGAAAGAACTATTTTTCTGTCCAGTTACTATCTCCAAAATTAAAACACCAAAGCTATAGACATCGGATTTAACAGAAAAGTGTCCACGCATTGCATACTCTGGAGCCATATATCCACTGCATATTAACAAGATGGTCGACTTTAATTGATATAAATGAAAAAAAATTAGTGGTCATGGACTCATGGCACACACCGTGCTCAAATTATCTTATTGCTTGTTCTTTTTACTTGTACTTTCAACTGAAATTATAGCTATACTACGTATGATACTAACATGCATAACATAATCATAAGTTTGATCTATATCATGGTCTAGCACTTACTAGGTCCCAACAATTCGCCTGGTTTCGCCTTGTGTTTCATCGATATTAAACAATTTTGCCATTCCAAAATCTGCAATTTTGGGGTTCATTTCTGCATCTAACAAAATATTACTAGCTTTTAAATCGCGATGGATAATTCTAAGACGGGAATCTTCATGAAGATAAAGGAGTCCTCGCCCAATGCCTACTATGACCTTGTAGCGAATATCCCAATCCAACTGTTCGCGCTTGATCGGATCTGCACGTTCATTCAAAAATAAAGTTCTATAATGACCAATGATGTTTCTTGTGCATTGTACTCTTTTGACTCACGTCATCAACGTAAATGCACTTTTATAATACACTTTGAAAATAGTAGAAAAGCTTCCAAACCATACCAAAAATGAAATGATCAAGACTTGCGTTTGGCACAAACTCATAGATAAGAAGTCTTTCGTTTCGTTCCATGCAGAAACCAAGGAGCTTAACTAAATTCCGGTGTTGAAGTTTGGCCACTAATTCGACCTCATTTTTGAATTCTATATCTCCTTGTGCAGAATCTCTAGAAAGCCTTTTCACTGCTACGTCTACTTCGTTCCAAAGCCTACCCTGCATTCAAGATCGAGTAATTGAAATTTAACTTCTCACGTATCTAGTCCCTATAAAATAGCATTAATTCTCATATACTGATATTGTATTACTCTGTAAACAGCACCAAATCCACCCTGTCCGAGCTTATTTGATTCAGAGAAGTCATTTGTTGCAACTCTAATATAGCCAAAGTGGAATTGCAAGGCATCTGTTTCTGCACTTCTCCCTTTGTATGAGGAACAATTTAACAATAATTAGTTAAGTTCATTGCTTATATATTTGTCTGAACCTAATTGCATATAACACAATACTGTAGTTCACTTTTACAAGGAGAGTAAAGACAAATAATCTCAATGTACCTTCAAGTTTTTCCTTTGTCTTCCTTATTCTCACATAAATGCTAATGGATATAATTAGTACCAGAGAAACAGCAATTACCACAACAATAATGATTGTAGACGTCCGAGAAGTATGCCTCTGCTTCTTTCCTGCAAAAATCAGATTTGTCCTTCTCTGTTCAAAGCATTCTGTGGTTGAGTTTTCAAATTGGTTCAAATGAAATGAGTTCTATGAAGTTTATGACCCAACAAAATCTGCAGGGGTAGAATTAGAAGCTAGACTATAAACATCCCTTGTTGTGCAGAAGACATGAAATATTTAAGGAAAATTCTACACTTTTCAAAAATATCACTTTGGTTACTCAACTTCAACCATGTCTTACACTTTAGTACCTCCGTTAAATTTACATTAAATCTCAATTAACTCAAGAATATTTTTGTAATTTTATAAAGAGAAATTATTAGAATATTTTCTAATAATTTTAGAAATATATATTCTTTATTTTTAAATACTTTTTATTTATTAGCAAAAAAAAAGACTTTTCTATTAAAAAAAACATGTCATTTTTTATTAGATGATTTAATTTTTTTTTAACATTTAAAAATTATTTTTAGTGAGTTTACAAAAATGCCCTTAATTTTAACAACTATAATAAGTTAATAGACGACAGAGACCAAAGTGTAAGAATAAATTGAAGTTGAGGGACCAAAGTAATATTTTTGAAATGTCAGTGATGAAAGTATTGAACAGGTTAAAGTTGAGGGACCAAAGTGATTATTTTCCCAAAATAATATTTACCAGAAACATGCATGTACCAAAGCCTTATTCTTTAAATTAATAAAATCACTTATTTAATTTGTGTATATACCTACCTCTTGAAGTTGTAGTGTTTCCTGAAGTTTTACCATTTGCTGATAATAATAGTGCCTCAATAGTTGCAGGGTAAAAGAATACAGAATCCTGAACCCTTATACAGCAGCTGGGGTAAACAATCGTCGCAATTTTTCTTCCATAAAATTTTTTTGTGACGTCTAACCGAGCTGATGCTAAGCAATCACTGCAGTCTTGCTGGGACAAATCTGGAGTGCACTGCAGGAAGGTATATATTGTTTGATAAAGACCAGGAGTGGTTGCATTTCCTACTGCGCATTTGAGAAGAGGACCATTAGATGCGGCTTGACCACTTAGTCTTTCCATTAGTGCTATGAGCTGGTTATAGAACCCGTCAACATCAGCTGTTGATACGTTATGGGGGTTCCATTTAGAGAAATAAGGCCTAGTATCCCTGATGCCATAGATAGAACGATGAGAGTAGTGTAAGGTGCAATTGTCGTACCATGCAACTGCCTCCTTCTGAAAAGGGCATGTCAGCTTGATATCGTTGCTAGCGAAACTGAGGCAGTCGCCACAGGCATCTGGCTCAATAAATGGTCTACAGAGTGCAACTGCATAGACTTTGTCTTCATTTTCGCCGAAAGAGGAGTTGTAAAAACCATAGCCGTTGCCGGCAGAGGTCAGAGAAGGGAGAAGAGTATTGAGGTTTCTCTGGTAAGTACTATTATCGGTGTAGTTACCACCGAGACATTTGATGGACAGAAGAACCTGTGGAACAAGGCCTTCGGTGATAACAACTAACACAAGTACTTGCAGCATACAAATAAGAAAGAATCCACATCTTGAGAAAACCATTGGTGTTGATTCAGACAACACCAGAACAAACTTTAGAGTTGAATGAAGATGATATATATATATATATAGGGCATAATATTAACGATTCAATATATAGGACGTTAATTACCACGTACATTAATTGATTGTTAAAGGAAATAAATTAGTAATCGATCATCTGGAAAAAGTCAGGAGGCCGGCTCAGGGCTATATATAATTATATATACTTTATTCATTTGTTTAAGCAAACAAATAACCATTCTCGATCATATTGTCAAAACCAAACTAAACATATCAATTCTCATCCACACTTAACAAACTTCCTTGATAATTAAGTACCTATATATGAGGTAGATTATTCTCCAAAAAAATACAAATATGCATCTTCTCGCGAAATCTCATCTAATATCTTACCTTTAATTAGATATGGCCCTACGTTTGATGTAGTCTCTTATGAATACTCATCTTCTCACAAATGTCCCTATGGGGACAGATGAATTTTCTTTTTTGTCTTATAGAAATCGTTCACTAGCGAGGAGATAATTCAGCACCAATACAGTGTGACAATAGCAAACACGTACGGATGTGACAACTATATATTTTTTTTTTCATAGCAAAACTCAGAAGCCCGAATATTTTTTCTACTATACATATGCTGTCTCCAATCTAACACCGGCCAGACTTATAAGAAAATACTGATGTAAAAATTCAAGCATGTTATTCTTCGTGAAGCAAATCTCGTTCGGGATTCTTTGGCTAACCTGGGTCATCAACATGATGTGAAGAAATGTTGGGTTCATACCCATCCATGTTCAAGGTGCCTCTGCTGAATCTCTACTTTGATCATATTGGATAGGGGTGTTGTAGGGGTGTTCAAGCTAGTTTAGTGTTTAGTCCTATTTTCCTCATCCAAAAAACGAACTAGTGAGGGCATAGCTCGGTAATTGAAGCTTCATCTGGTGGTTTTTGGACTGAGCTGTTGCTTTTGGATCGGTCCGACTCTGTCACTCCTGAGCTACTCTCCAATCCCACTGACATACCGGATGAGGAACCAACGCCACTAAACATGAAAAATGCTGGTTGTGAGGGCACTGGGAGATTGAGAGAGTTGCTTGTGAGCATTTGAATAACTGCAGACATGGTTGGCCTATCAGCTATACTTTGTTGTACACATAACAAACCAATGTGTATACATCTCATTATTTCACTTCTTGAACCAGTCCTTAACATTGAATCTACCAAATTTGAAGCTGTCCCCTCCTTCCAACTTTTCCATGCCTGCATAATTTTGTGAATGTGAAGAAACAAGATCAGAGATAACTTCTTAATTTCGTTGCAATCAATTGCAATTTGCAGTAATAGTTTAGACTACATATAGTCCAAGTTTTTTTGTGTTACTTACATAACTTAGAAGATCCTCTATATTCCCTTCATGACGGAAAGAACTATTTTTCTGTCCACTTACTATCTCCAAAACTAATACACCAAAGCTATAGACGTCAGACTTGACAGAAAAGTGCCCACGGATTACATATTCTGGAGCCATATATCCGCTGCATATCAACAAGGTCAACTTCAATTAACAATATAGAACTTAGAAAGTATTGGAAAGTGTAGCTAGCACCACACAATTGTGAACCCTATAGCCTGCTTGAGCACTTACTAAGTTCCCACAACTCGACTGGTTTCACCTTGTGTTTGATCAAAATCAAACAATCTTGCCATGCCAAAATCTGCTATTTTGGGGTTCATTTCTGCGTCTAACAAAACATTACTAGCTTTGAGATCACGATGGATAATTCTAAGACGATAATCTTCATGAAGGTAAAGTAGCCCTCGTGCGATGCCTATTATGATTTTGTAGCGACTATCCCAATCCAAATGTCCGCGCCTAACAGGATCTACACATAAAAATGAAATTCTAAACCGTTTGTAAATGACATGCACATATATAGTTTCTTATCTTCCTTTTGATTTAGAAGCAAGGTTAAAGTTTCCGACCATACCAAATATGAAATGATCGAGACTTGCGTTTGGGACAAACTCATACACTAGAAGTCTTTCATTTCCTTCGAGGCAGAATCCAAGTAGTCTGACTAAATTCCGATGTTGAAGTTTGGCCACTAAGGTGACCTCATTTGTAAATTCTAAATCTCCTTGTGAAGAATCTCTAGAAAGCCTTTTCACTGCAATATCTTCATCATTGAAAAGCCTCCCCTGCATCCAATAACAATATGAAGTTAACTTTAAGCACATACACAACTATCCACATTATTGATCATATACATATTCAGGTTTTGTAATTACCCTATAAACAGCACCAAATCCACCCCGTCCAAGCTTATTTGCTTCCGAAAAGTTATTTGTGGCAACTCGAATGGAGCCAAAGTCAAATTGCACGGCTTCTGCATTTCGAATTTCATCTGTTCTTCGCGTGACAATTTAACAAAACGTAAACAAATTCATTGAATTTTTGTGAGTACGTACTAGCTTCTAGCATACATGTTTGATTCTAACTTTTAAGTGGAACAAAGACCAACTAGTAATCTTCTCAACTTACCTTCAAGGTTCTGCTTTGTCTTCCTTACTCTCAGATAAATGGAGATGGATGCAACTAGTAGTACCAGAGAAACAACAATTGCCACAACAATAATGATCACAGTCCTAGATGTTTTACTCTGCTTCTTTCCTGCAAAAATCAGAAATTCAACTTCTCTGTTTCAACAGTACTGAAGTTTCAATCTATTAAATCTATATACCCGCTACGAGTTTCATCGTGAACTCAAAACTAATCGACAATGAGTGGAGAGTCCAGAACATAAAATGTTAAAATTAGGCATAAATTATTGAGGGACAAGAATATAAATATTATATAACATATATACCTGTTGAAATTATAGTGGTATTGGTTGAAGAGGTAGGAGTAGAGTCAAATGGATCAGGGTCAGAAAAGTCATAAACAAGATACATCAAGTTACAGCTAGGATTAGCAAATCTTCCGTAATCCATTCCATAACAACATTTCTGAAGCTGTCCCAAACCCTCATCCAAGCAACCCTTGCAGTCTTCCTCCGTCAAATCCGGAGTGCACTGCGCAAGTCCATATATCGATTGGTTATTCGAGTTCGTAGACCTCCCCTTGTACACTTGAAACTTACGAAGACTTCCACCTGTTGCAGATTCATTTCTCAGTCCTTGCAGTAATCCCACGAGCTCCTGGTTCAGCTCATACACGTCCCACGAGGATATGTTTTCGGTTTTCGATTGTGCATGAGATGGAACCAGCTCGAGGAGGCCGTATATGGAGCGATTCGAGTAGCGTAGCATGCAATGCTCGTTCCATATGACGGCCTCCTTCTGGTTCGGACAAGCCTGAGTGAGGAGGTGTGAGGAGTTCTTGAGGCAAGTGGAGCATGGATCTTGGAGAAGGTCCGGTCTGCAAAGTCCGATTCCATAAACGGTGTCGTTGACGCCGTAAGAGGTGGTGTAGAAGCCGGTGCCGTTACTGTTGGAGAGGAGGATGGAGAGAAGGCCCTTGATGTTTTCTTGGTAGACACTGCCGTTGGTGAAGTTGCCCTTGTTGTTTGAACAGTGTTTGAGCCCAAAATAACATTTCGGCCTGGGTCAGTCATTGGTTGGCGGAATGGCGGATTAGAGATAAAGGCCCAAGCCCATTTTTTCATTAATCGCGAGACCAAGGCAGAATTCACGATGCTGGTTTCGCAAACCGTTGGATTAAAGCTAGGCTTTTCTGAGCCTTTGGATCAAGGGTTAATTAATGAAATACTAAAGGGTTCTGTTAGGATCTTGATATGCGGAAGCTTTACGGATTTGGGAGGATTTATTGCGAAAAGCTTTTGCATGGCTTCAGGAGCCAAATAATTCAGTCTCAATCTTGGGTTATGCGGTAACAAACACAGGTTTTAAGCGACTAAAAACGGAAAGCAATCATCATTAGAGACCGGATTAATTAAAGAAAAGGGCTAAGATTAGCCTATTACGGTACTTTCCGACTCTGTTTTATAACCAAGGTTATTTTAATAGCTATTGGGTATTAAAATAAACATAAAGTTTTCCATCAATTGTTGTCTTTGCATAGTAATTCTTCTAATCATCATTTGATATGGACATGAAAAGTTTGCAACTTGGCCAAAATGAAGAAAACATTTAATAAGCTGGAATGGCTAGATGATTGGGTTCGCAAGCATCAGATCAAATAGAGGCCTATCATATTATATTTTCTATTCAAAAGGGCATGACTTTCAATGGCTGGACAACATTTTCCACAATTATGGAAACAAAACTAAAAGCCAAAACTAGCTTGTTTCATGATCAGGTCGCTAAGTTTCTCTTTATGTCCCCATCACTTGCGAAAGAGGAAAGTAGTTTTAGACTTGGTTTCTTGGTTGAAATCTCGGCAATTAGTAAGAGAGAAAAGGCTGAAATGAAGCCTAATGGTCGCTACTAAAGGGATTTCTCTATATGCTGAAATAAAGGGAAGGGACCTACTGAGGTCCAACAGCTTTGGCATTACAGCCAATGATATGGAAGAAAGCAATCCCATATATTCATCTCGCAAGTCATTAGATTAAAGATGAACACTTCTCAACCATCAGATAAAAGGGCCAGCAATTAAGCAAATACAAATATGGCTCGACTGAAGAATGAGTCAGTTAAATGTCCCTGTTATCTAAAAGACTGATAGTACATAAGTCTACATAATTCAAAGATTCAAGTAACAAAACCTTGAATCAAATTCATTACAGGACTATCAAAGGCTATTAAATATAAGCCTAAATTGGACTGACCCCATTAATAATGATTATGGCCTAGTGAATCAAATAAACTATTACAGAGAATTGTTTTAGGCCAGTATTCTCATTTCGCAAAATAAGCCAAGAGGGATTCAATAATCAAATACGGACCAGATAATGGTTAGAATAGTCTATCAAGTAAGGTTACAAGGATTCATGATAATATTATAATCCTAAAGACTATTGTTTACTTCATGTTCAAGTAGCTTCAGAGCCTATATAAAGAAGGCTTCGCATACATTTCAAAGGACATCTACATCAACAAAACACCACACTACTCTCAACGAGTATCTTAACCTCCGGGTTATCTCGGCAATTGCAAGGACGCATCAGCGGCTGCAATTCCACCATGGCAAATGCAAGAGCGCATTAGCGGATGCATTTCCATACCCTGCTAAACTGCAAGGACGCAATAGCGGCTGCAGCATTGCAACCCACAAGTCGATTCCTCTAGTGCAAGCTCTGCTGGGGATCTCGTTCTCGGTATCGATTTGGTAAAACTTGAAAAAGCTTTACAAAAGAAGTCCTTGAATCATCAAGGCATGTACAAGAACCTCCACGGAGATATCCCTCTCCGAGTCACAATCTCCTCGTAAGGAAGTCAAGACGGAAGCGCAACGGCAACAACAACAACAACAACATCTCGCACTCCTAGTGCTGGCACGCCCGCAAACTGCACACATCATTCACAAGGCCAAAAGGGACGGTTTGATTCCGCGTCAAACATTTTGGCACGCCCGGTGGGATCACTAAGCTTTTTGTTTAGTTTTTCTATTGCGCTGGAGGAAAGGCCGCCTAAATTCAAAGGTGTGCTCCAAGAAAATCCTTACGAAAGAAAGTTTTCTTATTGTTTGAAACACAAGGTTCAAGGACATAACCCGGCTCAGTGCCGTGGTCTGTCCCAACAACAGCTTTACGAAAAGTTTCCAGAACTACGTGAAGCCATGTCTGACGAGGTGAAAACGTCAGAAGGAGATTCCTCTCCAGATCAACAGGTGCTCGAAGCCTTGATGAAGCGCTTCGAAGAGCAAAACAAGATCCATGTCCAGAAAACTCTGGAGAAATATGCTGCAGAGCTGAACAAAGCTGTCACGCAGCAGGTGGAAGACCAGTTAGTCAAAATAAAGGCTACAATGGATACGATGAAGAATGAAAGAGATACGTTCTTCAGGATAAGGGAGAAAAGGCATGAGGTTTCCAAACTCGAGCCTGTGACACCTTCTTTTCCGCCTTCAAATTTCCTGCTTGGGGGAATGGGTACCTCTGATCTGCAGAATGAACTTGAGCAAATACGCCTGGGAGATGACTCTGCTCGTATTAATCCAAGGCGTAGTCAGAGGACCTCAAACAAAGGCCTCAACGTTAGCAACGGTAGAAGGCCTAGTGCTACTAGACGCTTTTATGTTGGAGGTTCTTCCCGAGCAAAGAGAGGTTCTTCAAAGTCACCTGCTACTGATGACGGTTCTGATGGAGATATATCTGAACCGAATGATCTCCCAAAAACTTTCATCCCTAGAGTGGAGGGGAACAATGTTCAAGGCAATATCACCAATCATGGTACACTTGCCTTCACTGAGGAACAGCTAACTTCCCTCATTCGTAGAGCGGTGCGAAGCCATGCTGGAGAGCAATATGGCTATAATTTTCCTTTCGCAAAGGAAGTGGCTGAGGTGAACTATCCTAAAGGTCATAAGACGATCAACTTCACGTCATTCTCTGGGGAAGACATAAGGGAGAATGCTGCTGTCCACATAGCTCGATTTATCACTCAATGTGGAGATCTTGGCAAATTCAATGTCTATAAGCTCAAGCTGTTTGGCAGCTCTCTGACCGGAGCAGCTTTTGGATGGTATTCCAGACTCAAACCTGCCAGTGTCTCTAGTTGGGATGAAATGGAAAGGATTTTCCGAGAACAGTTTGGAAAAATCGAGGCAGAGGTCGGCATTTCTGAATTATCTAGTCTGAGTCAACAAGTTGGAGAATCAGCTTTGACCTTTCTTCAGAGGTTTAAGCTCCAACAGGCTAGGGCTAATTTTGTCCTACCAGAAAGGGAGGCTGTAAACTTGGCCATCAAGGGCCTTACTATTAAGCTCAGGAAGAAATGCTTCGGAATCCCTTTTGATTCTATGGGAGACCTCATCCGGGAAGCAGCAGGATATGAGTTACTTTTGAAAGAAGAGAGTCTCATGAAGCATGCGTCTAAAGGGACTTATGTTCATAATAAGGCCAGAAATGTTAATGCTATCGAGATGATCAATGCTCATTCAAAAGAGTATGATGAATCTTCTGATGATGCTGAAGGAGATGTTTCTGCTGTGGAGCTAATTCATAGAAAGCCTGCGAAATCAAAAGTGCTAAGGCTCATGAGGGAGCCTATGAAGATTAAGTCCCTAGCATTTGCGAAGCCTGAATTTGAAACTTATACTTACAATGCTACAAAGGCTGCAGAAATATTGGACGACTTCATAGCTGCCGGATTGGTCAAAACTGATTATGGTGCTATCCCTAAAGCAGAGCAGCTCAAAGGGAAGAAATTCTGCAAATTCCATAACCTATGGAATCATAACACTTCTGAATGTGTGAAGCTGAAGGACCAAATCCAGATATGGTTGAATTCTGGAAGAATTGAGGTTGAAACACCTGCAAGGGCTGCCACATTGGTAGATACAGATCCTTTTCCATCTCCTGAGGTTAACATGGTTGAAGTGCAATGGCCAAAAACAAGCCAAAGAAGGCGAGATTCTCGTCAAGAGGCCGACAAGCCAGCAAAAACAGGGCTAGAGAAAGCAAAAGCCTCTACAGTGATTCTTTGCCATAGATGCAAGGAAGAGTGTGGTCTTGAATCTGACCAAGAAGACAAGAAGCACAAAGACAAGGGCAAGAGTGCATGGAATGCTCAACCAACAGCAAGAGACTTTCAGCCTCACAGTCCAAAGGCTAAGGTGGCACACCTTGAGGTTGGTCAGTCTTCCAACAGGCCTTTGCGAGATTCAAATCTTCTCGCAATAATGAAAAGTGCTTCAGCTTTCATGAAAGAGCCTCTCAAGGAAGATCATGTGGAAGGAAGCTTTGCGAAACCAAGGTTTACTAAACACAATGATAGAAGAGTTTTTGAGAATCGTGCTGGAGGAAGGATTATGGTCAATCAAACCAGGCCATTTACAGGTAAAACTTCCAGAACCTTCGTTCCAAGTTCGACCATGAAAACCAATCAATGGTACACACATAAAAAGGGTCAAACCACTCCTCTGTCTGCTTCGCAAAAAAGAAGGATTGAAAGGCAGTATGGTCAAGCTAGAAGGGCCATCAAAGCTGTTGAGTTAGGTTTGGTGAACCCAGACCGGATGATAAAAACTCCTGAACAGTTGGAATCTGATATGCAGAGGTTATCAGCAAGGTACCATGGAGTTGCGAAACAACAAAGCAGGCATCTTTCTTCACTGCCAGTCAAGCCTGCTCCAGAAAGGCAATTTTGGAAGCCTAAAAGTGAAGTGCCTTTCGTAAACCAGATTGCAGGAGACAGCATTACACATGAGAAACTGAGAAGCAGGCCCAATCAGGGAATATGCATGGTCGAATCCTTAACTCCTGTAATGGAAGATGAGCCAGTTCAGAGGGAACAAGATCTAGAGGTGGTTCACAACGGCAAATCTTTAATGGTCAAAATGGTATCTTTTCCAGAGCCAGTGTACACCATGCCATTACCAAAGATTGGGAATTTCGCAGAGTCATCTCCAAGCCAAGGGGTTCCAAACATGGCAGTTCCCGTTGATAACAATGATGGAGAGGGCTATGGCGATAGCGAAGGAATTTTAGACTTTGGAGGAGAGCCCGTGATCAACGATGAAGATGACGCCATGTCAGGAGCTGATTGTTCCATGGTATACATTCTACCAGCCAAATATGCTTTGACCTTTGAAGGTCAATCATCCCATTGCAACTCTTCAGAAGTAATGGACTTGGGGGGCAAGCAAGTGGAAAATCTGGCACCCCTTGCGAAACCTGAAGAAGGTAATGATGCAGTTCAAATACCTGACACACTCATGACAGAGTATATGTGCTTCGCAAAGCCAACACAGACTATGGCTAATCAGCTCAGGCCATTATACATTACTGCACATTTACAAGGGGTCCCTCTCAACAAAATCCTGGTTGATAATGGCTCAGCAATCAATGTTTTGCCATCAAAGGCTTTGCAGATTCTCAAAATCAGCAAGGAAATGATCCAACCTACCAGCCTTACTGTCAAAAACTTTGCAGGGTCTATAACTAAGACTCATGGACTACTTTTCCTCCAGTTGACAGTCGGATCAAAGAGCATGACCTTGGCTTTTTTCGTCGTAGATTGCATTTCGCAATACAGCGCTTTGCTTGGGAGAGACTGGATTCATAGAAGTCTTTGTGTGCCTTCATCCTTACATCAGCAACTGGTTATGTGGAATGAGGAATTGAATAAAGCAGAAGTCATTTCAGCTGATCCAAGGCCTTACTCAGTATCTGCTAATGCAGCAGATGCCAATTATTACTTCTCAGACCTTGCACCATTAGGAGTGAATGGTATTGATCAGAACGGCCGACCTACAGGGGTTACGGCCTATGAGCTTACACGATGGGGATTGGCTCAGGCAAATGCAGATATGCAGAGGCCATTCATCGTGATCTCGGAACATCATGTCAATGATGTGTGACCTCAACCAGGAAGAAACTAAGGCCCTTGATTCTTTGTTGAACCGACTAACGACATTCAGAGAGGAACAAGAGGCCTATGCTAAGGTAGGGACAGCAGAATGCATAGATGAAATGCAAGAAATGTCCGAAGAGGAGCAAGAGATTCAGCTTGCCCCAGCTGCATTGGATGATACCCCTCCTAAGGTTCGAGACCCCTTGAACAAAATCAATTTAGGGTCTCCTGATAATCCAATGTTTGTTTCAATCAGTTCTTACTTGGAGCCTGAGGAAAAAGAAAGGCTCATTACACTGCTTCAACAGTACAAGGATTGTTTCGCAGAAAAGTATGAAGACATGCCGGGTCTTTCCAATACTTTGGTGGAACACAGACTGCCGATCAAAGACGGATTCAAGCCTTTTTCGCAAGCTCCTCGAAGAATAAGGGCAGATACCCAAATCCTTGTAAAAGAAGAAATTGAAAAAATGCACAAGTCTGGAGTCATTAGAGTGGCCAAGTATAATGAATGGCTTTCCAATGTAGTACCAGTAAAGAAGAAAAATGGAAAAATCCGGGTTTGTGTTGATTACAGAAATCTTAATTTGGCTACACCAAAAGACCAATATCCAATGCCTATGGCTGACATGTTAATAGATACCGTAGCTGGTCATGAGGTCATGTCTTTCATGGATGGCACGGCTGGATATCACCAGATTCCAGTTGCGGAAGAGGACAGACATAAGACAGCCTTTAGATGTCAGGGTTTTGCTGGAATTTTTGAATATGTCGTAATGCCATTCGGACTCAAAAATGCTGGTGCAACATATCAACGTGCCATGAACCTTATTTTTCATGATCTAATTGGAAAAATTGTGGAGGTTTATATCGATGATATTGTGGTCAAATCTAAGAAGAAAACTGATCATGTAGACCATCTGAGGAAAGTTTTTGCAAAAATGAGACATCACAGCCTGAAAATGAACCCTGCGAAATGTGCTTTTGGGGTCAAGGCAGGTGATTTCCTTGGGTTTTTGGTGCATGAAAGAGGTATTGAAGTTACTGGAGATAAGGCGAAATCTGTCCTAGATGCATCACCGCCTGCTAATAAAAAGGAACTTCAAAGACTTCTTGGAAAAATTAATTTCCTGCGCAGGTTTATTTCTAATTCTGCTGGGAAAATTCAACCTTTCTCATCTCTGCTCAAACTCAAAGATCAGGAGCAGTTTGTTTGGGAAACAAAGCACCAAGAGGCATTTGATAAGATCAAAGTCTATCTCACTAGTACACCTGTGTTAGTGCCACCACGTGTTGGTATGCCTTTGAAACTTTACATATCTGCAACTGATTTGTCTGTTGGAAGTTTATTAGCCCAAGATGATGAGAAAGGTGTGGAACATGCTATCTATTACCTCAGTCGTACTCTGAACGATTGCGAGACAAGGTATTCAAATATGGAAAAGCTATGCCTTGCGTTGTATTTTTCAGCTGCAAAACTAAGGCATTATATGCTACCTTTTACCACATGCATTATTGCACAGACTGACTTGGTAAAATATATGTTATCACGGCCCTTGTTACGAGGCCGGATTGGAAAATGGATACTAGCCTTATCTGAATTTTCTCTTCAGTATATTCCTGCGAAAGCAGTAAAAGGGCAAGCCATTGCTGATTTCCTTGCTCACCATCCAAGTTTGGAGGTCTGTAACTTCAAGGATTTAGAAATTGGGGCTGTTGCTTTAACACCCTGGAAACTGTATTTTGATGGATCACGCACGGAAACGGCATCAGGGGCAGGGATTGCTTTGCAAAGTCCGAAGGGAACTAGATTCTCGTATTCTTTTCAGCTAGATTTCGAATGCACGAACAATCAAGCTGAGTATGAAGCCCTCATTATTGGCTTAGAGATCCTGTTGGAAATGGACATACGAGATGTTGATATTCTAGGAGATTCTCTTCTAGTAGTCAACCAAGTACTTAGCATGTTCAAATGTGCTAGTCCTTTATTAGCACCATATCTTTTCGCAACATGGAATTTATTATCTCATTTTCACAATGTTTCTATTGAACATATTCCTAGAAAGGAGAACTTTGCTGCTAATGAGTTGGCTCAGATTGCTTCCGGAATTGGCCTTGCAGATGGGATACAGGAACGAATCCTTAAAGTTGAAAAACGTTCTTTACCGTCTGTCCAAGTTCGAGGATGGCCATTGGAGGTCGTTCACGTATCTGTAGCCAGGAATCCTATTGATAAGGATTGGAGATGGCCATTGAAAAGATACCTACAAGATCCCAATCAGCCTACGGACAGAAAAATAAGGTTTCAGGCCCTCAACTTCTTCCTCAAAAATAAGGAATTGCGTCGCCGGGGTGAGGAAGGTGTCGATTTCAAGTGTGTTTATGGCAGGGAGGCTAAACGAGTCATGCGAGAGGCTCATGCTGGTATCTGTGGATCACATCAAGCCGGGCCAAAGATGAGATGGCTTTTGCGAAGGCATGGCTATTTCTGGCCAACGATACTCAAAGATTGTATCTCTTTCGCAAAAGGTTGCCGAGAGTGTCAAGAACACGGCCCAATTCAGCATATTCCTAACATGCCATTGCAGCCAATAATCAAGCCTTGGCCATTTCGAGGATGGGCTATGGACTTTATTGGAATGATTCATCCTGTTTCTTCTGAACAACACAATTTTATTATTGTTGCCACCGATTTCTTTACGAAATGGGTAGAAGCCAAACCTTTAAAGAATATCACTTCAGATAAGGTTATTAAATTCATTTATCATAATCTGGTATGTAGGTTTGGGATTCCTGAGTGCATTGTTACAGACAGAGGAACATCTTTTATGTCTGCAGAAGTCGTAGAAAAGATGGAGGATTTGGGGATTAAATTACTTCATTCTACTCCTTACTATGCTCAATCCAATGGCCAGGCCGAGGCCAGTAATAAGATCATTATAAGCATTCTTCGCAAGATGCTAGAAAGCAATAAAAGGAACTGGCATGAAGAGTTATATAATACTCTTTGGGCTTACAGGACTTCTAAAAGGTCCCCCACGGGGACTACTCCTTATGCTTTGGTCTTTGGACATGATGTCATTTTGCCTTTGGAAATCAATGTTCACTCGCTTCGGGTACAAGAGCAACATCAACTGATAGGTGAAGATTATGTTCAAGCCATGTGGCAGGAACATGAGGCTTTGGATGAGACCAGACTAGAGGCTCTTAACAACATTATCATGGAAAAACAGAAAATTTCCAGAGCCTATGATAAGCGCACTAGAGGGAAAACATACAAAGAAGGAGATTTGGTTTGGAAAACAATATTGCCCATAGGGGAAAAGACTACCGGATATGGCAAATGGTCTCCAAAATGGGAAGGACCTTATGTTATCCACAGGATATTGCCCAAAGGAGCGTATCACCTCAAATATACCAATGGCATTATTCACAAAAATCCGATCAATGGGAAATATTTGAAAAAGTATTTTCCAAGTGTTTGGGAATTTGAGAAAAAGCCAGAACCTCAAGCCAAGCCTACACCTGCACCCGTTTCCAGCAGAGTTACTCGATCTCACGCCGCTAAGAGTCCTAGAACATTCGAGCAGTCTTAAAGCATTTCGCAAAATGATGTTTATGCTTATGCTTAAAAACTGGGGGGGGCAATAGCAGTACGGCAAAGGAGAATAAATGCCCACGATACAGAGGGCAGTTTTTTCACGATACAGAGGGCAGTTTTTTCACGATACAGAGGGCAGTTTTTTTTTTTTAATTTTTTTAATTTTTGTGACCTCGGCCTTTGATAAGGCTTATGTAATCATTATAGTAGTGTTTATTTCCCTTGCGAAAGTTGATTTGAATTTATTAATCATAAGGTCATCAAATGGTTCTATGTCTTTACACAGAGACAAATTCCAATTTCGCAAAACATAAATAAAACGAAGATGAATGAATTTTCCTTTATTCAGCATATAAACGGCTTTGTGGCCGGAAACTACATTTGCGAAAGACAATTACATTACAAATAAAGGTATTCAAGGGATATAAACCTAGCCCTGATACCATCAAGTTTACGAGATCTTAAAAGTCTTTCTTCTGGAAGATAACGAGCCCGGATTCTCTGCAAAAGGTAGGTCAAGCAAAGAGAAACATGTTAAACATATAAACATGTTAATCAAAGGTGGGAAACATGTCGGAAAGAATGCCCGGATCCTGATATTTCTGGTCAGGCCTTGAAGTACCAAGAGGGAATTCTTTTCGATGACTCTTTTGCGACGAGAAACCAGTTTACTGGCGGTAGCAGAGATTTTGGAAAGTTGATGGCTAAATTCTCAGCATCATTTCCAGGATCTCTTATACCACCACCGGTCTAACAATGGCTTGGAAATACATAAAGGCCGACAACCACGGTTGAGGGCATGGATTCCCAAAATCCATTGATAGTTTACCGTAAGATTAGACTATGAAGCCTATCTACGGCTTAAGATTAGACTACAAAGCCCAGAGGTTTTTAAGCGCTAAGGCTAATTTTGGAAGAAGAGTTTTGCGAAGAAGAAGGACAATGAAGAGAAGGGATTTCTGAAACATGTTGAAAACAAAGTCTGAAGGATGGTTTGCAATAAGCCTGGAAGGACTGTTTTTAAAGGCAAAAGAAAGGTTTGAAATCGTAAATAACCGCCTTATCTTTATGACCGCATCTTTAGCAGATGGTTATCACCATTAATCACGGTCAAGCAACGTTTCCAAAGAGATCTTGAAAATCTCGTAAAAATCAACTGACAAAGTTGACTCTCGAATGGGATATGGCAATATTTTTAAATTTGCGATTGAATAGGCGGTCCAATCTTGGTGAATTGGTTGGAACGAATTTTTTTCGTAGACCCCTATTAAAAGTGGATGGGGTATTAATAACCAAATATAAAATATCATAAAATGGCAAAAAGTTGAGGGGACAGGTGATAATGGCAATTGAACATGCCTCACCTTCACATGGAAAAAGTAGGGCTGTGAGGATTACATGTCAAGATAACAAGATTCACTGACAGAAAATCTTTACCCGATTTTCCTTTTTTGGTTCATTGCCTTAAAGTTTTCGTCTTTTGCGATAAGTAATTTGCGAAGGAAAGGGATGATATACATCCTTGAAGGCCTAATGGTCATAATAAGTAAATAACCAGAAAATTCTTTTACAGACCAACGAAGCTTTGAAACCGAATATGAGGCTTCTCGCAAGGAGCAAAACTGCCCAAGTTTATTTGCGATCAATTTCGCAAGCATGCATATTTGGTAATCTGGGTTTCGCATATACAAAGGAACAAATATCAGGATATGATTTGCCAAGTTCTTTATTTCATAGTCAATATAACACGGCTTTGTGGCCGGGAACATACATGTGTGAAAACAAATAATTGCGATATGCAAATTACAAAGGCTCAGATAACATAAAATGATTGAAGGATGCCGGGGAAGACGTGGAGCCAATTTTCTCTTTCATGGATCCGGCTCAACCTTGAGGAATAAAAGCAAGGATCGCAATTCCGTCCAGCTGCTTTTCCAATTGAAATAACAACCCAGAAGGTTTGGGTTGTCTTCCCTTCATGGTCAAGCAGAGAAAGAAGCAATCGACCCAATGCTTCCAGCAAGAGACCAATGGCAAGGGACCAGCAAGAAACATGATAGGTTCCTCACTCCCTGCCATTTCGGGCACCAGATCAGATCAGAAGATCTAATCCGAGCCCGTAAGATTAGACTATGAAGCCCAGAGTTTATTAAAGGTATCTCGTATGACAGAAGCGTTTCATGAAGCAACAAGAGATATTTGCTTTATGTTGAAGAATGAGGGATGTCGCTGAAACTGCCGTATTTATGCCTGAAAAGTTTCTACCTGCAGGGCAAAGGTAGTAAAATTTTGAATCTTATGCAACTAATTACGCCTATGACCAATTCTCGGGAATAAGGAATACTTATTTGAATGGTCACAATTACCCTTGGATTTGATCTATACCGGGAGGTTTTTGATAAACCAATGGGCGAGAAGAAATTGAAAAGGGCCGAGATACATAATGACCGTGTTTGGGCCTGAAACGGATTTGAATACATTTCGAGTTAAAACAAAACCCATATTCATCAGCCTAAGCACTTCAAAGTAAAAATTAGCGGTTCGAAGGGCATAACTACCTAAGTCCATCAAGCCCGCCAGGAGAAGATTCATAGTAGTCTTATTACAAGAACCGTAAGAAATTAGGGTGAAGTAAATGCCCATTTAAAATAAACGGCTTTGTGGCCGGAAACTTACATGCAAGACATATTCAAAAAGGATACAATTTTCAAGAGACCTATTTGAACATTTTCATGGTGGGTTTAGATCATCAAGGAAAAGAAACATGGGCAAGAGATTTTCTTTCCAACCCATGCTTCTAGCCTCAATTCCTGCAACAATAAGAAGTTTGCCAGACCCGATATCATACGGTTTGGATTCGAGCAGGATTTAACTCCTTCATGTTGCTGTTAGACAGGAAACCCAAGAAAAGTACACTGTTGACCTAAGTTAAGGAAAAATGCACTCTTGCTTTCCTCTTCTGGATGATCTCGTAAGGCAAGATTGAGGAGAATAATGAGCCAAGCAATCTGTTCACGACTCAGTTACCCTAAAAATCCTACCTACCCACCATGAGCTTAGACTTTGAGGCCTAAGTTTATTTCGAGCTTAAACTTTGAGGCTTAATGCCATTAGGCCAAAGGCAAAGAAGGCAGTTTGAAAGGTGTGCCTCTCAAAGCGAGGATGAAGAAGAAAATGCCCAAGAGAGGGCATGGCGAAATGCAAGTCTTTGCTACAAAATATGTCTTGAGTTCGTCGTTATAAAGACGCAGAAAACGTGAGAATCACGTGACGTATCTTTTTCAGTCACGCCTAAATCTCGAAAGGACGGATTCGATGAATTTAAACTATGTCATGATTCATAAATCCACCTGCCCAAACAAAGTTTTCAACCACTCAATGCCATTATTGAGGGTATCCACTTGGTGATAAATAAATATAAAACTCAGTTTTGAGGGCAAAATTATTTAAAGAGTCTATACAAACTAATTTGGGGTTTGTTTTTGTTTTGCAAGATGGCCCAAGGCCAGAATGTTCAAATTCCGAACAATACATATATACATATGATAATGACGGATCTTTACGGCCCAGAATAATAAAGCCCAAAGACGGAAAATAATTAGTAAAGGCATACACATAAATGGGAGCTGAAGTAGTTATTTTAAATAGTATTACAAAGCCAATTGATTCAATCCAAGTCAGGAAGGTATTGCAGACTTTTAAGTAAGTTTATCCTCTGTGCCTTGAATTCAATCTCAGTCCCAATAAGCCTGTCATTTGTCGCATTTAACTCCTGCTCACGAAGTGCTAGATCTTTTAGACATTCATCGATGGATTTGATAGTTCCTCGCAAGGAACCACCAATTGTCTGTTCCTCATTCAATACTTCTCCTTTCAATTGATTGACCTCGGATTGATAAGCCCTGATCTTTTCCTCGAGCTTGTCAATCCTAGACTTCTTCTCAGCCAGAGATTTATTGGCACTTCGAACTTGAAGAGCAGATGCACGAAAGTGAGCCAGCTTTTCTTCAGCTGCTTGTTTCCTTGAGACGGCCTCCTTTTTGGCCTCTTTGTCAGAAGTAAAGGCTTTGTGAAGCGGGTCGATAATCTTTACAGCCTTGAGGGCACGAGAAAGAGCCCACTGATAGCTACGATCATACTGTGACAGAAATGTTATGGCTTCAGTTATTTCTTCCTCTGTATAATTAGAAAAGTTATCCGTGCTCAGGCCACGAAGAAACTTAATATGACGGCACTCCTCAGAAGAAAGCTTAACCAGGGGATTCTCTAAAAATGCCGTTTCTTCTATTCTGGCGTCTAGAGCATCTGGCGAATAAGAAGATTCATCAGACAATCCTGGGCTGGGAATGCAATGAACATCTTCTGGCATTTGAACATCATCTAATAAGGGAGTTTGATCCTTGATTTCGCAAGTAGAAGAAGACATCCCAAGTTCAGGGGCCTGCAAGTTTAAATAAAAAAAAAAACTTAGAATAAGGCCAATAATTATTGTCTTAGTCAAAATCTAATAGTAAATATGGGAAATAGAGAACTTTTTCAGCAACAGTTGGAATATCTGCTCCCACAGGACTTATGGCTTTTTCATTAATTTCAAGTACCTCAATGGCAAAGTTGGCCTCATTAAGCTCATCCTGAGTTTCAGAGATCGAAGTTTGAAGGGTCTCCACCCCATAAGTCAGAGCCAACCCATATGGGACAATGGCATTTGAATCAATAGCCTGGATTTCAGAAGCTCGAGCAGATAGTGCCTCTTTCTCAGTATTTATCAGAGGGGATGAGCTGGTTGGAACTTGTTTCAGAATTTCTGATTCCTCAATTCCAGTTTGAGCATTTTTAACCTGAAAACCATAATGTCAGTATACATGAGCAGAAACCATTTTCTTGCGAAAGATTTCAAGATATGGTTCATTTTTTGCATACCTCAGAAGTTGGCATAATACTTGAAGTTGTAACAGGTGGTGCCTGGACATCCAAAGGCAGTGATACAATTGCCAAGGAGAATTGAGGATTTGAGGCATTGTCAGAAATAGCCACTTCAGCTTCTTGTTCCAATGGCACCGGAATCTCGTAAGACATAACCTTTTCCTGGTCAGAAGGCCCTGAAGATTCAATATTGACCTCAGGATCAGTAAGGTCAATGAATGAGGATGCATCTTCATGTCCAGAGCTCGGAAACCCTTCCGTAAGCACATTGCTCTTGGTCATTGCCTTTGGCATAATCACACCAGGTTTGCTTTGCGAAGCCTCCAAGGAGCCGCCTTGCGAATTTTGCCCAATGATGGTTTTTAGGGCTTCAGGACTAGAATCTGATAATGGAGGAGTTGCAATAATTAAAGCCCTGGAGCCAATTGGTGGTGAAGATGAGAGGTTCAAGGAATGATCCACAGTCTTTCTTGTGGCCTGCAAGTTCAACCAAAGGGTTAGGACACTAAACTAAGGCCTTTTAAAGGACCTCAAGCAGAGATAAATGTTACCATGGTATATAAAATGCCACCAACTTCTTCTTCTGATGACTTTGAGGCAGGGATTTTCTCTGCTAAGGGCTGTTAAAAATGGAAAAGTCATTACATGATGATTCAAAAGGAAAAAATGCCTAAAAAAGGCAAATCTGCAAAGAAAGTACAATCTTCCTCTTACCAAATTTGTCCTTTCCTGCTCTGGAAAGAGTGTAGAAGCAGGAACTTCAACATTTGTTTTTGCTTTCCTGTTCAATCTTCGCTTCTTGGTTATATCCTGAAATGACAAGGACAGAGAATGTAAAATTAGGGACAATTCCACAATTCCATGATTTCAAGGAAAACTAAGCCCTATCAACTTACTTGAGCAGGTACGAACAAGGCAGGAGGCACTTCCCGAGGATTTACCATGGCATCAGGAGCGGAATGAGAATGTAAGGGATCCTTTGTGACAACAATTGGTGGTGTGGTCACAGACACTCCCTGTGGTGCTCGTCTTTGTTTCTTTTGCACACCACCAGAGGACCCTCCTTGAGGCCTTTTTCCTTTCGCTTTCTGCTCACAACAAGACAAGGAGGTTAATAGCCAAACATATGGCTCAAAGTAAATACAAAAATAAGGAATTACCTCAGTTCTTTTTTGTTCGTCGCTTAGCATTTGTTGCAGGGTGGCGTTGTCTTCATTAACCTCAGAGACCTCGCCTGATGCTATCTCCAGTGTTTGCGAAAGCACCAAAGAGTCCCTTAAACTCTTTCCACTACCAATAGTATCGAAAGAAGTCTTCTCAAGAAGATCATCTTCTTCTCTGGAGCGAGTGTCCACAGGAAGTTTGCTAAACAGTTTTACAAACTGAAGCTTGGTCTCTTTAGCAAAAAATTCTTTGGTCAGATCCGCATACCATGCAGGGTAGGAAGATATGGCTTTTGAGCTCATTTCGGCAGGGAGGAAAGGAAAGCGTCGATCAGCAATACCAAGAATACTTATACCACTGCTGGTTCCTACTGAACGCATATCCAGACGCCAAGAAGTGAAATGATTTACACTATCAATCAATGGCGCTGGAATCATCTGAGCATATCCAAACTGCCTAGTGAAATGATTGGGAGCATAAACTTCAATCCGATGTTGCTCATGACCAGATATACCACCATAGACTAAATCCTTGCAGCAAACTGATGCATGGAACAAGGCAAGGTAGAAGGGATCTTGCCAGTTTTTCTTATTCGGCAAAAAGCCATCATACAATGAGGCCGGATACTTCCTTTTCGCAACACAGTTCCAGGCCGCGAGATCGGTTGGTTCTCTGAAATTGGTGAAACAGTCCAAGAGAGAGTGTCCCAAGAAGCCAGCATTGACCAAACTCTCTCCCATTACTTTTCTAGGATCAAAAGTGACCTCTGGCCTACATGTTGGAAAGTAAACTTGCAGCCAATAATGAAGGATCCAAAATGGCCCTTCAGCAGCATGCTTGAAAGGAGCACTAGTGAGTTGTTGCATACCTCTATACAGAGAAGCAAGAACTTGGTGCCCTATGCTGACTTTCTCTTCGTTGTGAAGAACAATGGCCAACTCCAGCCACTGATCTGTTACTCTATTGGCAGACATACAAAAGACGAATTTGTTCAACCAAAATTCTAGAAAAGCAATATGTTCCTCATAACCACCTATTGATCTCCAAAAGCCTATCCACTTCTCATAGCTATTAGCTTGGTTCTTTGCTTTTTCTCGAGTCGTCGGAACATAAGTTTGAGGATATTGTAATGAAGAATATATGCCAGGCAAATATGGTTTGTAGTGGATTGGAAAACCTGATATAACAAAGACATCTAAAAGGGTGACGCTCATTTGCCCAAAGCGAAAATCAAAGGTATTACTGGTGGAATTCCAGAAACTTGCGGCGGCTAGGAGCAAGTTCCTGTCTCCTTGGACGCCTTTGACAGATAAGCAAATGGCATCGTAAAGGCCAATTCTTCTCCAGAGATCACCGAATTTGATCTCCATGGCCTTAAACCACTCAGAAAAATCGTCAGTGGGTAAAGGCCATTGCCCCATAACTTTCGTGGTTTTTGCAGACAGAGGCCATTTAGTGAATTTGGCAGTAGTCAGGCTATGGCCATGAAGTGGCCATGAGAAAGCACGGGAATTGGAAAGAACTTTGTTTACCTCCTTCCATGGAGCAGAACAGAGATGAGGGCCAATTGCGACAAAAGCATGATAATAGTTGAAGAAGTCACTGGGAGGTTTCTTTATTTGGTGTTGGGAATACAGAGCTAGCATGTTCTCCCTGAATTTTTCAGCCTCTTTCTTCAATTCGTCATATTGAGGGACATGTAATGGCTTTGGAGGCATTTTCGCTTCTTGCGAGTGCAACAGAGTTTCGGAAAAGAAATTCTAGGGTTTGCGAAAGAGGAAAGGAGGAAGATGAACAGTGGGTCTCTGAAGTGGTTTGTTTCTCAGTTCAATCAGAGGTGAAATTAATCAAAGGAGGGAACCGTTTATAACCTTTCTCAATCCTACCCGGATTTCAAAGCTTGGGGGGCAATGTTTGAGCCCAAAATAACATTTCGGCCTGGGTCAGTCATTGGTTGGCGGAATGGCGGATTAGAGATAAAGGCCCAAGCCCATTTTTTCATTAATCGCGAGACCAAGGCAGAATTCACGATGCTGGTTTCGCAAACCGTTGGATTAAAGCTAGGCTTTTCTGAGCCTTTGGATCAAGGGTTAATTAATGAAATACTAAAGGGTTCTGTTAGGATCTTGATATGCGGAAGCTTTACGGATTTGGGAGGATTTATTGCGAAAAGCTTTTGCATGGCTTCAGGAGCCAAATAATTCAGTCTCAATCTTGGGTTATGCGGTAACAAACACAGGTTTTAAGCGACTAAAAACGGAAAGCAATCATCATTAGAGACCGGATTAATTAAAGAAAAGGGCTAAGATTAGCCTATTACGGTACTTTCCGACTCTGTTTTATAACCAAGGTTATTTTAATAGCTATTGGGTATTAAAATAAACATAAAGTTTTCCATCAATTGTTGTCTTTGCATAGTAATTCTTCTAATCATCATTTGATATGGACATGAAAAGTTTGCAACTTGGCCAAAATGAAGAAAACATTTAATAAGCTGGAATGGCTAGATGATTGGGTTCGCAAGCATCAGATCAAATAGAGGCCTATCATATTATATTTTCTATTCAAAAGGGCATGACTTTCAATGGCTGGACAACATTTTCCACAATTATGGAAACAAAACTAAAAGCCAAAACTAGCTTGTTTCATGATCAGGTCGCTAAGTTTCTCTTTATGTCCCCATCACTTGCGAAAGAGGAAAGTAGTTTTAGACTTGGTTTCTTGGTTGAAATCTCGGCAATTAGTAAGAGAGAAAAGGCTGAAATGAAGCCTAATGGTCGCTACTAAAGGGATTTCTCTATATGCTGAAATAAAGGGAAGGGACCTACTGAGGTCCAACAGCTTTGGCATTACAGCCAATGATATGGAAGAAAGCAATCCCATATATTCATCTCGCAAGTCATTAGATTAAAGATGAACACTTCTCAACCATCAGATAAAAGGGCCAGCAATTAAGCAAATACAAATATGGCTCGACTGAAGAATGAGTCAGTTAAATGTCCCTGTTATCTAAAAGACTGATAGTACATAAGTCTACATAATTCAAAGATTCAAGTAACAAAACCTTGAATCAAATTCATTACAGGACTATCAAAGGCTATTAAATATAAGCCTAAATTGGACTGACCCCATTAATAATGATTATGGCCTAGTGAATCAAATAAACTATTACAGAGAATTGTTTTAGGCCAGTATTCTCATTTCGCAAAATAAGCCAAGAGGGATTCAATAATCAAATACGGACCAGATAATGGTTAGAATAGTCTATCAAGTAAGGTTACAAGGATTCATGATAATATTATAATCCTAAAGACTATTGTTTACTTTATGTTCAAGTAGCTTCAGAGCCTATATAAAGAAGGCTTCGCATACATTTCAAAGGACATCTACATCAACAAAACACCACACTACTCTCAACGAGTATCTTAACCTCCGGGTTATCTCGGCAATTGCAAGGACGCATCAGCGGCTGCAATTCCACCATGGCAAATGCAAGAGCGCATTAGCGGATGCATTTCCATACCCTGCTAAACTGCAAGGACGCAATAGCGGCTGCAGCATTGCAACCCACAAGTCGATTCCTCTAGTGCAAGCTCTGCTGGGGATCTCGTTCTCGGTATCGATTTGGTAAAACTTGAAAAAGCTTTACAAAAGAAGTCCTTGAATCATCAAGGCATGTACAAGAACCTCCACGGAGATATCCCTCTCCGAGTCACAATCTCCTCGTAAGGAAGTCAAGACGGAAGCGCAACGGCAACAACAACAACAACAACATCTCGCACTCCTAGTGCTGGCACGCCCGCAAACTGCACACATCATTCACAAGGCCAAAAGGGACGGTTTGATTCCGCGTCAAACAAACAGACAATGTGTAGGAATGGGGGCACATCAATGGCGGCTTGGGTGGTGATAATGGTGGTGGTGATGAGTAGAATGAGTTGTATGGAAAGAAATATTAAACCAAATCCAGAGGCAGAGGAAGACATTGCCGGCCTTTTTTGTGTGGCGGCCCATCAATCTGAAAATTAGATATAAGATAGTATAAATGTCTTCTTGCAGGTGTCGGTGGTCGGATCAATATTTGGGGTCATTAAGCCCAAATGTAAGCTGGGGCCATTCTAACTCCAGCGAGGCAGCGACATAAAATTCTAGTGGTTAAAAACATTTATATCTGCCATGTTAGTGCGGTTTGAAATGAAAGTTTCAATTTCTGAAAAAAAAAAAAAAATTATATCCTTTTTCAGTGGAAAAAATGGTGGTCCAAAGTGGGCTACCACTCCAGGGTAGATGAGATTCGAACCAGTGACCTCCTATTACCAGGCGTATCACTGCAGCGTTTGTCCCACTTGCAGCCTAGCATGCTTCCACGAGACCAACCCGTTAAATGAATGAACACATTTATATCTACATATATACAAGTCCTTAATTTGATTCCTCCGATATGATCAATATATTGTCATGGTCCCAACATCAACAGTGTTGTGTCAAGTCTTGTAATTGGGGCTGGTTTAATTTGCTGCCCACCTTCTGGGTGTGCAAATAGCCAAATACCCATCTCTCAATTGCTGTCATGTGTCCCTTTACTCTAGATTCTTTCTAATCATGATTATTTGACAATTTTTTATTTCAAACCCTTAACCCCAAACTCCTAAACCCTAAACCCCAAAAACTTCCAAATCCTAACCCCCAAACCCTAAACAATAAAATTCACACACCAAATTATCATTATCCCACTTCAAAAATAAAAATGACAACATGATATAATGCTTGACATAGTCAGGTCGATAACAATGAACAAAGTTCTTTCAGATTTCCCACCAACAATAACAATCAGATGGTACATCAAATGCTTGCCTCTGCTTTACCATGATATCGCAATTTTCAATAGGGAGCTAAATGGAAAAGATATTACTTCAAAATTTTAAAAAAAAAAAAGCTAAACAAGTTGGAACCCTAAATAGCAGCAGAACTAGGTTTCTAAGATTTCTTCAATCTAAATATCGGCAAAGCAGTTGAGCAAGTAGTATGAGCTAAAGTAGGATTCAGCATGTTACGGAAATCAAAGAGAAATACAAATTGAAAGGTAACCCAATTGAATGTAAGAAAGGAAAATGAAGTACGAACCATTTTGTGAGCTTGATCGACGGCCGACCCTGTTTTTGGTGATATATTCGTGATATATATTTGGCAGTAGTGTTTGTCTGGTCTCCTGTGAAGAGAAATTTGTGGTTGCTCACTCATACACGGGATGGAATTATGTACGAACCATTTTCTTGGCTTTGCCTAAACCATAGGTTCAAGACAAGTTTCATTCAGAAAAATGAACATCTAAAATTCGCCAGAGTGAAACGATCGGACCATGTCACTCTTGAGCTACTCTCAAGCTTGCTATAGAAACTCGCCAATCTAAAATTATTACAGATTCAATAAACATTTCACTACTCTATTTTAACTAAAAGAAGAAAAGAAAAATACCCACCAGGTATGAGAGTAGCTAGGGGGAAACTGACCACAACCATTGGTAGAGGTAGAACTATCAAGTTCAACTCATCCATTGATTAACAAACAAAACGTGTTCGGTGACTTTCAAAGAGTAATTGAATGTTCATGTATAGGTTTTTGGACAGAGTTGCTTTTGGATCGATCGGACCCTGTCAATCCTGAGTTACTCTCAAATCCCAACGACATGTCGGACGAGGATCCAATGCCATTATTATACATAAAAAATGCTGGTTGTGAGGGTACAGGGAGATCAACAGAGTTGCTAGTAAGCATTTGAATAACTGCAGCCATGGTTGGTCTATCACCTATGCTTTGTTGTACACATAACAATCCAATGTATATGCATCTCACTATTTCAGGCCTTGAACCAGTCCTCAACATGGGATCTATCAAATTTGAAGATGTCCCCTCCTTCCAACTATTCCATGCCTGCATAGTTTTGAATTTGTATAAACAAAATCAGATTTAATTTAATGTAGTTCTTTCTTTTCTTGGTGATCAATTGCAATAAAATATATGCTCCCATCCTTAACATGTACCCATCCCAAAGGAAAAATTATGTTACTTACATAGCCTAGAAGATCCTCCAAATTTCCATCATGACGAAAAGAACTATTTTTTTGTCCGCTCACTATCTCCAAAACCAACACACCAAAGCTATAGACATCGGACTTCACAGAAAAGTGTCCACGCATTACATACTCAGGAGCCATATATCCGCTGCATATCAACAACAACATGAACTTTTCATGGTTATGCTCAAATTATCTCAAATTTAGCAGAACTCAAACTTAAGCCCTATAGCCTAGTGTAGTACTTACTAGGTTCCCACAACTCGACTGGTTTCACCTTGTGTTTGATCGATATTAAACAATCTTGCCATGCCAAAGTCTGCAATCTTGGGGCTCATTTCTGTATCTAACAAAATGTTACTTGCTTTTAGATCACGATGGATAATTCTAAGACGGGAATCTTCATGAAGGTAAAGGAGTCCTCGCCCAATGCCTACTATGATCTTGTAGCGAATATCCCAATCCAACTGTTCGCGCTTGATTGGATCTGCACATTGATACAAAAATATAATTATGTTAGTGACTATTGATGTTTGTTGCAGAGGTACGTGCTCATCGGAAGAATGTCATGCACATAAATAGAATAAATTCCGAGTCTTCAACCATACCAAATATGAAATGATCAAGACTTGCATTTGGGACAAACTCATAGACAAGAAGTCTTTCATTTCTTTCCAGACAGAAACCAAGGAGCCTAACTAAATTTCGGTGTTGAAGCTTTGCCACTAGCACTACCTCATTTTTAAATTCTATATCTCCTTGTGCAGAATCTCTAGAGAGCCTTTTCACTGCTATATCCTCTTCGTTCCAAAGCCTACCCTGCACTCAAGAATTAAGAATCTAAATATTAAGTTATTACTCATTTAGGTACATATAGAACTGACATTGTTGCTCATTTTTGAAGTTTCATTACCCTGTAAACAGCACCAAATCCTCCTCGTCCAAGCTTATTTGCTTCAGAAAAGTTATTTGTAGCAACTCTAATGGAGTCAAAGTCAAATTGCAGAGCTTCTGAGCTCATAATTTCATCTGCTTCTTGGTATGATAAACAGTTCAATAAAAATCAAATAAGTTCATTGCATGTTTTGAAGAAAAAGTTCTAGTAGTATGAATTCATTTTGTTTGCTGAGAAGTTAACACAAACTAATCTCAACTTACCTCCAAATGTTTCCTTTGTCTTCCAAAATCTCAGATAAATCCAAATGGCTGATGCAATCAGTACCAAAGAAACAACGATTGTCACAGTAATGATGACAATTCGAGATGTATTACTCTTCTTCTTTCCTGCAAAAATCAGGAATCTTCTATTCTTAAACTGAAAACATTATGTGGCTGAATTTTCAATTACAGGGTACAAAGAACTTAAAATCAAATAAGCAGGTAGGAAATTAAATATTCCCCTGTTTTAAAACAGAGTGGCTAAATAGATATTACTCGCATCTAAAATTAAACGGTGTATTAATGGGGATTTTACCTGACAGTGGAGGAGGAGGAGACTCTGGTGTTGCCAGAGCCGGCTCTCAACAGGTGCAACCTGTGCGACGACACAGGGCCCCAAGTTGAGAGGGCCCCCAGAAGTATGGAAGATTAGAGCTTTAGATTAATAAAAATGGCAGAAATTGGACAAAATCAGAGCTTTCATCGGCAAAAATGGCTGAATATGAGCAAAACCAGGCAAAGGGGGCCTCTCTTTTTTATTCTTTTTGACTTTTCTATCCTTTTTTTTTTATTCTTTTACTGACTCTCTTTTTCTCTTTCTCTCTCCCTCCTCACGTGCTAGCTTTCTTTCTCTTTGGGATCCCACTCTATTTCCTATTTTTTCTTTTTCTTCTTCTTCTTCTTCTTCTTCTTCTTCACGCCTTCTGGCTTCTGCAACTGCGACTGCAACTTTTTTTTTTTTTTTATTCTTCTAACCCTCCACCCAAATTTGGCCCCAAATCATTGTTTTTTTGTGTGAAACCGAGTTTTGGAAGATTTCTTCACTTTCCTGAATATTTTTTATCCCAAAAATTGATAAAAATTGGAGGGCCGCTTCTTAACTTTCGCACAGGGCCCCCGAAAAGTTTGAGCCGGCACTGGGTGTTGCTAATGGTGGCGAAGGTGCGGGTGCCTCAGCCGCTGGGTAAAAGAAGTTGTACTCTTCATACCTTAAGATACAACTGGGTGCAACGGCATCCCCACCGATCTTCCCGTAACTAAATAGTGGGATTTGTGCCAGAGCTGCTTGTAAGCATTGAGTGCATTCTTCAAACGATAAATCTGGCGTACACTGCGCAAGTCCATATATTGTTACAAGGGTGCTTGTGTTTTGGCCTAGTGCGAACTTCCGATCAGTACCTCCGTCAGCAGCTTTTCCAATTAGTCCTTCCAATAACCCCTTCACCTGCTGATTGAACTCCTCTGGCGACGAGGCGTTTTGTGTGTTGGACAGAAACACCGCCGGGGATGTTGTCACGATGCCATATAATGATTCATTCGAGTAGCGCAACATGCAATAGTCGTACCATATAATGGCCTCCTTCTGAACAGGACAAGATTGTACGAGAGGATCACTAGCTTGTCTGACGCAACTTTCGCAATCACTAGTCTTCACATCTCCCCTACATAGGCCGAATGCATTGACTTTGTCGGAGTTTATTCCGACGGAGGACATGTAAAAGCCGTAGCCATTGTCGTTGCTAGGAGAGGACAGAGAACCGAGAAGGTCGTTGAGGTTTGTCTGATACATGCTACCGGCTGTGTAGTTTCCATTCTCCCCGCAAAAGTGGTATATAAGAGGTGACTGATCGGCTTGAGCTATGAGCAACACAAATTGTATTGAAAGGAAGAACCCAAAGGTTGCTGGTAAGGATACCATTTTGCCTTGTACATGTGCTCGATCGATCTCTAAATTACTGTAAACTAATATCTGTGTTGGGGGAGTGTGCGTCTGTGGGATTGAGGAGTACCCATTCAATCTTTTTTTTTTGGGTCAACAGTACTCATTCAATCAAACCAATAAAGTATTGATTGGAATAGGAGTGGAGTGGTTCAGGACAAAAGAATTCTAATCAAAATTGCATTCCATTATAAATTTATAATCAAACAAACTTAACTTGTAAGGTCTCGCCGCCGCTGTTGACTACATGATGTCATGATCCGTGCGCTTGCAAAGTTAGCGCGTAATCTTGGTTTAAAGGATGGAAATTAGCTCATAATTAACTATAGAATTAAATACAAAAGATACTTCTAACTATAGGATCATTTTTAATTTCATACCCAAATATCAAATTTTATTATTTTTATACCTCATATTTGATTGATTTCGTTTAACAAACTCATACATTGGAGGTATGAATTCGTTAGTGGAATAATTAACAAATTGATACCTCTCGAATATGAATTCGTTAACAAAATTAAACGTGAGGTATGAAAATAACAAAATTATATACATGGATTTGAAATTGCAAATAATCATATAATTCGGAGAGTATTTTATAATTAATCCTTAACTATAGCAATATAGCCTATAATAATTAATGCCAGGACCTCTAATTAGTTTTGTGAATTGGACTTTGGGCAGGGGCTAGTTTATGCCTTTCACTTGTGAGCTGATCAAAGGGTTCAAATCAAGAGCTCATGACTTTATTGGAAGAAAAATTGTAGGCAGTAAACAACTAAAAATGAATGTTTTAAATTAACAAAAATGATATAGAGCTTCATCTCGCTCTCTATATTTAGGAGTCATATAACTAAAAACTAAAGTAGAGAAACAATTAGGAAGTTAGTGCAGCTGCTAAAATAACTAAAAAGCTAAAATAGAGAATCTTAGCAGATTCTCTCTAAAATACCCTTCAATCTCTCCCTCATTGCCTCATTTCAGTCTCTCTGTGTCAAGATTCGAAACAACGGAAGTTCACTTGGGACGTGAGCGACACGCCCACTGTATCTCATCCAGCCCTCCCAAACGTTAGTCATACTTGAAGGTAAAAAAAATTGATGAGGCATGCTAGCTTACACTTGAGATTAAACAGCAGATCGATAGACGGTGAGCCCAGTCGGCTAGTCCTCCACTCCAGATTAAACCCAGCCCTGGATTGTGACGAATGGCCGCTAAAGATTAACAGGGCAGTGATAACTCGGTCCCTGGTTGAAATAGGGGTTTAAAGAGTAATTGAATGTTCATGTATATGTTTTTGGACAGAATTGCTTTTGGATCAATCAGACCCTGTCAATCCTGAGTTACTCTCATACCACAACGACATGTCGAATGAGGATCCAATGCCATTATTATACATAAAAAATGCTGAATTGTGAGGGTACGTACAGGGAGATCAACAGAGTTGCTTGTAAGCATTTGAATAACTGCAGCCATGGTTGGTCTATCACCTATGCTTTGTTGTACACATAACAATCCAATGTGTATGCATCTCACTATTTCAGGCCTTGAACCAGTCCTCAACATGGGATCTATCAAATTTGAAGATGTCCCCTCCTTCCAACTATTCCATGCCTGCATAGTTTTGAATTTGTATAAAAAAAAAAAACAGATATAATTTAATGTACTTCTTTCTTTTTTTGGTGATCAATTGCAATAATATGCTCCCATCCTTAATCAAACAAATATCTCTGTGGTGGGAGGACTGATTCAATCAAACCAATAAGTAAATATATTTTGAGTAATCGATTGGAATGGGAGTGGAGTGGTTCGCCATGAATTTCCAACCCATCAGCTAGACATAGCATTTTATTATAATTTCAGGCCTTGAACCAGTCTTTCATGACGGAAATAAATTTTTTTACTGTCCATTTCAACTCTTAAGGTTTCTTAATTAAATTACAGTCTACAAAGAAACTTCTGAGGTCTCGCCGCCGCGGTTGACCGGCATGCGCGCTTGCGTAGTTAGCGCCTAATGTATATGTATATTCATCAAAAAGTGCAACCATTGTCACAAAAATTGAATCATAGAAGTAAATTAAGTGGGAATTGTGAGAATGCGGAATGTTATCCCACATTGAAAAATATGGACCTTGCAAATGTGTTTATAAGAATTTAGGCTCAGATTACTTCATCAGGGATGACCTTGAAAAATTATCCAAAACTATGAGAATAAAAATATGATGTAGCAAAGATTACATTACATATGTGGGTGGATGGTGGAAGAATACGTTCTCCCTCAAATAAAAACTAGAAACAAAAAACTTAAGGTAACCCACACGGGTCTAATCTAGGTCATATTATTATTTTTTGTGTAACTACGTGATTCGTATTTTTTTTTTCTTTGATCAATGGGGTAGGGGTGAGTCAAACTTGGAATTTTTGTCGATACCACATAACTAAATGCTAGTTATTGTCATACATAATTGATAATTCGTGAATTAGAAGTGAAAATCCTACATTTAATTAATGTGAGTTGAACAATGTAAAACCAAAAAATTAATCATGGCTAGTATTCAGAAAACGTTATATTGAACCCAAATTACAGTAAGCACCAAAGTGAATGAAAATTTATACCAAATCATTGGATAGACAATGAGATAAAATTAATTAGCAACATAGAAACAATGATTGGCACAAGAGTAGTGATGACCGTCCGAGATGTGCTACTTTCGCTTCCTGCAAAAATTGAAAATCCGATCGTCACTTCTTATCAAACGTTAACCACTTAATTATTCCACTTATTCTTCGGGTACGAGATATTCAGTTAATTATTTATTTCTATCTACTTGCAAAGAAACTATAAAAAATTATTGATAAGGTCACTTTTGGTGATCTTGTTTTTTTTTAAGCCACAAAATATTTTTTTCTCTCATAAAGCTACCAATATTTACAAAAATGTCACCGTATCAATATTTACAAAAAAGCCACCGCACTTTTAATTTTCATTATTTACGAAAATGTCACTAAATACAAAAACTACTACTAGAGACAAGAAAGCTACTGTCAAAGAATAATAAAGCTACTGTCAAAGAACAATAAAGCTACTGTCAAATAACAATAAAGCTACTGGCGAGTAACAATAAATGTACTTCCAAAGAATAATAAAGCTACTGTCGAAGAACAAGAAAGCTATTGTCGAAGAACAATAAAGCTACTGTCAAAGAACAATAAAGCTACTGTCAAATAACAATAAAGCTCAGTGCGAGGAACAAGAAATGTACTCCCAAAGAATAATAAAGCTACTGTCGAAGAACGAGAAAGCTACTGTCGAAGAACGAGAAAGCTACTGTCGAAGAACAGTAAAGCTACTGTCGAAGAACAATAAAGCTACTGGCGGTGGCATTTTTGTAAATATTAAAATTTGTAATATTTTGGTGGCTTTATGAGAAATAAAAATATTATGTGGCTTTTTGAAGAATATAGGTTATGTAAATGACCTTATCTATAATTGGCTCAAGAAACTATTTGTCATTATCAAATATCAATTGAAGTTTGGGGAACGTACCCAACAAACAATCTCTAATCATGCCTCAATATATATATAAAAAATTAGCCATAAAGCCACTTTGGGTGGCCTTATTATTCAAAAAGCCACCAAACATTTTTGGGTTTTTTTCAGCAACAGTGTCTGAACTCTTGTGCCCCGGCCAAAATGATACCCAACTTTTCAAAAGAGTCAATGTGGTACCTGGACTCTAAATTTCTTATCAACATCATACTTCTGTCAAATTTCTGTTAAGTCTCAGTTAAAAACCCACGTGTCAGTCACGTGGGGTATTAATTTTCCTTTTTTTTTTTTTTTTTTTTTTTCTGTTCTTTTCCTTTTTTTTTTCTTTTTTTTTTCTTTTCTTTCTTTCTCCTTCCCCGCACAAACCCTCTCTCTCTCCCTTGCCTCACTGTTGCTGTCGAGGCTCTAGGCTCCGGCCACCATCACACAACACCGCCCTTACGGAGCAGACGGTGGCCCGACTCCGGCGAGCCAAGTCCAGACGAGGGTGAGGTTGGAGAGGTACACGAATTGAGGAGTCGAAAACGTTGTTGGAGAGATTGAGGAGTCGGAGCCCCGAGAGCGCCGAGATCTCGAGCGGGATGGGACCCGACAACTGGTTGTCGGCGAGGGTGAGGTTGGAGAGGTACACGAGTTTAGCGATGTCGGCGGAGAGAGTGCCGGAGAGGTTGAGACCGGACAGGTCGAGCGAGGTCACGTGACGGTGGGGGTCGCACGTGACTCCGGCCTAGGTGCAGTGGCTGGTGTTGGGGGTCCAGGAGGAGAGGGCGGAGTCCGGGTTGGCGGTGATGGAGGCCTTGAGAAAGAGGATGGCGCGGTAAGCAGACATTGGGTGTGGGGTGTGGGGGTGTGGATAGTAATCGGTGGGGTGTGGATAAAGAGTGGTGGAGGTGGAGGAGGAGGAGAAAGAAAGAAAGAGTGGTGGAGGTGGATAGTAGTCGGGGCACCGTCTGCTCCATTTTGTAGGGGCGGTGTAGTGTGATGGTGGCCGGAGCTTGGAGCCTAGACGGCAACGCCGCAACAGTGAGGCAAGGGAGAGAGAGAGTTTTTGCGGGGAAGGAGAAAGAAAGAAAAGAAAAAAAAAGGAAAAGAACAGAAAAAAAAAAAATTAATACCCCACGTGACTGACACGTGGGTTTTTAACTAAGACTTAACAAAAATTTGACAGAAGTATGATGTTGATAAGAAATTTAGAGTCCAGGTACCACATTGACTCTTTTGAAAAGTTGGGTATCATTTTGGCCGGGACACAAGAGTTCAGACACTGTTGCTGAAAAAAACCCAACATTTTTTACTGAAATAAGGCCACTAATATTTACAAAAATGCCACCGCAATATTTACAAAAATGCCACCGCATTTTTTTTGCTATTATTTACAAAAATGCCACTGGATACGAAAAAACCAATAAAGCTACTGTCAAAGACCAATAAAGCTATTGTCGAATACCACTAAAGCTACTGTCAAAGCACAATAAAGCTACTGTAACATCACAATAAAGCAAAGAACACTAAAACTACTGTTAAAGAATACTAAAGCTACTGTCCAAGAACAATAAAGCTACTGTCCACGAACAATAAAGCTACTGTCCAATACTGGATACGAAAAAACCAATAAAGCTACTGTCAAGGACCAATAAAGCTACTGTCCAAGAACAATAAAGCTACTGTCCACGAACAATAAAGCTACTGTCCACGAACAATAAAGCTACTGTTCAAGCACAATACAGTTACTGTCCAAGAACACTAAAACTATTGTGGCCTTATTTCAGTAAAAAATATTATGTGGTCTTTTGAAAAATAAGGCCACCCAAAATGACCTTATGTCTAATTGGCCCAAATATATATATATGACGCCACATATATATATTTACCTCCTGAATTACTTGTGGTAGTGGCTGACAGCGGCGGTGGTGATGGCGGAGGCAGTGGTGTCGGATCAGTTGCGAGGTCATAGAAGAGGTAAGGATCATACCTTAAGCTACAGCTGGCACCAAGATAAGTCCAAGATTTATAACAACATGGTGGGAGCTGCCCCAAACCCTTATCTAAGCAAACATTGCAGTCTTTCTCAGACAAATCTGGACTGCACTGCACAAGTGCGTATATTGTTATACCAGAACTAATCGGAGCGTTTGAGTGCCCAACAGCAAATTTACGAACATCACTACCTGCCGCGGCTTGGCTTGTTAGTCTTTCCAATAATGTGGTGAGCCGTTGGTTAAAGTCAAATTCCAAGGATGATGAGACTTTGTCATCTTGGCTATAGCCAGATATAGCAGGAGCGTCTACCCTGATGCCACTTATGGAGCTGTTGGAGTAGCGTAGCGTGCAATTTATGGACCCTACACCTCCCTCCTTGGCATCATTAGGGCAAGCGTTTTCGAGAATAAGGGAAGTTGAAGCGGTGAGACAAGCATCGCAGGCGTGGGGCTTGAGATCTCCTCTACATAATCCGATTGCGTAAACTTTGTCAGGGATTTCTCCGTAGGATGAGCTGTAGAACCCGGTGGACGTGGTGGTGTTGTTGGAGGAGAGGAGGGAGGAGAGGAGATGATTGAGGTTTTTGACGAAGGTGCCATTGAAGGTGGCGCTGTTAAAACAGATGTTGTCTTCAAATGAATAATCAGTGGCTTGATGAGTAGGATTTATATTGGTAATCGTGATGAGTAAGGGTACTATGAGAGAAAGAAGGGAGGAATGGAAATCTTGATGAGGAAACCATTGTGCGATTAATTTGTTTTGCTAACAAATAGTACTTTGTCTCTATACATATAATTAAGTCAAATTTCATCGTTGAACTGAAACAGGGGCCGGGGGTGTTCAAACACCGTCGGAAATTATCCAAACTAGCTATGAGCCTATGAGGTCAAATACAATTTAACAAACATTATTATTGTTGGACCTGGTTAATTAGTCCCTCACCTGAGGCTGGTGGCCGGGGTTGCCGCTACCGTACCCTTGAACAAGGCCATGTTTGTTTAATTAATAAAAGCTTTTTTTTTTGTAGGTCAAATGTAGATCGCTTAGCTTGTAGCATATATTAATTTTAGCTTCTTCAAAAGAATATTTCATTGATTTGTTTAAGCAATCCTGTTTTTTCTTTGGTTTTTTTTTTATGCGGTAATGATTTCTTTAAGCAAAGTATGCAACGATTAATAATGAAGAACATGTGTGAGAAACAAGCAACGATATTTGCAAGAAGTCAAAGTTTATTCATTAGCACGTACTCCAAGTAGCTAAAGAAAACTATGAGAGCAAGCCAGAAGTACCTAACAAGTTTCAATAGCATACTTAATTAATTGTTTTGAATCAATCAACTTACAAAGGGGAACCAAATTACCTTTGATTAACAAAATCCACTTGAATAGTTGAATCTATGATCGAGATTCAGTTTAAGAACAAACTAGAGATCATTAATTGTTTGAAAATGCATAGAATGGTACTAGGTGGTTTAGAGTACTAATCGCTAGTATGCACATGGCACTAACTAGCTAGATCAATGTTTTGAGGGGAATTGGTATTTAGGAAATGAAAGGGGGTAGGTTGAACTCCCATTAGGAGAAATATGAGAAAGAAAGGAAAATTAATCATAGAAGAGAACAACAGGGAAATTAAAACAAACAAAAAATATATCTGCTGAGAATCACAGGGATACACAAAACAAAAGATAAGGCTAATTAAAACAAATATAAATAAGAGCACAACAGGGTAATTAAAAAAGACAAAAAAATGAATGACCAAATAGTATTCAGAAAGATAAGGCTTTTATTGAATAGTACCCCAAATTACAGTACTCCAAACAGAACCCTAGAAAACTTCATCCCAAAACCCAAATTACTCAATTTACAAACAGTGGGATATAGTTAGCACCGTAGAAACAACCATTGACACAAGAATAGAGATGTCGACTCTTCGAGATGTGCTACTTTTCTTTCCTGCAAAAATCAGAAATCCGATCATTGGTGATTTATTGATTTTTGAATTAATTAGTATGAACTTTTCATATATTTTTTTTTTAACATTTGCAGTTTGTTAGCAAACCTCTCTCTATAAATGGCAATACATAGATAATATATATATATATATATATATATATATATATATATATATATACCTCCCGAGTTACTTGATGGCGGCGGCAGTGGTGTCGGATCAGTTGCGGGGTCATAGAAGAGGTAAGTCTCATACCTTAAGTTACAGCAGAAATTAACATAACTCCAAGCATTATAACATGGTGGGATCGAGCTGCCCCAAACCCGCACCCAAGCAACTATTTCAGTCTTCCTTGTTAGGGAATGAACCCTCTCGCCACGCAAGTAATAGTAATAGATGGAAAGAAAAATAACAAGCCAAAAAAAGAGACAACAATATTTAACGAGATTCGGCCAAAATCCTTGCAGCACACACATATATATATATGGCAGCCCACCTTCTTTTCTCTCCTTCCCATGCTCACCCACTACATGCATTACACACATATTAGTCAAAACTCAAAAGCAAATAAGGAAGAGAAGACTATGGGTTCCCTGTTCCCATACAAACCAGCATGAGATCTGCCATCCTCTCGTGCAGCACGTACACTATGATTTTCCACAAAGCCATGCAAGCTTTCCACATGCTAGCTTTCTTCACAAGTCATACCTAGTGCATGACTTTGTTTCCACATGAAACATGCATTCATGCATTCAACAACTACTCCATGTTAATTGTCAAACATAGTTGCTATTTTTGACTTGCATCCTCCATCAAAGTAGGGATATCACAACATTCCTCCGACAAATCTTGACTGCACTGCGCAAGACCGTATATGGTTATTTTAGACTTCTTTGTAGCATTCGAGTGTCCTACGGCAAACTTACGAATATCACCACCATATGCTGCTTTACTTGTCAGGCTTCCCAATAGCGTCCTGAGCAGTTGATCGAACCCATCAGCACCTTCTGAAGATTTTGACAACTTTTGATTGTAGTCATATCCAGATAGAGAAGGAATCAGTTTCAAGATGCCACTTAAGGAGCTGTTTGAGTAGCGCAATGTGCAATTCTCGTTTGCTTTTTCTGCCTCCTTCAAATCTGGACAAGCGTTTGCGAGAAGATCAGCAGCGGTGTCACTGAGGCAAGCAGCGCCAGCATGGGGTTGAGATCTCCTCTGCAGAATCCGATTGCATAAACTTTGTCAGGGATTTCTCCATAGGACAAATCGAAAAACCCAGTGTACGTGGAGTTTTTGTTAGAGGAGGGGAGGGTGGAGAGAAGGTGATTGAGGTTTTTGCCATAGGTTCCATTTATGGTGGTGTGAGAACAGATATTATCTGAAAAAGAATCAAGGTCGGCTTGAAATTGACTGATATTGGCGATCATGATGGTCAGCAACAGAATGAGGGAAATGATCGAATAATCGAAATAGCTTGAGGTAACCATTGTGCACCTTTTTTTTTTGGTAAATAGTACTCTGTAAATATATAGACTACTAGATCAAAATATTTATCTTGCCAGGAAGAGCCAGTTTATGCATGTGTTTCTTTTTGATGAAGTTAAATTTTTGGTCAAATTTCGTGAAGTTTGCAAACTATATATGTTTATGTTCGGTGGGCTGCTTAGATTATTTTTTTTTGGCTGAGATCGAATATTCCTACTACTATAAATGGAAGTGTAGATCTTTATGTCAAAAACTTCACTAAATTATGGAGCGCCTATAATACCCTTCATAATATAAAATAAAAATCATAATAAAATAATTTTAAAAAGTTATTATAATAAAAAGTAGAAAAATATAAATATGAAAAAAAAAACAAAAACAAAAACTTGAAAAGATTAATAACAAGGATACTTTCATGCACGTTCTATAAATTGTTACGATAATATTGGCTTTAATCTTTAAAGGTATGCAGAAATTTTTGTAGTTAAAGTATTGTGCATTCAGGTTCGCGACTCACATGGCTTGCCGCCCAACTCAAGAATCAAGATAATATATGTTGAAATATTTCAGTGATTTGTGCAAGCCATCTGTTCCCTCTAAAGATTCACTTACAGTATATTAATTAGAGCCAATTATATATAAGATCATTTACATAACTCATATTATTCAAAAAGCCACATAATATTTTTTTCTCTCATAAGGCCACCAAAATATTACAAATTTTAATATTTACAAAAATGTCACCTCCAGTAGCTTTACTGTTCTTCGACAGTAGCTTCATTGTTCTTCGACAGTAGCTTTATTGTTCTTCGACAGTAGCTTTTTTGTTCTTCGACAGTAGCTTTATTATTCTTTAGGAGTACATTTTTTGTTCCTCGCACTGAGTTTTATTGTTGTTTGGCAGTAGCTTTATTGTTCTTTGACAGTAGTTTTATTGTTCTTCGACAGTAACTTTATTGTTCTTCGACAGTAGTTTTATTATTCTTTGGGAGTATATTTATTGTTCTTTGACAGTAACTTTATTGTTCTTTGACAGTAGCTTTTTTGTATCTAGTAGTAGTTTTTGTATCCAGTGGCATTTTCGTAAATAATGAAAATTAAAAGTGCGGTGGCATTTTTGTAAATATTGATGAGGTGACATTTTTGTAAATATTGGTGACCTTATGAAAGAAAAAAAATATTTGGTGGCTTAAAAAAAAACAAGGTCACCAAAAGTGACCTTATGGCTAATTTGTTATATTAATTAATACTAAAAAGGTCAACACAACCATAGGGTGTGTGAGTTGGCTGTTTTTCTTTAAAATAATGGGCGGTTGGGTTTTTTTATTTTTTTAGATTCTACCGTTCTAGGATTATTAAAATAAAAAAATTCGATTATGGATTTTTTAATTTATTTGGACAATCGATTATGGATTTATGGTTGTGTTTTCTCTAAAGAAAGTTTGGTAAAGAACACGACAAAGAACAGAGACAAAATAATAGGACACCCCTGAACTGAAGTGATAATGTTTGTGTCCAAATTACAGAGTTTATGGGCCAGCAGCCGCACCATAAATCAAGAGAGGTGCCATGGTTTCCCCAGTATTTGGATTTGGGTTGTTCTTTTTTATACAACTTGTGGTTAAAGCCATTGATCTGCCCCCTTTACAACACGTGGTCTGTTCAAACGATAAGGGTACCTACACCGCCGGTAGTGTCTATGAGAGAAACCTGAAAGACCTTTTCTCCTCCCTCCTCTCCAACAAGAGTGACAACGGGTATGGGTTTTTCAGGTCCTCTTTTGGCCAAAACGTCGACAAGGTTTATGCAATCGGGCTTTGTAGACCAGATCTTAAACCGGATGCTTGCCGTAGTTTACTCAGAAACTCCACATCTCGTGTCAAACAGGCTTGTCCTAATCAGAAGGAGGCAATAATATGGACCGACAATTCCATGTTACGCTACTCAAATCGCTCCCTAGACGGTAAGCTTGAACTTGTTCCTGCTTACAACCAATCGGTGACCGGAAACCAGTCGTCCTCGGATGTGGAGTCGTTCAATGAACAGCTCCGAGATTTTCTGGAAAGACTGGGAACTGAAGCCGCAGCGGGTGGTCCTCTTAAAAAGTTTGCAGTGGAAAAAACAAGGGCTACATATTCTAATGTTCTATCAATATCGGGACTCGTGCAGTGCACTCCAGATTTGTCAGAGGAAAACTGCAGTAGCTGCTTAGATGAAGGTTTGAAACAACTCCAAAAATGCTGTTATGGGATGGATTCTGGGAGATTTGGTAATCCCAGCTGTAACTTGAGGTATGATCTTTACAAATCCGATGACCCTGCTATAAATGATCCAACGGTGCACTCTCCTCCTCCGCCATCAGCCAATGCAACAATTTTAGGAGGTAAGAGTGCAAAACATATGTATGTATGTACTTAAATTAACGATGATCAAGATAAATTATTTTTTTGGTCAATCGATTATTGGACCATCTGGGTAGATTTCATTTCCATATTATCTTTTTAATTCGAGAAATGGTCGGTTGAGACTAGGCTAGAGACTCTGTACGTAGTACCCCTGAAAGACTTGGCCTTGCGTTAGGAAAAGTCTGGGGTGGGGCCGTCAGATAATGAGGTTACTCTTGCTTGTAGATGATGTTGTTAGATTCCCAAATTCAATGGATGAATTCTGCATAAAACTCTTGTTTGTTAATACCGGCCCAGTGATAGACGAATGAATTGAAAATTCAGATTCAGCTGGATGCTGTGATCAATGAACATTGGTCACTTTTGCAGGAAAGAAGCAGAGTAATACATGATCATTCATACATAACTAGTCCTTTCTTTAATTTGTACCTAGTGTACGTAGATATATATATATATATATTTAATCAACTGATAAAAAGTCAGCCCCAGAATGCTATGATCAGATCAGAACGTCGATTTCTGATTATTGCAGGAAGGAAGAAGAGCAACGCATTCGGGACTGTCATCATTATTGCTCTAGCAACTGTTGTTTCTTTGGTTCTATCTATATCCATCTGCATTTATCTGAGAGTAAGGAATAAAAAGAAAATACGTGAAGGTAAGTTGAGATAATTGTCAGGTATTTTGATGGTATATGGTTAGAACCCCTTCTACACATTCAATGGACTTATTTCATTTCTCTAAATTGTTCTTCATACAAAGAAAAAGCAGAAGAAATAATGAAATCTGCAGATGCTTTGCAATTCAACTTTCGCTCCATTAGAGCTGCCACAAACAACTTTTCGGAAGCAAATAAACTTGGACGGGGAGGATTTGGTGCTGTTTACAGGGTACTTAATCGAATGTCATTTATGAAAACGATATCAATTATGTGCCTAAAAAATAAGATAATGTTCAAATTCCCTTTATGCAGGGTATACTTGTCGATGATAAGGATGTAGCGGTTAAAAGGCTTTCGAGGGATTCTGCACAAGGAGATTTAGAATTCAAAACTGAGGTCTCGCTAGTGGCCAGGCTTCAACATAGGAATTTGGTCAGGCTTCTTGGTTCCTGCCTGGAAAAAAATGAAAGGATTCTTGTGTATGAGTTTGTCCCCAACGCAAGTCTTGATCAATTCATATTTGGTAGGGTTCTGTTTATTTCAAAATGTGTCATTAAAGTCCTTTGTATGTATGATATGTTTCCGAAATAGTACAAAATTGCAAGAAACATCACTATGAAATTCGCATTTTCTTGAAAATGTAGATGAAGTCAAGCGCACAAATTTGGATTGGGATATTCGCTACAAAATCATAGTAGGTATTGCGCGAGGGCTCCTTTATCTTCATGAAGATTCTCGTCTTAAAATCATTCACCGTGATCTCAAAGCTAGCAACATTCTGTTAGATGAAGACATGAACCCCAAAATTGCAGATTTTGGAATGGCGAGATTGTTTGATCTCGATCAATCACAAGGCGAAACAAGACGAGTTGTGGGAACTTAGTAAGTAATACCACCAATCTATATATAGATTCCCATGCAAACTAATTAAAGTTTACTTTCTTGTTGGTATTGATCATGCAGCGGATATATGGCTCCAGAGTATGTGATGCGTGGACAATTTTCAGTTAAGTCGGATGTCTTTAGCTTTGGTGTGTTAGTTTTGGAGATAGTAAGTGGACAAAAAAATAGTTCTTTTCGTAATAGAGGAAATGTGGAGGATCTTCTAAGCTATGTAAGTATAACAAAAACTTGTGTTCCATGTCTTTTTTAAGTTAGGAACTGTACTGAATGCAACTAAAGAAAGAAAAGTATACAGACGCCTAATTTTGTTTATGCACATTTCCAATTCATTCAGGCATGGCAAAATTGGTGGGGAAATACGGCTTCAAATATAATAGATCCCATCTTGAGTTCTGGTTCAAGAACTGAGATGATGAGATGCATCAACATTGGATTGTTATGTGTGCAACAAAATATAGCTGATAGGCCAACCATGGCTTCAGTTATTCTCATGCTCACCAGCAACTCTCTCTCTCTTCCAGTACCCTCACAACCAGCATTTTTTATGGGCAAATCCGACATGTCAAAGGTTGTAGAATTGGATCAAGCGCAAAGCAGCCGTAGTGTCCAAAAATCGGAAAATGAGGCTTCAATAACTGAACTATCTCCACGCTAATGTTTAACGATATTGCTCATTTTTCTGGTACGTTCTGATCGATAAATGGAAAATTGCCGGCTAGAATTTGGTCTCAAATCGACAAATGTCTTGGTCAATATGATCTCACCACGAAAGGGAGTAACCATTACCGACTGCTAAAATGTTGGTAAAAGATATGCAACCAAGGCAACGATGTAAATAATCCATTGGTGGTACAGGTATGCAACCAGCTCATTTTAACAACAAATTTGTTCCGATTTAAGAGAAATATGGCAATTTTTTAGTTTTGCCAATCGAAGGGTCATGAAATTTTCTTGCAGTATATAATATGCTTTCACATTTCCTTATACGGTATTACTATGTAGTTATACTTATAAAGAGCAGAACTGCAGAAATGGACTTTGTTACAATAAATTGAACACTGGAATAGTGAAATGTGATAGGAAAGACATTATTGGCTGAAAGGGGAATGTGATAAGATAATTAATTTCTTGAAGTACCAAATCAAAAAGAAAGATAGGAGATCTTATGTATAGATACATTTTGCGATTGACATTTGAATTGAAATCATGGGTATGGGCAAGTTTAGGGATGGCTATGTTTTCCCAGAAACAAAGGCTATTTTTAATATTAATGAAGGTCAACTTATAAGCTTCATAACATTGAGTCACTGCTGCTAGTATTTAAATGACAGAGCAAGCACTTTATAAATGAGCTGCTACACAAAAGAAAACAAAGTTCCGCAGGATTTAGTTTGGAGTCATTCCTTTCTATCGCTCTGTTGATGATCATCACCAATATCACTGGAGCCATTGCTCGACCATTACCTTTTCTTCAATACAGTTACTCTTTCGACCAAAGTAGTACTAAATACACTAGTAATAGTACTTAACACACTAACCTCAATCGGCTTCTCTCCTCTCTCCCCTCGAACAATGGTTTCAATTCCTCCTCTCCATCAACCAATACCGCAATTTCAGTACGTAAATATACACACACACACACAAACCCCCTATGTAAATAGTTATCTGTTATCCTAATGTCCCTGAAGATTTCTGATTTTAATTTGCAGGGGAAAAGAGTAATAATAAATCCAAAGATGTCATCATAATTCTAGTGGCAATTTTTGTTTCGCTTATACTAGTTATATCCATCTGCATCTATCTGAGAACAAGGAAGCCAAAGGAAAGGCTAGTGGAAGGTAACTTGCTATGTAATCTGCTATGTAAGAGTTTGGGAAGGTGGTTAATTTGCTATGTAATCTTAGACCTTTTGCTCTAAGATCTTCTTAAACTTGAAATTTTCTTCTAGTTATGTTTTTTATTAATTGTATACAAGTAGACATTCTGAAGATAAACATATTTTATCAAGTTAGTTGACTAGGAATATATGGGGTGTCCCGTCCCAGACTCCCAGAGTTTAGGCCAAGTGTACGTACGTCCTGATCGATAATTAAATTAATTCTAGATGCTTATCTTTATGTATTAAAAATACCTTGCATAAGTTTCGACCAAAAAAACCTTGCAAAAGGGTCATTTTCCAAAATAGCCTAAGGTCTTCATTTTTTTTTGGACAATAGCTTAAGGTCTTCATGCTACAAGTAACTGAGAGCTATTTCATTATTTCAAGCTAGAATATGTCGGAGTATCCAATACTTCATATTTTTTCACATACATAATTTTTTTTGTATTCACTAGATCCAACGTACGGTGAAAATATCTGAAGTATGACATACACTGAACGTTATAGAATTTTCGCTAGTAACTAATCAAAATTCAAACAAAATCTTTGAAAGAAACAGATTGGATAAATCAAAGTGATGGCCGGATGGGTTCACAACTTCCACGAAAACACTATTCAAAAGCTAGGGATTGAATTTCTGTTTGTCTTATGAAGGGGTTAAGTACAATTGGATTGACAAAACAAATGATCCAAAAACTAGCTAGGGTTTGTTGTATACGATGACTTTTAGGCTGAAAGTCAGCTTAAAAGTCTAAAACGAAACCATACTAGAGCACTTGCTAGCGAGGAAATAGTTTGGGAAATGAAGCCTCATTTCTTGATTTCTGATGAGAAGAGTTTGATCTCTTGGATTCATCTGATCCCATAAACTCAGCCATGTCAGGTCCAGTAATCACATAGAGGGTTGGCTGTGATGGTCTTGGGAGAGTAGGAGAATCGCTGGTAAGCATTTGAATGACTGAAGTCATGGTTGGCCTATCAGCCATACTTTGTTGCAAACATAACAATCCAATATGGATGCATCTCATTATTTCAGTGCTTGAAACTGTAGGAATCAAGGTGGAATCTATTAAAGTTGAAGTTGTGCCTTCCCTCCAGTTTCTCCACGCCTGCACAGTTTGTGAAGGTGAAAAAACAAATTCAGTGATCGATCAGTAATTGTATTTCAATTCCAGTAATAATTATTCTCATTTAAAATTATATGAAGCTGAAATATTTTTTTTACTTACAGAGCTTACAAGATCCTCCTCATTCTCATCATGATGGGAAGAATTAATCTTCTGTCCACTTACTATCTCTATAAGTAGCACACCGAAGCTATAGACATCGGACTTGACAGAAAATTGACCACGCATTGCATACTCTGGAGCCATATATCCACTGTATATCAACAAGCTAAATAATGTCAACTTAAATTGAGGTGATAAAAAAATTCCTATGCTTAAATTAGATAAATTAGTGCCTTACAAATTATGTTTATTTTCTTATCGATCCTATGCTACACATGACAGAGAAACAGCTGTACGTATACAGGCTAGCTAGTTAATTAGTACTTACTATGTTCCTACAATTCGATGGGTTTCGCCTTGTCTTTGATCAAGTTTGAACAACTTTGCCATGCCAAAATCGGCAATTTTGGGATTCATTTCTGCATCTAGCAAAATGTTGCTAGCTTTGAGATCACGATGAATAATCCTAAGACGAGAATCTTCGTGAAGGTAAAGGAGTCCCCTGGCAATCCCTACTATGATTTTGTACCGACTATCCCAATCCAAATGTGAGCGCTTGGTTGGATCTACATATCATGTGTATTGAATTAATTATCTTTGTTGACACTTTTGGAAGCATAAGATGCACATAAATGAACAGAAAAAAAAAAACAAGTTCTAGACCATACCAAATATAAATTGATCAAGGCTTGCGTTAGGGAGAAACTCATAGACAAGAAGCCTTTCATTTCCTTCCAGACTGAAACCTAGGAGCTTAACCAAATTGCGGTGTTGAAGCCTTGCCACTAACAAGACCTCATTCTTGAATTCTTGATCTCCTTGTTTAGAATCACTAGAAAGTCTTTTCACTGCTATATCTTCTTTATTGAAAAGCCTACCCTGCATTCAATTAGTGAATCGATCTAAAGGTTATTTTTTGTTGATTAATTAGACATATATTTGAAATTACTATTCACGTTATGATGTTTGCTTAATTATACCTTGTAAACAACACCAAATCCACCTCGTCCGAGTTTATTATCTTCAGAAAAGTTATTCGTGGCAACTTTAATGGAGCCAAAGTCGAATTGCAAGGCTTCTACACTTCCAATTTCATCTGAGGAACATTTGAGAAAAACTTAGATAAGTTCATTGCATCATTTGCATGTGTAGAAGGAATTCTAGCCAATTCTCAAAAAAAAAAAAAAGAGCTAGGAGGAGGAGTTCTCTAAACCCTATAGAGGTGTTCTCACGAAGTAATTAATGATCACAAATTAGTTAATTTATCTCAATTTACCTCCAAGTTTTTCCTTTGTCTTCCTCGTTCTCAGGAAAATGCAGATGGATATAATTAGTGCTAGAGAAGCAGCAATTGCCACAACAATAACGATGATAGTCCGGGATGGATTTCTCCGCTTTTTTCCTGCAAAAATCATAATTATATCTCCAAATTAGATTAGATTACGCATTTTATTGACACTTTAAGAAACTGATTGTATATTTATTTTTAAGCACTCAAAGGATTTAATTATCGTGTAGAATATAGATTGACTTTTTGGAAGTGTACGTTCAATAATATTTCCCATTAACTTGATACTAGCATTGTGGACTCATGATCAGCATATGTGACTGTTTTTTTTTTTTTTAGAAACAGTTTTTTTCTGAAAAGTAGTGGGTAGTTTTTATTTTTTATTAATTGTTTTGTTTTTTATCTTTTTGTCCCTTACAGTTGACTTTTTTTCTAAGTTATTTAATACTTAAGGGTTGTTTTAGTAAAAAAAATTCTGTTTTTATTAATGATAGGTGTATAGATATATAATAATGATGTACAACTAAACCACGTACACATTTTGTCACTTAATTTGAAAGCGTAAAGAGGTGTGACATATGCATACACATACCTGATCCTACTGAAATTGTGGTATTGGATGATGGTAAAGGAGGCATATTAGGATCAGCGACCTGGAGTTCCTGTAGTTCAAAGAAACGGTAAACCTCAAACCTAAAGTTACAGCTGGGTGTACAAACTCTCCCTCCAATACTCCCATAATATTTTAATTCTTTCATTTGTCCGACAGCATTATCTAAGCAACTCTTGCAGTCTAGCTCCGTCAAGTCCGGAGTGCACTGTGCGTGTGCATATATCGTTTTATTGACCTTGGAAGCGTTTAGGTTTCCAACTGCAAACTTGAACGCATCACCGCCTGCCGCGGCTTCAATCGTTAAAGCCTCCAACAGCGTAGTGAGCCGTTGATTGAACTCATCGGCTGCGTCCGACGATGATGACACGTTTTGTGTGCTGTATGAGATCAAACCAGGCCATGCTTCCATGACGCCATACAAGGAGCGATTCGAGTAGCGTAAAGTGCAGTTGTCGAAGCATCCAAGTGCCTCCTTCTGATTAGGGCAATACTTGGTGAGTTGATATGTAGAGTCGCTCAGGCATTTGCCGCAAGCGTCCACCTTAGCGTCTCCTCTACAAACTCCGGTGGCGTAAACTTTGCCATCGTCGGGGTTTGGGCCGGCGGGTCCGGAGGAACTGTAAAACCCGGTGCCGTTCCGATTGTAGAGGAGAGAGAAGAGCATGCCGTTGAGGTTTGTCTTGTAGACACTACCATTGGTGTAGTCGCCTCTGTCGTTGAAACAGAAGTTGGTGTCACCATTAGGAGGCAGATCAAGTGCTTCAGTGATGATGATGATGATGATGATGATCAGTAACACATCAAGTGCTTGTATAGAGAGGAACAATCGAAAACTTGTGGAAACCATTAGTGCCTTCGGTTGCGACGCATGGCGGCAAATCTATATGTACAGATTGCCATATAGTAATTGATTAATATGATATAGCTTTCATATATATCCCACCATTAATTCTAATCTGAATAATCTTTTAAACGTACAGCGGCCAAAACGACAATATCTTCAACCGATCAAAGCATTAACATATTATGAAATAAGAGTGGTTGAGTTTGGGGTGAAGAAGACAGAGCTGTGCCGGCTAGAATATTTTCCAATTATTTGAGATATTTTAAAAAGCATTTGATAATATAAAAATAAAAAAAGGGTCTTGAATATGGTACAGATAACATGGAATTGAAACCGCTTCCTCTTTCTTAATTAACCTACATTGCAGCTGATACAAACACACTTGATGAATCTAAACTCACTCAAATTTACAATTTGATACCAACACGTACTCGAATTCATTACCAACGATGTACACCACATAGTTATTGCTTATAAGAGTGCTGAGGAATGTTAAGATTAGGATTGGTCATAAGTTCAAATATATATATATATATTTGATGTACCAAAAAAAATATACATTGCTTAATACTTGGAGTCGATAGATTTATAATATTTTTAGTTAGATAGAGAGGCTTAACTTTAGTGCTTAAATTTGTGGTATGATCGAATAGAATGAGAGGACTTAAAAGAAGCGAGGGCATGTAAAGGGGGCAGAAAAAATAATATACAAGCCAAAATAATCAGGTACTCATCAAAATAAATAATTCACTTGACCAAGTCAAGATATATATAATAAAGTATTGCTTCATTGATTTGTATATATAAGGACTCTATAAATTAACAATCAATCATTTGCAATTAGAATGGCAATGCATATATAGTTTGTCTTTGAAAACCAGACGAGAAATGTCATGAGATCAAGCCAAGAGCTAACAAATTAGTGCAATAGGATAAAACTAGTACAAATGACAAACGGCAAACTGATTAAGTAATTTGGACTTAAAACCTTGTCCATACACGCTTGGCGCACCAATTAAGGGCTTGAATGATAGCACAAAATGATTTACTTCGGAGTTCGGATGCACCACGTCATAATATGCAGTAGCTTATTTAACAAATCTTTACTTGATGCATTGCCCTTGTTATAATTTTTTGTATATCATTCATTTGCTTAGGGCTTGGAATTTAGGTTTTAGGTTTTGATGTCCGCCAAAGAATCTTATACTAACGATCTAACAATTCTATTTTCTAAACTACTCAATCTTAAATTATTAACGTTGGTCACATATCAAACTCCACATACTAAACATTGATAAGCTATTTCCAAGCATCAAATTAGGCATCTAAAAATAGCTCAATTAAATCTCTGCAATCACAATGGTTAGTCGATGGTAGTATAGGAAAGCAAGGGTGTCTCCCGCAGAGGATTGTGTGTTAATTGCTAATCTATGACTCTAAATATACTATAACGACTCGATATTGACCTAGACAGAAAGACTCGACTAGCAGACAGACTTAACTAACTCTAAAAATCACTATATAGAGATAAAAACATCCATGCATGCATGTGGATAGGAAGACATATATAATTAATTTGGTGCTTCAAATACGTTGGATTGTGATTAAAGGGCAATTGATTGATTCCAAACTAAGATTGGAGGGTCGAATACTATTTTCTTTTTGTTCATAATGTGAGAGAGAGAGAGAGAGAGAGAGAGAGAGAGAGAGAGAGAGAGAGAGGGGGGGGGGCCTGGGGGGAGATAGGAATGAGATCTTTTGTTGTAGACAAAACAACACAAACTAATTAACTAGGCTCATAGATAGGTCTTAGGAACTCTTGGCTTTTTCTCCGACAAGTCCAATTCAGAATCTTGCATGTGTACTACAAATATATTGAATGGGCCGGCCACTTTGGATGATCATCACTTGCTCTTGATCACTGTCTTCAGGTTAACAAGAATCATTCTACCAAGAAAAGGAACACTTGGAAAGCTCCAAAATGAATTGATCTCATTACTACGTACTTATCAACAATGCACAATTACTTGAATTTAGTCTTAATTTGTATATGTGCAACTAATAATTTTGTTTCCACAAAGAAAAAAGCCGTTCAAGATGCGTGGTTACCTTGCTCGATCAGTTCCATTATGTCCGGCTACTATCCACAGAGAGGCGAACAGTGTAGGTCACTTCTTAGTCGAATGTGGGGTGTGTTGTCTCTCCATTGAAGTCTTTTATTTGACATCAATAATACGTCCAAGTCCCACAGAATGCAAGAGCATAAAAAATAAACATGTACGTACTTCTAAAGCACGAACAACAAATCATGCGTGTACTATAAATGGAAAGGAAATGGTTGTGAATTAATGTAGCTAGTAGTCAATCTCTTACTCAACTGGTTCTTACATATAAGGCCAGACCAACTTGATCGGAGCATATAACATAGGAGTTTTGCCAGAAAAAGAAAAGGCCACGATGCATGATGAATGCGTTGAAAAGCTAGCTACAATGAGATTCTGGCCTGCTGTATCCACTTATATATATATTTACATGAATCATTTAATCATGGAATGGAATGAAGGACCTACGTACTTGCCTACTTGGTCGATCACCCAGCTACAGCTTTATGGATTGCAAATCCCACTTTGAACGCTGCAACTGGTTTCTCAGCAGCCCTGAAATTCTCAAACAGCAGAGACTTTCAATCATCACAATACATGACTAGCTCGTACCCCATTAGCAAAACTATGCAAGTATATTCCTCTCAAGTCATTATGTGTCTTGGTCACTTTCTCATATCTCTCATATATTCCTCTCCATGGGGCCATTAGGTTTCAGGAGCGCATTATAGTAATCACATCGCAGCTTTTGCTTTTTTGTTCATTACAAATTCCAATTGCATGCTTTTTCTTCTGTTCGTGGATTCTATGATTGATTGTTTGATACTAACAGCATGAAATCCACGAACACTGGAGCCAAGGTCACTATCAAATTCCTAATAGGGTTTTTTGTTCCATTCAAAAAGATACTTGCATGCCTTGCAAAACTTATTATAGAGATTGGAAGTTGTGAATGAGATATTTGTATACCGTTATGCATGCTGTAAAGGTAAATTTTACTTCATGAATCTCTAGGTTTTAGAATCTAGGATTTAAGTTTTACATAGAGAAATATATTGATCACTTTTCTTTTTATTAACACAGACCCACATACACCTCCACCCCACCCCACATACCCTGGTATCCTATGACTTGGAATCAAAGTAGCATTTAGGAAAGAACTTTAATGAAACAAGTTTATTTAATAAGAGTAGTGCTACAGATTGTAACTATTTTCAAATGACGTAGCATTTAATTTATTTCGTGACGTTTAATTTAAAAGTTATTTAATTTGAAGACATATTATATTTTTTTTTTTTTAGAATGAAGATATATTAGAAATTGTTAACGTGGCAAGCGTCACATTATTTGGGTTCAAATTTAGTAGACTTGTTTAGAATGTCAGGTTTTTTGTTATTTGAAAAAAGGGCCAACAAATTCTATCAATAAACTGATTAAACTCCAATAAGCGAATACATAGGGAGAGAACATAATACCATAAACTTGTAGAGAAAGAATGACAAATAAATATGCGATTTAGGTAGTGTCTAGCTTGGAAAACTCAGAGATGAATCAAGAGAAATAAAATCTAAAAAAAGCAAAATGAAGAGTCCCATATATGAGTTAAAGCTCAAAGAAGACGGTACCAACGACTCTCAAAACCCTAAGGCCTCGTTTGGTTCACGGAAAGGAAAGGAAAAGAAATCAATTCCTTGCTCTTTCCATAGGAAGGGGAAACTAAAATTCTCATTAATTTTCCTTTCAAGTATTTGGCAACACTAAAAAAATGAATCAACAAATAATAATATATGAAACAAAATTAATATTTATAATTTCATAAATTGTTATTTTAGTTATAAAAGTAATGTAATTAATGATAAATTAGTACAATAAATGCAGGAAAGTAAGTAGGAAAAGTTATTCCCTTGGAGTATGGAATGAACCAATTTCCCCCATATTTTTCCTTCATTCAGGAAAGTATTTCATTTCCTTTTGCCTTCCAAACACAGAAAAAAATTGAGTTTCTTTTCCTAAGACTTCAATTCCGCGAACCAAACGAGACTTAAAACCCACACTCTCGTGACTATTCAAAGATGACTAGAAAACCACTTACAAGGAGTTAACCTTAAGAAAGACATAAGACAGTTCACCCAGTGGAAAATCGAGTCATGCTCACATGAGGGACAGTTTTCAAGGGACTATGAGGGACAAGTGAATCTGACGGCTGAGATTAAATGCAAGAGCTGAAATTATAAGTTGTTATAATTTCAGCTCTTGCATTTAATCTCAGCCTTCAGATTCACTTGTTTTTCACATTCCCTTAAAAATTGTCCTTCATGTGAACACTCTTGATGAAAAATCTATCTTCTTAAGTTGAGTTTTTCCCCCAAAAAAAAAAGAAGGAAAAATCATTTTTTTTTAAATAGAATTACAAAATCTACATTACTTCTTTAATGCCATAGCCATCATTTTAAGAAAGTTAGTCAACCAGAAATCCCTCAAATGTCATCAATCTCTGTCAAATTTATCCTGACGTCATTACTCGGAGCAGGTAAAAAATCTAACTACAAAATCCAATCTCATTAATTATGTTTACTGTTTGATTAGCGAAGCAATCAAGCCATGCGTCAGTACAGAACATGTCCAATGTACGTCCCCATTAACTCCCAGCCGTTGGATTTTCATTGGAGCCCGTGTGATGCACCCTTCGATACTCATCCAAATGTCCAGATTTAAGCGTAGCTTTGGACGCAAAGACCCACGTCGAAGCATAAAACTCCCCAGTCAAATCTTTCCAAAACAGAGACGTTGGACGCATGAAATCTTTAATGACGATAATACCCTCCGCCATCAAATCAAAGTACACTGATCCTTATACAATGGTTTTGGGGGTCACTCGTCACTTCACTCCTTAACGTTATTGCTGATCCATTGCTATCATATCAGCGTCTAAAGGGTGTCAGGGTCGTTTTGGTCTTTTCAATCAGAAGGACCAGCAGCGTTGCTTTTCGAGATTCTATTGGCTGAGAGATTTTACAGTCAGTGACACGAGACTGCCAGGGTTGAGAACTAGACGGTAAGTATAGGTCACGTGACGTCAGCCTTGCCGTTCGTCCGGACTCTGAACTTGACTGTGGCCTCGATGATGCGTCGTACAGTCTTCTCCCCTAAACTAATTAATTAAATAGGCGCGTCGTACATTCTTTTCCCCAAACTAATTAATTAAATAGGCAAAAATAGGATGACTTCATATGTGCATTTGTAAAATTTTGTATGGAATTGATGCATCAAGCTACTATTGAAGTGGGCCGTACTTTTTTTTTTTTTTTTGATAAAATATATATTTCGAATGAAGTACAGGGCTAACTAGAGGTTCACTTGGTAAAATTTAATTTATAGTCGTGAGAGAAACCATTTGTGTGGATTCAATTCGATAAGGATCTTCTACCCTAACACGTAGTCAATGTTGAAACATCCTACCTTCATATCATCAAGCTCGCAACAAAATTAAACGAACTAGTGCATTCTTAATTAATCAACGTACGTAAGTTATTTTAAAGAAAACGATATTCACGGAAATTGGAGATGCCTATCAACCAAACTATATTTTTGCCAAGTTGGTGTAAGATTGTGACTTGTGAAGGGCATCTTCTCATGCACGCGAGCTCCTGAAATGATATTATCACGGCCTGCCATAGAAAAACAGAGAGATTTCCTTGAAAACAAGTTTCCCGAAGCTGTACATATACCTCCATTTAGTCCTACTGATAAATTTAACTCTCACGAAGGAGCTAGTCAGCTAGAGCTGTCCCTTTTCGATCTCTTGCCCAATGAAGGAGAGAGCTGTCCTTTGTTTCTCTGACCAATGAAGGAGAGCTGTCCTAAACGATATTGATCAGAAGGATTGTGAAAATGGGCTGGTCCCTAAAAATCCAGTTTAACGTTGAAGTTTCGATGACAGTATGGGGCTCATCGGGATCAGCTGCATGCCAACCCTAACTGTGAGACCAGACAGAAGGAGAGGGATAGTGGGGACCTAGATTCATATATATGATTCTTAGGGATCAATGACAGACCTATATATATGCGATGGTCATGGACTTAAGAGCATCAGCAGTGGGGACTCATTTTTTGGACCCAAATATGGGTCCAAATTGGCCGTAATCCAAATTTGAGTCCATCGGAATAGTGAATAAAATGACTTACTTTTTTGGGTGCCACAGTGGTACATGACTCATTTTTGGATTCATATTTTTGGACTTATATTTTTGGACTCAAATTTGGGTCCAAATTTGAGTCATCTCCACTGTGGCATATAGATATTGGACCCAAAAACCCCACTTGTTCTCTCTCATTGATGAATCATCAATTTCTCTCTCCAAAATTCTCTCAAATTAGTTGCACATGGGGGGACCCACAATTATAGGTCCAAAATTTTTGAGTCTAAACTTGACCTATATTTGGGTCCAACATTTGGGTCTCCGGCAACTATAGGTCCTACTCTCTCCGATCCACTGTAGGTGTTTTTGGACCCAAATATAGGTTTTGGACCCAAATTTGGGTCCCCATTGTGGATGCTCTAACAAGAAAGTCGATCGGTATATCTCTCCGAACTTTGAACCCGGACATGGACATCTATGCATTACTTCACCAGAAGCTAGCTAGCTAGTTGCCTAGTTGTTTGGAGAGCTGTGTATGTATTACGTACTCATATTCAAGAGCTTAGAAATGCAAAGCTACGCGACATGGGGGCAACACCTTGTATATTACTAGCTAATAGATGTTTAGAATTTTCTAAAATTACCCTATAGTTCCTAAGAATAGGATATACGTTGGTTTGTAGGAGGTGTAAAAGAATAGGATAGTTCCTACAAACCAATGTATAGGCCTTTATCATTATGATCATTTTAGTATGTATGAAAAAATTTAATTAATATACATACACATGTGTGGGTTCATTTTAGTATGTGTACGTGTTGATATTTTCCCTTACATAATATGTAATTAGATAATTTTGGCTTTTTATATGATAATTGATATAATTGAATATTACGTGACTGATAAATAAATCGATCCTTAATTAGGGTTGGTTTTTATAGAAATACGATGATGCAAGTCGCATGCATGAATGATAAATCCTCTCTTCAGGAGGAATGATTGTATATCATGGAACATATTAGTTACCGGCCAATATTACTCAATGATGTATCCAATGCATTAATTGTTACTTGGTATATTAATTATGTTAAGGATTTAGGGTTAAAATTTTAAATTATAGAATCCGAAAGTTAAACTTAAACGACAATGAATAAAATATACAAATGAATACGAAAGTGCTGCTGGATTTAATGCGCACTGAGGCGCTGCTGTTGTATCTCACAGGGGTTAGAGTTTCATTGAATAGAGGATTCTCATGGGGGCTTTCATACAAAATATTGATTATATATCGAGCGACAATTTAATTATCAATACAATACTGAAGATTTCCACTTAACGCATCCGATAGATATGATAACTACTTTATCTTTAGAAACTCTTTGAAGAAGGATAATATTCATTACTCCTATTTTAAATCCCACCTTTGAAAAAAAAAAAGGAGAATATGAATGTGATGAAGGTTCTAATGGTAGATTCTTGTCATCATAATATTATAGACAAGAATCTACTTTACAGGCCATTCTTAACTCTAAAAAGTGTTTCTCTACACCACATTAGGGCTTATAATATTAAGTCAAATCAGATTCTCATTAACCCGCTTTAGTGCAATTTGGATTATGCAATCATCAATTTACTTTTCCTATTAAAAAAAAATTCACTAGTCTACTTTGGTTCAACTTCCTTTTGGCCAAAAAAAAATTAGGTTGACCCTAGGTCAGCAATTGCTGGGACAAGACGGAGTGGCTTCAAGACAAAACTCCAAGCCAAGATCAACAGGTGTAAAAAATTAGATCGGTATAATATAGTAGGTCATAGCTAGGAACTCTAAATGCGCTCCAACTAAGTATATATTCCATCAAGATCTTTACTGGGCTTTACCCTAGATTGTGTATATCATTTTCATTCTAGGCTAGCTCTCTCCCTAGATCCCCGTATCCAAACACATCATATCATATACATTGAGGTCGACGTTGAGATCCTATTTCCTCATCGATCGACTTATAAACCTTGTTCTTGTCTCTTAATTTGGTGTCTCTTAGTAATTAGTCCCTTAGATAGGGCGGCGTTAGCTAGGATTATGCATTTCTCATGTGTTAATTTTATTGTGCATGTTCTCGAACCTTTATTATTATAAGAATATTAAATTGGTCGCAAACTCAAATAAAAATTCACACGATAAACACTAATCACACTAAATTAGTAAATTATTGATCGAATTTAACAAATAGACAATATATATGATGTGAATTACTTGGCACAAAAGTAATTAGAGTATTTCTCTTAAATGGCTAAATGTGTCATATTCTTGATTCATTGCCAATACAACATGCTTGATTTTTTTTTTGTCAAAGAACATGCTTGATTTTTGGAGACACATTTGATGGGTTTTCAGATGACTCAGTTTTACTAAACGAACATAAGACAACAGAAGATATATTAGCATGCTTTGGTAGGAAGCAGTATGTATTTTTTTTTTTTTGGACAATGATAGGAAGCAGTGTATGGCAAAGGGAATAAATGATGCATGTATATCTTTTGGTTTCCCTAAAGGAGATAGAGGTGTTGGGATTTTGAGATTTTCAATTTGCACGCCATGAACTTCTCCAGGGTGGTCATAATTGACAAGCAAACAGCAACATTTTTTTTTTGAGGAAAAGATAGAACCTTTATTAATGATGAATATGATTGTACATCGAGGGGGACATAAAGCCTGGACTCCGAGTACTAGTACAAGAATCATCATAGAGAACATCCTCAATAATAGAGGGTGTTTTATCCAGTCAAAATTCAACTACATCATACAAACTAGCAAAGTGTGCTAATCCATGTGACACACTATTTGCTTCACGGTACACATGTTTAATGTGAATGGAAGAACACTTTGTCATATACTCCCTACAATCCTCAATAATCCTTCCCACTTCAGAAAGATCCAAACTAGCAGAAGCAAGGGCGGTGATCATCATAGAACAATCACTCTCAAAATCCACTTCATGCCATCCTTGATGCACAACAATGAGAAGCCCAGCTCGGCAAGCCTCTGCTTCCATTTGAAGAGCTGAAGAAGCATAAGGGATATGATGAGCAAACAACAACATTTAAATGACACATTTCTCACTAAAATTTTATGGAGTTTATTTTTGCTCACGCCCCCTAGTTAAGGTGTGAGCATCACATCCCCTTGGTTACTTGACACCTATTAAAATTCTTATTTAATGTTAACCCATAGTTAACTTTCTTATCTAATTTCTTTTTTTTTAATATTATTTATTATCTATACAACAACCAAAACCCTCTATTTTCTTTTACGTTTAACACATTTAACGTTGTTAAATAGCTTGAAATAATTAATATAAAAATCCATTCTCTATGCCCTTAACGCTGCTTCTTCATTGTTCTACCTCTTTCAAATCCATGAATCAGAGATTCAAAGCGTATCCACGAATCAACCTCATTTCTTATATTTCTTTCATTTCCTCTTTATTTGTTAAGTAAAATAATAGAATTTATTTCCTCACACATATTCAATCCTGAATATTTATTTTTCTGCAAAAATATCATCATGACAAATTGAATCATCCACCCAAAAACCCAGACCCATATGTATTATGAATTGTATATTTCAAATCTATATATGGATATAGAAATCAAAGATCCTATATTGAGAATTACATATGGATATGGGTGTTAAAAAAATGAAACCAACAGCCACAAGCCAATATGAGAATGGTTGAATTGTTTGGTTCCAGGAAAGGAAATAAAAGGAAATCAATTCCTTACTTTTTCCATAAGAAGGGGAAACTAAAATTCTGATTAATTTTCCTTTCAAGTGTTTGGCAACACTAAGGAAAAAAATAAATAAATAATAATATATAAAACAAAATTAATATTTATAATTTCATAAATTGTTATTTTAGTTATAAAAGTAATGTAATTAATGTTAAATTAGTGCAATAAATGCAGGAAAGTAAGTAGGGAAAGTGATTCCCTTGAAGTATGGAAGGAACCAATTTTCCCCCCATTTTTCCTTCATTCAGGAAAGTATATCATTTCCTTTTGCATTCCAAACACAAGAAATGATTGAGTTTTCTTTCCCAAAGCCTCAATTCCGCAAACCAAACGAGGCCAAAGTAGAAGATCTACTTAAGAATTAATGATTGAATACGTTTTAAGGAACAATAGAACTTGAATATGGGTATCTGAGAAAAGCTTGTGTTAAAATTGGTCAAATATGATGAAGAAGAAGAAGAAGGAGAAGAAGCCATATTAGTTTTTTTTTTTTTTAAGATGATTAAAACGGCTATGCCTACTTGTCAACTTGACCTAGAGTGAAAGTGATAGGGGTGATTTTGGTGCATCCCTACTTTGGCAGTGGAGAAGGTTGTGTGGAGATGACACAGAATTTGGGCTAAAACCATAGATTTGATTCATTTGAAAGAGGTAGAACGATGAAGAAGTAGCGTTAAGGACTTAAGGGCTTAGAGAATGGAATTTTTTTATTAATTATTTCAAGAGTAAAAGAGAATTGTGGGTTTTGGTTGTTGTATAGATAATAAATAATATTAAAAAAATAAAATTAGATAAGCAAGTTAACCATGAGTTAACATTAAATGAGAATTTTAATAGGTGTCAAGTAATCAAAGGGATAACCACCATTGGTGGTCGAGTTGGTAAGAGCCTCCAGGTGTGAAACCCCCCTACCCGAGTTCGAATCCTGCTGACTGCGGATTGAAGTTAAATTTCAATTCATTCTGTGGCTGGTTAGGGGGAGGAAGCATTCTGACAACGCATATGTAATTATTAATGAAAATTTTTTAAATACGGTGTGTCATAAGAAAGAAAGACTCACAAAATACGGCAAAATCGTATAAAAAAATATCTCGTAACTGATTGGAGAAACAAATCCATCTGAATCAAAATTTCACTTAATTCCACAGAGAGTCAATTAGATTTAAGAATTTGTGATATATTTTTTTTTGGCAAACAATCGACACCAAATTGTTGAAAATGATATTTTAGGTTGTCATTGTTTGCCAGGGGAGACGGCAAGAATTAGGCCACGTGGCGGAGGGAAGGTAGGGAGTAGTCGATCAACGGCTGTTGACGCAAGCAATATTTCTTTCCTCTGCTTCCTACATTGCAACAAACTACTCCTTTGCTGACTTGGCACCCCACGTGTCAGCATCTCACTTCTCCATAGAGCTAACTTCCCGCGTGTCCTTCACAGCACGCGCTTTGTTGACGTCCTTCAATATACATTTTCATTTTCTTTTCTTCTTCCTTTTTTTTTTCAAATGAAATAAATAATTAAGGACACCGAGCTAAAATTGAAGGGTTAGTAGGTCAAAAATGAAAGAAAAATATGAGAAAACAAAAAAATTGGTGGTACTATTGAAATAAAATAGTGCTAAAAAATATTATTGAGTTTTTGAAAAAAAAAAAAAGTTATAATTGACGTTGTTGTCGATTAAAAAATTTAGACTCAATTCTTGAGGTTAGCCCAAGTGGTGAAAGGCGTTGAAAAATTAACTTAGAATTATGTTATGTTAGAACTTTGATATTTTCCTACAGAACAAAAAAAAATTCAGACTCAACTACTCATATAATGTGCATAATGAAGATTTTTAGTGTATAGTAGAAGTCTTTTTTTTATAAGGTACTATGCTAAAGGATCAATATGCACTTTTTGTGTCCAACTCAAACACATGCGAAATATCTATTAGAACAAAGCTTCTTGTACTCATCTTTTTTTTTTTTTTTTTTTTTTTTTTTTTTTTTTGGACAATCTTCTTGTACTCATCTTAGACTCTTGGTAATTATCTAGGATATTTGTATGAGCATTTTGAACAATCGAAACAAAACCTGGGTAGAGCGTAAAACCAACACTGTAAAGCGCGAGTGGGACATGGCCACATTGCTCTAAATTCAACTTAAATTAAAAGCCCACATAAATATGTATTTGTACTCCTCCTTCTCCCATTGCCTAAACTCTAAAGCCTAGTTGCTAGTTACTACTACTACCGTCCCCAAAATCTCTGCACACACAGAGAAGAAACTAGCCTTGAGAAACAGAGCCAAATCCTTTCCTTAACCTTCACGCCTCCATTAAACCCATCTCTGTATCTTTCTCTCTCTCACTCATAATTACTCAGTTCCTCTCACTGTGTCTTGTACGCATTAAAAGGGTCTCTCAGTCCTTGAGAACCCCATCAGTGATTCGAAGCTGTTTCTTTAAATTTCCCACCTCATCACCACGCAAGAATCTCCTCAGCAAAGGAAACAGAGCCTATAAAAGAGGGCAAGTAGAAAGAAAGATTCCAATTCCCCTTCACTTTCTTGCTACTCATTTTTACTTTCTTGGGATTTTGCAAAATGGGTTCTTGCAACGAACAAAAGGAAGACCCGAAACTGAATTGCGGGTTCGTTTTAGGGCCTATAATTGTAGGTGCAGGACCATCTGGTCTCGCAGTAGCTGCTTGCTTATCCAACCATGGCGTCCCTTCCCTGATTCTCGAGAAAAGCGACTGTATAGCTTCTCTGTGGCAGCACAAGACCTACGACCGACTCAAACTTCATCTCCCCAAACAGTTCTGCCAGCTCCCTCTCATGGGCTTCCCTGACAATTTCCCCAAATACCCCACAAAGCACCAGTTCATTTCCTACTTGGAGTCCTATGCTTCCCACTTCTCAATCAAACCCAGGTTCAACCAGGCCGTCCAAAACGCTGCGTTTGATTCCGCTTATGGCCTTTGGAGGGTTCAGACCCAAGATTTCCACTACATTTCCCGCTGGCTTATTGTGGCCACCGGTGAAAATGCCGAGCCGGTGATTCCCCATATCCACGGGCTCGACAAGTTTCAAGGTCCGATTCGCCATACGAGTGTATACAAATCCGGGTCGGATTTCAGCAATCAAAGGGTTTTGGTTATTGGGTGTGGGAATTCTGGTATGGAAGTCAGCTTAGACCTTTGCAGATACAATGCAATCCCTCATATGGTTGTTAGAAACACCGTAAGTCTCTCTTCTTTACACTTTTACTGTCATCGTTTTGCCTTCTTTTACTATCCTGGATAAAAAGTTAACCTTGTTTTATCTCATCCACATTACAGGTGCATGTTTTACCTAGAGAGATGTTTGGCTTCTCAACCTTTCAGGTTGGAATGACACTCCTCAAATGGCTGCCGGTAAAACTTGTGGACAAGATCCTTTTACTGGTGGCTAGTTTAACTCTAGGCAACACAGAACAATTGGGCCTCCGGCGGCCCAAGACCGGCCCACTCGAGCTCAAGTCTGCGACCGGAAAGACCCCGGTTCTCGATGTTGGGGCATTGTCACAAATAAAATCCGGCAAAATAAAGGTACTTCATTTTTTTAACACCAATACCAAAAATGATATCACTAGGTTCTTTTTTCCTTGAACAGTTTTGGCTAATGGTATTGGTGAATTGCAGGTGGTGGAAAATGTGAAGGAGATGACGAGAAATGGAGCCAAATTTATGAATGGACAAGAAAAGGAGTTTGATTCTATAATCTTAGCAACTGGGTACAAGAGCAATGTGCCTACTTGGCTCAAGGTGAGCATTACCAGCTGCACTTTTTTAGTTTTTACTTCTATCTTATTATGAATCACCAGTCACTTTCTCACTTGGACACATGCACTAGAGAGACCACCACTTAGTGTCGCACAACTACAAACCACTTCTTTTCTCCATGCAAAAAAGAATAAACCCAGTTGGGGGCCGGGTCTTGTTTCTGTGCTCTTGTACCCTTTTTGAATATCCAAAAAAAAAAAAAAAAAAAAAAGTTCTCTCGTCCGATAGTCTCGCTCATGTTTATTTATTTTGATTCTCGACATTTAGGGTTGTGATTTTTTCACCAAAGAAGGAATGCCCAAATCGCCTTGTCCTAGCTGTTGGAAAGGATGTGATGGACTATACACAGTTGGCTTCGCAAGGAAAGGCCTCTCCGGAACTGCATACGACGCCGTTGAGATAGCTAAAGACATTGCTGACCAGTGGAAGACAAACCAAGACTGCAAGAAGAGTACATGTAGTAGTACTTGTGATCCCCATATCATCCTTCTGAAGTAGTGATGACGACGAGATTAATTTGTATAAAAAGAAACAAAAAATGGAGGGGTTAATTAGGTTATTCTCTGAGTTAGGTGTATTATTATTACGGGGGATAGTTAATTTTTCACTTAGCTAGCTAGCTAGCAAGGGTTTGTACTAGTTCAATTTTCTTTTTTGCTTTGGGTTCATGTATATGTAACAATTTTGCTTGGGGCGTCACATCTCCTTTCGGCCACATGTATGTTCCTTGACTTTGTACAAATAATTTCAGAAATAGAATGTTATTTTTTAGCTCCAAAATTCAGGACAGGTTTGAGGACAATGACAAGTACGTCAACACTACTAAGCGTATCATCGTTATCATTGGTCCATCATTGTCTCGATTGTACATTCGTCACTTGTTAGTTTTCATCGATCTCCTAACCTTTTACCTTGCTTTACTTTTTACTCGAAGAAGAGGATGGCCAGCTAGTATTTTTCTTTGTACTGTTAATTGGGTTTAAGGTACATTGATACCGATTGATGCCATAGCTTGAGAACAAGAAAAAAAAAACTAGAGAGTTTGGTTGTAGATGGTTTTTATGTGCTCTACATTGTTGGCTAATTTTCTTTCAAGACTCAAGGCATTTGCTATGGTTGTATGGTTGTTGTTCGACTCAAGGCGAGGGTGATGATGGTCGGTTTGAGTTGTTTGACGTTTGTCTCGTCGATTTTCGACCTATTTAACATAGCATTTTTGGTTCATTGGTTTTCCTATGGTGAGGCTATTTGTCCGGCTCATTCGGTTTCTTTTAGGTTAAGCGGGACATAAACTAATGGAGGGTTTGGTGCGTCTAGCTTGTACAATTATCGATGGTTGTACCTTGGGTTTCAAATCCGACAACAACTTCAGATGGTTTGGAAGATTCAACAGGGGATAGACGAAACTAGTTCGATTTGTTGGGGTGATGACGGTAACATGAGGGCTAGGTTCGCAACTTCAAACACTAATGGTTGTTCTGCAAGTCCTATGATGCACGGAAACGGAAACGGGGATATGATACGGTACGATACGGGAAAATGACAAATCTTAAAATTTTTAAGATACGATAAGGCAAAAAAACACGAATAAAATAATATATTATTATATATAAAAAATTAAAAAATAAAAATATTGAAAACAAATTTACTCGCTACCATATTTTGGTGGTATCACCACCCAATTAAACACATGTCAGTATCGTATCTATACTATTATTAAGACAACACATGTTGTCAATCATAACTGAATTTTTTTTACTTTTATACCTTTTAAAATTAAATAACCATATATATCATTTAATTATTAGGAATAAAAGAGTCAAAACACAAATAAATAATTAATAAAAATAAAATCAAAAATCAAACTTCCTCAAACTTCTCACTCATCCACATGCCACAACCAGTAACTACTCGCTTTCACGTCCATAGAGTGTGGTCATTTTCTAATATATATTAAACACATGCTAGTATCGTATATATATTTGAAAATTTTTTGAATGGGACGGGTACGCCACGTGGCCACTGTACCCGGCCACAGTGATTGGCCACCAGCCAATAAAATAATTTTTCCGGATTAAAATATAGAATGAACAAATTATATAATATTCACAGTGGCCAATCACTGTGGCCGGGTACAGGGACACGTGGAGTACCCGGCACATGGAAAAATCCCTCTATATATTTTGGTGGTGATGATTATCTTTCTGTTTTACCCCACCACATATATAATTCAATTCAATTTATATGTGCCACATACTTGATACTTGATAACTCAACTATAATTTTTTAGCTTAATCATTCTAATTATTTATTATTATTATTTTAATAGCTCCCTTCTCTCTCAACTATAATTTTTTAGCTTAATCATTCTAATTATTGTTTATTATTATTTTAATAGCTCCCTTCTCTATCTCTCTCTCTCTCTCTCTCTCTCTCTCTCTCTCTCTCTCTCTCTCTCTCTCGATTCAATTAGAAGACAGAAACAAAACTCCAGTTCTCCACCACAATCAAACTAAGCCAAAACCCATCAAAAATTCTCCACCAACGGCAGATTCATCTTCACCTTCACCTTCATCTACTTGGGCGAAAAGCTCACGAAATCCACCCTCCTATCTCGGTACGGAGGTGGCTTCCAAAGGTAGTTGCGGTTAAAGAAGACTGGAAATTTGGCATGGCAGTGGTATGGGGAAGAAGAATAGAGAAAGAAAAAAGAAGAAAAGAAGAAGAAGAGGAGAGGTACCCAGAACCACATTTCCAAATATGGAAACTAGCGTTTCTCTTGCGTTTCCTTTAGCCCGTTCGCCGAAAACGCGTTTTCTACCGTTTTCGATGTGTTTCGTACCCGTTTCCCGTATTAGTACGGGAATTCGACCATTTTTAACGTTTCCATGCATTATACACAAGGCTTGTTTGGGTTTATGAATTTGTTGTTATGGTCCCGACCTAATTGCTTGTGAACCGCAAGACTCGTTTGTTTATTGAAGAAATATGGCTAAGCGGGTTTGTCAAGGGTTCCATGCCTTTTACATTGGTCGTCATGTAACTAGCGTATTTAGTATGGAAAATACTCTCATCCAAACTCATTTAAATGAGCCTCATCTAAACTCATCCAATTTTTGCTTATTACACATTATATTTTTATAATCCAACCAATCATCTTTTAAATCACACCTTAAAGATCATCTATGCAAAAATTTAATCAAATTTGAGATCATTTGATCATCCAACTATATCAAACAAATGAACGGTTGTAATGAGAATGTTAACTTTCACCGAAACCGTCCATTTGTTTGATATAATTGGATAATCAAACGATCTTCAATTTGATTAAATTTTTGCATAGATAATTTTTAGAGGGTGATTTAAAAGATGAATGGTTGAATTATGAAAATACGAAGCCGAATATACACAAAATTGGATAGTTTTGGACGGAGCTCATCCAAACTCATTTGGATGAGAGTATTTTCCATTTAGTATTGTAACAAGTATTTTTATCGTGTCGTTAGTAGACCTGTCAATGGACAGGGTTTGGAGCAGATCAACCTAAATCCGAATTCGTTTAGCAAAAACAAATTTTCAACTCGATCTGATCCGATAACCCAGCGGATCATTGATAAGCCGATCTAAATTAGTATCTGGTGGATTAACAGATATCCGGTCCACTAGTCTGATCCGTTTATTATATCAAGTACTATTAAACTTTAAATAAAAATATTAAATTGTTATCATGATACCCAATAAAACTTTGATAAAACGTTGAAACAAAATGATCAAAAGTATCACCAAATTTTAATTACATAACCAAAATATTCCTTAGTGTTTATAAACTAAAATAACCAAAATACTAAATTTCCAAAACAATACTTCATCGGTGATATATTTTTCCCAACAAAACAAATTTAGATTTAATAATTAAAACAAAGACTTAATCTTCTGCAAAAAAATTTATCATAATATATATTTATTTTTTATATTTCACAAAATAATATTTTATTATTATAAATACGGACTAGGTTATTAACATATCCGGATAATTAACGGATCAACATATCAAATTTTCAATCCAAATCTATCCAATAACCACTGATCCGAATCAAAATCCGGTCTACTGACAGGTCTAGTGGTCGTTAGATAATTACGTGGTAGATTGCTCTTAGGTAGTATATTTTCTCACATAAATAAATAAATAATTCATTCATTAAAAGTTTTAGATACATTGGAAAAACAGTTGATGAGGTGAAAAAATTAATGCTTTAGAGAGGGAAAAATTACATTTTTAAGTTGTTCGATCAACAAAAGTTACATTTAAGTTACCTATGTATTCCCATGATGATGTGGCCTTCAATTCTTAAAGTTTATAAATTGAGAAAATCTACTTATATAGGCCGAGAAGCATTGATTAGTAGAGAGCACAAACAGACTCGTGTAGATATGGTGAATGAAATGATCGGGTCGTTTTCCTTTTCTGTTTCCGTGTAATATAGCCTATCCTTGTACGTTTTACCTCTTTAGAAACTTTTTCAACTTGAGGAATAATAATGTGGACGCAATAATTACCCAATAACTATTAACTCCAATCTTCGAAAATTCAAGGTTGAATATCCTGGCGTAATTTCGGTAAAAACGAAGGGTTCCACGTGCATGGCTTTTCACTTGGTCATCTGTGAGAAGATGGAAAGATTTGAAACTAAATTTACTGCAGCTATCTACCTCAGCTGTGCCCGACTGTTGCAGCTAGCTTTGCTATTTAATTTCTTCTTAGCTCCTCTCACTGTACGTCTGTACTGCCACCTTTCCCTCACAGTCCCATCATCAAACGAATTGACTCCTCGGTTCTGCAAACGAAGAAAGAATTCCATTAAAATATCCATCGATTCTCTATTTCTTACAACCTATGTGTACGATTGTACCATGGACGGCGTTTGCGGTCAGCCCCGTTAAGTTTGACTCTGTTCATCTGCTTTAGATTTAATCAAGATGAATGAAACTGTTCAATTCTGTTCACCCTGGAACGTGCCCAACTCTTTTCTTCAATTCCTCATTTATATCCCTCCACTGAACCAAATCAGGGATAGGAAAGCAGAGTTGAGAGAAAAGATAACCTATACCAAACCCTCGAACAAACTGAATTCGTCATTTATATCCCTCAACCAAACTCAATCGGGAAAGGAAAGCTTAAGCACAGTTGAGAGAAACTTGAAGATCTGTGCGAGGTCTTGATCATTACTTCCTAATTATAGATTCTGTTATGAGTTGCTCGTATTGCTTCTGGTGGGTTTTTGGTTTTACCACAGCTGCTGTTCAAATCTCATGGCCTGCTGTTTGTTTTGCACAACAATCTCCAAGGGTCTTCACCACCGAATTACAGCAGCTGCTTCTCTATTTCCTGGTTTTTTGGGTGCCCACAGCGTTTTTGTGTGCTTGGGTGTCCCAATTTTACTCTTTTTTTTTTTTTTTTTCATATTGATCTTCTGTTTTCTTGCCTTCCAACTGTTGTTAGGCTTGATTTCTAAGGTTTATTTTTATTTTACATGTTGGGGTTCTGATTGTTTGTTTTCCCCCAATCTAAAGGAAAAAAAAAACAAGAGAAGTCTGCCCAGATCTGATGATCAAGGAACAAACCGTCAAAGAACTCCGTCACTTTGGTTTTTTAATTAAATAATGGAACACATGAAATGAGTGGCTACCAATGCGCCAGCATAGCTGGTACATTAAATATCCGGTACAATCCAGAACTCTTCTTCAATTCATAGTCAACAAGTAAATATGAATCAGAATTAATTTCGTGCAATTGTTTCTATAACTGAGAAAAGATTACGCGTGAGCTGTTTAGGAGGTCGAAAAACATGCATAATTGCTTCTTTGATCCTTTAATTTTTCTTATTTACCTAAATTTCTGCCATGAATCATGTATAATCTTTGTGATGAAACCCCTATCTAGCTAGGATACTAGGATTGAGACCCATTTTGACGATTTAAAAAAAAATAAAGGGCTACTGAAGTGTTGGACAGATGAACTGATTGATGGGGGAAATAGTACGTGCATCCAAAATTTTAAGAAATCTTCTAATGTATTTGTGTAAAATCTTAGGTTTAGTCTCCTTCTATCACAGTATCACTATTAGTTGTTTAATTCACTTACGTATTTTTGTATTTTGTGAAGACTCTAATATTTATGTATTATCAAAATAAGTTGTTGAGAGAGTCCAAAGACGTGAAAATAAGTTAATTAGAAAAAGTGTTTGACAAATTAATCGCTTCAAATAAGTTTAAGATACGTGAGAGGAAAAAATGAGGAGTACCACATAGCGTCTATATGATCAATGACTTTAAGCTGTTATTATAACGTGTTAAACCATGAGAAGAAAATGCATAACATGTTAAACCTTGTATTAAGTGAAAACAGGAGAGATCCCGGATACAAAGTTGGGGTGAGGTGGATGAGATGGAGTGAGGGTATGTGTGTGTTTTAAAAAATAAATAAATTGAAAACAACACATATATATATAAGAACAAGGTAAGATGGATGCATATGGAGAATGATGTTGCAAGTTGATTAAGAGTATCTCAGCAGGCGCTCAGCTCGAATTGCATCGATCAGATAATATATACAAGCCAGTACGTACGTAGTACTGGTCAATAGTCCTCCGGACTGCATAGGCTAGGAGCCTCGAAGCTAGGTCGTAAAAATAATAAGGGATGCAAATGCAACGTACGTCTCTGTCTCTCTATCTGATCATCATATATCAACGTACGTCTCTCAATGATATATCTCTCTCACTCTCACTCTCACTCAGTCGCTGATAATTGAGACAATGATGGGGCTCTGACCCCTCTCTTCCCATACTATTACACACGATACGATCGTACAAAGCTATCTATCACTACCCCAGCAAGCTAGCTCAGTAGCTATAGCTGATCAATCCATGCCATCTCTCTCTCTCTCTCTCTCTCTCTCTCTCTCTCTCTCTCTCTCTGAGTCTCTGCTATTTCTGATGCTATTGCTGATGCAAAGCAATGCCTCCATCTAGCTAGCTTCGATCCACACACACACACACACACATATACATATATATTTGTGTGTGTGTAATACCAAGGTTAAATTATATTTTTGGATGTTCTCTCTGCCGCCATATATAAGACAACGAAGGAAGGAGTGGGGTGAGAATAGTGATACAGATAGGGTGGTGGAAAAGTCAAGGAGAGAGTTAAATACGGTGGTGCTTCCTTTGCTACGCATTGAATTCGAAATCCCGTTCACACGCTTCCGAGCACACTTTCCGGTGCAACTTACTTACTTACGTCACCCTTCCCCTCCCTTACTACTGACTCATTTGCAGAAAACGCAGAAGCTAGCAGATTGCATGGTTGATTGAGCTAGCTAGCTGGCTCTCTCTCTCTCTCTCTCTCTCTCTCTCTCTCTCTCTCTCTCTCATGAATTTAATTAATGGATGAATCGATGATCGATCAGTATCTGTGATGTAGATAGATTCAATTCATACCTCTTTGCATGCACAGACTGATGTCATCAATCTTTGGCGCCTTGCCAGTCTCCCGGCCCTCCATCACTGTCACTCACTCCCCACACAAACCTACTTTGTAGCTTACCGTGCTTACGTGACCAAGAATTTATTCTGTCCTTTCATTCATTGGTTACTACTATATTTATGTATCACATTTAAGAGGAGGTTGTGATATAATATTTCTTAATAAACTAATAAATCTATATATATAATGGAAAAACTTGTGTTTTTGGTAAACATTCAAAAATTCAAGATTTGCCCCTCCTAAACTATATTAGCCAATATATAAATTTAAATAAAGTAAGGGCAAAACAGTAAATAGCATACAAAAATTAAAACCATATTTATGAAGACCCCACACCAACTTGCCCACTTGCCTATTTATTATTATTATTATTATTATATATATATATATATTTTTTTTTTAAATTTTTTATTACAAAACCGAAGAACAAGTAATGCGAAAAAAAACTAAATAAGCGATAACGCTTCTTTCAAGCACGAACGCCGCCTTCCACACGCGCAAGGCGTGTGTATGAAGGCTAGTATCTTATAATGAGTATTTTTACACTCAACTGTTATATGAGTTTTTAAAATATCAACCAACAATTAAAATATTCATCCAACAGTTGAGTTTATTAGTCCTCATTAAGTCATTATATAGTATTAAGTAGAGAAAGCCCTTAATTAATTGTATATGATCAAATTAAATATAATGAAGTGGCTGTTTTGCTCTCATACAATAAAACTTTAGATGAGTTTCGGATTTGCTCAAAGTGGTGAGGAAGTGAAGAATTATTTTAGGCTTAGATTAGATATGTGATTCAATCTCTCTGATGTAATCAAATTTGTAAAACTATAGACATAAGATATAGATGCGTTCTCCGATACCTTTTTTTTTTGCGAGGCATTTTTACGAAAAAGTGTATATACGCTCATAAGTCATAATATTACATGACACATTTTTTTGTGTGGACAATAATATTACATGACACGTAAAATGTGAAGCTCCCACAATGAATTAAAAACTACTTCAAAATATTTCAAGGGCAAATTTAGTTTTGCTCCCAACAAATTGTAGTAATTTGCCCTCGCACGTACAGGTAAATTTTATTTACATTAGAGCATTCAACTTCCAATAAATTGAGAATGGTTTTCAAACGGGCGTGCCCAACAATCGAGCTATATACAATCATATTAGATGCATTTTGTTTCTTTGATTACTTTTGAGATAATTCTTGGGTTCACCTCCTGGGTGAACTTGCATATTCACCGTCTATTATGATTAGCGTATTTTTACCTTATAATTTCATAATCCAACCGTTCATATTTTAAATTATCATTTACATATCATCTTAGCAAAAAATCAATCGAATCGAAGATTGTTCAACCATCTAATTTTATGAAACAAATAGACAATTATGACAACAATTACTAGTATTATGATGAATCGTCTATTTATTTCATATAAATGAGTGACCAAAAGGTCTATAATTTGATTAATTTTTTGCAGATTTGATCTTTATATTATGTTATAATATAAGATCGGTTGGATTGTGATAATTTTATGTAAAAATACCTTAATTTCAATGGGAGTGAATTACCCAAGAATTATCTATCCTACTATTTGTGGTATATGACTCTGTCCATCTCGATCTCTTGATCTTATCACATGTTGAGGAATATGTAGTGGGAAAGAAAGTAGTCAATTCACTCTCCTACGTTGAGAAAGAATTACTGTGTACCGGATAGCTAGGTACGTATATAGAGCCATAGGCCACGCGCCGAGTGGGATGGGTAATGGTTGGTGGTACGTACATGGTGGTACATAATACGACTGAGTCAGGGTTAGATGCAGATCAGGGCCGGACGTATCTACGAAAGTATAGGTTGGCATGACATGGCATGCAAATGTGTACTCAGTACTCACCCACCACCACCACCAGTCCACCACCACCACCAGCAGTACTGCTTCTTCTGCATGCATGCCATGCCCTTAGCCCCATGCAGTTAATCAATTTCAAAACCTAATTTCATCTCCCTAGCTACTACGTACTGCTCTCTCTCTCTCTCTCACACACACACACACACACACTCACTGTATATATCTATCTGTATCTATATATGCTGCAGTGCATACAACGTACAGATACAAAACAGCTAGCCTAGCTTAGCTACACTTCAAAATTCTCACTATATATGCTGCCATGTAAACTGTTTCAGTTTCTTCAACTTATATGAGCTCCTAGTCGACTCTGATAATGATGTGAGCGAGGTAGGAAAAAGTGAAAAACAGGCCAAGAGATCGAGAAGAAAGAATTCTTCTCTCTTCGTTTTGCATGGTCCCACTGCGCTTGATACGTGTGTGTATATATATATATATCTCAGTGGCATGTTGCTTTTGCAGCAGAAACTAATGAGCTCATGAACCTGACACACATATATATACCAACAGCAAATACGATACGATACAGAAGCGATAGATATATATCGATCATCAGCAACTGCATATATTCGAAGAGAGAGACCTCACAATGACCAACCCTAGCCTTCTCGATTTAATTCTATCTCATCCTCCTAATTAATTAACCCTTGAATTAATTGTCATAATTTATTTACATGTTATAAACAATCAAACAATCGTACTGGGCTCACTGAAACTTGGGGACCAAAAAACTTGTTCCTTTTGCTTAAGTTCGATTACTGGGGACCAAAACACTGGCCTCTATTATTCAACCGAACCCTAAATGCATGTAAGCTCAATTGTTAGGGCCCAGAACAATCTAGCCGAAGGCCCATAATTATCAACAGCATGACCTGGCCCAACCCAACAAGCTAAAATTATATATATATAATAACTAAATGGTAATTTCCTCATTGGTCTAGATTTGAATTCTTTTGATGAAGAAGTTTCTATAAGCTTTGGCCCATCATGTTTATTTCTGGTCCCTTCTTTCTTTGCTCAGCAACATGTTTTCCATGGTCAAATACTCCACACATTGCCACCATTATTAAAGTAAACCATTCATGACATTGTGTTGACCCTTCTATCTTTGGGCAGCCTATTATCTTCTTACAATTTCTTTCTTATCTCAAGGATAAGATCATTCTTCTTTTTTATTTGTCAATAAAAGATTTTTTTTAGACACTAAGGATATGATATTTAAATTTGAGATTTTATGTAAAATATATATAATAGAGAACAATATTATTAAATTAGCAATTTAGTCGAAGTAAGATTTTTTTTTTCTTTGGAGAAAAAACAATTTAAACTTAGACCTCATTAACAATTAAGGAGAAAAATATCATTCAACCAATTAAGTCAAAGTACCATATATCAAGACTTTGTATTTGACAAAATAAAGTTTTTTTTTCTTCCTTTGCATTCATGTCTTCGTCTGAGAAATTCAAAGTGTGTCTTAAGATTATATTCGAAAATTACTAAAAAATTTTTTTTGGTCCCATGGCAAAAGCTACTAGTGGGGATAATAGGATGAGTTGGTGTTATTGTGCTTATAATAGCAAAGTCTATAATTCCATGCATGTGCTCATCTTTCTTGCCCGACTTAGAAAGACACATTGCAAGTTTGTAACACTTTACTTTGTCTTTGAATTGATCCTCAAACATCAACTAAAAGTTACCTTTCAGTGTACTTGGATTGCCTTAACTGAAATAGAAATGAAGCTAACTTGCAATGTCCTCCAAAATGTGTATCCTTTTTTTAAAAGTTTAAACGTGTAGTACTATATTAACTTGAAGAGATAGATATCCTCATAGATCACATAAAGATTGTATATGAATACACGCATGTGGTTGTTGGGGAACTTGGGAATGTGGAATTTTACCTATAATTGGACAAGTCTTAGGTTACAATGGTATTGAATTATATATTGGATTTACCCATTTGAATATTCCCATTTAGCTTTTATGAATTTTTGAGGTCATGAACATTTTCATAGTTTAATGTCTAATTGAGGTTAAGCTTAGGCTAGCCATCAAATTGAATAGTTTAGGGGATGGCTAGAGAGAATCTAGAAAGTGCAGGGGAAAATGTTAATGAATGATCAGAGCTTGAGGGTTCATCAATGAATATATAAGGCAGAGTAAGAGTTCTACTTCTACATTTGAAAGAACTAGGCTAAGTAGGAAACCAAAAGTACAGTTGTAGTTGATTATTACTAATCACTCAAAAATTGGAAGGTATTTCAATTTAAATGAATGGTTTATTTTGAGCGTAAGGTAACTCTTGAAAGAAAACGGGTATTTATGGTATTGACGTGAACATATCACAACACATTAACATGTGATATAACGGTTCCACGATTTTTATTATAATTAGGACGATATTTATGTATAGTTAAGATTACGAGTATTTTTTTCGGTTAAAAAAACTGAAATTATTGTCTCTCGATATTATTTTTAGAAACTTCATGTTTATTACAAGTTATTTTTTCTACCACCTTTACCCTAAACCACATCCATCACCACAACGAATACCACCACCACCACCCAGTAACCCACTGACCTTATCCGTCCTCCTTGCTTGCAACACAACCAACATGTAAAACTCCATGAATGTTGTAGTCACCCGTTGTTGTTGCGAGCCTCGGTTTTAGACCTAGCCTTTTAGGCAATACCCTTGCGAGACAACATTTGTATCTAGTTCGAGTTACAATAGCGTTTTCAACATCGCAGCATTCAGTTCCAGTTAAAACCTCGGTGACTGTTGCAAACATATCTTATCCCTTACTTCTCTTTCACTCATCCCAACATCTACATTTGGTCATTTCGACGACCTTGACCACCGCAAACACCGCCATAGCCCCGCCAAACCGAGGCCTAGGTGGAGTTGCAAGGAAGGCAAAACATGTGATAGGCCAAATAGTGAATACTAGGGTAGAAAAAATTTTCTCTTATCATTTTATATCCTCTTGACGACCTAAAATACAAAGGTTTTTCTCGTTATCCAAGAATAAAAGAAAATTGCACAAATGCAGCGATCACATTACCCAGCAGTGGGTCAGTAGCAGAAAGAAGAGCAAATATGGCAAAATGAAAGGGTATTTCAGTCTCTCAAACAGAGTATTATCAGAACTCAGTGGTCTTTAGACCGAAAATTTAACAGGATTGCAGGGCTGATTGAGTAAATTCGGTGACAAAGCCATTATGATATCTGCAACAGCTGCTCAATCCACCAACAATCCAACACTAACAGAAAATTCTGAGTCCCAAAAAGAAAAAAAGGGAAAAGAAGAAAACCCAAAAAAGAATATACAACTACAGAACTACTATATTAAAGCTCAAAAACAAAAGAACATTTTTGTGTTGAAGGTATCTCTCTATGACTCTATCCATCTTTCCCTTTCTTTATTCATTTATTATATTATCATCATATAAAATTATATATATATATGTAGTTATTTCTCCTCCCTAGTTTCGTTTGGTAAAAATCAGAAGTTCTGGTTTTGGTTCTGCTTCTTCTGTTTCTCCACATCTGTTCTCTTCCCCTTTGCTCTTACTGCACATTCCTTCTGTATCATGGACTTAAATATTTCGTTACGAAAGTCTGTTACTTTTCTCTTCTGGGTTTGATACCCTTTAGAGCTGAAGAGAAGCAGAACAAGCTGTTATATCAGAATCTGACATTAGTATTCACTATTGGGTGAGGTATTGCAGGTGCTGTATTCATCAGCATGTCTCAGACCAACTGGGAAGCTGATAAAATGTAAGTTTCTTTTGCAAGCTCTTCGTTTTCTATCTTTCTGTTTCAGTTCCCCATCTGGGTTTCTGTTTTTCTTCAGTTTAGTGGCCTCCTCTTCTTGTTTCCTGTTCGATTTGGGTCCTGGGTTTTGCAGCTTTTGGGATTCAAGTTTCGCTCTTTATGTGTTTTTATCAGTATATTCTAGGGTTTGTCTCTTCTGATTGTTTTGAGTTTATGCAATTGTTGATTTTGGAACTTAGTTTATGATTGGTATATAGTATTTCTGGACTGAGCCTTGTCTATAACATCAATTCTCTTCATAAGGCTCTCACTGATTTCTATTCTCCATCGTAGTATTTCGGTTTCTTTTCAAATCAAAATATTGTCTTTAGCTGTTATTCTCTGTGAAGTTCGATTTTTCCCATTCTGATGGGCAGTGACTGATATATACCATGTGTTTTTGCACCCTTATCTCACAGGTTAGATGTGTATATCCATGACTATTTAGTGAAGAGAGACTTAAAAGCTTCTGCTCAAGCTTTCCAAGCTGAAGGGAAAGTATCCTCTGATCCCGTTGGTAAGCATATTCAAAATTATGATATTAGACCTTTAATGATGGAATCTATTTTTCTTCTGACTTTTGAAAGGACATTATTTTCTGCAATTTCCATTTTGATTTTCTGAAGATTCTCGCGAAATTTGTTTACAGCTATTGATGCACCCGGAGGTTTTCTATTTGAATGGTGGTCAGTTTTCTGGGATATATTTATTGCTAGGACTAATGAGAAGCATTCAGAGGTTGCTGCATCTTACATCGAGGTTAGTTTGAGGGTGTTCAATTGCTCATTGCTTTGACGTACTTCTGTTGGCCATTTATCATTTACAATGAGAGTCCCTGAGAGAGGGAAATAGCGACCTTCGTGTTTAGACTCTTTCCATGCTTGTTTTTTTATTTACAAACCATTCTTGGAATGCTCTTCTACAGGCATGGGAGTTGCATACTTGTATCTTTCATGAACTAAATTGAGCTCCTATGTTGTTAGAATTTGAGAAATTTTTTATTGCTTTTTCTTTCTCTAGTTATATTACTCAGTTACATTCTCTGATTAAAACAGTTGTTTGGTCTATCACCTGGATTGCTTCGGATGTCACCTGCCATATTACCCCTCTGTATTTGCTTGGTTTACTCTTGATTCTTGTGACTATTGAGTACATAGTAGCATTTATTTTTCTCCCTGCATCTTTTCTGTATATCATTTCCTTTTCAGTTTGAGTTGTTACATATCACATCGTTTCTAACCGTACATTTTTCTATAGAAGTTTTTTTTGGTCAGTAGCTATAGATTGGTTTTGGTACCTGTGATATGGATAGTGGACTGGAATTCAGAAGCTTTACAAGGGTAGTTGTAATCGTTGTTTGTAAACTAGTGTGCTGCATATTGGAATCTCATGACATATTGCAACTGCAGACACAGTTTATTAAAGCAAGGGAGCAGCAACAACAACAACAGCAGCAGCAGCAGCAACAACAGCAACAATCCCAGCAACCCCAACACTCACAACAACAACAGCAACAGCAGCAGCAACAGCAAAACTTTCAAATGCAGCAGATTATGATGCAAAGACATCAGCAGCAACAGCAACAGCAACAACAGCAACAGCAGCAGCAACAGCAGCAACAACAACAGCAGCCACAGCAACAACAACAAGCTCAACAACCACAACAGAGAAGAGATGGGGCCCATCTCTTAAATGGAAACACAAATGGTCTTGGTGGAAATGATCCTCTCATGCGACAAAATCCTGGAACAGCAAATGCTATTGCTACAAAGATGTATGAGGAAAGATTAAAACTTCCTCAGAGAGATTCTTTGGATGATGCATCTCTAAAGGTAGGTGAATTCTCCTTGGTTTTTGTAAATGACTACCCAACTGTATTCTGACCATGTTAGGAACTATTTACAGCAGAGATTTGGTGAAAATGTGGGCCAGATTTTGGACCCGAATCATGCTTCAATATTGAAGTCAGCTGCAGCAGCTGGCCAGCCTTCAGGGTGCTTTTCTCTAAGCTTTGACTCTTTTCTCGTTCCTATGTAACTTTTAAGTCTCTGGGTTCAATTCTAATATACTTATTTATACTTGGCATTTATCTTTAATTTCGGACAGATAATTTAGGGTTTACATAAACATTTCCTATGTTTGATTATAAATTTGGGATTGCTCTTGTATTTGCAGCCTGCATATTTCATGGAAAACTATAAGATGTTACTTCATACTCATGATGTTACAGAACCCAGTAACGGCTCAGTGATTCAGGGTTTTAGATGCTAAAGCTACTGACTGTTTGTTTTCAGGCAAGTTTTGCATGGTACAGCCGGTGGGATGACTCAACAAGTCCAAGCTCGAAATCAGCAATTGCCAGGGTCTACACCGGTATTCTTCTTTTTAATTGAAGTCATCTCATTATATGCTTCCCTAATTTTTTTGGTCTGCTGACTTGTACATGAATCAGGATATAAAGACTGAAATTAATCCTGTATTGAATCCGAGAGCTGCATGTCCGGAGGGATCATTAATAGGAATTCCAGGTATTCTTGTTCACTTCATTTCTATGTATTACTATGATACTCTTTTGAAATATCACAGGAACATAAGTATCCACTGTGCTTCTTTATTTTATTCTATTTGATGTTAAAGCTCGTTATAGAAAGATTATTTGGGTGTTGTAACTGAAAGATTTTACCTAACAAAAAAAATAATTGTGAAGATTTTCGTGATTTTGTAAAGATGCTTGCAGCTTACATATAATGTTATTTTGTTTCAGGGTCTAATCAGGGTGGTAACAATTTGACTTTAAAAGGATGGCCGCTTACAGTAAGTTTTTGATTGCTGGTTTTTATTTTTCTAGTTTTTGCTAGAAAGGTTGGTATTTCTGTTTGGAAGTCCTTCTCTGAAGAAGAGAATCTCAAAGGGATTAATGTTCTTGGCTATATTTGATATCATCATTAATTTGACATGCATCTCTGATGCTTAAAAGTTCATTTGTTAAAACGATTAACTCCTTTCCTTCTTTTTAGGGTCTGGATCAACTTCGCTCTGGGCTTCTTCAGCAACAAAAACCTTTTATACAAGCTCCCCAGCCCTTTCATCAGCTTCAGATGCTGACACCACAACACCAGCAACAACTTATGCTTGCCCAGCAAAATTTGACATCCCCATCTGCCAGTGATGATAGTAGAAGACTACGAATGCTATTGAATAATCGAAATATGGGACTTGGGAAGGATGGCCTTTCAAATTCTGTTGGCGATATGGTCCCAAATGTAGGATCACCTCTTCAAGCTGCAGGCTCTCTCTTGCCTCGTGGAGATACAGATATGCTGATTAAGGTGCTCTACTTTCTGTCTATTTCTTTCTGCTTGTAGTTGTAGTGGTTACGTGGTGGAAGTGTTTCCTCCCTCTGTTCTCAAATAATTCTTGCTACTTGTAGTTAAAAATGGCTCAACTACAGCAACAGCAGAATAGTAATCCACAACAGCAGCAGCTTCAGCAGCATGCTCTTTCTGCTCAGCAGTTGCAAAGTTCAAATCATAATCCTCATCAGCAAGATAAAATGGGGGGTGCTGGCAGCATCACAATGGATGCTAGCATGTCAAACTCTTTTCGAGGAAATGATCAGGTCTGTCCTTTTGTTGTTATAGATAGGCGTTATGTCTTAGGAAGTTTACTTCATGCTGCTAAAAGTGTTCAAACGTACAGTCTTCCCCAGCGACTGCAGTACTTATTTTTATTTATTTATTTTATTTTTTCTTATATATACTTTTGGGGAAGGTTCCTAACAGTCTTGTCAATCCATTTTAAGGTTTCGAAAAACCAGCCTGGGAGAAAGAGAAAGCAGCCAGTGTCATCTTCAGGGCCTGCCAATAGCACGGGAACGGCAAACACAGCTGGACCTTCTCCGAGTTCAGCCCCTTCAACTCCTTCGACTCACACTCCTGGAGATGTAATCTCCATGCCTGCCTTACCCCATAGCGGTGGTTCCTCTAAGCCTTTGATGATGTTCGGTGCTGATGGTACTGGTACTCTTACGTCACCCTCAAATCCACTGGTGAGTAACTTCTTAGCTTCTTGTATTGGAAGGAATCAGCAATTCCTTGCATGCATTCTCATTGGCATTCCATTTTGGCAGTGGGATGATAAAGATCTTGAATTGCAGGCTGATATGGATCGATTTGTGGAGGATGGATCTCTTGATGATAATGTCGAGTCTTTTTTATCTCATGATGATGCAGACCCTAGAGATACCGTTGGTCGATGTATGGATGTCAGCAAAGGTGGGGTATTAAATGAATACTTTGTTTAGATCTTAAAGAAAATTTTCTCGATGATGACGCAATTGTTTTCTAACTTTCTAATTTGAATTTGACTTTAGGGTTCACTTTTACTGAAGTAAACTCTGTTAGAGCAAGCCCAAGCAAAGTTACTAGTTGTCACTTCTCATCTGATGGAAAACTTCTCACTAGCGGCGGCCATGATAAAAAGGTAAGAAGAGATGTGGGGAGAGTTCAGTGCTGCTCCATATCGACTAATTGATTCTTCCGAAACATAAATGGGAAATTGCGGGTTTAATTGATTCCCAAGAGCAGTAACTTCTTTCTGATGCTGCTTTTGCTTATTTAGACTTTGCATGTTAATATATGATGCAGGCTGTATTATGGTATGCTGATACTTTGAAGCCAAAATCCACACTTGAAGAACATTCAGCTTTGATAACTGATGTTCGTTTCAGTCCGAGCATGCCACGTCTGGCAACATCTTCATTTGACAAAACTGTCAGGGTGTGGGATGCTGATAATGTGAGTGGAATAGTCATATCTAATCCATCATATTGTGCTTTAGCTTATACTTTGTTTTGAATACTTCTAGATTTGTTCTCTATCTTATACTCCATAATCTTTTTCATTACGAGTTTATCTGTGCTGGTTAATCAATTTAAAGTTTATTTTTTTGGGGTGCTGAAGTGGTGGTCTATATTCTTGAAAGTAATGAGTTATCTGTCTGTATCATTTATGTGACATGTAATGAGTGTATTATAATATATAAGGAAGCTGTTTTTTGTCTCTGCAGCCTGGTTATTCACTTCGTACCTTTATGGGACATACTGCGTCAGTGATGTCAGTAGATTTCCACCCAAATAAAGATGACCTTATCTGTTCCTGTGATGGGGATGGTGAGATACGCTACTGGAGTATAAACAATGGCAGCTGTTCAAGAGTGTTCAAGGTAGAATCTACTGGGGTGCTGAAGTTGAGTGGGGTAGGGTAGTGGTGGTTCTCAGAATTAGCACTTTGTTAAATTCTAATATGCTTGAATGTATTAGGGTGGAACGACTCAGGTGAGATTCCAACCTCGTCTTGGAAGATTTCTTGCTGCAGCAGCAGAGAATGTTGTATCTATACTGGATGTGGAGACACAGGCTTGTCGGCATTCATTACAGGTCTGCTTAATATTATGTTTCTTCATTAGATTCTGTTAGACCATGTAATGCTGCATTTTGACATATCATTCTTTCTTGAGTTTTATATGCTACAATGACATTATTTCCACACTTTGGAACCTGCTTAAGTGAAATCATCATTGTCGGCTCTGTACAAGTATCTATATGCTTGAGAAGCTTCTTTCACTGGTATACGGTGATTCTTGTAGGATTAAATACTTCCGTAACATTCTGCTAGCACATGTATCTGTTGTATTTGGTACTGATAGTGGTGATTTGATGTTCCTTTACACATTCTTGAATTATTCCCTTCTAATATTTTCATGTATATCTCAACCCTATTACTTTTCATTCTTGGTTTAAACCTAGGGACATACTAAGCCTATCAATTCTGTGTGCTGGGATCCTTCTGGTGAGTTCCTTGCATCCCTGAGCGAGGACTCGGTCAGAGTTTGGACTTTCGGATCAGGAAGTGAAGGGGAATGCGTTCATGAGTTGAGCTGTAACGGCAATAAATTTCATTCCTGTGTTTTCCATCCTACATATACTTCACTGCTGGTCATTGGCTGTTACCAGGCAAGTCAATTTTGCAGTATTCTGCAGAGTCCTTTTTATTTTTGTATTGTTTTTACATTTTAATTTCAGAACTCATAAATGTGTTGATTTTTATCTGGGGACTGCAGTCTTTGGAGCTATGGAACATGACAGAGAACAAGACGATGACTCTTTCGGCACATGAAGGTCTTATTGCTTCTTTGGCTGTGTCAACCGTAACGGGTTTGGTTGCTTCGGCTAGTCATGATAAGTGGGTCAAGCTCTGGAAGTGATTGGATCAGTACTCTTTTTTTGGAAGAAAATGATTGGTACTCTGATTAACTGCACTTTGCAAAATAGGATTAGTTTTCTACTGATCTTGATCCAATGCTTGTAGTCTGTGTTTGGGTTGATCGAGTGATCACCGTCTTTGCCTTTTTGGATCTTGAACTTCGACTCCACATGACCCCGAAACTGACCTTGTAATATTATTGTTGTTGTATTCCTATTACTGTAATAGTAAAACTTGGAGGTCCCTGCTCATCCTTCACGGACCTCTTGTAACGCTTCAAACTATTTTATATAAATCTTTTGCTTCCATTCCCATTGGGTTTCTTTGAGGTCTAAAACAATTTACTTTACTGAAAAGGTGTGAGCTCTGGCTGATGATTCCGTTCCAACAGTTGAGTCCCTAGAGGCTAAAGCTAAGAAATTCAAGTTGCTACTATATGGTGGTAACAAGGCCATAAGGACCTTGGATAATATTTCATATTCTAGTTAACATCGTATGGTATATGATATAGTGTTTTTTCGTTGCATATATATGGTTTTATAATTAACATCGAATTATGCAACTCATAGTGTTCTTGGATTTTCCGACCTTTCTATTCCATCCTTTTCCAGTTTTCCCTATCAAGTTTAAAGTTAAACAATAGGGAAATGGGTATTAGGTTTATATCATTGTCACTTCAATAACACTCCAATATAAATAAAACCGTCTAACAAGGAAGCAATTCATCATTTACACAAAAGAAAGAAAAAGAAGCAGTTCATCAGAAACACAAAGCAAAGTGCTTGATAAGTGGGAGAAAATGGGTTCAGATTCTCAACATCAGGTTCCGGCCATAGAATTCACAATCAATTCGCGGGAAGTGGACCGAGGAACTGATGAGTGGCACCATCTGTGCAAGAGGGTTCGAGAGGCTTGCGAAAATTATGGTTGCTTCGAAATAGTGTATGATAAGATACCTCCGCAGTTGAGAGCTGAAACGTTCTCTGTGTCGAGGCAACTTTTCAGCCTTCCACTTGAGACAAAGAAGAAGAACCTTAATCCTAAGCCTTACCAGGGTTACCTTGGACGGAGTGCCCATTTTCCCTTGTATGAGAGCTTTGGCCTTGAAGAAGCCTCCAACTATGAATCCCTTAGAAGCTTGACAGAAGAAATATGGCCTAATGGTCATGACCAGTTTTGGTAAGTAATCTCATTCATGTTAAGACTATGTTCCACATGCATATAAGCTTGATATACATTGGCCACACTGTTCTCTATCTTCTTAAGCTAGCTTACGCTATCATGTTCTAGTGATTAATTGTCTAGCTAACACGGTATATGTTTTTGAGCTTGACTACTTGATCCCAATTCCCCAATTTTTTTTTTTGTTGAGGTTGAGTAGCTATCTAACAATATACAAGGTTTCATCCTTAATTTATGGTTATAGTGACTTTAATTTTTCTTGTTCATGTTGTTATGTTGCAACTGCAGCACTGTCATTTCTATGATGAAGCAGCTGGATGAGCTGAAAGATATGATTAACTTGATGATTCTTGATAGTTATGGTTTGGGAGAGAAATCAAATTCGACCTTGCAGTCTAAGACACTGCTGCGGATAATGAAATACATGGCACCTCCTTCGAGGGAGTACACGATTGGGCTCCCGGCTCACACTGACAAAGGATTGGGCACAATCCTTTGTGATGATCAAGTTTCAGGTCTTGAAGTTGAAATCAAGGATGGACAATGGGTCAAGTTATCTCTATCTCCTCGCTCCTTCGTCTTTGTTGTTGGAGATTCCCTCATGGTATAGTATAGAATAACACCAACTGCTTTATAACTAAAATAACTATAGAAATAAACACATCTGTATACAATCAGAACATGTAAATTCTTACACAGTGAAATAAGTTATTAGACCTAAGCAACTTGGTAACACCTTCAAAGGTGTTGACACTTTCTTTTGCCTTAATGTGTGACTACCTTACAATTTGATGATGTAAAAGTTAAAAGAAGGTTAACAATCACTAATGATGACTTGCAGGCATGGAGCAATGGCAGAATGCATTCTGTGAAGCATCGAGTGATGATGCGTGGGGAGAAAGAACGATATTCTTTAGGAGCATTTGCAGTTCCATTAGAGGGTTCCATCATCAAGGCACAAAAAGAGCTAGTAGATGAAGAACATCCCCAAATTCTTAAAGATTATGACTATACAGATTTTAGCAAGTTCTTCTCTTCAGAAGAAGGAAGGGCCGTTGACACAGAAATGCAAGTTTTCGCATATGCTGGAATTAGCACTTGATCAGTTGTTAACTACTCAGCTCTTTAATTACAACTTTCTATCTGCAATTTGTTTTTAGTAACCATATGCAGAATATATATATATATTGAAAATAAAGGTTCTCAACTTATTGTCTATATGAAATGCTGCATTTGCCTGATGAGTTCAATTTCTGCATTCATTGCCGCCTAAAACTAGGTAAACTAAACACAATCGCTAAACAAATGTGAAACCGAAAAAATGTAGTCTGTAACATGGAAGTTGAAGACTTGAAGCTGATGGTGGCAGAGGATGAGGTCTGCTCGATCTAATCTGATACTTGTTTATTGATTCTAATAGAGCCTTAATGTCTACGGTTGTGGATGAACAGAATCATGCCACTTTTAGTTAATTTCAACAGTGAAAGGCATATATATATATATGTAAGCAAATCATCTCCCAATTAAATTGGCAAGCAAAAATTTGAAATTGTCAAATTTCTCTTCAAAGTGTGAGCAAGCAAATCATCTCCCAATTTGCCATCCTTAAAAAAAATCTCACTTAGACTTCAAAATATCATTCCTCTGGTTCATTATAGTTACTTAGAAGATCTTTCTATCGATATTACTTTACATTTTCTTAATTATTAAAAAAAAAACTTATAAAGATATATAACTTTTCCCGACGAATTATTCGTCACTAAAAGGTGTTCCTTTGATTTTTTATTTTAAATTTTTTGCCTATGTAATTGACATAATAATTGGCGCTCAAATGATTGTGGGGATAATCTTTTTGGGATTCTCACGTAACTGTTGACAACCGTCCTTAAAATTTCACTAAAAATTTGAAATTATCAAATTTCTCTTCAAGTGTGTGCTATAACAAGCAAATCATCTCCCAATTTGGTATTCTTAAAAAAAAAAATCTCATTTAGACTCCAAAATGTCTTTTCTTTGGTTCATATATTATTGGTACTTGAAAGATCTCTCGATCAATATTACTTTACATTGTCCCTATTATTAATAAAAAAAACTAATAAAGATGACTTTTCCCGACACATTATTCATCTCTAAAGGTATTCCCGTGAATTTTTATTTTATTATTTTTGCCTATGTAATTGACAAATAGTTTTAGGTGCTCAAAGGATTGTGAGGTTATTCTTTTTAGGATTCTCATGTAACTCTTGACAACCGTCCTAAAAATTTCACTAAAATTTTGTAATTGTCAAATTTCTTTTCAATCGTGTGCTATATATAGCAAACAAAACATCTCTCAATTTGGCATCCTTAAAAGAACACCTCATTTAGACTCCAAAATATCATTCATTTGGTTCATTATAGGTAGTTGGAAGATCTCTCGATCAATATTACTTTACATTTTCTTAATCATTAAAAGAAAAAAAAAACTTATAATGACGACTTTGCCCGACAAATTATTCATCTCTAAAAGGTGTTCCATTGAATTTTTATTTTATTATTTTTGCCTATGTAATTAACATAAATAATTATAGGTGCTCAAAGGATTGTGGAGTTAATCTTTTTGGGATTTTCACGTAACTCTTGACAACCGTCCTTAAAATTCCACCAAAAAATTAAAATTTTCAAATTTCTTTTATAGCAAACAAATCATGTCCATGCATATAACAAGCAAATCGATCCGGCCACATATTGAAATTGTCAATTTGTTTTTAGTAAGCATATACAGAATACCACCATGATATATATATATATATATATATATGGTGATGTTATTCACACACCCCAATTCTCTATTCACACACCCTCTCAATTTTTTTATTCTTTCAGTTCTACTTTATTTGGCAAAATGTCCTAACTATCCTCCTTGCTTCCATCATTCTTGATATACACATACATATTGGTGCTACAAAATTCACCGCACCCAGGAGGGATTATACCATTCAACAAGTTAGTATTGAGATCCAACCATATCAAGCTCTTAAAGTCACCCAGCTCCATGCGCCACCAAGGGAATTTTCCCATAGAATGAGTTGTAACAAATCACAAAGCTTCGACAGAGACCCAAAGCTCGAAGGGATGGTACCAGTGAGGTAATTGAAGCTCAAACCAAGCGAAACAAGCTTAGAACATTTGCTAAGAGTTGGAGGAATAGTACCACCAAACTTATTGTTCTGGAGGTACAGCTCCTTCCCGCTGTTCGTGAGATCTTCACAAAGCCAACAACTTCTTCTACTCTCTCCCCTTGGCTAAAAACTTACTTTTGCCGATATAGATTAGAAAATTGAGAGCAGAGACGTATAGCAAATAAACTCAGAAAAAAAAAACGTGAATGATGGAATTGATGATAATCATGAATGGAGAAGACCCAGAAGCCAATTAATCCAACTTAGTTCAAAGACAGATCCATACAACCCAAATCTGGCACCATCCATTATCCAATCCACTCGCTAGAAATCCACAATTTCCTCTCTCCTCCTCTCTAGCTTCAAAACCAGCACCGATGAAACCTCAGCCACAAGCCTCAGCACCAAGATAATCGAGATAGGTCATGGAAAGTAGTGGAAGGAGCTCAGATCCAAACTCTCCAAAGCTGCAAGCTTGGACAAAGAACGACATTTTTGAAAGAAAGAGAAAGTCTTTTAGTTGCCGAGATTCAACGAAGTCTCCATGGACAACTCACCGGAGAATTGAAATATAAGGGTTAATAGGACATTTTGCCAAATAAAGTGGAACTGAAAGAATAAAAAAATTGAGAGGGTGTGTTAATAGAGAGTTGGGGTGTGTGAATAACACCACCCTATATATATATATAAAATAAGTTAAACAAATGTGAAACCTAAAAAATGTAGTCTGTGACATGGAAGTTGAAGCTGATGGTGGCAGAGGATGAGGTTTGCTCGATCTAATCTGATACTTGTTTATTGATTCTAATAGAGCCTTAATGTCTCCGGTTGTGGATGAACAGAATCACGCCACTTTTTGTTAATTTCAACAGTGAAAGGTATATATATATATATATATATATATAGGAAATTGGGAATTTTCCTATATATCATTGTCCCTTTAAGAACAAAACCCTCTAAAACAAAGAAGCAATTCATCAGAAACACAAAGAATTAATCCAGGACCGATAGTAGAAAATGGGTTCTGATAGTCAATACCAGATCCCTGTCATTGATTTCTCCATCCATTCATTGGAAGTAGACTGAGGAACCGAAGAGTGGTACAGTTTGTGCAAGAGAGTTAGAGAGGCTTGTGAAAACTATGGTTTTTTCGAATAAGATACCTCTGCAGTTAAGAGCAGAGACCTTCTCTATGATATGGCAAGCTTTCAGCCTTCCTATGGAGACAAAAAAGAAGCACTTTAGTACAAAGCCTTACAATGGTCACCTTGGACAGAATGCCAACCTTCCCTTGTTTGAGAGCTTTGGCCTTGAAGATGCCTCCAACTATGAATCCCTTAGAAGCTTCACACAACTGATGTGGCCTATTGGTCATGACCAGTTTTGGTAATTAATTTTATTTATGCCTATGTTCAACGTATACAATATTGTCCTAGTAAATATATTATGTGTATTCGTCCTTGAGTTTTGGTTATATTGATTATTTCATGTTAATTTAAATATGGCTATATTGTTATGTTTCTTGTTGATTTTGTTGTGTTCTAACAGCCAGAGACTGTATTCGCTATGATGAAGCAGCTGGATGAGCTGAAGGTTATGATTGAACAGATGATTCTTGATAGTTATGGATTCGGAGAGAAATCAGATTCGATCATTGATCGAAACTAAGACGCTGCTTCGAATAATGAAATACAGCTCACCTCCATGTGGGGAGTACATGCAGGGTCTCATTGCTCACACTGACAAACCATTAAGCACAATCCTTTGTGATGATCAAGTTTCAGGACTCGAATATGAAACCAAGGATAGAAAATGGGTCAAGTTGTCTCCATCTCCTAGCTCCTTCGTATTTATTGTTGGAGATGCTCTTATGGTACAGAACTACAGATTACCATTAACAGCTCTATATATATCTGAATATATACATACAATGAGAACATTGAGTAATGATATTGACTTGCAGGCATGGAGCAATGGAAGAATGCATTCTGTGAAGCATCGAGTGATGATGTGTGGAGAAAAAGAGCGATATTCTTTAGGAGCATTTGCACTTCCAGTAGAGGGTACCATCATCAAGGCACCAAAGGAATTGGTAGATGAAGAACATCCCCAAATTCTCAAGGACTATGACTATATGGAATTTTTTAATTTCTCCTACTCACCCCAAGGAAGGGCCATAGATACGGAAAAACAAGTTTTTGTATTTGCTGGAATTAGCACTTGATAGCATAAGTTCACAACCTAGTTGTTGTTAGCTTATGAAGGATCAATTTATGTTTTCTCTTGCTGTAAAAATTTTGTATCTGCCATTTTCCTATTCTGGTTAATAAAAGATGGATTAATTACAAACCCCCCCCCCCCCCAACTATAGAGTGATTTTCACTTTCATACACAAATATCAATTTTTGGCATTTTCATACCTCAATTTTACTGCCGTTATTGAGAATTATCATTATCTTGTTGTACTCTGTTCTTGTACTCTGTACTTGGTTGTACTTGCCACCATACTTAGTTGTTAAGTTGTGTGGTGATTACCACCATGTGTTGATGTAACTAGTCTATGCTGATTATAGGGAATGGTCATTAGGTAAAGTACGGGCTAGTATGGGGTTAAGTATGGTAGTGTAGGCTTTATTGGAGAAGGTAACATGTGCCCCTCCCAATTTATATAGGTTGTTCTTTGTTCATTCTTTTTCATAATACAAGAAACCCTTTCAAACCATTTCTACATGGTATCAAAGCAAGACCATTTTCTGGCCTAACTCTTTTAGTTTGTCTTGTGTTCAAAGATGGCTGATGCCACCGAAGATGACAGCTCTATTTCTTCTTCTCCCACAACTCAAAATTCTGAGGTTGATTCAAACCCAAACCAACGATTGTGTTCAGTTTTACTTAATGAGTTTAACTATATTTCTTGGTCAAGAGCTATCACTCTTGCTCTCGGTGGAAGATCCAAGCTCGGTTACATCAATGGAAGCATTCAAATTCCACCTCCTCTTTCTCCTGGTTATGGAACATGGCTTACCAAAGACCATCTTGTTATGTCATGGCTTTTAAATTCTATGGAGCCATCTATTGCTGCCATTTTCAGCTACTCTGAGTCCTCTCAACATCTCTGGAAATCTGTGAAGGAGATGTATGGGAACCAAAACAACTCTGCCAGAATCTTTTAGCTTCAAAGAGACATCACTAGTCTCAAACAAGGAGCTACATCCTTTGTGCATCACCTTGGCACTATGAAGAGCATGTGGAATGAGATAGATATCTACAGACCTCACATCACTGATGCAAATGAGCTTTTAAAAAGGGCTGAAGAGGATAAAGTTTTCCAACTCTTAGCCAGCTTAGGACCTGAATATGAGGATCTTCGCAGCCATATCCTCATGAGTCCTGAACTGCCATCCTTGTCCAGTATTTGCTCCACCATTCAACGTGAAGAGACTAGGAGGAAAGTCATGAATGAAGACTCAAAGGTATCTACCATTTCTGAATCCAGGGCTTTTGCAACAAGTCACAAGTCATCTGAGAAGAAAATCTATAGAGGTAAACGTCCTGATCTTCATTGTACTTATTGTGATCACCCTGGACATCTGAAAGAGAGGTGTTGGATATTACATCCTGAACTCAAACCCAAGTTTGACAAGCAAACTAGGGATACTGGGTCTTCTTCAAAGAGTCATGTTTACAAGGCAAACCATGTTGCTTCTGCTACTGAGGGATTGCTGAACTTCACTGCAAATCCAGCTGCACTGATAAATGAGTTTGCAGCATATCTCCAACTGAAACAAGGAAATGAACCCGAGGCTGGAAATGAAAACTCAACAGCATTGCTTGGAAAATTTGCGGGTTTTCTAACTGAAGCAGATGGAATAACTCCGGATGATATTCCAGGTATCTTAAAGGCCTTCTCTACAGCTTTACATGCAAGCATTATGAATGATTTTTGGATAATAGATTCGGGTGCTACTGATCACATGACAAACCAAAACTCTAAGCTTCAAAATTTTGAAAAAGTGTCAACTCCCTCTTATGTGTCTGTTGCAAATGGTAAAGGTGTGCCTGTTGTAGGAAAAGGAAACATAAACATTCTTTCTGAAACCATAAAATCCACAGCCTTATATGTGCCATCCTTTCCTTTCAAATTAATGTCAGTTGGAAGAATTACAAATTTTTTGAAATGCCTTGCCATTTTTTATCCTGACAAGGTTGTTTTCCAGGATTTAGCCACCAAGGAGCAGATTGGTGAAGGTTTTTACCTTAATGGACTTTACTACCTATCAAAAGAATTTAAGTTTCCAAAGGTCTCCCAAGCTAATCTCAGTCTAGCTCAAGAACATCAACTATGGCATCAACGTTTGGCTCATCCCTCAGAACATGTTTTGTCATCTATGTTCCCAAATTTATGTAAAGTTCCTTTTCAGTGTGAAATCTGCCATTTAGCTAAGTCTACTAGACTTCCTTTTGGTTCATCTATGTCTCGAGCTAGCAAACCTTTTGAACTTGTACATTCAGATATCTGGGGACCAGCTCCTTTAGATTCTTTTGATGGTTATAAGTACTTTGTTACGTTTGTTGATGATTTTTCCCGTGTCACTTGGTTATATCTCTTGAAGCTTAAGAGTGATTTTGTGTCTGTGTTCAAAGATTTCTTCAATATTGTCACAAATGTATTTTCAGCTAAACTTCACACTCTCAGATCAGATAATGGCACCGAATATATGTCCAAAATCAAGTCACAATTTTTTAGCTCAAATGGAATTTTACATCAGACAAGTTGTGTGGGAAGACCACAACAAAATGGTATTGCTGAGAGAAAAAATAGAGATCTACTTGAAAAGACAAGATCCATAATGTTTCAAATGAATGTTCCTAAAAAATTCTGGTCTTAAGGAGTACTCACTACTGCATACCTTATAAATAGATTGCCAAGTAGAGTACTTAATTCCAAATCACCGTATGAAGTTCTGAAAGGAAGAAACCTTGATCTTTCTCATCTCAAAGTCTTTGGTTGCATCTGTTTTGTTCATGTGCAATCTGTTCACAGGGATAAATTAGATCCTAAGGCTGAAAAATGCATGTTTTTGGGATATTCATCTACACAGAAAGGATATAAGTGTTTTAATCCAAGCACTAAAAAATTGCTTGTATCAAGAGATGTTCGTTTTGCTGAGAACGCACCATATTTCAACACTCATGATCTATCTCTTCAGGGGAAGTTCTTTCTTGATTTCATATCTCTACCAATTCTTGGATCAAATATGGAGGATAATAGTACTTCTCCGCCGGGCTTACCAAGAGATAATGCTATGGTGCAACCTTTTGAAACTGATCTGGCTACTCCAAATGTCTTAGATGCACAAGAGCTGTCAAGGGCCTCTTCTCCTCCTTCTCAGGTTCACTCTCAAGAGATGTGTGATTATCAGAATGATGATCTTACTGAACTAGGAGGAGTTATTCCAGAATTCGAACAAGCTGGATCCACCTCTAGACGGTATCCTACTCGGACTAGAAAACCTCCTCTTAAGTTGCAAGATTACAAAGTGTATACTTCTAAGTATCCTTTGGCAAACTTCGTAACTTACAACAAGGTTTCCAAAGATCATGCTGTTTTTCTCTCTGCCATTTCCAATGCACCAGAGCCAAGAAACTATCAAGAAGCCAAACGGAATGTTGTCTGGATCACAGCTATGAAAGAAGAGCTGAAAGCTTTAGATGAAAATCACACTTGGAGTGTTGTTACGCTTCCAGAAGGAAAGAAGGTGGTAGGCAGCAAATGGATATTCAAAACAAAGTTCAAGTCCAATGGAGAAATTGAAAGACACAAAGCTCGATTGGTAGCAAGAGGGTTTACTCAGACTTTTGGTCTTGATTATAAGGAGACTTTTGCTCCCGTTGCCAAAATGAATACAGTTCGAGTTCTTCTCTCTGTTGCTGTTAATAATGCATGGCCTCTGTATCAGATGGATGTAAAGAATGCTTTTCTCCATGGTGATCTTGAAGAAGAGGTTTTTATGCAACTTCCTCATGGTCATCCTCAAGAAGGTAATCCCAGTTTGGTGTGCAAACTTCACAAATCCTTATACGGGTTAAAACAGTCTCCCAGAGCTTGGTACGCTAAGCTTAGTTCTGTTTTGGAAGAAAATGGTTTCAAAAGAAGCAATGCCGACTCCTCTATGTTTGTTCGAAGTGGTAGTTCTGGAAGATTGATTGTGCTGGTGTATGTTGATGACATTATCATTACAGGAGATCATGAAGATGAAATCAACACTCTTAAGAAATCCTTACAGTGCAAATTTGCTATTAAGGATTTGGGAGTGTTGAAATACTTTCTTGGTATTGAAATGGCCACATCTCACAAGGGATTGTTTCTCAATCAAAGAAAGTATTTAATGGATCTCCTTGAAGAGGCGGAAATGATGGATAGCAAACCTTGTGCTACTTCCCTTGACAGCAAATTAAAGCTGGAATTGGAAGGTGATAAACTCAGCAACATTTGTGAGTATCAAAGACTTGTTGGGAAGCTTATTTATCTCACAATTACAAGACCCGACATTACTTTTGCAGTAAGTTTGGTCAGTCAGTTCATGCATGCACCTACTGAGGCACATCTGCAGATTGTCAAAAGAATCCTCAGATATCTCAAGGGTTCTATTGGAAGAGGGATACTGATGAAAAATAATCAACATACGAAAATAATGGGATTTTCTGATGCAGATTGGGCTGGAAATGCTTGTGATCGAAAATCAACCACTGGCTATTGCACTCTTGTTGGTGGAAATCTGGTCTCTTGGAAGAGCAAGAAACAAAACGTCATTGCTCGATCAAGTGCCGAGGCTGAATATAGGGCCATGGCTTCCACTGCATGTGAGCTAATTTGGCTCAAATATCTCTTATCTGATTTAGGAATCCATCATGATCATCCTATCCCTATGTTTTGTGATAATCAGGCAGCAATGCATATTGCTGCCAATCCAGTCTTTCATGAGCGTACCAAGCATATCGAAGTGGATTGTCATTATATTCGTTCTCAGGTTCAAAACAAGGTGATCGATACCGTTTTCACTCGAAGTCATGATCAGCTCGCGGATATCTTCACAAAACCTCTTTCCTCTGCTCACTTTCTTAGGTTACTTTCCAAGCTTGGATCCATAAATCTCCTGGATCCAGCTTGAGGGGGAGTATTGAGAATTATCATTATCTTGTTGTACTTTGTTCTTGTACTCTGTTCTTGTACTCTGTACTTGGTTGTACTTGCCACCATACTTAGTTGTTAAGTTGTGTGGTGATTACCACCATGTGTTGATGTAACTAGTCTATGCTGATTATAGGGAATGGTCATTAGGTAAAGTACGGGCTAGTATGGGGTTAAGTATGGTAGTGTAGGCTTTATTGGAGAAGGTAACATGTGCCCCTCCCAATTTATATAGGTTGTTCTTTGTTCATTCTTTTTCATAATACAAGAAACCCTTTCAAACCATTTCTACAGCCGTTAAGGGCATCTCTAACAAGGGGGTTCAAAACTCATACCCAAACTCAAATTTTGACTCACCCAAACTCATTACTATTCATTTGGGTTTTTCATCTCCAACAAGGATGAGTCAAAACTCATACCAATTTTATATTTTAATTATTTTACATAATTATTTAACTCAAAAAGCAACTCTGGCCCGCGTGTGCTCCACCAGAATAGTAATGGGTTTCCTACCCAAATTTCCTCCCATTTTGGGTAGACTTGCTAGTAGGAACCCATTTTGGGTTTTGAGTTTTGCTTGTTGGAGATGAATTTTTTGACTTTTGGGTTTGAGTATGGGTTTTAACAACCCTTGTTGGACTTGGAGATGCCCTAACAATTTGATACCTCTGACCATAACGCCGTTAAATATTGCAGTTAACTGATGATGTGGCAAGACTAGGCCCCACATATGTCAGATTCTCAATTGCTCCAGGGTCATTTCCGTCCATTCCACAATTTGACACCAATATTGGTTGAATTCAAAGGTTGTGAATAAAAAGAATAATCAAATAGCCACAAGGATAATGAGGGAAGAGTACTGAAGATCACCGGATCGATTGAGGTGCAAAGGTTGTGAATAAAAAGAATAATCAAATAGCCACAAGGATCATGAGGGAAGAGTACTGAAGATCACCGGATCGATCGAGGTGCAAAGGTTGTGAATAAAAAGAATAATCAAATAGCCACAAGGATCATGAGGGAAGAGTACTGAAGATCACCGGATCATGTTCTGACTTCTGACAGTTTCAAGTCTAATTAATGTCATCTCCTATCTATCTTCAAAACCCAAATTCAGAAATTCTAACTTCAATAATAGTTGTTAATCTAAGCTTCAATATTTCAAGATCAGAAATTAATTAAACTTGATATTGTCATTGATTCTAGAGATCTTGAAAAACTGTTATTTGGTTATATGCATCACTGTCAATTCAAGAACTGTGCATTGCTATAAATAGATCCCTAGCCTCTTAGCTAAACACCAACTAAGCAACTCATCAAAAAACACAAAGGAACCCTAGAATACAAAGAATTAAGTAGGAGAAAATGGGTTCCGATTCTCATTACCAGATTCCGGCCATTGATTTCTCAACCAATTCTACGGAACTGGATCGAGGAACTGAAGAGTGGTACAGTTTGTGCAAGAGGGTTAGAGAGGCTTGTGAAAATTATGGTTGCTTTGAAATAGTGTATGATAGGATACCTCTGCAGTTGAAAGCAGATACCTTCTCGATGATCAGGCCACTATTCAATCTTCCAGTGGAGACAAAGGAGAAGAATGTCAATCCAAAGCCTTTCCATGGTTACTATGGAAAGTCTCCCACTGCCCCATTGTATGAGAGCTTTGGCATTGAAGATTCCTCTAACTATGAGTCCTTTAGAAGCTTCACTGAGTTGATGTGGCCTAATGGTCATGACCAGTTTTGGTAATTATTCTCATTAATTGACTCCTATATTCTCTTTCTTCGATAAGTGCGTAAATAAGTCTTTATTACTATATAGAATAAGTCTCGCAACATAACATGTTAGACTGTTTTTTTGTGCGGCAATCTAACATGTTAGACTGTCTAACCCTAGAAAATATCTATAGATAATAGTTACGTTGTTTTAATTTTTCTTTCTTAATTTGTGTGTTGATAATGTTGTGTTCCAACAGCAACACTGTAGTTACCATGGTGAAGAAGCTGGATGAGCTGAAAGAAATGATCGAAATGATGATCCTTGATAGTTATGGTTTGAGAGAGAAATCGAATTCGATCATTGCGTGTAAGACACATCTGCGGGTAATGAAATACGATGCACCTCCATCGGGAGAGTACGCGAAGGGTTGCCTCCTCACACTGACAAACTAGTGAGCACAATCCTTTGTGATGATCAAGTTTCAGGGCTTGAAGTTGAAACCAAGGATGGACAATGGGTCAAGTTGTCTCTATCTCCTACCTCCTACATCTTTATTGTTGGAGATGGTCTTATGGTACAAATTAATTATAGTTTTTCTTAACTACTTAAACTGATACAACTTAGATATGAACATCAACGTAACATTAATGACTTGCGTGCAGGCATGGAGTAATGGAAGAATGCATAGCCTTAAGCACCGAGCGATGCTTTCTGGAGAAAAAGATCGATATTCTTTGGGAGCATTTGCAAGTCCAGTAGAGGGAACCATCATCAAGGTAGAAAAGGAGTTAATAGACAAAGAACATCCCCGAATTCTTAAAGACTTTGACTATAAGGACTTTAGTAGGTTCGCCATTACAAGGGAAGGAAGCGCCATAGACTCAGAAATGCAAGTTTTCGCATTTGCTGGAATTAGCACTTGAGAGAATTCACAAAGCTACTCTACCCAATAATGTGACGGTATACATATATATGTCTTATTAAGAATAAACAAAGTTTAGAGCAAACTTGAATTTGAATGTTTTTTTTTTCAAAGGGGGTGGATTAAAATTTGAGAGCTCTACTAACATTTTGTTGGAGAGAAATACTTTACCCACCGTATCAAATAATAGTTGGCTAAATTTGAATTTCTAAATAAAATATTGTTAATTACATTTTATTTTTATTTTTATTTTTGCTATATACCATAATTTTGCTATTTGTCATTGTATTGTGTTTTACGATCGGTATCACTGAAATTATAAAATTGTACGTTCCTAGCTAACAACTATACAAACAAGCTTAATTAGGGAACCTGAAGAAAAGTGTGTGCTATAGTAAAGACTTTTACATCGGTTTTGCTCGATTTAGCCAAACTGCGTGCAAATCCTAATGTCCTTGCGACTATCTCCTCGAAATATTAAATACACTCTTAGCATTAAAAAAAACAAAAATTACAAAATAAATACAGAAACATCCTTTGCCGACGAATAATTCGTCGCTAAAGGTTATTTTCTAATTATGTTTTTACAAAATAATTTTTTTTTTTGGTTTGATTTTACAAAATAAATATGGAAACAACCTTTTCTGACGAATAGTTCGGTGGAAAAGGTCTTTTTGTGTAATTTTTTGTTAATTTGATTTAACTTGAAATTAATTTGCTTACAAACGAGTAAAACAAAAGAAAAGAGTACATCCAACAACTCTCACCAGCAAGATCACTTTGAACTCAAGGGTATACCTCTTTAAATTGACGTGCAAAAAAGGATATATACAGAGCATGAGAATTTGAACGGCTATAACTTTGTGCTGGCTAAGTAAATTGGAATATAGGGTAGTTCAGAATGGGCTCAAAAGATCAGACTTGATGAGTATATATTAGAGGGTTTAATTTGGTGTGTTTCAACGGAAAGACTATGCCTCTGATCGAGTAGCTTGGTACATATAAACCACATAAAATTGCTTAAAAGAGAAAAGATGAGGAGGAAAAGAAAGTCGAAGAAGGAGAAGGAAAGAATCTTTTGCTATCCAAAGAGAGAACAAACCTATACAATAATTTTGTCCATGCTACTCTTTTCGTAATCCTATTTGTCTCTCCCACTCGATCATGTCAACTATTGCTTCATAGTTCATGATATTGGGGGGTATAAAGCTTTTGACTAAATTGGTGAGTGTACTTGATAGGAGGGGCAAAAGCCGGAAAGGGTTCTCAAAGTTGATCATCAACCCCTACCATGTCTATGAGCCTATGACCATACCCTAACCCTCAGTTATCCTCAATTTTGGCTTCTTTTTAATTTGAGTGATGCTCAGTTTGGGTGAACGGACAGGTTCACCCCCCTCCTAGTTAACGTATTTTCACTTCATAATTTCGTAATCCAACCGTTTATATTATAAATTATCCTTTATAGATCATCCCTGCAAAAAATCAATCGCGTCGAAAATTGTTTAACCATCCAAATGAATGAAACAAATGAACTGTTCTGACAACAATAACTACTATTATGATGAACTGTCTATTTATTTCATATGAATCAGTAAATAAAAGATCTCTGACTCGATTGATTTTTTGCAGAGATGATCTATAAAGGATAATTTACAATATAAACGGTTTGATTATGAAATTATGGAGTGCAAATACGTTAACTAGAGGGGTGGGTGAACCTGAAAATTTCCCTTTTAATTTTGTCAAAGGTCAAAGAAAGCAAGAAAAGATTGCTCAATTGAGTGTAATTTTCTGGACCACTTAAAAATGGGAAGGAAAAAAAATTCCTAATGGGCAAAACTATTTATTTATTTATTTTGTTTGCGTAGTTAGACCTTGTCACATCTTGAGGTTGGGCAAAACTATTTTAAGGCCCTTGTTTTGTTTTGTTTTTTTTTTCTATTATTATGCAACAACTATTTGTGCTTAAGTCGAAGAGTCTCTCACTTAAAAATAAGAGACTTATGTCATTACACCAAATGGTCGTAAGTTTTAAGAACAAAATCTTTTAAAGTCTCCATATGTTGTCACTATTCTATTTGTCTGTAGTTAAACATGTACGTGTTCGATATCCCACTAGTTTAGTTGGCTCTGTTTACAACCCATCGAGCTCTATTTCCATTTGGCTACCATATGAGAGGAATATTAGCTCGCAAATAAATCAATTAACTTTTAATTAGCGTGACGATATAACTGTCAAGTGTAATGATATAACATTATAAATTATGTAATTAATAACTTATGGTTGCAAGGGAACAAACTATAATAGTTAGGGGGCTTAAACGAATGTCAAAAAGAGTGAGGCCACAAAGGAAAAATATTCGAAAAGAGATTCTTAAAAAGTAAAAACTCTTCGTATTAACGTAATGTATTTTGCAAAAGTTTAACCAAATCGAAAAAATACATGGTTATCCAATTGTATCAAACAAACAAACATTTTGATAATGACAAAATAACATATCAAACTTATTTGTAAAAGGTTGAACAAGAAACCTTAATCAATCTACAAGTCTACATGTTTTGATCCCACGGTATGAAATGGAGAGTCTAATGCTCCTACTATCTATAATTAAATGTAACGAATCGAGAGCACATGGTGGTTGGACCGACTTGCAAACAAATTAATTATGTCAATTAGCCTTAATTAAGAGAGCAATTTATGTAACACATACACTGTACCATGTGGCTTGCCGACTTGTCGAGTACTCAATTAACCAAATTAGCATAATATATATAGTTCTTGGTGCATGTCTCATCATCTCAATCAATTTTCGTGCTATATGTGGGTTTGGATGCTCTACAGTCTCTACTACACGTATCATCTTCATGTATCATAAGATTTCCATCTGGTACGTAACATATTTAAATAGATTAGATAGGAGTTAATGGAACCACATCATAAAGGCAATCTAATTCATAACTTAATTCTCTACTCTCCTTCGGCAATTTAATCAATCTCGAGGGCTCAATGGCATTAATGTACATTTTTTTAGTGTTTGAGTTATCCACTTATAGATGCTAGATTGCTAGAAGTGACTCAAAAATTAATTTTGGACCAATTATTTGTGAAACGACATATCTTTATTGCATAGGTCCCTTTATTAGAGGAGCTATACACCTTGCATGTGACCGGAGTAAGTGTAAGCCTACTCTTCAACTCGATCAAAGGGGGTGTGAACTGGTTTCGAATTGCTCAATTAATACATGCATGTCCTTATATATACTTTTCTCTTTAAAAATCATTTTATCATATGATTATAAAATTAGTCATCTGGTCATGTTTTTTTTTTTGAATCATCTAGTCATGTGTTGCAATTTTGTCATTGCTTAGTTTGAAGTCTTTAATTCATACTTTTCTCTTTAAAAAATTATTTGACCATATGATTATATAAAATTAATCATCTAGTCATGTGTTAGAATTTTATCAATGTACTTTTATGTTCTTGTTGTATATTCTTAGACATATTTATCCTTAATTATTTCTAGCTACTGAAAAGAGTATTTACTCCCATGTACTTCCTCTCTTTGATTGACTTTTATAGACAACTATTTTTGGCTAGATTGTAGTTTTGATCCTCTTGTATTTTCCTTATATAATTTTGATTCAAAAAATTGCGAACTAGATAAACTCGATCTTATTAATCTTTTTTTTTTTTTTACACACACACATTTCCACCCTATCTCACTCAGGTATCCAAATGAAGTCGAATCCAGGATCTCTCCTTAAACAATCTTGGTGCCAAACCACTACACCTTTAAGGTGACGAAATTGCAATCATAACCAAAATACAAGAACCAACTATACAATAATTAATCAAAATAAATTTCTCAGTCATTTCCTTGGCAAACTGTATTTATCAAATTAATTTCACTCTTTCTTATATTTCACAACATTTGTAATGAACATAAATCACTAATACATGTTGGACCCACTTGTGTAGTTGAGTTTTCCTTTTTTTTTTTTTCTTATTTTTTGCCAATCCCTTCTTCCAATCGAAGGGAAAAAAAGAGAGATGGAAAGTGAGTAGTGCCAAAATAACCAGCTAAGTGAAAGGTTATACGCAATTAAGATCCAGATCAATTTTCTTTTTTCCTTTTTTGGGGTTACAAATACACTTTTGGATATCCATCTGTGGAACCAAGCTTCCCTATTATCCTATATAACATTGAAATAACCAGCTAATTGAAAGGTTATACGCAATTAAGTTCCAGACCAATTTTCTTTTTCCTTTTTGGGGGTTACAAATACACTTTTGGATATCCATCTGTGGAACCAAGCTTCCCTATTATCCTATATAACATCATAACATTGTGTGTGTGTGTGTGTGTGAGAGAGAGAGAGAGAGAGAGAGAGAGAGAGAGAGAGAGAGAGAGAGAGAGAGAGAGAGAGAGAGAGAGATGGGTGAGGAGGGTGATCATGATCAAGCACTAGTACTCCCAATTCTCGAGTTTTCGAAGGAGTGTTTGGTCGCAACGCAAGAGAGGGGTGAGGAATGGAAAGCTATGAGCAACAAGGTGAGAGAGGCATGTGAGAGTCATGGATGCTTTCTTCTGTTGGTGCCGGAAGAGACCATCCCCATGAGTTTACGTGAAGAAATGGTGACGGCCATGAAAGCTCTGTTCGATCTCCCCGATGAGACCAAGCAGAAGCACAAAAGTCCGAGGGCTTACCAGAGCTACCAAGGCAAGTGCCCCATCATCCCTTTGAACGAAAGCTTCGGAGTCGACAGTGCATGCCAGCTTGATGTAGCTCACTCCTTCACCAACCTCATGTGGCCTCAAGGGAACCCTTCTTTTTGGTGATTTCACTTCTCTAATTAATTAATTTTCGCTCTAATTACAAATAATTAATTTTATTTTTTTTATGCAAATTTCTCCATTTCCATTAGTTAAGTTAATAATCTTTGATAAAAAAAAAAGTTAAGTTAATAATCATTTTATTCTGCGAGTTATCTGACATTTGATTGTGCTACTAGTTAGACTATGAATCTAAATTATTTATACGGTTAAAATTACATGATCCAAATTGACAATTTCACAATATGACAAATTAGACTAGCCAGAGATGATCGAGGATTGTGTTCATAGATGCTAGCTCTAATAGTAATTTTTCTCATGTCATATGTATCACCTTTGGATAAACTTTTGAAGGCCACTTTTTCATCAGTTTCATGTGGCTTTTTCAAAGATTTTTAATTCATTTTTTTTAATTTTTGGATAAATGACTTTTTCCATGGATTTGAGTTGGGGAGGTTAATTAAGGTCTGAAATAGATCAGAAGATACTAGTTGTGTATAAGGAAGTGAGAGAATCTTTATCCTTAATTTGTGCCCACATTCAAAACCTCAACCTCAAGCCCTCAAGGCATATATGGCATAAATATGGAATTGATGACATCAAAATTGAATCCATGTAAGTATAGTTTGTACATGTATTTTGAAATGACAATGGCTGCTTACCCAACACCCTCACTACCTGCCAATGCCTCATTTAATAAGTCTTATCTCTTTGAAACAGATTGAAATTAAAGGAGTGCCAGCTTTATGTGACTGTTATGTGTATAGAGATAGATAGATCCTTGCTAGCTAGCTATATCATGCTTTGCACATGTCCTTGTTCAACTCCTGCACTGGCAAAGATTATCAGTTTCCCTGTAAAATCTAACCGTCTCATTTAAACCCAGCTAGCTGCTCTCCTTTTCTGGATTTAATATCAAGAATAGTCAACACCTTGTGTATATATAGTATAACCCATCACAATGGTCCATATATGATAATGGGTGGCATTGACCCTTGACATACATCCATGAATTTTCGCGAGTTCAAACACAAAGTCACATGTCATGTTCCGTTACGTGTTAGTTAGCTAGTTTGATATACATCGTTGATTTAATATTTTCTTATTAAAAGTGGATTTTTGGGTTCGGTGGATGATGGTGAAACCACGTATTAAGGGTCTAGGGCGGACTCGTGCCCTGGCCTCACTTACGATTTTTTTTCTTGACCAATTTGTATACATTTGCTATAGCATCAACTTTTTCGTACTATTTTAGTATTTTTCATTTGCTTCCAATGTTTAAGTTCTTTTTTTTTTTCGCTAGGTTTTGACCGAGTTTGAAACCTAGCTCCGACACGATCTCATCCCTCACTTATCACTGACTATGTTAACCAATAGCTTAGCATACATTATTGTCTCAATTTGTTTTCTTTTTTCAAAGCTTTCAAGTTTTGTGATTGTCTAACATACATATATATATATATATATATATATATATATATATATTTTGGAAATGTCTAACTTATATTTTGTTTTGCTTATATATGCTAGTGAGACAATGAAATCCATGAGCTCAAAGATGATGGCCTTGAACTTCACCGTCCTGGAAATGCTTTTAGAGAGCTTCGGCGTGGGAAAGCACTACAACTCGCACGTGGAGAATACCACCAGCGTCATGCGTTTCATGAAGTACAAAGTTCCTCCGAGCAACAACAACGACACATCGTCAGCTGCCGTTGGTCTGGTGCCTCACACAGACAAGAGTGCCCTAACAGTTCTGTGCCAGAACGATGTGCAGGGTCTAGAAATCCTCACCAAACAAGGCCAATGGGTTCAAGTCTCCGTCCCAAAAGGAGCCGTTGTGGTCTTCGTGGGGGATGCGCTGAAGGCTTGGAGCAACGGGAGGCTTCATGCAGTGACTCACAGGGTGATGATGAGTGGAGACATTAAGGAAGATAGGTACTCTTTTGCGGTGTTTGGGTTGCCCAAGGAGGAGTTCATGATCGAAGTTCCGAATGAGCTTATCGACAACGAGCATCCTCTTCTGTACCGGCCATTCAACTTTGCCGAGTACTTTACCTACTTTACGGCCAATATTCGTGATGATGCACTCGAAGTCTATGCTGGAGTTTAAACGTACTGTGTTTGATATCTCCATGTTTTTAATAATTAATTTGCTATATGCATGTCCTTTTAATTAAAGAATACACAGAATGTTAATATGTGCTTAATTTGGGAAGCTACAGGGCACAGGCTATTAAAATTATACAGAATTGCATCTATCTGTTGAGAGTCAATGCCTTTAGAAAAGTTTTCATCAAGGATTGAAGGACACGTGTCCTAATCACAATGATTATGTTAGGATGGTTTTTCTATAAGATGTGATTTGCTTTTTTAGTTAAAATAGGCTTGATTAATTGTGATTCTCTCTCTCTCTCTCTCTCTCTCTCTCTCTCTCTCTCTCTCTCTCTCTCTCTCTCTCTCTCTCTCTCTCTCGTAACAACTCAAAGAGCTATAGCTTATGTCTTTTATGGCTTCTTGTAATCTTCTATCATCAATAATGATTTCTCCAATTAAGGTTTCTTATCACTATCTTGGATCTTTGATTGGGAACAATGTTATGTATAAATATCTTGATTTGATTCCTATTCTATATGAACTAGACGAATGCATTATTAATTATATGTACGTATATATGTTAGCTTCCTAACTAAAACATTGAACTTTTAGAGTTCATTGGTCCTCTAACAGTGACATGATATCAAATGAAATCAAGCTTTGATAGTTTGATTTGAACTAGCTAATTAGCATTGTACACTTTTAGCTTATTAGCATTGATTTTAACATTGAACTTTTAGAGTTCATTGGTCCTCTATAATCTGAGTTTGAAACATCCAACTTCGATCATCCGAGGCCAACCCTTAGGAGAAATATTGTATGAATGAGATATCCCATTTATTTTTGATAAATTATACAAAAGTATTTCATGAATTAATGTATATAAAGATTTGAAGGCCTCATTTTTATGGTTTGTCTCTAAAATTTCAAGGCACCTTTTCACTAATTATTTCCTGTAGAGTAGGGATCCCTGGATATATCATTTATGCACCTATGACTTATATGCATTTGTTTATCTCTACAAGGACAGATTATAAGATATATATATATATATATATATAGACTAAATTCGTGTTACTACCTTGAACTTTAGGGGTCTAATCAGTTCAGTCCCTGCATTTCTAATTTCATCAAAACAGTCCTTGAACTTTTAATTCTCACTCAATAGGTCCTTTCGTCACATGATCCAGTTCCGTCCAATTGGGACGTTAATTGCTGACGTGGCAGGCCAAATGAATTGTGAAATATCCATTATACCCCTAACTTCATTTGACCCAAAAATAAAACTTTTTTTTTCTCTCTCTCTCCTCTCCTCTCCCGACCTCTCTCTCTGCTCTCCCTCTTCCCGGTCGCCCAGACCTCTCTCAATTGACAGCAGAAAAAAAAAAATTCGGTCTCCCCGACCTCTCTCTGCTCTCCCTCTCTTCCTCTTCTTCCCTCCCCCCCCCCCCCCCCTCTCTCTTTTCCGGCACTCTCTCTCTCTCAATTGACAACAAAAAAATTAAAAAATCTCCTCCCTGACCCCTCTATCTCTGCTCTCCCTCTCTTCTCTCATTCTCTGCAAACAAGAACACCAATTTCGATCTACCAGATGTTAGCTACTCTTGTCTTCGCTGTGGGGCTCACCCATAAGCATAAGCAGCTTCTCTTCCATCGTCCCTCTAATTCCAAACCCAGAGGCGACTCGGCTTCACCGCAATGGCTCCCCCAAAAGCCAAACCCGGCGGCAAAGCCAAGAAAGGTAATTTCACATTCAATTCAATTCAATTCGGACTTCATTTTCAGCACAATTCTTCAATTCCATTGATGGGTCTTTGCATTTTGTAGTGGTCGGAATGATAAAACTGGCACTTGAGGCCGGCAAGGCCACTTCGGAGCCTTCGGTGGGTCCCGCTCTGAGTTCTAAGGGTGTGAATATCATGGCTATTTGTAAGGAATACAATGCCAGGACTACGGACAAGGCCGACTATGTCAATCCCGTTGAAATTACCGGTGGTGATGATGATGAACGGTGGTGATGTAGAGAGAGAGAGTGCCGAAAAAGAGATTGGGGGGGGGGAGAGAAGAGGAAGAGAGGGAGAGAGCAGAGAGAGGTCGGGGAGACCGAATTTTTTTTTTTCTGCTGTCAATTGAGAGAGGTCTGGGCGACCTAGAAGAGGGAGAGCAGAGAGAGAGGTCGGGGGAGGAGAGGAGAGGAGAGAGAGAGAGAAAAAAAAAGTTTTTTTTTTTTGGGTCAAATGAAGTTAGGGGTATAATGGATATTTCACAATTCATTTGGCCTGCCACGTCAGCAATTAACGTCCCAATTGGACGGAACTCTGACTGAAGGACCTATTGGGTGAGAATTGAAAGTTCAGGGACTGTTTTGATGAAATTAGAAATGCAGAGACTGAACTGATTAGACCCCTAAAGTTCAAGGTAGTAACAAAAATTTAGTCCTATATATATATACATAGATGCACAAGAGAAGAAAGTGATTAGCTTCCCTAAGTGTATAACGTTGTCTACATATTTATATATAAATTAATGATGCATGGTAGTGCTCTAATAGAAACGGTACGTGCATATATATATATACACTTAACATGGAATATATGCAATTAGTGGGGATCATAATTTTTTTTCGATTACAGAGAGAAACAAAAGCTACAACAAGAAACAAAAGAAAATCTAATATACATATATATATGATGTGAATATTATGTATCACATTCTAAGATTTAAATTAATATATACTAGACTTTGTACTCAATTTATTGAAATATGTATTCATGCAGGTCTGGTATGGGGTATTCTATAGTGTTAAAACTCTGAAAACGTGAGTCGTTAGACTAGTTTAATATGTGAAATTTACGGTAAATGTAGTTTAAACTAACAATTTTAATTATCAAGAATTTCAATACTCCAAATTGTTTCCTTTCATATATGCATGCGCCACAGGTGGTGATGACTGACGAGACAGATTTCATTGACTCTTAATTATATACATTACTCCGATCCTCATGATGATCAGATTCATGTGGTCGCTCGCGGTTGTGCGATTGATATTTTTCTGCTTAGTTAGCGGCTGGTTCTTATTTGGTCATGTCAAACTTCTTTAGGTCAAATATAGAGTGATCATGGTTTTGTCTCCCTACCCACAAACACTGGCTTTCATCTTTTCTTTGCTTTTCTTTTCTTAAATTACTTTAATCTGGTAAATTAGATAATCTGGCTAGACATCCAAGTTTAAATTCAACAATGCCAGGAATTAAAGTTTGAAGTTACCAGAGATGATGAGTTGATTAATCATTGTACCCCAGCTTGCAAATTACAATTTTTTTACCAATTAATTTTATGTGTTACTATGTTCTAACAGTTATTGTCATGGCCTAATTGTCATTTTGTGAAGACCCTCGTCCACTTCTTAATTTTCGGTTATTTGTGTGGAGAAAGTCTATAATTAATATATTAATCCTCTATATTAGTGGTAGATTAGCTCCGTACAAAGATAAGACCGTAAGACTAACTTCATGTTGTTTTATACTAACTTGATATAGAGTTGTCAATCACTATAGGAAGGTTGTTTGCTACCACAAAGAGATAATTTACTACTATTGAAACTAATATATATCGATACATTAATGTACATAAAGAGAGGCCGTTAATTTGTATATATGTCCTCCGTGAATGTTTTCAAATAGCTTATATATATCATCAACTTAAAGCTTGTATTCTGAATTTCTTGTTTGATTAAGGTTGAGCCAACTAGTCAAATGTACTTATATAACTGTCTTTTTTCCAATGTTATTGAATGATGTATTTTCTTATTATACAAAAAGGAAAAAAAAAAAAAAAGAAGAAGGAAAAGAAGAACCGCGAAAGCCCAGTTTTTTGGGCCCAGAAAGCAGCTCGTTGCTTCTTGTATTCTCAGCCCACACTCCCACAACACAAACAGAACCAACGGCGATGGACCACCAAGATCACACAAACTCCACCGAGTCATCCTCCCTCAATTCGACATAACCAAGCCAAACGCACAAAATCTAACTGTCGTCGTTTCCAGCATCTCTTGTGAAATTAAACCAGGTGTAAGATCAACAATGTTAGAAGACAATCTGAATGAATTGGTTAGTAAACTACTAAACTCTGCAGCAAAACTTGTAGCAAAAAGATGGTTTCTTTTCGTTTTTTCTGCGCAAAGTAAAAATCTTTGTTACTAATAATGTGGTTATATATGCCAGACTGAGAGAAAGGTCAGTGTTGTGAACGAATTGCAATGTTTAAGAGAGAAAATCGATAATGAAGGTGCTAAAGCTGTGGTGGACAAGTTGGTATTTCTTAAGAAGTCATTGAAGGTTCACTATCTATCTTCCTCATATCTTTGTTTATACTTTGAGCTTCGTCTTTTTTGGGTAATGGGTTTTGATTGCTAGTTTTTCACAGGAGCTGGACAGGCAAGAATCTGAAATAGAGTCTTCAAGTAATTCAGAATTGGATGCTGAGGTTCGTGAACTGGGGAAGCAAATAGAAAATGGGTATGATAAGCAATCACTCTCTGATAGATTGAATCATTTGTTGTGTGAATCAGAGGAGAAAATTGATTCTGCTAAAAAGGTAGTTTGCTTTTCTTCACAAAACAATGACTAATTGCTTGCTAGAACATGGTTTGCCCCTTTATCATTGTTTAAAAAGTTTAGTGATGTAAATAGTAATATGTGTAGGAACTTGCAGCTAGATTAAGGGCAGTGCTGGCAGTACAGCGCCAGATTGATGATGTTCCATGCCAATCAGAACTCGTCCAGTATGTCTTCCTTTTATCCTGTTAGAATTTGATTTATTATTTAGGTTCTTGTGTTTTCGGACTATTAAAAAGCTTGAAGAATTTAGATGAAATGGGTGGACTAGAAAAACACCAATTGAAAGTATGAGACTTAAAGTTTTGGACCTTTCTAATGTACTGGCTTAACCTTGGCTCTGAAGGTATGATCACCGGTTTTCAGAATTGAATGCTCAAATTCAAGGAAAGCTTCGACAGACTCGTAAATACTATGCCACGTACAATGCACTTTTGGAGATAAAAGAAGTGATGCTAAAGGAAGCATCTTTACTGAATTCAATAAGTTCACAGGTATGGATAAAAAGGACTTGGCTGCACATTTTGCCGTTAGCATCCTGTTCCTACTCTGTTTATTTTGAGTAGATGTAGATACTTTCCCTTGGTTTTCCTTTTATATTTTGATGTTATGCAGGACGATTTTTAAGTCCCGGCTGTTATGATTCTATTCTAATTATTACTCACTTATATTGCTTGAATTTTGTGTAGTTTCAAGATGCAATCACTAGCACTGATGGTCGGATGAAACTCATTAATTCCATGGAGGGAATCATGAAGGGCAGTCAACAGGTAATGTCGACATGTCATTAAATTGGTGCATTCTTTCTTTAGGAGATTCAAAGAACACCCAAACTGTGTCTTGAAAGAATTCTGCAATTCTTGTAGAGATGAAATTAAGTTCCTCACCTGTCTTTATTTAGCACAGAGAGCATTATTTCTTTAATTTGCCTGTAGTTTATTTACTACCATTAAGTCAGCTAGCGTTTAGATCACTTTGACAAGGCCGAATTAATGGCATATTCACTCCTTGCTTGGGAGTGGCAGTTATTATTCGAAACTAGTGTTGAGAATATACATAGTCTGCAAGGGCATTAGCTTGCTACCTTGCAATCACCTGGTTATTATCATCACTGACAGATCAAAGTAGACTATGTAGTGTATGCTGGTAAGTTCTTTAGGCATGATCTGTTCTCATTTTGAGGTATTTTAGATTTTTCAATGTCATTGTAAATTCTATGCAATATCACTTGGGTACTTCAAGATTGGTCTACAGCAGAAGAAAGCATGAAATAGGTATAGATATGACATCCCTAATTTAGAATAAGCATAGAACCCAACAGATGCACCTAACACGTTAAGAGAGAACAAGATAAAACTCAAGTGCTAAAAGTTCCCACCTATAACAGAACAAACCCCATACAGTGAGCTATTAGAGAGTCAAACAAGGTAAAGCTAACGTAATTCAGTCATGTATGCAGTGTATTAAAGATTAAATGAATCTAAACTGTGCTTCCACATTCACACCCAATACTCATATTCAAGTCCAAATACACACACACACACGTTCATAAAGGATTAGAATTTAAAAGAAATAATGTAATGTCTGTTACTCTTTTTCTCAAACTTGACTCAGCCAAGCATCATTGAATAACTTATTTCTGCATTATGTGATTGTCTGTTCTTAGGAGTTCAATTATCTACATCACCGATTATTACATTTGCCTCTTTAGCTTCAGCTCATGGTCAACTCCTGTTCATGCTTGCCTTGATGGGTACTTCTAGTTGGCTTTAAGTTTTTGTATTGCTGAATCCATTTTACAGAAGCTAGGAAAGTTAGAACTTGGGCTTCAAGAAGAGCAAAAAGTTTGTGATGCTCTCAAAGCAAGGCATGTTGCAGCAACTGCAGAGCAAAGACGATGTTATTCACTCTTAAAAGCTTTTCAGGTAAACACTTTAATCATGACACCACAATTAATAGATAGGTTTTTGACACTGAACAGTTCTCAGTAAATACACCATTTTCTATCTCTTATATATTATTTTCTGGTATTGATTAGAAATATTTAGGGAGCGCTGCTAGTTGAATAGAATTCCTTGTATGTGAATTCTTGAAATGTTATAAAACAAAACCAACTGTTTTTCCATCTCTTACTGGGTGGTCGATATGTTGCAGAATCGTGATATTTAAACTTGTGTAGCGTGGCCACTTTCATTAATCACTACTACACAAAGATGTTGAGAATGTTGGTTTGCAGTCTAGCAGAAATCGGTTGTTACGTGCTGATTCTTGCCAAATCATCTATAAGCAACTCCGAGTTTATTATTTTATTACAGATTTCTCAAATTAGATCTTCCTGTTTCCAGGAGGAATGTGCAAAGAATGAGGTACTCCGAAAAAGTTCCTTCTAGAATATCTCTGCAGCATGTGAAGTTGAGATGTCCAGCCCGCTCTTGCCATCGCTCATCAGCGGAATGCTTACTCCTGGAAATTGATACGAAGGACTGGTCAATAGAAATTGTTGTGAATTAAAATACAAATCTTTTTTAGTTTCAAACATTTTCCCCGTTGAGCTTGCATTCTGTTGTCATTTATGAAGTTGTCTAACGTCGTTCTTTGTTAATAGTAAAACGATTGGAATTTCCAAGAAATACATGATGGAAAGCAAAGTAAGATTGATTCAGCAATTTTTCTGGATGGAGCATGGAGCCATGTTGGTGTCGAACATGAGTAACATAATTTTTACACTATCAAGTATCAACCCATTTAATCAATTATAAGCCCTCTCAATCTATAGTAGGTATATATATATTGGATAAATGATTATTATTGTATAATTATAACAAGAAGATTATGTTCTTAATTAGCAAGGGTCACTCAGAACATTACACGATTATCAATGATACAGGGCTTGTTTGAGATTGTTTTTTTGAGACCCAAAAGCGTTTTTGAATTAATTGAAAAAATTAATTATAAAATATAAAAAAATTTGAAAAAAATAGAACGTGTCTTAGGTAAGTTTTAGAAGCACTTGAAAGTGGTTTTGAGAAGCACTTGTCAAGTGCTTTTTCGTAAAAAACGCTTTTACCAAATTTGAAAAACATTTTTAGTATTTTCAGAAGCAATCTCAAACATGCCCTTAATTAGTGTTGTCTGATTCTTGAGATCGTTAGATTTCGTTGTAAAAGGACCCTTCCTGTATGTAAAGCATTTCCACTGTTGAGCTATTTTCGCACATAGTGTTGTCGTTTATCAAGTAGTCGATCTTCACTGTTTTCAATAGTAAAACGATTGCTCATCATTGCTAATCTCTGTTGTACTAATCTTCATACATATATAAAGAATTAATGAAGTAGCAAAACAAGCTTTGATCTCCCAATTTAACTTATTCTAATTTCCATATTGACGTGACCGATTATGTCTTATTCTTTGGAAGATGTTCCTTAAAAAGTCAGGGTGAAAGCATGTTCTTGACTTTGATCGAATATCGATCAAATAAGGTTGATGATCGGTTTGTACTAATCTCTCTTTTAACACAACGACAATGAAACAACAATGACGTTTTTGTTTTCATCGATCTCGATATTGTGTCTTAAAGATTGCCTACTCCTCTTTGACTATAACATACTATGACTAATCGATAAAAAAAAATCCTGCAAACAACAATTGTATACAATATTCCTCTCACGAAACATGTTAATTAATGGTGAAATTGTTTTATTATGTAAAGGAACATCATGTGTTTTTTAATATATATATATATATGTATTTTTTTTTCAGCCGAAATAACTTCATACATCACCTGTTTAAGTGTTTATCAATGTGGTGAGTGATTGTCTTTTGGCAGTTCTTGCTATTCAAGATACTCTTTTGGATCGATCTGTGGTTAGTCATGCTCTAAAAGCAAATGCACCCGTGAACTTATTTGCATGCTAATCTCAATTTTTGAGACAAAATTGAATGCTGCGGGTTGGAATTGGCCTGCCAATTCATGGTCTCCAGTGGGCTCCACGTTGGTTGACCAATTGGCTAATCAAGTTTTGGCAACTCAATTAGTCCAACCAATTCGTGGGCTCCTTTATCATTTAGTGGGCCCATGCAACTCAAAAGCAAACAAAATATTCACTTTATTGAAAAACATTACATAACACATGATTCGAACCTCCACCATTGCTCATATTTTGAAAAGAATAGCTATACTAATCGCACCAACTAGTCAATTTTTTATTTTCATTTAAGTGTGAATAGTGGCATGACCGCATGACATGTTAATTGCCTTTTATCGGTGGATTGTGTAACTAGAGGCAATTGCCAATTTTTTATAAATAGTAGATTGACAATTGCCAATTTAATAGGCAAATTAGCAATCGCCCATGATACATGGGTGCATTTGCTCTAATTGACATAAAGGAATTGCTCCATCATCTTCCTCGATCAAGTCACAATTTCTTTTGAATCTAGACAAACTACCCATGTAGCTCATTGTTTAGCTAGTTTTTCTTATGAGTCCCCTGTTAATCATGTTTGGCTCACCACTGCTCCTGAGTTTGTTCGGGATGCCCTTGCTTATGATTGTAATCATTCTTAATTTGCAATAAAAAATTTTCCTTTCAATCCGTGTACCCTCCTTTGGATCATCACCATTGTGGACGGCTATGGAATTTTTTAAGAAGACAATTTTGTTGGACATGGACATAATCTCTAAAAAATTAATCCGTCATCTTTGATAGTTACGACTTAATTGTCTTTGATCGATGAGATCGATATTTCTTCTTATTCAAAGAGAGGAAGGACAAAATTAATCAAACTCTTACCTAAATGACAATTTAGGTGGTTTATACTCTATCATATAAAGTATATATAAAATAGTGCTTTCCTTGGATGCGCATGCGATTTGATGCAATTGTAGTTGCAAATAAGTACGCAACTTCTAAACTACAAACAACATTATGAATATTGAATCTTTTTTTTTTTTTTTTTTTTGAGAAAGAACCAATTGTATTCTATTAGATAATCAAATTATATATATGGGATTGACTATATCTAGTCTCAAGCACTTCAAAAGAAGACTGAGAGCTACTCATATCCCTAGCAGAACCACCGGTTACAGACATATCATCCAAGATGACAGACATGAGCCAAGAAGGCCCAACCTCTAACCAAGAAAAACATCCTTATTTCCGGGCTACATTAACGGCAACTGAATGGGCAGCCATATTTCCATTTCGCGGCACATGATGAATATTGAATCTAAACCATAACGTACAACTAAAATGAATAAACGGCAAAATATTTTTTTTGTTAGTTAAAGAAAATAGAGTATTAGGTGAGTTTAGCTCTTTAGTATTAATTTTAATGACAATTCAAAACACCTATAATTCCGAAAGAAAGAAAGAACTAACACTTCTGGAGCTGTTTTGATGATTTTATTTTATTTTTGGTGAAATTAGGGGTCAAGGGCACCCCTTAAAATTTATTAAAGAAGAAAAGAGAAATACAAAGAGAGGGAGATAAAGCCAAAAACCTCTCTACCGAAAACAAGAAACATGATAAGAAAAAAAAACAAACTATTGAAAACAAAACTTTGGAAGACCTAAGCGGTCCATATTACAAGAAGCAAGAAGAGAGGGAAGAGGCAAGTCCCACCAAAAGAAACCGGTAGACGATGAACCATGTTTTGACAATTTTATTTGAAAGGGTACATGATGATGAAATTTAAGTTTTAACAAAAGAAAGCGCATGTTGAAAATCCTTGGCCTTTATACCATGATACTCCTTCAATGTGACCGGACGATACTTAGGAACTTGTCCGGAATCAGCCAATGTCTTTGAGAGGAGTGGGGAAACGAGAAAGTTCATCGGAGGCCAATTGTGGTAGGCCATCGAGATCCGATGAAACTTTTGGTTCACCATCACACGATGAAGAACACTAACAAATCGACCATTGGATAGAATATGGAGGAAATCACCAAGATTTACGGTGAGTGCATGGGGATTGGCCTGCAGCTGAATCCACCCGACTCCGTCTTGGAAGATTTGGAGACCCTCGGTTGGGGTGTGGAGTATGGTTAATAGGGAACTGTCGGTGTGTGGTGGTAGACCTAAGGCTCGAGTCGGGTCAGGGCAGGGAGGGTAAGAGTTTAGATGTAAAGCAGCATTGCACATATTAGCTGGATCATCAAACCAATTCACTTCTTCTTCTGAAATGCTCAAGTATTTGAAGATGAGTCGTATTAGTTGCCGTACTAAGGCCTTCATTTGCTTCTGATAATCATCCATTGTATCACTGCAAAAACAAAAACAAATTAAAATTAATAAATCAAAATTCAAAATTGAACCCGGCCGGTAATTCTAAAAATTAATTTCACCGACCCCCCTTGAGAAATTAACCTTGTGATCGAGGTACACGTTAGTACTGAACTTCACTCTTAATCTAATTAAATTAATGATTACAGTGTACGTAGTACGTACATAATTGAGTAATGCTAAAAAAATTATATGCATGTGTTTTATGTCTCACCAAAACCCTTGATAGTCATGAGGCCAGAGCACCCTAGCCTGATCAACTGGAGATCCTATGATGGTAAACCCTTCCTGCCACAGTTTTCTGGGCAGCAAGGCCTGCGACGGCGGGTTACCGTATCCCGTACTGGGCCCGCCCGGAGTCCGAAGGGTCTTCAATTTTTGTTCAGCGGGAAGATCAAACAATTTTTGAGCCTCAGACTCCACTTCCTCCATAAGCTTTCTGGGAATGCCATGACCTGTCAATTGGAAAATGCCCCATGTCTCACATGCCTGGATAATGAGTTTTGTCGCATTCGGATCCGTGAGGTCGATCACCGGTATTGATGGCTGGTCGGTACCGGAGTAGACCTCATCGGATTCAGGCCACACAAACGAGTCAGGCATTGTCTTGACTGAGCCGAAGTCAAGGGGGATAACATGCTTGTAGGCTTGATCTGCTGGAGTACCCATAGTGTATAAGCTAGGATCAACTACGTACTCAGAAAATCAGAATGCATGTATATAAACAGATTGAGAGTGATGTGGAAATCTTATCCCACATATGAAATTTAATCAAATTCCATATATGAATATATGCATTTCTATAAAATGAGGCCATAAACAGATTGAGAGTGATGTGGAAATCTTATCCCACATATGAAAATTAATCAAATTCCATATATGAATATATGCATGCATTTCTATAAAATGAGGCTACCAGGCATTAATTGCCTCATTTAATAAAGGCTCTATCTCTTGAAACAGACTCAACTGTTCTGTCCTGCATGACATGCATTGCACAAGTCCTTGATTGTAGAAATCTGCAGGCTCTCCAGCACAGGAAAAACCCAAAAAGATAAATCAGTTTCCTTGGAAATTAAAACCTAAAAACAGCTGCCAGCCTCGTTTAAACCCTGTTGTTCTTTCTTGCGCATGCCTTGCACGTGTCCTTAAGACACCTTAATTTGCTGCCGCGCATTCATGTATGCATTCTGATAGATGACGGAAATTGGTTCATTTAAACACGTACACCATTATACGGTAATACAAGAACTCCAAAGTCAAAAGCAAATTAAATTGGTTAGTGAATTAAGGGTGGTTAATTTTATAGAAAAAGTGAAGTCATTATTCCCTTTTTTTTCTTTCCGTAACATGTATACATGAATGCAATTACGAAGCGCACATGTTGGCTAAGAATGTAATTTTGTTTTTCGCTTGCACTGTATGGGTAAAGGATGAACCATCTTAGCTTTCCAATGTACTTAATATTCTTTTTATTGTTTTTAATAAAACGAGCGTATTGTGCATGTAATGATGAATAGAGAATTTTTCAGGTTACTGATCGGAGTATATACATATTAATAAATAGGTACCTTTCTCTCAAAATGCCTAAAGGAAAGGGTATATCCGTATATATATATCTCTTAGGCAATTACATGCATGCATATTCCCAATCCAGAAAACCCCTTTCACGTTCAAAGATTACAGAAATAGAGAGATTACAAACCTTTAAGGAAATAGAGAAAATTACTCACTGTACGTTTTACCAAAATTTGTGCATGCTGAAGGCATATATATATATATATATATATATATATATATATATATATATATATATATATATATATATATATATATATGAAGCATTAAAAAACCCGTCACCGGGTTTTGTTAGCGTCGGATTGAAGCCACACAAACGAGTCAGGCACCGACTTGACAGAGCCAAAGTCAAGGGGGGTGATATGCTTGTAGGATTGATGTGATGGAATTGCCATAAGCAATTATTAGGAGGATATTAAAGATGGGTACGTACACAGAGCAAATTAGACCAAGCAAACAAGCACGGTTCCCTTCACTCAGAGTGTTCGAATTTGCATGTGAACTTGGTTAGAATATATACACATGTCATATCCAGGTAACCCGCCAACGTCTGTTTCAATAAGGCTCATCCCTTGAAACAAATTTAATTTAATTATGATTAATGTCATATCCTAGCTAGCATAATTGCATAATAATGCATGCCTTGCACTTGCATGTCCTCTAAAACAAAATAATAGTGCATGGCTTACATTTGTCCTCGTAGAACAGAAGGCTCCAAGCAAACGGAAGAGACCCGAAAAGATAATCGATCAGTTTCTCTCTAATTAGACTGTAACTGATTAATTTGGTAAAAAAAAACCATTAGTTTACAATAGCGATTATTACTAATTGTCAATAACATTAATACATTATATACACTACGAAAACAAAGCGTAGAAAGTCATGCAGAAAATAAGGAAGACAAATCCAAAAGCCATTTTCATGACTTCCGAGAGATCGAAGCAAGCTTCAAACCTTTGAGAGGCTAAGAGCAATGGCCGAGGAAAGACAACAACATAATGAAATTCTGCTTCATTTGCAAATTACTCGCTTATTTGCAAAACCTTTTTGCATGTTCATATATGCAAAATACTTATTTATCTAGAAAAGTACGTCTCACTTAATTCAATAAGTGAAAATGCTTTATGAAGATGCTTGGCCTTCAGATCAGAATACTCCTTTGCTGTGACAGAACGAAAGCGAGGAACTTGTCCTGGACCCAAATCCTTGGACAGAAGTGGCGAGACAGCAAAATCCATTGGGGGCCTAAAGAAGTATGCCACTGAGTACCTTTGGATCGGCTTCACCACCGCACGATGAAGAACACTGATGAATCGACCATTGGATAGAATGCGGGTGAAATCACCGAGATTCACAATGAGTGCATCGGGATCAGGTAAAGGTTGCACCGCAAACCACCCAACTCCGTCTTTGAAGATTTGGAGACCGCTGGTTTTAGCTTGGAGTAGGGTTACTATGGAAGTGTCCGTGTGTGGTGCGAGGCCCAAGGTTCGGGTCGGGTCAGGGCACGGAGGGTAAGAATTTAGCTGTAAAGCAAGACTGCAGCCGCTGCTGTTTGTTGGATCATCAAACCAATTAACTTCTTCCACAGGAATGCTCAAGGCTTTGAAGAGGATGCGCATTAGTTTCTCGGCTAAGGCCTTCATTTGCTTCTGATAATCATCTGTTATGTCACTACAAAAACAGTCAAGGTTTTAAATCAATAATTGTCGTATGAGTAAGATTTAATGATGAAGGTTTCACAATGTGGACATAAATCCTTCTATTTAAACAAGACACATATATATATTGTTCCCAAAAAAAAAACAAGACACATATATAAACAACCCTTCAAAAGTGAGTTTAGCTTGTACGAAAGGTTAAACTACACTTTTATTTGCGGAGTTCTGTTTCACATTCGTTTTATAGTTTCAATTCAGACAATTTCAATAAGTCTTCTAATTGCTAGTTTATACTTAATATATTATTTCAAGTAGTTAACCTTGTCAATTTCTAAGACCGAAATGCGTCATAGCAGCACATATTAGTCTCGTGTGTTGTCATTTTGGTGCTAGCTACCACGTCAGATTTTCGTTCTAAAAATTAACATAATTAAAGATTAGATAAAAAAATTATTATTGGCCTTATTTAAAAATTTCAGAAATTAAAATTATGAGACGAAAGTAGAAAATGATCCAAACTACGGAAATTAAAAGTGTAATTAATTTGGCCTGTAAAATTTTTTGTTACAATTTTTCTAGGTGCGTGTGCATGGTACATACCAAAATCCTTGATAGTCATGAAGCCACAGCACCTTAGCCTGATCAATTGCAGACCCCAGGATGCAAAACCCTTCATGCCACATAAAGGTGGAAAACAAGGACTGAATTGGGGCGATACCGTATCCACTTATCCCATCTGGAGATCGTATGGCTTTCAATTTTTGGTCGATGGGGAGATCAAACAATTTTCGAGCCTCAGACTCAAGGTCCTCCATAAGCTCTGTTGGAATGCCATGGCCTTTCAAATAGAAAATACCCCATGTCTCACAGGCCTGTGTTATGAGTTTCGGGGCATTCGGATCCATGAGGTCGATAACGGGTATAGATAACCCGTCACTGGATGGGATGGCATCGGATTCAAGCCATACAAATGAGTCAGGCACCGACTTGACTGAGTTAAAGTCAAGGGGGATGATGTGCTTGTAGGCTTGATCCGATGGAGTTGCCATAAGCAATTCTTAGGAGGAAAAAAGAAACGTACACTGTGCAAACTAGACCAAGCAAAAGCAAAGGCTCCTTCACTCAGCTAGAGTGCATTTTCATGTGAACTTTGTTAGAATTTATACACAATTTCAGGGCAACCTGCCCATGCCACTTTTTAATAAGGCTTATCCCTTGAAACAGGTTGAATTTATGGTTAATTGTCATATCCTAGCTAAGCATAATGCATGCCTTGCACTTGTCCTTGTAGAACAGAAGGCTCCAAGCACAGGGAAGACCCAAAAATATAATCAGTTTCCATGTGATTAAATTGTAACTGCCTCATTTAAACCAACTTGTTCTTTCTTATGAGCCTATGTAGTAGTAGCCAACAATTATTAATTACCTCAAGGAAAGACTCTGTGCCTCATTAAGAGACACACCTGAACTTGTTGGGGACTTAATGCATGCATTCTGATGTAATCAATTTGATTTTAAACATCTCAACGAAGGGAAAAAAAATTGATTTTGAACATAGATTTATTCTAAATTTATTAAATTAAAATATCAAATAAGGGTTTTGAATTTGAAATCAAAAACCCTTTTCATGAGTTTCAGAGATAGAGAGAAATAGAAATAGAAACTTAAGATTCAAACCCCTGAGAGTCTAACAGCAACAATACCGAGGGCTTGAAGCAAAATGTAACATGCATGTTCATGAAAAATTCTTATTAGAAAAATCTAACATCTGTTTTAATTTTCAATGAGAGAAAATGCTTCATCAAGATGCTTGGCCTTCAGATCAGAATACTCCTTTGCTGTGACAGAACGAAAGCGAGGAACTTGTCCTGGACCCAAATCCTTAGACAGAAGTGGCGAGACAGCAAAATCCATTGGGGGCCTAAAGAAGTATGCCACTGAGTACCTTTGGATCGGCTTCACCACCACACGATGAAGAACACTGATGAATCGACCATTGGATAGAATGCGAGTGAAATCACCGAGATTCACAATGAGTGCATCGGGATCAGGTAAAGGTTGCACCGCAAACCACCCAACTCCGTCTTTGAAGACTTGGAGACCGCTGGTTTTAGCTTGGAGTAGGGTTACTATGGAAGTGTCGGTGTGTGGTGCAAGGCCCAAGGTTCGGGTCGGGTCGGGGCACGGAGGGTAAGAATTTAGCTGTAAAGCAAGACTGCAGCCGCTGCTGTTTGTTGGATCATCAAACCAATTCACTTCTTCTACAGGAATGCTCAAGGCTTTGAAGAGGATGCGCATCAGTTGCTCTGCTAAGGCCTTCATTTGCTTCTGATAATCATCTATTTTATCACTACAAAAAAAAATAATCAAGTCATATTAATTATTATATTATGTGTACTTTAATAGATATAAATCCTTCCAAATAAATGACATAATTAACACCCCTTAAGAAATAAGCTTTTAGACATGACAAAATTAAAATTTGGGTGGTCCAAGTAGTGAGAAAATGTGGGAAAATGAGTTAGAATTAGACTAGGCGAACCCCTCCAATGTAAAATATATATATATATATATATATATATATAATTTTGTATATATATATATATTGGGTCATTTTCACTTTTACCTCCTTGATTTTTGATTTAGGATTTTTAGTCTTGTAGTTTGAAGAATAACGAAGTTAAATAAGTTTTTATTATGATTACAAATTTCAGCAAACTAAAATTGCCTAATTGAAATTAATTACGGAGGACAAGGAGAAAAAAAGTACCAAATTAATTATATATTAGTTTGTCTTTGGTGATAATTCAGGTATATAATTTTGTAATTTTTTTAAAAAGTTCAAATTCTTGGTTTTAATATATAATTTGGTACTTTTTTCTCAAAGTTTTAATATATAACAATTTCATCATGAACCAAAAAGAACCAAAACAAAAGCCTAGTCTCATGAAGCCGCCTCTCTGGCTTCTCTCTGCGCTATTCTTAGCACAAACTATAGCATCGCCGGCGTTCGTTGGTGTTGCTGCACATGGTGAGGATGACATCGACCTCCTTCACCCACAAGGACGACACTGTCCGTCACTTTTTCTTTATTCCTTTGGTGGTTACTTATCTGGAAGGCGTCTTCCTCTTTAAAGATGGTTGGCGTTGCTTCGATCTGATGTGCCAGATGTGGTGGTTGCACATCCAGATCTTGTCTCGCAAAGGCTTTGGCTCTTTGTCGAATCTTCTATGACGAATCAGGTCCTTTTTAACCAATCTTTCTCGCTGCAGATTATTGGTGCTTCGTCTAATTGTGGCTTGAGTTTTTGGGTGTGGGATCCAGGAGGCTTTAACGTGATTCATGGTTCTATTTGGTTAAGTGATTTTCATGATGTAATTGTGAATGAGAGCCATTATATGCTGAAGATGGAAAAGGCTTATGGTACAATTTATTGTGTCATTCTCTCTAGTTGTTGGTTTACCAAGTCTCTAGATCATGACATTGCTTGTTGGGATTCCACAATTGTGGTACAATTTATTGTGTCATTCTCTCTAGTTGTTGGTTTACCAAGTCTCTAGATCATGACATTGCTTGTTGGGATTCCACAATTGTGTGCGCTACTCACCGCATTGTTGGTAATTATCTACGGGATAGTGGGAGATTACTATTGAATTGGTACGTTTGTTGTCGACAGTATACGGCAAAATGGATGGTTGTTTGGTTCTTTCACCATTAACCTTTGAACTTTATTGTTGTAAGACAACCAATTGGTGTAGTATACCTTTTGGTTTGTCCAGGCATAAGTTTTCATATTAACCATAGTTGGTTAATCATCGCTCATGTTATTCATCAGGATGTCAATGCTTGTGATTGTAATCGTTCGATTATTTAATTAATCTATTTATATTCCTTTCAAAAAAAAATTTAATATATAATCATTTTTTTTAAAGTTCATATTCTTGGTTTTATATTCAATTCCCAAAGTTTTATTTGGACTACTTGTATGGAACTAGATGTTGAAGAACAGCCCCTTAGATAAATATTTGTACTTCTTGCAAGTGATCAAGCAGGGAATTGGAAAATTTTCACAGCCGCCAAGTTTTCTTTCCTCTTTGGCATTGCAATGGATTACTGATGGACGTCCATGCAAACGGTGGTTAATGATTTGTTCAGTGAAATACATGATTGGTCGGTGGAGGGTCTTTTACTAGAAGAAGTAAAGACATTTTTCCGCTTCTTCAATACAGTTATTTGTACATATATCCTAAAGAAATATATCCAGGCAGACATGTTTTAGTTAGGATTGCGTTTTTATTTCTTGCATTTCATGGTTGGGTAGAGAATAGACCTCATTGATTATCCAATGTAATGATCTTTGTTGTAAACATTCAAATTGCTTAATATTATGCAATTTCCTTCTAAAAAAAATTCCCAAATTTTTTTTACTATTAAATTAAAAAAATATTATTTACCAAAAAAATTATATTTATATTAATATAATCAAATTAAGATTTGTATCCGCAAATATTCGAGATTAAAGATGCAAAAAATTATTTTTATTTTTTAATCTAATTGAGTGTCAGGTGGTTTTATTATTAAAATTTAAAATAAAAAATAATTTATAATTATTTTTTATATAATAAAAAATTTAAATTACTTTTTTGAATATAGTTGATTTTTATTTTTAAATTAATAATAAAACCACCTACATAGCAATAAATTATATTAAAGAAATAAAAATAATTTTTCTCATCTTTAGTCTTGAATGTATGTTGATTTTTACCCTAATTTGATTTTGTTAATATAAATCTTTTTCTTTTCTGGTATAATTTATTTTTATTTTTAAAATTTATTTTGAGAATTGAATATAAATTAAATGACTGTTTTGCGCATGCCACATAAGTAATTGAACGAAATATTTGACGGAGGTACTATAATGACAAAATGAGGAATAGTTCAGGTACCACTATATTCTTTATGAAAGTTTAGGTACAAAAAATTGCATTTGACGATAGTTCGATCAGATAGTATATGAAGATTTTTCTCTAATACCAAAATGTAATCTTGCCTAAAAAAATAAAATTTGTCACACTTTCTCTACGTGCATGAAAGCTCATGAAATACTTACCAAAATCCTTGATAATCATTAGGCCAAAGCAGCCTAGCATGATCAATTGCAGACCCCATGATGGTAAGCCCTTCATGCCACATAGTGGTGGAAAACAAGGATTGAATCGGGGCGATGCCGTATCCGGTCATCCTCCCGCCTGGAGATCGTAAGGCCTTCATTTTCTGGTCAGCTGGGAGACTAAACAATCTTTCACACTCAGACTCCATGTCCTCCATAAGCTTTGTTGCAATGCCATGTCCTTTCAATTGGAAGATACCCCATGTCTCACATGCCTTGGTTATGAGTTGCGGGGCATTCGGATCCATGAGGTCAATGATGGGTATAGTTAACCTGTCGCCGGACTGGACCCCATCGGATGCTTGAGGCCACACAAAGGAGTTGGGCACTGTCTGGACTGAACCAAAGTCAAGGGGGATGATACGCTTGTAGGCTTCCTCAGGAGTAGCCATTAGTAAATCTTAGTAGCTAGAATAACAGTTGCACCAAGCAAATAATTAAGATGAAGCTTGTTGCAAGGTTCACTCACACAGAATGTATTTGTATATATATGTACCTACAGTGTCATGATTATCATCCTATGATGGAATGTGACCCATACTAGCAACGCTATCCAATGTATGACTTATATTCCAGGAATGAGATCCATATATTGGATAGAATTCCATATATGTTTTTATGCATATTTTGATATTTATATGTAAAGAGAAAGAGAGACTTATATATATACTCCATATGGATTTCATTTTATATTTGTATATGGTATGATATCCAATTACATTTTATATATATGGTATGGTATCTGATATTTAGATTCTTTTTCCGACATTTCATTTATTTGAAATGGAAAATAGATTAATCGAATCGAGACAAATGAAAACAAGGGATTAATTTACTTATTTTTTATGTGATATCCTTCATATTAGGAAATGTAAAAGACACTACTACAAAATGGTGTATAGGGCACCGTTTTGGGCCACTATTTAGTTGTGGTGGCATGAATGGAATTGGGTTACACCGTTCTACTCAAACGGTGATTTTTCTTGCACAACTCACCGTACATCGGTGCCAAGTGGTGCAATTTCATTTAAAATTAATAAAATATGTATCCTCCTGACGTCAGAAGCCACCTTTACTGCCAATCTGCTGTAGGCTTCACGTGCAAATTTTCTTCTCTTTCTGATCTCGCCGAGTACAGGCTTTGAATCCTTCTTCCCTCTCTCTCTCTCTTCCAATGCTCTCAAAATTTAAACTCCATTGCCATCAGGAGGTCGTATATGCTTAATAATTATCTGATGTACTCTAGATCTCCTTCTAATTTTCCCTCTCACTTGATCTCCTCCTCGATCTGTTGCCTTGTAGGGTTTTGCTATGGCTTCCCCGAATTCGAGATCCGATGCTCGCTTCCCTTTGACTCCTTGTCGCTGGATTGCGCAGGACGCGCCGCCAACGACACCACTGATGGTCGAGTAGACGAAGCGGCGAACCGTCAGATCAATGCAGGCGTCCCATTTGGCGTTCACGTCGTACTGCGGTGGCAGGATTTCTTTGTTTTCGGCCATTGCCTCCTCTGATTTTTTTGAGACTGTGAATCTGCGACTGAGAGGGTTAGTTTCCCTTTCGCTCGATTTCTGATTTTTAGTTTCCTTTTCTTCTATATTTTTTTGGGGCCGATTGTATCTGTTACCACTTTTTGATTCTTTTTCTTCGAATTTCTCCATAAACCTCTTTTATCAATGCAGAAGCATGTGTTTCAATCTAAGAAAACCCTGGCTGAATTCAATTTTTGATGCGTGAAATAAATTAAACCATTTATGCATGCGTGGGTGTCTTACTAGTTTGCTTATGTTTGATTAATCTATGCCTGTGTATATTTCATGCTATTTTACTCAGTTGACCCCAATGTGCTGGATTTAGACATAACAAAATATCACTAGCATCAGCATATGCATTTTCTGAAGAGTGGGGGGAAGATAAGGGCCAAACTTGAAAGTAAGTTTGTTTTCTTTCAATTATAAAATGTTTCTCTTTTGGAGATTGGATTTCAATGGTTGTCAAAATTTCCACAGTGTGCTTGCTGCAGCTAGTGGAGGAACCAATCAAGGAGAAGACCTGCAATTGCCTTCTTTTCAAGGTAGTACTCCCACCATTTTGTTCCTTAATTAATAGAGGGTTTAAGGTTTTTTCAATTGCAGAGCTTGCAGTTACTATCTGTTATTGCCTATTGATCTATTTATGACATTTGTTTCCCTATTTTATGATTTTTAGGGGAATCTGTATATCAAATTGGTTCATGTAATTGAAAGTATTTATGACACCACTTCAATACTTTCAATATTTTTGTCTTTGTCCTTGGATTCTTCCCTTTGTAGATATGTATCCTATAGAAATGTTACTCCTGCCTTGAACTCAAAAGGTACTTCATTTGACAGAAAGTTACTGTCAATTACTACTGCTCAGTGTCTAATGTTAGAATAACGCAGCATCTATGTTAATTATTTGGTTGATATTGAACTTTATGCAGGCTCTTTTATAGTCCTATTCACTCCGGATTCATCCCTATATATCTGCCATATATAACTTTTTCATGCAAGATTGAGTCCTAAATTCAGTAACTTGATAATCATTTATGTATGTAGTAAACTTGTTAAACTAATAGATTGACGTCGTGGTGAACTTTGATGTCACTATCTAAATCAAATGAAATATTTCCACATCAGATGTCTAAAGCTACAAAGACTTCTAGCTATATTTCAGAAGTTCTGAATGCTGGCTTGCTTGGTCCCCTATTTAAGGTTTCTTTCTATAAAACATGTTTACGCATTATCTTCTTTGCAAATGAATTGAATTCCATAGTTTACTATACTAAAACTGAAATTAATGAGCACTAAACACCGTTACACTTCTATAGAAAGGCTTAAGCCATTCATTTCATTATCTTGTGCACTTTTCAGTAATTTCCTGTCATTGGTTTCAAGTTTCAGGTTTCTGGAATTTTCTTCAACCACTTGGTAAGGCTCAGCCATTTGCACTCGATATTTGGGTGACATGCTCAACGCACTCCGAACACCTTGTCTCCGCCCAAAATCTCAAAACCTGGTGAATATACTATAGGGTTGTTTTCATTTTTTGATTTGTCAAATAAATCAACCATTTTATGCGCGCTTTTGTATACTGCAGCATTAATTTGGTCATTTTGACAAGAAAAATTGCAGAGGTTTGCCTTAATATGTGCCTGTGTGTGTGTATATATGTATGTATGGTATCCCTGTACATGATTAATCTATGCCTTAATAGTTACACTATTTTCATGTTATTTTACACTTCTGACCCTGATATGATTTTGGCAGGAAAGAATACAATGAACATAACAAGTTTTACCATCACCAGCTTATGCATTTCTTAAGAGTGGGAAGATATGGTCCAGACTTGAAAGTAAGTTTATTTTCTTCTGTGGCAAGAATATTTTTGAGATTGGAGTTTACTTTATCCAAATGTTTCTGTTTTTGCTTGTGAACACTCTGATGTCATATAATCAAGGAAGTGTGAATTGTTTCCTATAGCTCGATTTATAGTGTGAACCTAAACCTATTGTTAAGCGCAGTTTCCACTGATTCGAATTCCTAATTAGTGAGGAAGTGCATAATTTTGGGTGATTATGTTATGAAAATGTGACCTTCAAAACATCTTCTTGTGAATTAACTTGCTGCAGTGATGTTGAGATACAAATCGACTAAGGCCTCCAATTACATTATTGTTAAGGTACTGCGCCTCTCATTTTATCCCTTGGTAGAGGATCTAAGGTTTTATAAGTTGCTATTGCTGCTGATTGCATTGGATTCTCTGAAATTTTGTTGTTTATTGATTTATGGATTGCTAGTTATAACCAGTGATGACTCTGAAAACTGGTTTCTTTAATACTTTCATTGGTGAAACTTAAGATATTATCATTTATGTTGGGCAGGCAAGGTTATTGACGCACAAGATTGTAATGTAGCTGACTATAACAATTGTGTTGAATATAGTTATATGTAGTGGTGCTCATTATAATAACCCACATCTGTAATGTTCATTTAATTGCAGTAACAAGTCGACTTATGTATAACTGATGCCATGGTCATCTTATTATAGCTGAAAAGTGTTAGTTTACATGCATGTACAGGTCAATTTCACTAGGAAGCTGCAAGGATCAATGACTGAAGAGGGACATAACAAATTAGTGTCAACTGTCAAGTGTGTGTTTTGTACTCTGTCCTGATAGTTTAGGGTTTAAGTAGGTTTCTCTTAAGTACTCTATGTATGAACTATGATGTACCGTAGACATTTCAAGATATATAAAATCAGCTTTGTCATGAATTTCTGATGATGATTAAATACCATTTATTAGTATTTTCTGTGTTAATTGATACAATTAATTATAGTGCACACCATTGTTCAATCAGCTAATTGGCTTTTTCACACCGTTTAAATGAAATGGTGCCAACCATTGGAGCTGACAGCACAACCTAAGACATGGGAAAAAGCAAAGTCATGATTTGACTCCCAAACTCCTTTAATTGTGAAACCCAGCCACCGTTCTATTTTTGGTGTTCTATAGGGCAGTAGAAACTGCAATTGTGGGCACAGATAGTTTTTGGTGGCTGCATAGTGGCTAATGATGAAATTGGTGGCTATTGTGGGCAATTGTCACCCTTAAATGATGGTGTCCTATAGTATGTATTGTAGTAGTGAGAACTCGATCATAAGTAGAAATGTAGAATAGTTTCTTTCTTTTCATACCCATTTCCATACAATATGTATTTTGTATAACAGTTTTCAAATTTAATATATGACATGCATTCATTTCCAATTTTTTTTTTTACGAAATTATGTATGTGGTTATTTATTTTTCAACTTTTTGTAAGCATTTTGCTACTGTAACACCCTTTTCTCTCTCCCCTTTTCATGTAAAGGAGGGTACGTAGTTTGAGAGATAACATGTTTGGGTTAAGGGCTATGGTGCTTCTATATATTAAGAAGCACTTGCATGTACTTGGGAAGTTGGGATCTAGTTTTTGTGCTGAAATTGCTATTCAATTCTAAAAACATATATACAAGTTTTTCTGTTTTTGTGAAAAATACAAAAACACTAAATTAAAAGTATATACCTCGATTACCGATAGCTTTTTGTAGTATGTATTTTCTTTGTATACTTTGATCGAAGCTACAATATTTTTTATTTTTTTTATTTTGTCAAGAGAAGCTACAATATTTAAGTATTTAACTATGACAAACACTACTAAAAACACTTTGAGTATCTAAATCACAACGCTTTTGATCCAATTTCATTGACTGAATAAAATAAGGTCGGAAGAACACTACCGTTACAGCCTAAGTCTATATACTAAAATTTAATTAAAACTATAATTAAGGGATTAATTGGTTGTAAATAATGTACAGCTGCGTAAGCTAGGGCGGCTGTCGTTGGAAGAGAGTGGTTGTGTCCGTTTGTGGTTTTGGAAGGATTACGGGATAATATATAATTTGATCATTTGGACAAAAGAGAGAACAAACAATTAATTCAAAAATTAAGCAAAGGCATCTCGATGACTTGGAGAAACATGCAGTTTCCTTAAGGTTGACTGTTAAGGCACATCTTAACTCAATTTCGCCGAATGGTATGTGAAACATTTTGGATATGATATTTTTTTGGAAGGCTCTAGTAATTTTTAACTTTGATTGTTTTTCAATCAGATGGTTTATTTTATAATTTCTCTTTTATTCACCGAGAAAAGAATTATCGTTTTCGATGTCTTAATCATTACAAAACTCTCATCTAAGCCATATATGCATTTTTAAGCAAACGGATGAGAAAATATGTGCTCGATAAGGACTACTTTATCGAAATAAAAAGAATATATATAACTCGCAAATTAAATATAAAAAGAAATTCTTTATTGTGACCGTTAACTCATCATGAGGACAATTTTCTCTTCAACAAGAAAATGAAAGGGAAATTGCTAGCTTTTAATTAACTCGTAACGTGTAATGTCTGGCTTCCTTGAATGATTTGTGATCTTTGTCATTTTTCTAACATGAAAACAAGATTAGTTGCGTACATGTACGTGTCATGATGCACGTATTAGAATTTGACCTAGCTAGCTAATTTAATTAGAATCGTCACAAAAGTATTCCCGTTCAAGTTTTAATCAAAGAAAGAGCTCGTTCGAGATTCTTGGCCTTCATGTCAATAAACTCCTTAGCAGTAACAGAACGATAACGAGCAACGATTTGTCCCGAATCACCCAAAGACCTGGAAAGAAGAGGCGAGACTACGAAATCCGAAGGCGGGCCGTAGAAGTATGCCACCGAGAAGCGTTGGACCGGGTTCACCACTACACGATGAAGAACGCTAACAAATCGGCCGTTGGATAAGATGTGTAGGAAGTCACCTAGGTTAACGGTAAGTGTACCGCGTACGGGTTGCACCGAAATCCATCCCACGTCATCTCTGAAGATTTGGAGGCCGCTGGTCTGAGCTTGGAGTATGGTTATCAGGGAAGTGTCCGTATGTTGTGCTAGACCCATGGCTCGGTTGGGGTCGGGGCAGGGAGGGTAATAGTTTAGCTGCAAAGCAGTGCCGGGAGTAGTGGCTTCGTGACCAGAGTAGTGATCGTTCTTAAGCCAATTCAGCTGCTGAGAATTAATGTCCAAGGATTTGAGGATAGTGTGGATTAGTTGCTCGATCAATGCCTTCATTTGCTTCTGATAATCATCCATCGTCTCACTGCAAAAAAGAACAGAAAATAATTGAGTTAATTAATTAATTAATTAAAGATAATGATGAATATGGGGTACCTACGTAATTCTGAAAGTTACGTAATGTCATGATTTTACCTAGCATTTTCTAGATCGAGCACTTTCGGTAGAAGTTTGGTCGTTATTAGGTGTACGTGTCCTGAGAATGATTTGAGTTTGGGGCTTTGTTTTCATACCAAGTGACTTTGACCCAATGTACTACATCTCTAAATACAAAATTACAAAAAAAACAACAAGTGATAAAATTGTTCCCCACATCACTTAGTATGTGACAAATATTTACTTCACATGCGAGCTAGTGATCGAAGAATCTAAACCTAACTTTTAAGGGTATAAAAACAGTGAGAGTGGGGATTTACGGTTTAGCTCTTCTGTTGGTGTTGGTAGATAGCAAAACACGATAACTAAACCCTAAATTCAAGTGATAAACGAAATTAAAAAATATATATGTATATTTATATATATAACATTGATCACGTTAAGTAATACTCCGTTAGATACACCACCTAGTTTTGTCATACTTTATATTCGATATAAAAAATAATCATAAAAAGAAAAATAAATAGTAAATCACATTTGCAATGTAACCACTTCCCAATCGATCTCCTCATCTTTATTGTTTTTTCTTTCTAAATTAGATACTTTTTAATGAGAGAAACCTAATGGTAAGTTTAGCAGGCGGAAAATTCAGAATGGAAAATGCTCTCCCTTGTAGGTGTCAATGTATATATGTAGACTGATCTATTAAGGTCCTACACTCCTACGTACATACATTTTCAGTTGGCTCTCTCAGATTAATTCAGTACCTTTCAGGCTTTCGGTTGGTATTAACTTAAAAGAGGTAGCACTTGGGTATTAAAAAAAAATCCTCATTAACCGGCCAAATATATACACATGACCCTCAAAAGCAAGAGTTTTGCTCAAAGTTGCTTGGAAAAAAAAAAATCTCAGATAAAAAGCATGATGTATATATATATATGCAGGCAGCTTTAAGAGTTCGTCATTTTCCCTACGTGCATGGAAGTACAAATACTTACCTAAACTCTTCAAAGTCATGGGGCCAAAGTTGCTTAGCATGATCGGTTGCAGAGCCCATGATAGTAAACCCCTCATGCCACATATGCTTGGGGAAGAACGGTGAAATCATAGCCCGGCCGTATCCGGTGGCCCCACCGGGAGAACGCAGTGCCTTCAATTTCCGGTCAACGGGGAGAGAAAACAATCTCTGAGTCTCGGATTCCACCTCCTCCATAAGCTCTGTTGGAATGCCATGACCCGTCAACTGAAAAACACCCCATTTCTCAGATGCCTCGGTTATGAGTTCCGGGGCATTTGGATCCCTGAGGTCGATGACGGGTACGGAGAAACAAGAGTTAGTAGTACCGGAGTGGACGCCGGGTGGACGCCGATATTCATCATCGGATTCGGACCATACATGGGATTCAGGTACCGTTTGAATTGAGCCAAAGTCAAGGGGGATGATATGATTTCTTGAGGAGTCTGATAGAGCACCCATGGGAGAAATTGGAAACGTACAAAGTGAGCAAAAGAAAAAAAAGAGATCAGGGTTCAATGAGAGTGTCTTTGCATGTGTTATGATTTGAGAGATAAAACACATACATATGAGAAAAAAGTAATGTACATATGTATATGGGATTTGAGAGCTAAATGGAGATAGACAGCTAGTGCAGTCCTAAGTTTGATGCTAAATACGAGAGGAGAGATATATATATAGAGAGGGAGAGAGAGAGAGTTGGGAGTTTAGAGCTCTTGGTCACCGTTGGAATCAAGATCAAATGGTTGCCATTCAAACTTAGTTCAAATCTCAAATTGGGACTGACTTGGATATGTAGTCTATTATAGATTTTGATCCAATCGGATGATAACTATAAACTTTTCACGGGGACCAAGAGTTGATAACATATTCTGTATTGAGATACGATATATGAAGAAGTATTTTTGAGTGACTGTCAAACCACGTGAGTATGTTCACGCTGAAAAGTATCTCAACATAAAGATCACGTACTATGTGTACGAGTCTAGTGGTATTACTTGACATATTTACTATGTGGATGGATGAAAATTCGATGGTCAATAGGGGAAGAATGGTTATTTTCTAGGGTAAATTTCTAGCTTAGGCAACAGTTTGGAATAGTGGATCTTAGAAACTAGCCGTAAATGTCTTTCTTAACAATTATTGTACTACTACATGTGGGTGTGCTGCGTGCATAGAATTGAAAAAAAAACAAAACTTGATTGGAGGGGGTGATATTATTATTTAAGGTACAATAAAAAAGATGGGTACAGTAGGGCAAGGACGGCTGTTTTGGATGATTAGTGTCGTTTGCGATTTTGGTTGGAGGGATCATGGGGGAAGATATAATATGTTGGTGAAAGAGACGAAAGAAAGAACAAGCTAGCTAGAAATTATTACAATTCCATTTTATATTTTTGGTCGACATTATTTAGAATTCATTGGATTCAACAAGCCAATTATACTATTTTCTGATCAGAAACCAGAATGAGGAACAGGTTAACTACTCATGGTTCCATACATGATAAGGGAAACGGTCGAGAAAATTAATAGTATTTTCTTTTTTGCTTTTGAAATGGACAATATAGGGGGCATGCTTCGTCCAACTTGTCCAGAACTGGAAAATATAATTTACTAAATTAGGATATTTATCTTCATGAACAAGTTGCGTAGAGGTATATATATATATACAGTGTGAGAATGTGGAGTTTTGTCTCACATTGGAGAATAGAGACTTTGCAGATGTGTTTATAAGGATTTTGGCCTCTTTAACCATTGTCAATTTATTTTGGTTGTGACGCCTAGATTACTTCGATCAACATGATATTAAAGCTGCAGGTTCGCCTACGTGTGAAGCCGAGTGGCCACACGTGCTCCATGTCATCCTATATCTGACGGCTGAGATCAAAACTTCGCACCTTAAAAAGTAAGAACCTCCGCACCTGAGAATCATTATATATATAGAGTTTCATGTCGATCAGTAAGCCAGAGCACATATGCATGGTTGTTCGCTTCTAGCCCCAAAAAACAGAAGCAAGCAATAAGCCAAAGCTCTTGCATGCATGGTACGTTGTTCCAAGCTAGCTAGCCCCATAAAAAGAGTAAATATATTCTAATTTTGGAATTATTTCACAATTCGGAAATAGTATTTAATTTCTAGTGTAAATGTGAGGTATTTCTATATGTTAGACTTGAGAGTTGGAACCCTCTATTCGAAAATATTGACAATCGTAAATCATTAGATTAGTTGATATTTTTGTTGGCAGGAGCTGCATATGATTAGAATCTACGATAAATTTAGAAATGGAGGTTTTTTTTTTGTTGCTATTGTGCATAATTGATTTATTCGATCTTGTGTAAACACTTTGTGCATGTCACGATAAATAACTTTGATTGAGCTGTACTAAAATTGATTATATACTGATCAATTGATCATCACCTACTACAGGGACGTACTATTGAGCTCATAACAAGACATTGTGAATTTCCCCCCACCCAAACAACAAGACATTCCTGAATCCCACATTCCCACCCCATCTGTTGTTGTACATCTAGGTCACCATTCACTTTCGAAACCGTCAACAATCAAGGGCTTGCAGCCGGCCGAACGAACGACTGAAACAAGCACATCGATTGCTAGAGTATCCGACTTAAAATTAATTAATCGATAATGAAAGAAGATACATACAAAATGTACTCTAGCTACGTTATCAATGAATAAAACTATGAATTTCCAATGTGAGATTCGGCATTGACTCTAAACATTTAACAGGATGATAAACCCTAGCCAGAAGAAGCATGGAACTTCTGTACGTCCTACATATCAACAGTACGTACTCGATTTGCCGACAAGAAGAACTCTTCGTGATATGAGAAGATCATTGACATTGATGCTAGCTATTGGATGTGGCAAAACCTTCAACTACACGTAGTCGATATTGTTAGTGCCCATTTGCTTTTTGGGTTTTGATAAAGGTGGAAAGGTTATATGTCCCTAGCTTGTTGACCAAAATTTGCAAAACTCAAATTATGTTTAGCACGTACCAATGATCTCATTGAATTGTGAAGCTCAAGTGGGTGACAAATTATGAAGGAAGAGAACTTTGTTTATTTGAGTGCATTTTCGAGGGAGTGAATCATTAATCGTATATGCCTATTCGATCATACTTTTAATTCAACGACTGCCCATTTCATTAATTGATCGCTAAACTAGAAGTGCAATTCCGATCCATTTTATTGGAGCCGGCCGATTCTTTTGAATTTTGTCACTCACACACGAAGAGACAATCTCATATTTCCATATGTACTCATTACATGTGAATCATAAGGTATAATGAAATTACTATCTAGCTATTATAAAACATAGTGAGACACTGAGACTTTTATTACGAAAGTGATTATCTGTTTCTTCTTTAAAAAAATGATTATCTGTTTTAATATCAATGTGGATGAATTTTTGAATTTATCATCAATTACTGAACTTTTTTTTTGCTACATTGACCTAACATAATTCTCTACTCTCTCCCTCACCACTTCGGCTAATCCTATTATATTAATTACTAAACTCATCTAAGAAATATATTAATTAATGAAAAACTTCTAAAGAAAATCAAGACATTTACGTACACCTAGGCATCGCTTCGTCGGTAGTAACCCTAAACGTCAATGACACTTTGTCAATCAATGAATTTTTTTGTATTCTTATATAACTCTTTTTTTTTTTTTGAAAAAAAATGATTTAGATTTTAGTCGAGCTAAGAGCTACGCTTAACCTCATGTTCATATTATTATTATTATTAGAAAAAAAAAATACAGTGGGAGGGTATACATTTTTTTAGGTTTCAATCATATGAAGAAATTTTACCTAAGCAAAATTCATGATGGAAAATATGAATTTTGGAAACTTTCTTTTATGATTAGGACATCCCTAGCTTAAAAAATCTTGTAGGCTAGCTTGCAATAGAAGTAACGGGGGATCCCAATATATATATATGAGAAACCAAAAAAGTCCATATATATGGTCAATGTCTGCAGACCATAGTCATCATTTGTGATTATTAACCTTTGATTAATTTTGAGATAATCAAGTAATAAGTTTTGGCCTTTTGGGTGGTTCTCCTTAATTATATAGTGTTTGGCGGCAATGAAAGCAATCCCTTCACCAATATATATTAGAGTATCTTTAGCGATGCTAATTATTTTTTAACTTAATTTTACTTAATTTTAGTTGAAGTAGCTAAAAAGCTATTTTGGCCCCAATTTGAAAATATGTATGCACTAATGTTCTCTACTTTAGCTAATATTGAATTTAAATTACTTTTTTAATGAATAAAAAATAAGATAGAGAGTCTGTTAAAGATGCTCTTACTTTTTGAAGACGAAAAACACAAAGGAGAAAGAAAGACAAGAGACGAGGAAGACGTTTACCTGGAGGTTTGGAATTTGAACGTATTTGTCCGTTGGAGGAGATAGTGAGCCTCTCAAATTTCTCTCTCCTCTCCCAGATTTGGAGAGCCTAGTAGCGAAAACTATTTTGGTGAGCATTATAGCGAGTATTTTGCAGACGTGATTTGCCTCTTTTCCGCCTTTCACGCTCGCTAAAATAGCGTAGGAGTGAATATGGCGAGGCCGCTGTAGATGCTCTAAGATAGAGAGTCTGTTAAAGATGTTCTTATTAATGAAGTCAACTGCTGAAATGGAATCGTGTATCCCATAATCAAGGAAATGTGACACTAATTTAATTCATATATATCTAAATGACTTTGAAACAAATTAAAATTTGCACAAGGAAGGAAGAAATCCATATGAACTGTAAAAATGGGCCTAGCTTGATGGGAGAACTTTAACGTACCATCTGAAAAGAAGTTCCATGCTTGAAATGCCTTAATCAAACCCATGCCAATATTAAGAAATCTGATCCTAACTAGAGTCAAAATCCTATCTGTGCCTTCGCGCTTAATGCATTCAGTTCAAACATACTAGAATTTACCAAACCAAGAATGATAACCACCATTTCCCTACACCACTGAACTTTTTACCCCCTAATGCACTAGGTTGAACAGCCTTGCCATTCCTCTCACTGATGAAGATAATGAATCACCAATCATTCAAGACTGCATGTTCTGTAACAACATAAGGTTTTAAGGGTTCTCTGCTTCAAAAAGTAAAATCATATATATGAATAGCAAATCTTGCATCAATTAATTTCCCACTGCAGGCAGAAAAGTTAAACAATTATCTGAATCTATAGGTTTTGGAACATGAAGAGATCCGTCTCCATTATCATCTTCTGCAATTCACCATTTTTATCAACATCCATTGCCAAAATGATCAATTACTTATAAAACAAGAAAATGAAGAAACCACTCATTAGCCTCGGAGGCTTAATTGGGCCTTGGCAGAGCGACTTCTATTATTATTTTTTTAATTAACATCTGAAACACTAACAGATTTTCTCTTTTATTTTGAAGGCAATAAAAAGTTTCATTAATAACCCAGGTTCATAATCTTCTGAAAGCACTAATTTCCGAGTTCTTAACCCAAGAAGCACTTGAAAGGATTCTGATTCTTCAACCTAAAAAACTACTTTTCTTCTTCTTTTTTTTAATCTTTAGGGAGGAGAGTTTGGAGGACCTCATCAACATTACCACAATGTTGATGACTTCGTATTTCAATCAAACCCACTTCTAAAGAGAAGAAAACACACCACTAGATGGACGGCTAGTTCTGCTAGTTTTAGTCGTAAATTATCTCAAAGATACCCTTAGTTAATTGTTACTCACTACCGTTATCCATCGATCTATAATCTGGAAATGATTTTGGTTGTTGGTTTCCTGAATGAAACCAAGTTATCACTCGATTTGACATTTAGAATGCTTGATTTATGCCAAGGAAAATCATTTCAATTTTGCAAGCTTGGAATGAAGATCTGTTATAACCTGTAATGGTGACAGTAGTGGTTCAACCAAAGACTCTAAAGGAAATTCAAAATTATAGGATTGAAAGTGTATAAATTAGAAACACTGAGACCAAATTGGAATATTAGACAACTACAAAGGTGAAAATTTTACTGTATCCTAGAATTTGAAAAATGAAAACTCATGAACATCACAGTTCATTTTTCTCTTTAGAACCGGGCTCTGTTGCTTGAACTGGGTTTCTTGTATCTTTGGCTAAATTGCTGCCCTGATGGCCACCTACAACCAGTAACCAGTAGTCAATGACACAATACTGAAAAACAAAAATGAAGGCATTGAATGATCACAGTCAAAGTTGCTTATACAACAAGTCATCACAAAAATCGTAGAAATTATTTACCAAATCACACATAACTTTAAACTATCTGTCTAAAACCAAATTTGATAGTAAACTTCTGTTGCTGGATCATGAATAAACAAGAAGGCTAATGTTGTGGGTGAAGGAAATCATTGATCCTCTGTACCAAACTCAAACATCCAACTAGAGATACACACAACCCTAATGGAAACCATAAAACCAAAAGAAGAATAAGTTTGAAGATCACCTGCTGGTGTCAATATCCGATCAGCAAAACCCACTCCAGGACTTGAATTTCCAGGGATAGATAGCCTCCCACGGTACTCTCGTACAAATCCTACGTTACTTGCTGTACCAGTTTCAACCTCTCCACTAGGCATGTGACTTTCACTACCCGGCTTCACAGTAGGTTTTAGTGAGTAGGTTGTTGACCAAGATCCTCCATTTGATCCAGCTAAGGCCATTATAACATCTGCCTGAAAAGTACAGTGACCACAAAAATGTCATGTAAAATAATTAGAAACAGGGAAATGAAAAAAATATGAGCTCGAAGAAAGCTGCTGATATAGAACAGATCGTGACGAAAAGTAGGAGATTGAATTGTCTTTGTTTGTGCTACATCACCATTGCTCAATCTGAGTAAATCTAAATGAGCATAAATCAAGACATCAGAGACTTGATAACATGAGTTGAACCACTCAAATTCAAAAGCCTTTAAGCCTTTGAATCTTCAATCAAACCAAACTAGAGCAATTCCTCCCTATCTCCCTTTTCCCAGTCTTCTCAATCTGGGATTTAATCTCATATGGATCTCAAGAAAAGACAAATAAAGGGAAAACACTAACTCTGAAACTCATCATAGAAGCCAATAGGACTTAATGATCAACAATAGATAACCGTACAAGAAAACCGCTGCTGAATGTATTAAGTAAAACACTAATGCTCCACCTCGGAATGAGTAAACACAAAAATGAAGAACTTCACTACAGAAAATGAAAATGATGTAGAAATGAACTTCCTCACACCAGACATGAATTGTTTGACTCACTATGATATACCGACACATGACTATATGAGACTCACTTTTTGATATAGTTTTCCTTTGTTACACTTACCTACCACATAACCAATAAAAACACTTCAAATCTGGCAGTGAAGTGCATATAGCTCACTTTTGGTAATGAAGTGTGGAGAGGCGTCTTACATGTTTAACATAATAACAGGGAATCTAAAAACGTATCACGTTTTACTGCCAACAACGATATAATTGATGATAGTTTGACTATCCACATCACTTAATAAGTAATAACCAGGACAAATGAAACTGCAAGTAGCAAACCTGACCACAATAACAAGCAAAACCAGGCAACACCAAGAATAATGCAAGTAGCAAACCTAACCGCATTAACAGGCGAAACCAGTACAAATGAGAATGAAATTCTCGCAACATCATTGCAGACACCCCGCTAACCTGAGAGAGCATTCATATATCTGTTTTATATTCATTCATGAAGGCACTACTAATGGGTTGAAGAACCTATCAACAGGGCTTGGGGCCAAAGAGCAGACAAATACTAAAGAGATAGGCCATGCATTAGTATGAATTTTTTTTAGGTACTTCTAGTGATAAACTCATCAGCCTCAATTATTGAGAACATGATATAGAAAGCAACTTGCCCCATTTTTTAAATTTTCAACTAGAAAATTTCTCAACAGAAAGGGGAACAATGAGAGTCCCCCAATATCTTCAAATAGTACCTGGTTTCTGCTAGCTAGGAATTCTATATAAACAAAATCCACTGTTTTATTTTCTAACGTCTAAATTCTGAAAAAAAAAAATAAAGCTGAAGAAAAAGTTAAGAAAGTTTGATGGCGTATCAGGTATGCATTGCTTTAAACCCTCAAGGTGCACATTGCAGACTGTATAATGAGTAGGACTAGACAGAAAAATCACAAGGCAAATCCACACTCTCTAGAAATATATTGCTAAGCCTATAAGCTTATATCAGACAACATTGATTCTGCAATTCTTCAGACAAGACCAGTTGATCTTATCTGAACACAATCATGAATCATGACGTGAGTCAGCCAATGTTGATATCAATCAAATATATTCTTCACAAAGCTTGTTTATAGTTTTCTTCAAATGCATATAAAATCATAACAACAAGATACTGAGCAAACATATATATATAAAAAAAGAAAATACAAAAGGGGCGCTGTCTTTGCTAGAATTAAAGAATAAGAGAGAAAACCTTGTTTGGATGGACATCATCAAAAACATGAGCTTGACCGCCATAAAATATGGTCATCTGCCGGTTAGCAGATGTAAATCCATGTCGACTGCCATAACAATAGAAAAAGAAAATTACAGCATCAAGTTCCTTACTTCAAAAAGAAGAAACGAAAGAAAAAAAAAAGAGAAGAGGATGTACTGTGCAATAAGATTGACCTTGGAGTCAAAGGTTCTGGCTCTAAAGTATTAGTCCCAGATTTCTGCCTGCTGCCGCTTGGCAGCACCACAGATGAGTTTCTATCAGAAGAACCACCGCTAGCATTGATGGAACTCAAAATTCCTGGCCCTTTAATTCCAGTTCTAGACCCCTCATCAGCAGCTGATTGAGAGATATTATTTGGACCTGCATTTGCATCCCTAATTCTGTTTGAAGGTAATTGATGAACGAAGGGTACAAAATGACCTCCTCGTGGAGGGTATTGCACTGCAGCACCCAAATTCATGGGAGTAGATCGTTCCCACTTGGAAATATTGGTATCAACTCTACCACCATGTGGAGTCTGAAATATAAGATTAGCAGAAGTTGGCCTCATTGGCTGGGTAGCAAAGACTGCTTCATCGTCAATGGACCTTCTAGGTCGTTCTCCCCCAGTTCCATTTCGAAACATCTGAATTTCAGGATAACTACCAAGCATTAGATCAGGCAACCATAGACAGGTTCTTTGGCTTATGCAAGCATAGAAGAAAAACATCGTATCATGTGAACTCCTACCTTCATCAAATGTGAGCTCTCAAGGGAGTCAGGACCCGTATGAGGGATCCCATCTCTGGACGAACCCATAAATGTAGAGTCTGAATTACTTCTCTTACTTCCCAGTAGCCTGTTACTTATCTCAGGCCCAGAAATATCGCTCCTCATACCATAAAATGGAACCCCCTCGAGATGATTTCCGGCCTGTCTTTCTATTTAATATAATGAGACAACAAATCAAAGTCAGAAGTTAAGTGTACAGAATGTCCATCTCAGAAAGAATAAGCTTATCAGATATGTTGATGTATCAGCAATGCAATCATAACAGTAAGCTTCAAAAATGCTAGTTAGTGTCCACTCATTGGACTCACAGACAAAAAAGCCATATACTTCATCGTAAATAAATGCTCCTCATAACGAGGTGCTTACTAAATCTCAATCATATGTTTGATAACTGCTCTCAACTTTCCCCATTCCTCACAAAACAATCAAAATCAAAACCATGGCAATATGTAGACAAATCAAGTGAGTATCATGTTCTGCAGACCTAATTCCAAATGCTCCAACAAGAAGAGTCCAAAAATGCGAAGTGAAAAGTTTGCCATTGATTCAACACATCCATAGAACAACAAGAGCTGCCAAACTCCTTACTGACCTCACTAACTAGTCCATAACATGATCATAAACCAACCCCATCTTTCTTATTTACATGTAAACACTCATTACTCACTCACATGATAAAGTTCCAAACTTCCTCTAACCCCCAAATACCAAAAAGAAAGAACCTTTTGTTTCAGTTGATTTAACCCTCCCCCCAGAAAAAGAAAAAAAGATGGGGTTTTTTTTTTTGCATATGTGAAGAAAAAGGAAGAGTCTTTGTTAGAAATGAGGAGTGACTGACCGGAACCCAGATCAGAGGTGGTGGAGATGGGCCCACGGCCGCCGCCGGAAGAAGCCCCAAGTGAAGCAGAAGCCGAGGGAGAGGCCTCAGTGAGCCTGGAATCTGAGCCCTTTGGGACCAAAACGACAGGCGAATCAGTAGAAGGCTTCATACCCAGAAAGTCATGAAACATTGGCTTCACTAATTGCTCCTCTTCTTGCTTCAGTTTGTGCTGCTTTTGGCTACTGGCATTGTTGCTGGGCTGAGCCATTATCAGTACGGCCATTTCAGACCCATAATACCACTCTGCAGTGTGGGGTGGGGTGTAAAGAGAGCGCGATTTTCAGGAAAGGGTAAAAAGAGAGAGAGCCATTAAAAAGCAAAAGGTTCTTGGGGAAGTGAGAGACTTGGGCTTTTTAATTTTCCTCAGATTTCTCTCTCTCTCTCTCTCTCTCTCTCTCTCTCTCTCTCTGATTAAATGCTGTGTTGTTTGGTTCTCTGAGTCTGAGAGAATATATGTTGGGGGTTGGAAGGTGTGTTTTTTTTTTCTGGCAATTATTTTTGTTGTTTGCATTGAGTGAGTGAGAGAGAGAGGTATAGAATACAAGGGAGGGTTGCTTGTGTCTGCGTGTAAGCACTAACGTGGCTCACTGACACTGCCTAAGTGCCTAGTGCCTACTTCTTTTTCATGCCTATTTGATGGAAGAATCCCATTTGAAATTTTTGGTATGAAGCCATGATTTTGAGTTTTTAACCGATCACGGGTTTTAATCAATCTCCTTGAATTTCATGTTTGTTGTTTAAAGTTTATTGCTTTTACCTATCTTATTCACAAATAAAAATTTATAAATTTATATCCCGTTTAAGGTTTATTCACTTCATTATCAACAAACACAAAGTTACAAGGTCTTTAAATCTCTTTAAAAAGTCGTATAAACTATTTGTTGATTGGAGCTTATAGTTTTATTTTATTTTTAGCCATTTCTTGTCACTAGAGCTAAAACTAAGAATACGCATCCTAGTATGTATCATTGTCAAAATAACATATTATTTGCACCAAAACAATACGCCATCTAGCAACCCCCAACAAATATTTAGAATCTCATCAAATTTTCTCATATCCAAACCTTTTGCTCTCCATCAAAGATAGGGTGATAGCTAATATGTACAATAACCAGAAAATATTAGATAAAAAATTTGAGTGGAACGTGAGTTAGTTTTCCATTTTGTTTAGAATTAATTATATAAATGAGATTAGAACTTGAAACCTCAACCGGGCGTAAAAGTACATGACTCTTGGTCTCGGTGAAAAATAATGCGGTGAAAGTAAATTGGCGGAGAGGAAGGAGAATAATGAAGCCCAGAATCTCTGCACCCACCATAACCTATCAGCAGAGCAGATGCAGATGCAGATGCTCTCTCTTACTTGTACCAAAAAAACCAATGCCGTCGTTTTCCGACTTGGGGCATCGTGCAAAGCTCTCCAACCCAACCCAAACCCGTTCCTCGTTTCTTGCCCAACTCACTCAAAGATTCATCATTTGAAAATCAAGTAATTAACCATTAAAACACATTATCAATATAAAAATAAACCCTCCAAGTGTCAAGTGGCAATTTGAGCTGGTGACTGGTGAGGTGACTCATAGATGGGACTCATCAAGTACCCAAGCACAACCTGCAACTCTGCATTCATGTCTATCTTATGTCACAGAAGGAACTGTAGCCTATAGTGGAGGATACACCCCAAGGCTTTTTACCCAATGAGGAGAATGAGGAAATGGGTTCTGGAGATTTTGTTATTATCTTTGGGAAAAATGGGGTGAACTGAAAGTGCATTATTATTATCCAACAAAAGATAAAGGCGGATCTTAAGTTCTGGTGAGAGCAAATCTAATGACAATACAGAGAAATGCAAGTGTCCATACAGGCCTTTCATCATGGATGATTGACTAGGGCAATCAAAGTAAGTGCAAAACACTGTGAATCCATTCCTACATGACCAAATTTTCAAAGGGATAAGAATGACACTTATCCAACATGTACAAACCTCTAAAACTTCTAAATACTACTAGTTTTAATGGTGAAAGAAGCTACTGCTAGAAAAATATAAGCAACCATTCCAGTGTTCCACTACACTACAACAAACTCCAAAACTGTTGCATTGCGCTTAACTCGTGTTTACCTTCCTTTCGAAGATTGCCAACCGCATCCAAAACTTGATGGTTGTAACCAAAGAACAGAGATAAAGGGTATCATTTGATGGTGGTTTTAGTTTTAATATCCTCTATTAACTGGTTGGCTATGGATACAACAGTCTCCGGTGAACTTCTACACTTGACAAGTTCTCTTGGATCTGAACAAGTTTTCAACACATTAGACATTGCTTCAGCCTTCTGAATTATTGATTTTCTCCTTGCATGAGATTCATCTCTATCTTTGACATATGTATTTGGCAACTTTCTTGAATGAGGAACAGAGGACATCATGGCGCATAGCCTTCGCGCCATTTCAGTCATTCCCTGCCTCCTTAGTTCATCATTCATGCTCTGGAAAGTAAGATACTGCGGAACTAAACCCCTCCTTATCATGTCTTCAAACTCTGACAAAGCTTCTTTAAATTTATTCATCCTGCAGAGCAAATGAATCAACATGGTGCTCGTAGCTAAATCCATATCGCATCCCCTAGTTCTCATCTCCTTGCTAACTTGAACGGCCAAATCCAATCTTCCCTCTTCACACAACATCTTCAACAAAAGATGGAAAGTAAGACGATCTGGGGTATACCCAGATTCAATCATTTTGGTATAAAGGTTCATTCCCTCCTCAATTTTTCCAGACTTTGAGAAGTACCTAAAGAAATAGTTATAGGTTGTTGGAGTTGGTACAATGCCCCTACTTATCATCATCTTAAGTATCCTACTAGCCTCTACAAGATTTCCAGCCTTGCAATAACCCTTTACCAGAGAATTGTATGTTGAAATAGTGGGACCTGATTCTAGAACCGAAAACCGTTCCATCATCCCCCACGCCTCCTTGAACCTTCCAGCTTCCCCCAATGCATCAATTATTGGATTAAACACAATTGCATTCGGCTCAATTCCTTCACTCCTCATCTCACCTACCAATTCCATTGCCACTTCAGGACGGCGCATCCGACAGTATCCTTCAACAAGCGTACCATATGTTACAACACTAGGTTTCACGCCGTCCCTCTTCATCTCCATCCAAAGCCGCTCTGCCCTTTTCAGCTTCCTCAATCGAAACCATCCATTCAACAGTATATTATAAACCCGAACTGATGGAATCCAATCTCGATGCAGCTTTCTTTTCCCATCAAAATATTCCGAAGCCACCCTCACAAGACCTTCCTTACAAAGGGAATCCAGTAAAATTTCAAACAACCTCATTTCTGATTCAGAATTGAGAAATGAGTCTAAATTACTTGCAAATTCAAAAGTCCTAACTGCTGATTGGGGCACACCTGCATAAAATGGACCACCAAAAAAATAAGGATGATGGAATCAAAAGCAAATGAAGCTGTTACATAACAATACCAAGAACAAGTCCAAGGCAAATGCATATTCAAGCCTCCTAATCCAGCAAACACGAATCTAATTTTCAGCATACAAGTAACTTCAAGCGACCCCATCTAAGTAATGCATCCAAGTTCAGATTTTTATTCAAACTATGCAGGGGACCAACATTGTGCAGAGATTACCAACTTAATAAACTCAATTCATTTTAGAACTAGCCCAATGTAAAAGTCCCAATGTCCATATAGAATTGCATATTCAGTTAAGATCATATAGTACAATCACATTGGGTTAAGCAATGTACCTGCACGAGCATACCGTCTGATCATGATCACAAATGCATCTACAGAAACCAAACCAAGTTCCTTATCTCCACCGATTCGATCGAGAATCAGAGACCACGCAAACTCAAACTCCCGCGCCTTGGCAAGCACATTGATCATGGAGGTGAAGAGCGTCGCAGAGCATCGGAACCCTGGCCGCTTCTCGGCCCAAACAAACAGCGTGTGCAGCAATTTGGGAGACGAATCAAAGTCGTCGAATACAGCTTGTAACAGACTCGGACTCGGGTCAATTCCGGTCCGGTCCAATGCGCTCTGGAGGGACGAACCGGGGGAGACGCTCGGGTCGGTGAGTAGGTTAGCGATTGTAGAGAAGTCATTTTGTGAAAATTTCGGGTCGAAATTAGGGTTCGGATTTGGGGCGGGGTATGGGCGTGGGAGAGAGGAAGGTGGTTCGGGTGGTGAGAGTGAGGGCCACTTGACAAGGGGGTTGCCAGGTACGGACAGCCATGATTGGTTGGAGAAGGATCGTAGAGAGAGAAAACAAAAGTTAGGTTTAGGGTTTGGCTTGAAGAAGATGAGAGCCAGAGAGAGAAAATGGCGGGGTTTATGCGAGGGCATAACAAGAAGAGAGAAGATGACCGCCGAACAACTGTGAGACTTTGACTGAGCTCCAAATTTGTTCCTTCAGAAGTGAAGTTCCTAAAATACCCCTTTCGTCAATTGGCTGCTTAAAATAATAGCAGGCCGGAAAGTGTGAGCAACTGAGCAATAATAACACAGTGAGTGTCGAGCAATCAAGCATGGCTTGCATGCACTTCACTAACGCCATGTCGTTCCGGCCAGAGCAATTCTCCGGCGCCGGCGTCCAAAATTACCAGAAGCCCACTAAGTTTCTTCCCAGAAGGAAGTCGGTCTCGGTCTCCTGCGCCGGCAGTTCGCCGGAATTGGCTCCGAGTCAGCCCGAAATCGAGCTCGAATTCATAGCGGTACAAACTACACACATTCAATTAAACCGTAGAAGTCTCCATTTTATGTTCATGTAATTTGCTGCAAATTTCTGAGAATTTTTTGTATTTCGTTGGTGGTGGATTTAGCCGAAGCCGGCGAACGACGGGTCGTATCCGGTGGAGAAGGCGACGGCGATTAGTGGAGAGAAGCTACTGAGGAGCATAATGTCGGATAACAAGATCGAGCTCTACGCCACGTATGTGAGTGCTTCACTGGTCAATATTTAACCACCTCACTTTGCATACCGCGCACTTTAGTCATTTCCCATAAAGAGTTTCTACAGTACGCTTGCGGTGTCGGACCGTTTTTGGGCCTTTCGAATGTGGCCCAATGACATGTCCAATGAAATATGCTATGCCTGCTGGGCCTGCCAGACCAAAAAATACCACAAGCACATAAAAGAGAAGTATCTTAATGATACACATTGTAATGAAAGCTTTTAATAAGCTACTTAGAGTATGATATGAGTCTGATTAATATACTTATCTGGCAGTGACAAGAAAATTACATGTTTAGCACTAATATTTACATATGATACCTATAATTTATGTCCAAATTTATGAAACACCACTGATTGAATGCTTTAAAAGGGGTATTGCTATTTTGAATAGGGAAAACTGATGAACTGTGGAGGTGGTGGAAGCTGTGGGACTTGCATTGTAGAGGTATGAATATTATAACATTCGTAATCTTACGTTTCCTCTGATTTTTAGTTGAATCTTGTGTAAGGTGTAAGGTTGTGATTTTTGAGTTTTCATGTAAGGCAGGTCTAGATAGCTCAATATGATGTAAAATGAAGCCCATATGCAACTTTATTTTGTGATTGAAAATGGTAACCTTTCAAGAAAAATTGCTTTTCGAAAGAGAATGTTTCAATTTTTTGGGAAAAGATGATGAGCAGGGGGTAGCATTGTTCTTTTACTTGGTACAGAAGTTTCTGTAAGCTTCATGTTACCCTCACATGATTCACATTTATACTTTTTAAGCTTAACAAGGAATACTTTTCAAAGAATTAAGAGTCCAAATGGATTATCCGATTATTTGCTTTTTGTATTATAATACTGAGTATGGCCTATTTGTCAATGTAGCATTGAGATTAAAAGTAATTATTTTCTTTATTTTTTGGTCGAGACTCGAGAGTAATGACCGACTCTGTATCTTTTATCAGCCATAAGCAAATTGCTCTAAGTCATAATACCCTTCAGCTTCATGTGGCATCCATGTTTCTATGCAGATTATTGATGGGAAGGATCTTTTGAATGAAAGAACAAACACTGAACTCAAATATTTGAAGAAGGCAAGTCTCTCTCTGTCAAAGACACTACAGCTCGACACTTATTTCCTATTTTTATTGGGGAAAAAGATAAAAATAGAATTTCGGAAAGGCAGATAATTAGTTGTAATGTGCTAGGACAAGAGACACTTCAGTTCATCTTTTACATGTGAAGTTTGAGTATGCTAATCTCAAGTCATGTGAATTACTTTGTATTTCCTCATTTGATGTCCATGCTCATGAAATTTCTGGTTATTTTGAAATTGCTTAAAACATACAGAAACCTGAATCTTGGAGACTTGCTTGTCAAACTATAGTGGGAAATAAAGAAAACTCTGGGAAGGTACTTTTCACAACTCTCCTTTATGTGCTATCCATTGATTTGATGCATTGACACTATTTGGTGATTGCTAATTAGTGCACTAAGGTTCCATAACCTGTTCACTAATTGTATAATCCCCATTGATCAGCAATGTTTTCCTTTCATGTTGACGTTTTAGAATTCAACGTTCTTCTATATATATTCTCCAGAGTAAAAACAATACCGGCTCTATCGGACTTCATGTAGTTTTGCTGCATTGGTTTAACTTATGTGATATTTATGCTAGGGTTACTTTTACTTGTTCATTTTCTAACAGATATCATTCTGATTTTGGGTTGCAGGTTGTGGTTCAGAGGATTCCCCAGTGGAAAAAGTAATTGAGAGCCAGGCTGAACATAATTACACCTCATGGTAACCACCTCAAAATGTTTTAGCTTGGAGCCTTGGAATGCAACTATTCTCATATAAATGTTACTGGTATTCCATTGACTTCCAGCAGAACAGAATTAGTGCTTCTGTCTAGAGGTTTGTATCACTATTACAGTACCATTTGTAGACATATATGACCATCATCTGTCACTACGAAATGTATCGTAATCCATAATCTCGAAAGGTCGATTTGAACGAGTATTTTGTACTTCAATCCTTATCTACCAGTGTCTATGGCTAGCATTAGTACTTGCTGTGAATAATTTAGAAGATTCATGAAAAAGGGTTTCGAGTTCAAATCAATATTATGTGGGGTGGAGAAGATGATAAGGGAGGAGCGGAATGGGAGTGTCTTAGGCTCTTGTAAAGTAGTGGTATTGTGACAAAAGTCCCAACTTTTTAGGTCAATTTTTGTACTCAGCTCCCTTTTTCGTTAGAAATGTTTGTATGCCATTCATCATTCAAATAATTTTAGTACTTTATTTGAACTTTTTGAAGTTACCCTTTTTTCCCATATAGATCTGTTGGGACCGCAATTCATAATTTTCTGTGTCTCTCTCCCCATTAATTCTTCATCGGGAGAATGATCACTTTGGTCACTGAACTTTGTCAGATTTGACACTTTGATCACTGAACTTGTGAAAATATCACTTTAGTCACCGAACTATTACATCGTCAATCACTTTAGTCATTACCGTTAAATCTATTCTTATACGCCGTTAAAATTAAGGGTATTTTCGTCAAATTACTATTAAACATATAAATATAAAAAAACAAGAAAAAAAAAACATTTCTTTCTCTCCCCTCTCCAACTGATCGGCACCACCTTAGACTTCCTCATCGTCCCGACCACCTCACCACCTTAGACCAACTCCGGCCACCTCTCCACCCTCTCTGTTTTTTATTTTTATTTTCTGGAATCTAAATTTGTGGTGGTGGCATGCTGCGGAGCGCGGACCTCGGTGGAGGAGAGAAAAAGAGAAATGGGTTTTGGGATTTTGGTTAGGGAAGTGGTGAAAGGGAGGACTGAGCGATTGAGCAGAGTCCATGGCCGAGAGAGAGAGAGAGAATGGGAAAGAAACAAAAAAAAAAGATGAACAATGAAGAGAGAGAGAGAGAGAGAGCGGGAAAGAAACAAAAGAAAAAAAAAAGATGAATAATGAAGAGAGAGAGAGGGAGAAGAACCAAGAAGAAGAAAACAAATAAATAAAAAATTACTTTATAGCAATTTGACCTAAATAACCTTAGAAAAAATTATTATTTACAAACTTTTAACAGAAAACACTGACAAGTGACTAAAGTGATAGACGGTGTAATAGTTCAGTGACTAAAGTGATATTTTCGCAAGTTTAGTGATCAAAGTGTCAAATCTGACAAAGTTCAGTGACCAAAGTGATCATTCTCCCTTCTTCATCTACTAAATTTGAGAAACTTCATTTCATTTGGATTTGGATTTCACTAGCGGAAAAGTTGTTGGGCCCACAACGTTATGGTGTGTAGAACTGTAGATAGAATGGACCACTGTTAAATGGGCTGGATTAGGTTTAGTGAAAAAATGAATCCCAAATATTCATGAATAATAACAAGAAAACAAGAACCCTATTTCTTAGCAACGAAAAATAAAGAACTGTGTTATGGGTGATTTTCTACATATAATAATTGTTCATATTTCTTGTTAGATAGTAGGTTTGCTTTGCTTTACGCGAGCTTAAGTTTTAATGTAACGAGTGGTATTTGTTAAGTGCAGTTTAACTTGTGAAACTAGATTATCGAACTTTATGTAGGGCATCATTTTATTTTCTTCATTTAGGGGCCCTTCATTGATTAATAAAAAAAATGATCGTTTAAGTCTTATCCCAAAAACACTATAACTTTAAAGTTTTTATTGTTTAGAGGTCAATAATTCTAAGATCACCATATTTCCTTTCACAAAGATGACAGCATGTAAACTCCCTACTCTCTAGTAAATTACTGACCATCAATTTGTTTATAGAAAAAAAAAATGTTAGATTATGCATTAGATTCAGGTAGATTGTCTCCCATAAATTCAGTATAATACTCAGCTACCCATAATTTCCTGAATGGAGAATCATTTAACCTTTTGATTAATTGGGTATCATCCATATATAACCTAAGGTTTCCATAAATTCCCAATTTCCCCACAAAAAAAAAATGAATCCTATTTTTTTTTTGGAAATCTATGAATCCTATTTAATCCATAAATATTTTACATTGAATGTGCCATTTCTACAGTTATTCAAACCAATTAATCAGAGGCTGTAACCAATTAATTAGGTATTTCTACCTGACTTGTGGGAATATTTAGTAATAAAACAACTTAAACCCTTTTCCATTTATGCTCAAATCAAAGCAATGAACCCAATGACCACAAAGTTTTTTACCAATAGATTCAGATCTAATGACTGTGAGCTAAGCCAAATTAAATTAAAAAAACATGGTACATGAACAAATTATGGAAATCTAACTTGATTGAGTTGATTCATGATAACAATCCTATTTTGGACAAAATGAGAGATCTAATATGTTTCAAGGGCGCACCTTCAGTGCACGGGGCATACAGTACCCGGGGAGGGAGATGCAATTGCAGGGGGGGTGTGGGGTAGAGATGAGATCCAAGGGTTGAAATTCTGCCACGTGCCCGAACACTTAGTGTTTTGGGTATGACAGAATTTCCCATGTTTCAAAACACAAAGAATCATATGAAATTTGTTTGACTTTTTTGTTTTTCAATTCCCTCCCTAACGAGGAAGAAACTTTTAAAAGCCACCATAATTTTGATAATTTCAAACACATACAATTTTGTACTAGTGTTGCCCCACTCTAATTGTCATCATCAATTTGTCTCTGGACATAAAAGAAAGCATCAATTTCTCTTGATCACCATATTGTCTGGTTAAATGTCTTGATCAACCATTATGAAAACCTCTTATCATAAACAAAGAAGACACGTTAGTCCAAACTTAATTGTCTACCTCTATTTAGTCAATCAAAAATATCTCAAGAAAGCATAATTTATACGAAGTTCTCACATGTGTTTGTCGCAGGATCAGGAATAATTTTTATTAGGCCAAACAAACGTTGTTTGATCTTGTAGTTTGAATTATTCTTCTCCCTATAATTAGGTCATGCAGCTTAAATTTTTGTCAACTTTACTATATACTAAGTTACTAATTAGGTTTACGTCGTTACTTCAATTATTTTTGTAAGACTCGTTCTACGACCAAAAGAAGCTCACAATACAAGCACGTGTTTCCATATCGAGAATACGTAACATTTTTATCTTCAAAACTAACGAAGTTTCACTAATGGGTTGTCTTAATGGTTTAAAACTAGGGTAACTATTTAATCAAAAAAAAATGTTGACAGTATTTACTTAGAGTAAAATAGGTTCCCGAGGTTTGATATCGTGTTAATGGCAACCGTTAAAGGTTTGCAGACGTGGTTAACGATGTGACGAAGACTACACATAAAACTGTGCTGCGTATAAGATATGGCATTCAAGGGTCCTACTTGGGAGTTGGGACAGTCTTTGCCTTTTTTATTGGCATCTAGCTTGCAACACTTGCTTATTGAGTGATAGACAGAGGAGCTTTCAAATTTTCAAAGACCCCCCAATTTTAGGGTCAGCGTGCCCTTGCTTGTGGGAGAGTCCATCATATATAAAAGAAAAAGGTTAGGATTTTATTATGTTAATCAAACGACTTATTGAGCAAAACCCATTTCGCATTATCATACTTAAATTACAATTTGTAACGATAATGAGAATGTAGTAATAAGGAAATCCATGATTCAAGGGAAAGGAGAAACCGAGGAAACAAATTCGAGTGGATTGATGGGTTTTTAGTTTTGTCGACTACAGTTAGGCGGAGGTGTATTTTTCAAGATTACACTTGCCAAATACATGATATATAGTTAATTTCATACCAATTTTCAAGTTTCTAAGCGCGCGCACCATCAGGTGAATGCAATCATTTGTAAATCGCGCGTGTTAGCTTGTGTTATGAAACTCTTTTTTATTATGGGATCCATTTGTCAAGTAAAGTGAATTTCTCAAGATGACACTTAATATTCAAATTCAAACCAATTTCTAAATCATTGAGCGCGCGAACTATTAGATGTTTGCAATGTTTTGTAATTCGCGCGTATCAACTTATGAAAAATTGAAGGTTTTCGGCGCTCACATAAAGTTTTAATTACGAAACCCTTTACTCATTTCTTTTGTGCAACCAAATTTTTGAAAATAGAAAAATCTAAAAACAAAATGATTAAAATTAAACTGACATAATAATCATACAATATTAAGACAATATTTATGTCTAGATTGATGATGAAGAGGGATGACAATATACAAAAAAAAAAAAGAATAACATTCACATAATCAAATCAAATCATTCAAAGGAATCACATGAGTTAAAGAAGGAAAATACTAGTAATTCCAAGACTATAGGCAGAAAAGACAAATATTTATTGCTTCGTTTTTTTCCTTCTTTAGACAAAAAAAATAAAATTAAAAAATATTCCAACACAAATAAATAAATAAAAATAAAAAACCCCCCCCCATAAAAATATTATTTTTTGCTTCCATTTGGAATTTACAAGTTTCAAACTATAACCTGTCCCGCTCACGCTCCTCTCTCTCTTTCTCCGCTTATATCAAACACACACACTCTCTCCTTCTCACTCACTCACTCTTTATTTCCACACAATTTTTGTCTCCGAAGCTGAGCCTCCTCATAGCTCTACTCCTCCGATAGTATAATTCGGACCGTCACCGGAGGTGTCGGAGCTCCGACCCGACAGAGTGTGCTCAGCTCCCGGACTCTCTTCACGGCCAAAAGCACAGGCGCATATCGTTCCATATATGCAGTCCATGTGTTCGAGCCTTGGCCTTCTGTTCCCCAACACCAGATTCTGACGGAAACGGCGCCGTTTTAAGGGGTGCGTGCATAGATCTGGACGCTGGCCGTTGTTGCTTCCGTTCTTCCATTTTGTTTTTTCCTTTTTTGACCATTTTTTTTTTCGCTTGTTTTGGGTTTTGAAATTGGGGTTGTTTTTTTGTCAAATGCTTTCGTTTTGGGTTTAAATTCTGTTGTGGTTTGATGTTCTGGTGTGCTGAAAGGTGAAATTGTCGAAGAAATTAGGGTTTTGGGGATGGATTTTGGGAGTTTCTTCCTTTTCTGTTTTGGTAAAGTACCTTTCTGTTTGGTTACTGAGAAAAAATGTGTCAGAGAAAAAGAGGCATTGCATAACATTTGTCCTTCATGCACTCAGAACTGGACCAATAATTAAAAACGAGAGTCAAATCTGGGCTTGGTTGTGGTGAATTCTCTCTTAATTTAAAAATAACACGGCGGCGAACTGACTGATTAAAGCTGTTGTTTTCATCCATTAGTGCAGTGCTGAGCTAAAGAACTGTAATGGTATGAGAGCCTTTTGTGTTTTCTTCATGTCAAGGCCTTGTGTGGCTTTAACTTCATGAACTGTTATGGATTTTGTCAAAGGAAAGCAGAGTAAATAGACCTTTTTTTTTTTGAGAGATTGGAAAGTGGTTCGATTGGTAATGAACTAATGATCAATGGTTTAACATGAGATTTCAACTTTTTGAATTTCTGATTCATGACCGTAAAGGGCCTCTTTTTCTGATTCTTTGGTACCTTGCATGAATTGCTTTCTGAGTTGATTTGTTATGCTTATTTGTATGGAATTACACTGTATTTGTTGTTCTCGTAATTTGACATCAACTCATTCAAAAACGTGCAGGGATTCGATGTACAGGAATTCAGTGTGAATTGATTCATTGCTCTTCTACAAGGCTTGCAAAGATGAATAAAGAAAACAGAAATGCTGCCAGAGTTGAAGAGCCTAGCGTTCGAATTACAAGAGCAAGGGCTAAAGCCTTTGGCACATCAGCAGAGGTACTTTCCTCCTCACAACCTGTTGTTAAACAAGGCCAGAAGCGAGCTCTTCGAGCAAATTCCAAAAAAGGGGCATCAGATGAGAACAAAGCTTCCATAATTTCCACCATTGGCTTGCAGCATAAAAGAAGGGCAGTGCTTAAAGATGTAACAAATTCAAATGTGGACTGGAGTGATGCATCTCAAGTTCAGGTACAGATTTCAGTTCCTGAGCTATATGTAAATTTGAATTGTCAATGAATGTTATGTTTGTCCAGAAATTTAAATTAGTGTAAACACCACACAGCCAGTATTTAAGCATAAATTAGTGTTCAAACCAACATACATCAATACATCAATACTTGTTCAGTTATTCTAACTGACGGTTGTTGGTATTGCTACTGATAGCCTGGCAAACAGGCCAGAAGAGGGCCTGCAAAGAATGTGAAGGTAGCCTCGAAACCAAAGTTAGCTGAGGATGTTCCAATGGCTCAAGACGACATAAAAACAAAGTTAGCTGAGGAACTCTCCAGAATAAGGGTGGCAGAACCATTAGAGAAGTTGGAAGTAAAAGAAGAGCCAGTACTCCAGAGCATGTGTCATGGCTTGAGACAACATGGAGGAGCAGATCTGATGCTTCCAGTACAGCATTTGATTAAATCTGCTGAGCTTCAGAGGCCTGAAAAGAAAGGTAAATTCATGTCTTCTTAGACTGCCCAACCTACACTAGCCATTCTGTATGCGTGTACTTTATAAGAGGAATACTTCCTAAGCCTAAGATGACTAAGTAAAACCTAAACATGCCTTTTGTTCCGAGCCTTCTGACTGAAAAATTGAACCTTGTTAGTGTTGAATCTCAGTTACATAGTGAAGTATATGTTTTAAAGGGGATGTGAAAAATTGAGTCAATAATGAAATGTACTTCGTTAAACAAAGAAGATTACTGCTCTGTTGCAGTAATAATCTCTAGATTACTGATTTCTGTTTTTACGTTCATATTAGCAAAGTATGATCATGTTTTGATTGGACTATGCAGAAGAAAATATGGTCTGCGAGAGATTGGGATCCTCAAACGAATTAGACATTGTGGACATTGACGCGAACTTAAAAGATCCTCAAGCGTGCAGCTTGTATGCCCCTGATATATACAGTAATATACGGCTTACAGAGGTTTGTGCTGCAGCCATTTACTACAGTATGTTGTTATTTAATTGTAATAAGATTCTTGCAAGATTCAATGATTATTTGTGTTGACAGATGAGACAAACACAAGGTTTCCAATATATAATATCTCTATATGACATAATATCCAGCTTCTAATGTGATAGGGAAAGAACAAGGACCTCTAAGCTACTAAAGTTCTGTCCTTCAGGAACATAACTGATTCTGACTTTTAGTGAAATTCTACTTCCTCAGATAGAGCGAAGACCATCAACTAATTATATGGAAAGATTGCAGCAAGATATCACTCCAAGCATGAGAGGAATTTTGATCGATTGGCTTGTGGAGGTCAGTACCCTTAGATGTACTTATCCAAATTGGTATTAAATTGCTATGATATGGCTTCCACTTGCTTGAAGGCATCCCTACTAATCTCTTCTTAAACGAGTTATTTTAAAAACCTGTACATCAGTCCGAAAGGAGTCCAACTTTTCCTCTCTAACTGAATAGAAGCCAATTTCTCTTCTTTCCCTTAGGTTTGTTGCTTACCTGATTCAAAAGAGATTTTATCCTGGTCAAGAAAATTTAATTTACTATTATTTCAAGGATACACATTTGAGTTCATATATGCTTTGCTGTTAATAACTTGAGTCTCTTTCAGGTTTCTGAAGAATATAAGCTGGTTCCCGATACACTTTACCTCACGGTGAATCTCATCGATCGCTTTCTCTCACACAACTACGTTGAAAAGCAAAGGCTCCAGCTGCTGGGAGTCACTTGCATGTTAATTGCCTCGTAAGTGCTAATTGGTGAATAGGTGGATTTTAGTAGTAGTAGTTATATATGATGAATTTTTAGGTTTATTTTTATTAAAAAAAATCCTTGTATTAACGTTAACTCAGGCTATTTGATGAAGTCATGCTTGTGGTGTGTGCACTTGCACATTTGTGTGAAATAGGAAGCAATAAGAATATTTTAGCCTTATATTGCTTGATGTGTATTTTGAATGCATATGATTGTATTGTTGATGGTATACTTATGTCTATATTCCTATATTACTGTTGGTAAAGCCTCTCTGACACCGAAGGTGTATGCATTTTGTTATGACTTGAAGGAAGTATGAAGAAATCGTTGCACCACGAGTGGAAGAATTTTGTCTCATCACCGACAATACTTACTCAAGAGAAGAGGTATGCTCTTGGCTACATGACATGCAATTATGATAGCTCTTGGTTTTGAAACACATGCTTCAAATTAAAATCTACATAGTTCTATAGTTCACATGGGCATCCCCAACATCATGCTTGAACTTTCCTCGTTTCTAATGATATCACTACTAAGATATACTGATTTGTAAAGTTCCTATTTAAATCTTGCAGGTATTAGAAATGGAGAGTGAAGTACTGAACTTCTTGCACTTCCAGCTATCTGTTCCAACCACAAAAACATTTCTTAGGTAATGCATTACCACGCTTTATCTATGTCGATCACAAAAGTCCATTTCAAATTAATTCAGCAAACCAACTAATTTTTGGGTTTCAGGAGGTTCATTCAAGCAGCACAAGCTTCTTATAAGGTATTCTAAATTGTATTTGTTGTCCCCCATTTTAACTTTATAAAAAAAGAAAGAACAATTTCAGGAACATGAGTGCTTTTTAATTAATCTTTTATGCAGGTTCCTTGTGTTGAACTGGAGTTCTTGGCAAATTATTTAGCAGAGTTAACTATTGTTGAATACGGCTTTTTGAAGTTCCTACCTTCCGTCATAGCTGCCTCTGCTGTTTTCCTTGCCAGATGGACACTTAACCAATCAGACCATCCATTGGTCTGTATTTCTGTGCTTCTCTTTGTACTTGAGGTTTTTCCTTATATTGCGATTCAAAACTGTTTGAGAATAACGTTCATGTTTACTTCTTGCAGACCCCAACTTTAGAACACTATACCTCTTACAAAACTTCAGAACTCCAAACTTCAGTTATTTTACTTGAAGAGTTGCAATTGAACACCAAGGGCTGTTGCCTGAATGCCATACGCGAGAAGTATAGACACCAGAAGGTAATGACTTTATCATAGTTTGGGTAGAATACTTAAAACATTTCATCAGTTATTGCATCTAGCAATACCTATTATACAGTAGCAGTATATCCTTCAGAAAATCTGAAGGTCCTCTTGTGCTTCTCAAAAGAACAGTAACTCCCATACAGATCAAACTAGAACCAAAAACCAGAACCCTTCACAAAATTGTGCAAAAAACAGCAAGTAAATGTTAAGTACTGCTTAGTTCTGCATCAGTGAGATTCAGTATTCTGATTTAGTTCTTCACTTGGCAGTTCAAATCCGTGGCTACTTTGACCTCTGCACAAAGGGTTGGTTCACTCTTCTAAAGGTCAACAAATTGCTGATTCTTCTTTAAGGGTTGAAGGCTCGAAGCAGTATATTTATCGGTCCGGAAAGCTCTCTACATTCGGGGCACGTTGAGGGTGATCCAGATCTCCAAATTGAAAGTTACATTAACTTTCCTTCTAACTTTATTGTCTCTCTGTCTGTCCTTTGTTGTTAAATTATCTCATTCTGGTGCTTCCAGATCTCTGTTTGTAACGTCATTTTTTAGAGTTTAGGACAGACTGATTATGTATGTGCCTTTCGGCATAATAATTTACTAAACTTCTCATCTCAGCACATGGGGAGTTTTAAGAGCAATGTGAGCTGGGTTGCAAGTTCGCAACAAGAAATGTAACTCCTCCATTGTTATTGTACCCAAAACCTACATATATGAAAAAAAAAAAAAAAAAAAGATGAAAATTCTCTATCCCATAAAACTTCAAGAGCAGACATTGACACCTTTCCTTGCTCCTTGACCGCTGTTTCAAAGGAACAAATTTTTATGGCCATAGTTCTTTCTTCATTGACACCTTTCCTAGTTCTTAGTCTTCTTACAATCTTTTATGTTGGGTTGGACGAAGTCAAGTCCAAGCGCTCTTGGATATGATTAGGCCACTCAGAATGGTTCTTATAAACGAAAGGCAATAAATTTAATCAGGTCTATAATTAATTTGATGTATAATTTGATCTGAGAAAGAAATAGCTGATCATAGCTGAGCATCAGAAAGAGAGAGATACAAGGTTACAGAGGGCAAAAAGGGAATCAGCCAATTAAGCCATTAGTACAGAAAATTGTGGAAAGTCACTGCATGACCCTCCCCAGAACCTTTCTGGGGATTACAAGATGGAAACAAGGTTACAACTGGCTGTCAAAGGACCATCACAAAAACAAAATCCCACCCCAAACTACAGCCATTTCCATACATTTCTTCCGATTCTCCCACCACCACCAAAAAAGAGAGGAAATTGAGGGAAAAGAACGCTTGGGGATAGCATATCAGTTCAAAAGTTAATTTCAGCAGGCAATTGAGGTTGCCAGAGGAGTTACCAAAACAGCAGTATTTCCAGTTACCGGCTGGAGACTAGCTGCATTCTCTAACCGTTCCCATGCTTCCTTCCGCTTCTTAGCTTCCGAGCTTTGCTTTGCTTCTTCCTCCATATATTGGGCATGGATGGAGAGGAATAGCTGATCATCCATCTCCACAAACATCTTTCTTACATTTAGGGTTAAGTTGAGTACTGCTTGGTTCCAGTGGTTATGGGCATTCTTCTCCAAGGCAGGTAAAATGATGGGCAGAATGACTTGACGGTTATGTGCAATTAAGTTGACAATGTGGTCGTTGTTCCACAAGAAAAGGGCTCTTTCAGACACCTGAAACATTTAAGATTACATAAATTGCAAATTCTTTTCAAGGGAATAAGCTTAAACCAAGTTTGAAGCAACCCAAAATGCAGATATTTTGGCCACAGTCCTATATCATGTAAATGCGAACACAATCCTCATAATCCTTTAAAGTTCCAAAAACACATGAAGCAAATCATCAATTCCTCAACAAACGTATTAGATTCTGAAAGTTCATGTAACTTGTAAGTGCAAACTCTACTTGAGCATATTCCATTGAAGGAGAAACATTATAGACATGTTGAAGGGAAAATTACCTGGAAGTGGAAACTGTTAATGCAGGATGCGATCCGGCAGAACAAAGGGACCATAACCTTCTGAAATTCCACCATGTTAACTGCCTCCAAAATCTCTTCTAACTCACCCAAGAACATCACCTCTTTCTGACTACTTGTTATTGGCCAGTATTTCAACAACCCCTTCATAACAACACTCGCCAACTTGGGCTCCTTCTCTATAAACTGTGTGACACAGTAGGACAACTGCTGAAAATACGACCCCAGATTCTTGTGCTTATGCAGAGGAATCAAAACCCTCCACAAGAATATCCTATGCTCCTCTTTCAACGGCAACGCGAACCCACTAATGATGCTCCCAAATATCTCCAGTAGCTCAGCAATCCCATTATGTCTCTCGGTCTCAAACAGAAACTTATAAAATATATTGTTTATAGACTTGCGAATGAAGGGCCTATGAACCATGAACTTCCCATAAATCCTATGCAGAATGGTCTTCAAGCAGTCTCTTTCCCTAGGGTCCTCGGAATCAAACAAGTCGAGCAGTCTCAAAATAAACGAATGGTCTACATACTTCTTTGCGATTTTCGCATCCAGACAGGAAGAAGTAACAAACTTTAGCAGTAATTCATACACAATTTGCAAATGTGGCCAAGCAGGATCAAACATTGGCTCATCATCTTCATTTTCGCCCCCACCCGAATTCGATCGATAATTAGGCGGGAAAACTCTAAATAAATTAATAGCACACATTCTACAGGTTGCGAGAATAGCAGGCTCGCTAAATTTCATGGACCCAGATGACACAAATTCCACAAGTTCAAGCAATGTCTGTCTTTTAACATCTTTCTCAATCGAATTCTTAGTTGGGTCTGTGAAATCAAATGTCACACAGCAAAGGCTCACCTTGCTAACGAAGAGGTTCATCTTCTCGGAACTGGGCACGTCCTTGAAGGGCACCAAGGGCTCGATTCCGGCCACCACGCTCGCCGGGAACACCGCCGAGGACATGCGTTTTGGGCCGTTGGGCCGCTGGGCCGGGCCCGAATTATTCCCACCATTGGATCGAGGCGTCCCGCCGCCGCCGCTGCTTAAGCCCGACGGGCCGGTCCGGGAGCTGGACCGGGGCGTGCTCGTGCGCGGCGACTCGGGCCGGTCGCCGGAGTCGCCTTTCAGCGCTTTCCGGGGGAGTCTACTGAGGAATTGCTTCAGCATTGTAGCGGAATTTGAAATATCAACCAAAGATGAAAACTTCTAGATCAAACCCATAAGGGTCAGTATGATAATTTATGGAAATTGTGAAACCCTAACCTAGATCCCTGTCATAGATCTGGGCCAAAATGTGGGATAAAGAGAAGCAATGTGGGAGATTTACTGGTCAGGGAAATGATGGAAAGGTAAAGTTTTGAAATTGACAAGGGCATTGATGAAATTTCAGATCTTGGCAATGTGGGTATCTAGATTCAGATTCTGATTCTGAACAGAGGGGAAACAATGGAAGATTAGATTTTGAAAGCAAAGTTAGATCACCAATCAAACATGAAACCTCTCAATAAATTTGGAAAGGGAGAGGAAGAAGAGAGAGATAAATATACATAAATGCATAGAGAGAAAAGGCTGGGTTATTTCAGGTTGTTGATTGCAAAGGTTTGAATCTCAAAGGCATCATTGAGAGAGATTCATGAAAGGAGGAGATTTTGCAAGTGAGGGCAAAAAAAAAGACAGAATTTCTGAGATGGAGATCTAACTATCTAAGGAGTCTTTGTTGTTTTGTTATTATGGGTTGCAGATTATTGTCTGTGATCTTCATGAAAGAGAAATGGAATTGACCCATCTTTGGTTTTTTACTTCCCTTTTTTTTTTTTGGGATGGGGCTCTCCACGGTGGACGAGAAAATTGTGGCGCTTTCTCGGAGAATGCAGGGTGTTTCTTTAGGACAGTGGGGTTTTGATAAAAAGAAATTGGGTGTAATTATTTTTTTTACATGAAATTATTTACCCCGTTATTATTTGGTGGGTGAAAATGGGTTTTGCCATTTTATATGAGCTGGATGATTAGATTGATGAAATGATAACACGTAACATAGATTGGTAGATTCCTTTGTTCTGTTTTGGACTAGTTTTTTTTATAAAAAATACTATTGAGTTTGACATCTTGAAATGGTTTGTAATATAATAGAGATTCTGTGACATGTAAAAAAATCTAGGTTTCAATTTGAAAAGCTTTAGCCCGTCCCAAATTCGACCAAATGGGGGATGAACTGCTATCTCTTCTTCATGTTTGATTATTTACTTTGTTGGAAATTTACAAACTCATAAATGGAGTCGAGCTCAATGGGGAAGAAATTATGAAAACAAAATGATTCTCATTAAGTTGTTTGTTAGCCATATTGAATTCTAATAAGGGAACTCATGAATTAGAGTAGTTCAAATTATTTTGATACTTATTTCAAGTGAGTTTCGTATTTTTGAGAGATTAAGTTATTAATTTTGACGTGGAATATTTGAAATCACATGTATGTCAATTTCGTGTATTGAGGTTCGACATCAAAGCGATTATGCCTCTTAAGTCTCCAAACTAGTTGTCTTCATAATCTAAAACCAATAAATTTCCATCGTACGGTTTTACATTATTTTGATCACAACTCCTCAATTAATTTCATCTCAATATATCGATCTCTTTATGCATGAAGTGATGGCAAATCTCATCCCCAACTCCAACTTGAGCAATTGATTGATTCTACTTCCAGTATGTGTTACTCACCATACATGCATTACAATTTAAACTTCATTTAACATCCACCATTTCACGAAATATATATGTGAGAGACACCATCAGGAATTGTTAACAATAATGAATGAAACACAATCATCAATTGAACAAAATGTTTCTTATATTGTAGCTGGATGTAGAGATAGAATTTAGAGATTGCATTCCTAATATCTTTCAACCTGAAGCTTGTAAGTAACTTTCCACTAACTTTTCAACCCACCTCAAATTTCTATATTTGTGCACCCAACATTACTCAAAATTCCTAACTATCTAACCTACATAGAAAATCAGATCGCCGGTGCGACGGAATCCCTTACTCATGCGAATCACAATAAGAAAAGCTCTCAAGAATCAAGCAGCGAGGGCTGCCTCAAAAATCAAGAATGGATAAGGCATACAGTCGCAAATGTGGCGCCTGCCTGAAGAGAGAAGATACATACATTCTCTTGTGGCGCCTAAAGGAGAGAAGATATCATTTGGTGGTGTTGCACCCTCTCCAAACAGGGCCATAAACATACTATACTACTATAGATACAATTTTTTTTAGTTTTCTTCAATATCTTAAGGCATGCTATAGAAACATATAGAATTAGAAAAGTATGCTCTAAAAGAATTATAAAACGTCAGTTTAACAACAATTAATATATCTATATATATATAATGGCTTTTAAAAATCCAAAATTTGGCATTCCCTTAATGTTTTCTTTATCAAAAAATAAAAATCAATAGTGTCTAGTTGTTAATCAAGTGTGGAGGCGCTATATTAATTGGTGGAAAGTGAATGTATAGCATGACAAATATGCAGCATGGTCACAATTCATCAATCATGAAAATCCGACAGCATAAATTGGGGTCTGGATGAATTATGTGATCTATTGTTCAACACACTATGCGTTTAGCTTAGTAGGCGATCGATTACTGGAAATCAATTAAACCTGCTAATTGATTGTGGGTTCATTCATGTATTTAGAGTTCTACGTACTGTGTAGATTGGGACACATACACTTTGACACAGGTTTTTTTTTTTTTTTGAGTTATGTACAAAGTAACACCAAATAAAAATTGCATGACATATAATATTTAAGGACATTTACATGGTATGCATACTGATATATTGAGATACTGGTTATCGCCAAATTCTATGTGATACATTTATCTAAACAAAAATTTCATGTGATACTAATTTTCTCACAACAAATCTTCTATGTGAAACGTACTAATCTATATATATATATATATATATATATATATATATATACCTAAATTTTATATTATCAAATTAATTGTATGCACATTTGTTTACAAAAGTATGTGAGTCTTGAATATTTGAGATATTGGAAGAAATTAAACATATCAAAAGTTTATAGCGCTTACTCAGTACGATTAAAATTGCTATTGTAAAACCCGCGGCCAAAGTTGCCTCAAAAATAAAAAAAACGAGTAAGGTATGCAAGTGGATACTCTTCCATGGAGGGGCGAGAACCGGTTAGCTGAGGGGTTTGCGCCCGCCACAAACAAAACGCCCAGCACCAAAGTCATTATTACAATTATGTCACCTCTGAAAATCGTTTTGCCAAGGCGGCGCTGACCGCCAGCTGCATTGACCTCTTTCTTGACGATGACTTCCTTTTCGTCATTTATATTGATATATTGAGATACTGGTTATCCCCAAATTCTATGTGATACATTTATCTAAACAAAAAGTCCATGTGATACTAATTTTCTCACAACAAATCTTCTATGTGAAACTAATATATATATATATATATAACCTAAATTTTATGTTATCAAATTAATTGTATGCACATTCGTTTACAAAAGTATGTGAGTCTTGAATATTTGAGATATTGGAAGCAATTAAACATATCAAAAGTTTATAGCACTTAGTTCCCATTTCCCAACATCTATAACTGAATCTCCCCTCCCCTCAATTCTTCCATGAATTGTAAGTACGGCTCCGGCAACCCCTTCGAAGCACAATCAGTGGCTCCGGTTAGGGTTCTTAGAGAGTAGGGTTTTAGAAATGGGGCTTTCAGAGTCTCAGAGGTTTGAACACGATGAGGACTTGAGGAGTGAATCTGTGAATGAGAAGGAGAAGGGATGAGTTCATTAAGGGTAGTTAAGTCATTTTGCTAGCCATAATATATATATATATATATATATATTTATTTATTGTTGAGAAATGGAACCTAATTTTTTTTTTTAAAAAGGTAAATATATATTGATTACAATCGTTTTGAGGGGTATTCTGAACAATAGCAGGAGCAATAATTAACCAAACAAGGTTAATAAGAGAATCTAAGGCTACACCAACCATAAGTTGTCTAACTGGTTGATCGATTACATAGTGTTCGCGCAATTCTTGAAAATAGAAAAATAATACTACTACATACTGATGTAGACTATCCTCATCCCAGAAGAACCTGCAGTACTGCTCACCAATGCACTCAATTTTGGTGCTCACAGTAAAGTAGTCCAACTGGAACTCATTGAAACAATAGAAAATGATCTCTACCAACTTGTAGGGAATGGAATAAAATAGAAATTCTAACAAAAAACCGAACATATCCGTAACACCAAACCACAAGGAATTCGACTTCCAGACAGATTGAGTTTCTTTTATTAATAATCTGGTCACCCAGAGGTACATGTGAAAAGTAAATAACCATACACCAGCAGGCTTTCCACCTGGATCCCAAACTTGAAACTAAAAAAGGATTTCAAAGCTAGAAAGCAGAAACCCAGAACTAGGCCAAAGGAACTGCTAAGGACACCCGCACTACATGGGGCACCAAAATTTGTAAACGAGCGGTCAACCTCCCATCACCGCTCCATCCCGCAACCACCGGCCACCATGGAAACCCATACCCGACCACCGCCGCGCCACCGAAAATCAGCACCGTCACCATAATTTGCCATAGAACAGACTTGGACCAAAAGCTTGCCTTGAGACGACCCTTACGCGGGCGGAGCCACCATAACACGCCGATCAGTTGAATCCAAATGGCCAAGGCCATCAGACAGAAGCGCCAAAGCAGAGGATGATTAGATCCACAGAGGATCGAAAGAATCCGACCCAAATGTGAGGGAGCACTCGGCCTGAAGCCGCTGGGTTAGGTCACAATAGACACCGATAAACTCAGACGTCTGAGTGATCGAAGATTGGAAGGCACAGAAGGCCCCCAAAATTGAATACCACCATGGGCGGCGCTAGGGTTGGGAGAAGTAATAGTTTGGTTTCATAAATGGAACCTAATCTAAATGAATCTAAGAATTTATAGTATGATTATAAAGCTAACAATGTAAAATGTTAAGAACTTAAAAATATTAGTTTGTAAAATGTGTTCATAAAATCAACAATTTTACAGAATGAACATAAAATAATAAGAGCAACTCCAAGAGATTCCTCATATTTTGTTTTTTCCCTACTTTAGGGAAAAATGGGAAGAGAGAGAAAACAAAATTCTCTATATTTACAGCAATCGCTAAAATGTAGCCCACATGATAGGTACGACAATTAACTGCTCCCGTACAGACAGACAAATAATATAGCTAAAACACAAAATATCCCTACCAGGATTAATTCCATGGGGAAACCAGAAAAGTTTTCACCAGCAGAATAGCACGAGGTAGTGTTAAAATTACTAGTGCTGGTATTGGCAGATTGTGATCCTTTATCACTACTGTTGTAACTGATCAAAGGAACCTCCAATTGACATGTGATATAGGACTTGCCCTTCCAAGTGTACTTGGCCTTGAACCTGTTTCGAACATGGAGCTTCACATCAATATCATGGTAACTAATAGCTCCATCGTGGTTGCAGAGAACATGGTCGAGCCGGAGTTGCCCTAATTTTAAGGACAGTGTCAGATGGGTTGTATTCCTTTTGCCTTGGTAAAAGGAGGTCAAATTCTCAATGCCAAGCATATGGTGGTTCTTCTGGTAATAAGCCATGACTTGAAGATCATCGTAACAGATGCCATACTCTTTGTTGCTATTTCGAACTGTGACGTTGAGGTCAAGATCGTAGTGAAGGGTACTACTACTATTGTTGGTGGTGAAGTTGTACTCGGTGAGCGAGGCATCAGTTACGCCAAACTCAGCGGGATAGGGTTCGTATGAGAAGTGGATGACTATGACAACAATGAAACCAACAATGAGAACGGCGATCATGATCATAATGATCATGTTTACAAAGCCACACTTACGACGGTCGGAGTGAGTTGTTGCGGGCCTTGCGGCGTCCATGGCTGAGAACTCTTGTGATAACATATTAATTAATGCGGCGTTCATGGCTGAGAACTCGATCTTGTGCTAAACAAAAGGAATCAAGCTAGCTATTTATGATAAATACGTACGTACTTACGTTTAATACAAATTCCTATTTGGAGTAGAATCCTAGCTAGACCAAAAGACAAATTCCTATTTGGAGTAGAATCCTAGCTAGACCAAATGAAATGACAGGAGTAAAGGATCATTGGAAGCAGAGGAGCCCACGTACAACACCAGAAGTAACAATCGCTGGATCTAAGATTCCATAAAACATTTCAAATCGAGATATTGGTGAATAACAAAGCATATATATATATACACATATCATGTACTAATCAGGACAGAGCAATATTAATGGAATCAGAATAAAGGACAATCTGAAGCACCACATTTCACTTCTTTTTAATGTAAAAAACTACTAACAACGTACATTAAGTTACCAGCAATATCTCGATATATTCTTATGGATTTCTGAATCAGTCACCCAGGGAATATGTTCAAGTCTGCGAGAGTAGCATATTCACTATCAAAACTAGGCGATCTGGATCAAAACTAGTCTCAGATGCTTGCAAAATATATTTTGGAGCTTCCTTGCCCAAGAAACTTCAGTCACTCAAGTTAATACGAAATTAGTCAAAATTATCCTATAAAGTTCTCTTACAAAATCTACTAATTTGCAATTGATAAGTGATATGAAAGATAACAACTATATTTTTATAACTCAGGCTATAGATAAAACTATGCTGACATACAACAGCAAGCATATATATATATGCATTTCCTTTTCCAATAATTATACAATAACAAAGATTGTAAAGATCGATCGACTCAAGCACTTAGCTTCCAAACCACATTATGAATCTATGACACACACACACACATAAGCTGCATTTAGATTGTTAATAAGTTCACTTCTTTCAAAAGGCAGGAGTACAAAGTAGTGCAAAGACACATGTAGACCAATTATATGAAACTTGGTATTCTTATCTACCTAAACTCCTGAAGAAGTGAAAATACTAGACTGGACCTCCTTTGCACCCTGAAAAATTTACAGATTAAACAAATACGCAAAGCAAAGAAGGGTGCATGATTTGTGGCTGTCACTGAACTACATGTTGCAATGCATGATTCTATGAGAGGGAAATGTGACAATGTTTCTAGTATAATTCTCAGTCAAACCAAACAAGCAGTGAAGACATGTTAATGGGTTTGTGAATTTCCCTGAGAAACATGCATTTTCCCCAAACCAAACATATTGATTTAAAGTTTAAAAGAAAAAAAAAATTGTCACTGCAAACTGAACAAGCCAAATGGTTTGGATTGGCAATTACAAGTTTAAAACCACCTGAACTGAACTTCTTCAATATAAAAACACTTTTTTTCTACAAGCTCGTACCCACATGTACAAACGCTGCCTCAAAGATCAAGAAAGAGTAGGGGGTGCATATTTGCACTCCCTCCTGGCTCTTGAACCACTGCATATGCAGTCGTCCAGTTCTTGAAGCAGGGAGAATATATCATCATTGCGCCCACCCCAAATAGGAAAGTTAACACAGGGCCATAATCATACTATACGACAATTTTTTTTAGTTTTCTTCAATATCTTAAGGCATACTACAGAAACATATAAAATTATGAAAGTATGCTCTAAAAAAAATACAAAACGAGAGTTTAACAACAATTAATATATCTATATATATATATATATAATGGCATTTAAAAACCCAAAATTTGTCATACCCGTAATGTTTTCTTTATCACAAAATAAAAATCAATAGTATCTGGTTGTTATCAAGTGCGGAGGTGCTATATTAATTGCTGGAAGGTGAATGTATAGCATGACATATATGCATGCATTATATATACTAGCATGAATTCACACATTATGTATGCGGAGAGATAAAAAGTTAAAAGTAGTGGGTAGTTTATTCATAGAAAAATAAAAACTACCAACTATTTTTTATTTTATTTTCTATTTTATGAATTGACTTTAGTGTCCTTAATAATTAATTATGTTTCAAACTTTTTTAATATTTGAAGGTTATATCCGTAAAAAAATTCAGTTATGGTGAGAAAACTCTCTTCTCTTAATAATAGTATAGATTTTCTATTTTATGAATTGACTTTAGTGTCCTTAATAATTAATTATGTTTCAAACTTTTTTAATATTTGAAGGTTATATCCGTAAAAAAATTCAGTTATGGTGAGAAAACCCTCTTCTCTTAATAATAGTATAGATATATGGTCACAAGTTAATTCTCACAACTCCATCATGAAAAATCCGACAACGTTGGGGTCTGGATGAATTATGTGATCATTGTTCATCATCTATTGTTCAACGTACACACAATATGCGTTTAGTAGGCGATTACTGGAAACTAAATAAATATACATTTAGAGTTCTACTTGCCCCAAAATAAATATATATATTGTCGAGAAATGCGATTATTTTCTCTATAGACCAAGATTTCTAACATGCTGTATATATGGCCGGACAAATAATTTTCAATTTTTCATGAATTTTTCTTAATATTGTCTTTATAATATTAATTGAACACAACAGTAAGCTTAAGTTAAACAATTCAAATAATCATTCCATATTTTCAATCTCAAACATAAAATTTCCGGTTCATCTTATAAGAAATTTTGATGCATGATTCATTCCCATGAAATAAACAAAAAGCTAGGCAACTTAATTAATTCTTTAATCAACGTTTCATTCTTATATTTAACTCTGGTAAATAGAATTATAATGAATCTAGCAATTCCCAAAGCCATTTAAGGTGTTATTGTCGATTGTCACATATACTTTGAAGAAATTATTGAATTATTCTTTCTTAGGAAAAATTTAAACCAAAACTATATATCGATCATAAGGACAATCCAACTAGCTAGCAGACCAGAGTCATCACACCACTATGTATAAATAGCAATACATAAAGCCTAACAGTTACATTAACAATGAAAACAAAGAGAGGAATTAGTACCTTTTATGCAGTTGTTCAGTTGTTCTGGTGAGGCATTTACCATAAATGAGAACAGAATTCAATTTAACAAAATGGTCTGCTCTTAAATTGATCGTAGGCTCGTAGCTAAGTGAATTTACAGTAACACTGTTCCAGCAAACATTACATTGTTTTGTAATGCAAATCAAGTCACATTGCATTGAATATACTATCTTTGAAATTGAGTTTCTAAATTTCAACCCAACATTACATGAGTTTCTAATAACTTTCTCTATCCTAATCTTTGAAACTCTTCTAACCCAGCAGCATGCATTAATATCCCATCTATGAAACTCAGTTTCTAAATTTGTACAATCAGTATAACAATTGAGAATCCTACTGCTATAACATCTTCGAACATGATGAAAGAGAAAGCACCGTCTGGTTGGCCCAGAACCTGTGCATATGCACTCTTGGATTTGCTGCAGTACGTGGAAAAAATGTCGTCGGTCGGTCTTGAACCAACATCGAACATGATCACATCGTACCTATCAATTTCTTTTCATCGTGTTTGCGACTGAGAATGTGTTAACCCCATAGGCATTCCTTCTTGCTAGGTTTACGCCAACATCTTTCATAACATCCAATCAAACAAAAAGCAAACAACTGAAAGGGTGCGATAGTGAGAAGACGATGTGAAATGCGAAATCGAGCGAGAATGTGAAAAGCGAATTAACTACAGAGAGTTAGGGTTTGTAGGAAACAACGTACGTGAATAATTTGAATTCAGAAATGCTATAGGGGAATGACATATACCTTGTGCCTCGATGATTTGAGATGATTCTCGTGAACGTTAGGTGTCACTATCTGATAAGTCCAAACTCCAGACAGAAGATTCTTACCTGAAAAAGTCGTTGTAAGAGTGGGACTGGATTCTTGTGAACATTAACCCACATTCCTTTCATACCCCTTTCTAAACTTTGTGGTGGGACAAACATTAAGGGTATTTATTGTCTTGTTCTCCTTCAATCAAACTTATTAGTCTTCCCCTTAGAGCATGTGCAATGAGAGGTGTATAGGCTAGCTTATACTATAATTTAGGTCAAAACTACAAAAAATCATCTCCATTGGTGTTAATTTAGACCAGGCTATATCCAGGTCAGCCTTTCTCCGAGGCTAAACTGAACATGTTCAAAAGCTAGGCTAAACTTTCTATCAACGGTCATGATTGAATAGTGATAGGGATCAAAGGCTGATTAACAAATTAGACTTTATACTTTAGACTTTATGGGTGGAAATACAAAAGTGATGAGAAGTCTAAATTGATGAATAGTGTCACTTTTGGAGCTTAAATTTTAGTTTAGACTCTAGAATTTAGTCTTTATGGGTGCACATGCTCTTAAGAAGATTCAATTTTTTTAATATTTTCTATCGCTAACTAAAAATGAGGAGAACACGTAGCATAGATTGATACCTTGGTAGATTCCTTTGTTCTGTTTTGATGGGCAAAAAGTGTTTTAGATTTGTAGATCACAATGTTTTTTATTAAAAATAGTAGAGTTTTTGACATCTTCAAATGCTTAATATAATAGAGAAAATATCTAGGTTCCCTTTATGTTTTTCCTGAAAAAATCGGATTGGGATAACATCAGATTGAACAATTTTGGTCCATCCCAAATTTGACCAAATGGTCGAGAAAGTGTTATATATGTCTTATGTGTCATGTTTATTTGTTCGAAATTGGGACACTCATGCTTACGAATAGAATGAAACAAATTATGAATGCAACAATGTTTATTGACTCTCATAAAATTAAAATGCATAAACAACCCTAAATAAATGGGTAATGAAATGTTATTGTAAATCTATAAAGATATTTCTGGTAAGTCATCTGTCATCAGTTTAGTTTCACATTTTTTATAGATAATATTTTAATTCGGACATGCATCACACTCGCATTCCAATTCATTTTGTTTTTGTAAACATGCATGAAGCAATAAATTGCATCTATTTTTTCCTTATTCTCATACACATGTCATTTGGGCTACCTAGGTTGGAGTTTAGGTTTGCTTTCGACTAGTGTATAAAGAATGAGTAAGTAGATATGAATCGATTCAAGACTGCAAGTTAAGTCTAAAGGTCTCAAAACTTGTCTTTCACGAACTAAGATCGATAAAAGTTTGTTTTTTTGTTAACATTTTTTGAATCCCAAATTTGCACTCTTCCTATGTTTATATAGGCTCAACTTGAACGGATTCAAGTCCAAGTTGAAAGCTGGAGCCATACAAAATGCATCGATCATGATCGAGTTGGCAAATTCTAACGAGATTCGAGTTACAAACTTGAGTTATGACTGTAACTGTTTAACATGCTCAAATTAGCGATCTCTTCTCTTAATAATACTGATGATACTAATTAATATATTTTTGCTACACCTAATTAATCTTACCTACCAAAATCAAATAATACTCACAACATTATTGTATGAAAACAACATTAAATGTATGGTCATATACTCATATGTATGTTTTATTTCCGTATACAATACTCCTTTGACCTTTTGCTTAAAATGGAAATAAGTAAATGAAAACAAAGCACGAAGGAGAGCCTGTTGGACTTTAGAGGCAGTTTAGTAATTGTAAACAACCACGGCCAGGTAAGGACTTCAATAAATTCTCAGAAAGTTGAGGGGTGAAACTGATATTTGCAAAAAGTAGCTCTCACGGAAACCCAAGCCTTCAGATATTTGCAAAAAAGGCCCAAAAAGCCGAAGGGACAAAAAAAATTGCTCAAGGGATAAAAGCTTAAGAAAAATAAATAAAAAAAAGGAAAATTCTTTTCCTCAAGAAGGGTCCAAAGCTGACTCTAATTCCTCTCCCTCCAACAAAAACCCAACCCAAAATTTCAGAGAAAAAAAAAAATCACTCATCAAATCCCAAAACGTCCACCGTCCTTCATCTCTCTCACTGTGCTTCAATCTGGTACTGTCTCTCTCCCTCCTCTCTTTAATATATAGACATATATGCATATGCCGATTGGAAACTATTAATTTATTGCTTAAATTCTTTTTCTTTTTGGGTTTAGGGGATGAAATCTGAAACTGGGTTTGGTCTGTTTTGGATTCTTAGAGTGTGGGGATCGGTATTCAAGAATAATCTATGCGTGTTTGAATTATGGGTTTTTTTTATTTTATTATTATTATCGGTATTATCATTAGAACTTGGTATTTATCGACGGCTGAACTGAAGCCATGGTTTAAATATAGGGATTTTTTTTTCGGTTTTTGACTGTCAAGCAAAAAAAGGGTGAACTGATGCATGCTGTTTGGCTGCCCGGAAAATCTAGAGTAAGTGTTTCAAAGCTTGTACCATGGAAATGGATGTTGTATTGAAATTAGCTTTTTTTGTTTGTTTTAGTATGTATGTGCAAAAGGATTAAGAAGTTGGTGTTTTGAAACTTGGGGTTTTGATTTGATGAGTGCTTTATTGCTTAGTTTAGCCTGATATGACTATTTGACTATTTGTTATTATAACAAAGCCCTTGATTGGAGGTTTTTTGTTTTCACTGGTTGAGTAACAAAAGTCCTGACATTGTTCTTTACCCTTTGCATCCCTGCTTTATACTTTTTTCTATCATAAGCAAAATGTTGTTATGACTATATGATTGATACAAGTCTGATATGATATTTTTCTTTCAAGCAGGATTGAACGTGTTAAGGTATCCACCTCTCGTGGTACCGTATGATTCATGTTTGTTGATTCAACTCAATAGGTTTTTAGGACGAGTGAAATCTAGTTAGCACATTTGAGGAGAGGAACATAAAGGCGGGATTTTTGACCTGCAGTTCTATGCTTTCTTTATTCTCCCTTTGTGTTGGCGGACTTAGATGGATGTTGGCTCATTGAAGCTTCACCTTGAAAGTCAAACTTACACTACCCCGTTGTTAATGGAGCAATCACGGTCAGAAAATATTAACAGCAACGAGCACATTATTGACATAACTGGGAGTGGTGATGCCTCCTCATCTAGCTTACCTCATGGTAGATCTTTAAATAGCTTAAATGCAACACAGCAAGACAGACCTTCAACTAGTCCACGAGCACCCATATCCCAACCTTCAATCTTTTCTTCTAATGGATCAAACTCTAGAAACACTTCAGTGGCAAGGAGAGGAGATACTCGTCGCCGCAGAAGTCCATTAAATTCCGGATTATGGATATCTATTGAACTGGTTCTTACTGTGAGCCAGATCATTGCATCTATTGTCGTTTTGTCTTTGTCAAGGCATGAGCATCCACGCACTCCATTGTTTGCATGGATTGTTGGTTATGCATCTGGATGTGTTGCTACTCTTCCTCTTCTTTATTGGCGCTATCGTCATCGCAACCAGGTCTCAGAACAAGAGTCTGTTCAAGCTCGTCAGAATTCTCAGTTACCAGCAAGACCATTTTCACTCTCTTTGTCTAGGACAGAAGGAGAAGATCTTCAGACTGCCACTGCCACCCATAGAAGCAATCAAAGTTCGGCAATATTAAGCAGAAGGTGAGTTACTTGTCGTTTTAGGGCATTATGCTTTTATGAAATGTTACATATTTTTCTTGTTTGGCGCATATTTCCAATCTTGTAATTTTCTTCCCAAGTTGCATGATGACTGATGATATTTAAAACATTTTTTTCTTTTCTTTCTTCTCTTCCAAATGAAGAGTGAAGCTCCATGTATATTATGCAACGGACTCTGCATGTTTCTTGGTATTACTATAGGCTAGATTATTTTTAGGGCTTTGAAGGCTGTATATCTTGGCGGTGCACTAAAGGGTATTTACACATTTTGTATTTTATTTTTATTTTTTTAAATTCATCAACTGTGGTTTAGAATCTTGAAGTGAACAATGTGGTTGCCTTCATGATTCTGTTGGATTGTTATGCACATACTAGTTCTATGTACCTTAGATCAAGCACCTTATCTATTCAATCCCTCTTCCTACACAAAAGGAAAGTCATTAAACCTCCTAGAGATGTACGCTGTGGTCATTTTTGAAGTCTAGTTCACAACCTGCTATAAGTGCGTCCAGTTAATTATAAAGGCTTGCTTGTGTCTTTCATTGTCCACTCTGCATTTGCAGTATTATAACAGTTGGAGCATGGGGAGTTGGTTTATTTTAAGTGCATCAGTTTCTGGAGATGCAGGTGCCCAGTATTTTTTGGTGTTCACACTCTTTTTGATCCTGTTGTCTGGATAGTTTGAATTTCCTTAAATGCTCATGTTGCAGTTGAACTACACTGGTATGCTGGGGATCTTTATCAAATCCTTCATGTGAAAGGGTCTTGGTATTTGATTATAACCATAAGAAGGCAGTTCCGACATGCTAATCCAATCCATGCTTTTTTTTTTTGTGTGTGAAATTTTAAAAGAGAACGGTAAATTTTGTTTTGCTCATTATAATCCTCTACAATTTGTAATTGGTTTTTTTTTCTTTCCAATTTTTCTTTTCCATTTTTTTATCAGGTTTCTTGTTTTGACATTATGAGGTTTTGTATGTTTTGAAATCGTTTATCCATGAGAAGCCTATGTTTAACAGCTAGGTTTTCCATATCTCAAGAAGGTCACTGGTTTTCTTATGGTCATTGCGATCTTTTTTGCTTAACAGACTCAAAGTACTTGTGGAATACTTTAAGATGGCTTTGGATTGTTTCTTTGCGGTTTGGTTCGTGGTTGGCAATGTATGGATATTTGGAGGGCACTCATCTGCGAATGAAGCTCCTAACCTATACAGGTATTATGGTCAATCTGATTATTTCGATATAAGTCACTCCTTTTGTGGATGTTTTCAGAGTGGGGAAATCATACCAATTTTTCTCCATGCAGGTTATGTATAGTATTTCTTACATTTAGCTGTATCGGATACGCCATGCCTTTCATTTTATGTGCAACAATCTGTTGCTGTCTTCCGTGTATAATATCAGTCCTTGGGTTTCGAGAAGATCTGACACAGGCACGAGGAGCCACTCCTGAATCAATTAATGCTTTGCCAACATACAAATTCAAGTTGAAGAAAAACAGAAATGCTGATAGCAATGAAGGTGTTGTGGCTGCCGGAACTGAGAAGGAGCGGGTGATTTCTGGAGAGGATGCGGTATGTATGATCTTACAAACGTGCATTATAGATTTAGGACTTATGCCTGACTGGTGACGAATGAGTGAATGAGTAATGAATGCATATACGTTCGCAGAGGGAAATACTTCTTTTCCTTACAGTAATATAGTTGAATTATGATGTAAGAAAAAGAAACTGTTTAGCCAATTTCATTAATATTATCACAACCATTTGAGAGCCTCTTCACTTCCGTATTCAATTAGGTGTAGCGCTTCTGCATGCAGTCAGTCTTGATCCTGATCAGATTAGAGACTATGTTAAATGCTTTTAAACCCACCGAACTATCAAAACTCTTACTTGATTGTATTGAAATTGCTTGGTGTCACAATTTTCTACATCTGGTACTCTACTTACAACTTAGGTAGAGGGTGATTTGATGCTTCATTTCTCCAAAATCTGTTCCTCTGGTATGATTGATAAAAAATCTTCAGCAGTTCTGTTAAAGGATTGGATAAGAGAGTGATTGTTTTATTTTTGATTGGGTCTTAGTCTAGTTTTCATGTACTTGACATCACTAATAGTGTTGTAAAATTGAACAGGTTTGTTGCATCTGCTTGGCAAAGTATGCAAACAATGACGAGCTGAGAGAGTTGCCGTGTTCTCATTTTTTCCACAAGGAGTGCGTGGATAAGTGGTTGAAGATCAATGCGTCTTGTCCTCTTTGCAAGAGTGAGGTTGGTGAGAGCATTTTGGGTTCTCTCTCTTCGATCAATGGCAGTCAGCAACGGAGTGATAGTAGGGTGGGCAATGAAGTGGCTGAGGTCAACACCGTGTTTTAGGCAGTGAACATATATTGACCTCTGTGACTTGGAGTATATCTATGCAAGAATTCTCTTTTGAGATGGATGGATGATTGTCCAGTTTTCAACCATTCCATTCTTTTTATCTTTTATCTTGGGTCGGAGGAAACTTGGTAGAGACACCGCGCACAGGCAATTGCCTTTGATGAGGCTTTTGACAGTGTTAAATGGCTATGTGGTGCTCTGGTTTGTTGATGGTGTAAGTAAAAGTAACTTTTGCATTGCAACAACACATGAATGTAAAGATCAGATTCAGGGTTGTTCCAGGATTGGTAGTTAGATAATAAATATATGGATTCTTGTTTATATTTACCCTCTCCTTCCTTCTCCTTTCATTTACGCATATGATCAAAGTTGATACCATACAAGAGCCTCCATTACTATTCATCCTGTTTACGCTTACTTTATCCACAAGCCACAACCGAGGGTTTGATTGTTATCACCATTTGTTTATTTCATGATACAAAAATAATTATCCTGTTAGGACCCTTCCACTGTTTGTTTAACTCAAAGGATCACTCATACAAAAATACAAAATCCAAGCAAATCGTTGAATTATGAACCGTTGCATTCAAATGATTTTTACGAAAATCCAAACAAGCGTAGAAACACCAACACACTAGTCTTTAGTTTTCACAATTCATTAAAATGCTGAGGAAATTTATTAATTTGGCTAAACAATGGCGTGCAATTGTTATGTCAACTTTGTTTTTCATTTATCGAGACCTAGTTGGTCAATTGGTATTTCTTTCCACAAATGTGGATGATGTTGTAAGTCTAAATATTTATAAGTTCTATGGCGGTAGAGCTCCGACATTTATAACCAATTTGGCTCGAGAAGCACCTATGCCGTCTTGTTGTGGCCAACGAAGAAGTAGAAGAAGCAAACTAATTACGAAAAAAAGTAATTAGCCATGAGAATTATGCACCTTGTCCGAATTGAAGTAGAAGATGGCCTAATCTTTTCTTATTAAAAAAAAAACACTTAACTAATTACAAACAGTCCCTATTACGGCGACGATTTAGGGTAACTAACTAATTTTGTCTTCACCTATCGCATGGTGACACGTTGTGTTTTACCAACATCACTAGCGATATAAGCGTGATTCCCCCGTTGCCGATGAAACAACACGTGAACTCTCTCCCTTCTAAGCTCTAAAAAAGCCTCAGTGAACTCTCAGCCTTCTAAACTCTGTGAAAAAACCCCTCCTTTTATCTAACCAACCGTGATTTCTTTCTCACATTTCACAGTCACGCATGATTTTACGTTCCGTATTTAGTTTTGTTTTCCGATTCTTTCCTCCGATTGAAAGATGACGTCCTCTGGATTTCAGTCGACCAATACTCTCTCTTGGAGTGGAGAGAGATATCATCAGCACCCACTCCGAACAGGGCCATAATTATACTATACAACAATTTTTCTTAGTTTTCTTCAATATCTTAAGGCATACTACATAAACATATAAAATTATAAAAGTACGCTCTAAAAGAAATACAAAACGACAGTTTAACAAGAATTAATATATCTATATATATAATGGCATTTAAAAATCCAAAATTTGAGCGGAGGTGCTATCTTTATCAAAAAATAAAAATCAATAGTGTCTGGTTGTTAATCAAGTGCGGAGGTGCTATATTAATTGCTGGAAGGTGAATGTATAGCATGACATATAAGCATGCATTATATATTCTGTGAATTATGTGATCGTTGTTCAACACACAATATGCTTTTAGTTTAGTAGGCAATCGATTACTGGAAATTAATTAAACATGCTAATTGTGGGTGCATGTATTTAGAGTTCTACTTAATTGCCCCAATATATATATATATATATAAAACTCCGCACCTTAAATGATATGATCTGACGGCTGAGATCAAAACTCCGCACTTTACAAAGTAAAGATCTCCTTAGTAGAGAAACCCTAATATACAATAATTCTTAGGTAAGAAGGTTCTTATTTTTTTAAGGTGCGAAGTTTTGATATCAGTCGTCAGATCCGTTTTAAATGATATGATATGACGGCTGAGATCAAAATTTCATACCTTAAAAAGTAAGGATTTTTTTAGTGGAGAAGTCATATATATATATATATATATTATCGAGAAATGCGATCAATCATTTTCTGTATAGACCAACATTTCTAATCTATATATGCATGTGCATGCATATGGCCGGACAAAGAATTTTCAATTTTTCGTGAATTTTTCGATCTTCTTGTCTTTATAAGATTAATTGAACACAACAGTATCAAATAAAATTAGCCAATTAAGGCCAGGCATAAAGAGCCTAGTGAAGAACCCAAAGCCCTCGTCCTTGTGCTCACTCGGAGAGGCAAAAAATACCAGAGATTACAATCTATGTTCTGCCTCTCAAAACTTTTCTCGTATCTATGTCAAATTGTAAGTGGAGGTCAAAGTAAACATTAATTACGACCTAAACCTAAACTAAATCATTAGATGAATTTAAGAGTTTATAGTGTGATTATAAAGCTAACAATGTTAACTTTAAAACGTTACTCACTCATACACATTCCATATAAGTAAACATGTCATTCGAGTTTTAGTGTCCAATCTAATTTAGAGTTTAGGTTTAATGATAGAGTTTGAGGTTTGGGTTCAACCGGGTGTAGGGGTCGTCATGGGTCGGGCTAGGGCCGGCCCAGTCCTAAATTTTAGAGCTTAGGGTCGGGCCGGGTCTAGTCAAAGTCAACATAATTTAGGGCTGGGCCGAAACTTCAATATATATATATAGGTGGGTAATTATCATTGGGCTCCAAAGTTGACATACTGAATATGGGTATGAATGATGAAAATAAATATTGGCGTTCTCTCGGAGAATGCATGGTGTTCCTTTATGACAACCTAGTAGTGGGTGTCGATGAAAAGAAATTGGGTGTAATTATTTTTTGACATTTTATATTTACTCATTATTAATGAATGTTCAACACACTAAAGAGGGTTGGTTTTCGTGGGACACTTTTGACTGCAAATATTTCATCCCAAGTTGTTTAAGAAGCATGTGTTTTTGCTAGTTAAATGTCGATATCCAGGATTTTGTAAATATTGACCGAGGGGAGGTGACTTGAACTTTTAATCTTCGACCGGCATGTTTAGGTTAGTTGCAGTCATGTTGTCCATCTTGTTTCAAATGCTTCATTAAAATTATCAAAAAATAAAATAAAATTCATTAAATAGTGGCGTGTAATTGTTATGTCAATTTTGTTTTTCAATTAACAAGACCTAGTTAATATTTTTTTTCACTACTGTGAATGAGGTCCCAAGTCTGAATCATCCTCCTCAAGATAAAAAAAAGGAAAAAAAAAAAGCAAAAGAAACTTTGTTTACCATACCATGATTATGAAAATAGTTTTTACCATGGTTAAAGTCTTAATGAAATTACTCTAAAAAAAAAAATCGTAATGAAATTTGGTAAAAAAAATCCAAACTTATCAATTGGTCACACTCACACCGTCGCAGGCTCACGAGTTCATAAAGGCCTGCCTGGAGGTTATCCAAAGTGGGCCCAAGTCCACACGTGTCAAATCACAGCTTTTGTCTACAGAACCGCTCTTCAGCTCCTACCCGATACGGAGTGGTGCTCCTATATAAAATTCCATTCCCATCCCATCGGATAAAAAGGATTTTGCATTTTAGGGTTTTCTATTTTCCGCTCCACGAATCTTCGATACCCCCCAAACCCTAATCCTATACCACTCTTGCCGACTCCCGCTTCAACTCACTTCACATAGGCTTTTCCGGCCAGTCTCCGATCAGCTACTTTTCCCCACCGCTCTGTTTTTGTATATGTAAGTATCGGTTGGATTGGTTTTGTTTCTAGTTTGCTTCCTCTGTCTTATTCGTGATTGGCGATTGGGTTTTGTGTTTTCGAATGTGATTGCTGCTGAGCTAATTTCTTTGTAGCTGATTTAGTTGCTTATGAAATTAGGGCTTTGGGATTTAGGTTGATATGGAATTTTTTTGTTGTTTATGTAATTTGATGATGTTTCTCTTGCGTTTTGTATTGATTTGATTTGTGCTTTTTGTCGTTCTTCGCATCCATGCTGGTTGAATTGGATTTCCCGTTTTGCCTGATATTCTGCTATACTATCTCTGCAATTGGGGTTTTTGATAGCAGATAGATAGAAACTGATGCTCCTTGTTTTCATTTATATAATAAGGTTTTTTTTTAAGGGAAATCAGTGCTCCGTAAGTGAATTTTCTTAGGTTTGGCGAGAAAAAAAATTCATTATGTATATGCGTTATCCTACAAGCCTTTCAGAGGAAAAAAAGGGTTCCATGTTTTGTTTTTGTTAGAGGTTTTTTTTTTTTCCTTGGTGGCTATTTTAATCAATATGCTCATTCTAAAGATGATCCGTTTCCTGGTAATGTTTTAGTTTTTCAACACTAGAAATATGTTTAACGGACCACCGCAACCTGGTGGACCTCACTGGTTGGGCAGCTTTTTTATCCAAGTCTTGCTGTATAACCATATTTGACAGGCTCTCGGCCCTCAATCATGGCCTTTCTTCAGCAAAAATGAAGGATTGCCTTGAGAATGCACATTGGCTTGAAGACTACAGTACTTCAGTTATCATAATTTGAATGCACAGTTGATTCAGCCTACAAGGTGATAACTCATAGTCAACTGGAGTACTAAACCACCCATGTCTAAGCGAATAAACTGGTGCAGGGTTGGGCTAGTCACCTCAAGCTTTCTTTTTTCTGGCTTTGCAGTATTCACATCTCGTCCTGTGTATTTGACATTGTTTTTGTTTCTCGGTCTGTAAAGGGGCTTCTGCCCTTGTTTGTTGTTGCCTGCGTGGCTCTGCAACTAGTAATGTTAGCTGATGAAATTGAATGCTTTATTCGTGTTCTGAATTTCAATTGTTACTGAGCTGCCCAGAATCCTCGGCTAGTTTGAGATTACTCATGTTCAAAGCAAATACTATAGCTTTGTCCTTCATTGCAGTTACAAATTTAAGTAAATCAACAAATAAGAATTAATTTAATCCATAAATGAAATCTGTAAGAGGTTTATACACAACGATAGCGGTAACTCAAGATTCATTTAACAGATGAATGAATCTTGCACCATCATTTTTGGCACTGTCTGAACTCTTACCTTCTCTGCCTGTGCTGGTATGGATGCCAACTATCTCTGGGAGGGCAAGCCTGCCAGAATTTTAATCATGTCTTGTTAGTTGTGACCTGAGAGGTAAAAGAAGATAGTCCCAAATAGATTTGATATGAAAAAGTCACAACTATTTAAATTGCAGTGCTTTTCTGCTGCCTTGTGTTTTTGTTCGTGTCTTATTACCTACCAGGACATAGCTTTTGAATCTTGCTGCTTTGAGTTGCTATGCAGGTTTTAATTGTGTGTTTGTTTTTTTCTTTAAATGACAAAACTATATCTTCTGTTTATAGAGACATCTCAATATTGACCCATTTTCTTTTTATCTTTGGTTTATATTATCTACCTTTGTCCTTTGAATCTTGCTTACCTTTTGTCCTTTGTGGGACAAAGTTTGAATCTTGAATTTGGAAACTCAGTTTTTTTTTTGTTGGTTTTTAGTTGTTGAGGAAAGAGCATGTTTTGATGGATTTGTTTTCTTTTTCCTTGCAGTTCATATTCTCTGTTTTGAGTGACACCCCTTGAAGCTAATGTGCAAGTCAGGAAACTAGCATGTCAAGCAATTTTGTGCCACAACAGTTGCCAATATCAAGCATGGAAATGGGTCAGCTGGAACCCATTTTGAAAAATGTGGGCTCATCAACATCAGAAATTCAATTGGGAGGGATTGGTTCTGTATCTAGTGGTCCTGGATCACAGCAGTTTTTGATATCAAACAATCAGATGGATATGATGCCTAATTATACTGGTTCACAGGGATTATCAACAGCATACATGCAAATGGGACACATTGCCAATGCTAATGGTAATCTTGATTCACAGAAATTTTTTACACCTAGCAATCAATTTGGAGAGATGGGATCCCTGCCTACAAATGTGGGATCATTTCAGTTGTTGGCTCCTATGAAGAGAAAGGCACCAGTGGAACCCATGTTTCTTAATCCTGGGACTCATGAGTTGTCTATGCCAAACAAGCGGGTGGCACAGTTGGAACACAGACCATGGTTGCTACAAGCACCCGCTGCAAACAAAAGAGCGGGGCAAGTGGAATCCTTGGCCAGTGCATCAGGATCTCAGAATCTGCTGGCCCCAAATAAGAAAATGGTCAAGATGGAATCCTTTTCTGGTAGATCTGGGCCTCAGCGGTCTTCAGGTCAAAAGAATCAACCTTCGCAGATACAACCATCTCCAAAGGCTAAAATTGAATCATTTGAATCTGTAAGGTCCAAGATGAGGGAAACCTTAGCTGCTGCTTTGGCTTTGGTTAATCAGCAGCAAGAGAAATCTCTGGAATCAGAAAACAAGTCTCAGGGGAAAACACAGGAGAGTCCTGGTCCTGTTAAACATGAATTTAAAGAAGAGCCCAAGGAGAATTTACCTTCCAGTGAAAGTAGTTCCACACCGAAAAGCAACATTGCGGAAAGTGCAGGCCAAAGTATTATGTCCAATGCAAATACTGGTGATTCTACATTGACCTCAATATGTGATGGGAAGGAGTTCCAATCAAGTAATATTTTGCCTTATGATGTTTCATTTGGTGATAACTTGTTTGTCAAAGATGAACTTTTGCAGGGAAATGGGCTTTCCTGGGTTATGGATTCTGATATTGAAATGGCAGACAGAAAGGAAATTCTGCCTGCTGTAAAACAAGAGTTGGATCAAGAGATGGGTAGTCATCCAGAAGAACAAGCAGTTCAATCTCCAGAACAGTTGGCCTTTGAAATTGAAGCAGAACTATTCAAATTATTTGGAGGTGTGAATAAGAAGTATAAAGAGAAGGGAAGGTCCCTTTTGTTCAATCTAAAAGATCGTAATAATCCAGAACTGAGGGAGAGAGTTATGTCTGGAGAAATAACTCCAGAGCGTTTGTGTTCTATGACTGCAGAGGAACTTGCTTCAAAGGAGCTTTCTGAGTGGCGGATGGCAAAGGCAGAAGAGCTTGCACAAATGGTAGTTTTACCTGATTCAGAACTTGACATGAGGCGTTTAGTGAAGAAAACCCATAAGGGTGAAGTTGAAGTCGAACAATATGATAATACTTCAATGGAGGTCCCAATTTCACATGATCAGGGCCAACTGAGAAGCAAGGAGACTGAAGTATCTACCCCTCTGAAATCTGTTAAGCCCAGGAATGAGGTTAAAGCTCGACGTGAAAATAGTAATGTAGAAGAGTCCTTTACTTTTCCTTCTGGCGATGGGAGTGATTTATTGCAAGGGCTTATGGTGGATGATGGGTTGAAAGATCTTCCTCCAATTGTCTCGCTAGATGAGTTCATGGAATCCTTGGATAATGAGCCGCCGTTTGAGATTCCACCTGAGAAAGTGACACCCCTCTCAGAAAAGGAGGACTCAGAGACTGGCTCAGAATCAAAGTCTTCTGGTTTAAGTCCCAAAAATTCTGTTCATTCTTCCCCACAAAAACATGATGAAATTGATGCAACAGATTCGAAGTCAGAAGCTGTTATCAAAACTGAAGACGGTCCTTCTGTTATTAAAACTGAAGACAGTGTTGCTGTGTTTAAAAACAGTGACAGTGCTGGTGTGAAGTCCGGTGACAGTCTTGAAAAAGCAGAATCTACACCTGTTCAGAAACCCAAGGGTGAACATTTATGGGGAGGTTCCCTCCAGCTGAGTATCTCGACCAAGGCTTCTGTTATTGGCATCTTTAAAAGGTTTGTCCTTTCTGTTAAACATTATGATTTTGCAAATTGCATTTCTGGTTTTAGGTTTATCAGTTTATGGCCCAGGCCAGATATTTTGGGGATATTAGACTGCATTAGTGTTTTTGTTATATGCATCATTGGGTCACTCCGTATCAACGTTATCAAGTCATGAATATGTTCTTGCAGTCTGTATTTACCAGTCCTTTCTGGTCTGTAATAGATGTTTATCCTTGTTCAATTTCTTTTGTTCAATTTCTTTTCTTCTTTCCTGCTCCTTCTTGCTCATCTTTGGGTGATTGAAATATGTACAGTGAGAACCAAACATTGTGTGCTATTTGCTCGTTTTATGTTTTAATTGATGTAACCGATATTTTTGAACGGATGACAGATTCAAGCTATGTGTAAGTTCAGGCTTTTAAAATCATTTATTCTTAATGTTTCATTGATACACTGAAATGAGTGTTTCCTCATGCATATTGCCAAATAAAAACTTTTGAAGTGTTTCTATTCGTGCTAATTGAATTATTATTTTTTTTTTGTTTCAGTGGTGAAAAAACCTCTGCAAATGAGTGGCCTGGCATTCTTGAGATTAAAGGCAGAGTCAGACTTGATGCTTTTGAGAAGTTCCTGCAAGAGCTTCCGCAATCCCGAAGTCGTGCTGTTATGGTATCTAAAAGTTTCTTTTTATTTTTTGACAATACCTGTGTACTACTATGCCTGTGTTATGGTGTTCCATTAATTTTTACTCATGCAGCCTCGGCTCTCCCTTTGGGGAACATGTACCTGTTGTTTGACTCAGTAAATATACAGTTAAAGAGAAAAGAAGTTGATTTATCATTTGGATTGGGTGCGAGTCACAATTTGGATTGGGTGTGAATCACAATATTTTTGCCTAGTCAGTGTTAATTGAACAATTGGGTTATGCTTGATTGGTTATAAGAGATTCCGCAGGACTGCCTTCTCATTTAAATTTAAATCAAGACTTGGAACTTGTACTTTGGTTGAGAAATGAGACGTAAACACCTGAATATTTTATTATTAAAATTAATGTTTCATTATTTAAGTTTGTAATGCTGATGCAAATTTGACAAGGAATATCAAGTACATAGGGAGTTTAATTTGATACGCCAACTTTTAGTGGAAATGGATTCTAGGTTATAAGCAAATATGAAATATTCGAACAATAGTGCTTTCTCTTCAATTAGAGGGAACCCTAGTTTCTAAAGTTCCTAAAGAATTACTTGTGCTAAATGTATGTTGTTTGATGTTTGTTTTGGCAAGTTGTAATTAACTTTTGTTCATTTGCTGCAGGTTGTGCATTTTGTTCCTAAAGAGGGGTCGTCAGAGACTGAATGTGCAAGCCTTCTTGAGGTAACATTCATACTGATAATATCTAATCTAAATTCTAAAACACGGTCCCGGTGATTGTTTTTTGTTTTTTGTTTTTATTTTATTTTATTTTTTATATGAAATTTTCTTTCTCTGCAGGTCCGAGATTCGTATATTTCAGATGAGAGAGTGGGTTTCGCTGAGCCTTGTTCCGGAGTCGAACTATATTTTTGCCCTCCCCATAATAAAACTTGCGACATGCTCAGCAAGGTCATTCAGAAGGAACACGTTGAGGCACTCAACACTATTGATAATGGCCTTATTGGTGTTATTGTGTGGAGAAAATTAACTTCCCCAAAATCATCTTCGCACCAGAAGCACGTTTCAAAAAAGCAACATCATACTAGTTCTAGTTCTAGGAGGCAGCATGATAAAAATTCGAATGCCAATTACACTTCCAAACCTTCCCAGCCTAGGGTCTTACTTCCCACCAATACTAAAGTAACACATGATGAGGAGGAGGATGAAGTTCCTCCTGGGTTTGGCCCGCCGGCATCCCGGGACGATGATGACCTTCCTGAATTCAATTTTAGTGGTGGGTCAAATCCATCTGTGCCACAGTTTTCTACCCAAAGGCCCTCTAGGGGGCCTGGGATGTATCCCGAGTCTCAGGCTCCTCGTCCCGTAGATAAAATGAGAGAGCTGATTCTTAAATATGGACAAAATGATAGCCGTGCGTCATGGAATGATGATGACGACGATGACATCCCTGAGTGGCAGCCAAATGCACCCCCATCTCAGTACCAGCGTCCACAGCTCCAAGCAGTCAATAACTATCAGCAACCATTGTTGCGACCCCATATCGGTTCTCCTCCGCTTCACCAGCAGCCATTGCAATCTCTGCAACCCCAAATGAATGTGGCGTCAGGCTTACAAACTCCTAATCCTTATTGGCAGCAAGGGAATCGGTGGGCTCCTCCTCCGCAGAGTGGTGGCGTGTGGGCGAGTAATGTGGCTTGTCAGCCTGAATCAGGGCAGTTTTATGGAGAACCTGATAGAGGAACAGCTGGTCAGCCGGGAATAGCCTGGCGACAGAATGCTCCTAAAAGTAGAGGGTTTTAGTTGTTTCATTCTTTCTTTCTTTTTCCATGTAAAGTTCATTTTCTTTTTTGCTCACAAGAGTTGTAGTAGTTCTTGTAAACCTAAATGCTCTACGGTGTTGGTTGGTATAGTTCAAACGGAAGTGGGAGCTTTGTGCTAGTCTAGTCTTTCTAGACTAAGTAACCAGGAAGTAGGCATTTAGCCGCAGAACGTCGTTTTAGATAATAATGTTTTGGAATTTTACCATAAAACAAAACCAAAGATTCTGGTTGAATAGTTGTGAGACCATAATCAAGTTGTCGCTTTGACATTGTTAAACTGCTTTTATGAGTTGCGTAATATTTGGTTCTGTCATATATCCTTTGAGTAATGGCAAGGTAATGATTATCTTCTTTCTTAATTCTGACGGTTCTCATGAAAATGCTATTGCCACCGTAGAATTGTAGCTGTGCTTGTGGGTTTATTGTTTTATTCAATTTTAAGACAATGAGGATATTGAACAGGGAGTTCTCATCAACAAAAGACCAAGAAGAAGCATTAACATGATACTTGAAAGAATTAGACACTGATTTATGGATATAATATACAACAAAGAATGGAGTGGGATCGATCGCTTAGAGAGTCCTTGCTAGCATTTCTCATAGTAGCATAGCCTAGAATATAAACAAATGCAGCTGAGTTGACAACTATTCAAACTGTTGGCTGAATCTAACATGGGAAACTCTTCAATTGATGTTCAACCTGCCAAAGTGCGTTTGAGTCCAGCTCGTTGTTCCGGGGTCAATCTTGTAGGGAACCTGACCTCAAATTTGATCTTCAAATCACCCCTATTTCCGGGCTCTTTTGCTATTGGCATACCCTCCCTGGAAACCACAAGCTCATAGCCGGGGCTGACAATTTCAGTCACCGGGATCGATAGGTCACGACCATCGAGTGTTTTGAGATGCACAGTGGTTCCACCTAATGCCTCAGCTAATGACACCTTTTCGTTCATGAGGAGGTCATTGCTATCTCTCTTGTAAACGTCATGGGGCTTCTCATCAATCACAAAAACAAGGTCTGCAGGTAACTGGCCAGGCTGCTCATTACCTTTATCCGGAAATGTGATCTTGGTTCCTTTCTTCCATCCTGGCTTCACATCAATGGTCAATATTTCTGTCTCCGGCGCTTGACGTCTGTAATTTTCATTTTCACAAACATAACAAGTCAGCTACATTCAAAACCATGCAAGGCATCTGCTAACTTGCAACGGATGGAGAGGAACTCAAGTAACAAGGAACTACTCTAGTACAGGAAAGAAATTAGGGACAGTGCTGAAATGACATACCCATTTGCATCAACCACAGTCCTTGAGATTTTCATTTTCCTAGTTGAACCAGTATACAGCTCCTCAAGGCTACAAGGCAACTTGCTCTCCACTGCTGGTGGTTTCTTTGGTGTAACGCCCTCACTATATGATCGAAAACCATTTTCGCCACCTCCACCAAATCCCCCAAACATCCCTCCTCCGTCGGACGAGAATCTCGAAGACCTGCCTGGTCCTGATGACCCAAATCCAAAAGGACTACTACCAAAGAATTCTGCAAAGATATCCTCAGCATTTCGAGGATTAAATCCTTTTGATCCACCGCCACTGCCACCACCGAATGAGAATCCACCACTTCCAGGTGGTGGCATGTCTTTCAATCCTTCTTCTCCATGCTGATCATAAATTTGCCTCTTCTGAGGATCACTCAAGACCTGAAATTGACACCAACATTTCATTCTTTTATTTTCACTCACTACACCCAAATGCAATCTTAACTCTTTGCAGCCATGTAATGCACTCCATACTAAACACAAGCTAATGCTTTCTACCCCCATCTAAAGGGAAGGATTGAGTTCTAAAACAATTCATTGGAGGAGACACAAGGAAAATAGAAATTTACCTGAACTGAGCCTAATAACAACAATTTGATCTAATTCTATAGATGAATCACTATTTGAAGTCCATTGCAGACATTTGTTGGTTGATTACCACATACCCCCCATAGCATTTCCATATCACCCAACCAAACTGAAGACTTTATATGACAATTTACAAAACCAACAAAGCTTAAACCATTTTTATTTTTATTTTATTCCAATTATTAAATTCATACATAGAAGAATGGATGTGTAACAGAAATCCCAGAAGAAAAGATAACATGCCTCATAGGCCTCAGAGATCTGCTTGAATTTGGCTTCAGCTTCTTTCTTGTCATTGGGGTTCTTATCAGGGTGCCATTTCATGGCCAGCCTCCTATAGGCCTTTTTCAGATCATCTTCTGTAGCATTCCTGTTCACCTTCAATATGTTATAGTAATCCACACCCATCCTCTATCTCCTTCTCTATTGTCAATCAAAACCCACAATTTCAATCTCAACAATCACTATCAGATCAACAATCACTATCAGATCAGACTCAATTCTTCCAAATGACAACTTTTTGCACACACCCAGATCACCATCCACCTCTCTCTTTCTATGAGGCAAAAGATCAAACAGGTGGTGGCCAAAAATTGTCAGAGGACCCAGAAACAAGAAAATGGGAATTTCAATTAATGATTGGTCTCTTCTCTGCTTCAGAATTTTATTGAAAACGGAGAGAATGCGAATCTATGATGTCACAGACCCTGAGAAATTTTTGTTTTGTTAAGCTTGTATTACGTTGTTAAGACCGTGTTAAGCGTTTGATGGATATTTTATCTCATTTCCGAAGCTCACGGACATGTTTAACCGTACAACGTCCAACTTAATCTGAACCAATGACAGTAAGGGGCTAAGGGCTTCACGTACAAGGTCCAAGCCTCCAAAGGTGAATGAGGTCAACATTGAGCCGGGCCGGCCCATCTCGGCCCAAAAGTAATGGGTTTGGGCAGGGAGGGCCCAGCTCAGTCCAAAATTAATGGGTTTGAACATAGCTGAGCAAGGCATTAACAAGACATATCATTTTCTTGACGGGCCGGACTGGACTTTTGTCTGAAATTTGAGGCCCATGGGCATGCTGTGCCCATCTCGCTCCAAAAGTAAAGGGTTTGGCCAGGTCTGGCCCACCTCGGCCCAAAATTAATGGGTTTGAACATAGTTGGGCAGGCTTTAACAAGACATATCATTTCCTTGACGGGCCGGACTTGACTTTTGTCTGAAATTTGAGGCCCATGGGTAGGCAGTGCCCATTTCGGCCCAAAAGTAATGGGTTTGGGCAGAGCTAGCACACCTCGGCCCAAAATTAATGGGTTTGAACATAGTCAGGCAGGCTTTAACAAGACATATCATTTCCTTGACGGGCCGGACTGGACTTTTGTCTGAAATTTATGGCCCATGGGCAAGCAGTGCCAATCTTGGCCCAAAAGTAATGGGTTTGGGCAGGGTTGGCCCACCACGGCCTAAAATTAATTAGTTTGAACATAACCAGGCCAGGCTTTAACAAGACATATCATTTTCTTGATGGGCCGAACTGCACTGGATTTTTGTGTGAAATTTGAGGCCCATGGACAGGCTGGCAAGGCTGGCCAACCTAGGCCCAAAATTAATTGGTTTGAACATAACCGAGCCGGGATTTAACAAGACATATCATTTCATGATAGGCCGGACTTGGCTTTTGTTCGAAATTTGAGGCCCATGGGCAGGGATGTGTCGGGCCTGGTCTGGTCGGGCTGATTGGATAGGACAGGGCTAGGCTTTGTTTCTGGGTAGCGTTGAGAGATTTTTGAGATTTGGACTTTGCCGCATTGATAGATCTTTTGTTTTTGCCAAATTGCAAAAAGATTTCCACAAGGGTTTTTATCACCAGCAGGATCAAAACTTTGGTGTACCGGACAGAAAGGTACCTGAACTTTCAAAAACACATAATCGGGAGTTCCATTTTCCGTTACTTGACCGCTAATTATGAGGGCATATTAGTCATTTGACATATCATAACTTTCAAAAGTGATAAATAAGGTACATGAACTACTAAAAACACATAATCGAGATACCTCTGTCATTTTTTTGTTATAATTCAGTTAAATGAGATCACTTGTGGCCCATATGAGATATTTTTCAAGGATTTTATGATATTTTCTCACTTTTTTTTTGTTTTGCCTGTATCCTCTTCTTTTCTCTCTTTTTCTCTTCGACTCCCACTGAGGTATTTTCTCATGTATGGATGATGCACATAAAGTGCGTTTGAAATATAATGTATGGATGATCAAGATTTTGAATTAGTCAGTACTTAAATTCATATTAATTAAAGTAATCAAAGTAATACCCTCCAAAAAAATAGCACATACCCTAAAAAAATAATAATCAAAGTCTACTTAATTATTGATTATAGGAAGAGGATAAAGATGAAGTTTTGAAGGAAAAATTTGGAAGCAGAATAATTAATTACATTGTTAATTTTGGAGGAAAAAGATAAGGTGAGAGGAGGGAAGAGACATGCCCTTCAACATATTTTATTTAACTGAGATATGATAAAAAAATAGACGGAGGTATCCCGATGATATGTTTTTAAAAGTTAAGGTACCTCCAAACGTGTCAAATCATACCAACTCACTTTTCCCTTCAACTTTGTCCGTGACAAAACTTCACCAATGTTAAAAAATAATTTTTAAATCGTTTCCAACTGACTTTGCTAGAAAAGCTCAAGTCGTTTGTGAGTTACGATTTTTCAAAGTCGGAAAACTTAAAAAATCATAACTAAAAAACGAGTAGGGTTTTTCGAGAAAAGTCAGTTGACACACTTTTTAAAAATCATGTTTTACTAATGGTGAAACTTTGACATTGGTAAAGTTGAAGGAAAAAGTGCAGTTCACAATGATGCATCTCGAGGTACCCCCACACTTCCAACGATGACCATGCTAGCGAGGCTAACTAATGATGCTCATGCTAGAGAGGATAACTAATGATACATGCCCAAGCTAGAGAAGCTAATGATGCCTATGCCCATGCTAAGGATGCCCACGATTCCCATGCGATTTTTCAAAGTTGGAAAACTAGAAAATTCATAAAAAATAAACGATTTGAGATTTTAGAGCAAAATCAGTTGGAACACCTTTTAAAAATCATGTTTTACTAATTGTAAAGTTTTGACACTGGTAAAGTTGGAGAAAAAAGTGCAGTTCACAATGAGGCATCCCGATGTACCCTCGACACTCCAACGATGCCTATGCGATTTTTCAAAGTCAGAAAACAAGAAAATTCATAAAAAATATACGATTCGAGATTTTTTAGTTTTGTCAATTAGAGCACCCACTACCTAAGATCCAGGTCATGGGTTCGAGTCACCATGGGGGTAGGAGTGAAATCCTTTGACCTCTTTAAAAAAAAAAATTAATTAAAACTATGGCCAAAATCGCATGTTCTTATTTTCGTATTAAAATCTTCCCACACACAATTCAAGATATTTAAGGACTTCTAGAGTTGACAGAACGCAAAAAAATCGACTTGTTTATTTTTTACGATTTTTCAAAGTTGGAAAACTAGAAAATTCATAAAAAATAAACGATTCAAGATTTTTGAGTTCTGTCAATTAGTTCACCTTTTAAAAACATGTATTACCAATGGTGAATTTTTGAGAAATTTTTATTTTTCTGCCGATATCATAGTTTTTCATCCAATATCTTCTCATACATAAATCATGATTTTTAAGGACTTCTTGAGTCGACACAATGCAAAAATATAGACTCGTTTATTTTTTACGATTTTCCAAAGATGGAAAACTAGAGAATTCATAAAAAAATAAACGATTCGAGATTTTTGAGTTCTCTCAATTGGAACACCTTTTAAAAAGCACTTTTTACCAATGAAGAATTTTTGAGAAATTTTTTTCTTTGCCGAAACCAAAGTTTTTCACCAAAAACCGTGGGTTATAACACACATTTTTTTGCCAAAATCGCATGTTCTTAGTTTCGTACCAAAATCGTCCCACTCTCAAATCATGATTTTTAAGGACTTCTCAAGTTGACAGAATGCAAAAATATCGACTCGTTTATTTTTTACGATTTTCAAAAGTCGGAAAACTAGAAAATTGATAAAAAATAAATGATTTGAGATTTTTGAGTTCTGTCGATTGTAACACCTTTTAAAAAACACTTTTTACCAATGGTGAATTTTTGAGAAATTTTTATTTTTTTTGCTAAAACCATTGTATTTCATCCAAAACCGTGGGTTATAGCACACGATTTTTAGCCAAAATCGCATATTCTTAGTTTCGTGCCAAAATCTTACCACACTCAAATCATAATTTTTAAGGACTTCTTGAGTTGACAGAATGCAAAAATATTGACTAGTTTATTTTTTACGATTTTTCAAAATCGGAAAAAAAAAATTCATAAAAAATAAATGATTTGATATTTTTGAGTTTTGTCGATTGGAACACCTTTTAAAAAACATTTTTTACCAATGATGAAATTTTGAGAAATTTTTATTTTTTTTGCTGAAACCACGGTTTTTCATCCAAAACCGTGGGTTTTATATATAATACACGATTTCTGGCCAAATTTGCATGTTCTTAGTTTCATACCAAAATCTTCCCACACTCGAATCATGATTTTTAAGAACTTCTTGAGTTGACAGAATGCAAAAATATCGACTCGTTTATTTTTTACGATTTTCCAAATTCGGAAATTAGAAAATTCATAAAAAATAAATGATTTGAGATTTTTGAGTTTTGTCAATTAAAACACCTTTCAAAAAAAACTTTTTACCAATGGTGAAGTTTTGAGAATTTTTTTTTTGCCGAAATCATGGTTTTTCACCCAAAACCGTGGGTTATAACACACGATTTTTTGCCAAAATCGCATGTTTTTAGTTTCGTACCAAAATCTTCCCACACTCAAATCATAATTTTTAAGGACTTATCGAGTTGACAGAATGCAAAAATATCGACTCGTTTATTTTTTACGATTTTTCAAAATCGAAAAACTGAAAAATTCATAAAAAATAAATGATTTGAGATTTTTGAGTTCTGTCGATTGGAACACCTTTAAAAAAAGAGTCTTTACCAATGGTGAATTTTCTAGAAATATTTTTTTACCGAAATCATGGTTTTTCACCCAAAACCGTGGGTTATAACACACGATTTTTGGCCAAAATCGCATATTCTTAGTTTCGTACCAAAATCTTCCCACACTCAAATCATAATTTTTAAGGACTTCTCTAGTTGACAAAATGCAAAAATATCGACTCGTTTATTTTTTACGATTTTTCAAAATCGGAAAACTAGAAAATTCATAAAAAAAAAATGATTTGAGATTTTTGAGTTCTGTCAATTGGAACACCTTTTAAAAAACGATTTTTACAAATGGTGAATTTTGGAGAAATTTTTATTTTTTTTGCCGAAACCATGGTTTTTCACCCAAAACACGATTTTTGGCCAAAATCGCATGTTCTTAGTTTCGTACCAAAATCTTTCCACACTCAAATCATGATTTTTAAGGACTTCTCGAGTTGACAGAATGCAAAAATATCGACTCGTTTATTTTTTACGATTTTACAAAGTCGGAAAACTAGAAAATTCATAAAAAATAAATGATTTGAGATTTTTGAGTTCTGTCGATTGGAACACCTTTTAAAAAACGCTTTTTACAAATGGTGAATTTTGAGGAAATTTTTATTATTTTTGCCGAAACCATAGTTTTTCACCCAAAACCGTGAGTTATAACACACGATTTTTAGCCAAAATCGCATGTTCTTAGTTTCGTACCAAAATCTTCCCTAACTCAAATCATGATTTTCAAGAACTTCTCAAGTTGACAGAATGCAAAAATATCGACTCGTTTATTTTTTACGATTTTACAAAGTCAGAAAAATAGAAAATTCATAAAAAATAAATGATTTGAGATTTTTGAGTTCTGTCAATTGGAACACCTTTTAAAAAGCGCTTTTTACAAATGGAGAATTTTTTAGAATTTTTTAATTTTTTTGCAGAAACCATGGTTTTTCACCCAAAACCGTGGGTTATAACACACGATTTTTGGCCAAAATCGCATGTTCTTAGTTTCGTACCAAAATCTTCCCTCACTCAAATCATGATTTTTAAGAACTTTTCAAGTTGACAAAATGCAAAAATATAGACTCGTTTATTTTTTACGATTTTACAAAGTCGGAAAACTAGAAAATTCATAAAAAATAAATGATTTGAGATTTTTTAGTTCTGTCGATTGGAACACCTTTTAAAAAACGCTTTTTACAAATGGTGAATTTTGAGGAAATTTTTATTATTTTTGCCGAAACCATTGTTTTTCACCCAAAACCGTGAGTTATAACACACGATTTTTAGCCAAAATCGCATGTTCTTAGTTTCGTACCAAAATCTTCCCTCACTCAAATCATGATTTTCAAGAACTTCTCAAGTTGACAGAATGCAAAAATATCGACTCGTTTATTTTTTACGATTTTACAAAGTCAGAAAAATAGAAAATTCATACAAAATAAATGATTTGAGATTTTTGAGTTTTGTCGATTGGAACACCTTTTAAAAAGCGCTTTTTACAAATGGAGAATTTTTTTTTTTTTTTTTTTTTTTGCAGAAACGATGGTTTTTCACCCAAAACCGTGGATTATAACACACGATTTTTGGCCAAAATCGCATGTTCTTAGTTTCGTACCAAAATCTTCCCCCACTCAAATCATGATTTTTAAGGACTTTTCGAGTTGACAGAATGCAAAAATATCGACTCGTTTATTTTTTACGATTTTACAAAGTCAGAAAAATAGAAAATTCATAAAAAATAAATGATTTGAGATTTTTGAGTTATGTCGATTGGAACACCTTTTAAAAAGCGCTTTTTACAAATGGAGAATTTTTTAGAATTTTTTATTTTTTTTGCAGAAACCATGGTTTTTCACCCAAAACCGTGGGTTATAACACACGATTTTTGGCCAAAATCGCATGTTCTTAGTTTCGTACCAAAATCTTCCCTCACTCAAATCATGATTTTCAAGAACTTCTCAAGTTGACAGAATGCAAAAATATCGACTCGTTTATTTTTTACGATTTTACAAAGTCAGAAAACTAGAAAATTCATAAAAAATAAATGATTTTAGATTTTTGAGTTCTGTCGATTGGAACACCTTTTAAAAAACACTTTTTACCAATGGAGAATTTTTTAGAATTTTTTTTTTTTTTTGCTGAAACCATGGTTTTTCACCCAAACCCGTGAGTTATAATTGTTGAACTATCGAAGCTCTATCTTTACAGAATTGCAAAGGTTGTGAATGATGCTTATTTTCATTAACAAAACAACTTGGCTTGAATAGCCATTACAACTGGAACTCAAATCTGAAAAAAAAAAACCACATCTGCATATAGGAGTTTATTCAAACTAACTTGCATCACACGAAATTCTAACAACATAGACTTCTTTGAGGCTCTAACAATAACACGCGATTTTTGGCCAAATTTGAATGTTCTTAGTTTCATACCAAAATCTTCCCACACTCAAATCATGATTTTTAATAACTTCTCAAGTTGACAGAATGCAAAAATATCGACTCGTTTATTTTTTACGATTTTACAAAGTCGGAAAACTAGAAAATTTATAAAAAATAGATTGGAACACCTTTTAAAAAACACATTTTACCAATGGTGAATTTTTGAGAAATTTTTATTTTTTTTGCCGAAACCATAGTTTTTCACCCAAACCGTGGGTTACACACGATTTTTTTGCCAAAATCGCATGTTCTTAGTTTCGTACCAAAATATTTTCACACTCAAATCATAATTTTTAAGGACTTCTCAAGTTGACAGAATGTAAAAATATCGACTAGTTTATTTTTTACGATTTTTCAAAAACCAATGAAATTATTTTGGTGATATATCCCAAAAAAATTTATTTTGGTGATGCATGCTAATTGCTAAACCAAATAACAAATGAAAAGTCACTTGCTATAACACACATATTTTGACGAAGCTCAGCGTGAGTGCTAACACGGTTGTTGGAATTCTGGAGAAAGAGACACACGAGTGGTTGACTCCCGAGAATGTTTATTTTATTTTAAATGGCAAAAAAAACATATATAACAACCTTTTACCGACCAATTTGTCGTCGGCAAAGTTTTTTTCCAATTTATTTTTTTGCCTTAATATTTCTTTCAATTTTTGAAATTGGAGAACATGTCTCGGGCTTGGGAACAATCCTTTGAAATAAAATAGTAAATACCGTGCATGAAGAATCAATGTTTGAAATTATTTTGGTGATGCATGCTAATTGCTAAACCAAATAACCAATGAAAAGTCACATGCTATAACACACATATTTTGACGAAGCTCAGCGTGAGTGCAAACACGGTTGTTGGAATTCTTGAGAAGAAAGAGACACACGAGTGGTTGACTGCCGAGAGTGTTTATTCTATTTTAAATGGCAAAAAAAAAATACATATATAACAACCTTTTACCGACGAATTTGTCGTCGGCAAAGGTCTTTTCCAATTTATTTTTTTGCCTTAATATTTCTTTCAATTTTTGAAATTGGAGAACATGTCTCGGGCTCGGGAACAATCCTTTGAAATAAAATAGTGAATACCGTGCATGAAGAATCGATGTTTGAAATTATTTTGGTGATGCATGTTAATTGCTAAACCAAATAACCAATGAAAAGTCACTTGCTATAACACACATATTTTGACGAATTTCTTTTCCAATTTAATTTTTTGCCTTAATATTTCTTTCAATTTTTGAAATTGGAGAACATGTCTCGGGCTCAGGAACAATACTTTGATATAAAATAGTGAATACTGTGCATGAAGAATCGATGTTTGAAATTATTTTGGTGATATATCCCAAAAAAAATTATTTTGGTGATGCACGCTAATTGCTAAACCAAATAACCAATGAAAAGTCACTTGCTATAACACACATATTTTGACGAAGCTCAACATGAGTGCTAACACGGTTGTTGGAATTCTTGAGAAGAAAGAGACACACGAGTTGTTGAGCGCCGAGAGTGTTTATTTTATTTTAAATGGCAAAAAAAATATACATATATAACAACCTTTTACCGACGAATATTTCGTCGGAAAATGTCTTTTCCAATTTATATTTTTGCCTTAATATTTCTTTCAATTTTTGAAATTGGAGAACATGTCTCAGGTTCGGGAACAATCCTTTGAAATAAAATAGTGAATACCGTGCATGAAGAATCGATGTTTGAAATTATTTTGGTGATGCTTGCTAGTTGTTAAACCAAATAACCAATGAAAAGTCACTTGCTATATAACACATATATTTTGACGAAACTCAGCGTGAGTGCTAACACGGTCGTTGGAATTCTTGAGAAGAAAGAGACACACGAGTGGTCGAGCGCCGAGAGTGTTTATTTTATTTTAATTGGCAAAAAAAAAATACATATATAACAACCTTTTACCGACGAATATTTCGTCGGCAAAGGTGTTTTCCAATTTATTTGTTTTGCCTTAATATTTCTGTCAATTTTTGAAATTGGAGAACATGTCTCGGGCTCTGGAACAATCCTTTGAAATAAAATAGTGAATACCGTGCATGAAGAATCGATGTTTGAAATTATTTTGGTGATGCATGCTAATTGCTAAACCAAATAACCAATGAAAAGTCACTTGTTATAACACACATATTTTGACGAAGCTCAGCGCGAGTCCTAACACGGTTGTTGGAATTCTTGAGAAGAAAGAGACACACGAGTGGTTGAGCGCCGAAAGTGTTTATTTTATTTTAAATGGCAAAAATAAAACATATATAACAACCTTTTACCGACGAGTATTTCGTCGGCAAAGGTGTTTCCCAATTTATTTTTTGCCTTAATATTTCTTTCAATTTTTGAAATTGGAGAACATGTCTCGGGCTCCGGAACAATCCTTTGAAATAAAATAGTGAATACCGTGCAGGAAGAATCGATGTTTGAAATTATTTTGGTGATGCTTGCTTGTTGTTAAACCAAATAACCAATGAAAAGTCACTTGCTATAACACACATATTTTGACGAAGCTCAGCGTGAGTGTTAACACGGTTGTTGAGATTCTTGAGAAGAAAGAGACACACGAGTGGTTGAGCGCCGAAAGTGTTTATTTTATTTTAAATGGCAAAAAAAAAACATATATAACAGCCTTTTACCGACGAATATTTCGTCGGCAAAGGTGTTTCCCAATTAATTTTTTTGCCTTAATATTTCTTTCAATTTTTCAAATTGGAGAACATGTCTCGGGCTCGGGAACAATCCTTTGAAATAAAATAGTGAATACCGTGCATGAAGAGTCGATGTTTGAAATTATTTTGGTGATGCTTGCTAGTTGTTAAACCAAATGACCAATGAAAAGTCACTTGCTATATAACACACATATTTTGACGAAACTCAGCGTGAGTGCTAACACGGTTGTTGGAATTCTTTAGAAGAAAGAGACACACGAGTGGTTGAGCGCCGAGAGTGTTTATTTTATTTTAATTGGCAAAAAAAAAAAATACATATATAACAACCTTTTACCGACGAATATACCGTCGGCAAAGGAATTTTCCAATTTATTTTTTTGCCTTAATATTTCTTTCAATTTTTGAAATTGGAGAACATGTCTCAGGCTCGGGAACAATCCTTTGAAATAAAATAGTGAATACCGTGCATGAAGAATCGATGTTTGAAATTATTTTGGTGATGCATGCTAATTGCTAAACCAAATAACCAATGAAAAGTCACTTGTTATAACACACATATTTTGACGAAGCTCAGCGTGAGTGCTAACACGGTTGTTGGAATTCTTGAGAAGAAATAGACACACGAGTGGTTGAGCGCCGAAAGTGTTTATTTTATTTTAAATGGCAAAAAAAAAACATATATAACAACCTTTTACCGACGCATATTTCGTCGGCAAAGGTGTTTTCCAATTTATTTTTTTTGCCTTAATATTTCTGTAAATTTTTGAAATTGGAGAACATGTCTCGGGCTCGGGAACAATCCTTTGTAATAAAATAGTGAATACCGTGCATGAAGAATTGATGTTTGAAATTATTTTGGTGATGCATGCTAATTGCTAAACCAAATAACCAATGAAAAATCACTTGTTATAACACACATATTTTGACGAAGCTCAGCGTGAGTGCTAACACGGTTGTTGGAATTCTTGAGAAGAAAGAGACACACGAGTGGTTGAGCGCCGAAAGTGTTTATTTTATTTTAAATGGCAAAAATAAAACATATATAACAACCTTTTACCGACGAGTATTTCGTCGGCAAAGGTGTTTTCCAATTTATTTTTTGCCTTAATATTTCTTTCAATTTTTGAAATTGGAGAACATGTCTCGGGCTCGGGAACAATCCTTTGAAATAAAATAGTGAATACCGTGCAGGAAGAATCGATGTTTGAAATTATTTTGGTGATGCTTGCTAGTTGTTAAACCAAATAACCAATGAAAAGTCACTTGCTATAACACACATATTTTGACGAAGCTCAGTTTGAGTGCTAACACGGTTGTTGAGATTCTTGAGAAGAAAGAGACACACGAGTGGTTGAGCGCCGATGGTGTTTATTTTATTTTAATTGGCAAAAAAAAAAATACATATATAGCAACCTTTTACCGACGAATATACCGTCGGCAAAGGTCTTTTCCAATTTATTTTTTTGCGTTAATATTTCTTTCAATTTTTGAAATTGGAGAACATGTCTCAGGCTCGGGAACAATCCTTTGAAATAAAATAGTGAATACCGTGCATGAAAAATCGATGTTTGAAATTATTTTGGTGATGCACGCTAATTGCTAAACCAAATAACCAATGAAAAGTCACTTGCTATAACACACATATTTTGACGAAGCTCAGCGTGAGTGCTAACATAGTTGTTGGAATTCTTGAGAAGAAAGAGACACACGAGTGGTTGAGCGCCGAGAGTGTTTATTTTATTTGAAATGGCAAAAAAAAAATTACATATATAACAACCTTTTACCGGCGATTATTCCGTCGGCAAATTTCTTTTCCAATTTAATTTTTTGCCTTAATATTTCTTTCAATTTTTGAAATTGGAGAACATGTCTCGAGCTCGGGAACAATCCTTTGAAATAAAATAGTGAATACTGTGCATGAAGAATCGATGTTTGAAATTATTTTGGTGATGCATGCTAATTGCTAAACCAAATAACCAATGAAAAGTCACTTGCTATAACACACATATTTTGACGAAGCTCAACATGAGTGCTAACACGGTTGTTGGAATTCTTGAGAAGAAAGAGACACACGAGTTGTTGAGCGCCGAGAGTGTTTATTTTATTTTAAATGACAAAAAAAATATACATATATAACAACCTTTTACCGACGAATATTTCGTCGGAAAATGTCTTTTCCAATTTATATTTTTGCCTTAATATTTCTTTCAATTTTTGAAATTGTATCCCCGAGTTAAGTTTACTAAATAATAATGAGTGGGCTTTTTGGTTTGGGCCGGGCAGCGTGCAGCATATTGCTTAAACGGGCTGGGCTTTAAACTGTCCACACTAGTCCTGCTTTGTGTCCAACAAGACATCATTTCCCTGACTAGCCGGACTGGGCTTTTGTCAGATATTTGAGGCCTATGGGTTGGGCGGTGTCGGGCCAGGTTGGGTCGGGCTGATTGGACAGGACAAGGCTGGGCGTCAGGGGAGGAAAGAAAGAAAAAAGATTAGCTTGAAGTCTAATTATCCCCAAGTAAGTTTAGAAAATAATAATGAGCGGGCTTTTAGGTTTGGGCCGGGCCAGGTGGCCATGGACTTTTGGGCCTGCGGGCCAATTTTGTTTTTTTTTTAAATATCAAGTATTTCCTTTACTCTATAAGATAATCCCATTATTTCTTCTACAGCAAAGTGTAATAAGGGTAGTCTTTCGTTAGTTCCGAGCCTCCTATAGATTGATTTGCGTTTAGATCGATTTGTTGCTGACTTGCTGTGGTTGGTTACCTCTTAGGACTCCAAAAGTTTCTTGTAAAGCACTGCCTTAACAAGCTTCTTGACCGACCCCAGTTCCTTCATGTCTCCGATCAAAGGTCTGATTTTACCGGGAATTTATTTTGGGATGAATGAGAGTGCTAATATTTTTGGGGTATCAACAAGAAGACGAATCAACAGCAAGAGATGCATCAACAAAATGATCCAATGCACAATTTAATTCACCGTTGACTGACATATCACTTCCATTTCAAAAAATCCGCAAGCTGTATGACAACTGCACAATGAGCTTTTGGCCCATAGAAACACCTAGGGGTCTAGAAAATGAGAAGATTGAGAACAAGCATCTAACTATACAACCATTGTCAAACTATGTGTGCATCATGATGCCCCAAGAGAAGATATCCTCTATTTATATATACTTCTTACCCATAACCAAACATGTCAAAGCAAAACACTTGACATTTTTTGTTTCCACGAAGTCAAACAGGAGATGATAGGAGCTAAGATTTGGGTGAACCACTGGCTTCACCTGCTACATTCTTCAGTTTCCATGCAGAATTTGATGACAACCCAGATTCAGAAACATCTCCAATGTCCAAACTGTCTGGAAGACTTTCAGAAGACTCAACTGTGTAGAACTGTAATAAGAAATATACTCATTGTTAGATCCACTGGCAAAGTATTCTTGAAGAATTATACTAAAGGTGAATAATCCACATTAACCCAAATGATGAAGAGTTTATTCCTGAGCTGAAGCTAATAAACATAAAACCAAAAAGTTAATTCATTCCAGCTATAAAAGTACCATTCCTTCTTGTATTTTACCATGACAGTATTTCCTCAAGACACATAGTTTAACTATCTGTCCACTATACCTTCATATCAACAGAACAAGATGATTCTTCACTGTGTAAAAGTTAATTAAATAAATAAATCCTAAAAAACTTATAGCAGAAACAGACCTCTATCATATTAAGAAATGGAGCATATAGGTATATAAACTATATTACTATCACTATAAGCCAATTACAAAAGAAAAGGCATACAGAGTCAAATGAACTTGCAATTTACTAAACAATTTGACAAAAATGAGGCTCAGAGCAGATACCACCTACACAGTTGATGCTTCAAATTGGATTACAATCTCTAGTTTTCACCTTTTATATATGACAACCCACGTTAACAAAGCATGAACTGCTATAAATAAACAGGGATACCTGAATGATTCAATTGCTTTAAGTACAACACCTGTTATGTGTAGCGACATAACAGTAGATGGACAATTGGTGGAAGATAATGTATATTCTTCTACCAAATGAAGAACTTAAGAACTCAATAATTCATAGTTACCTCAAGTTGGTTCAGCATGTCAATGGTAGCTTCCAGGTCCCCCTTATTCGCCAAGTAAACATCAGCAAGAGACTGATCAGATATACCAGGAAATGCCACCTGAAGATATTCCAAATCCATATCAAATTCCTCATTTTCTGTCACTTCATTCACATTCTGTGACGATGAACCATAAGAACCATGGGCAGGGTAGCTATTCAAAGCAAACGCTTTTGGACTGAGGAGTGCAGCAGTACCAGGGGAATCAGATCCAAGATAAGTTTTGCTCAGGTTTTGATTCTGGGTAATATTCTGAGGGGCCCCAAACCAGATTGCATCATTGCTGCGGCTAGGTTCTTTTGCTGTCGCATAAGTTCTATCATCTGCCTCCCTCTTGGAGAGGGGAATGTATGCTGCTGCATATGGATTCAAAGAAGATACTCCTGGCTTCATGGCCTTAATTCATAAAACTTCACTGCTACTAAGAACGAAATGTAAACCGGCTATTAGAAGACGACATTCAATAATAGTCATGGAAGAACAAAAAAAAAAATTGTAATGCTACATGCAACATTTTAAGAAGAGATAGTTCTTGCTTCACTTGAAGTTACTCAGAGAATAAGCTAATCATTGTACCAAGAATTGTGACCTAATGGTTCAAGTGTAACCAACATAGTTTAATGGTTTTCCTTTTAGCATTAAGAGGCTGGATTAGTGCCGAAAACATATCCTTGATCTTTGATTAAACAAAAGAGGAAGAGCATTCGGGGCTGATCGCTCAAACACCATCTTGCATGTAATCACAAAAAATAACTATTCCCTTGAAAACTACCATACAGAGTAAAACTATAAAATCGTCTAATCCTTCACAAATCGAACAAGTCAAAGTTACAGCTTCTACTTGCAACGTTTAAAAAAATCATATAAGAAGATCGAACACAGACGATATCAGATCACTATCAAACACACAACTTCATATCAATTTTCTTCAAGAAACGAATCTAAGACGAGAGCAAATAACATCCAGATCAAACCTAAATTTCGTCACCTACAACTACACAAACACACCTATTCATCAGGAAATTGCAAACCGCAAATAATTAATTCGATTATCATAAAAAAAAAAGAAGGTAAACCATTAGCTTTTGCACACGGATCATCGTAATTCGGAACCAAAATATGATTAAGATCAAGAAAACATTAAACAATAAGAAGCAACGAGGTCAATGGAAGCTCACCGAGCGCGAGACGATCTTCAATCCGAAGATGCAACGGAGAATCGAAAGCTGCGAAACCCTAACTTTTGAGATCGGTGATGACGCCGCGAAGAAAAGCGAAAGGGATTGGAACAAAGAGTTCTGGGGGATTCTATTTTTCGTTCTGTATATTATATTATTATAGTCAGTGCAATAATGTAATGAAATGAATTACAGAGCTAATAATAATTATAATAAAGTCTCTTCACTTTGCTCAGCACGACGCGGACGTTTTACTGGGCTTTACTAACTGTTTGAGACTCTGTTTGGAAATGAGGTCAATGCTATTCTTATTCGTTTTATGCTTTTTAACAGCACTACGTGGCAGTGTTTTAGTGGTCATAACTAGAAATGGACTGGTAAAATTATTTTTCGGCTTCTATTTTCTAAGAGCACCCTCTGTTAATGTCCAATATGTCACGAGATGTCTGCTCCTCAGTCCTCAATTCCTCATTGTGGCAATTGTGGCAATTTGTCACTAACTAATGTTATAGACTAAATAGGTATTATAGTAAAGTAATGAAAAATTAGACGGAACTATCTAAATAAATGGCTAACGTTGCAATAGGCCAATAGTATAAATATGAGACTATTCACTAAAACTTAGGTATCAAAAGTTACAAATTGTGGTAGGTCAGACATCATTCGAGGATTTTACTCTATCATAGTGACGAATAGACTCCAACAACTAGGGAGCTTAAAGGACAAAAAAGTAAAGGGTTCAAAAGACAAAATCTTTCAAAAAATGGGCCTCAATAGAAATCCCATCTGTTAAAACTGTGTAGTTTTTTAACAAGAAAGATAACTGTTTTTAACATTTGTTGGGAAATGGGACCATTGAGTGGATGAGCTAACAGAGGAAGGCAAGAAAAGAAAGGAAAGCAAAACTAAAGAGAAAGAAGAGAGAGCAATAATGGTTATTCTCTCTCCCTCTCTTTCTCTCTTCACATCCAGTCACTTTCTTGTTCCTCCAAACCTCTTCTTCAGGTACTGTTTAATTATCTCTTCTTATGCACATGAAATTGTTCATCTTTAGATGGATGTGTTTTCTCTCAATATGTACTTTATCTTCCTAAATTCTTAGTGCTGTATTGGGCCTTATTAGAGAGCAGAACAGAACTGTGATGCACCAGAGCAAATGCAGAGTAGAGCAGGTACTTGAACCATGCTCAAGTGCCAACTTAAAACCCACTATGCAAAATGGGTTTTGCAGAAGAGAGTTATTGCTGTTTGGCCTTTCTTCTCCACTGTTAACAGTCTACCCATCTTCAGGTAAATTTTCTTGGTTCATAATTTGGTCAGTACTGAGAATAATTTCTCTATTAGAAACGTTTAGAGTTTCTGTTTTGCTGGGAAGAGGGCCTTTTTGTCTTTAGTAGGGAATGAACATGAAAATCGAAAAAGTTTCATGTTTCATTTTTTTAATTTTTTTGTTATTGTTATGTTTCTTGAACTATGCTGTATGTAATTAGGATACACGTTTATAAAATATAATTTAAAGATTTTGCTAAATATCCTCTGTTTTTAAATTAACAATTGTCAAGTGAACCGCCATTGCAGTGTCCCTTGCAGAAGAAGAAGTGAAAATGGCTTCGTTTGCTGATGAAATAAATTCTTATTCTTATCTCTACCCAATGGAGTTGCCATCAAAGAAGGTCATCTTTAAATGGTAAGCATTGTTTTCCTTTTATTTCGAAAAGGTTGGTTGTTGTGGAGGAACTAATATGAATAAGAATGGCAACTTAATGCTAATTAGTAATTTGTGTTCAGAAGTCGGAACCTTTTGAATCATTTATTGTTTTCTTCAAAAGAAACTTCGATATAAATAGTTTTCAGTTGGACTGTTTTGTTTTTGTTAGCACAAAAGCAAACTAGTTGAATTCTTTGTCATTATTGCTCGCATATAGTTTAGGGACCTGACTCTTTTCATCTAATTTAAGGGTGGAATCGAGAAAGCCAGAACGATATTCATCAGCTGCACCATTGTCTCGTAAGTTCAGCTTCACAAGTATAATGATGAAAGTCTTTGAACATTGATATATGAATACCACTCATGACCATTGATCCTATGCTTATAACTTACTGAACTGTGTTTTATATGTTATACAGCTGATGCACGCCTGCGCATTGTTTCCGAGCGTGTTGACATTATTGATAATCTTATAATATCCATTTCGGTAACTCCTGAATGAATCACTTCTTGTAAAATATTAATGCAACCCCGCTTTAGTTATTTATCCAAGGGTTATAATCTAGGTTCATTTGATTCAGATAGGTCCCCCAAATTCCAAGATTATAAAATCACTGGACAAGAGTACATGGACTGCAAAAGATGTTGCTGATTCTGTCTTGGCTGACAAGTCTGCACTGGTAATGTTCTGCCGGGCTCTTTTCTAAAAGTATTTTGTTTCAAGGCTGATAAGCAGAAATTTTTTCTTAATTACATAGAAATAAACATGTAAATGTATTGTAAAAGTAACAGATGTGATCCATTGTCTTTTGAAACTTTTCCTTGATGTTTAAGTAGGACTGGAAAAAGTGAACTTCACAACCTTAAGCATGATATATTATCCCTGACCTGAGAGTCTCGGAAAATCCAGTGTTCTAATTTTTCCGCAACTGTTTGCAGCGAGTCACCTCAGCTCAGCGAATGGCTGAGAGTTCAGTTCTTGATGCACATGCTAGTGAAGTAAGTTTTCCAACCCTTGTTTGATTTGCATAGCTGAAACCATCATTGTAAAATCTACTTGGTACATATGAAGCTTGAGCCATTGTTTATTCCTCAGATTGATGGTCAGCCATACTGGTATTTTGAGTACCTTGTCCGCAAAGCACCCACAAAAACTGTATGTCTTCCTTTTAGCAGCAATTTCGGTAGATACCTATCTTCAAACTGCATGGTTTCTTCATGATTCTTACAGACGTTATGACTCATGCAGGCCCAAGAATCTAACAGTTACCGTCACTATGTGGCTTCAACAACCGAACGAGATGGTAGGGCAAATGCTTCTCTGTTTATCTATTCTTTTGCAAATTTTCAATTCATTTTTTTTCTCACCCTCCACCCCATTCTTATAGAGGAGGAGTTGCGATTTCGCTAAAAGAAACTATTGGTGATGTTTTATTCATGAGTTGATATTGCACCTTAAAACCTCGTACTGAACCTTACAGAAACTCAATTGCAGGTTACTTGTACTGTATAAATGCTTCAACCCTCAACAAGCAGTGGAACATTGTAAATCTCTCTCTCTCTCACTCACTCATGGCCAATTTATTTATGAAGCAGCTGTTTGAATGCATTGTTATTTGTATCTTCTTTGCCTACAGATTATGATTCATGTCCTTTTTCTGTGATGCAGATGGGACCTATCTTGCAAAAAACTGTAGCTTCTTTTCAACTTCTCCCTCCCACAGAAAACTATGTTCCTCCATTCAAGGATCCATGGAGATTTTGGTGACCACATACTTGAATTTCTTGTCCCACTAGTGCAAAACTTGAGAAATTTGTACACCTTATTCAATTACCATTCAAATTTTGGCTCTAAGTTTCGTTATGTGCATTTCTTTGGGTTTGAAGATGCAAGACAATGCGTTATTTTGAGAGTGAGAAGACTAGCTTAGGAGGAACACAGAGAAATATAAAATGCAAGAAACTCCAGTGGGTTTTCTTTAGGTAATCAATGCACTGAAATTGAAACTCAGAACTGGTAATTTCCTTTCATTGATGATATATTGAACTATGTACAAAGTCAACACGGTGAACTTACAAAGGAGCTCATTTAATTTTGAGCAAAAATAGTGTAATATGTACAACTGAAACTAAAGAATTTAAAAGCTACAAGAGAAAACTATAAGTATAGTGGCTAGCAGATTAATCCTGAGATGTAGCAGAATATTCAAAAATGAGGCGTTTTGACGGAGCGGACTGTAGGAGAACACGCAAGCGGCTGGTAAGCTGGTAGATCAATGTCCATTGCATTGCCATTTCTGAGTCCTTCATTTGTCTAACAATCGAGGCCTGGAGGAGACAATAATCTCTTAAATGCTCGTAAACAAAATTCAAAGCAACAGTAGTAACAAGTGTGTATGTTCAACACATTTAAAGACTAAAAAAGTGCCGTTAGTACTCATCTATTCGTCATTCTCTACCCCAGTATATTGTTACAAGGTACAAATATTACTAAACTCAGTTGATAATAGTGACTGCTGAGGGTAACTTTTTTTTTTGGTAGTGAGGTTACTTTATTAGCTAGTAGTTTCACAAAGATATTAGTTCTAGCCATCCTCCTTGGAAAATAAAAATGAAAAATATTATTAAAGTCTATAACCCTTAGAAGTGTTAATCAATTGATTATCTTAATTCCCTTGCTCAAGAGACAACCACATTATTGAAAAGAAATAATCAAATCAAATGTGCAACAATACTGAAAGTAAGGAGTTCAATTCAAAAATACCTGAAGACGTCTCCCAAGTTGGACTTCAACTTCTGTTCCAAATGAAATATTACTGGCCAGAGATTTGAGAGGATCCACGGTAGGATCAACAGAAAGCAAGCTAGGGATCTGCGGCGCATAAACTAGCCTCCACCTTGCCTGACCAAACTCTCCCTTCCCTTCTATTCTTGGCATTAATTTTTCAAGTGTTGTAGTTGCAAGCTTTTGAAATGCAAGCTGCCCATCACCTTCCAAGATGGACTCTGCCAATTGACTTTCAAAGACTCTAGCAGCCTATATATAAGGTAGAAATGGATCAGCTTAAATTCCCTATATAATTCCAGAGAACTAAAACTTGAACTAACTTCTGCAATTCCAAGTGTATAGTAATTGGAAATCCAGAGCAAATAGAAACAATTTTGGAAAACCTCATGCAGAGCAAGTAGAGTTCTATGTGACTAAGACACAAAAAACTCCAGAAGTATACAGACGTGTGGACACAAGTCCACAACACAAACGCACAGAGTGAGAGCCTGAAGATAGATAATTTTCTTTTTGGTCAAGCAGATAGATAATTTGTTCATTCATACAGAGATCATTGGTGCGGAGGCACACAACAGCACTTAACCTAAGTTCCTTGCTGTGCCTAAGGCTGGTAAAAGAGATCTGGCTTTAAAAATCATCTGAAGGACATGCATACGCAGAGGCGAGTAACCCATAGTGTCTCCAAACCTGCCCTTACGTGAAGTTAATTATTTTGGCTTAAATAGCTCTGTCAGTACCTGACGAACAGTTCCAACTATTACTGTTAGTCATTTCTCACAGCTAAAACAAAAAGTTATGTGCCTCATTCCTCCTTTTTCAGTCATACTTGGCACTATGTGCATATATAACACTGATCATTCTGGGCTGTTTCACGTGTCAAATTCAAAGATGAGGTAGAAGAGCTGAAAGAATTAAAGAAATAAGAACTCATGGAAGGTTTTGCCTATAGGTTGGTTATCACACTGGTCATTTGATGCCTTTCACAATCATTATTCGTGGGTCACTTTTGCGGTCTTGCCTATGAAAGGTTATTGAAACTGATAGAAACAAATGAAATAACATGGTCTTTGTTTCACCAAACAATTCCAGTGACTTAGTTTTCTATAACCAACCCTTGCTATTTAAGCAACTACATACAAATTTCTGTGTCTATCTTATATCAAACTACATAGCGCCATCCCAATAATGGATTCATCATTTCATGCATTACAGAAGGAACTGAAATATGACCTGCCAACATGAAAAGATATTACCTCAGTCGGTGAGAGGGCATCCTGTTCCACAGAACGGGTGGAGGTCACAACCAGTTTTTCCTGCCAGTTGCTGGCTCGACCTGGAATCCTGAATTGCCACTCAGACCCCACCAAAACTAAATCTAGCATTGGATCTAGTCCATGTTCAGGCTCAAACTTTGCAATATTCAGATGCTCTTGTCTGAGCCTCACCTGAAATTAGAAGGTTGATAAGCTTATAAGGATAAGCTTGAACTCCAAACGAGAATAAAAGGTACACTAATCTACAAGAACACAAAAAACAAGAGGACTCACCTGAGTCGCAACAAGATTGACATCACCATTTTCAAAAGTCAAGATGCCTCTTGGTTGTATACATTTGGGATGAGCTGGGCCATTTAACTCAAGCTCTCCACTAACAGCGAAATTTAGAATTAAAGGATATACTATCCTCAACTCTGGTCCTAGAACAAGCTTCAAATCACTAAGTTGAATATCTATATTCGGTTTAATGTTCACTAGCTCCATCTCCTCTTCAGCTGGTTTAACCGCTACTGTCCAGAAAGTAGAAGGTTAATCAAGCAGAGTTTGCAGAAATTAATTTTACTAATTGTATATACCAAAGAAACATTCCATCTCATATTAGAATATCAGCACCAGGCCATAAGGTCCACTATCAAACTTATGAGAAAGTGATGCATTACCTGAAGGTTGAGGGAATTTTGTCCTTGAAGCAGCAGGTTGTGAACTGAAGAACCGTGAAACATACCTCGAGGCAACTGCTCGATCGACACCAGTACTAGGAAGCCTGGGCTCATTTGTTGCCAATCTATTAGGAGCAGCCCCACTACCCTTATCGTGTGGTAGATATGCTTCACCATGGCTCAATTTAATATTTCCAGTGATGTTTGGTTGCAAAATGGAACCAGTTATCTGCATCTGAGTGTCAACCTGGGCACTGTGATTTTAGAAAACACATTAGTTTTATTTGGCCAGCATAAAAAAGAACATGCAGCTAAGACACCAAATAAACATGGAAGATGGATGGAAAAAGACACCACTCCCAGAATAATGATATCTTATTTCTTCTTTCTTTTTTTCTTTTCTCCGAATACGTGATCACTGATCACAACTCAAGAACCAATAGAAAAGTCAAAAGGACAACATCGAATTAGAGAAAGTTCAGGATTCTAACCAGCATATGAACCAAAAAGCTAACCTAATCTATGATGCCAATGAACTTATACTTAAAAGATCCATTTGTACGAAATTGAGATCAGCACCTTAAAATATTTTTTGCCCGTACTTCTAGAACTTCACATTTCAAGTCAATTTTATCTCCAAGGGATGCTTCACTTGTTCTAAGGGGCAGGTTTCCCTTGACAAACAACTTCCCCCTTCTGCATACTCTACTCTCCAATGAAGTGATGCATAACCTATTTGATTTCACATGAACAGTGCCACCGAAGTTTGTGAGTGGTTTCCAGAGAACCGGTGATGATATAGATGCCCTGTGGAAGGATGCATATCCATTCAGCACTGGTTGCTCAACTGTGCCTCTGACCTATTTATTTAATATCATAAACCTCAGAAAATTGCTATATATTGAATTGAAACATAACAGAGAGATTTGAGGGAAAAAAAAAACAACAGTGTAAAAAATTACAGGCCACAAAAATCCTACCTCAAGCTTGATGTCAGCATTGCCTTGAAGCCATTTAGCATAAGGAGATAAGGCAGTTAGCATCATCATACCCCCATCTTTAATATCAGCATCTATTCTGACTTCCCCTACATCTAGTATGTTCCAGTTTAAACCTTTGAGGCTTTCCGCTAATCCAGTATCCCAGCCTTCTTCATTTCGCTCTCTTGGAAGTTTCTTTTCACTGGCATCATCACTAGACCCCCTGCCTCTTTCCTTCACCCAACCATGGTCCCAAGAAGTTGCTCGGCTTTTATCTTTTACTACATCTTCTTCCTCTAACATGTTGTTCTGAACAAAAGTAACAGGTACACTTCCCTGAATGTGTACATGCCCAGTTTGGATGATTGGTTCAAATTTTGCATTGAACAGGAAACGACTGGTTGAGGTGAGGGAAGCAACAATTTCAGCTCGTCCAAGATCAATCCCCCCAACGGCACCATCCAGGAGCCTTACTTGCACATCATATTCTGGTTTAGCAAGACTCCCTCTGAGATCACCTTCCATGTGCAGTATACCTCTAATTGGTGCTAAGAATTGCCGCAGAGATTGAACCGCATCAGTAGCAGAAGATTCAATCACCTGAATCACAGTTGGAACTAGACTAACAGGAAAATTCAGAACAGCAAAGTGGAGATTTGTTTTTGGCCCTAACAAAGTCCCATCTGCATGAACTGTAGCATTATCTTTCTGAATAAAGATCTTTTCCAGGCGCAAACCATCATCATTGCTGTATGCACCTACAGCCACAACACGCTGAGTTTTGTAGGTTCCCCACTCCCAGTCTTCCCCACGAAAATCGAATTCTGCCTGACAAAAAGATATATTGACACAGCCAATTGTTAGAGGACAAAGACTATATGCTGGAACCAAGAGTAACCGTGGTAGCTATGTTTTCCAGGTCTAACGACTATATTTCCTAAGTTGGACTAACAAAAGAAGACTTATATTATACGCATCACCTTAGATGAAGTTGGTTTTCCCTTAAACTGAGATTATATAGAATTAAGACTCTGAAGGAGCAAAAAACAAAGTGAAAGTGGTCATCAATTTGTAATATGAGTGCACATTAGAACTTCATAGCATTTATTTTTAATTGTATCCCAACAAGCAATTGTTCAAAACTAACTATATCTTTGCAATTTTTGATATTTCTCACTGAATTCTCTAGACAAAGATGTTTGATATTTGAACTTGTCCCCGTTATAGAATTGAAAGGATACGTACCATTGTGTCCCCATTACCACCACCACTTGCATCAAGAGAGCCATGCCAGCTACCTCTAAGCTCAGTTAAACCTGGAAGATTTACATCTTCTAGAATAACTTCATTTAATGGAGTAAAATGTCCCCGTATGACCTGAAATAGAGTACAAAAGTCAATCATAAATACATATAAAATTCTGGTCCCGGAATCACAGCATCTGTAAGGTTTAGGAGGTCCAAACAAACTCCAAAGATGGAACACCCTAACATACACACACACACACACACACACACACAAACAAAAACAAAAGAGGTACCCACACATAACTTTAGCAAAGTCGGATGGTACAAGAAAATGGGATGGTGTAAAACTATGTTACAAAATGATGAGGAAATGACAAGTTAAAGAAAATGGCAGTGCCTCATAAATATTAAATAACATAATACAGTTCGCATAAGAGATGACTAATTATTACCACTTGAAATTCCATATAAATTCATATAAGACAACATTTCAGCCTAATTGGATTTCCTATTAAAAAAAAAGAAAAAAGAAATTCAATTCTTTTGGAAGTGGTCCTGGCTGGTTGGTCCCTTGGTTGCCTTAACCTGGGACAGGCCATGCGTAATTTTTAGGTTTGGAGCTTATCTCATTACCAAATAGCACAAATAAGAACTGTATAAAGGCATCATATTCCCATTTCATGTGCACCAAGTGATATGCATCAAGTACTATACATTCAAAATAAGAATGAACACGTGATGTTTCATCCAAAAAGTACCTCAAGCAGTTCATTGATACTTTCCGTATATAATCCCATAGACTGCAAACTTTGAACAAAAAGGTCCTGCAAGCAAGGGAAACATGTAGAGTTAGAGTTTTTTCTCTTCATTTTTATTTCTCAATTTTCTTTCAAGTAAAATAGGTACAATCCAAGAATTAGAACTCCTCATAGAAGTAGATTCAATCCTTTCATTAGAAAAAGAAAAAAAAATTGCTCATTCATTTAATACTGTTTGTGCAAAGAAAAAGTCAGCAAGTCTTAATGGAAAAATGAGAAAGATAAAAAGAAATCAAATGTATATACATAACAGTAGAATTACGATGACGTCATAATATAAGCAGATTCAATCCTTTAATAAGCCAAAGTTAATATAAGCACTATAACACTTTGATAATATTATGACAAAGTTAATGTTTTGGCCAGACTGAACTGTTATATATGAATTTTACCAATTTATTTTAAGTGGGATACAACCTTTGATCTTGAGTGAACAGCAGGATCTGTACTTCGAGAAACAAGTCTGGCAAGGGGAAGCATCTCAGCAACCTCAGCTCTAGGAACTTCGAGTCTCATTCTCCACCTTCCCATAGAAGATATGACACTACCCAGATGCCCAGCCATCGCCCTTTTCAATAAGCCACCCCTTTCCTTCCCAGCAGGATTGCGATCTCGTGTGCCAGGCAACACATATTCACCCTGAAGCTCATAACGGCTATTGCTTTGCTCCAAGACTGTTTTCTCAACAGTGATCTAAATGATGGTAATCAACAAGTACCAATATCAGACAGATTATACAAAAAAATTGTAGTTGTCAATAAGAAAGTAGCAAAACACAGAACCGCAAGTCAATGAAGACAAATTGTTGTTTTTTATAGGGTATTGCTACTAATTCATGCCAAAAGAGTTTGAAAAAGCTTTAGAAAGTAATTCAATCTCATTAAGTGTCAGAGACATAATTCAATCTCATTATTGTAATCTTAACAAAACGTTTAAGCAAAGCTTGATGTACATGGTTGAAGAATTTCGAGCATCCAACCAAAACCCAATTGGCAATATATTCCCAATATTGGATATACTCTTTTTTTTTTTAAAAGAAACATAATTTATTAATAAAAAGGATGAATACAGACTCAGTGGATAAGGAATCCACAAAAACAGAAGCGAAAAAACAGAGAACACAAACAGCAAAACAAACAGGATACCCCCCTCTCACAAGAAAACTCCCTCAAGATAAAAAAAAAACTCCTAAACTGCTGCTGCTCTCCAGTCCCTTAGAATAGAAGAGAAACTATAATCTTTAAAGATCTCAGAGACCGAAGCCCAAAGAGCCACCCAAAATCTTACTCTATCCCAAAGAACCTCAACCAATATTGGATATACTCTTAGCACAGGTGAGTGTAAAATAAATTAATGTATTTAATATTCCACAGTAAACTTTACTTAAAGGAAAGGTGTCAATTTCTGGAAGATTCTGGTGTATTTACCAAAACATGAGAATCAAGAACATTCTGGAAATTATAAAAGAAAAAAGAACATTGTGGCATTTAAATCAGCAACAAATGTGACGAAAAGAAGACGCATCATTAGAGACCTTAAGCAGAGATATACAAGCAAAGAGAATTCAAATAAAATACTTGCTTCCCATCAAAATGCAATTTCCACTTTTTGATTTTTTTTTTTCACAAGCATGGACATCTAGGTATTGGGAACAAACGGTAGCTTAGAACCCTTAAGTATCAACATTCAAGTTTGCAATAGAAAAGACATGAACCGAAGACAATCTTCTCAATGAAAGTCCCAAAGCAATGAATCCACAAGGAGGACAAAAGACCAAGGTACTTACAACATCCCCACTCCATCTAGCAGCCACATCAAGGGATTCACCTAGCACACCACTGAATTTTGGCCGAAGTACAGATAGCAGCCCATGGCCTCTTCGTTTCTGAAGATTAAGCTCAATTTCTGCCTGAAAGCAAACAATCAGCTAAACAATTTAATATAAAAAAAACAACTGCCTAGAAAGTTAACAACTATCACTTATTACCCTACTTATATATTCAACTAGATTATGACTCCACTAAAAAGCATAACCTAGTCAAAACTATAACTCACTAGTGATATTATGCATAAAAGAAACAGCGAATAACCATTAACAATATTTCCAGAATTCCTATGGAAAAAGATCAACTAATTCAGGTTTCAAATCCCTTTTTCTCTTTTACCTCTGAGAAGTTCCTTGAAGTGATGGTCAAAGACAATGTTATAAACAAGATGCTTAAATTGGCCTTACAAACATAGAAGTAAAGGTCCTCTTATCATTTAAAGGCTTTGTTAGGATGAACATCCCAAGTAATCAAAGTTCCAGTGCATGTTTGAATCATTCTTAATAACCAACTTATAATGATCAAAATGTGCAACAGAGAGGCAGAGAGGACTAAGGAGGAGAACGGGAAACAGAAAACAATAAAAAGGAGGCAGCTGGCTTACCTTCTGTATTGTACCGCGGAGAGAAGCTAACTCCAACTCATCAAGTGGTAAGTGACGTATCTATAACCAATGACAAGACAAAGAAAAGAGTTATGTACTCGATTTGTTATTACTAATAATGTCAGTGAGAGAGGGTTGAAATATGAACATAAACAATAACTTTGCTTAAATACAGGTACCTCCAAGGTAGCAGAATGAAATGGTTGGAAGCAAATGTTTGCTTTTAGTTGACCCTTTTGAAGGAAAAAAGACAACAACTGTCCACTTTGCGAATTAGTTTCACTGTTAGGCTTCAATGGCCCAACAAACTCCATTACAAGACTTTCATCCGGCCTACCTGTGGCATCCAACTGCACTACCAGAAAAATCTTAAATATCAGAAGGAACTGTAAGAAACAATAATAAACAATAATAGGGCATCAGTAGTTGTCAACACTAACATCTGACCTCTTCCTTCCATCAGATCAAAACAACACATGTCACACTAACCACAGTATTTATCACATTCTACTTGGTGGAACCATGATTTCGATTCTCAGAGAATATATATGGTAAAACGTACAGCAGAATTGCTGATTATGAAACCACACTTATAAAACATGTTTCCAAGTACTTAACTCAGGCATGAGCATACCAAGGCAATCTATCAATTTCAAAAGTGAGAAGTTACACTCGCTTGATCTTTGACTTGCTAATTGAAAATAAAGTTACTCACAACTCACAAGTAGCATTGACACAATGAATATTAATAACTTACAAAGAGCTTCCATTATAAGATAGACTATAACTATAAAGATTACTCAAAACCAGGTAAGCTCTACAGTGAAGAATCTTCTAAATCACAAACCAATATACAAATAAAATGAGAATAGATTAGTCAACAAATTAATTTGAAGATCAGAGTGGCAACAATTGAGGACAAGATCACCTTGATATAGTTGGGCTCAATTATGAGGAAAATAAGAGGTGAAAAGTGTAAAGAATCTTGGCATTACCTTGATACACTCACGTGAAATGCTTAATGATCCAGCCAACTGAGGCGCTAACATCAACTGGTTCAATTTAAGACCCGAAATCGAAACCTCTCCGGCAAGAGTATTTGTCTTTCCTTTATCTGTCATGTTGACTTTCTTATTTCTCTCAAAACCAAAATCTTGTTCATCAGAGATACAAGGCTTTAAAACCTTTCCCTGAAACTTGATCTTGCCTGTTGCTTTCAAATGCATAGGTTTCGGAGAATCAAAGGGATAAGAAGACACCAAGCTGAAAAACTCAAAACCACGCATACGTAAATCCAAGTCAATTCCCTCAACAACAAATGGCACGGCACTCTTTGCATCGGTATCTCTTTTGTTTAGCCAGTCTTCATCGTGGTAAGATGTTTGAACTTTTGAGGACAAGTCAAAAGCAGTAGATGAGGAATTGACAGTAATGGAATCGTGCGATATTATGATATCTCCTCGAGCATCACTGAAGGACCCTTCAGCTTTTGGAGCGGTCCATTTAATGTCAAACCTCCTACATTAGAAAAATGGCACATAAACCTGAAGAACAATTATCATTAAATGCAGACAATCATCAGCAGCAGCCGCATTTTTAATATTTTGATGAGCAACCATAACAAAATGCAAAGGAAGCAGATAAGCAACTTGAGCAACAATTAAGAGGCAAGACCCAGGAATCTTACGGTCTCAGTAGGGAGCCAGAAAGTTTTGTTTCTCCATTTAAATCCCCTAATTTCAGTGGCATCAGTTGAAGATAACCAGGTATATATCGATGAAGAATTTTATCAAAGGAAAAACTTCCGGAGAAATTCACATCCATCGATGTATCATCAACCTCACCCTGTGCACAGCATCACTGGGTTAAATTTCAGAGAAGAAAATGCTTGAGTGCATTGGCAGCATCACAATGATTTATAATACAACAGAAAAACGTATTTTCAATAATTTAAAAAGCCACTAACAGTGACTAACTGAAACTAAAAGATTGCAGTTTTTCACCCATGCAAGATGGGGCATTACAAACGGCATGACAAAAAGCGCACAACATCCAGTAAAACATAGCATGGCAAGCAAGTGAAAACCAAGAATAAATGCTCTACAAAGAGAAAAAGAATGAGCATGTGAAAGTTGACAAATAAGCACCAAGATGCACATGGAAGAGAGAGAGAGAGAGAGAGAGAGAGAGAGAGAGAGAGAGAGAGAGAGAGGTAGCTATGTTGACAACCCAGATCAAACTTAATGTTTTAGTGTGCAAGGAACACACACACCTTTCCTACTAGGATAATGACTCACTGAGACAAATGTAAAAAGATTGGCTAAATTTTTTAACCAACACAAAAGGTCATCCCATCTGCAACGACCTACCTCTGGGCAAATCCATGCATTCCCTGCCCCTCGAATTTCACCACCATCTACAAGGCTAGCTCTAATTCCGTATAAGTCAGCAACCTATAGAAAATACCAAATAAGCTTACAAGAATATAGATACACTTGCATGATGAAAAATTCAAACTCAATTTTGGCATACACATTTTAACTGCTCATCCCAAACTTACACAGCTATCAGTGTTAAAAGTGAAATTGGCCGACACGCACGAAAATGGAACACGATCAAACGCTGCCACAGCACCAGCTTCCTTACTTTTCAAAACTGCTTCCGATGCGGCAGATGGAGGAAAATCAGAAACTGATTGGGACATCCTTCTAGAGACCATTCCACTTCCCACAAATATAGGAGCATCCAATGGACCTTGACAGTTAAAGACAGCAGTCACTGATCCAGCCAGCTACATGGAGGTAAATTGAGAGAGAGAAAGAGAGAGAGATGGTTAATTTGCTGTATACCACCTATTATCACAGTATTCTTACTTGTGAGAGTGCAAAGGACTAAATAAGTGAAACTAATGCACCCCAACATTATTATTCGAAATTAGGAGAAAATAATAGTAGGGAATGCACAAATGGTTACTAAGCTACTTGACACAATTCTTTAAGAAATATACCAAAACCGAGAGAGAGAGAGAGAGAGCACCAAATTTTTGAAAGCTCTCTTATCAAGCATTAGCACTTTAAGATTATAACATAACACTTCTTCTACCTGAAAACCAGTGTTTCTGACAGTTGATGGCCATATATGTGTTCGTCAGCGTCTGAGACTCTATCGAGACTTATACAAAAGTGTTTATTTCCTTACTTATGATTATTAATTATACTGCCCATGATTATCACATGCAAGCAGACACAAAAACATATATAATGAATCAATATAAGTTCACCAAGAGCATTATAAATAACCATGTCTCGTGTCAGAAAAATAGTTTCATATCCATGTCAAAGAGTGGCACTTGCGTCTGTGTTACGTTACTATTTAAAAGGGAGAAGTCATGGGTTCAACTGTCTACACACGGAGGGATTCAGGGAGAAGAAGAGCTGGCATCCAAATACAAGATAGGCATACCGGAAACATGAGAGGCTTCATGTTGAAAGTTTTCATCAAGGCGTTTACTTCCACGCAAGAAACCTGAAAAGAAAGTAATACAAAGATTACTAGATATGGATGCAGTGAAATTAATAAACAAAAAGGAAATCAAATAAGTGATTTCAAGTTGCCGGTTCAAGCTAAAAAAGAATTGCCTGGTTATCAAAAACATGGTTCTAGTAGAAAGAGAATGCGTCCGGAACTCTTAAGAGTACCTTACATGAATATATCTAACACCAGCCAGGAAGATCATTAGTCTCAACTGACAAATGCATATCCTGATATCCCTCAGTAGTCTTTCTAAAACAAGTTATTTATCTACTTCTATGTAGCTGAACTAAATTTATGAACTCGTGTTTTTTTTTTGTTTCTAGCCTGAAATTTAGGAACTCCAGTACCACTATGTTGTAGACATATTTCCAAGAACATACCTGACACATAATATGAAACTCTCCTTCCTCAGGATTAATACCAAAATCTCCAGAAGCTTCCAAAGGAACAGCACCAAACCAGCCACTTGCATTGTGCAAGAATATTCGCTGGCCACGGAAACATAAGCTTGCTGAAATGTCCTGCATAGAAGAAACAAAAGGTACCAAATAGAAACCAATTTTCAGAATTCAAGAACAATGTGGCAGATAATAAGCATGGAGGTTTCACCTGTATAACCTATGCATGACCAGAAGAATAATAAAGTTTTATTTTCTGCCTACTATGCACTGTCTACCAAAGAAAGTGCAAAATGCAATATAATCTCCAGGTGCTACCTACCAACAAGTATATTTGGCAGAAAATAAAACATCAAGTAACAATCATCAAATGTTCATAAACATTCAAGAACATTTAACAGCGACATACAGAAAATGATGATGCAGCTTCAATTGTTTGAAAAGCCAACCCTGTCACATCAAGCTGTCCATGAAGATTTGGAAATGATTCTCCTCTTGACAAGCACAAGTGAACCTGCAAAAGTGGAAGTACATATATATCTCAAATAAACAAAATAAGACCACAATGGCACAATCTGATCAATCTAATCTGGATTGTTTTCCTCCTACATAACGTCCTGCCGAAGTTATGTGAGAAGTACATATCAATCTAACAGGCATAAAATGAAAAATTGAAGTGAAGTTAGAGAAGCACCTCACCAGTGGCTCTTCCTTTGGACCACATTATTGGAATTTCTAAAATCCGTTCAAAAAGCTGCAGAAGACAAAAGGCAACCAGCAAACGAGGCACATGAACAAATTTTACAACCTCAGATTGAAACAGAAAGGTCTTGGTATTACTTTGTAGTGTCCAGCTTACCGGAACAAAAAGGTTAGCAACTTTTAGGTTGGCATGCCATTTCTGTTCAACAATGTCAACAAATACATCTGCAGACAACCAGCCACCATCTTCGGATATGGTGTCAGACCTCCACATCTTACAGTTGCCACTGAGTTGCACATGAACGCGACCATAGTGATTTTGAAACTTCACATGTCCATTGACATTCTCCATCTCTCTAAAGACATTATATGGAAATCATAAATGCTCAAATAATGTAAAGGCACATTTCTAGAAAGTGTCATTAAAATGAGTCATCCTAATCAGTATAGTCAAATATCTATCCAACATTATAAAAAATTTCCAACAGCAATGATGTCCTTTAAATAAAATGAGCACAAAATAAAATCATATTCATGATAAGATCCACCAATAGAATAATGTTATTATCAAGAGTAAATAGTGGCTCTACCGAGGTTCCCTGTCACCATATGCAAGTAGCATGAGTGTTCCTCCTTTGAATTGTACAGAATCCAGTGTAACTGGAAGCATCTTCTCAATGCCTTCAGGCTGCACAACATTGACCTCGTCGACAAGTTCTGCAACAATATCTTCAACTCTGGGGAGCATGCTAGATGACAGCTTTTGAATGGACTTAGAGAGAAGATTGGATAATGAATCTCCTGCGTTTCTAGAAAAAGAGGGAAAGCCTAATTTCAGGCTTAGAGGCCAGATGGGAACAGGATGATGTGTTGAAAAAGAAGGTAGTGTGGAAGTTGAATTCTGCAATGTTTCACCTTCTCTACTTTCTGATTTACCATCATCAGAATGCTTATTTACAACATCATTTCCTAAATCCTCATCTTTTACATTACAACTTTTGGTATTAGTTCCTGCAACATTTTCAGTGGATGGGTTGCTGGATTTCTCATCTAAATTGGACCTATCTAATGGATCATGTATGAGACTAAAACTACTTAAATCACTCTTAACATTCTCATTTTCTTTAAGGGCATGGTCTGCTGAATCTCTAGAATGCTTTCCATTACGGGTTTCATCTCTGACAGTTTCTTCACCAATACCTGCGACAGTGTCGGCATTAGTATCAACCTCATTCTTCATCAAATAGGTGTCAAGGTTCATCGCATCATAACTTCCGGATGACTGTGAAGGTTCATCAGACTTCCCATGCACCAAACCCTGAAAATATGCAAGTGCCCTTACTGCACTATCCCCAAGAATTCTTCTTTTGGCAGTAATACGAGATGCAGAGATATCAATCCCATAGCCCTTCCTTTTGAATTTGTGCTTTTTAGGCCCCTTTATCACTCTGGACCAAAATTTAAGCCCTAACCCTGGTATTTTTACACCCAATGATTTCTCCAAGTCCGCATGCTTCATATCATAATCGACACCTGTGTCCATGCAGTGATCTCTCCAGTGCATCTTTTCATCCATGCATAAAAAAGATTCAGAGGTTGTTGAATCTGCTGAATGGCTATCACCTTCCTTTGAATCATCGCCTTTAGACGGAGTGGAACCCTTGTCTGAACTAATGTAACCCATCTCCGCAGCTTTCCTAGCTGCTTCATCCCTTTCTCTTTCCCAGCGATCAGCTGCTTCCTCTCTAGCGTGCCTACGGGTTTTTGTTCGATGATCAATTCCTTCTTCTGTTGATAAGTGCCTCTGCAGACTACCTTCGGATGAGGGTATCCCTAACCAAGTATAATCCTTCTTCTGTGCAATCAAGACAGTCGGATGGGATAAAACTGCATCAATCACAATCCTTCCCCTCCTCAGACTCGCAAAAGGACGAAGACAAAGTTTCATAGATGGGACCTCACCACAAGAAAATTCCTCATTATGAGGCCCAACCAAACACGACTCCAATGTGATGCTCAAAGGTGATATCCTTCGAACCTTACCAAAAACAACTTCGCGCTGAATATATTCACTAAGTACTGAGCAGACAGAAGGCAAAACCCTGGCTTCAATAAAACCCTTGGCTTTTGTCTGCCCATACCATACCAATAAGCATACCCCAGATATCACGGCCACAAATACAGAGCACCTAACTAAAAGTAACCCCTCTTCCCACAGAGGAGATAAAGACCTCACCAGAGCCTTGCTTTGAGAAAAAGGCTCTTTAACACATTGTACCTTCCAATCTTTCAGCTCGAAGGTTCTCCTTAATAACTCCACATTTTCACCCCAAAAATGTGAAACTCGAATAGCTTGAGTAATCCAATAATTTTGCTTTTCGCTCACACACCTGCGAACAACCCTTCTTCTCGTATGCCTTCTGTCCCAATGAATGAAATTTCCATTGTTTCTACCACTTAAAGAACTATGAATTGGAACCCCAAGAAATGGGCAATGGAGTTTCCCGCTCATTATCTTCCCTTATGCATCAACATCCAATTGCAAGTCATCAGCCAGGGACCAAGAAACAACTCTTAGTCCCCCAACAATTCAGAAAATCATGAAGCAGCCAGACATTTGAACCCTATGAAAATAGATATCAGATTCAATTAATAACTGTCACATAATCCAACACAATAAGGTCTACTCATTTCCAAAGATACCTTGCGTGGCAAAAGAACAATTTACAGGAATAAATTACTGCAAGAATTATGTTGTCTTCTGGTAAAAGCAGCTCAACTCAGCAATGGGGAAAGAACGATAAAACAATACCAGAAGCTAATCAAGCTAATTGTTACAAAGCACAAAATCAAATATTTTTAGCTCAACATATATTGCACCTTCCACTTTAGAAACTTAGCAATGTCGTTCAACAGTCAACACTACGAGTTAAACAACCAAAAAACAGCACAAAACAGCGAATTTTGCATTCGATTAATTCAGTAAATAGCCCTAGAACTAGTCGTCACTCTCACTCAAGAGCAGAGAACCAAACGCCGGCAATACATATTCTCTCTACCCGTTTCAAGCCCTAAACACAAATCTAAACACCAAAAGTCCAATAGAATTCCAAAATTTCTATTCCATTTTCTGCGAAACAGAATACGAGTGCTTCAATTGAAGAAAACAGCGAAGAATTGTAAGCGGGAAATAGAACCTGAAGTGATGGAAAGGAGCATTTTGTATGAGACTGCTTCTTGCTTCTCTTTCAGTGTTTGCTTGAGAGAGAGGAAGGCCCAAAGCTTTTTGGCTTTGCTTCAATTGCCGGTACTTCCAATTTCTATTTGTATTTCTACTTCTCGTTCATGGGACGTAAATGTGTATTTATTTTATATATTCGGGTATATTACGGAAATGCCACGGGGGAACACATGAAAAGTCTGAGATAACCTTATCTGGCAATAGCGTACAAGGCAGAACAATATGGATCAATCGTCATTCATCCATTCTATGGTCTCAAGTATCTTACTTTTATTGAATCAAAAAAAAAATTATCTTACTTTTATAGGACAACCAAAAAAAATAAAGAGCATCTAATGCTCGAAGTCTCGAGTTTGAATTATAAGAGTTTGAATCTTCCCTCTCTAACATTGGGTTTCAAATTTTTTTTTTTTTTTGGGTCAATCCCATAAGATCTTGTGATAAACAAAAGTTCTAATTATGGTTTGCTTTTAACCTCGTTTGTAACCAAAACAAATTCTGAAGGGACAAGATTCGGTTACAACTTGCAAGGGATTAAATTGCTTAGTTCGCTAATGGTATTAACTCATACGTGACAAGATTCGGTTGCTTATGACCTTCAACATTAAGGTAAAACCAGGTGTGTTTAAAAAGAGTTGATTAAATTTACAGCTCCTCATGCTCAACATTTTACAGTTTTTACCGGTTGCCCCTGGTTCTCTTCCACTTTCAACAAGATAAAGAGTAACAAAAGCCCAGTTATGATCACAACTGGTATTCCTAAAAGTTTGAATCAATTTTAATTGGATTACTGTGTTTCAAAGAACTAACATCAAGCAAAATAAATGCAATAATTTCTCATTGTGCCCATTCTTCCAGAATAAGTTCTTAACAGCAACATGGAGGAAGAACTACAATACAGGGATCTGAGATATATCTAGTTAACGACTTTCCAAGGAATAATATGCAATGAGCAAAACTGGCAAAATCCATACGGTCTAATGACAACTGAGTTAAAAAAAAAAAACAAAGTGAAACTTCCTGTAGTCAACCGCAATACAATTAAGGCCATCTTCAACAAAACCAGAGCCAAAACCCACTCTTTATTTCGCACAACTTGGTCATATGAACAATGGTAAATTACATGCTCATATTGAAAATGTTGAACGAAACTGGGCTTTTACCGCACAGGCTGCTGGTTATAATGGTTCTTCTCTTTCTTCTTAGCTGCAGCAAGTTTTGCCCTCCTAGCAGCAGCCTCTTGAGCAGCAGCTTTTCCAGCCGCATCCAACTCTCTAGTAGTTTTCTTCTTCTTCGAAGATGCCACCTTCTTTAGTCGCTCTTTCACATCAATAGTTGATGTATCCTCCTCCGTCTGTTCAGTTCCTGCAACTTCACTTGGTCCATTAGTCACCCCTGAGTTGTTTGGTTGATCCTGTGATTCTTTCACATCCTTGGAAGCTTTATCTTTCTTTTTCTTCTTCTTGGAGCTTTTGGACTCTGCAGGCTGATTTTCCTTCTTTTCCACATCTCCATTAGGCGCACTATCCTTGTCTTGTGCAACACCTGCAAAGGCAATACATCAGATGTTGTCAAGTACAAAATTAAACATTAGATAATCACTCCTACTGAGGTCGAAGCCACCAATAATACCAGGACTTCACCTGTGCCATAATACTAGAAATAAATAAATACCACTTCAACTTCAAACATAAATCAGTAAGCTTGCTTGATAACTGATATATGAGGAGAATGGCAAATGACAAGAATGACCAAGTAGGTGATTGTTAATGTATACAACGAAGAGTTAACCATCTTCTTTATATGTTTCATAAAGAATACGATGAAAGCAGTATAAGACTTGGCTTTATTCTTCTTCAAAAGTGAAGTAAATAGATGGGGCATATGATGTGCATATATGCAACTGTGTAATGTATACAACAAAGAGTTAACCATCTTCTTTATATCTATCGCTAATCATAAGATGAAAACAATAAAACATTTTAATCAAAGAAACAAACGCACTGTAAGCAAAACAGAACCAAACGCACAATTGCAGATCACTATAGTAAAATCTTATTAAGAAAAAAAGGCAGACATTTACCACGTGATTCATCTTGACTGTCACTCTCCTTCTGGGAGACTCCAAAATCAGCTAGAAGAGCCTCAAGTTCTGCAAGTTCCTTTTTCTTTTTTTCCTTTTTTGAAAGTTGCCTTTCTGCCTCCTTAGGTGGGGCAGAAACCTCAGCAGGCTTCTTCACCACGGGCTCAGGATGCACTGGAGCCTCTGGTTCGTGATCATGCTCTTCCTCATCTTCATCACCTTCATCAAGAATATCTTCTTCACTCTCACTTTCCTGTAGTCATGGATAGACAAGCAGTTGAATAAAACTCCGTTCAGGTTGTCTTCATAACCTTTCAATGCTGTAACAAATGCATAACCATATAAAACTAATAACATAAACCAATGAGCATGAAAGTAACAGACAGATATTTTAAGCATCATACTCTACCATATTCCAGCCTTCTATTCCAACTATGTTAAGGTTGAATATCATCAAACCCAAATCATAATTATAATGTACAAAAAATCAAATACTGTGCACAAGATCAAAATCAGCCACATCTTATTCCAGTGACACCTTATTTCTTTACATACAACAGACGATTCCACATTAGATATCAAACACTGCAGCTGTTATACACAAAAATGAGCTACATTGATCAAAATCCTGCTATATTCATTATTAGACCCAACTAGTCAAACAAACTCACAAATTTAGATCATTCTCTCAAACAAGTTCACCAATGTTGGTTTCTATCAAGCCAAAGACTCCCAACGTTAGCATTTTTATAGCTCCTAGAGTATCATCAACACCCAACTAGACTATATCCGTATTCATCAAATCTTTTCTCTATGAAATAGCTGCCTCAGTAAACAAAAAAATTAAATAACAACACCCCATAAAACCAACAACAGCCTGAAAACAAAAACAAAATTAAAATGCTAAGCATAAACGAAAAGGGATTGAAGTTCCGACCTCTACATTGCTGGCGTTCTGCTTACTCGGCTGAGGCTCAGAGGATCCCCAAACTGGCTGAATCGGGGCCGTGGTGGCATAGTAGTCATCATCATCTTCGTCATCAACGTCGGCCCACGATTTCGCGTTCAATGGAGCTGGGGCCCAGAACACCTGGGGCTCCGGCGCCTTGGGCTGCGCCGACTGGTCCTTGGAGGTTCCTTTGCTCTTCTTATCGGACTTCTTCTTCTTCCTCAGAGTCTCGAGCGCCGCGAACACGTTGGTGTTTTTGATGACGAGCGAGCCCTCGTCTCTCCTGCTTCCACCCCCTACCATCTGTTTTCTCAACACTCAGATTAGCCAACGATGCGCGCACCAAAGAAAATTACGGGCAAAAACCTCGCGGGCTCAATTTATAATTCACAAACTCTCTGCAAAATTGAATCGGCTAAACTTGTTCGCAATTAGGGTTTCGAAGCTTCACGAAACGGAGACCAAATATATATATTTTATATACAAACAAATTAACAATCAAAAAATATAGGGAGCTTTGACGGTATGAAGATTATTGATCCCAGGAAATCAATGAGTCTCGGAGATCGGGGATTGTGAGGGTTGGCGATGGAGGTCGATAGAAAATTAGGGTTCGTGAAAGAGGTCGATTGGCGATTAAAAGAGATGAAGAGGGATAGAGAAAAAGAGAGGAGCTATGGCGGATGAGCGAGTTGGTTACGTTTGCAAAGAAGTAGGGCTAATTTAGAGAGGACCGGATAACGTATTGAGACACAAAAGAGGAGCTTTTATAGGTGGGATGAGTTTTTGGTATTTACAGAATGGGGGTTCCAATTTATCGTATTTGTGAGTTGGCTAATCGTATTTGAGTTTATAAACAGCGTATTGCTATAAAAATACAATGAAATACTTGCCTATTACGTCACGGATAATGAAAACAGCCAGTTTAGGGTAACCCCTCCTAATTTAATAGTGATTATCAGTGGACGATACTGATGCAAGAAATACAAATCATGAGCTTCGGTTGATCTTTGCTTATGTTCGTGAGAAATTAAACAAACCCGATTACAAGAATGCGCAAATTCCTTGTATTTTCCCAAATCATGGAGCTTAAATCTCACACACCTCTAGCTTATCTTCTGATGGTTCTCTTCTGACTTCTTATGTTAGTAGATTGAGCTCTCCACTCCTATTTATAATGCACAGGTCGGAGTGTTGAAGTAATTAGGAATACTAACAAAATATAAACATCCCGTAACAATTAAGAGAAATACCTAACCTATCGAAGCATGGAAAGAAAGACTTTTCCCCTAATAGTCGAGAGAGTTTTCGTGTCATTATAAACATTTTCAAGATATAAACTTTTGTTGACCAAAAGAACATATAAGAAATATGATCAAGAGGGAGGAGGGTATGATAATTTTGTTACGTATAAAAGTTTTTCACTCTATCAAATATGTTTTAAACATTTTTCGGGCAAGTAATTAACCTAAAGCACAAAGAAATGGCACATTAGTCTACCGTTGCTTGGAGCCGATCTACATTTCAAGGTGTTAATGCACTATAGAATTTCAACACTGCTATGCGTATGAATCATGGCTTCTAAGGTACACAAGGTCAGTTTAAAGAACCCCTCCCAGCGGTAAAATTATTAACTTTTGGGGGCTCAAAAGAACCATACAGTTTAGGTTCTTCTATGTTTCTCACTAAACACACATTGAATGCAAAGTAGAAGTAGGTATTTAAACACTTGCTTTTTGAAAAAAGGGTGTTTGGACACCTAGAAGACATTCTACCTGGGAACCAAACAGCAAAATATAGAGCAAATTCAGAAGCACATAGATGAATATTTTTTGCCAGTCATATTGTTCACAACAAATTTTACCATTTTTGTATCAGTACATATATATTACATTACCAGGTAATTATCTTGCTCATGAAACGAATAGAAAGGACTTATCAACAATAAAATTACTCAAAAAGACTTTCTTCTTTTCAACTGTCTCTGCACTGACTATTATGCCACAAAAAATAGGAAAACCATGAGGAAAAAAATTAGTATAAAGAATATCTTGATCATCAGCCACCTATTTGATGATATGCTATTCAGATACTTGAGCAGTGCCCCTTGTGCGCCCTCTACATTCGCCAATGTGTCTTCCATGTTCTCATCAATCCTGCAACAGAAAATACCCTTATCAAAATTCCAATTCAAATCCAATCAAAATGTTATGTTATAGAATTCTACTTAAAGCCATCTTTGTTTTCAGGTTACACTTCAAACTACTATGCACCAACTGAGAATGCCTTGTGAGAGAAACTACATTTTAGTTCCCCCAACTTCAAATGCCAAAGTATTTCTCACAAGTTGTTCCCCACAACTATAACAGTAATAGAGATATATAGAGCAGTAGTTGGTCTGTGCAGCACTGCAGCCTTAGAGAATTCTGCCCTAAATCACGATTGTTTTTTTTTTTTAAATCCACAGTTTCTGTCTTTTTTTTTCTGAGAAGAAAACGTAGGACGATAATGAAAACTAAAGATCCAAATCAAAGCAATGATGGGAACAAGGAAAATGAACAGAAAGAAAAGTAGTAAATGTAGCAATGGTACTAAACTTATGGATACACCAATGCAAAGCTACCCATCTTATCGGAAAAATGTTAAACAACTGAACTAAGGACCTTCAGTTTTCTAAGACTGCAGGTGTCAGAACCACTGCCATCAGAGACAAACCATTTTATTGTGCAAATATTTATCACGGTCACAACCACTAATTTTACTCAGCTTTATTCAACTAATTGATCAAGTCTTGAACCCAAATGGAGCTCAAATATCAGACAATTAGCTTCTTGCTTATCTCAGGTCATATCCTTCTACCATAAAGTAACGCACCATGTAGTGGTTGATAAAAGATGATGATTAGGTGTGATATCGAAAAACTAACAATCTATTCACCAGTAATGATAAAACCCCAAATGTGTGAAATAATGAAAAAGTATATAGATCCATTATTAGTAGTCTGCTTAAAGCACCATCTTCTGCATCAATGTAATAAGCTGAAATTAGAGAAAAACCTGATGGCAACCTCCCCTTGCTCAGAAACCAATGTCGCCAGCTGGTTGAAAATATTACTCAGCTCATGAATAGTGGACTCAACATTTTGCAAAGCTTCAGCTCTACTCTGCATGTAACTGTCTTGCAATGGAACCATCTCCTGCTGTTGCTGCTGCTGCTGTTGCTGGAGCAATGGTTGACTTTCCCCATCCGTCTCCTTCCTGTAAAGTTACAAACAATAAACTTTTTTTTAAAAGGATCACAACCTCAAAATTTGATATCTGAATCAAACTAATCTCATTAGATACCAAACAAAAGATCACAATCAAAAGTTTGAAAGTTAAAATCCTAACAAAAAGGGTGAGACTGTATCTCAAAGTCTAAAATTAATTATGAATTTATAAATAAGTTGAGAAGTCAATAGTCTGCATAGAGACACTGATAGTCCAGAATGTTTAAACATCAATGTCTGACAATTGGTAATTTTCTGAAACATCATCATCTTTATGCAGACTGTTGGCATCTACATAAAGACACTGATGACCCAGAATAAAGAAACAAAGAGACAGAGTTGGTATTTTTCAGGATGCTCAAGAGGAACAAAGGGTTCAAGCAGCTGCAATACTTCTTCAAGAGTTCACAGAAGATAGTCAGGATTTCAAATAATGCAACACACAAAATCTAAGACGACTTGTGAAATGATACATAGGCAACTCCTATACTATTTGGGAAACGATAAACCATGGCTATTAACGCACTTAAAGGGCTGTAATATTCCAGTAGCAATGATCCATGACTGACAATCAAAAAGCAATCTCTTACTTTGGGAACAACTGCGATGAAGATGCTGATCCATTAGCCCATGGAGGAGGAGAGGCACTTGAAGAACTAGCAGCTGACCTGGTAGCCAGTGGGCGCTGCCGAACAAAAGGATTTGTGGATTCCTTGGAAGCACTAGAAGAAAACAATTGTCTTCTATTCTCATGAACCTTCAAATTCTTCATGAAACCAATAATCATTTCATTAGTCTTAGAAAACAATCCAAAGAGCAACTTCAGTAGAAACGTCTCGTACTAAGATCATCAGCCTAAAGTGCACAGGCAACAATACTCGCCAACATTAGGCCTTACCTCAGTTCGCATGGTGAGGACTTCTTTAAACTCTTTTGTGGTGCTCATAAGCCGATTTTTCAGGTCATCAACAACTGTGGTTGAATGACTAGTCGTGTCACTAGAAATATTCCCACTTTCATTTCTGGAGTGAGATAGGAGCTGAAGGTCTACCACTGCAGAGTTAAGTGCAGTAATATCCTGCTTGATAACTGCTGTCAGCTCCTGAATTTCCCTTGTAGGATCATCAAAAACAGACGTCCTCTTTGCCACTACATGTCAAGACAAATACACTAAAATAAATAAAAAGTAATTTATCAACCACAATTGTTTATAGCAACAGCAACATAAAAGCCATCAATATTACCAAAAAAAAAACATACACCTTCCAGGCATTCACACTATAGAGTGGAAAAGAATCCAGTAATATACATATTAAATCTAGTTTTAATCGTCATTTGAAAGTTCCAATGAGGGCATAAAGGATGGTGCATCAGCTCCCAAAGACGATTAAGGATAGAAGCAACACCATATGTCAGTGTAACCCAGAATTTTGCAACATTTAATGCATGTGATATGGTCTGCAATTGCCTGGTTCTTCCTTTCAACCGTAATACAAATATATCTTAAAACTGTCTGATATCTTAAACCATAATATCATGGAAATCAATATAGGTGTCAATATAGAAGATACTGAATAATGACATTAGTCTTTCTATGTTTACATTATAACTATAAACACCACATGGATCAATTTGCATAGCTTCAAATTTCAAACTACACAACAAAGACTAAAACATTAGAATTATACTACCAATCATCAATAACTCACACTTTGTCAGCTTTCCAAGCTTCTGCGACGTCTGGTGTATCCCATACCCGATTTTGGAGGCCCTCTTGTTAAACTCCGAGTGAATCGCGACCGCAGATCGTTGTTCCTGGAATTTCGATCCGCTACTCGGCCCATTCTGCGACGGCCCCGGCGCCGATGAGAATGACTTCTTTAGCCTCTCTGCTACACTCTGGAACTCCTGCGTCCGATCCCGAAAAGACGATTGTGTCCCCTTGGCGTGCATTTTCCCAACCCTAGCTTTTCAAATTGAAACTCTCCAATAACATAACCACCTGAGACCGCAGAAATTCACTTCAAAACTTCAATGCCAACCTCATTAGATACACAATATACATCCTCAATAACTTTGAATCCTATAAACAGATTGCTATGCAAAACTTGATTGAACACTTTCACCTTCCAATCTATCAGAGCATTCAATTCCAAACAGTACAGCGAAAATTAATCCACGGAATGGTGAAATTACCTCCAAGAGTGCGAGATCTGAAACCCTAGACCCGCACAATTGAACTTTTCCCGGCAAATTGAGCAGAGATGAATGAAGCTCGCGAGAAAGTAAAACGGTGCGTCTGGATCAAGATCGAGCAAATGTGAGTGGGACTGTGTATAAAGCCCTCGAAATTGAAACTTGAAATTGAAGAGATTTTGATGCGAGCCTGGATCTAATGGAAATTAATCTTGCGGGAAAAGGCTGGGTGTTCTGTGGAGAATTGTTAAGACGCGGAAGGTTGCACCTGGGATGATATGTTCATTGTCGGCTTTTACACGATAGTCCCTTGGTTTATGTTTTAAGTCTATTTGTACCATGGCTTCCAGAAATATTTATAGTTTTGGTCCAACAGTTAAAGTTGAGGAAAAGTGTGGATGTTACAATTTAATAAATTAATAGTGTTAGAGCATCTCCAACAGAGTAGCTAAAATGAGTTTTTAGTAATATTATAGTTATTTTGTATCAAAAAACAACTCCAGCAGAGTAGCTAAACTAAAGTTAAATTTAACTCTTTGTTAAACTAGTAGCTAAATATAGCTAGAAAATCTAAATAGCTAAACCAATACCTATATTTCTCTTTCTTCTTTTCTCTTCTCTTTCTCCACGTGTCAATGTATTATTTGATGAAATTTTTTATATGACTACAAAATAGCTAGTGTGGTTGGAGTGAGATTGTTAAATTGCTAGCTAAATCTCATTTTTCTAGGTATTTTAACTTTAAAAATGGCTATCATTGTTGGAGATGCTCTTAATGGAGAAATTGTTAGATGTGACGGTCACTTTATCTGTCAATGTGACGGACTATTGTGATTTGACAACAATTTTTTTTTCCTCCAGTGTATCAATTATTGGTCATTTTTTCCTCCAATCACAGTAACCAGTCATATTGCCACATGGAGTGACTGTCACAATGAAAAAAATTCCATGTCAATGAACCAAGTTAAAGGGCAAAAATGTTAAAGTTCTCTGTATTTTTTTAATTTTTTATCGAATTCGAGCTCAAATGACTTTGCTAAGTTTAGCTAAGCGCCTGGGTTTGAACGATTTTTCCACATTTTAGCTTGGTTTGGCTCGGATAGCTTCTACTTAAGTTTGGCTTTGCTCATGTAACTCGACCTTAAGTTCTGCTATAATAAATTTTTAAATAATACAAAAAATTTTAAAAAAAATTATACTGTGCAGGATAATATGTCACCTGTGATATTCAATAGAACGCGAAACTTTATTGGTAGTTGCTTTCCACCTCTAAATTGCACTTTTGGTTCATCTTCATCGTTTCATGTTTAGCAATTTTTCTAAAGAAAGTAATTGAATTGTTGTCACCTCAAGATCATCGTAATGCATTTATATTATATGATTTTTTTTTATGAGAATTTATATTATATGATTGATGAAGCAAATTGGTGTAATTTCATGCAATTTTGTGCCGCTAAGAATCGAGTAAAATGCAGTAGTGTTTAACGGGAAATAGTAATTCCCTTTTTCTTTTTCTTTTTTCGAGTGGTGTATTATTTCGGCAAACTGCTCCTTCAATACTGAACATTTAAAAAGCCGAGGTTATGGGGGGAAAGAACAGAGGAAAAGAAAAGATCTGTACAATGAGATTGGCAGCCAAAATTTCAAAACACCCCTAACCCCTGACTGATTTGAGCAGCCCTCAAACTGGAAAAAAAAAAAAAAAAATCAATCTCGCAAGTAGAAGAATCAGGAAGTCGCAGCTTCATTGGAGCAATGATTTCTTCCCCACCCTAACTGTTCACGGCTCTCTTTTGTTAGAATTTCTCTATGGTATCTGCGAACAAAGACAAAAAAATCCCACCAGTATTGACAAAGTAGAACCAGACCGACTATACCAAAAACATTGTCCCAGTCTATATCGTAGTCTTCTTGGGCAGCCCAACAGCAAGCTGAAAGGGATGGGCGAATTTCCGTTCTGTCATCTCACATTTAATTTTGATGTTCTACTCTTCACTGTCCGAATCGGTGTCCGAGACGGAGAAGGATTCAGACTCGGACTCGGAGTCGTAGTCGTAGTCATAGTCCTCTGAAGAAGCTTTGATTGCTTCCGCAGTCATGAGAGCAACCACAGCCTTGTGCATTGCTAGATCTGCTCTGTAAAACAGTCTGCGAGCTTTTTCTCTCTTACGCTTGGCTATGTTATGTGCATGCTGAGCAGCACCGGATGCATCACGAAGCCTAAACTCATCATGATCAAAACCATGTGCATTTACGAGCCTTTGAGACACATCTGGTTGATAATACGACTGGCTTGACCACTCAGGGAAACCAATATTCCCTCTATGAACTCCATTTCTGTTTCGTACCACTCTATGACTGTATGGAGACACCATCTGGGGGTCAACAGGGGATGCTATCGTCCGATATTTCTTTGACTTGCTTCTGTCAATTCGGTGTAGATGATTCCTCTCAAAACCATCATTGCTCATCAAGATGCTAGCTGCATCCCTTGGTGAAAAAACCCTAGGCGAAGTCTGAGACAATGGAGAGTCGTCTAAAGATTCATAGTTATGGCCTGGATATGCAACTTTTTCATCACCAAAGGCAAACCCATTTGATCTCCTTCCTGAGGGAAGAAATAAAACCCAATAAACAAAGATAATTGCAAATGAAATTAGTCATAAAATTACAATTGAAGTCTTAAATAAGGGTGAAAAAAGTTACCAATGGCATGGAAACCATCCTGATCTCCTAACACGGCATTGGTATGTGCAGAAATAGAAAATTTCTTCTGTGACCGTTGTTTTGATCCCTTATTGGGAACTTCCAGGCCCCGTGGTTTCAGACAAAAAGCATACATCGGAGGCTTCTCAACTGGTGCAGCTTTCTCACGGCATCCATTTGAAAGTGTGGTATTCATCTTGGTCATAACTTGCTCCCACTCCCTCACTTGTTTTTGATACCTTTCCCATGACGGTGGCTGAAAAGAAAATTAAATTTATGTCACGGATTCTGAATTTCAGATAAACAATGCACAGAAATAGAGATTATCTTTTGACAAGGAAAAAAAAACTTCTAAGGTGGACAGTAATTAATAGACACAAACATCCCACCCAGTGCATTTACCACACGAAATAAGCTCCAGAATAAAGTACAACCCTGACAAGATCCAAAACTTGTGTGACAATTTCAAACTATAAATGAGGAACGAATTATGTAACTGGCAAATCAGTAGTCTGGTGTTCTCAATGAAAAACAAAATAAAATATAACTATAAGACACTGAGCAAGACTCTGATCTGATGAAAGATCAACGCTTACATAACCAGGCTTTTCTTATTATATGCATGAAGAATAGTTGTTTTCATATCCACAAATTAACAAGTGCATAGAACAGAGAAGGAGAGACATTCAGCATGAAAGAGTTAAATGTAGGGTCAACCGTTACATAACCAGGCTTCGCTTACTATATACATGAAGAATAGTTGTTTCATATCCACAAATTAACGAGTGCACAGAACAGAGCAGGAGTGAAATTCAGCATGAAACTTAAATGAAGGGGAACAAGGGAATAGATGTGTACTTTCACAAGCATAGAAGAAAGCTTGTACTTGGTACAAAATTGAGATAGAAAGCAACCATTTTATATTACCGAAAATGAAAATAAAAATAAAAAACCCTGACAAAAAATATAATAAATAGACATGATCAGCAGAACCAAGTACAGTTACATGCTGACTGACAGTCTACCGAGGGAACCCAACTACATTACTATACTACCACAAAAAGTTGCAATCCTACACCTAAAATGTTAAGATATCACATAATCGCATATAATAAAAAGATTCAGAAAGTACCTGGAGATGTCGGATTAAAGGCATTCCCTTTCTCAACCGTTTCTGACGCCAATGCTCATAAATGGTTTTAATCAAATCCATGGGCCCAACTCCAGTCATGAACTCTTCTATTTCTTCAGATGTGAACTGATCACATTGCTGAACATATGCAGCCTTCTCAAACATGTCCATGGTCTTCTCAAACATCTCCTCCTCAATCTCTATTGAGCTACTGTTGACAACTTCTGAAGAATTTTGAAATCTCAGAATCCATCGTTCATCATCACTATCCATGTCATACAAGAGACGAGCTGGATCTAAAGCCATCTCAACATCTGTTTTTATCTGCTGGAAATACTTCGTAGAACTGCGAAGAAATGCTATTTCTGTTCCATTATCGTCAATATCTTCTACTAAGCGAACACCAGGAATAGGAATGTTTTTAACTGACGCAGACCGTAGGTTCCGATTGTAACACTCTTCATGCATCTCCTTGAAAAGGGCCCACTGGCTCCTATCTGGAAACTCCAAGATCCAATCCTTTCCTCCTTTCCACATCATAACATGAGTATAGCGATTTGTTGACCCAGGCTGCAAAAATTGATGTGCTTTGTATGAATACTTCGTAGTCCCTGAAAGTTTTACAGCAAGCTTCCACTCACTATTATCAAAGAGTTCTAAAACTACACGTGCTCCACATTCTCTCCACCCTCTGTCACTTGCAGAAATTAACACATTTGCCTCACAGGATAACAGCTCCAAGTTTCTTTGGGAGCCTCTGGAAACATCTGATGACCTCTTCTCGCTAGCCTTTCTAATTCGTTTATTAGGAAGCCCTTTGTGAACATTTCTTTGCTTGGAGCTGACATCAAAACCTCCACAAGGCAATGTGTATGAGACTTGAGTTCGGGGCTTCTTCGGTCCATTGCCAAAACCATTATGGAAAATGTCAGCCTTTCCATCTGACCAACCATGTGAGAGGTTTCCAAATGATGAGATACTATTTCTATTTCGCTGCCCTGTACTTCTGGGAGCAGTGGGGCTGGGACTGGGGATAATGCTCCCATTCATATTCAATGAAAAATCTGTAAGCTGTTGAGTACTTTGTAACTCCCTCTCCACAGGCTTCTCAAATTGGTTAAACGATGGAATTTCAACAGTAAGCCCGTTCACAATAGAACGGGAACTAGCATCAGATTTATCTCTGCCAGCCAAAGTCCTAGAAGAGGCTCCAGCAACATTAACACAATTTTGGTAAAGCTGAGATGACTTTAACCGACCTCGGTGACTGCAAATAGAAAGAGCAGTTTCTGTTACCAGTTTAGTACAAGAGCCATCGGAAGTAGCCTCATTTGTTGGAGCCTTCATACTGTTCTCAAGAGTAATTTCAGAATCATGGTCTCGAAAGCTGATATTAGCAACAGAGTGTTCCATAAGCAACTTAAGATGCAAATTAATGAAGAAAGTAGGTGCAGCTGTAAAAGATAGGGCAAGTGGGGGAAGTTTTCTGTTGAGCTCATCAGAATGAGTAGCAGAATGGCTGATATTTACAAAACTAGCTTCCCTGGAACTGCCCATGAAGTTAATGCCCTGCCTGGACCTCTTTCGTGTACCCTGGTTGGAGACAAAATCACAGAAGTGAATACCTTCATAATACAGCATCGAAGAGGAATAAATAACATTATGTCTATCAAGAAGCAGAATTATCTATTAAAAGGAGGAAGATAACAAAATTTCAGTTAAGAATGCAAAAGTCAAGCAATATGCAGAAAACATAAAACAAATACCTTGACAGAGGAGGGTTGCCCACAAAGAGACATAAAAGGTGACTGATTTATTCCATTTTGAAGTGCCTGGATATTATCGTAGGTGCATTCAGACGGAGGCAGTTTCTTGGTGAGCAAACAATGCCTCCTAAGTTTAGTGTCTAGGTACATCCACTTTGAATTCTTAACTCGAGAGAAGTTATAGAATGCAAACACAAGTTGCTTCCCAAGATGCTGAACACAGGAGAATTTGAACCTGATTGAAGTTGCTGGTAACTGGAAATCAGTTAGCTTCCCTTGTTCATTAGGGTGATGAAATAATGCCAGGATAAGAAAAACAAAGGCCACCGCCTGCTTCAAGCAACCTTCAAACAAGAGAAACCTCAGTCCAACTACATTATCAACAAAAAGCATCTCCAAATAAACCTTTGGCCATGTGATCACCACTGTACCATGCCGAAGCAGCATTGCAGCATGAAACAACCGAAACAACTCTACTCCAAGAGAATCATTAATAACTGAATGCAGTGGAAGGCATTTAAATATAACTTTCCCAGATTCTATCCAAGGAAGAGTTAATTTTAGCAACCCTGCATCATCACTATACCACAATGGCCAACTGCGATCCAATATAACGACAAAATCATCTGGCTCTTCCAAGTCCCAAATCTCCTCAACAGGAGTACCAGAAGTACTACAACGAAGTCCACTCATGGAAGCATACTCATCCTTGTATATTTGAGATAGTACAGAGCCAGTCTTGCGTACCCGCTTCCTATAATAGACAATAGGCATTTTGCAATCTTTGGAGTGAGTGGTGCCATCTGCAGCAGGCTTCTCTTGCCTCACAGCATCAGATGATCTGCCGGAATTTCTAGATAATTTATTTTTATCCCTTCTAAGAGAAACATCACCCAAACACCCATGTAAAGTGGCAGCACTGTCAGGCAAAGTTGGCACAGACTTCAAAGATAGACCAGATGTTTTTTGCTTCTTCACAGAATGAGAAGGAGACTTGATCCGACGGGTAGATCGCGCCAACCATGAAATAATGGGTTCAGAGTCCATACAGCTGCCTTTGCAGCTATCATCCTCCGACATCAAGTCTCTCTTTTTCTTTTCTTTTCTAGGTTTCAGGTTTCCTTCTCTCTCTTCAGAACTGGTAATTTGCATGATTGATTTTTTCTGCTCTGCCTTACCAGGAACTTCAGTAGGAAGTAACAAGAGCTTGAACCTCTCATGTTGAAGATCAATCCATTCTTCTTCACGATCATCATATCTAATATGATGAAGTTTTTTCTCCTTGTCATATTCATTTACAAGGCCATAATACCAACTTTGGTCCAAAGGCCAGAAGATCTTGATCCTACGGTTCAATACCCAGTAAGCATCCAAGTCCCCAAAGAAGATTTCATAGAAGTGGCGCCTTTTCCTCATATCTTTCTTTTCTTTGTGCTGCTTCCTCGGCCTCGGCCTCAGTACTCTACCAGAATTATCAACCGATGGAGATTCTGATCCGGAAAATGACTTTGACATATGACTATCAAAATCCTGACCAGGAGATGACTGATAAGACAACCCGTTTGAAGATTGCGTCGCAGAAGCCTTGTTGTTTAATGAAAACCCAGTACAGCTTGGATCAAACCTTGATGAAAGCATCCTCGCTGCATTCTCTTCAAGATTCTCCTCCTCGTCTTCTTTTGAAGCATGACATGCTTTGGTAGAATTATTGACCAAAGGCTCAGCTTTCTTTGCAGCAGTTTTACTATCAGGTGACAAGTCCCTCCTTTTCCGACGATTCCTCCGTGACTTTTTCAAAGATGAATTACCATTGCTTACAACCGATTGACTTGCAAGAACATTTTCTTTCTTTGCATGTGTAGCTGCATTCAACTCACTATTTATATTTTCTTTACATTCATCCAGACCTTTCTTTCTTTTAGCCTTCCAGGCCTCAGCTTGAGTACCCAAATCATCACCCTCTAACTTAGCTATTTGATGATTCTGATCAACAAGACTCGTTTTACCGGCAGACTCATCTGACAGCTTCAACACCTGGTCACCTTCAAATTTTTTTCGCCCCACAAAGCCCCTCTTACGCCTCGGGATTTGAATAACATTGTTATCCAAACTAAGTGATGAAACGCCATTAAACCCACTACTGCTATCCAATTTCTGACTCGAACCGGATTCCAATGCCTCTGGATCATGTGAACCAGAATTCAACCCTCTATGATACACTTTATCTATACTCTTCTTGCTACTACTAGTATTAACATTCTTGAGACTACTGAGGGACACCTCTTTCCTACTCTTCTTCTTATTGTCCCTGTTCTCATCACCATCCTCCGCACTACCTTTTCTCTTCAAGCTCTGCTTTTGGACCTCTTTTGTACTCCTGGATTTATACAAACTCTTAAGATCCAAAGATCTCGATTTCCTGGGAATTTCAGTGCCATGTGAAATCTCTACTCTATTTTCCATCAACAATCCCTCAATCTAAACACCCAAACCGAGAAACTCCAAACTTCACATTCCATCATACATGCCCCCACACATTTTTCAGATCTGATACACCAAAAATAAAGGCAAAAATCACAAAAAAGTCACTCAAATAAAACCCAGAAACCAAGCGATCACACCCTAATGCCCATGCATTCAGATCATCTCCGCACAAACGTAATATAATTCATCAAAATTTGAAATATTTAATTCAATACATGCGTACCTTAACCGTAATACGCCGAATCATCGGTTTCTCGAACGGTAGTGAAAATCACGAAGCCGAAGCATGAATTAGGATTCGAATCCGGTCTCCTGATGTGAAACCCTAAGTCAATTTCACCATTTCGGATTCAATTTTCGAAAATTGTTGAATTCTCCTGTTTTTCACCGGAAGGGACGGACCAGAGCTAGGGTTTTCTTTCGGTTACACGATAATAAGGGTTTCGATCGAAAATAAGGAGAAAAATTAAAAACCAAATGGAAAATACATGGATCCTTTGGATAATACCACGTGGCTCAATCAGGGATGTTCGATTGGTTAGTCGGGGTGAGGGTTTTATTCTGCTGCATGCGTATGTACTACAGTCAGCTGGAGATTAACAACTTCACGGGAAATATGGTGAAGAGTGACGGTCCAATTACTCTTAATAAAAAATTTACGGATCTGATTTGATATTTGATCTCCGCTTAAGTGTGTCACTTAAGTGAACACTTACGACGACGGACAGAGAGAGTTGTTTGACGGTTTAAACACCGGGCCTCATTATCCGTGAAATATCGAGAATGCCATTTTTGCCTTTGAAATATAAATTTTTTGCCTTAGCATAATAAGGACTTATCTACCGGGCCTCATTAACTAACATTTACATGCTTCCTTATGTTTCAATTTTTTTATAATGACAGATTGACAAGTAAGTTTTTCAAATAGAATTTTATCATAGAGCAACATAAATTTGGTGGCATAAACGGGGGAAATTCGACTGAGAAAATAAATAAAAAGTTGAGGACATGCCAACGTTAATGAAATTGGATAACAACATTTTACAGTAACTTAAAGAGATGAAAAAACCCCTTAATTCGAACATAATAATCATGAACCTAACGACGGTGATTGAACGAAGTTGCATCATTTTGATTGTAAGACCCATATATAGTTGTCACATGTTCCTCGTTTAATCTTAAAATGCAATTTATGTTGAGTGTATGAACAATTTCTCATTCATTGAGATTCGAATCCTCTCATGTCATTTCCTTTAGCCATCGCAAGTCACAATGATGTTAACTCGTATATATTGTGAAACAAGTAAAGTTCGATTTCAGCGCAGTTTGTTCATTCAAATTCCAGCCTATGAAAATTACATTTTTAGCCGTTTGATTTAGATAATATCCGGTAACCGCAAGTTATTTGTTATGTGATGAAGGCCGTTTTTCTGTTTATTTGCTTCATCCATTTGAATTTAGTTGTAGCCACTGTATGAATCCATGAAGCTGAGTAGTTCAAGGCCTGCATTTGGCGAACAATTATAGACAAATTGTAAAATCCATGCTTATCCATTAATCCATGGGAATATGATTATCCCATTTTTTTGTTTCACGATCGTGATTTTGGATGAGAGTTCTGTAATGGCCGGTAGACGAATTCTACAATTTGTTTCGAATTCCACATGTCAGGTTTACAATCCCTCAAAATTCTACAATTTTTTTTTTGGGTTACAAGAACTCAGATATTATTTGATTTTGGATGAAAGAACTCGGATATTATCTTCCATTGTAACAAAAAAAAAACTCGGATATTATTATTGTTGAGGATGAAGGGATTATTTATTTATTTTTGGGTAAAGAATCGATCAGGATAGATTCAACGGCTATAAAACATTCGCCTTTGCGTTATACACGGCAGCGTTCCCTCCCTCTCTTTCTCTAACCGAATTTCCAGCACAAAATGTCCGACTCTAAACCCCCCACAATCCTCCCCAACATCTTCTTCATTTTCTTTCTTAGCCCCCAATTTCTAGGGTTTCTTCTCAATGCGGACGCAGACATAATCTATCTACACTGCTTATTCAATCAGGTTGGTTTTCTCCTCTAATTTTCAGTGACAGAATCGAGGAAAACAGAGTAAAAGTTGCAACTTTAGCTTCATTTTGATCGAACATGCATAACAACTGTAAGGGAAAATGGTTTCTATTAAGGAAAGGCAAACATTGATGCTCATGTAAGAAAATTTCCCATTTATATTCATTTTTATCGATGATGATATTAAGTAATTTTCTGGAAGATGGCATTTTGTATTTTTTTTCTTTCTTTCTGGATGAAAGGAGGTGCAAGATTTTCTCCACAATCTACTGTGGTTATATACTCAGGTTGGATTTGCTCCTGTAATCTTCTATTGCTTGGCGGGAAAAAATTGGGGTCAAAAAACAGGTAAAGGTGTTTTTTTTTTTGGCTTCTTGATTGGATGTTGATAATAATTTGAAGCAAAACAATGGTTTCTGTTAAGCTAAGTGATTGGTGACTTGGGTTGGTTCCTGCAACACTTACCTCTCTATTGTTCTTTTTTCTTCAGGTTTCGCAGCTTTTTGAGAAATGGGTAATCGGATAAAGGAAGAGGAGAAAATTGAAAGAATAATTCGCGGTCTGTTGAAACTTCCTGAGAATAAAAGATGCATGAATTGCAACAGTATGGTATGACATCTTCTTTACCCATTTTCTTATCTATTTGTATATTGATGTGTCCTATATTGTTGTATACAGTCGTACGTTATATTCTACAAATTATATTTTGAATCTGTAAATGCATGCTTTATGTTGTTATGTTTCTTTATTTCATTTTAAGAGGCAACTGAGGTTGATACCAGGGTCAGAATTGTTCTAAACGTGTATTCTTTATGCAGGGACCGCAATATGTTTGCACAACCTTCTTGACATTTGTTTGTACAAATTGTAGTGGAGTACAGTAAGTATTCATATCTGATATACACTCATTACCTCACCATGATCCCAGTATTTGTATATTCTTTTTTCTTATTCTTGTTGTGATGGATGCGACGCTCCTAAGTTCCACATGGTATCATTTAAAAATTTTCTTCTATCGGTGCTAACAATTAACATTTTCAAATTTTCCAGTCGGGAGTTCACTCATCGAGTAAAATCAGTGTCCATGGCTAAATTTACTGCAGAAGAAGTCAGTTCTCTCCAGGCAGGAGGGAATGAGGTGAGCATGCGTACTCTTTGGTCTCACTATTCTTCTTTGTTATCCACTATGTATTTATATACATTGTTCACTTTATGACAAAAATGTTCATTTACAGCGAGCAAGACAAATTTATTTTAAAGAATTTGATCCTCAGTACCATTCTTTTCCTGATGGCAGGTGACTAAGCATCTCTTCCATATTAATTTGGTTATTCAAATAAGTTTCTGTCTTCTTAAAATATGGCGGATATTCATATAGGATGTTTTCTGATTCACATACTTTCTTCCAGTAATATTAATAGACTCAGGGATTTTATCAAACATGCCTACGTTGATAGAAAATACACCGGTGAGAGGAGTGTCCAGAAGCTCCCAAGGCTGCGATTGGTGAGCTATACATTTGTTTGATGCTTGCCCATCTGACATATTTCTATTCATATTATATTATACTTCTCCTGAGGAGAGCTCGGTCATTCCTGATTTGCATGCAATTAACAACAGCAAGAACAACAAATATGGGCCTAATTTTAATTTGGTGATGATGAGAAGTTCTTTTGGGTGCTTCAAGTTAACGATGCATTCATGTGTTAAAGATTCTTGTTCATTTTACACAGGGCGAGGAGCCTGATGAAAGCAGGAAGGTTGGTGCATATGATGGTGGATCCAGGAGCTTTCATGATGAGGAGAGGAAGGTTGGTGCATATTATGGTGGATCTAGGAGCTTCCGTGATGAGGACTGGAAGGTTGCTGCACCTTATGGTGGATCTAGGAGTTTTCGTGACCACGAGGAAAGGTTCGAACGGAATTATAGTCAAGGATCTAGTCCTAGTGTAAGAGGTGCTGACCAAAATGTAGTAAAATATTACTATGATGAAAGAAGAAGTCCTCGATATTATCAAGAAAATTCAAGAAATGGCGGTTTCAAGAGAACTCCTCTCCGTTTTGAGATTGTTGATAACAGGATTCGGGATGATAGAAAAGCACGCAGCGGATTCCCAACTGGAGAATCAAAGTCCCAAAGCAGGACACCTGAAAATAAGAAGAACATGGATAGCTCCTCTTTCCCTGTTGTTCGCTCTGTTAAAGAGAAACCAGGGGAGAAAGTGCTTCCTCCACAAGTTGGTGAAATTTCTATAGCAAATGATCAGAAACATGCTGATGGTTCTGCTTATAATCAGGTTGGTAGATGCTATATTATGATTGATATTTATTTTGAGTATAGGTGTTTCTTTTAATGTGGTTGTAATGTACCTAAACAATCAGAGCCTACTTTCTTAATATATGAACTTATCAAGAAAATATGTCATTACTGTTTGTGCTTTTCCCTGCAGAAAATGAAACCCACGAGTAGCCATGATGGAAGTGCAGTGGAACATGAAAAAGAAAATTTGGAAAGCTTGATTGATTTCAATGCTGATCCCAAGCCATCACATGATGCAGTAAAATCACAACCGCAGCAAACACCTCCACTCAATAATGATAGCAACTGGGCGTCATTTGAATCATCTACAAAGGAGAAGGCATCTCAGGTTCCAAAGCCAGACACTTTGGAGTCTTTGCTATTTGAATTGTCAACTCCCAGATCTGTACCTGCGATTACTGCATCTGAGGCACCAAGCAATGATGATGCTCCTTCAACTGCGTGCACAAACAACATGCCTGCTGGTGGTGTTGCCCCTGATGCACCTGCTGAGCAGATGCTATCATTATTTGATACTGTAGGTGCTTCTACATCTTCATCAATTAGTACCAGTGTGCCAGTACAGCCTTCTGATGCAGGTCCTTTGCAAGCTCTTCCTGCTAGTGGTGGTGACACCTCTGTAAGAGTTACTGATGCACAGCAGTTACCAAGTACGCAGCAAGATCAGTCTTCTATAAGCTTTGCTTCAGAGAGTGGCTCTACTTCACAACATACCGTTACTCCAGTTGGAGCTTCAAATGGCTTGGTGAGATAAATGTCTCTTTTTCCTTATTAATTTCGAATTTTTGAATTACTTATTCTGAAAACTCATCAATAGCCATGATGCTGTTTTGATACCTGAAAACATGATCTGCAGTCAAGGACATCATCACTCGCACCAAACACACAAGGATCTCTCAGTGTTTCTGCTGAAACACCATCTCAATCTATGTTGCGAGCCCAATCTCTTCCAGTGGAAACAAAATCTAGTGAGAGGGAAGAACTTCCAGTGGTATGGAGCTATCTTATGGTGTTTCACATTTTTTAAATAGATTTTCTTAGTAATTATCTGAAATTAAAATTTTGCTGCAGGACCTCTTTGCTGCAAGTTACTCATCAATCCCTTCACAAGCTTCAGGTTGGCACACTGGTCCACCTCATGGAATGGGATTCCACATGCAGTATTATCCTAACATAGCGGTATATGCATTCAACATAATCAAGTAAAATATGTCCGCGTACGTGTTATATTGCTCAATACATGCAGCCTATTGATATATTGGTTTCTTTCAGCCTGCTCCTGCATTTCCGGGTTCAAGGAAACCAACAAACCCGTTTGATCTTAATGACGACAAAAGTGTAGTACCTTCCACACATGTATGCACAACATTCGTATTGATATTTTGATTTTCTGCTTTTGAAATTTATGCTTTTTCCTTGTTGATTTTCCATACTGTCCTTGTTAGTTTTATCAGCATTGTGTTCCTTCCCAAAAATAGAAGTTCCAGTGAAAGCAAGAGAACATAGTTTTTACCTTCAAATCCTGTATTATTTTTGTTGTAGTTTCCATCCATGTCTTCAGTGGAAGACGCTTTACATAATGTGTCAGTGCCTCCAAGCTTGATGCATACTTCCAGCCTTGGTTCTTATTCTTCACACTTGAAGCCACCTCAATCTCCATCTCACGAATCCATGATGCCTTCACACTCACTGCCTTCCTACTCAGGTTTCTCTCCTAGTAAGTTCATTTTGTTATCTTCATTTCTTGTCAACTTTCTTTCTAGGCTCCTATTTTTGTTTATCTCTAACACAATCATATCAGGCATGGGGGAGCAATTACATAATAATGCACAATTTTTAAGGTAATTTATTGTTCTTGGTTATACACTTCTTGTTAACTAAAATATGGTTTCCCAATTGACTACAGAGATTTTTGAGTTTAAGCCTGTTGAAATAAAGTAGGATGCAGTTTTTTAAGTTCTGATTTTTCGAAATGTGTAAAAGACAATCGAGTAAGTTGAAATGTGTGGAATGTATTGATGTGCATGTTATGAACTGTATCAAGCTGACAATCAATATCATATCTTAATTTTTGGCCACTACATTCATTGCAGACCACACGAAATTGGTGGATTTAGCAGCGATGAAGCTGCTGTATTTGGCACCTTGAGCACAAGTCAGCAACCAAGCATCAGATACCCAGCACCCAACAACTCAGAAACCTTTTCTCCGATGGGAGGTAACCCTTTTGGATAGATGAATTGTTCTTTTCCTCATTCGAGTCAAAAATTTGTTTGGCTTCTTAACATCTCAGAAAGAAGTCTGCATCTGGTCCAAGATCAAGTGTAATTAGTAATATGGATACCACTCTGTATGATAACACATTCTACAAGTTCCTATGGGGTCCAAGCTATCTTTCAAAGATCAAGCTACGCACCCTTACTCTTTGTAAATGATCACCATTGTAAAGTAACTAACAACTACATAAACAGCTGTATATATTTAAGCAAAAATTATGGGGGAAAGAAATTGTTTGTAGTGTATTGCCTGTGGTGTTTATGCCAGCATGCACGTACTAAATGTCTTATAACAAGGTAATCACTAAACCTCGAATGAGTTGATACCAATCTAATGCAGAAAATTCTACAATGCCAAAAGAACTAGTGCTCAAGCATGTCAGCAATAATCTAGATCGATGGATCTGTAAATCTCCATCTTGCCCCTTATAAGTGCGGTCTTAAAAAATATTCAGAGCACTAGTGTCCAAAGCACTCAAGACGTTCCCGTCTGATGCTAGACAATCATTGAATCCTGAAAACCTAAGTGTGAGAAGACAATGAAGAATGAATCAATAATGTATATCAAACTTATTTCCTTAATTTCGGCATGAAGTGGCCATTTGTACTCTCAAAAGAGATTTACAATGTTTCCTCTCTGGCTTGCATTAGATAGATATAGGGATGCATAAACTGACTTATGGAATGACGAATGGCTATTAATTATTAGTTTTTTTTGTTACATGGAGAGAAATCGAACCTCTGACCTAGTTTAGTCCTAACTCAATTCCAGTCATAGCATTGTTCCAAGGCTCATAGAGCTAGAAGCTATGAGGAGTGATGAAGGGGTTGGCAAACTTCCAGCAATGGCTACAGTAAAAATCGTAACTGCAGAAAAAAGGTGCATAATTGATTAATTAATGCATATATTAATTAATACAATTTTTAATCTTATTCCCTTAACAAAATCTTTGACATTTATATATAAAATATAAATTATTTACTGTAGGTGAAAGATGAAACAATAATAGCGGTCCCTATGAACAGTAGTAGAATTTATGCAAAGCCTTGTGCATATATATACATTAATTAAGCAGGGCATCCTAGCTCTTTACTTAAAAGTGAGGGCATATATGAAAAGCCTCTACCAAAAGGTCCAAAACGCACTAGCTAATCCCAACCAGAATGGAGTTTGTGATCAACTCGAACTATAAGAGAATCTCATAATCTGTCTCTCACAGTAAGAATTAAGTCATTTTCCGAAAAGAAAATTAAATGCAGATTGGAAGGAGTATGGTGATATATTCCAATTAATTCATTTTGATGTTATTGGAAGTCTGATATACACTATTGGTTTATTCTCCAAACTTATTTTTGGGGTTATTAGTACGTGGTTAAATATATTAGCATGCTAGCTAGCTATCAAAGACTTGCTTGCAACAAGTTTTGTACAATTCTCAATTCGTATATCTCCGGCCCTCCGGCAATCTATCTTCTGCAAAATGAAGCTGCGCGTGAGAAAAGAGTGTAAGCTTAACTCATTCGATCTCTAGCTCCGGTAGCTTAAGTTGTACGTTAATTAGAGCCGAATATTGTCTTTTTCATATAATTTAATTGGTATTTAACTGCAAAACCCAGAACCCCACATTCTTAATCTTTTCTAATGGCAGCTGGAAACCCATTTGAATTAACAGTCCGAAAGAGTTTCATTCCCTTTCCAATCATATATAGTACCATAATTTCTTCTGTTTAATTACAAGCCTTTAATTTCCAAAGAGGTATGCCATTCTTTCTAGTTGAAAATTCAAACGAGTCATTTTGAAGGAGATGGCTGCTCTTCAAATAATATCTATGAACAACAAAGCATTAATCATCATAGATTTACCATCGTTGGTGTTACTTTGTCTCCTTGTATCCTTTATGGTCAAGGCTTTGTAATTTTCCATTAGGCTCTTACCTTTATAAGCTGGCACACCTTCTGATCGAGGAGAGTACTAGCTAGAATCTGAGACTTTTGTATTCAATTATATTTGATCAGATAATATTAAGACGGAAAAGGACTCTGTTGCTTGTCTGACTTGACTACACATATAATTATTATATTGTTCTTTTAAGCCCTATAAGGCTATAATTAATCAGAATTTTGGTTGTAGGGCTCCAATTCCTCCTTTGCATTAGGGTTTGGAACCCTAGTTGTTTCAAATATTCCTTGCTGTGCAATTATAGGACAAAATCTTAGTTTTGACTTCTAAACAAGTAAAATAATTAATTAAGTAATTAACCAGCAGCAAGCTACGTACTGCTACTACTAATTAAGGCATCTTTGAGGCAATATTTTATTAATTCTAACATACATTTGGTGCACGTACTACTAATTTGCTGTAGTAACACACAGGCATTGTGTATATCGATCTGATGGTAATTTAATTATTCTGTGGGAATATAATTACAGAATCACAACAACGGCAGAAGGGATTTGTACTATAAATAATGGCTTAGTCTACAAAGACCAAATTTAATAAGAGGGGTAGCAATATTTGCAAGTGCTTGTAACTGTAGACTCCTTTTTCTTCCTATATATGGTCCAAAGTACAATAGAAAGCCTCGTGAAGTTGTGATGCATAAAACTGGCTTCTGAAGTGATCAAAAGGCTCAGATTTAATTAAGGTAGAAACCGCGTCAGTCAAAAGCATTATGAAATTTTTACTACTTGTTGATCTGTTGACAGTAGTTCCTCACTTCCTCTGTCTTTTTACCCTAACTAGCTAGTGGAAGCTAGGTAGATTACATAACCATTCAGGGTTTGAATTTAAAGGGAATAATCTAATATATAAAAAAATTAAAGGGAATAAGATCGATCATGTAAAATGGGTTAATCTTTGATGCAGAATACGGCATAAAATGAGGAATATATATGCTAGCTATGGCGCAAATTAATGGGTTCTTCTTTTACTATATATGAGGCGCATTTGGTGAAAGTGCATGCATGTGAATTTAACAAGACTAATTAATCCTGCAAATGCAGTGCTAGCTAGAAACTGATGATAAATAAATGCAGCTAGCTGATCCAACGAGCTAGGGATATTTCTCTCTACTTTGATGGACGAATTAAGTTTTAAGTTTAAATATTCTTTTTCCAATTTTTATTTTTTCAAAAACAATATGATCGATTAGCGTTGTGTGCAATTATGCAGAACATGCATGAGATTAATTGTGTACCACTCTTTCACTATGTGGATCATTCTAGCAAGTCCAACGAGATTCATGGGCACAGCTGAAAATATTCCAATAAGCAAAAGGAAAAATACAACTAGCTAGTAGTAACTAGAAAGATAGGCAACAAATGTATGAACACTTTCTTTTTTTTATTCATAGCAAGTCAAATATGTACATATTACAATGTAGGAGAAATAACAGTGTAGTGGGGGAAGAAACTAATTAACAAAAGCCCAAAGCAACAATAAGGGAAACTCACCTCACTAGCGAGTAAACCTTAACTTAAGCTTGTTGACCACTTCCCAAACTACACAACTTGAGAAAAATCAAAGAGCGATGCTATTCGCACTTTCCAATCGTATCTATGCACTCTTTTTGAGAAGTACATGCAAATACATCAACATTATGACAATGTTATTTATATTCATTCAGAGGAGAATAAGAAAAATCCCAAAAAGGAAGTGCAAATAGCGCTACCCAAATCAAAATACAAATTCACAAATCCATCATCCCCACCATTTAGAATCAATTCCAAACCCTTCCACTATCTTAGCAAGCATTTTTTGCAACATATACAAGTCTAGTATACATCATTGTGATCACAACTTTCTATGGACCATGCATCCATTCCATGGAAGCAGGTTTGTCTGTGCAGCCCAACTTTCTTAGCCAAAGAAGCACATACACACCCATCCCCACCACAAATCCAAGTGCTGCACTTGAACCCACTAGTGAAACCGCAGTGCAAATAAGCATCACAAAAGCCTCTTCTTTGGTATGCATGTCCCTAGCACAGATTGCCAATTCAATCCCAGCAAACAAGAGCAACACCCCCAAAACCCCAACTGGGAATTGGTTCAAAATGGTCACCAAAGAAGTCCCCAAAGCCAACCCTAACACCAGTTTGGCTGACCCAAGTAGTGCCACACACCCACCACTCCTCCCCCCAAACTTGTACTGACCAGCCAGCCCGCCCGCCCCGTGGCAACTGGGCATGGCTCCGAACCAAGAACCCACCACATTCATCAGCCCAACCGTCATTGAAATCGATGAGGGAGATAAATCCTTCTCTGGGAATAGATCAGAGGACAGTTTGCACACAGCAATCACTGAGTTCAATATTGACAGGGGCAGTTGTGGAATTGCCCCTTTGATGAACCCATCTTTCCATGCATGCCTACTTATCTTCACAATCTCCATAGCAGATGGCCCAAACTCAATTTGGTTCACAACATTCGGCTTTCTTATAAAAGCCAAAATCACCCCCAAAACAAAAATTAAAAAAGCTGAAGGCAGTGAAGCTATGATTTTCCTCCACCTCTTTTTTCTGCTAGGCCTTTCTTCATCGACCTCAGCTTCACCTTCACTCACTTGAGGATATTCGTCACCTGCACCATTAACAATGACTATGAAGCAAAGACAAACAATAGCCAACACCAACCCATCTAACCCAAACCAGTGCCTCTCCCCCATGGCTTTTGATTTGGGCAAGTTCTGGACTTTCTTAATGTACTTGACCGCGGTCAACGCAAATGACAAGCCCTGTGCCAATTGAATCCCCCTAACGACACATAAAGGGATAAATTTGTAGACCAGCTGCATCAAACCGGTGGCACCCAAAACGATCAAGGTGGCACCGGTTAGGATTCCGGCGGCCATGATTTCTGGGACTCGAAAATCAGGGTTGGCCAGGGCCGTGGCGGCAATGGCTTTCATGGGCTGGACCGGCATGGGAACGCCGTAGATGGCGCCGGTGATAATGTTGTAGACTCCGGTGAAGATCAATGTGGTGCCCAAGTTCAAGTCTCTGGCAAGTGTTAAGGCCACTACTATTGGGATGTAGGTGCCTAAGTCACCTATTGCACCGTTCAGTTCGGCCCATTTGGACCGGAAAATGAGATTGAGTTTCAGCTGGTGGGCAAGTTTGGCCGGAAAACTGGGTCGTTGCGATGAATCGGGAGTGGGTTGAGGAGGGTTTTGGGACTCCATGATCTGGTAGAGTTGTGAATGGTAGTTAGGGTAACTTGTATCACATATTTATAGTAGTCTTTAGTCTTTACATGGGGAAACGTACTTTGTTGACATTTTGATTATGTATTTAATATGGATTAACACTGTTCGAGCATTTCTTTTTGTTCGCTCCAATCTTGAATAACAAGCTTTTACCTTATATATTTCATTTTTAAATTTAAAATTTATCTTTGTAAAAAATTAATCAAATGCGAACGAGATGATAACTTGTTGTACAAATTAAATCGTCAAGGTTGTTGCTCAAGATCTATCATACCATCAAGGATAATAATAATATCCATATATATGTTTGGGTATCTACGGATATCCGACCTGTTCGGGTTGGATTTATATCTGAAAAATGGGTAACGGGTTTGGATTTGGGTATATTTTCAAAATCGAACTTGAATTTGGGTTGCATATCCATACCCGTACCCTAACCCGAACCCGCCCCAAAATATATATTTGGATATATTGCCATCTATTTTGGGAGGGGATTGTGTAATTTTTATTTGGATTATTTCCTATGGTTGGATTGTATAATTTTTCATTTTGAATATTGAAAACTATGAGATATGTGTGAGGTTGTGGAGTAATTAGCCCATTGTGTATATTAATTTTCATTTCTAGCATAATTGGTTTAAATTTCTTTAAATATAAATTAATATTTTAGTTGCATGTTTGGATAAATTGAGCGAGATTAGATATTCGTTACCCAATAAATGTGAGTTTGACTGATACGCATACCTAAAAAATTGGATTCGGATTTGAGTTTGTAATTGAATTTGAGAGTAGATATGACATATATATATATATATATATATATATATATATATATATATATCTAACCCTAATTCAATCTGTTGTTGCCATCCCTACCTACCACGAGTAAGTTCCTTCTTCACACCAGAAAGTATCATAATCTCCACACTACTAGAAAAAGGTCCTAAGGGACAGATATCTGTCACATTTTTTATGCATATATACACATATATTTGTCCCTATTGAAAGTATTCATAAGGCAAAAATGGGACAGATAGATTATCCGTCCCTAAATTCAGCTTTTAGGGACAAATAGAAACTATTTAGGGATAGATAGAAGCACTAAAAACACTTGCAACAGGGACAAATGTTTGTCCCCATAAGCTCTTTTTGTAGTAGTGGGCCAGCAACTGTGTGCTCGTGCTCGATTCACTGGCGAGGGTTAATTCATGCATGTCGTTTTTGCGTTAAATAGCTTCCCACAGTTCTATGGGGCACTCCTACACACATAAATCATAAATGCTAGTTTTTATATATGGCCCATGGAATCTCTATATATATGACTTTGTAATTGATTCCATCACCCCTCGATGACCTTGGTTTTTCACCTGAGAATGTAATTGGACCTTTGGAACACCATGCATGTCTACTATCATAGTGAGATGTGAAAACAAGAAAATGGAGGCAAAGGAAAAAAAAAAATTATTTCCCTATTTTAATAACAAATTAAAAATGAGGTCATTCTCAAGCTTTCTTGTTTCATCAATGACACTTTAGATTCATCCACACTTCAAAGCAAGAGAAATGGAGAAGAAAAAAAAAAGTGGTTCTCCATTGTTGTCATACTGTAATTTTCATGACTACCCCATCCCAAAAGAAATGTATACTAATTTTTGAAGAATATAAAATAATTTATAAATAAATTTTCTCTATCATGATTTAGGGTTTCTTTTTATGGTATTTTCTTGTGTAATGTCATGGTTTATGGTTGAAAAAAAATTATACTGTGACATCTTTTAAACTGATACACCAAATTGCTCCGACCGAAAATAATGTCGATTTTGGTACGCTTGGGTCAGCAGTTTAGCCCGAGTGGATTGGGGATTATAACCCCAAACTGATCTCCTCTTGCATTTGTAGTTTATCAATTTGGTTTTTTTTGGACAATTTTTATCAATTTGGTTAGCATGCTTTTTTTATATATTCATGCTATAGCACATTTTAAAAATCAAATCATCAGGTCCATTTCGTTTAAGCATCTACATATATGAGATGTTGAAAGCAATTAAAAAAACATGATATAGTTTTCGCATGGTGATTGAAGCTAGTGAATATTCGAGAAAAAACATGCAAGTCGTACAAAATGAGAGACTGCAATATATATCTTTCAAATGTTTAGTTGTGCCGTTGATTGAAGCAAATACGGAAGAGTACCGCTGGCTAGCTAGCTCTCAATACTATCATTATCATCATCATCATCCTTGGCATAATTGTAATGCTGTAGATGCTAGCTACTTAACAATGGCGCATGCATGCGTCAAAATGATCAACAACATCGATCGCAAACCATGCACTCACAATTGTCTGCCAACTCCCATCATCATCTCCAATATAATCAAGCACACATTGCTTTACACACCCATTGAGCTCGATCGAACACATTTCCATCCCCACTCTTTACCACCATTATTATCAGATTCAGCCACTAAAACCACCTAGCCTCTCTCTCTCTCTCTCTGCTTAAACATTATAAACCATTATCAATTTATCATCGATCAAGTTCAAGACCGCCCAACCACCTATCTATCTCTCCATGCATGCTTAACATTATGAACCATCATCATCAAGTTCAAGGCCACCCAAATTTACCATCATATTCGATCAATAATAATTAATATGTTATTTTATGATTTTAGTGATCATAGACTCATAGCTGTCATTCTCACCTTATGTTCCATCACAAAAAAGCACCACTTATCAGATTAATTGGGTGGGTGACCCAATACTTTGTCAATTTGGGAATAATAGAAGTTGGACTTAATGATAGAATCAAACATGACAATTTGGGTAAAAAAAGTTCTGCTTTAGTATATATATTGATCGATTAGCATCCCAAATGGGAAAGATGAGATCTTTGCCATCTTGGAACACAACACCACACCCTACTTTGTTTTTTGGTTACAACACCACACCCTATACTTAGCAAAAGGCAACTGTATTAATTAATTAGCGAATAATCGGATTGATCATGTTTTGAAAGGCATGACATCATATCAAAAATAAAGTAATTAAGTGAAATACCATCGAGTTCCAAAGCATATGAGGGCGTATAAGTGATCGATTTATATATATATATATATGCTTAACTGAAGCATATGAGGTTGTACAACTCATATGCTAATTAAGTGAAATACCACCAAGTTCTTTACCACCATGCATGTTTTGCCGTCATATGCTTTTGAGCTTCTTCATCACGTCCTCATATAGATAGATTACCACCAAGTTCTCTAGACCTAAAAACGTAAGTGGTAGATAACGAAATATACGAAACTGACCAATAAACTGATATATATATATATATTCTTTAGCGAAAGTATTAAACAAAGTGCAATGAGTTTAAATCAATACCATTGACATATGCAGTGATTGAGATGCACATATCAAGTGATGGTAATCCTTATCGTTGTCTATGATTTGCAAAAGAATCAGCATCCGAATAACAACTATGATGTGCAAATTGTTATTGTCCTCACACAGTAGTATGTAGAGTTCTTTTTGTTCCTAACTATTTTCATGCTACCAAAACAAAAAAAGCTCTGGCGTAGACGAAACTAGAAAATCAATAATAAACCATCAAATATGTTAGAATTTTTGGATAACGTACATCGCTTTCACTACTACAATTCTCCCCATTAGATAATTTTTGTAGTTCCCTTTGCCCCAATAACCACCAATAGTGGTTGCTATAGGGTTTAGCTACCCTGTAGCTACTATTAGAAGGTCAGTGTCCTTTATTGCAGGTGCCTTTGGGGCCAGCACCACCAAAACCATTTCAATGACATATATTCAACCAATGCAGGCCCACATCAAAATCCGTGTCCAAGCAACCATCTAAATATTGGTGGCATTGGAATGCCACTATGATCGGTGGCAAAGTTGGGAGGTTGTATTAAAAAAAAAGTGCCAAATAATTGGCACCTCTACAATCATGTATTGTATTTTATACTATATTCTAAAATGTATCATACAATGTAACCAAAAAAAATGTATCGTACAACAAATACAAACTAAAAATTACAGTGCAAGGGCCTTAAATTTAAACATCAAGCAACACCATGTTCTTCCCCATGGTTGCAACCCTTCTTTGATACGAACAAACTCTTTCAAAGCAAATGACAGAATACGACACCTGCAGTTGAAGAAAAGAAAAATTAACACTCACATGAATTGTTCATCTAAACACAGCCACGTACATTATTGTTCAATTCCTCCTTAATGATTATTTCCACATTGCAAGTTATCTATTAAGCAACTACATGTTTGTCAACTAGTGTAATCTAAACATGAGTTTTATTTATAAACAATAGCAGTATGCTTACACAAAACAAATACTTAGAATCAACCAAAAAATAAAAACAAACACTTAGAATGAATATAATATTTATGAACAACAATAGCATGCTTACACAAAACGAAACAACATTCAATCTAAACAAAGACTTTATCTCTCACAAATTGGTTTAAGCAAGGAAATTAGACTTTTTGTGAGAACTTGCATGAGGTTGTCACAAATGTAGTGACCTGATCTTGTAGTGGCAGCAGCATGCTTAAACATAGACTTTATTTATAAACAACAGTATATATTAAGCAAAGAGCCACCAATATGTCATTTCAGAGACAACAATAAACCATCAAATATGTTAGAATTTTTGGATAACGTACATCGCTTTTATATATCATTTTTATGATCTTGTAAGAATAAACAGCTAGCATGCATATCTCTTAATCTGAGCCTGAGCATTGTGATGGCATGGATTCTATTCTCTGCAGCCAATTTTTTTTTTTTCCTTCTAGCTCCTTTCTACTTTCAGTATTCTCTTATATCAGAGATCATAATGGTGAATTGGTGATTGGTGTCATGGTTTTATGAGGCATGTTGGAAGGGGTGAGGTTCTTCAAGCTGGGGCTTGGGGTCTCTTTTCTGGTCTCCAGTTGGCTATGGAGCTTGACATTAATCAAATTATGGTGGAGTCTGATTCAGCTGTTTTGGTTAATCTCATTCACAATTCTGATTCAGAGCTCCATCCTTTGGGGACCTTGATTTTTAATTGTCAGCAATTAATGCGTAGCTTCAGAACCTGCGCGCAATGTGGTTCATATCCACCGTGAAAGAAACATGGTAGCTGATTGTCTTTGAGATTGACCAGGAGGTTGGGATTTGTATGCTCTCTTCTGTTCCTGTGTTTGTGATCCCTACTGTCCTTGATGACATAGCTGGTCTGGCTACTCCTCGTTTGATTCGTTCAGCTCTTGCTGCTGGCCATGGTTAGGTTCTTAATTTGTTTTGTTTTTCTGGGCCTCTGGCCCCAGTTGCACCAACAAAAAAAAATTTGAGGCTTGAAGATTTAAACATAATAAATTCATTAAAGGCTTAATAGCCAAAATGCCCCCTAAATTTGGTCATAATTGTCAATTTACACCCCAAACTTGTAATTGAGGAAATTAACCCCCTGAACTTTGTAAAAATAGCCAATTTGCACCCCCTCCGTCAATTCCAACGTTTTCCATCCAAATGGCTGACATGTGACTTGCACGTGAAGGGCAATATGGTCTTTTTACGATTTGTTATAATTAAAAGAAAGGAAGAATTGTAAAGTGCAAGTAGGGGGATTCGAACCACCAACCTTGTGGTTCCCAAACACACTTCAAACCAACTAAACTATCCCAAACTTCAATGTCATTATCTCATAATAAGACATATAACATATTTGAGATTCCCAAGCAAAACATTCTCTTCGACTTCCAATTATATCTTATATGTGAATAATACAATATCTACGTATAGATTTGATACATTTATTAATTATTTATTTTTTAATAAATCTTATTAAATATCATATATACAATTTGAATAATTTTAAAAAATAATTTAAAATAAAAAATTATATACAAAATACATTAAATCAAATATTAAAAAAATATTAAATTTATAAAATAATTTTATTTAAAAGAAATTGTTATTAACACACCGAAAATTGTTATTAACATACTTTTGCATTATTAAGACAATTTTTCCAAACAATGTAAGAGTATTATTAATTATTTACATAATAAAAATAAATTAAAAAATACAAAAGGGTGTGTTAATAATAATGTTGTGTGTGTTAATAATAACAACCTATTTAAATTGTTATTATATAATAATTAAATATGAAAAAAAATAATTTTATTAAGATATTTTAAATTATATGTGATATTTATTAATATTTATTAATGATATATATTGAAAAATAAATAATTAATAAATGTATAAAATATATTATACGTATATATTGTATTATTCACATATAAGATATAATTTTTTTTTTGGCAAAGGCATATAAGATATAATTGGAAAATTGGAAGTTGAAGAGAATGTTTTGCTTGGGAAGCTCAAATATGTTATATGTCTTATTATGAGATAATGACATTGCAGTTTGGGATAGCTAAGTTGGTTTGAAGTGTGCTTGGGAACCACAAGGTTGGTGGTTCGAATCCCTCTACTTGCACTTTACAATTTTTCCTTTCTTTTAATTATAACAAATTGTAAAAAGACCGTATTGCCCCTCACGTGCAAGTCACATGTCAGCCATTTGGATGAAAAACGTTGGAATTGACGGAGGGGGTGCAAATTGGCTATTTTTACAAAGTTCAGGGGGTTAATTTCCTCAATTACAAGTTTGGGGTGTAAATTGACAATTATGACCAAGTTTATGGGGCATTTTGACTATTAAGCCTTCATTAAATTGTACATGCATTATAATGGCCGGGGTAAATATTAATTAAATACTTCAACCTCTAGTTAATTTTATTTTAATGGGGATAGCTAGCTGTGCAGGATTGAATTCTGTCATTCCCACAATCAAGTAAATTTTATTTTCTTGTTTCTCTTTGATTATCTTATCACCTCGATCATTTGACTCATTTTACACGAAAACTAGCTTTTGAAATGGGGGGCGAGGGTCACATTTTGTTTAGGGTTTTTGAATCTACCAATCTCCGTTCCAAAAGTGTTCCTAACAAATAGGGGGAAATTATTGGTGGCTACTGCATTAGAGTAATGGAATGCTTATCGGACATTGCTGGATTAGTGGATTTGCTTATTAATTAATTAATTGCTTCTGTCAACACTGGAAAATGCAGAAATGGAATAAAAAAGTAGTGAAATATTAATATAATGCTTTAGAGAAGTGGAAACCGTACGTAGATCGAAGGTGTGGAGCTGCATGGACATCCATTCATGCTGCTCCTTGAGATATTCTTCTTTAATTTCAAAGATTTCATAGACAAGGATGAGAGGTAAATTTTACACCAGAAAAAGTTAATTAATTAGCATCATTGTTACATACTTTCGGTTGTAGGTCGAATTAGAAAGTTAATTTTCTTTTATAAAAATTAAATAAAAAAATTTGCACACTAACTTGCTTTGTTTGTTAAGTTAGTTATTATTTAGTTTTGTTGGGGTAAATCTTCAAACACTTTACCTTCCATCAATCTCAAATTGAGATCATCAAAAATAATCATTAAACTGCTCAACCTCTTTGCTTACTCTCGTATCGTTGTATAAATTGTTGTTTTCTTATATTGAAAAACTAAATAAGTTTTTTTTTTTGTGGTTTTTTTTTTTTTTTGAGCAATTTTTTTTTTTTTTTTTTTTTTTTTTTTTGTGGTTACATAGGAGAGAATTAAACCCCTTATTTAGCTTAATTCTTTTTGTTTTTGTTTATTTTTTTATGATTATATCGGAGGAGATCAAACCTCTAATCTAGCTTAATTCTAACTTGATTCTCCATCCTCCCTCACCACTTAGGCTAACGCCAAGGACTTCAAAACTAAATAAGTTTGAAACACCTTTGGATTAAGAATAACTATTTTTTTAAGTGTAAAAAACAACTCTCTAATTATAATACCGTAGTTTACCAACTTTTTGGAGTGTACAATGGTCCGAACCTGTCTCATAACAGGTCGTGCCCGATGAATAGAAAGACAACTGGCTATGAGATCCGGGTCGGATCCAGAATTGGGTTTGGGATATGGGTTAGGTCCGCAGCGCAGGCTTGAGATTCAGGTCGGATTTATCTACCCCAAATTTTATCAAGCACATAACGGGCCCGAATTTTGATCCGGTCCAAAACAAAAAAGCCGAAACTCGTGTTAGCCCAAAATGATAAGAAAGAAATGAACGCAGAGGTGTTTCGCTAAATTTAATAGCTTTGTCTGCAGAGTGTGCAGACTGGTCATTGATCACGGAAAGCATAAGCTCCATTGAAAGCTCGAAGACCTCGCATCACTCTCCCATGGTTTTCCATTCAAGTTGCAGACACTACAGGTATATTTTTCTCTTCAATTTTACTACTTCTTCTAAGGCTTCACTTTTTATTTTTCCTTTTCTTCTTTCTGTATTTTTCCCAGCTGCTCTTTCTTTGTGGTCTTTCAGTTTCAAAGAAATAGGCTCAATAATTTACTTGCGGGATAATATTTTCAGAGTTTACGTCTTTAGCTAGTTGGAGAAGCATGAAGGGCCATGGACACAAGGTAAATTTTGTCCAATTGTTTTTTACCTCCTTTTTAAGTTGTTATTGTGCTTTTCTGTTAGAATGTTATGCACTTTAGTTGGTGATCTGAACTCTCTTTGAATCTTCATAGCTTTGTATTTTACTTGTTTATATGGAGTTAGAGGATTGAAGGATCTAATAGGTTAGTGCTAATTGTAAACCTTATTTACTTTTGTAAGGCACAAAAGATTGCGCTATATAGGGTGTATCCTATTTTGTGTGTATAGTTATTTGTTATTTATGAACACTTTAGTAGCTTTAATTTGAGAATGCAAAAATTATATTCAGGTTCTCTCTATTACTTTGTGAGTGTCAGTGATTTTATCTTTTCAGAGTTATGTTTTGATTTTCATTATGTTATACAGATGGCTAGAATGGAGGACATTCTTAACCTTCCAGTACAAGATCCTCCGTTTGCAGAGTTTTCTGCTGCTCACATAAAATGGGTAAAAGTAGAAGGCGGACGCCAGGGTGGTGATGATATTGCCCTGATCCCATTTGCTAGAGTGGATGATTTTGTAAAAGGAGAATCTTCAAATGCAGAATGCCCTGCTAGCTTCCGCATTGAGTCAAAAAGGAAGAGACCTGAAGGGAGCGTCAGCAAGCCGAGGGTTGATGGCTATCTTGAATATACACTGTATGTTGTCTCTATACTTCAATGTCCTGTAGGTTTGTCCTTCTTCTTTCAAATAGAAATGCTGTACCATTTAAGCTCACTAATCATAATTTAAATAAAAGTAATGTCAGAGAATATTAGATATTAAATTTGACTTGCAAATATTGTCAGCTATAATATGATTACATAGACAATCAAATTGAATGCATTGGAATGATCTTCAACCCAGGCAAAAAAAAAAAGGAACAATGATCTTCAACTTATATCTGAATAAGATATTTTTATGTATGGTGATTCATCAGATACTGGTGTTCCTATGGCCCTGAAGACTACAGAGAAAGTGAATCCGGTATGGTGGATGGTTCTAGTATGATGAAGCCTGCATCCGGAAAGGGGAGCAGGCCTGGGAGGCGTCACATGATGAGGGGCTGCCTCTGCCATTTTACCGTAAAACGCTTATATACACGGCCACTCATTGCTCTCATCATCTATAACCAGAGAACGCATGTAGATAAATCAGGAGCCCCATGTCATGGTATACTTGATGAGGATGCTATGGGAACAAGAGCTATGTATGCTCCACGAATTTCGGAGGAGCAACGCCAGAAAGTGATGTCTATGCTTTATGTTGGAATACCTTTGGACAATATAATTCAGCATCACATTGAGGTGGTCCAGGAGCATGGGGGACCCCATAACCGTGATGATTTTCTGAGTCGAAGTGATGTTCGTAACATGGAAAGACTGATTCGTAATTCTTCTCATGAGTTACATGCAGATGATGGATTCAGTGTAAAGATTTGGGTTCAACGCCATCGTAAGCATGTTTTCTACTTTGAAGACAGCTCTAGTTCAGAATCATTTGTTTTAGGGATACAGACAGATTGGCAGCTGCAGCAGATGCTCCAATATGGACATAATAGTTACATAGCTTTCCATTCAACATTTGGTTTAAAGAAATTTAAGGTATAGTGCTTTCTTTTTCTAGTTATTCGAATGTGATTTTCCATGATTTTTATTTTGTTTGGTGTCAATGTTAGAAACATTTCCAGCAGTCAAGTTAAGGCATGGTTTTGGAATATTTGCGTGCAGACATAGTTATCCAAGATGTTGAAATGTTTTTGAATAAAAATAGAATAATATCATTTGGGAATGTATAAGGTTGGCATCTGGGAACCAAAAAAAGAAAAAGAAAAAAGGGAAATAATTTTAGAATAATTCTGAAGATATTTAGGAGTCGAGAGAAAAAAATGCATGTAAGTCAGAAACCTGTAGTATTATGTAACCTGAAATTGTTTAATCATCCATAATTCAACTTAAATAATTACGAAGTTGCATGTAATGGTCCCTTCAGGGTTCAGAAAAATTTAACCAGCATGATGAGCTGGTGGCAGTAGTGTGGCACATGTAATTTATGCTCTTCTTTATTTAGGCGTACAAGGTGGTTTGGGGTTCAGGTCACCTGGCAGGACCATACATCTTTGACTGGAAGTACTTTTGGTCAGCAGTTTTTTTAATCAAATTTTGGTCTCTTGTTTACATAGAAAGAAGTTTGCTGTTTTTGATGTATACACAGCAGCCTCCTCTCCATGCTTATAGATAACAACATTGTACTTGATTTTTTAGCTGTACTATTAGATGTTGTATACTTATTGTAACTTTTGGCCTCTCTTAACAGTATCCCTTGTGTACATTGCTTGTTTTCGATACATCCCGGAATGCAATACCAGTTGCTTGGGTCATTACATCTTCTATAGGCAGTCAAGTTATCCATAAATGGATTGGGTTACTGGCTGAAAGAATTCGAACCAAGGATCCTAGATGGAGACTTGATGCCTTTTTAGTAGATGATCCTTCCTATGAGATTTCTATTATAAGGTAATATTAATAGGTTTCCCTATGCAGTTGTCTCATAGAATTTTGGTTTGGAACTGAATGCTCACTGTGACTCTTTCTCTATTGGCAGAGAGGCTTTCCAATGCCGGGTCTTATTATGCATCTGGCATGTTCGGCGTGCTTGGATAAGAAGCCTTTTAAAGACATGCAGAAACTTCGATGTGCAGCGAGAGATGTTTAAGCACTTAGGCTGGCTTTTGTATTGCACAAGAAGTGGGCCAAATGCTATGGATGCAGTTGAGGAATTTCTGCAAGTATTTGTTGATCAATGTGCTTTTATGGATTACTTTAAGAGGCGATGGTTACCAAATATAGGTATTTTCCCATCTATGGTTGACCTTTTAAAGTTTTAATGCCTCGAAGAGATATTTTCTCTTACCCAGGCTGGCATACCTGAATTCTGTCAAAGTACCAATGTCTTATCTTCAGGAGACTGTTGACTTTTGTCTTCCAAATCTGTTTGATACCATTTTTGGTGCCTTAACATTTTACATCGCCTGTCCCGAGCCCAGTGAGAGGAGGGTTATTTTTGATGATATGTGAACTATTTTGTAATTTGCAATAATGAATTCCAAAATGTGATATTCTTTTTATGAACATCAATCTGGCAAAATGTCATTGCGTGAATTGCAACCTTTAAAAGTAACCCAAAGCCAACAAGCCACATAGGGACCAGCATTGTATTGTTATTTGAAACATTGATTTTAGCAGTATGACATATGCTGTTGTTGTGCAGAGTTATGGGTCAATGGCATCAGGTCTCTTCCTGTGGCCACTCCAGAGCCGAATGCTGCATTTGAGTCCTATCACTTGAGGTTGAAATCCAAGCTTTTCAATGAGCAATATGTGAATTCCTGGTCCAGAGTTGACTGGTTAATCCACACACTTACAACTGAATTTCAATCGTCATATTGGTTAGACCAATATAGTGCAGAGACCGGGTATTTTGAAAATCTGAGGGATAAGTCTTTCTCAACCAATTCTTGGTATCAGGCTTTGCAGATCCTAGATGTTGATGTGATCATTGATGAGCAAAATCTACGGTATGCAAAAGTCATCTCACAATCAGACAGAAGCCTGGCTTACACTATCTGGAACCCTGGTTCAGAATTCTCTTTGTGTGATTGCCCTTGGTCGATGCTGGGAAATCTCTGTAAGCATATCATCAAGGTGGCAATCTTGTGTAAAAATCGGCAGGTTGCGAGACCATTATTGGCTGCTCAAGTTTATAGGCAGGCCTTGCTTACCCTTCTACAAAATCCCCCAGATGACCCTGTTGTTCTTGATCATGCTATTTTACATGCAACCCGCTTGCAACAGGACATCAAAGGCTTGGAAGAATTATCCAATAGTGGGTTGCTCCAGTCTTTACCTTCAGAGATTAACTCTCATGTAGCTGATGGTATACTTTTTCCTCGTGTCCCTTGATTAGGCCATCCAAAGGAGATGCTTATGTGCCCAGGCTTTCACTGATGTTAAGCTATGGCGATGTGCGATTGTGCGTTAACACTTGTTTTACTGTTCAGACTTTGCTTGGTAAATTTTTAAATGCTTTGGCATTCAAGTCCCTCTCTCTCAGAATGTGACACTACTGAGGTATGTTTTTATTGCTTTCACGCTTCTGATTATCAAGGAACTTATCGCTGTCATTTACTTGTTTAGTCAAACTCTGTCTTTCCCGTAATTGAACCATTTTCAACTGAGTCAATATATTGATTGTGTAGGGTTCTGTATCGGTTTTTTTCCTTCATCAAGTGAAAGAAGATTCTCGACTTTCTGCCTGCAGAAAAGATCTTACTTAACCAAGTGAAACACTATAGAAGGTAATATTGAAGCCTAATTTCTGTTAAATATATTTATAAGCATTTTTGTTCTAAAAAAGAATATATTTGCAAGCATTTTCGAGCAATACCGTGATTGTGCACCTGTCCAGTACTCTGGATCCCTACCAATGGACAGAGAAAGAAATTTCCTCTCTCCTTTCTCTGGAGGGTTGGCTGTAAAGAGAGGCTCTTTAAATTAAGCTTTTCAAGACGTTTTGATTGAAGTTGTCACTTTGTCCTAAAAACATCAAATGCTTCATGACTGAATTGTCAAAACTTTATTTAGCCACAAGTGTTTGAACTCTGTAGGTAGCAAGAAGCAACCGAGGTGTAAAGGTGTGATTTATAGATTTGAGTCATTTTACATTGTGGAAGGGAAGAAAAACTTTTCCATCAGTGACTAGAGAATCCTGATGCATTTGAAATTCATTCCTTCAACTATTATTCAGTTGAAGAAATGAAGGTTAATGTTTAATTTCTCATTCTTTGCTTTACATCTCCTCAACCTTTCTTTCTTTCTTTTACCTTCTGTCTTTTGTTTTGTTTTCGGCTAGACTGCCGGACTAGGTAACATATTTTCAGGTGTTCTTAATGCTTTCCTTAAGGATGAGGTTAGAAACTTAGTAGCTACTAATTACTTTGTATGATGGTTGGTAGTGGACCATTTAGGTTTCAACGTTTGGTATTAATTGGGTAGTTGAAAACTTGAAACCAATGCACACAAATTTCCTTAGTTTTTGTTATGTCCCTGTTTGAACAAGTAAATCCTTTTTTGCCCATGAGATTCAATGAACTTGAGGCCATTTGGCCACTTTATGGCTCTTATACAGAGGTTTGATGCTTTATTTGGCTCCATGTTGATAAAAACTTCAAGTTAAAAGAAAGGGACTTGTTTACTTCTGCCCCCATTGTTTGAGCCCCTGGACAACCATCACTGATTACTCCCTTAGTCCCTTCAAAGATAAACTTAGTTTTTTTTTTTTACATAATTGACATTGCTCTCAATTTACTTAGGAGTGCTTTAATTACTCTTAGGCAACAATGTACCATTCAGGTCTAAATAAATAACTAGCTGCATAAAAAGGCAACAGAAAGCTCACAATATAACCCAAAGAAAATGCTTTAGAACCTAATTATTTTTTCAACTCTCTCACATAAGTTGAGAACTTGAGATTTATGATATTGTGGAAACCATAAATATGATATTGTAGAACAAAAAGTTAAGTTCTATAGAATATTCCTGTAAACAGAAATATGAGAATTAGAAATTAATACATTCCGAACAGCCTATTACTCTATATATTCCAAACTTATTATCTACTAAAACTTATTAGCTTCTAAAGATACGTCCATAATAATTTAGATAAGGAGATCAAGTTCAAAATAAGGAAAAAAAAAAAACCTTCCTCTATGCACCGTGTTCCCATGCCCCTTCTGTTCACTTTTCCCTCATAACAAAATAGATGATCATTTTGGTCCCTGCGTCTTCCTTTGCAGTTGTGGAGATGAAGAGTTCATGGAAATATTACACCAGATGTGGAAATACTTTTCCAGGTCATGGAAATTAACTCACTAAACTGTATCCGTTTCTAAGCTGTCTAAAAGGTGGAGAACTTGAAGGATTCACTAGTAAAATGGTGTAGGTGGTGGCGAAGGGTATGGGACACCAATAATTGGTGGCAACGGGCCATCTCATGCTGGAGAAGGGGGTGGAGGTGGAGAATATTCCAGACATGGTGGTGGAGATGGAGGTGGAGGAGGCTCTTTAGAAGGAGGTAAAGGGGGTGGCGGAGAATAAATTGGCAGTGGAGGCGGGGATGGATAAGATGGTGGTGGGGGAGAATGTGGCGGAGATGGTGGTGGAGGAGAATTTGGTGGAGATGATGGTGGAGGTGGTGGTGAATTGTAGTGAGGACTTGGAGGCGGTGGTGGGGAATTTGGGGGAGGGGGAGGTGGAGAGCGAATGCAGTATACCGGTGGTGGCGGGGAAGGGGGTGGCGGTGGAGAAGGTACCGTTGGTGGAGGAGAAGATGGTGGTGATGGATGGCATCCAAAAGAACTACAATCAACAGGCTTAGACAAAAACAGTTTACATTGCAACATGGATCTCTGCTTTGGCCTACGCCGCAAACAGTTCCTGCTATCATCAAACTTCTCCAAATCTAAACACACTGGTGGCTCACCCGTGAAAAAGTTGTTCCCAAAGCTAAAATTTCTCAGATTCGGAAGCCCACAAATGCTCTCGGTTATAGTCCCTATGAGCTTGTTATGAGCCACATTCAGCTCCTCCAAGCTCAACATTTCACCTAGTACCTCTGGCAACTCACCCATAAGACCATTATGACTCACATCTAACACAGTCAGATTTTTGAGCATTCCTATTTCCTCTGGCAAACACGAGTGTAACCCATTTCTTGCGAGTATCAACTCGTTTAAACTCTTGGACATGTTGCCAAGGCTGGCTGGTAAACATCCGTGGAAGTTATTGTTTGCAAGAACAATAACCGATACTGGCGAGCTTCCAAAATTATCCGGCAGTTCAAAGGCGAATCTGTTGTCGTTGATGAAGATGGCATCAAGATCCTTATCAAACAGTTCCTTGGGAACTCTACCTTCGAATTCATTGAACCGAAGGTCAAGGTATTTAAGTGCTGGCAGTTGAAGAACAACAAGAGGGAATGCCCCAGCAAAGCGGTTGTTACTTAGATCAAGCTCATGAAGAAGCTTCAACTTGCTGAAACTCCTTGGGACAGTGCCACAGAAACGATTGGAGTTGACGTGAAACAATGCAATATCCGAAAGAAGGCCAAGCTCTTCTGGGAGGTACCCGGCAATGTCAGCATGGTTTAGATCAATGCCCGCGACGGTTTCGATTGTTGGGTCGTCGAGAGCTTCAGTGCAGAAGACTCCGGTGTAGTTGCAGACATTGGATCCTACCCAATTGGCTGTGTGTCCCAGAGGGTCTGAGAGCATGGCCTGCTTCCATGCTTGGAGAGCAACGTAGGCAGTCCTGATTCTCGGGTTGGGAAAAATAAGCGCGGGTGAGACCGTGACAGTCTCACCTCTGGAACCATCTTTGTCTTTGTAATAAAGGAGCTGCCTTTGCTTGATATGCGAGTCTGTTAAGCCTGCATTGTGGAAAATATGGGGCTCTTGGGCAGTAGTAGCACTGTTGAGGCAAAACAAGAGTACGAGAACAATGTGAGTGTAATCAATCTTTCTCTTCATCACATACAAGAGAACATTTATGGGGTTTTGTTGGTTTTAACTTTTTGCTCAAGATATGAAGAAGAGAGGATTGTGGAGCTGGAAAAAATCCAAGGTAGAGATTGTTTAAAGGAGGAGGCACATTTTTTGAGCACGTGAGAAGCGTGTGAAAGGGAAGACAACTGTGTCAAAGCTGAGAGTGCTGGAACTGAAGCACATTTTTTTGGGGGCAGTTCCCGCTTCTTTCTCATCAAACGGACCTGATCAACTCTTTGACACAATGTGGCCATTGGCGGTCTTCAAAGATCCGAAGAAAAGTTGTTGTATTTTGATGTTGATAATTATGTGATTAGACCACGTGTACGTGAGACCCCATTTTTATGTGATCCGACGGTCATGTACAAGAAATTCTCTCGGGAATTAGTTGCAGATTAGAGTTTTATGAGGGATAGTTCTACATCAGTTGATGGGCCTTGGGTTGGGTCTGGCTTAAAAGTTTCACACACATGAACAAGAAAGTGGCCCATGACCCAACAACTAGGGTTGAGCTTAGGGGTGTTTATCGGTTCGAAATTACAAAATGCTTGAAATTTCTATGCCCCAAGAAAGACCAAATCCGAATTATAACTGTGGATGCAAGTGGAAATGATTTCTTCAACCGCAAGTCCAAAACCACAATTCTACGAACCCCAAACACCCGAAACCACAATCCCCTCTACCACTAGGAAAATGAGACGACACTCATTTACGAATGTTTTTCTTGAAGGACAAGCATTAGCATAACATTTACTATATACTATTTCTTGAGTACTGTACATTTCACTGTTCATAAGCCGTGAACAGTTCGGCTCGAGCCGAGCCGACAATGCAAAGTTACGTTTTTGCCCTCCGTTCTCTATTTTGTTTGTTTTCTTTTCTTCTTCGTTCTTTCGCCGACATCAATCAATTCTCTCTCTCTCATCATCGATGATCGATCCATCTGCAATTCTCTTCTCTCCGTTCTCTCTGCCCAGATTACTCTCTTCTCTCCGCTCTCTCTCCCCAGATTACACAACATCCACAGTCACAGCCCATTTATTTGGGCATCCATTCAGCTCTCTCTGTCTGGATTTCTCCTTGATCGCAGCCATCACTTCCGGGAACCACCGATTCATCTCTCTCCCTCTCGAAATCGAAATGAAAAGAAGAGACAAAAGAGAAGAGGAAGAAGAGTACCGGGAGACCAAGATCCACGAGGTGAAGAAACGCAGCAAGGTCTTCGATTTGGTTCTTGATTTGTGGAGGTAATGTTCTTTTTTATTGATTTTTTTTCTTCAAGCTTTATTTCATTTGAATTATAATTTTTCAAGCTTTAATGCTTTATTGAAGCTCTGGGAATTAGAAATAGGGGTTTCAAATCAAAGTAAAATGATGTCAGTTCATGTTAATTAGGTCTTGAAATGGGAAATTAAATGGGGGAAAACAGAGTTATGTAGACTTAAAAGCAAAACACTGGAATTCAAAAAATGAATACGTCACCTTTCAATTCTTCACGTAAAAACAACTTGATCGAGCAGGTTTTGGGAGAGTTTCTCTAACAATATATAGACTTTAGTGACTTTAAGGAATTGCATTGCAAGTTTCTATTATGAATCGAATAACTGTTACTGTTTCTTTTAGAACAACTTGATCGAGTAGGTTCTGGGATCGAAAGTTTCTTTAACAATAGACTTGAGTGACTTGGTCCAGTTAGCATTGAAAGTTAACAACTTGGGCTTAATTCCATCCCTCTCTTTCGAAGAAAAATTTCATTCCATGTCACTTGACCTTTAGGAATTACTTGACACTTTCTCTTTTACTTCATTCTTTAACTGTTTGTAGTAGCTTCAACATCACAATTTGGAACCTGTCATAGTTAGAATTGACAGAATACATGGGCTCATGAACAAATTGAGAACTTGCTATTAGAACAGCATTACAGAACATGTAAGGCCACCAAATTAAGCTTATTGTCTAAGATGGGCAACATGAGGCTCATTTCGAAGAATTTAGACTGAAGCATATATCTTTTGCTTTTCTGATAGGAGTATTTTATGATCAAAGGTGTTCTTTTTATATGGTATAGTTGTTGATCACACTTTCCGTTTCTTGATATTTTACTGAATTCAGACCGAGGGTTTGAAAGGGGCTTTCTAGATATTTTAACTATTGTTGATTTAAGATTGATAGTGTTAGTCTTTATTGACTTTGTATGGTTTCCTGTTAAGTGCTTTCTTTATGAGTTGAGTGCTAAATGCTTATATTCAGCTTGGTGAGTTCCTAATGTCTCTTTGTAGCTCTCAGCAAACTTTCACAGCTTTATTAATTTGTATTATTTTGTTACTGTGCGGTTTGTAGTATTGTTCCTAGAGAAAGAAAGATCACTTTTCCTCATTACTATTTGTAATTGTACAGAGACTCTGTGAGTTAATTTCCCTCAAGTTTTGGGTTTTTCAGTTCTGATATTGGTTTTCCTTAAGGGAGCTGCCTTTTTCGAAGAAACTGGTGAAACTTACAAAAGGGTTGTATCTGTATGCTGGCGGCCTCTGGAGAAGCTTGCATCAAAACTGGGTGAAGGCTTGGAAAGTTCTGTTGACGGAAAATCCCAAATATCCAATCAGCTACTGTCACCAACTGACCAGCGACTAGATTCAAAATACTCTGAACCATTCGACAACTTCCAGGTAAACATATATATACGTTTTTCCTCATTATAAATGTGGTTATATCTACAGTGAACATAAATGGGTATTAATAATTGAGATTGGAAAAATAGTAAGAAAAAAGATGAGGAAAAGTACCTTTTAACTAGCTGCAGAGGCAGAGCAAGAGCCATAATGAAAGTGGGAAAGGCTTAAAGTCAAAAAACCTTTGCACCCCACAGACCTAAAAGATGTTCATTCAAATTGGGTTTGTACTTTGAGAGTGAGCCAAGCAAATCCAGGTATTTGGTTTAGCAAAGCACAGTTAGGCAGTGGTACAAAGCACAGTTAAGAAGGCAGGTGAAGGTAGACAAAGCTTCAAGTTTTTAGCTAGAAATGTAAAAGTGATATAGTAACTGAAATTACACTTTCTCTCTCTAGAAAGTAGAGTATTTTTCTCTCTCTAGCAGAGCTACACTTCACTAAACATGAAATTATAGTATGACTAACAGAACCTTAACTATTAAATGGATTAATGTTTTTTTTGGGAGGTTTGTCTGTTTCTTTGTGAGTGTAGTTCAGCTGTGCAAAGAGACAGAGGAAAGGCATCAGGAAAAGGGTGCAAGGTGGAAATGATAATGTCACCGGAAAACCTTTAACTTCATTTTCCATAAGCTTAAGGGAAAAGCATCATTTGATAAAGGAAACGCCAATTTGATGTCTTTAGAATCATTACATAAAAAGTACAGAACACAGAACACAAAACATAGTATATCATTGAATATAGTTCGAGTTATGCTGCATCCATGAGCAATAGGTAATTCTCTAATCAGTTGCTTATTTAGTGTGGATTTTTGTTAAATATGAATGGTTGGAAATTTGTTACTTATACTAAAATGTGAACTCTTTGTTGGAAATTTTGGGTTGGGAAATTTGTCATGAGTTAAATTTCTTTTTTAGTTCTGAATTAACAAATGTTTTCATAAAGCATAAATGATTTGAGTTTCTTTTTGCATTTTCAATTAACAGATTTTTTAATATCTTAAACATTTTGTTTTAACTTTCTTTGTTTTTTTTCACTCTCTTACCTTATTGTTTCAACCAGAGACACAGCGAGAACACTACTGCCTCTCACTCTGCGTTTTTCTATGGCATCATATCCGGTAAAGAAGTATTTCCTCATCTTCTTATTTTCAAACAAAAAGCTTATTTGATTAACAATTAGTATTTATTGTTCTATGTTCTGGATTCCCTTACGAACTCTATTATCACATTGCTTATTATAGATAAGGCTCATTCTTCACAACTTAATACTTAAGACATACTACATTTACATAGGGAGTCATCCTCTTTAGAATTTGATAAAATGTTTTCACTAATCCTACTATGATATTTTTTACTATGTTGATCTATCATTTATCATGTATACAATTATTTACCAAGTGGAATTGGTAAAAACAGTCCATCAATCTGTTAAAAACATTGCTTGCTTTGTCATTTGAAAGATGCAAACCATTGTCTTCTTCTTGATTACTTAAAATTAACAATTAGATTACTTTCTTTTTTTGTTATTATCCTTACTAAATTAATAGTGAAATTTCAAGAATAATTTAGCTTTCTACATTGTCTTGCAGAGCTCAAAATATACAAAGTATTTCAATTATATAATTAGCTGTAAATTATAGTTTCAATATACACTAATGAAAAAACATTCAAATCTTTTTCATTTATGCAGCTCACTTGGTACAACGCCTTTTTCTTGATTCTCTATTTAGTTTAGTCATGTATTGATTCACTAAAGTAGCACCAGTATTTTAATCTGCATACATCTAATGCTATAAATAAATATAAATTGACTGATTTCCTTTTTTATTCTCAGCTTCAACCACAAATGAATATCACGCTCCTACGAGATATAAAGGCTCTCAAATTGAGTTTCACAATCCGAATTCGAGTGTCAAGGATATGGAGACCAAAAAAATTTCAGTTACTAAGAGATGGAGACCGAATTGAGTTTCACAATCCGAATTCAGTGATATAATATATGTAAAATATCGCACCAATTCAACACGTAATACCGCAGCAAAGCGCGGGCTAATTTCCTAGTTCATGTCAATTACATGATCTCCCCAATCAGCACGGTTTTCTCGTTTTGCCAACGTGGGACTCTCTCATTGGTGTACTATGCTATCTCATCACGATAATATCAACTTCCTACTTTTGTCATTGGTGGTTATTATCATAGCAATATCCTTGTAAGGATAAACTTCAAATTGAGAGAAGAGAAAGGAAGAAAGCAATAAAATTAGAATGGTATATACTCCATATCCACAAAATACAGTAACAATTAACTTTTCGAATGAAATACTCTTCAGTCAAGCGGTCTAACCAATAATTTTGTTCGACGAACAATAAAAAATAAGATTAATGCGAACGACACACGTCACATCACAGCCGCCCACCAAAGACTTTCTCCAATAATTATTCACATGGCAAAAACAAAGCATATCTTTCATATCCATTCGTAATTTCGTATCCTCCCACGTCATATTGCTATCTTAGCCCACAATCTTACAAAACCTCCAAATCGTGGCATGTAATTTAATGTCATGACTAATCTAAGTAACACGCGTCGTCCTAATACTACAACCCGATCCAAATTCCAGCTCAGTCTGACGTGTCACTCAGATGCGTTCAATGTTGAAAGAAGATACTTTTCAACATAACCTACTTTGGAGGACGCGTACGAAGTAAACCCGCGCACACGTTAACCGCCGTAGTCTTTCTTTTCTTAGCCGTCAGATTAAATAAAGAGCTACGAAAACCGTCGGATTCACCGATGCGGTGGACGCGCTTGCACTGAATGAAAATCCAGGAGGATATTTTCAGACAATTTGTGTTGCTAGCTGTCAGTTCTGAAGCAAACGGAAGAAAAAAACAGTGGCCCTCCATACTTTCGTTTTCGTGCCTGTTTCGAACGCTCTCGAAGATCATAAAAATCTCACAAAGTGCTATATAAATTGGGCTCCATTTCGAATTCTCTGATTCACATATCGTTTTCTTTCATTTCTTTATCTCGTCTCTGATTCTCACACACACAGAGCACAATCTCTAAAAGGCGAATTGCAGCTCCGATCGCGTCGTTTAGTGTCGAATTCGGATCGGCGACTGCGTCCGATTGCAAGTTCGTTATTCTTTAAGAGTTCGTATTCTTAGTTTGCTTTTATTTGAATCACTGAATGGCTTTTGGTTGATTAGGTAATTTGATTGTTCAATTTTTGAACTTTGTGCGTCTGCGGGTGAATTGTGTGTGTTGACTTGTTTACATATCATAGATTGTTCTCATGCATTGCGTGTACTGCTGTGGATGTGATATGGTTAATAGTTTATTTGATTGAATCTCTTATTTGCTATTGTGTCTCTGGTTTTTCTGAATTATTGGCTGCTGATTGTAATGTAATTTTGTTGTTGATGTTCATGATGATGATGAATATGTAATTTCTGAAAGCAGTTAGGTGCCTTGGTCTGTTGTTTAGGTAGAAATGAAAACCAGCTTAGTTTTTCTTCTATTTTCGGGTTTTTGGTTCCGTAGGGGTTTAGGGCGCGCTGCTATGCGATATCATTTTGATTTTGATTGATTGTTCATTTTGTCCTCAACAGTTTAGCAGCTCGCGTATTTTTTTGAATTTGGATCAAGTATCTAACCTGCTAACTTTGGGTTGAGCTTGAGTCGTGGTATGGTGTTGTGTTGAATATTTAGAAGTAATTTTTGCATTCAATCTGATCAAAAACGTGTTATGTGCTTTCCAAGTCTTGTAACTTCGAAAGCACTAATTTTACCTTAGAAAGAAGCCCCACCTAACTTCCTGTTTGTAATGTCTACATTTGGTTTATTGGCGGATGTGGTCATTCTCCTGTGATGCTTGAAACGTGACTGTTACAGAGGGAGATGGCGGGAAAGGATGAGGCCTTCTGAATTTTAGCTTGAATCATGGTCTGTTATGGCTGCTCGTTATTTGTTATGGTTTCTTTTCTTCTATCCTCGGTGATTGTGCTTGGGAATGCAATTGTTTTTGGCCAACGATGATTTAGAAAAGAAAAGGAAACTAGGTACTTGTCTAGTTTCAACTAGGGACGGCCAATCATCGCAATTTTTATCAATTGCAGCATGAAACGTGTGTATGTAGTATCTGTAAAAATTTAGGGAGGGAGGCTGCTTTATCAATTTCTGTCTTGAAGGTTCATTTCATTGAAAGATAGGGGCTTGTTCCTCTGGTTATTAATACAGTGAGCTCCTGTTGTTTGCGAACGTGGATGAGTAATCATGTAGGATTGGAGGGTTTCTCTGTACGACAGTATTCTGCAGGATGATCATAGCTATGCCACAGGTGAAATCACCAACTCCAGAGAGATGTTTGTTTCTCATGGTTCTGATGAAGGAAGGTATTAGAAATAAAAAGAAAAAAGAAAAAGAAAATCACATCTTCATCCCAACATGTCTCCCTAAATTCTATGTTGTTGTCACCCATATCTCTTGAAAACCTTATTGTGAAGTTACCATATCTTAAAATCTTGTTGGGGAAACAGCTCTTTTGGGTCGTCTCATCTGCACCCTTATGCAGAAATGATCTCTAGGATCCGTCCATTTGTTTCATTCTGTTTTGAATGGTAAAATGGCCTAATTCAATTGTAGAATTGGTTTGCTCTTGGTTATGAGTTCTAATGCTCATACTTGGACTAAATTCTTTGATCTTTATATCCTTTCATCCTCCAAGTTGTTTACGAAAGCCATCAAGTTTACGAAAGCCATCAAGTTGCAACTAAGAAAATTTATTTGGAAACCCATAAAGTTTTTGTGTTGCAACTCCACTATTCTTATTGGAGACATGCAGCGGTCCTTGAAGGAGAGTTGTCTTCTATCATGGTATAGAGCTTTTAAGTTTTTGCCTATTGGGTAAGTCCAGTACTTGAAGCGGACATGATGCAGAATTTTCAATTGAGGTAGGGCTGTCCTGACAATTAACCCAAAACATTTCTCTATCTCTCACACTCTTTCCCCTATTTTTTCCTACTTTTTAGAACACATTTGATCGTGTGATATATTGCTTTTACCATAGGTTGGGGCTTCAGTTCATCGTGCCTTGTATATTTGGATTTGGTCCCAGGAGTTCTTCAAGAAATCAAGTGATGCAATGTTATTGCTTAGTTTAAACAGATGGAAGCTCTGGAGACCCTCAATGATGCATTGTAGTTATTGTTTGGGTTCTTATAGATCTACTTGTTTTGATGAATCCTCCTCTTGGAGAAATGCTGATTGGAGCTGTTCAACCTTTGCTTGGATTTTGTTGTTGCTGATTGCAATTGTCTTCAGCAGTATAGAAGCAAGCAGGGTGTCATGGGGTGTTTGCCTGGCTTTATTGGCAACTATGCCCAAGGCGTTTAACAAGTGTTCCTAAACGGTTTATACATGCAGGTGCTTTAGCCCTGTTGCCAGCTTATAGACATTGTCATACGTGAGGAGAAAGCAACATATAATGGTTACACAGACAGTGATGGAGGATTCCCACTCTCATCTATCAAATGGGAAGTTCATGCTCACAATAGAAGCAAAGGACAATGGAAAGTTCACTGAATTGCTAGATAGAGGACTCACGGAGTATGGGTAATGTTCTTTCTTATTTCTCTTTTAATTTCGTTTTTTTCCATCCCTTTTAGGTAAAAACGTTATACCCTTTCTTTTGCAGATGTTCACATTATAGGCGAAGATGCCGCATTAGAGCTCCTTGTTGCAATGAGATTTTTGATTGTCGCCATTGTCATAATGAAGCAAAGGTGAGTATTTAAATTACTTCACTTGAATTTATGCATGTAAATAGATCTGTCTCTGTGTTTTTTTGCTGCTAATACTTTGTTGACTACTATCAACATTCATTAAAATTTTGTATTGGTGTGCAGAACAATATTAATGTTGATCCAAAACTTAGACATGACATACCGCGTCATCAAGTCAAACAGGCAAGTCCTCTAATGATTTTGGTTATCACCTTAGCCCTGTTTGCTTTGTTCATAAACTATACTTATATTTCTGCTTTATAGCTGACGAAGTAAGTGTATATCATTTCAGGTGATATGTTCACTTTGTGGCACTGAGCAAGAGGTGAGTTTGTTTATTGGTATTTTATACCAAGTCTTTGAATTATATAGATTGTGTCTAACGGTGGAATATGCCTGTAATTAACTAGTTATTAATATGTTAATTTGTTCTACTATAGCTGACTTAAGATGTTTGCTCAATTCTCCAATTAAAACATTTCTTCTTGACTTAGATTATAGTGTGTATTTTCTGATTCCTCTTATGTTGGTTGCTGCCACTACCAGGTTCAACAAGTCTGTGTCAACTGTGGTGTATGTATGGGGAAATACTTCTGTGAGACATGCAAGCTATTTGATGATGATGTGAGTTCCAGATTTTATGTAAGCTGTTTAACATGATATCTAACAAGCACATTAAAGATGTCCATTTAATGATTTTTGTCCATGTATTTGATGTTCTGATATACTCTTACACTATTTCTGAATCATGACATTCATGACTTCAGTACATGACGGTTTCTGGTGATTAGGAAATGGAACAGGGTGTTCTATTGGCCTTTTATGTATGGTTTAGATTTTAGCTTGCCATGAGAGATCATGATACTTTTATTCTAACTAGATTGAGAGACTAAAAATCCTTTTTGTTTTCTTTGCAGATATCTAAGAAACAGTACCATTGCAATGGCTGTGGGATTTGCAGGTAGAATTCTCTTACTTTTATTACTACTGCCTTCTCCTCTTCATGATAACTTGATTCTGTCCGGTGGATATTAATGTGATGTCATGTTATGTGCTTTTTGTGGCAGAATTGGGGGGCACGATAATTTCTTTCATTGTTACAAGTGTGGTAAGTAATCTTGTTTATTTTTTTTCAAAAGAAATTGATCATACTGATTATATTGTGGCAAGACTGATTTGATTTATCTTCTTGTTAGGCTGCTGCTACTCAATTCTGCTGAAAAACAGTCACCCTTGTGTGGAAGGAGCAATGCATCACGACTGCCCTGTTTGCTTTGAGGTAAGAATAGTGGTTGCAAATCCTTACGATGGGTGTCATCTTTTTTTTATTTCATTTTTCAAATTTTTGTTTTTTATCATATTGCTATTTGTGTATGCTATACTGAAGTACTGAACCATAACACACATGGTGATTTGCAGTTCTTATTCGAATCAAGAAATGATGTTACTGTGATGCCATGTGGACATACTATTCACAAGCATTGCCTGAAAGAGATGAGGGACCATTTGCAGTGAGTATTCGGAGACTATGTTGTTTGATTTCTGCTTTTAGAGCATTACAAGCACGTTTTTCCTAATCTTTTCTATTTGGTGTCAGATATGCTTGCCCTCTTTGCTCCAAGTCGGTTTGTGATATGTCCAAGGTATGGGAGAAATATGACATGGAGATTGCAGCCACACCAATGCCCGAACCATATCAGAACAAATTGGTTTCGATTCTCTGCAACGATTGTGGGAAGAGCTCACAAGTGCAGTTTCACATTGTGGCCCAGAAATGCTCAAACTGCAAATCTTACAACACTCGCCAAACAAGAGGCTGAGCAAGTGGCCATGGTTGCACCACATCTAGTGAAGGCAATTCATTCATTTGGCGTAGGCTTTCATTGCGTATCTGCAATGGCTTGCAGCAGCAGCAGCAGCAGTGTGCTGCACCACATCAGCGGAGGACCGAGGGGCATTGTGGCCCTGCTGTGGCTCGGGTTCCGTCGTGTTTGTTGTATTATTGTATTTTGTTTGTCATATTTTCCTCGTATCGCCTTCTCCTTTCGAAAATTAGTGCAAGACTAGCCATGATTTACTATCATGTGGACAGCTTATTCTCTCTCCTTACCGTTTTATTCATTTATTTGTCATCATCCTCCGTTGCATTTTGATTACACCTGAGCTCCTGTAACAAACAACAAGAAGACTACAGAGAAGAAAAGGAGGAGATGAGAGAGGGATCTAGTGGTTTTACGTGGAAGTTGGGGTTTTAGAGCCTTTTTATTTTCTACCATTAGATGGTGTAAGAATGACGTGGCAGCTTTATATAAGAAGCCAAGCAGATGCTAGCATGCTATTTTATAGCAGAGGATCCAAATCCTTTTTATATTGGGCTCACGTGAGGACAAATGACGTGTCGGACAATATTGCAACAGAATATCGGAATTGGAAATCTTATTCTGTTGCACTTGCACGGGCGTGTGATTAATTATGTTTGAGCCAGTCGAGTTCGTTTCAAGAATTTGTTGCGAACTTCCGATTCTAACCTTGCATCCAACTTTCTCAGTCCAATTATTACTACTGACCAGCATTGAACGGCCGTTGATCCTACTTTCCTACCCTAAAGCATGAATGTTTTAACTCTCATCTTTAAATTCTGCAGTCCTTGAGTTAAAAAATTTTACTGGTGTAAATTTATTTCAGGGACACGAGTTTGTGTAGTTGTGGGAGATGCAAGTGTGATATTGATGCTGATTAGGGGACCAAAATGGTTAGAGATTATGTAAGCTGCTAAATAAGTGCCTGGTTGATCAGATGACATTAGAGGTGGAGTACGATGATTTCGGGTTAAGGCTCGATGAGGCAACTAAAATGGAGGTCTAAAGTTAGCATCAGAATAAAGAGTGCTATTGATGTTGCTTTCTCACTCTTACGGTCTTACATATCCCACACTCAATGAGAAAGCATCAGAATACAGAATTAGCAGAGAAAGCAAATATAGAACCCTCTGAATAATGCTGCTTATGCTCTTTTTTCAAACATATCTAGAATATGAGATATTGTGAACTGGGTAAGAAACAGCTGCATGAACTAGGAACCAGAATGTCGTCTGATAAAACAAATTAAATGCTGAATATGAACTGTAAGCTTGGACTCAACCCTCAATCTGAAGGAATGTATGCGATGCTGGATGAGATGAAGGATAGATTATCAAAAGAGAAGCTAAAGAACCCAAATCATAGTTTGCAATATATGCCAACATATATCTCATCTCCATTCAAACTCCAAAAGGTAATCAAAATCTCAAAGAGACAACAGGTTGTATGTATTTGTAATGGTACTTTATATATTCAGTCAAAAACTGGTTCAGGATTACACAACTCTTGCCACAACAGAGACCAAGGTTGAAGTAGTAAAAATGGGGAAGCCAAAAAAGTCGGCTTTCACCCTTCCACATGAATTACAAGGCAGTAATAGTACTTTGATGGCATACATCAATGTCTAATTTATGGAAAGCAAAACTAGTAATCTATCATCCACCAAGACCATGAAAGCTGAAACACAATTAGCAAACGCAAACATGTACAAAACGATCATCCATGGCTGCCAAGCGATGCACACAAACAGCTCCGTAAACAGATGATCAGGGGCGTCTGCCTCTATAACAGGTCTCATCAAACATGGTGTGGTGGTAGCAGAGGAGAAATCTCTTATTTATCAGCAATGAGGCCAGTTTCAAAAAAAAGTTCCTTGCCATCATCTGACTCAAGAGGTTTTTCAGAAGATTCGTCATTGCACTTTTCCAATTCCTCATCTTTCAAAATCTCCTCAGAACGGCAACTCAAACTGCAAAATGCTTTCTCACCCCTGCAGGATTTCAAATGATATATAAGTACTGAAATTCAAAACTACTTATCAGAGCTTTGTTCATTAAAAGGCTAGTAGCTAGATGTTTCAGTTTCATACCTGTATATGTAAATGTCTTTCCCCTCCTCCAATTCTTTGTTACAATTGTGGCAGAAGCTCAGGAAATTGTTTGAGGGGTACTGAACAAAACTCCCCAAGGTAGGGGATCCAATTTCCTTCTTCTCATTCCTACCAAAATTGCTCAAATCTTCAGATTGACATCCCAAAATGCAGTCACCAAAGATATGAGTTCTTTTGGGATTGGCACCATGAGAAATTACACAAGTATAATCCTCAGAAAGCTCAATCTCACTAGCTGAGAGAGACCCAACAAACCCATTGCCAGAACCAATGGATCCAACATTCATTTGGGTGGTTGAGTTGGGGCTTCCTCCAATAAATTGTGGGTTGGTTAAATTCTCCAAGCAAAAATTTCCAGTATTGGAATTGGGGTTAAGCTTGCTTAAACCTGATAGGGTAGAAAAAGTCCTAGAAGAATCCAAGGAGCAAGACCTTATTTTTCCAAATGACTCAGATTCTGATGGGGTTTCTCCAATTTCAAAAACAACATCAAAGCTACTCTCTTGTAAAGGAGACTTGACTTTGGAATGTGGGAAAATTGCGTAATTCTTAGGCAGAGATCTGGGTGACCCAAAAGAATTGGCATTGGATTGAGAATCTGCGGTTTTAGTCCTCATCCCAGGTCCAAAAAGAATGTTCTTACTCTCTGATGACCTGGGAACTTTGCCAGAAAATTTCACATCGTCATCAAGAGAGTCTATGATGCTTAAGCCTACTTTACTGCTACCCCAGCTCCTCTTATGCCCATCAAGAGGTGATCTTGGAGACCTAAAGGGGTTTCCCAGATTCGAAAACACCCTAAAATCTAGAGGAGAAGTTGGGCTCCTAACTGAATCAGAATCTGTTAAACCTATAGGACTCAACCCCACAAACAGACCAGGGGCTGTGAAAAAAGAGTTGCTTTTGGGATTTGGTCCAAGAACATCCGACCGGAAATGTGACTCAGACCCAGCATCCGAAATTGGCAGATGACCCATTTGGTGTTGATCTTGATCCTTCTGAATTGACCTGGTTCTCTTCCTCAGCATTATCTCAAAATCCCCCTGTTGGGCACCAAAAAGCCCTCTTTTCTGTACACAAAATCAATACAAGAACTAATCAAGACTCAAACAGCTAATAGTCATCAAGAAAAGAGCATCATCGCCCGAATCCATGAGCTACATTGCACAAAAGAAGTACAATAAACATGATTAAAACCTCTCACATACAGTTGAGATGAAAGAAAATCTGGGTAGTGATTCAATGATATCAACAGTTACTCACTTTTATTTTGGGGGTTGATTAAAAGCATTGAAGGGTGTCTGAAATGACAGAGAAATGTTTAATCAATGTAAAGTGGAAAAATAGTTTCTTTGGTAATAAATCGAAATGAAGAGGGAAAGGGGGCTGAATCCCTCGATGTCATTAATCAATTAGCAAAAAATAAATCCACTTAATAATAAGAAAACCCAGATAAGAAACCCCAATGATGCAACACAGAGAAATCCCTAATAATTAGATAAAACAAGCAAAAGAAGACGATCAATGACCAATAAATTGAAAGCTCGAATCTTTCAGCTCAATCTCGCAAAACCCAGAAAGCAAAGATCAATTGAAACTTGAAGAACCCAACATTGGATTGAAACAATGAGTTAAAAAGTAGAAAAAAAAACCCACCTGGTTTTTGTCTCTCTCTCTCTCTCTTTCAGCTCTGGAAACTTCAGAGAGATGATGATGATGGTTTTTCTTTCTAAGAGGCCCCAAATGCAGTAAATAAAAATAATGAGGCTTTGGTTTTTGACAAGCGGTGTGTCTCTATGTGTGAAACTTGCACTCCACTCCTCTCTATTTCATGCCTCAAAATCAGCGAAGCACTGAGCTTCTGAAATACTCTTCAGACTCTCTCTCTCTCTCTCTCTCTCTCTTCTTGAGTCTCTCTCTCTTGAATAATAAAACAAATGACTAACTGTAGGCAATAATGTAGTTTTGCCCACAGGATTGGCTTTTGTACGTATTTTACCGGCTTTTGTACTACATTCATCCTTTTCCTCCTCTTTTACTTCCACGTCATCACCTAATCCTCCTTATGTAAATAAATTTACAACGAATTTCATTAAAATGCATGTAAAAGTAGTGTTAATTATTTGGAACATAAATGATGTATCATCATCTCCCTCCTAGAATCTTGATTTAGGCAATTTTAATTAATAACAATAAGAATGGTACCAACTTTTTTTAATGAACATGTGTCCATCTTGTAAATTAATCTTATTTTTCAAAAAATTATTTTAAAAAATATATATATATAAAAATATGACTAAATCAGCAATCGTTTAATCGTTCATTTTAGAAATCGTATGGTCATTGAACTATCGAAAATTGTTTGATCATCCAACTTTTATTTAATGACCATACAACTTTTGTAAAAAATATTTTTTTGGGTCAATCATCGATTGATGTTATCATAGTTAATTTTTATATCTTCTTAAAAAAATTTAATATAAATTATTTTTCTCTAAAATTAAAGTAAAGATAATAGTTAAAGCTAGAGTAATTATCTGGGGTAGGTAAAGTGGAAATGGTAAAAGGGTACTTTGCAGAATTGGAGGGTAGTACCAGAGAGGAAATGGAAGTGGGTCAAAGGGCAATTAATTCAAAAAAGAAAAATTGGACCCAGTTTCTTGATTACTTTACTCTTTCTTTCTAGCTGAGTCACCACAAGACGACAAAAAAGACCTGTGGATTCACAGAGTCGCAGGGTTTTTATTATGACTGTCTGACTGATTGACTGACAAACCATTTACGCCCCTTAACGGGAGCCGTTTGGCCGCGTTAACGGAGTCATTTTAGTCAAAGAGGGGGCTATATTTGGTATTGCATATACAAGTTCATTACAGCGTGACACGTGCCCCCTATTGATGTAGTGTAAATTTTAAGTTCCTCAATAGCGTGACGCGTGTCCTTAAGTAGCTTTACTCTTTTCCTTTTCCTTTTTGATCAACATCGTAAATTGATGTCATCATGATGAGCCACAATGAGGAATACCTTGTTGCACTTTTCCAGACTAAAAGATACAAAATTTAATCCCTTATAATTATTAGGGAGTAAATTTCCTTTTAATACCTAATATTAAAGTTATGGATTTTTATCATATATAGTAACTGAACTATTTCTCAATTATATACTTGGTACTTGAATTTTAATTTTTATCACAAGTAGTACCCAAAGTTTCAATTTTTGTCACAAGTAATACCCAAAGTTTTTGATTTCATCTCTTTTGGTACCTAAGGCCGATTTTTGTGATATTATTTGCGTGTGTTAAAAAAAAATATGTTAAAATGAAAAACTTTGGGTACTACTTGTGACAAAAATTGAAGTTCAGGTACCATTTATGATGAACTCAAAGAGTTCGGATACTGGTTGTGATCAAAAGTGAAGTTCATATACTATGTATATAATTGAGGTAAAGTTCAGGTATCATTTGTGATAAAAACCCTAAAGTTATACAATTTTTCTCCTAGTACTTGTTTTGTGTTAAGCTTAAGCCTATGTCTTTTTCTAGTCATATGTATGACTTGTTCTCTGCAAACACAAGCCCTAAAGTTCATTATGTTCGTGATAATGCTCCTCTTCCTCTTTGCAACGCAGCAATATTACACTAATTTTATTTCATACCTAAGTTATTGAGTGGTACCCATGATTATATTTTAAATTTCGTAAACCCTAAAATATCTCTATAAGCAAGTTTGAACGGCAGACTAATGAGATTATGAAATTATACTAGTTAGCTGCCAACAATTTTTTTATTTTTTTTTAAACATGGTAAAATATAAGTACTCTATAAATAGTTAGCTTGCAAAGGAGATCAATGTATTATGGTTGAAAATATATTTAAATATGTTTACTAAAACTAATGCTTATATCTTGTTCTAAAAATAAAAAATAAATTAATGCTTATGTCTTATTGGAAATAGATGAAGTACATGGTGAGGATTTAAATTGGTAAAAGTACAAAGCAGTACCACATTATTTGATGAATATAAAGGTGCCCTTTATTGTTCTCCAAGGAAGATTAATGAAACAGTTATTGTATAGTAATTGTTTATTCATTTATGGGAGTCATAATCGAGGAATTTTTCCATGATACCGTCACTCCACGTGGCATATGTGACGGTAACATGTGATTGGTTTATTGAATATTTTATATTTTATGTATTGAATATTTTATTCTTCCACTAACTGTTTAATTAATATTTTATATACACTGACCAATCAAAGTGGCCCGTCACATATGCCACGTGGAGTGACGGGCTCACTTAAAAAATTTTCGTCATAATCCCCTAGTCATACTTAACAATCATCCCCCATATTTTTCAAAAAAAAAACAATCATGTCCCTTTTATAAGACATACATGTATTTACACAAGCTCCAAAAACATTGTTTAGTGCATTTTTCGTGTCTTGTATCCATTAGCTTGTAATTAACTATCTTATATATCTTATTAATAATAAGCCTCTTATCATAATGAGATGCTAAGCCTTGAATGATTGGAGACTTAAATTGATAACGTACTGTTCTGTAAGTATTGTTTTGATGTCTTGGAGAGGACAAAACATTTAATTTGATTTGAGGTGTAGTGTGTTACGTACGTATGTATGAATGTATCTTAACCAAGGGTTTAGTCTTTTTGATGGAAACAAAATAGTGCGGAAAAAATGAGTAGGACCATATAAACCATTCAAGAAGAATGTGACAATATTTTTCTCATGCCCTCACATGTGTTTCTCTTATAACTCCCATGAACGTGACATTTCCTCTTCGTCTCCTTTTTATTTTGTTGAGACATAAATATATTTTGTCATTCCTATCGACTTATTAGTAAGAAGAAATAGATTTTTGAAAGATTCAACCGAAAATGTTTTCACCAATCAAATTAAGACACTCTTACTTTGAATCTATTGATCTTTCTTAGAAAAATTATTAATTCAAGATCAGCTCTTTATATTTTTTTGTAATATTGAGCAAGGAGGTAGCCGACTAGAGTTTTTATTTTGTTACTGAGAAAGTCATGTTATTTTATTGCTTCCAAGAGTTGTGTTTAGGATAGTCGATCACACTTATGAATGATTTTCGATCCTCGAATATATCAGCGTAGACATTAAATTTATTCCCTGATTAAAAAGAAAGAAAAATCAATAACTAAAGATTAGCTCATAATTTATGTTGTTATATTCGATAAGGAGAATAGTCGTGACGGTTTTTGTTTGGTTGCAAAGAAATTTTATGTTTAATTATTATTTTCAAGAGTTGTGCTTAGAACAGTTGCTCAGATCCCATATTGTGAGTAATTTTCACTTGTATTAGTCAATGTAGACATGAAACTACTCTCCTGCATTTTCTTGGTAAAAAATCCCAATACAAAAACCCTTTTTTTTGGTCTGAAACTTGAACATTTTTGGCATTACTTTTTTTTTTTGAGAAAAAAAAAGGGTTACTTTGTCATTAGACTCATTACTTTGTGGGTGTTAACTTGAATAATTGAATATATTCTCATCATCATTATGAGAACTAACTGGATTGTCTTCTTTTTTTTTTTTTTTGAAAATGGGCTCTTGATATTTTAATAAATTGAGTTCTTTCGGTACTGCTAGGCTCAACTTTGATTTACAAAATATTAAATAAAGATTATAGTTAGTGACACGTCCGTACGCACTGAGTCTAAAACTATGAAGTGTTTGATTAGTTTGTCACTTTGTCTACTAAAAGCATGTCATATATCAATACAATAGATTTGTACGTACTATTTTGTACATTGTACAAGGACACAAGGTCTTTGTTTTTAACCATGTTTTTAACACGTGATAAAACTTTGTTTTTGATGTTAATTATTTATTTCTTGTTCAATGGGGAACACATGGGGTTAATATTCTTATGTGTTGGTCATGTTAGAGTAATAATTATGTGCATTTGGCCTTGTTTTTTCCGATGGCTTTTTTGAACGATTGAACATCCCAAAAGAATGAAATCAACATCGATGAGTCATGCTCACTTAAATGATAATTTTTGACCGGAGACAAGTGAATATAAACTATATGTATTAATTTCAAATGTTATATTAAAAGTATAATTACATGATTGAACTTTGAAGGAAACGTTACATAGTTAAAATGAATCAAATGATGTAAATAAGAGAAGAATGAGCAAGTTAGAGATTCGATTACAATTGAAAAGTTGGCACAACCCATATGGGTGGTCGATTGGTCATCTTTAAAAGAGGCATATCAAAACGTGTAATGGTTTGAGTTTTGACATCGTAAACACCAGAATCACAATAATGATGTCCAAAATCATTATAATTCTTATCATGACAAAAGTATATGCTATTTGCCTGACATCCTGGAAAATTTGAAGTTGACACAGATATTGAAGTGTTATCACCAAGAAAGAGAGCAACATCACCCAAAGTATTTTTCTCGATCCAATCACACTCGTCAAACTTAAATTTAAAAACTTTGAACCCTACCGTCACCGTTGAGTTGTCACCGGCAAAGATATAATACCTCTGAACCATCAATAGTTCGTTCTCATTTGAATTCACAATATACTTCTTGTCGAATTGCTTTCCTTCAATGCCTTGTGCTACCAATTTCACATCTGAGTTGGACTGAGCAGTAATATCAAAAGATATAAGTTTATTCCAATGATCCACAGCATAAAACCTATCTTGAAAGTAAGTCACTTCTTCAACTAAGCGCCATCTTTTATCAACACTTGTATCAATATAAGTCCAGGTTGAGTCTTTACTTAACCTAATGAAAGCCATTTGACAAAGTTCCTCATATATAATGACCACAATGCAATCACTTGCGTTTAATATTGGATCTGCTGACATTGTAGCCTTGACGCCGTAGTAGTCAGATCTTCTAGACCAATGACGCTTATTTAGCGGAATTAATTGGGGGGTCAAAGGAGGAAGGCGAATGATTGAATTTTCTTTCTTCCTTCTCCCTTTAACCCTAAAGAATGGATTTATCAGAGTCACAGCAAAGTTCCTTTCTATAGTTATTAACCATCCTTTTGAAGATCCACAATAGCGCTTATTGGGCACACTAATCTGCAAATCTAGAATCTTGTTATCCATGACCCTATATAAATGCCATGTATGTTTTTTATTACCAGAAATCAAGAGCATTGGAGTTGTCATCTTCGAGCGTTGGCTTTTATTATCCTTTGCTACAGAACACCATGACTTGCAAACAAAGCTGAATTGAAAATAATCCGAGGGTAATACTAATCTCTCTACAACCGAATCTAAAAGGTGCTTAGGTAAATTTGCCCAATCTGAGAAGAAAAAAAATAAAAAAAAATCATTAGAGAGGACGATAAGTCGATAACGAACGAGATTGACAAACCTACTGTTTGACATAGTTTAATGAAAATAAAAATAAACGAAAAACATAAAAACGTTATTATGGAATATGAACATCCTTTGGTATTTTCAAATACAAAATCATAGATCACCTTCTTTCTTCTTCCTCAAAAATGGAATATTGAAACCATGCATGCAGAAGAGTTGGTAATCAAACAGACCAATTAATCGTACGTACAAACAGGGTAAAAGTAAAACCATGCATATATATGATCCAAGTCTTATAATTTGATAACAACATATATACATATATAGATCTGCGAAAGAACATATATACCTGCATCCATAACTTCAATCCCAGAAAATAGAGAGCGGCGGCTATTGAGTACGGCTTGCAGAATCTATCTAGTACTTTTATTCCTTTTGTTTTGCCTTTTCCAATGTGGTTTAGGCTTTCATTTGAGCCATTGGATTTGGGTAATCTTATGGTGATCCAGTGGTCAAACTTTTATTCGTAGCATTTGCAGCTTCTGTTTTTTTTTTTTTTTTTTTGCCAATTTACCCGATTAGCGGTTGGATACAAACTGCAAAGAGTCAAAGATTACGTAGGAAAACTGTAACCATTGTCAAAAAAAAAAGGTATTAGGGAATCGATTGACTGATTGTGAACGTCATTTTTTACTTTGTTTTTTTTTTTTTAAGATGATTGAAACCATTTTGTTTATAAGAGATCTAAAAAGAATTACTAATCCTTAACTTTTCGAGGAATCCTTCATCAGTGGTTGTGAATGACTAATTTTTCTCAATCTTTTGATTGAAAACATTAATTAGAACTTTGTTAATATATAATGGGAAATACAACTTGGAAAGTGATCTAATAAAACATCATAAACTGATGTCATCATCCATCACATCATGAGACACAATGGGAAATACCTTGTTGCACTTTTTTAGACTAAAACATACAAATTTAATCCCTTTTAAATTTTTAAGTAGGGAGTTAATATTGTCCAATTCTGAATAAAGTTTCTCAATTAAGTAGTAAATTTCATTTTAATACCTAGTATTAAAGCTACACAATTTTTCACCCAGTACTTGTTTTGTGTTAGAGCTTAAGCCTATGGTTCATGAGGGTTTTTATTTGGAAACAAAGAAAATTTATGTTTTGTCATTGCTTTCAACAGTTGCGTAGAAAGCTTGAAAACAGTCACGAAAGTGCGAAAGTGAATTTCACTTCTAAATGTCATTCTAGACACGAAACTATTTTCATGCATTTTTTGTGGTAAATAATCCAATACAAAACCTTTTTTTTGTACCAGAAAAAAATGTATTTGTATTGGAAAAATTTACAACAAAAATTCATCTTTTTTTCTTTTGGTCTGAAATTTCAACATTTTTGGCATGACTTTGTGGGTGTTGACTTGAATATTTGAATAGATTTTCATCATCGTTATGAGAACTAACGGGGTTGTTTTTTTTTTTTAATTAATGGGCTCGTGATATTTTAATCAACAGAGTTCTTTCGGTAGTATTAGGCTCAACTTTGATTTACAAAATAATAATAAATATTATAGTTAGTCACACATCCGTACTTTCACCGTCTAAAACTATAAAGGGTGTGATTAATTTGTCTACTAAAAGCGTGGTATATAATTATATATCGATGCAATAGATTTGCTTACCATAGATATTGCTTTTCTATAATGTACACTGTACAAGGTCTTTGTTTTTTTACCATGTTTTTAACACGTGATAAAACTTTGTTTTTGATGTAGGTTATTCATTTCATGTTCAATGGGGAACACATGGGGGTAAATATTCTTTCGACGTTGGTCATGTTAGAGTAATAATTATATGCATTTGGCCTCGTTTTTTCCAATGGCTTTTTGATCCATTGATGTTATAGTCCGAGAGGTAGAATATACTGGCACAAATAATATAACTTAAACATCACAAATCAAAATGATGTTGGGTCGAAAGTTTGGAGAGATAAATGAACCCTTACCGTAAAACTATTTTAAACTATGTTGGGTCGTCTAAACCGTATAATCCGATTGTGTCATTTTGTGCATGAGGCTTAGATATATAGGCTTTCTGAATACATACAATTTATTTGAAACTGAGATATCAACAATTGCAAGTATACATGCTTGGGCCTGGGCTCTTTTTGGGCTAGGGTTTAGTCATGGGTTTGTTTGGTTTAGGGTTTATCCAATAGCTACTCCTTCCCTTTGTCGTAAGGGCAAGGAGAAGCTGTGAGTTGTTTCTGCTGTGGTGGTGTGCCTACAATGGTGGAAACTTTGATTCATCTAGAAGACAATTGCAGAGTTGTATCATAATTGAGTGCTCAGGCGATTGTTGTTGTTGTATTTCCCCTTTTAGATGTGTAGAAGTTTTTATTTTTGTAGGCTCGATGTTTAAATCGAGCTTTCTAGACTTAATGAGTTTTGCTCATCTTTTTTTTTAGCACCTAGCAGGGTATAATAGCTGGGTTTTAGGAATTGATGTATGCTTATCTCTGACATATGAATGATTCTACCTTTCTAATAAAAAAAACAATTGCAAGTACACATATTCTAGTATCCACTTAATATATTTTTATGTTGTTCGATTTATTTTCCAAAACAAATCGTAGTTGACGAGTTAACATGTCACATTGAAAATAATTGAACTCATGACTTATCCTAAATCCAACCAATTTCTCACACCAATCAAGTTACATAACCAAATAAATTCATGGTTAAAACCCAAGATAACAAAGTTAGTATCCAAAAAATAATAATGAAGTCCTCAAAACCTAAAATGCAAGGTTTAACTAACGGGTTGCGTGTCAATGTTTTATAAAATTGAGCGCCAAAAAAGCTTTCAAATAATGAAAAGCTTTCTTGATGAATGACCTTTAGAACTATAGACGCACTTTTAGTGGTTTTCGAAGAAGTGTTCTTGTCAAAAGCACCACGAACAAGTCATATGGCTAATAAAAAATTCTTAATAGAGAAAAGAGCAAGAGGGAGACGTACATCAACATCAGAGCCATCCTTCAAGGCTGAATCTTTCCTCCAAGTTATTATTTGCGAAGGCGGTAAGTTTTCAGATCTCTGCCCTTCAAAAAACAATATGCACTTGGACAAAGCATTACTGTAGTTGTGTGATGAAGCCAAACTTGTTGCTGCGGCCATTGCCAACATCTCTGCCAATATTAACACCCTTGGAAGGCTATTCCTGCACATAATTTGTGTGATTTAGGGTCCCTGTTCTTGTTCCTGTCACTGTTCATGTCCCGTCCTTATCTCTGTTTTTGTTCCTGTCCTCGTCTCCATCCCCATCCATGTCCATGTTCCTGTTCCTGTTGCTGTCTTGTCCGGTCCCTATCCATATCTTTGTCCTTGTTCTTGGTTAGGGTTTAGGGTATGATTTAGGGTTTAGAATTTATGGGTTTAGAATTTATGGGTTTAGGGTTTGACTTTAGGGTTTAGGGTTTAGGCTTTATGGTTTATGGTTTAGGGTTTTGACTTTAGGGTTTAGGGTATGTTTTAGGGTTTAGGGGTTAGGGTTTTGACTTTAGGGTTTAGGGTAAGTTTTAGGGTTTAGGGTGTTGACTTTAGGGTTTAGGGTATGTTTTAGGGTTTAGAGTGTTGACTTTAAGATTTAGGGTATGTTTTAGGGTTTAGGGTTTAGGATTTTGACTTTAGAGTTTTGAATTTAGGGTTTAGGGTTTTGGATTTAGGGTTTAGGGTTTTGACTTTAGGGTTTATGGTTTAGGGTTTTGGGTTTAGGGTTTTGACTTTAGGGTTTAGGGTATGTTTTAGGGTTTAGGGTTTAAGGTTTATGGTTAGGGTATGGTTTAGGGTTTAGGGTTTTGACTTTAGGGTTTAGGATTTTGACGTAAGGTTTATGGTTAGGGTATGGTTTAGGGTTTAGGTGTTAGGGTTTAGGGTTTAGGGTATGTTTTAGGGTTTAGGGTTTAGGGTATGGTTTAGGGTTTAGGGTTTTGACTTTAAGGTTTAGGGTATTGACTTTAGGGTTCAAGGTTTAGGGTATGGTTTAGGGTTTTGACTTTATGGTTTAGGGTTTAGGGTTTTGACTTTAGGGTTTATGGTTAGGGTTTAGGGTATGGTTTAGGGTTTTGACTTTAGGGTTTAGGGTTGGGTTTAGGGTTTAGGGTTTAGGGTTTAGACTTTAGGGTTTAGGGTTTAGGGTTTAGGGTTTTGACTTTAGGGTTTAGGGTTTAGGGTTTAGGGTTTAGGGTTTAGGGTTTTGACTTTAGGGTTTAGGGTTTAGGGTTTTGACTTTAGGGTTTAGGGTTTTGACTTTAGGGTTTAGGGTTTTGACTTTAGGGTTTAGGGTTTAGGGTTTTGACTTTAGGGTTTAGGGTTTAGGGTTTTGACTTTAGAGTTTAGGGTTTAGGGTTTAGGGTTTAGGGTTTAGGGTTTAGGGTTTTGAATTTAGGGTTTAGGGTTTAGGGTTTAGGGTTTAGGGTTTTGACTTTAGGGTTTAGGGTTTAGGGTTTAGGGTTTAGGGTTTAGGGTTTAGGGTTTAGGGTTTTGACTTTAGGGTTTAGGGTTTAGGGTTTTGACTTTAGGGTTTAGGGTTTAGGGTTTAGGGTTTAGGGTTTAGGTTTTAGGGTTTAGGGTGTTGACTTTAGGGTTTAGGGTTTAGGGTTTTGACTTTAGGGTTCCTGTCCCCGTCCCCGTCCCCTGTCCCCTGTCCCCTGTCCCCTGTCCCCTGTCCCCCGTCCCCGTCCCCGTCCCCCGTCCCCGTCCCCGTCCCCGTCCCCGTCCCCGTCCCCGTCCCCGTCCCCGTCCCCGTCCCCGTCCCCTGTCTCCCATGTCCCATGTCCCCGTCCCCTGTCCCTAGAGGTGGCAAACGGGCCGGCCCGGCCCATTTAATCGGGCTACGGGCCGTGCTCGGGCCGGCCCGTGTCGGCCCATTTCTTATCGGGCCCGGGCTCGGGCCGGCCCATATACTCAAACATTAGGCCCGGCCCGGCCCACGGCCCATGTCCATAGCGTGCCGGACCGTGCTCGTGCCGGGCCAATAACGGGCTCGGGCCGGGCCGGGCCGGGCTTGGGCCGTAAGAAAATGAAAACTATTTTTTTTTTTCGATAAAAACGAAAAGTGGTTCTATTTTGAGATAAAATTAATACTATAAAAATAAATACTACACAAAATTCATACAAACAATGCTTGTTGTTCATAATTATATATATATATATATCTATATTTATGTATATATAATATATACATATATAATTATATATAATTATATATAATATATACATATATAATTATATATACATATATTATATATACATATATATACATATATACATATATACATATATTATATATACATATATAATTATATATAATATATATACATATATAAAACTATATATATATATATATCCACGCCTCATGAACGGGCCGGGCCGCGGCCCGTAATTTATCGGGCTCGGGCCGTGCCGGGCCTAAATCGGGCTCGGGCCGGGCCGGGCCTAAAACGGGCTCGGGCCGGGCCGGGCCTTTGGGCCAATATTTCTCGGCCCGGCCCGGCCCGTTACATATCGGCCCGGCCCGGCCCGTTAAATGTAACGGGCCGGGCTCGGGCCGGGCCTATAACGGGCTCGGGCCGGGCCGGGCCGCTTCTTAACGGGCCGGGCTCGGGCCTAGCGGCCCATTTGCCACCTCTACCTGTCCCTGTCCCTGTCCCTGTTTAGGGTATGTTTTATGGTTTAGGGTTTTGACTTTAGAGTTTAGGGTATGGTTTAGAGTTTAGGGTGGTTTGTGGTTCAAGTCCCCGTCTCTGGGTTTAAGGTTTAGGTTCTTAACTTTAGAGTTTAGGGTATGTTTTAAAGTTTAGAGTTTATGTCTTCGTCTCTATTCCTGTTTCTGTCCATGTGACCATGTCCGTGTATCAGATTCAAAGAACAAGTTGAGAAAGCCGCTCATGCCGTTTTACATGCAGATGCTCAACACGTGAGCTCTTCATTTTTCATCCTTATCAACAATTTAGTTGCAGACACCGGTGAAAATAAGTATCGCGCTTAGTCTTTGGGTAGTGACAATGCCATTAACATTTATAGGTATGTGCCTAAATCCCCCATTAACATTCAATTTTTGCATGAAGTTGGTTGGGAAATTCGGCATAATGGGAAAGGTGGACGGGGAATAATGATAATTTGAGATGCTAGTATTATATGAATTTGGTGCTTGGATATGTGTGCCATTGGAGATGTAACATATTATTTACGGAGATTTTCCATTGGATACAAGAATTTCCGATTTATATATAGGCTGGACTTTTCTTCCTTGTTATTGTTTTTCTTTTTGTCCGTTTTTAGAAGAAGATTCCACTTCCGGGTCTCATATATACAACATGCAGTTGGATGCTATGAAATTCATCGTGGCACTAGAGCAAAAAGTCACGGAAATTTTCGAGATTTGGAGGAATAACGGAAGAGATAGAGAAGTGCAAAGCTGGAGAAGAAGCTAGAGAGGCTAGCTAGCTTAGACTCTTAGAAGAATCCAAAGCTAGAACAAGTTGAGAAAGCCGCTTATGCCGCCGTTTTACAGATGCTCAACAACACACGTCTTTGAGCTCTTCATTTTTTATCTTACATTATAATGAGATCGATCATGGCTAGCTGGAACAATTTATTGATCGATTGATTATACATCATCTCTTTTCTTGTTCAAAAGATGAACAAGTGATCGTTGTCTCTCAAAGCATTCAATTCTTCAACCTGTGAACCGTCGGCCATGACAACTGTGCTTCCTCTTTTTTCCAACTTTTTCTCTGCATTCACAAAATTTAACAATATGTTAGGAATGGTATGCTTTCGATCAATTAGTAATACTGCGGAACCATTGAACTGCTTGGCCTTCTTTAACTGGCTCTCAATCTAGATTCTCATTTGTATTCATCACTCATGGTTTGTCCTTTGGCAAATCTTTTGGTACCGTGTTAGAAAATAAGCTAGCTAGGGGGTTAGTTTGATTTTGAGTATCCTTAATTTGGAGGTTTGTGTCTCAAATAGATCGAATAGAGTAATATATATATATACCTGCTAATCTCAAAAGGCCTTGTATTGAATCAGGCAGATGAATAAGTTTTCCTTTCGAGTCACCTTCATTTGGATGATGGCCATGAATTATCACTCTCGTGATGGTGTTGATTGGCCCTGGAGCAGAAATACCTTCGACATTTGCATCTCCATGGTGATTCACTGGTTCACGATTATGTGTATTCTCATTCGATTCCATGCGCTGCAAATAATTAAGATAGATAAAGTTGGGAATGTTGAAATAGCAAATTAATTTAAACAAGAGTTTTAGAAAATTAATTAAGGTCGAAGATATATATAGCATGCTTTCACAAACAGCTTAAATATATAAATTGCATATATTTTTGGTTGAAAGGACTTCGTAATCTACTTTTGGAAAGACAATGTAACCTGAATGATGAAAACCTCAAGTCTTTCTGATTAATTAAATTCCAGATAATTAAGTAGAGAATCAGATTTCCATTCAAGGTATTCAATGAAAAGTGAAGAAGTATGTACGTACCTCTGTATTTAGTTCTTCCAGCAATTCTGTCAGAAATGGTATTTCTTGTATCACCTCTTGTTTTAAGTCCTTCAAGTGCTGAGAAGGAAAGAGTGGGGATGAAAAAAATTTCAACCATACCATTTATTAGATGAATGATATGTTTGAAAATCTACGTTTTTTCAGTTCATAAATTGAAGAAGGCGGTCCTTTCTCGGGTTTTTTTCTGCCAAACCATGAAGGTTCTGAATCTCATTCGAACATTAATTAATCAACCATAGATATGCTTTCCTAAAGATGAATTTCAACTCCTTGCTTCCTATTTGAACAGTTTTCCATCAGAAGTTTTCTTTTATTTTTCTTGATTGGATATAAATTAATTTCTCTTGGCCGGAGTTGCGTAACAACAATGATGAGGGACGGTAATGATAGATGTCTATAGTACGTGTTACAGACCTGAGTGAAGTTTGTGATGATTATCTTTCCGTCTTCATTCTGTGGTTGGATCATTTGCTTGAAATGCTGGTGACTGATCCGGATAACCTGAGAGATTCTTTTTGTTCTCACCGTAAAAGGTTGTGGGATATTGAAAAATACCCCAAACTCTCCTACCATGTCTGCAGATCCTAGCTTTGACAAGAACTGAAGCCACTTCGATAAGAATACTATCTATCTATAATGACAAATTGCACAGCCAGAAAACTGTAAATGAAGTTTTCAAAGATATACCTGTTCTGTACCGTTCTTGTATATTAGCACATCCTGCAATTTCAGATATTAATTAATTCGATCTCTCTGCAATTAAATTATGTTTCTAGTGTTTCACTTTAAACATTAACATATGAGAGCGAGAAGTAATACCAAAGCTCCAGATACTAGAATATAAAAGTCTGTTGGAATTTCGTTTTGTAAGATAATATCAACTTTGGGTGGAAAATATTCTGCTTTCATCTCTGAGACCTGTAACAAAAATGGTTAGTTTTCACAATTAATATTGCACATTCAATATTAATTATTTTGATCTAGTATAGAATGGAGTTGGAATAATTGAGAATTGTTATACCAATTGGACAGTAAGCTCTTCAGAGATTCCTTTTAAAAGGTAGGTTTTATCAATGGTTCGACGGAAAAGATGGTGGGCAATGCTGGATCTTATAGCTTTTGGAAGGTCTTGTAGAACTTCTTCCTGCTGTAACTCTGCTGTCTTGAACTTGAGTTGCATGTGGGCAAGCATTTGCACTTTCAAGCCTTCTGGAAGTCTGTTCTTGCTTGCATATCTGAATATCTCATTGATGGAATCCCTCTAAATATAGAAAAACAAAAACCACATTCAACATTATAAATTCATAATCAATTGCTAAAAGTTTGTTATGCGAGTAATTATTGACACACTGTTTTAGAGCAAGGGTAACATAAATCATTCAAATAGTCGATGTGAACCCTTGTAGCGGCCAGGTTTCGACATTCACCAACCGTTCATGATCAATAAAACTTGACCGGACAGTATAACAAGTTGGATATCTAGCAAGAGATCAAACGTACATTATGTTGAGAAAGAAAAGTTACCATGAATAAGGTTTGGACAGCGCTATGGACAACGAGATTTGTCATGTTTCCAACCAAGTAAGCAAAGAGGCCAATGTTGAAAAGCATATAGAAGATGGTGAAAACCTTCTCCCCGAAGTTAACTGCGTGCAAGTCTCCATAGCCAACGGTGGTGAGGGTGACAGTGGCCCAGTATATAGCATATGTGTAACCTAACCAGATGCTTCTGTGCTCAAAATTATGGACCACAGCTCCAATCCATGTATCATCTGAGGTTTTGTGATGTGTGGCCATCCAGTAATAGAAGCAACCTGCCGAGTGCACTGCGAATAGAGTTACCTGTCCATCCATCACAAAAGATCAGCATATATAGCGGTTATGTGGAATCATGCATGTTCCAATATGTTTTCAACATAATCTAACAAGAGAACATGAGCGCTATATATATATATCCGCGCTCACTCCCTAGAAAACCTAGCTTCATGCATGCGCTCTTTCAGAAGAGGGCACATTCATGTTGCTTTTTGAGGAGTATGAATAGCTAGCTCTGTTCGGAGTACGTACACAAATGAGTTTAACGTATCTGATCCAAAAGTAACTAAAGCGAGTGTCTTTCTCTAGCCTGCAGCCAAAACATTGATCGATCAGATAGATATAGGTTTGAAAACTTGGTTAGTGATAAAGAGAAAGTAGGTCGTGGGATATATGAAATACCTTTTAAAGAGTTCACTGACGCGCCGGAGACGCCAGAGACGAAGCAAATTGAGGATGCCAAAGACCAGGCCATTGTGGAAATGCCCAGTAAAGATTCTGTGAATGGACTGAAACGGTAAAGTCGAGGCTACGTCCATTGCGAAGTAATATCTTGTGACATACCTGCACCATGCAGTTACTAGCTACTTACCAACAAATTCATTAAACACAAATCTTATCATATATATATATCAGGCCAGGAATTAGTGAACCAATCAAGTTAAATACTAGTTAACCACATACATTCTTGACCATGGTAACCAAGAGAACGAACCCTAGCCTATATATACAATAGCGTTCGTTCTTTTGGTTACCATGGTCAAGAATGTATGTGGTTAACTAGTATTTAACTTAATTGGTTCACTAATTCCCGGCCTGATGTATAATTAATTGTTGGATTAATTATGATATCCAATATATAGTGATCGAGTACATACAATACAAAACCCTAGCTTCATCACTTCATATGACCAAGAGAACGTACAGTTCTTAAATTTAATTTATAATGATCCTGGGCAATATATATATGGTCAGCTTCATCGATCAATACGATGTATTTTTGTCCTACGTACCATCATGAAAATGATTATTTGAAAAGACTCCTTACTAATTAAGTAATATTTTCAAGGTTCTTTTTAAATTTATTTTTAATATTTGGTATAAAAAGCGAGATCTTTTATAGTACTTCAAAGTATGGCTTACTTTTGATTTTTCCACCTATAGATTTCCTAAATCCTACATTGGTAAAACTTGGTGTATGAATCATTGAATCTCATGCATTGATGTATATTCCATAGTACTACGTACACGTAACGTACACGTAAAAGAGCATATCGGTTTGTTTATTTCAATTTGATCGAAAAAACCACGCTTTCTATAGATATGTTTCCACTGAAGTCCAATCTGACAGCTTATACCTATTAAAAGATTCAATGATGATTTAGTTTCTTAATTAAGATTCAATTAATCTTGCCTAAATATTGATTTGCATCAACTTTTTTTCACTTAAATCCTATATATCTTATCATAAATGGGATCAATGATTCATTTCTATAGTTATTTAATTAGATTTAACTTCCTAATTAAATATTTTTACCTTAAATTATAACATGCATGCTACAATTGGAGATTCAAATAACAAATATCATGTTAATTCAGACCAAATTCAAGGCAGATTAAGTAATGTGCATATAAATTAATTACCTCAAAGCGATTTTCTTGTGATCAAGTACCAAGAGGTAGGTTGACGTGTCCAGGTAAGCCACAAAGAAAGTTAGGATTATATCAACGGCGAAGAAGGCATCCACCACCAAATCAACGGGCAAGAGAGACCCTGTTGCCACTCTTTTGAAGGCCAACTCGAACGGCGATGCCCATGCGGAGTACACCACCAGTACCACCAAGAACGTCTGCCACCACCTTCATACATCCCATAATTAACTACTTAATTCCAATATCAAATACATAGAAATGAGTGTATATATACTAGTATAGAAAAAGAGCTAGTGATCGATATTACAAAAAACGCTAGCTAGCTAATTCATCGATCCAAAATTTAACGTATCGATTAAGAGAAAACTGAAGTTTATGTAAACATACATACCGATATCTCCTGTCATATGGAGCAACAACAAATTTCTTGGTCTGCATGTGGCCTTCTTCGATGACGGTTCCAAAAGCGGGCAACATGCTACTCGAAACCGAGGCCAAATTCCTGATTTCTCCGCTCGAGCGCCGTCGGAAAAGCAAAGGCAGGGGCGACGCCGTTATAAACGACGACGACATTGTATCACTACCAGAGTTGAGAGAGGGGATGGATCCAAGGGGGAGAGGGAAGAGGGGGAGAAGAAGTCTTGGCTAGCTCTTGTTTATGTATGCAATTGAAGTCTATGATCTCATTAGAATAATATATGTTTGATAGCTTCTAATTGTTTGTGCAAGTCTACGAGCTGATTAATATGTGCATATAATATGGGGAAGGTGGTGGTAGAGAGCTTTCACATGAATCATTATATATTTATTTAGACTGGTATCATGATTTGCGGGGAGATAAGATTAGATATAATAGTTTTTGTAGCCGATTTGGGAAATGAATTTGCCTACATGATATCACATCCCCTAAATAAGTCAAATCCTTATGAAAATGCCAAAACTAGCATTGTCGTCTCTATCCTCTATATGTTATATCATATTAATCTTGGAATTTTTGGAGCCTTTGACAATAAAAGCTAAAATTTAAAATAGGACCACTTGTGTACATATATATCCACAATCCTACAAGAAAATTAGTAAAATTGATTAGATATTATATATAAAAGGGAATTTCAATAATTTGAATAAACTAATTATACATAGTTTTTTAATTTGTTTTCCAGACTGTGTATACAGAGTTTTTTTTTGGACAATAACTGTATATACATAGTTAAATGATACAACATACCTTGACTTTCAAGGGAAAATGCTCACTAGTCAGTATATAATAATTTTTCATTATGAAATTCTAGTGGTGTCCTCATAATTTAACTTTCTTTTTCAGTTGAGGCAATTCATAAACGGAGAGTCTTCAGTACACGGCGGGTACATACTCGATGTAATCTAAACCATTCAAAAGTTAAAAAAAAATGTTAATATATTTTTTGACCAGATTTGAACGGTTTAAATTGCATCGTGTATGTACACGCCGTGTACTGAATAATTTTTCATTCATAAAATACTTTGTCACTATTCGTAAAAAGAACAATTTAACAATCAAATTTATATAAAATAAGTTTTATCAATAATCTTTCATTTTTCCTATGTTTATAAGTGATACTAATCGTTTTGCCTAAAAATAATAATCGTCATCCGAGTTTGGAAACAAATTATCGGCGGCCGTGTCATCTTCTAAATGATTAAGGTGGGTTTTAGGAACCCAATTTTCAAAGAATTTTGAACGAAATGGGTTATTGTATAGCACATAATTTTACATGAAAATCTCATTTTGTATTTTGAATTTTTATGTGCAATATGCTAAAGAAAAAGTTTTAACCTTATGAACAAAAACAAAATTGAAGACGATAGATTTGTACTCGTGCTCGATACTATAAAATAAAATATAAGAACCACATCGTGCGTCGAGAATTGTATTTGAATATATTTTTTAAAAACAAAAATCATTCCAAATACATGAAAATTTGTTTACTATAGTAAACAAATTTGGTCAAATATAAAACTTTGATAATTCTCATGGAGTCATGGACACTTGACCACCGCGTCTAATTTAATCAGAAGACTTGTGAAACAAGTCACATTATTGTTCGTGGAGTGGGATAATTTATTTCCTTTGAATTAAAAAAATGTAAAACAACTTTTTTTCGACGATATATTCGTCGGTAATGGTTGATTTTCAATTTATATTTTTTTTGTCTTTCTCTTTTTATTTGAGAAAATCAAATAACTATAGACGATAACTCCGTGTGCTTAGGCTGGCTGAATCCATTCTGCAAAAAAAAATTTAGCAATCACATCGTGCGTTGTGAATGGGTCCTTAATTCATATATATATATTTTTTCTCAATGATGCCAAATTGATTGAAAATCCATGCTATAACACATAAATTTTAACAAAGATAACACTCTTCAAATTTACGTTGATTCTTGAACATGAGTTGCATAATGGAGGTTAGAATCCTTGTGAAACAAACCGCACGAATGCTTTGAGTGTTAATTTTTATGAATAGAAAAAAAAAATAGACAATGACTTCTACCGACGAATATTTCGTCGCCAAAGATTTACTTCCATTTTAATTAAAAATTAAATAAGATAACTCTTTGAGTTTTTTTTTTTCTTCATAATTTACCGTCCTAGTTTCCACCTAACGGTAGATAACCGTAGATAGACGACGATGTTCGATTGTTAAGTTGGCGGTTTGTCACAGCTCGTCGTCCCAGTCCAGTCCGTCATTCCTCCGCCGATCTACTTTGCAGACATTTTCAGACGCGTCTTCCTTACTCAACCAATCCGTAACCGAAAAACTCTATCCTTTCTCTCACGTCCACTTCGTCCAATCCAACAAACCACCATTTGGTATACTTCCACACACAACCCACAACTACACTGAATCCCCAATCACCCTAAATTAATGAACTGAAACTCAAAATTCTAGGGCCTGTGCTGCAATGGACAAAGAAACCGAAATCCTTTCGCGCCTGGCGGCAAACCACCTCTTCCTCGGCCAATTCGAGCCCCTCCGAGCGATCATCATCGCTCTCCGCGCCCGAAACCCCGAGCTCGCTCTCGCCGTGCTCCAAACCATCGTCGCTCAGTCAGGTCGGTTCGAGAACATTCTCTGGTCACAGTCTTGCCCTTCCCCGGCTCTTCTCACTTACCTATCGACCGTCGAGCTCTTACAGTTCGACAACGCCTCCTCGGCCTGGGGATTCGACCCCGAAACCCTGCGATTGCGCGCCGAGTTTTTGTTATTAGTTCAGAATTTGATCGACCGGGTATCCGAGAGTTTGCGGAAGAATTTCGATTTGGAGAGCATAGAGAAAGAGAAAGACGGGTTGGGAGAGAGCGATAGTTACGAAGAACGAGCAGAGTTATTGGACAAGAGTGAGGATACAAGCAAGGATTTGAGAGATGCCAGTGGTGACTTGGATAGCTGTGTGAGAGTTTTGGACAGGGTATTGGAATTGGGGGTGAACAGGCTGAAGCCAGACTCAGTAGTAGTAGTAGTAAGTGCTGCTGAGAATGATGATGGGAGTGACAGTAATCAGGCGGCAAGCGTTTTGTCAATTGAGGAAGGCGAATTGATGTGCTTGAGGAGCGTAGTGTGGGAGTACGCTGATGTATTCGACGCATTGTGTTGGAATATACAGAGGCAAGTGAGGGGTTGGGAGAGGTATGATTCTTCGGGTTTAGCCATAACAGTGAGGAGGGATGAAATGCCTAATGAAGAGGATGTGAAGGTTCTTCTTTTGATACAGAGGAGTGTTCAGTTGGCTCACTTAGATGCTATGAAAGAGTGCATGAAGGATGGTGATGTGGATGGAGTCATTTCGCGAATTCGTTTTCTTCACCTTGATTATGGAGTGGAGGAGACTGAGTATCGGTATGTGTTTCAAATATTTGAGCATTATTGTTTGCATCACTTGCGTGGTACTCGGTAGATTTTGTTTGTGCTTATTTCAATGCCGTTACGTTATGTCTTGCACATTTGTTTGATTCACTACTTAACACTTAAATTGTCTTAAACCATAAACCCTGAGAGGTTTGTGGTTGGGTTAAATAGTTCTAAAATTTGTCTATATGGTTCAGGGTGTTAGCTACCAGGCCTTGTTGTTTGGTTTGTCTGAAATCTGAATGATAGGAGGATTGTTCAGTTTAATGAAAGCTGTATAAATTTTATTTTGGAAATGCTTCACGAATTGTGGGCATCTTAGGAGCGTGTTTATGGTGTTCAGATGTGAGATTAGGAATATAGAAGTTATCGTTCTTGGATGAATTTTGAGAATGGCAATATCAGAAACAGAAGTAGTATTTACCAGGGATGCGACAGGGTATCTGGTCCTTAGCACTTTGGAGTTTATGTCCCAGATTTTACATAGAAAACTGAATCTAACATCATAGACATAAAAAGGAAGAGGAGCCCATTATTGAAGAAAAGGATTCTACTGGTCATCAACCTAGACGAAATTTAGGTGTTGGTTGCCTCTGTGTTATTATCTGTGACGTGCAAGGAATCCTCTTGAAATTTCTCTCTCTCTTTTTAATTTTTCCCCTCCTTACCATCTTTTTGTTGCATGCCTGCAAGGATGCCATGTATTTTTTTTAAATTTGCTTACAATGTGCTTGTACCTTTTAAATGGTTTTATTTTTATCGATTGCAAACTATAGTTCTATGGGCATATGAACTTCCTAGATGTGGTTTTGGTTCATGTTGCAGATCCACTTTAGAGATTGTATGGTTCATGAAGAGGCTTTGGGGGAACCATATATATGAATTTATGGGATATATATCTTAAAATGATTATATCCTTGAGCCTAAGTTACCTTCTACAGTAGTTGTATTATATCCGATTACAAATTTATTCTGTCCTAGTGCAACTGTTACGTTATATATATATATATATCTTAATTAGTGCAATATATATATATATATATATATATATATATATGTATATATTCTAATTAGTGATGTTCTTAGTTTTTGTCATCCTTTGCTTATGACAACATTGAGCAATATCACTTGTCTTATTAATGTTACTGTTTCCTGCATGGTTTTATTATTCGATCCTTTTCTTTCCGTTTACAGCTTGTGAAGGTTATATCCTTCTAACCATATAGTTGCAATTTTTTTTTTGATAGCATTGCTTTGCAAGATCTCCTCAAGATGGTGTCATCAGGAAAGGAGGGATATGGAGATTCCTGGTGTGACATGCGGGAAAAATTGCTGCAGATTTATAGTGCAGCTCTTGCATCAAATTGTGGGCATCTTGTCGAAGTGATACAAGTAATGCTTGTTTGTACTTATAAGGGGTTCTTTGGTACAATCTTTGTCAGCAATCATTTTTGTTTCGAATTTCTGCTCGTAGTCTTGCAATTTAATTTCTTATAATTAGATGATTTCGCTTGAGGGGTTCTGGTTTGGTCCTTACATGATGTATAGCATACTTTGTTAAAACTACCTTGGCCAGGATGTATGGAAAGCTTAAATTCCCAATTGGAAAGGATATTTGGTAAGCTTTCCTTATTTGAGTGTTGTCTCAAAGCATCTCAAAGCTTACATCAGTGTATGTATGTATGAACTGTTTAAGCCTGAAGTAAACTATACCATTTGTGCCAGTTTCATAGGTCCATAGGCTTGTTTGAATCTGATTATGGTGGTTATTCTGATGAAGAAGCTAGTGAGTTTACAATGAATGTCAGTTTTCATATTTCCTTTATTATATATAATTATCACTAGTATTTTCTTATCAGAAATAAATTCTTCACCCATTATGTTGATATAGTAATTTGAGCATTCCCCATCAAACATGTACAATTTTTATCACCCTGGGTCTATTTAATATGTATAAGTATATGTATATATACTTGGAGGGGTATATTGACTATATATAGCTTTCTGCAGGTTCTTCAGGACGAATTACTCGCAAAAGAGATTGAGATGTATAGATCCCTTGATAACAATCAGATTCCGCCACCTCTTGAACGTCTTCAAAGATATCTTGAAGAATTAAAACCTGGCACAGATGTATATGATAAAACTTCTCCCTTCAATAGTGTAGTTGCATTTTGCATGAGAGACATGTATCACTATGCTCGTGTTTCTGGTTTACACCTTCTTGAATGTGTCATCGATACTGCTTTGTCTGCGGTGAAGAGGGAGCAACTTCAAGAAGCTAGCAATGTACGTGCCCAGTTTTATATTTAAATTGAATATTTGAGTTTGAAGATGATGTTCTCATTATTCAGTGGATATTTTATTACTTGATGTTGGATTGCTAATATAAGTACAAGCCTTTCTTGTTCATCTATGTGCAGATTCTTTTATTGTTTCCCCGTCTTCAGCCCCTAGTAGCCACCATGGGTTGGGATTTATTATCTGGCAAAACTGCAGCACGAAGGAAATTAATGCAACTGCTGTGGAAAAGTAAGTCGCAGGTTTTACGGCTGGAAGAATCTTCCCTTTATAGTAACCAGTCAGATGAGGTACTTGCCCTTAAGTTCTGAATATTGTGATTCTTACTCTCAAAAGGAAATATGTAACTGTAAGTGTTATTCATTGGCAGATATCTTGTGTGGAATATCTTTGTGATTCTTTATGTTTTCAACTTGATCTTGCCTCTTTTGTGGCCTGTGTCAATTCTGGTCAATCGTGGAATTCAAAGTTATCACTGACATTGTCTGCTAAAGAACAAATAGCATTCAGCGGTGAAGATGCTCATTTAGACCCCTTTGTTGAAAACTTCGTACTGGAAAGGCTTTCCGTTCAAAGTCCTCTTCGGGTAATTCCTCAAGTCCTAATAATAACCATGTGGTGATTAATTTTTTTATTCTAGGATATATCATTTTTATTAAATTAAAGTAAGAGCAACAAGAATGGACAAGATGTCCATCAAACTCAGACCTCCCAATCATGTCATACAAAATCAGATTACACTCAGTCCAAAACTCTCTCCACAAGATAAGTACCCTAAAAGCGGTATCTTTAAAATGCTCAACAAAGGCACTCGAAGAGAAGATAAAATATTGTCTCTATCTGAAGAATTACTGCATGTCTGGTTAGTAGTCTAAATAGTTATTGGTGCTCAAAAAAGAAAAGAAGGATCATAATTTCTTATCGTGTTGCACCAATCCCCGGACGTCTGATTGGTTGGTATTTTAGAAAGCTTCATTGAACAATCATTGAGGTTTTTGTTTTTCTAATATTATCTCTCTTCACAAGTAGTAAGGATATAGGGAGTATTGGAGTGGTACTCTCTTTGAACACTTCTGTTATACTTGAATGTTGAAGTATGACAGGATGCATTTTTTGTAGGTACTGTTTGATGTTGTTCCAGGCATAAAATTTCAGGATGCTATTGAATTGATAAGCATGCAGCCAGTTGCTTCAACTTTAGAAACCTGGAAGAGGTGTGTATTCATGTATCATAGCTTTCGTGGGTACAAATGTTATGCATAATTATGTTGTCATTATGTACGAGTGGACGTACAGAGAAGGACAAAAACATAATCATCTTGTGAATCTAGTGATTTTAATGTGCTATGACCGCTTCTTTTTTAAGTTGGTAATCTGCCGAGCAAGCAGTTAGTAGTGCTTGCTTTCATACATCACATAAGAATGAAATTTTTCTGGCATTAATCATGGTTACATATTTGAAGTATTCTTGAGGTTGCCCAATAACATGCTGCTTGATTTATTTTTTTTTGAGAAAGAAACTGATATTTTATTAGGGGCAAAAGCCACAGAACTTTGAGGAGAAGAAGTCTTCAAAACACGCTAAAAGAAACACAACCAACAGAGACAACACAAAACTAAAAATGAACCCAGAACTATTAAGACACTACAGCTTTCCAATCTAACATTAAGGCTGAGAGGGAGTAATGTCTAAACTCAGCAGTGACCGATGCCCAAAGTGCAGACCAGAAAGTAATTCGATCCCAAAGAGACTCTACACACAACCCAGGGACATCATCAAAAATTCGCCTATTCCTTTCCAACCAAATCACCCAAAAAACAGCCAACATTCTACAGCTCCAAAGGATTTTCGTCTTCTTGCCTCTACTGCCACACTTGAATACTTAACAAGTCATAACATGCTGCTTGATTTATTTATTCATATACTTGGATGTGGATATATTTAGTTAATTTTATTTTTGTAAATTAGTAGAGACATTTGTTTATGAAGTCACGACGACCCCAGGGGTGGGGGGTGGGAGGATACACGAAACTTAAAATTGTAAAGAAAAAAAAAATCTAGCAAAACAAAATTGAAAAGGAATAAGACCTATTCATCCAAGAGAGCTTTATACTTGGTCTCAAAAAAGAATGTTCCTTAATTTTGGGTTTAGAAGTCCCCTGTGTTTAGAAACTACTCCCTTTCCGCCTTGTTGTTAGATTGGAAAGCAGTAGTGTCTTATTAGTGTTGTGTTCTTGTAATTTTGGGTGTTCTGTTAGTCTTGAGTCTTTTAGTTTATCCTGATGACTTCTTGTCCTCAAATTTCTATGGCTTTATGCCCCAAATAAAATATCAAGTTTCTTTCTCAAAAAAAAAAAAAAGAATGTTCCTTAAAAGATCTGCAATTATCTGTGCACATCAGTCCTGTGTATCTTATATTTTTGGTATTCATTTTTGTTATTCTTTGTTGGGATTTGATACGCTTTTCTTAATATGTTGATGTTTTCGCCTTTCCCTATTCTATATTATTATATGGTAGGATGCAGGATATTGAACTTATGCACATGCGGTATGCTCTAGATTCAGCCGTTCTTGCACTTGGAGTGATGGAAAAAAGTATGACCGCTGAAAGTCATCAAGTTGCGTTTTGCCATTTGAAAGATCTGCAGAATCATTTGGAGGCTGTAAAAACTATCCCCCGCAAGGTAATCTGATTGTGAATGTGGTTTCTTCTCTAACATTTGGAATTTTACCTCCTGTATGTGGTTGTTAAAACTGGTGTGTTTTTATCTTTATAAAAGACAAGTTCAATTTGCAAGCACATGTCATTTGTTTCCTTGGTCAAATGGGTTGCATGTTGTTGTTGGAAGTTGTTATGCATAATATCAAAATCATGGAACAATGAATTGAAAATTATTTAGTCATCATATACTGATATAGAATTAGCAATTCCAGATGGATTGTTTTCGGCAGTCCCTCCAAATTCACGTGAACTTTCATTTTTTTTTCTTCGAATCTAATGCTCTTGATTTGTCTGTAAAGTCATCAATTTTATAAGTTCACTGCATTTCTGTTCCTGTTATTCATTTCCACTATTTCAATGGTTCTGTTCAATGTTGCAGATCATGATGGTGAATGTCATAATTTCGCTTTTGCATATGGCTGATCTATCTCTCAATTTGACTCATTGTGCCTCACCAGGGAGTTATTCTGAATCACACTACACATGTGCTTCAGAACAGATCGATCTAACTACATGTGAAGGGGGAAATGAATTGGTTATATCTTTCACAAGGAAACTACTTGATATATTACATCTCTGTCTTCCGTCAACAATAACCGAACTCGATCATGCTCTAAGTGATGGCATAAATAGGGGCGGAAGACAAGCAGTGGAGTGGAGAGTGTCAATTGCTAAACATTTCATTGAAGAGTGGGAATGGCGGTTGTCAATTTTGCAGCGTCTTCTACCATTATCTGAACGTCAGTGGAGATGGAAGGAAGCATTGACAGTATTACGTGCCGCACCATCTAAGTTACTTAACCTGTGAGTTCTATAGGCGAGATGATAACTGCATATTGGTTAATAAATCAGTGGTTTTCGTATGGTAATTATGACAATTATAAACTATGATGATTATCGCATGTACCAAAAGATAGAAATCAATGGTGATATTTAGAAGATGATAGTTGATAGAATTTGGGCATCCAACCCAAAACTAATTGGCAATGTGTCCGTCGAATACCTTATAAGCTCTTATCCATGGTCTGACATTTCTGTACTGGGAAATTGCACTCAACACACTCCCTTACTGTGGTGAGACTTTGAGCCATACACGTGGACAACTTATATTGGGTGATGTGTGAGCATGTGTAGCCGTTGGGCCCGACACTCGGACAATGCCATGATAAAATTTGAGCATCCATCCCGACACCAGTTGTCAATGGGTCCCAATACCTTATAAGCTCTTAGGCAGTGTCTTACATTTCCAATGTGAGACATAACTCTCAAAAATAATAAATAGTCGATTAATAATTTAGTATTAATAAATTGCTGATACCTTATTTTCTAAAGATGAATATTATTGTTCTTTTAACACGCAGTTGCATGCAAAGGGCAAAGTATGACATTGGGGAAGAAGCAGTGCATCGATTCTCATTGTCTGCAGAAGATAGAGCTACACTTGAATTAGCTGAATGGGTAGATAGTGCCGTCAGAAGACGATCAGTATGATTCTGATCCAATAATTTGTAACTGCTTACTTTATGCTTTTCAGCTTTATACCCAAATGCATACTAAATAGTTCTACTGAATCATCAATATCATCTTCACTTCCAATGCACCAAGAGAATCTTCACTTCCAATTTTGCTTAACTTTCTTTTCTGTGGATTTTTTTTTGTTGAGTTTTGTATCTTGGGGCGCTCTGACATGATGACCACACATTACTGGCTTTTCTAGGTAGAAGATGTAGTCTCTCGTGCCGCTGATGATGGAACTTCTACAGTACATGATCTGGATTTTTCCGCTTTACGCTCCCAGTTAGGTCCTTTGGCTGCAGTAAGTGCTTAGAATGTTAAATCTCTGTTTCCCAGAGTCTGGTGAGGCTGAATATCTTAGTTGATTTATAAGGTTTAGGCTGATATTTTATGTATTTCATGTCAGATTCTTCTTTGTATTGATGTTGCTGCTACTTCTGCTCAGTCTGCAAAGATGTCTCAGCAGCTTTTGGATCAGGCAATGCTCAAATATACTTGAACTCCGAGATCTTAATCCTCGAAAAACCACACATAGATTTTTTATCTTCGTAAATATATGTCTGGGATTCATTTGTAATTTTTGAATTCTCTAGTTTCAAGAAGATAAAGAGGCGATTTCAAAAAAATTATGGAGCTTTTACTGCATTATTGATGATATTGGAATGGCCAAGTTACCCTGAGTTTAAAATATCTTGTGTGAGAAACTGATGTGATGTACTGAAAGTTTTCCCGATTACTTCATTATTGATGATATTGGTTGCCGCTGGTTCTGATTATTCCTTCTTGGAGGAAAACTGTTTCTGAATCTATCCCAGCATTCAGAGTCTTTTCGTTTTCTCTATAATTTGAACTTCTCTTCTTTTCTTCATTATCTTTTTGTTTTTTTTTGTTTTTGTTTTGTTTTTGTTTTTTGTTATAATTTTTTTTTTTATATCCTTTTGCTGTAATCTTATTTTATTTTTTCGACCAGACTTATGGCCAGTTGTTTGGTTTACAGTAACCTTTGATTTTCATACATGCAGGCTCAAATTATGCTGTCTGAGATATATCCTGGAGTTCCTCCAAAGAAAGGCTCCACGTACTGGGATCAGATCCTTGAAGTGGGAGTTATTTCTGTTTTAAAAAGAATCCTTAAGCGTTTACATGAGTTCTTGGATCAGGTGAGAAGTTGGTATTCCTTTGTTGAATTGAGAGGTCTTATTGGCATTAAAAGATGGCACTAACTTATTTTGAAGACTGCTGGATTAAGATATAAACAAAATAACTTATGGTTCTTTTTACTTCTAGGTAGTTTCATTCTGCCCCTAATATCTTCACTGCTCCGAGCGCTTAATGTTTTAAACACTACACTTCAAGTAAGAGATTACTTAGTTATTGATCCTTGCTCTTGATCATTCTCATCCAGGATGATCCTCCAGCCCTTCAGGCCACTCTGTCTGGGGAGATTTTCATCTCCTTACCAAAGGATTCCCTTCGACTGGGACAACGGGAACGTGTTCTTGATATGCTACATCATATGATTGAAGATGCTCACAAAGGCAAGCGGCAGTTTCTCAGTGGTACGTTTTTCTGTTTTCCTCTTAGTTTTGGCTGTGGAAGGAAGGGGAAATATGCTCTACGGCTGCTCTGCTTCATATGGCTGTAACATGTCATTATTCCATAAATTTATAGGTAAGCTCCATAATCTTGCAAGAGCTGTGGCTGATGAAGAATTAGAGCTCAATTTTTCTAAAGGAGAAGGCCCTCTTGTGGACCAAAAGGTTCTATCCGATTTTGACAAGGATGGAGTTCTTGGACTTGGGCTAAGAGTTGCCAAACAGACACCTTCAAGTTCCACAACTGGAGAAACTAGTGTGCAGCCTGTTGGTTATGATGTAAAGGACAGTGGGAAGAGATTGTTTGGTCCATTAAGTACCAAATCCATGACATATCTTTCACAATTTATCCTCCATATTGCTGCAATTGGTGACATAGTTGATGGGACAGATACAACTCATGATTTCAACTTTTTCTCCCTCGTGTATGAATGGCCCAAGGATGTAAGATTCATTTTCTTTCTTTTTATATGTTCTTTGCTTGCTGACGTTCTGTTCCCATTATCACTTTTTTAGGTGAGATTTGGTTATACATGTAATATATCATATTATGATAGTGTTTCACACACACACACACACACACACACACACACATTACGTATCATGATATTCTGACTCTTAGGCCAGTACATGATGGAAATAACTGTAGAAGTAATCCATGTTTTAGTTATTTTTGTGCGTATTTACTAGGAATGTTGCACACGCATGCAATTAATGTATACCTGATCATGGAGTGGAGATTGACTATTATATGAATGATTTCCCGTGCCTCTCATATTTGTAGAAGTTGAAAGTATCCAATTAACTATAATAATACAATGCTATTCATTTTTGAGAATCTGATAATCCACTGATTATATATCTCAAGGAATGCATGGTTCTAATGATCATTGATGATGGTAATGGTAATATAAGAGGGTTAACAGTATCTCTGTTAGGTTCAGAACTTGCCGTCTTTGTTCATTTTAACTAGCTTGTTTCCCTTAAAAATCCCATTGTTGAAGGTCTGGATTACGGATATGTTTTGGTTGTTGTATTTTGCAGCTTTTAACTCGTCTTGTCTTTGACCGAGGCAGCACTGATGCAGCTGGTAAGGTAGCTGAGATTATGTGTGCAGATTTTGTACATGAAGTAATTTCAGCATGTGTACCTCCAGTTTATCCCCCACGATCTGGCCATGGATGGGCTTGTATTCCGGTCATTCCCTCCTTCCCTAAGAGTGGTTCAGAAAATAAAGTATTGTCCCCCTCTTTCAAAGAAGCTAAGCCTAATTGTTACTCGCGTTCGTCATCGTTGCCTGGAATTCCTCTATACCCTTTGCAGTTAGATATAGTAAAACATTTGGTCAAACTATCCCCAGTGAGGGCAGTCTTAGCATGTGTTTTTGGTAGTAGCATTTTGTACAATGGCAGTAATTCTTCTATATCGAGTTCCTTGGATGATGGACTTCTACAGGCACCTGATGTTGACCGGTTGTTTTATGAGTTTGCTCTTGATCAATCTGAAAGGTTACCTTCATGCCTGGAAATGGTTTCTCCATCTGATTTACATTATGATATGTAATTTTACTTGTTGTTTGACCTACAGGTTCCCAACTTTAAACCGATGGATACAAATGCAAACTAATCTGCATCGAGTTTCAGAGTTTGCTGTAACAGTTAAGCAAACTGACAATGGTGGTGAGGATAAAGTGGAAGCAAGAGCTGCTATCAAGAGGCTGCGTGAGCTTGACAGTGATACTGAGTCAGAAGTTGATGACATTGTTTGTAATAATGTTTCAACAGCTTTACCAGACCTTGATAGCCAAGGTGGTGCCGCTTCTGATTCTTGGCGTGATTCTTCTAAATCTGATGTTGCTGACTTTGACACTTCAGTTTTCCTTTCTTTTGATTGGGAAAATGAAGAACCTTATGAGAAAGCAGTACAGCGGTATTATAGATCGTTCTCATTCAGCATTCCTTCATATAGACAATAACTTGTTTAGTTCAGTTGACTTGTATTGTTATCTTCTGGTATTGTGTATATCATCATGCTTTTGACATCCTGGCATTCTTGCGTTGAATTCTATGGACTGGCATTGCTAAATCAATTTTAAAAGGATGACCTACTAAAATTTGAACTCGGGAGATCTTCCAGTAGAAAGAAAGCATGATAGTATGACTGATTCTGGTGCTGGAAAAGCAAACTAAAAGAAGTCTTCTCAAAGATAAGGAAATTAGGAGAATTATATGTACATATGTTGGAATAGCATCTTTGGTTTCTTTGAAGTTTTTATGCATAAATTATCTGGTTTATGGCGCATAATAATATGGAGTTTCCTTTTTCTTTGAAGGGAGGGTATTACTGGGGAAATTCTGTTCATATTTTGATTGGTATTAGGAGAGTATTGTCCTCATACTTTCAAGTGATTGTCACATACTATTTCCTGTCACTGATGCTTGCATTTAACAGATTGATAGATGATGAAAAACTTATGGATGCTCTTGCACTTTCTGATCGCTTTCTACGCAATGGAGCTTCAGATCAATTACTTCAGCTACTCATTGAACATGGGGAAGAAAATCAGTTAGTCTCTGGACACTCTCAAGGTTATGGTGGCAATAGCATCTGGAGCACTAGTTGGCAGTATTGCCTGCGGTTGAAGGATAAACAAGTGGCTGCCAGACTTGCTCTCAAGTATGTAACATTTTTTTTTTTTGAGAAAGAAACTGAGATTTTATTAGGAGCAAAAAGCCATAGAACTTTGAGGACAAGAAGTCTTCAAGACAAACTAAAAGAACTCATGACTAACAGGAAACTACAATAAAAAACTAAAACTATTAAGACACTACTGCTTTCCAATCTAACATTAAGGCTGAAAGGGAGTAGTTTCTAAACTCAGGGGTAACCGATGCCCAAAGGGCAGACCAGAAACTATTCGATCCCAAAGTGCTTCTACACACAGCCAATCATAAAAAATTCTCCTGTTTCGCTCCATCTAAATAGCCCAAAAAAAGCCAACATTCTACAGCTCCAGAGGGTTTTCGCCTTCTTGCCTCTTCCTCCACAAGTGAAACGAATGCTTAACAAATCATAACACCTTTTAGGAATGACCCAGGTTACACCAAACTCCTTGAAAAATCTAGCAGACCAGGATATCTCTCTATGGCATCTGTTATATTTGATCAGCTTTCTTCCATATGTGGAGCAGTGTTTTGTTCTAATTATATGCCTAATTGATATTTCATACTTATATTTATGGAAATTTTATAAATTTTTAATTGTGGGGAAGTTCATGAATATTTGCTGATTAGACTATCAGAATGTGTCCTGTTAGTTGGAAACAGAAAATTTGCCCCTCATTTTCTCTAAGGCTATTTATGTTTTAGTCTTGGTGTCCTGCCATTAGATGTTCTGACCTGTGAATCATCCCAATGATATTCTTACTGTGGGGTAAGTGGTGTTAACCATGCTCTTCTTTGTCCTTATTTTCTTTCTTGCTGCTGTGAAGTGTGACCTTCTTGTCCACAGCATGTGTTTCTTGTTTCTGTTCCTCTCTTGTCTTATCTATACAAGTTTGTTTATAATAGACTGGAATCAATATGCTTCTTTCCATAGACTTTCTCAATTCTTACAAAGTTTGTTCCAGGTGTATGCATAGATGGGAACTGGATGCTGCTTTAGATGTTCTCACCATGTGCAGCTGCCACCTACCTCAAAGTGACCCCATTAGGGAGGAGGTACTGCTATTTTGTTTGATAAATTGCTTCCTTTTATTCTCTTAGTGCTAATTTGCTATCTTGATGATGTAATCCTTTTGGATGCTTAGGTCATGTATAGGAGACAAGCTTTGCAGAAGTACAGCCACATTCTAAGTGCAGATGACCATTATAGCAGCTGGCAAGAGGTTTTAATTCTGGCCTATGTGGACTCAAAATAAAAAGTAAAAAAAAAATGATAGAAATATTACAACATATTTGGGCTAGTCTACCTGCATTATCACACAAACTTCGTTATTATTGTTTAATCCCCTTCAGTTTTTTTTTCCTTTTCTTTTTTAACTCCTTTCATTGTCAGGTTGAGGCAGAGTGTAAGGAAGATCCTGAGGGGTTGGCACTTAGATTAGCTGGAAAAGGATCTGTTTCTGCTGCCTTAGAAGTGGCTGAAAGTGCAGGGTTATCCGTTGATTTGCGTAGAGAACTGCAGGGCCGGCAACTTGTGAAGCTTTTGACTGCAGATCCTCTCAATGGGGGAGGTCCAGCAGAAGCTTCACGATTTCTTTCTTCACTACGTGACTCAGATGATGCTCTACCAGTTGCCATGGGTGCGATGCAGCTTTTACCTGATTTGCGGTCAAAGCAGCTTCTTGTAAGCAATTCTTTTTGGTAGTTTTTTTGTGGAAATTTTATCTGATCTCATAAAGTAGGGTATTTGAGTTTTGAATGTCATTTATGTATTGATATAACTTTTGTGTTTTGACTCTTTGTAAAGGTTCATTTCTTTCTCAAGCGAAGAGAAGGGAATCTTTCAGATGTAGAGGTTTCTCGGCTCAACTCATGGGCCCTGGGTCTCCGTGTTTTGGCTGCCTTGCCATTGCCATGGCAGCAAAGATGTTCTTCCTTGCATGAGCACCCTCATTTGATACTTGAGGTTCTTCTGATGAGGAAACAACTGCAGTCTGCTTCTTTGGTTAGATATAGCTTCTTAAAGGCCTCCAATCACATAGACTGTTTATTATATTTTGTTTTCAGACTGATTTGAGTATCATATGACTATTTGTTACAACTTACAACTTACAACATGAAAGGCGTAAAAGTTGCATTATGTTTCCTCATCGAGTCTGGCGTTTTCCTTGTTTTTATGTGTTTTTTGTGTTTCTATGCTATTACTTATTCACATTTTTTATTTAACAGATTCTCAAAGAATTTCCTTTGTTGAGAGACAATAATGCGCTTATTGCCTATGCTACTAAAGCTATTGCAATCAGTATAAGCTCTCCCCCAAGAGAACATCGAGTATCTGTTTCAGGGACAAGATTAAAGCAGAAAACAAGAACAGGTCCACCTGTGAAATCTTCTTTCACTAGCAGTCTCAGTAACTTGCAAAAAGAAGCGCGCAGAGCTTTCTCGTGGGCTCCACGAAATACTGGAGACAAGTCCACTCCCAAAGATGGTTACCGTAAAAGAAAGAGTTCTGGATTGACACCCTCTGAAAAAGTAGCTTGGGAGGCCATGGCTGGAATCCAGGAGGATCGTGCTTCAACATATTCTATTGATGGGCAAGAACGGCTTCCTTCGATTTCAATTTCTGAAGAATGGATGTTAACTGGTGATGCAATGAAGGATGAAGCTGTTCGTGCATCTCACCGATATGAAAGTGCTCCTGACATAACGCTTTTCAAGGTAGTGAACTTGGCTAGTACTTTCTGGTTTTCAATCTACAAAGCACCGCTAGATGTATAGTTAAGACACAAAAGCTAAATTTTTTTCATACTGCTATTTGCCAATCTTATGGAGGTATTCAAACTTCTGAGGAAAGCCAATTTTATCAGTTTGCTGTGCGCCTATTCTTAAAATTATACTTTCCTTGGATGAAGTTTTTTTTTCTGATCTGTAACAATTTATGTATATATAACCAGTTAAAGTAGTTGTGTTTCCAGCATGCCGAGTTCTTGTTTAGACATGCTGCTCCTGTTGCTGAAGGTTCAGGTTTTCTGTTTGTAGGCACTGCTTTCTCTATGCTCAGATGACTCTGTGTCTGCAAAAAGTGCATTGGATTTGTGTGTAAATCAGATGAAGAATGTACTGAGCTCCCAACAATTGCCTGAGAATGCATCGGTGGAAACAATTGGTCGAGCATATCATGCCACAGAGACATTTGTACAGGTATACACAAAGCACTTGGAACACATGATCGGAGTCTATCAATAATTTAGGTCAAGGTTCCAATTCCATAACCAACAAAAGCCATAACATTCATTTTTCTCTTGCAAAGACAGGTTGGCAATTCAGTTTGTGAGATGCAACGCTAATTCTTATGACACGCTTATGCAGGGGCTACTTTATGCTAAATCGCTGTTGAGAAAGCTTGTGGGTGGTAGTGATTTGTCGAGTAATTCTGAAAGAAGTAGGGATGCTGATGATGCATCTTCTGATGCTGGTAGCTCTAGTGTGGGTAGTCAGTCCACAGATGAGCTGTCTGAAGTTCTGTTGCAGGCAGACATTTGGCTAGGGCGTGCTGAGCTGCTTCAGAGCCTTCTGGGATCAGGAATTGCTGCTTCTCTAGATGATATTGCCGATAAAGAGTCATCTGCCTCTCTTCGTGATAGGCTGATTGTGGAAGAACGGTACAGCATGGCTGTATATACATGCAAAAAGTGCAAGGTAATAAATTGATGGAAGCTTTAGTAGTTAATTACTTAATTTTGCTGCATTGTTGAAAGTATGTGGAGCTTATGAGTATTTGGGGCTTCTGTCAGATTGATGTTGTTCCTGTTTGGAATGCATGGGGACATGCTTTGATTCGGATGGAGCACTATGCACAAGCTCGTGTGAAGTTCAAGTGTGTGAAATTTATTTTTGGCATAATTTTTTTGGATTTAGTGGTCAATAAAACTAGTGATTTTCCCTTTGTCTAGAATCTCTATTCCCTCTTGCCTCCTCTCACTCTTTTTATTTCTTTCCCCCTACGAGTGACGGTACATGTGCTTAGTAATATTATTTTTCCCTTCTGATTTTCAGGCAAGCTCTTCAACTGTACAAGGGTGATCCTGCTCCTGTTATTCTCGAGATCATCAATACAATTGAAGGAGGTCCGCCAGTTGATGTTTCAGCTGTTCGTTCCATGTAAGATGCCATTCTAGCTTTGAAGTCTGAATTTTTATATTTATCTCCTATTCTAAGTTTCTTTCTGAAAAAAATCCTTTTGGGTTGCTCTCTGAGCTAGATTTTAAGATAATTTTGTTTGATGAGGTATCTCTGTCTATCATTATGGATCATAAACCGGTGTTAAATAGGAGTCCAGTTTGTCCAATTTAGTAAGGGCTAGAATACGATCAAACTTCTTGGCCTATATAGTACATCTTTGACGTACAGAGCCTTTTAATTGGAATGGGAAAAGACATCATATTGTTAACTGCATATATATTGGTATGGCCTTGGTTGAATGAGAGGCACTGTGGTGTTGATCATGTACCAAGTCCTTGTTATGCTAGCTGAGTTTCTGAACATGATACCGTCTGACATGCTACTCTGATAGAATTTTGGTGTACTCTGTACGCTGAACTGTTGATCTGAATAATTATATCTATGCTCAAAAGTAAAACACTTTTTAGATGATGTTTGTTGTAAATAAACTGGAAATGAAACTTATACTGCAGGTATGAACATTTGGCTAAAAGTGCACCAACAATTTTGGATGATTCTCTTTCTGCTGATTCATATCTCAATGTGTTATACATGCCATCCACATTTCCTCGTTCAGAGAGATCCAGGCGTTCGCAAGAATCTGCAAATAACAATTCCACATATATGTCAGACTTTGAAGATGGACCGCGCAGCAACTTAGACAGTGTTCGGTATGTTGAGTGTGTCAACTATTTACAAGAAGTAAGTCTTCTACTCTCAAGCTAGGCTTTTATGTTTGGTACATTGATGCCTAGCATACCCGAGAATAAATATTAAGCATTTTCTTAGAAAGAATAAAAAATTAGGTGTGTTGTTATTAGCACTCCTGAAAAGTCAATCTACACACTCTTTATTTTTCTATCCTTTTAATATAACTTTATTATGTAAATTGCAATGATATCCTTTTTGAAGGGAGTATTGTATGTATAAGACAAAGGGTATTATGGAAAAAAAATTCATAATAAAGTTATTTTAAAAGGAATACAAAAAATAAAGAGGCTGTGTAGATTGACTTTTAGCGGGGGGGGGGTTGAATAAAAATTCCCAAAAGATATTCTTGATGTGTAATTATCTTTTAATCCTTTGCAGTATGCCAGGCAGCATTTGCTCAATTTCATGTTTAGGCATGGCCACTATAATGATGCTTGCGTGTTGTTCTTTCCTCCAAATGCTGTACCCCCGCCTCCTCAGCCATCAGTAGCAGGGATGGCATCCTCATCTTCATCCCCTCAAAGACCAGATCCTCTGGGAACTGATTATGGGACCATTGATGATTTGTGTGATTTATGTGTTGGTTATGGTGCAATGCATGTTTTAGAAGAAGTGATTTCAATAAGAATGTCATCTACAAACCCACAAGATGTAGCAGTGATCCAGCATACAGTTGCTGCCCTTGCCCGTATTTGTGTCTACTGTGAAACTCATAGGCATTTCAATTATTTATACAAGTTTCAGGTAAAGTATTCATTTAATGGTTTTTCATGTCTACTCGAAATCGGATGGTACTCCAAAACACAGTCTGAGCCTATGTTTCTCAAGGAAATTCTAGGAAAAACGTAAGAAATGACATAGCACTAGTTAAAAAGCATAATTCTGAAAAGTTATAGCAGAATACGTTCCAACTTAATTGAGTCATGACACAGGTTTTTTTTATTATTAATTTGAACTTTTTATTTTGGCAAAAGCAAAATAGTAAAAAAATCAAATGACAACTCCAATTATTTCTTCATAGCATCTCTTTTGTTTGAGACAATCTTAATGGTGTTTGAGAAAATCGACCAAGACATAACTATGAATTGTCCTTGGCTAGCATAAACTTTAATCTTGATTCCTCACAAAATTCTAGTATATAAGTTATAACATAGGAATTAATGACAATTAAGTTTAAACTACTCATTTGGTGCTTCGTAGAGTCCCAAGATGCATTCAGTAACTCTTCTATATTTTTCCAAACTCATTAAATGTTTTTCAACATGGGGCAGTTTAAATCTTAAGAGTATCCCTGTAAAAATGCTGTACCATTTTATTGTTTGAAGGTTCATCCAACTGTATTTTTTTATTTGTAGTTGAGTTCAGATATTTACTCCATCTTTCAGGTTATCAAGAAGGACCATGTTGCTGCTGGACTTTGCTGCATCCAATTGTTTATGAACTCTTCTTTGCAAGAGGAGGCTATAAAACATTTGGAAAATTCCAAGGTATGCTTTTAACTTTTGCTGTTGGACCGACTAAATTTTTTTTTGTAGTTGCGAGATGGCTCAAAATGTCCACCTTAATGATTTTCAGCCCAGTAGTTTGGGAATCAGCCCAGTAGTTTGGGAATCAGCCCTGTTGTTTGGATATGTAAATAGGTTTGAGAATATAAAGAAGGAAATTAAGAGTCGGTTTGGTTGCTAATCTTAAACTAGGATACAATTTGAAGCACGTTCCTTTCCATGTTTAGTGCTTTTGCATACAGATTTTGACATGTACTTGCTTTATACGGAACTCTTGATTCGAAGGCAAACCTTTGACCTGAAACTTACCAACCAAAGGATTGTTTATAATTATACCTCTAGTATGTCTAGCTTTTGTCTTTTTTTTTTTTTTTTTTTTCCCTTCTAAAGGGCTAGTGATGCAATTGCAACCATTACATGCAAGTGGTAGACCTAATCACTGATTCACCACAATGTGTCAACCTTGTGTGTGCGCGCATTAGTTATTGTCTCACGTTTGAAAAATAAGACTACAAAAAAGCTTATAAAGGGTATGGGCCCCTCTATCCACCATTGCCAATTTACTTGGGTTGGATGCCTAGATTTCCTACTGGTATCACAGTGGGTTAACTGTGTGAAGCCCAACAACTCTACGTCACCCAGTTTGGGTTGTACACATGTTTGGCTCAAGTCTCTCAGCTCGTGAGGGGGAATGTGAGAATGTGGAGTAAGTTCCACACTGGAAAAATAGGACCTTGCACAAGAGCTTATAGGGTTTTGGGCGTCTCCCTCCATCACCTACTGGTTTTGGGAGAGAGACCTAGATTCCTTCAGTTACCTATCATTTTGTGTTTCAAAATACACTGTTTGTTGTAGTTGTATATATGTCCTTCATTTATGGTTTTCATATATCATCCTCTTGGTTGTAGATGCACTTTGATGAAGCGCTATCAGCACGGTACAAAGGTGGGGATTCTACTAAGCTTGTGACGAAGGGCGTTAGAGGAAAAAGTGCCTCTGAAAAGCTCACTGAAGAAGGACTTGTTAAGTTTTCTGCCCGGGTATCAATTCAGGTAATTGTATTGATGAAGTTTCCGCATTAGTTATTCTGTACTCCGGATGGGACCAAATGAATAGCCGAGTTATATAAATATGTTTTTATGTTTTTGAAATTGAAATCCGAATTTAGTCCAGTGAACAGCTTTGTTGGTTATAATCTCAAATGATTCTTGTGGGTTTGTTGTATGTTAGGTTGAAGTTGTGAGATCCTATAATGATTCAGATGGACCCCATTGGAAACATTCACTTTTCGGAAATCCAAATGACTCCGAAACATTCAGGTTTATATCCTTCTGATCAGATATGGGTGTCTTTAATTTTTTTTTCATAATATTGCCAAAAACTTATTACTTCAGTATCTAAAGCAATTTATTTTGCCATGTATTTTCAAATATTTCTATTTTTGCATGAAAGAGTATTATTTTTTTCCTACCATGAAAGAGTCTATTAGTACCCCAATTTGCAAAAGCTCTGGATTTCCTCCTAGTCTGCCGGCCTCGGTTCTCCCTTACCTGCCATCCCATCCCCCTGAAACCTCCTCTCTTCATTTTCTTTTCCTCTTTCTTTCCTTATAACTCTTCCTTCCTGATCTGTACTATCGAGGCCGGTGACTGTACAGTAAGGAGGTGGGGCAGCAGGAGAGGGAGACAGAGAGGAAAAAAAAAGGAAAAAAAAAAATAATTATTAGAAAAAAGTAATTATTATTAGGGAGAGGTTGGCCGGCTCTCTCTTTGTTTTATTTATTTATTCTTTTTTATTTAGTTTTAAGGATAAAATAGTAACTCTTGGTTGAAAGAGTTGCGTGGGGTACTGTAAGCAATAAGCAATCCAATAGTATTTCCCTTCATGTGCAGGCAACAAGCAATAAGCAATAACTCTTAGTTTTACTATTAATAGTTATAAAGAGATGACATCTTTTGTTTCTACTAGGGGCCGTGTTTTAAACAGTGTTGTTTTCTGAATAGCTAATATTGTTTGCAAATATTAGTTCCTGTTAAAATGTTATTGTTATTTATTTATTTGAGCTAAAGAAGAAAAATGTTGGGCAGATGGTGGTCTGTCCTTGCCATAGTTAGTATTCCTTAATGAATGTATCACAAATTTGATCCCATTACTGTTTATGTGCATGATTGATGAAAGAAAAAGCAGCAGAAAATAGTACCTTTTTTTTTTTTTTGGGGGGGGGGGGGGGTGGGGTTTGGAATCTGCTACCTTTACAATGTCATGTCACTCATGTGTCTTATCAATATACTAATTGTTAATATTTTTGATATGATGGCAAAGGAATTCATTTCTTTTTCCCCTCTTTTTGCAGGAGGAGGTGTAAAATTGCTGAATCTCTTGTTGAAAAGAACTTTGATTTGGCTTTCCAAGTGATTTATGAATTCACCCTTCCAGGTAGCCATTACACGATGACTTCCTTTTTCAATCCTTCATTTCTGTGATGCAGTAATTAGCGTCTGGAATTAAGGAGCTTTGCTATTAACATTACATCCTCTCGTAACTTTCAGCTGTGGATATATATGCTGGTGTAGCTGCATCGCTTGCTGAGAGAAAAAAAGGTAGTCAGCTGACAGAGTTCTTTAGAAACATAAAAGGGACCATCGATGATGATGATTGGGACCAGGTAACTTGATCTCCTAGTATTGTATCTACTGTCAATTATTTGGCGAGAACATTTATGGTTTGATAGTTTCAGGTTAGTTCTTGTTGGCATATAAATCGAAACAAGTATAAAACATATTGGGACTTGCCATATCTTTTTCTAAAATGGAAAGATAACATGCAAATCTCGAAATGATTGCCTTGAAATTGAAAGAGAGGAACATGCGTTGAGGCTTTCCCGATTAATTAGTTTGAGGTAGAAAAGAAATTAGGTGGGATTGTTGGTGATATACTTCTTTTCCTTTCAATTTTCTAATTGACTCCCTTATAAGCCATCTCAATTCAGAGGTAACATGTGCGAGTCATGTGATACTAAACACCACAATGAATGAGACAAATGGTGAGAATTTGATCATCTTCAGTATTATTTCTACAAACAAGAGAGGAACATTTAAGCTAACTGAAATACCACCAATTTTATTTAGTCGGTCAATTAATGATAATACTGATTGCTCCATTAAGTTTCTGAAAGGACAATTGACAGATGGTTGGCTTTTTAAGCCTAAGGTTTTTATTTTTCAAACTTTGTAACTGCAACTTAATCTCAGAGCTGGTTTTCTTTGTATCTCAAGTTCGCAACTACTCACTCTTTGTGGAAGTTGGAAATTTGTTGTATTTATTGTGTTTGTTTCTAAATTGATAATGTGTATCTTTGGATTATTGTAGGTCTTGGGAGCTGCAATTAATGTATATGCTAACAAACACAAAGAACGCCCTGACCGTCTTATAGACATGTTGACCAGTAGTCACAGGTAATCATTTCTATCACTAGTCTTAAACATTTCTGGTCATAATTCATAAATAATACAAGTTCTGTCTAATTTTTAATAGCTTCTGAGGTCATAGGATTATTACTTTTGTATTTCATTTATTATTCAGATATGTTTTACTTTGATCTCTTCTGTATGGAATCTCATATTGTTTGAGGCATGACCTGTCCTTCACCCATTTATGCTTAAAACCTGGTTTAGTTACCCATTATTCTCTGAAAGTTGTATGTTGGAAAGTGGACATGGACTTACTACACTCACCAACACAGTGAGATGCACTGCTTTTTCTGTGTTACTAGACAAAAAATGTAATTCTTAGGCTGGGATCTCCTAGGTCTTCCTGTTCCTTCATCTGGTTTATGTTCTTCATGTAGCATTCAGACCGAATACTCTTTGAAATTACTTCATACTTCCATATATTATTGGTAATGTAGGACACATCTCTATTTTTTTTCCTTGGAAATGAGGAAGAGTCAACCCCGTTTTATCTTTATTCACATTCAATTCTTCATATCAATGATGTCTCAAAGGAACAAGGTCCTTATGATTATTGATCGAGTTTATGGTTAATGGATTCAAAGTTTCAGGCCCAACATTTATTACAATGTTGCTTGGTAGATGATCACATATGCCTACACCTTCTTTGTTGGGTTCTATTCTTCTGCATACTTAAATACGTGGTCTGCTTTTATCGCACTCAAATAATTAGTGAGTTGTACAACAGTGGGGAGATGAGCACAATACTGTTCTTTGTGGTGTCAGTTTTGCAAACAATTCATGATGGTTTTCTTATGTTAGCTGTTTTAGTTTCAGACTGTTGGAATATTTACTTCACTTGATTGAACTTGGGACTAAGTTTTGGTCCATTTTTCTGTCTTTATTATTGATACATCAGCACCTTCTTTACATATATGCAGGAAGGTTCTGGCTTGTGTGGTTTGTGGACGTCTGAAAAGTGCATTCCAAATTGCTTCTCGTAGTGGAAGTGTAGCTGATGTCCAATATGTAGCTCATCAGGTTGCCTTCCTTTCCTCGGCAACCTCTCATTTGATTTTACAATTTCCAAACTTGTTGAAAGAGATTATTCACACTGATCTTATAACTTCATTTGGTCTTAACTTTGTGTTTGTGATTCTAGTAATGTCCGTTCATTGCTCATATGCTGTATTCATATCATTGTACTATCCTTTTTGCAGGCATTGCATGCGAATGCACTTCCTGTGCTTGATATGTGTAAACAATGGTTGGCTCAGTATATGTGATTTGTGGCTTGAGGAAATCAGAGCTGATGCAATTCAGTGTTGGTCTGCTCACATTTATTGCAACACTGCTGTACCCAGAAAGTTTGAAAGCCATGGAGCCTGATCACGCTAATGGATTCAGTTGTTAGGGTAATGACACGTGCTGATAACTTTGAACACCAGGCTTTCAACTTCATTTGGTGCTAGCTCCTGCCCCCATTTTTGTTTTGTATTGTCAACACTTGCCCGCTGCCATGCTAAAGCTGCTCTTGAAGCATTGAGTTAGCTCCGTTTCATTAAGAAAGTTTTTTGGCCCGAGTTCGGAAAAATCAAAGAGAAGAAACATTACATCACAAGGTTGACTGGAAATTGAAAATGATTCATGCGGTCATGCCAGTACACCAGAAGCTTGCATGCTGTACGTCAGTCTGAGAATAGTATGGTATAAAATGGAATATACCTTATAATTAGATAGATGAATGGAATTAGATCAAGTCCGCTGCTGTAGATAGATGGGAATACAATTAGCATAACTTGTATATATTTGTGAGTGTTTGTATTAGATTCTGCTCTGTAAAGTTTTGTTGCTTTTTAATGTCAACCGTATTTTTTGTTAGTACAATGATCACGATACCAAAACCAGGGCTAAATGTAGCCCTCCTTGAAGCTTTGTAGTCCTTTGAAAGTTGATATAGCCCTGTAAGCTCTTCTTGTTGGACAGCATTTTTTGCCCATAAGGGCCATATGTGGCCCAATAACCATTAGAGATGGCCTAAGCTCTGCTGATCCTTGAGCTATTTTGAGCCACAAGTGACATATGGGTCTTTATGTAATGTGGGCTGGTGATCAAGGCCCAACTAGGATCAATTTGGATCCTCGAACCATAAAACAACAATTATGCATTGACTGATGAAGTATTGAGATACCGATTAAGGTTGTTATGCAAATTTATTTTCCGAATTTATGACAAAAAAATTAAGTAAATTTGCCTGAAAAAAAAAATTGTCCATGTTTTAGCTGGTAGAACTTGGACAAAATGGACTGTTGTTAATTTAATTATATTTTGGGGTATGGAATAACCACAAAAGAATACCTTCTACCATAATATTTAAAAATCCTTTGAATTTTGTAACAAAAAAAAAATCCTTTGAATTTTTGTATTCTTAAATTTGTTATTTTATTGATGTAATTGTGAAGAAATCTGAAATACAGTACGTCATTCGAGAATACGGGTAAAACACTAGGAGATGGCAACGAAGAAATACTATGGAATATCCAAATAAAATAGGGGAGATTCTCTAGTGAGGACCACTTAAATGAGTACCACTTGAGTACCACTTGATTAATGGTTGTGATATCTATTTTTCGATTACATCTCGACAAATCAAACCGTTCAATATTAAGATATTCATGAGTAAATCACTTCTACAAATTTTCAACAAAATTTGAAATCGTTAAGGTACCGAACTACACCAAATAAATGGACGAACCAAATCTGTCAATTTTGAACCATTCATATTCATAAATGGTAAATCACAATTATAGATGACTTAACGATTTCCGATTTCATTGAAAATTTGTAGAAGTGATCTACTCATAAATATCTAAATATTGAACGGTTGATTTGTTGAGATGTGATCAGAAAGTAGGTCTAATCGAGTGGTACTCATTATAATGGTCCTCACTAGAGAAGCTCCCAATAAAATAGATAAAAACACTAGAGGAAATAGGTGGTGTCAATTAAAAAAATGGAAAACCAAAATAAATTGCGCTACACTTTTTTTTTTAGAGGTAAATTGCCCAACACTTTGTCCTGAAAAAAAAATTGCACTACACTTAACCTCCCAACTTGTGGGAAGTATTTCCAAAAAAAAACAAAACTGTCCATCATCTGAAATTGCAAAAACGCTGCGTTTGGACCTGATAGAACCAGGAGACCAAAAGACGGACCTCAAATTAACCTAGAAATGTAACCTTAACCACGATCTGTGGTAAAACATTTAGGCGGGAAAATCACCATTCGCTCCCAAAATTTAGGCGTTACGCCCCTACTGAATTTCACAGCTTTCGCTTCGTTTCCCATCTCTCTCTCTTAGCATCTTGTTGTCCGTGAGATATGGCTGGGGTCCGTAGGTCCAGCCGCGTGGTACCGACGGCGACCGAGGTCGTCGGAAAAGAAAAGCGGTCGGCAAAGGAAGATGTAGATATGGAGGTTTTGGACGAAGAAGAAAAAGATCCCTTAAAAGCTGAGATTGCGAAGCTTCGTAAGCGATGGGAACTGGCCTCCGTCATCAACTTCTTGACGGTAACGATCCTATTTTTGGGGTATCAGAGAGAGATTGTTTTTGTGTTTTTGATTTAAATTTTCCATTTTTTCTTGTGTAGGTATTTGAGCCAGTGATTGGGAAGCTCACTAAAGTATCAGCGGAAGAGATCGAGATGGGATTAATAACCCCTAACGATTCACTTGCTCAGCTTCACATTACGCTTTTGAAGGTTTTTTATCATCATTATTTGTGTATCGATTAGCTTGCTTTTCCATTTGCTATGAAATTGTGTACAAAATACAACATTTATTCTGTTGCGCTAAGAATGTGTGACCAAAGATTTCTCTGGATTGCTGGTGAATGTGAAAGTTAATGCTTTTTTGCAAAGTAATTTACAGTTTGCTACTGGTCATTAGCACGAATGAACCTCTGGTTTGGTGTTTGGTCTTTTCATTGATAATCATCTGATAATTTTCTTTATACGGAATACTGATGTAATGAAGAAAAAAAATTCTATATATGGAATACTGATATAATGAAGAAATGAAGGAGAAATGATGCCTATTGGTTTCTCTTGCTTGTTAAGAGAGATTTGTGGATTCAGTATAATTGTGCCTTTGATGGATTGCACGTTTGATACTTATGGTAGTTATATGATTTAACTCATAACATGATTATAATACCACATGTGTTCTGGCCGGTAATGTTGTTTACCCAAGCTTACATGAAGCAAGAGTTTAGTAGTTGGGCTTTGCCATATTGCTTGTTTCAACAAGTTATTATCGGTTTTGTTTGCCCAAGTTAGGTTATCTTATATGATTCTTTCTGTATTTGGAATATTGTGGTTGACCGAATAGTTGGTTTTGGTCAAGAGTGAAGACACAGTTGGAGTCTAGCCTTTAGTACTAAATTAGGAATGGAATGTAGTGGTTTCAAAGGTCACAAAAGGGACAATTTGATTGTTTTCAACTGGGTCTGATATCCCTATGCGTACAGAATGTTCCTCTATGTTTATCTTCATCTCCTAACTTCTCTGACGTGTGGTTTTTCCAGGGAATACCACCAGTAAGTAAAACATTGGATGTTTCTGATGCATGGGTGACTGTTCTTTGCAAGAAACTTGCTACGTGGTGGCCATGGGTGAGTCCTTATTGATATTCCTTTTACCTCCTTTTTGTATGGAAAATGCAAGACTTGCCAAATTTGCTTAGTTTGTCCATACACATTTGCAGTTTGAAATAAATGAGGTTTCTTGTGGACCCCTATGCCTTATTTAGATAATAAATACTTCCACTTCCACATCGATATTTTTTCTTTTGATATATAGCGATATTAGGGGAGGGAGGATTCGAACTGAGCATCTTGGGCGTAGAGATAAATGTTCCCAAACATTGCCATGTTATTTGGTGAAGAAAATTTGGTAAACAAAATCTGTGAGTGTAGCAGTGCCCTTTTTTATATAGTGCGTGTATAACTAATTCTCATTACTGCAGGTTGCTGAGGGGGAGATTCCACTCACGGTAGCTAAGGGGTATTGACAACAAGCTAGATTGACTGTATATAATTTGATTCAAAAAGTGATATCAACTAAAGGCCATTTTTTTTTCCATTTGTGCTGTATCTGCAGAGAGGAGACATCTCGTTATAAAGGACTTGATCCAATAGAACGTTTACTAATGTTAAAAGCACTCTGTGAACTCCGAGCCGATGTATTTACTCCTTTGTCATGCAGTTTTTGTTTCTCAATGTCAAGTGGTTTTCATGCTTTTTAATATTGGATATCCTAGCTATATGTTACCAATTTTCATTGTGCCTGAACATGTCAATATATGTTTCAAGTATATGCAGGAGTCTGTTTTGTTTTTCCCTCTTGTTTCTGGTTGTGTGAAATAATTAACTTATTCTTTTTGTTCCCAGCAAGATGATGCCTTGGCTTATATTAATGATGCTCTGAAACAAGGAACTGAAATTTCTTTGTTCCGCAAAGATAAGATAGGAGGAGACGGAAAGGGAACTTCTTATTGGTATTCTTTTGTATGTTATGATGAATTTCATGTGTTTGATAGCAAAATTGGTTTTAATACCACTTACTATATTTATGTCAGGTATGATGGAAATACAATAATAGGTCATAGATTATACAAGGAAGTAACTGTGGTTGAGTCGAAGACAAAAGTTAGGGGAAAAGGGTGCTCGAACCAACCAAATATCAGTTTGCAGTGGGAAACACTAGCAACCAATCTCGAGGAATTTCAGAAAGTTATGGTAAGTCAAAATTTGTGTTTAGTCCGAGACTGAAATCCATCATAACTATTTCTTACTGTAATGACAGGATGAACTCTCATCAAGCAAAGTTGCAGGAGAACTTGATGCTGCTAAGACTATTGAAACTGATGCTATTCCTGCTCTTGAAAAACTTCAGAAGGCAAAGTTTTGCTATCCTTTTGTGGCTATTACTTTTAAGACTGGGCGCTTAATCATTACTGATTTAGTAGCAATTTACCAGTGAACTTTATTTAGTCTTATTCTTGCATATTTTGGTGTTCATACACAAAATGGTGTATTCTACAGAAGAAAGAAAGGGAACTGAAAAAGAAACAAATGCAAGAGAGGCAACAGAATGTTCTTACGAATATTTATGGTGCTGGAATTACACGATCCTGTCGCAACCGTAGGCCTGTCAACTACACATTTGGTATGGTGCAAATTTTGTTTGGTTCACTTCTCAGTATGTGTCCCGAGTCATGGTTGAATTTTAATAATCTCCTTGTAAACCTGAAGTCATTGTGTCAGTATGATCAAATGAAACACTGCCCATGTATGAGAAGTTTAAGGTCTATAACTCTATATAATGAATTCTTTATACATGGGAAGTTGCAATTTATGTGGAAAATAGTACTTGGATCACTTGACTACTCTAACTGACATTCTTTTCAATGTGATGCCTGGGAAATTAGAGATGTTTCAGTACAAACTTTGAAAGTTTTGTACCTTTTTTTTAATAACCAATGATGATTAATTTATTGTGGATGCATACTGGTATCACATTATTTACTTCCTTATTTTCTTGTTTTGTATCCTTACATTCTAAAAAAGATGTTCTTTTGGATAATGTGCAGATGATTACGACCGGGTCATTCATGAGGCTATAAAAGTAACAAAGTAAGATATCTGACTGTCAACCTTTACATACAAATAAATGATCTTCTTTGTTGCTTTATGGCTTCTGTAGAATGTGTTATAATCCTTTTAATTGGTGCACCATAATCACAAACACAAATTAGAGAAGCACGACTATCTTTGACTTGTGGGTTGGTAGGGAAACTGTATTGTTGCCCTATTGAAAGGGAAACTGCATATACCTGCATCAATTGCAAAATTTCTCTAGTAAAAATTATATTCAGATTTTTTTTTACCCTCTCTGCATTTTGTACTCTTTCAGTAAAACACTGCTAGACGTCCACTTTTGGATGTATGCAGCATTTTACCTTTTCATAATTTCTTTCTTGTCTGCTCATAACTCCAAAACTTGTTTTTGAATCTTGATAGGATTCTATCCGTGACATGGTCTGTTCTTTTTCTCTATTTAAATTTTCTTACCGATAAATTTTACTTTGTATTCAGTAAGAGGAAAACTACCGAAGAGAAAATGCAAGAAAGGAAGAGTAGAAGAAATGACACTGCCAACAATGATGCCCCAGAGAGAGACGCAAACTCAGAAGATTCAGATAAAAAAATTGATTCCACCAACAGTGACAATAACCATTCTGGTAAGAAGGATGATGAGGATTCTGGTAACCATTCTAGTGACACTGAAAGCAACATGCTTGAAGATGTTGGTGATGATGATGATGATAACAATTGGGATGATGGCACAAAGGATGAAGATAATGGTGATCTCAGTGACAAAGGCAATTATAAACCAGAGAAGAACAATGCTCAGACTGATAATATTGCCCAAAAATGGCCGGCTTTTGGTGTGCGCTGGAGTACAAGACTAGCTGGAGGCGCTAGCAATCAAGTCTTGGAAAACAGAAACTTGGGTGCCAAGAATAGGTCAAGACAAAGACCTGTCTGCAACTCTGCCCTTGACTCGGTTGTGATACAAGACTCTGAGGATGAAAACTCAGAGGGACATGTAAACAGTGTGACATCAGGTCCTGAAAACCCATCCCCAGTTACTGATCCAGAAGAAGTCGGTGAAAGCTAGAAGTATCCTGAAGCAGAACCTGCTATGCAAGTCAGTACGCAGCGGAAGATGCTCAGCTCTTGTTTTGTCCTAGGGAAAACACATTTTTGTAAATCCAATATGAGCTCTTGTTTTGTCCACCATGGTATCATGCCTCAGTTCCAGATATTGATGTTTATTAATGCAATATGCAGTCTGTTTTTCGCGAAATCCGCAATGCAATATACAACTTGCTTGGTGGGAGGTTTTGCCCTAAAAGTTCCTCATTTCCCCAGTTGCATAGTTGCAGAAAAAACCAAAATTACTTGAAAGAACCACAGAAATAAGCAATTAACCATTTGCATTAGTCATATAATCATAGTCTCAAAGTACAACTCATAAAAAGTAGGCAGTAAAATTCATCACAGACCCATTTGTAGCAATTAGCCGGTGATCATTGTCCCAGCTCCTTCATCAGTCAAAACCTCAAGCAACAAAGAATGGGGCTTCCGGCCATCGATAATACTAGCGGTCCTCACTCCCTGAGCCAGAGACCGGACGCAGCAACTCACCTTCGGAATCATTCCACCGCCGATTTTCCCATCCTCCATCATCTTCTTCACTCCCTTGATGTCAATCTCCTTGACCAAGCTACTCGGGTCGTCCCGGTCCTCCAGAATTCCGGCCACGTCAGTCAGCAGAATCAGCTTCTCGGCCCCCAGCGCCGCCGAAATCTCGCCTGCCACGGTGTCCGCATTGATGTTGTACTGCTGCCCGGACACGTCCGACGCCACAGACGCAATCACCGGAATGTGGCCGTCGTCGACGATCGACCGGAGGATGGCGGGATCCACACGCGCCACGTCCCCAACGAACCCCAATTTGGCGGCATTCGGGGCGGGGCGGGCCGTTACGAGCTCGCCGTCCGACCCGCAAAGCCCGATTGCCTTGACCCCTTCCCGGTTGATCAAGGAGACGAGGTGCTTGTTGACCTTGCCGGCCAAGACCATCGAGACGATCTCCATCGTCGGGGAGTCGGTGACGCGGAGGCCGTCGTGGAAATTGACCTCGATGTTGAGGCGTTTGAGCCAGAGGTTGATCTCGGGCCCGCCGCCGTGGACCAAAATGGGCCGGAGGCCCACGCAGGCGAGGAGAACGAGGTCTCTGACGACTGTGGCCTGGAGGGTCTCGTCTTTCATGGCGGCGCCTCCATACTTGACTACAATAGTCTTGCCCCGGAATTTCTGAATGAAGGGCAGAGATTCCGAGAGAATGTCGACCCGGAGCTGACCCGGTGTGGGCTGTGACGGGTTTGATGTTTGTTGGTTTTTGATTGAGAGTGAGTACGAGTGTGGTGGTTTGGGACGAAAGGCAAAGAGGCTGTTGGGGAGCTTTCGGGTATTTGGGGAAGGAAATGAGAGAGATGGAGAAGGGTTTACTAGGGTTTTAGAAGCCAACATTTTCAGTGAGTCGAGTCCCCAAAGGGTTTTTGGCTCTGATCTCTCAGATTCAGAAATTAATTGGGGATTGAGAGGGAAACAGGGACTCGGGTCGGGTTTAAGCTTGAGAATCTATGGATGATGGCGATGAGGGTTGGTCTTTCCCAGGGTTTATAAACCAATCAATCAATAAATAAATAATAGGGTTTTGTAACCAAAAAGGAAATAATGATGTGGCATTCCACCATTGGGCTGCGTGATGACGTGGCAGTCTAAGCAACGTTTGTTCTAGCATCATATAAAGCATCACTCCAATTCATTGGCCTAGAAAATATTATATTGGTGTTAAAAACTAAACCTACGTCTGGGATGTTTGGGGCTGGAAAGTCACTTTTTAATTGTGATTGGGACTTGGGAGATAGAGTTATAGTGTTATACAGCATCTTTTGAGTGTGATACCTTCTACTGCTTGATTTGGGATGCCATATCATGGAGTAGGTATATTACGGTCTAAAGAAAACTAAGCAACTTGCAAGCTCAGGCTAGAAAGACAAGGTGCTGATAGAAGATACTAATGCTTGTTTTGGGTGCATTTATTCGATGCCAATGGCTACTCACGATATTGGCAGACGTATCATGGAATATGGTACAGTATGACTCAAAGTTTACAAAATGAATGTGGTCAACTTAAAAGTTTCTTGGCTAAGAATGAACCAAAATTAGACACCTGAAGTTGGTCACATAATGTGTCCCGCACATAAAGAGGAGCATCAATGAGAGCTATGCCCACTACTTGCCATGTATGAAAGAAAGAAATCCTTATACGGAAAGAACATATCAATTAAGACCATTTGTGCGTATTGCTTGTTCCAAATATGAGTCGAACAGATCATGCAAGCGAATAACAATAAATGTGTCGATGACCATTTATAAAAGACAAAGTCTCCCAGAAAATCCCAAGATTATAAGCTAAACCCATCTGTTTATCTGCCCCCAGAAACTGCTAGTTGTTTGCTAAGCTGATTGACGATATCAAGGTGCTAGCCGGAGCGGATCACGTGGGAATAAGGAGGTTTTGCGGATGTTATTCAAACCACAGAAAAGCATCACTACACGCTCCAGCCCTACTCCAAATCCACCGTGGGGAGGTGCACCATATCTGTAAGAGCCATAGAAAGTTTAATTATTAGTCTGGGATGAAGAGAGCATATATGTCGCACTATACAATATTGGCAGCATAGTTTAAGGGGTTCAAAATTCATATATATGAAGCATAACAAGATGTATGGCACATAAATGTATTCCAACCTCAACGCTTTTAAGTGCATACACTAAAGTTCCCTTAGGAATCATGGTAAAGCATCTAACATAAACTAGCAATTATGCTGATTCACCCACTTTAAAGTTTATGCAACATTGTTGACAAATTGAGAATTGTAGATGATGAAAATTCATTGCAAATAAACCTGAGAGGTTATCACCTCCATCATCGTGGACAAATACATTTTTTTAAAAATATGGTATAAAACGAGCATATTTTGCAAATACATGAACCTGAAATGACTGGTTTAACAAAGATGCCTTACCTCTTAAAGTTATCACATTCCAGTTACAGTTTAAGTGATTTGATCTTTCAGTTAGACATAGCTATGGTAAGAACATTTCATATATGTTGCCTAGAACATTTGAAAATAACAACAACAAATAACATGGGCAACAACAGAATAAGAGTACCTGAAGGAATCAATATATGTTGTTATTGTCTTCACTTCAATTCCACATGCTTCTGCACGTTCGGCCAAGAATTCTGGTACATGGACACGTTGTGCACCTGATATAATTTCCTCACCTGAGGGATAAAAAAAAAAGGTATTTAGAACTGAATTATGTGAAACCAATTCAGTATATCTGGGGTATATAAGACGCATCAGAAAAGCTTATTTTCAACCAGAAGATATAGTAAGTTCAGCCTAGAGTATCAAATTAACTGGGCAGAAATTCAGGATGCAGTCATTGATGATTTACCTCGAATGAAGACATCAAATGAATTACTGTATGCAGGATCATCATAGCAAGGCATGGTATAGAAAGGCCTCACAGCCAAAGGATAGCGGTGAAGTATGTAGAACTCAGTGCCATACCTATAAGCAAGTAAAACCAAGTTCAATCATTAATGATAACAAGGCTTTAATTATAATAGATTAAACAATATAATAAATATAAGCAGAAAAAACAGTTAGATTTACTTCTCCAAAACTATTTGGCCCAACTTCCTCTCTGCTTCAGTATTTAGGTCCCCCATAGGATCTACTTCGACACCAGCATCCTGCACAAGAAGGTCAAACTTAAAATAATAATAATAATAATAACAAAAGAAAAAGAAATTCTGCAACTGAAAACAGGTCGTGCATGTTTTAGCATAGGCAATAAAGTGCCAGGGCAAATCCCCCTCTCCCTCAACCCCATCATTGACCTTCAGACATGCAACAAGGCAACTGCACATCCACTTCCATGGATTTTATATGTTGCTCAATGTTCAACATACCCTTTTTTTAACCAAAATACATAGACATTATGTGGTTTTAACAAATAAGAAACCATATCAACAGCAGAGAACCATTAAGTTTAGGAACATTCAAATGCTCATTAACGAAAAAACCTAGTGAAACTAAAAACAGAATTAACAAAATCAAATCCTCTGGAAAACTGGCTACATCAATTTCCTGTTGATTGATGCTGCATCACATGATGAACAGTCTGGAAATTCAAGGGGAATCAGTGCCTTGGAAACTATGGTGTTTCAAAGATACCTAGCCTCTCACTAAGTAGCAATGCCTTCATGGGGCGTACTACTCTATCGAAAACCATCCAAATAACAATCACAGTATAACCACCCCTCAAGATATATATCAAGTTAGTATCCTATACCCTCTTCAACTTCAAAGGACTAATGCCACCTCTAAAATCATGTCACTCACAAGGCAGATGATATTTGGCATCCAAATAACAATCACAATATAACCACCCCCCAAGAACCATCTATTAAGTTTTTCTATGTAATTCAGTCATAAAATGAGAAGAAATATATATATATATATATATATATATATATATAGTATTCCTAACCTTTAGCATTTGAACACCTTCTTTAAAAGTGAGACGTAAAGTCTCCGGCAAGTACTGCAAATTCAGAAATGGTAAAGAATCAGAATCCAAAAACTGAACAAATGACTGAACGTCTTTTAAGTAACCTTTTTTTTTAAAGAATATCACCCCAAATGTTATGTCATCTAAAATAACTAAGAATCATGACCTTCAAGGGCTCAAACGGATACTGCCTCCGTACAGCTTCAAGCTCCTTCTCACAATTTTTATTCAAATTGTCAAACATGGTGACAAATAGCCGGTCAACAACATCCATCACCTTCACAAAAAGCATCAGTTGATCAGTAAATCACCACAATCACTATATTCGAGTGCTAAGCATAAAAAATCTCAAACATTACCTCAGAATAGTGCCTCTTGATCTCCATTTCAAGATCGAGACCAGTAAATTCGCACAGATGCCTATGTGTATAGGAGTCCTCGGCTCTGAAAACAGGACCAATCTCAAAAATACGACCAAAGTCACCGCAGATAGACATCTGCTTGTGGAGCTGTGGTGACTGGGCAAGGCAGGCAGGTTGCCCCTTGTAGTCCAGTTTGAACACCGAAGCCCCTCCTTCACTTGAGCCCGCGATCAATTTCGGCGAGTGAATTTCAAAAAACCCTTCGGACAGCAAGAACTGCCTGAAGATCTGCATTATCACCCAACCAATTACATACAGAATTCAAATTCAACAACTTTAATAGAAATAAAGACAATACATATAAACCATATTTGCATAAGGTACAAAACTTACAGTTCCAACTTGACTCTGGATTCGGAATATCCCTTGGTTAGCCGGGGTTCGCAAGTCAAGTACTCGGAAGTTCAAGCGAGTATCCTGATTAACGCGGACCAGTTGTTCTCCAGCCTAAACCAACCAATCGATCCAATAAATATATAGGAAAACACATCCAAACACATCCAGACACATGAAGTTTCAATAATACAATTCATAAGATGCTCTCAATTCTTATCTTACTATCTCAGTGGTCAATGTACCTGCAAAGCTTTATCAATTTCAGCTTCACTTCGAGCAGCATCCTCAATGTTAATAGGCAAGACAGCGGCCTTACTTACACAGTATAACTTTCTGACTTGAACCTCCACCTTCAACAATTAAAATGCTAAATATAATTATTCACTAGCTCACCAGTCACCAGTTGATTCAGAAATCTAATCAAACATCAAAGAATGAGATAAATTACCTGTTGGGTAGCACCTTTGATTGCAACACCAGGAACAGAGACAATCCCTTCAATGTCAATAATCGACTCGCGGCTCAATGCGGCCACATACTTCACCATCTGCCGGCTCACAATCTCCGGCTGAACCGTAGCCACGCACTGAACCGTGAATCCCTTCTCTCTCACCACAATAAACGCCATGTTCTTCCCCACGGCTCGGATCGTCTGCGCCCGGCCGCGTATCAGAACCTTCTGGTCCTTCAACGCCTCGGTCAGAGCTCCGACCTCCGTCCAATCCTTGACGTCGGCGACCGTCATGGATTGAAGCTCACGGAGCGGCACATCGCCGTAATTCGAAGCGAGTGGGTCCTCTGGCTCTGCAGACTGAGCGCGAGCCGCGGCCGCCGCTGCTTCTTGCTCCTGGCGGCGACGTAGCTTCTCGAGTTTGGCCGCTTCTTTCTTCGCCGCCTTTTTGCTCACAGAGGCTGACTCCTCGTTCTCTGGCTCGTGGCTGGGCTCGGAAGCGGGCTGAGATTCTGACATTTTGGGAATCTAGGGTTTAGAATCAGCGTAAGGAATGCGAAATGCGGAGATGGCGTTGTGTGTGTTTGAGGTTTTAGACTTTTAGTGTGATGGACTACACACCAGAGGAAGAAGAAGAATATATGGCGGCTCGGGTGTGTAGCGAATTTTGCTTGTCGGGCGGGTTCGGGTAGGAGGGCCCATCTGTCCAAATTGAAAATTGAGTTTTTATCATCAGCAAGGTTTAAACTTAAACATAGTTAATTATGATGCCATATTAGTTTGACATATCTGAACTTTCAAAAGTGATCAATAAGGTACCTGAACTTCTAAAAACACATCATCGGGATACATCCGTCAATTTTTCGTCATAACTCATGTGAGATATTTTTCAAGGGTTTTATGAGATTTTCTCACTTATTTTTTGTTTTGCTTATATCCTCTTTTTTTCTCTCTTTTTCTCTTCGACTCCCACCGAGGTGAGAGACTGAATCTAATGCCACCGAAATATTTTCTCATGTATGGATGATGCACATAAAGGGTGTTTGAAATATAATGTACGGATGATCAAGATTTTGAATTAGCCAGTACTTAAATTCATATTAATTAAAGTAATCAAAGTAATATCCTCCAAAAAAATAACACATACCCACCAAAACAAACAAACAAAGTCTACTTAATTATTGATTATAGGAAGAGGATAAAGATGAAGTTTTGAAGGGAAAATCTGGAAGGAGAATAATTAATTACATTGTTAATTTTGGAGGGAAAAGATAAGGTGAGAAGAGGGAAGAGACATGTGCTTCAATATATTTTATTTAATTGAGATATGATGAAAAATGGACCGAGGTATCCCGATGATATGTTTTTAAAAGTAAAGCTACCTCCAAACATGTCAAACCATGTCAACCCCCTTTTGGCTTCAACTTTATCCGTGATAAAACTTCACTAATGTTAAAAAATAATTTTTAAAGCGTTTCAAACTGACTTTGTGTGACAACCCGAATTTTAAATTTCTTATTTTTAAGTCGAAACAATATTTTTATTATTTTTACTAGCTTTTGAAAAGGGGGCAACCCCCTTTTGGCTTCAACTTTATCCGTGATAAAACTTTACTAATGTTAAAAAATAATTTTTAAAGCGTTTCAAACTGACTTTGTGTGACAACCCGAATTTTAAATTTCTTATTTTTAAGTCGAAAAAATATTTTTATTATTTTTACTAGCTTTTGAAAAGGGGGTGGCAAGGTTTGGCATGCCAGGGCACCTCCAAACGTGCCAAACCATGTCAACCCCCGTTTCTCTTCAACTTTGTCCGTGACAAAACTTCACCAATGTTAAAAAATAATTTTTAAAGCTTTTTCAACTAACTTTGCTCGAAAAAGTCGAATCGTTTGTGAATTATGATTTTTCAAATGCAAAAAAAATAGACTCGTTTATTTTTTACAATTTTTCTAAGTCGAAAAACTAGAAAATTCATAAAAAATAAACAATTCAAGATTTTTGAGTTCTGTCAATTAGAACACCTTTTAAAAAACAAGTTTTATCAGTGGTGAATTTTTTAGAATTTTTTTTTGGCCGAAATCACGGTTTTCACCGTAAAACCGTGAGTATATAACACACGATTTTTGGCCAAAATCTTTACACACTCAAATCATGATTTTTAAGGACTTGTCGAGTTGACAGAACGCAAAAATATCGATTCATTTATTTTTTACAATTTTTCAAAGTCGAAAAACTAGAAAATTCATAAAAAATAAGCGATTCAAGAGTTTTGAGTTATGTCAATTGGAACACTTTTTAAAAAACATGTTTTACCAATAACAATTTTTTTAGAAATTTTTATTTTTTTTGCCGAAATCATAGTTTTTCACCCAAAAACAGTGATGATACACACGATTTTTGGCCAAAATTGTATGTTCTTATTTTCCCACCAAAATCTTCCCACACTCAAATCATGATTTTTAAGGATTTCTCGAGTTGACAGAACGCAAAAATATTGACTTGTTTATTTTTTACAATTTTCTAAAGTAAAAAAACTAGAAAATTCAAAAAAAAAAAATAAACGATTCGAGATTTTTGAGTTCTGTCAATTGGAACACTTTTTAAAAACCATATTTACCAATGGTGAATTTTTGAGAAATTTTTTTTTTTTTTGCCGAAACCATGGTTTGGCTAAAGTCACATGTTCTTATTTTCGCACCAAAATCTTTCCACATTCAAATCATGAATTTTAAGAACTTCTCAAGTTGACAGAACGCAAAAATATTTATTCATTTATTTTGTACAATTTGTCAAAGTCGAAAAAATAGAAAATTTATAAAAAAAAATAAACAATTCGAGATTTTTGAGTTCTGTCAATTGGAACATTTTTTTAAAAACATGTTTTACCAATATTGAATTTTTGAGATTGGTAAAGTTGAAGGGAAAACATCCGGAGGTGCCCCTGATACTTCCAACGATATCCATACTACGAGGCTAACTAACGATGCTTATACCCATGCTAAGGATGACCACGATACCTATACGATTTTGCAAAGTCGGAAAACTTGATAATTTATAAAAAATAAACAATTCGAGATTTTTGAGTTCTGTTAATTGGAACACGTTTTAAAAACTATGTTTTACTAATGGTGAATTTTTGAGAATTTTTTATTTTTTTTGCCGAAATCATGGTTTTTCACCCCAAAACCGTGGGTTATATATATAAACACAAGATTTTTGGCTAAAATCGCATTTTCTTATTTTCACACCAAAATCTTATCACACTCAAATCATGATTTTTAAGGACTTCTCGAGTTGATAGAATGCAAAAATATCGATTCGTTTATTTTTTACAATTTTCCAAAGTCGAAAACCTAGAAAATTCATAAAAAATAAACAATTCTATATTTTTTAGTTTTGTCAATTAGAACACATTTTAAAAAACATGTTTTACCAATGGTGAATTTTTTAGAAATTTTTAATTTTTTTGCCGAAACCTTGGTATTTCAACCAAAAATCGTGGATTATATAACACACGATTTTTTGCCAAAATTGTATGTTTTTATTTTCGCACCAAAATCTTCCCACACTCAAATCATGATTTTTAAGGACTTCTTGAGTTGACATAACGCAAAAATATCGACTCGTTTATTTTTTATAATTTTCTAAAATTGAAAAACGAGAAAATTCATATAAAATAAACGATTCGAGATTTTTGAGTTCTGTCAATTGTAACACCTTTTAAAAACCTTGTTTACCAATGGAAAAGTTTTGGCACGGGCAAAGTTAAAGGGAAAAGGGGGTTGGCAAGATTTTGGCATTGTAGGGCATGTCATGGCACCTCCAAACGATCCAAACCATGCAAACCCCATTTTTCCTTCAAATTTGTCCATGATAAAACTTTACTAATGTTAAAAATTAAGTTTTAAAGCTTTTTCAATTGACTTTACTCAAACAGCTCGAGTCGTTTGTGAGTTTTGATTTTTCAAAGTCGAAAAACTTAAAAAAATCATAACTCACAAACGAATTGGGTTTTTCAAGTAAAGTCAGTTGACACATCTTTTAAAAATCATGTTTTACAAATGGTGCAGTTTTGACTGTGATCTATGTAGCATGGAAACGTGAAACACTGCCGGTTCCCCGTTTCTCCCCGTACCGGAAACGGAAACGCAGCGGAAACGGTCGGAAACGCGTTTCCGGTTGTTGACTTTTTGGGCGGAAACGGTCGGCCGCCGAAACGTGAGTTTCCAAGATTGGAAACGTGAGTTTCCGGAAGGGAAACACGGCACGATTTGCAAATGAAAAGAAGAGAGAAATCAGAGGAAGAGGAGAGAGAGAGAGATAGAGAGAGCGTGAGCTGGGCACGACAATTTGGAGCAGTGTGCTTGTGATTGGGTGTGATAACAAAGCTAGAGAGAGAGCAGAAGAGAAGAGAGAATTGGCTATGGGCTGTGGCAGAGATTCAGAGAAGAGAAAGGAGAAGTAGAGAGAGCACAGGCTGGTCAGAAAAAAAAAAAAAAGAGAAAGAAAGAGAGAGAAAGGAGGAAGAAGATCGAAGAGAGAAGGAGGAGGAATAGAAAAAGTCAAAAAGGCACGGGTTGGATATGAACAATATATATATATATATATATATATATATATATATATATAATTATATATCATAGTGAAGGCTATTTTATTGGATAAGAACATTTTTGTTTGGAAAATTGCTTATTTACTATGAAATTTTTTTAATTGAACAATTGCTATGAATTTATATTGTTTAATATTTTATTGTTAATTATGTATATATAATTACATATTAATTATTTTATTCGCGTTTCCTTACCTCGTTTCCAATTAAATTTTTTAAGATTTGCCGTTTCCACGTTTCCCCCCGTACTGGAAACGGAAACGCGTTTCCGTTTCCGTGCTTCATAGACTGTGATAAAGTTGAAGAGAAAAATGCAGTTAAGAAGGAGGCATCCCGAGGTGTGCCCGACACTTCCAACGATGTCAATGCTAGCGAGACTAACTAACAATGCATGCCCATGATAGTGAGGCGAACTAACGATGCATGCCCATGCGAGAGAGGCTAACTAACGATGCATGCCCATGCTAGCGAGGCTAACGATGCCTATGCCCATGGTAAGGATGTCCACGATGCCTATGCGATTTTTCAAAGACGGAAAACTAGAATATTCATAAAAAAACGATTCTAGATTATTGAGTTATGTCAATTGGAACACATTTTAAAAAACATATTTTACAAATGGTGAATTTTTGAGAAATTTCAATTTTTTTGCCGAAACGATGCTTTTTCACCCAAAACCGTGGGTTATACACACGATTTTTTGCCAAAATTACATGTTCTTATTTTCACACCAAAATCTTTCCACACTCAAATTATGATTTTTAAGGACTTGTCGAGTTGACAGAACGCAAAAATATCGACATGTTTATTTTTTATAATTTTTCAAAGTCGAAAAACTAGAAAATTCATAAAAAATAAACGATTCAAGAGTTTTGAGTTCTGTCAATTGGAATACCTTTTAAAAAACATGTTTTACCAATGAAGTATTTTTTAGAATTTTTTATTTTTTTTGCCGAAACAATGGTTTTTCACCCAAAACCGTGGGTTACACACGATTTTTGGTCAAAATCGCATATTCTTATTTTCGAACCAAAATGTTCTCACACTCAAATCATGATTTTTAAAGACTTTTCTAGTTAACAGAACGCAAAATTATCGACTCGTTTATTTTTTACTATTTTCTAAATTTGAAAAATAGAAAATTCATAAAAAATAAACGATTCGAGATTTTTGAGTTCTGTCAATTGGAACACCTTTTTAAAACCATGTTTACCAATGGGGAAGTTTTGGCACGGGCAAAGTTAAAGGGAAAAGGGGGTTGGCAAGGTTTGGCATGGTAGGGCATGTCATGGAACCTCCAAACGAGCCAAACCATGCAAACCCTATTTTTCCTTCAACTTTGTCCATGATAAAACTTTATTAATGTTAAAAATTAAGTTTTAAAGTTTTTCCAATTGACTTTACTCAAACAGCTCGAGTCGTTTGTGAGTTTTAATTTTTCAAAGTCGAAAAACTTAAAAAATCATAACTCACAAACGAATCGGGTTTTTCGAGTAAAGTCAGTTGACACATCTTTTAAAAATCATGTTTTACAAATGGTGCAGTTTTGACTGTGATAAATTTGAAGAAAAAAATGCAGTTCAGAAGGAGGCATCCCGAGGTGTGCCCGACACTTCCAACGATGTCGATGCTAGCGAGACTAACTAACAATGCATGCCCATGATAGTGAGGCTAACTAACGATGCATGCCCATGCGAGAGAGGCTAACTAATGATGCATGCCCATGATAGTGAGGCTAATTAACGATGCATGTCCATGCTAGAGAGGCTAACGATGCCTATGCCCATGGTAAGGATGTCCACGATGCCTATGCGATTTTTCAAAGACGGAAAACTAGAATATTCATAAAAAAAAAAAACGATTCTAGATTATTGAGTTATGTCAATTTGAACACTTTTTAAAAAACATATTTTACAAATGGTGAATTTTTGAGAAATTTCAATTTTTTTGCCAAAACGATGGTTTTTCATTCAAAACCCTGGGTTATAACACATGATTTTTCGCCAAAATTACATGTTCTTATTTTCACACCAAAATATTTCCACACTCAAATTATGATTTTTAAGGACTTGTCGAGTTGACAGAATGCAAAAATATCAACATGTTTATTTTTTATAATTTTTCAAAGTCGAAAAACTAGAAAATTCATAAAAAATAAACGATTCAAGAGTTTTGAGTTCTGTCAATTGGAACACCTTTTAAAAAAACATGTTTTACCAATGAAATTTTTTTTAGAATTTTTTATTTTTTTTGCCGAAACAATGGTTTTTCACCCAAAATCATGGGTTATAACACACGATTTTTGGCCAAAACCGCATATTCTTATTTTCGAACCAAAATGTTCTCACACTCAAATCATGATTTTTAAAGACTTTTCTAGTTGACAGAACGCAAAATTATCGACTCGTTTATTTTTTACAATTTTCTAAAGTTTAAAGACTAGATAATTCATAAAAAATAAACGATTCGAGATTTTTGAGTTCTGTCAATTGGAACACCTTTTAAAAACCATGTTTACCAATGGGGAAGTTTTGGCACGGGCAAAGTTAAAGGGAAAAAGGGGTTGGCAAGGTTTGACATGGTAGGGCATGTCATGGAACCTCCAAACGATCCAAACCATGCAAACCCCATTTTTCCTTTAAATTTGTCCATGATAAAACTTTACTAATGTTAAAAATTGATTTTTAAAACTTTTCCAATTGACTTTACTGAAACAGTTCGAGTCGTTTGTGAGTTATAATTTTTCAAAACCAGAAAACTTAAAAAATCATAACTCATAAACGAATCGGGTTTTTTGAGTAGAATCAGTTGGCACACCTCTTAAAAATCATGTTTTACCAATGGTGAACTTTTGACAGTGATAAAGTTGAAGGGAAAAATGTTGTTCAGAAGGAGGCATCCCGAGGTGTGCCTGACACTTCCAACGATGTCAATGCTAGCGAGGCTAACTAACGATGCATTCCCATGATAGTGAGGCTAACTAACGATGCATGCCCATGCTAGCGAGGCTAACGATGCCTATGCTCATGGTAATGATGCCCACGATGCCTATGCGATTTTTCAAAGAAGGAAAACTAGAAAATTCATAAATAAAAAAAAAAGATTCTAGATTTTTGAGTCATGTCAATTGAAACACTTTTGTAAAAACATATTTTACCAATGGTGACTTTTTTAGAAATTTCTATTTTTTTTGCCCACGATGGTTTTTCACCCAAAACTGTGGGTTATAACACACGATTTTTTGCCAAAATCTCATGTTCTTATTTTCACACCAAAATCTTTCTACACTCAAATCATGATTTTTAACGACTTGTCGAGTTGACAGAATATAAAAATATCGACTCGTTTATTTTTTACAATTTTCCAAAGTTGAAAAATTAGAAAATTCATAAAAAATTCATAAAAAATAAACGATTCGAGATTTTTGAGTTCTGTCAATTGGAGCACCTTTTAAAAAACATGTTTTACGAATTGTGAATTTTTTAGAAATTTTTATTTTTTTTGCTGAAACCATAGTTTTTCACCAAAAACCGTTGGTTATAATACACGATTTTTGGCCAAAATCGTATGTTCTTATTTTCGCACCGAAATCTTCCCACTCTCAAATCATGATTTTTAAGGACTTCTCGAGTTGACATAACGCAAAAATATTGATTTGTTTATTTTTTACAATTTTCTTAAGTTGAAAAACTGGAAAATTCATAAAAAAATAAACGATTAGAGATTTTTGAGTTCTGTCAATTGGAATACCTTTTAAAACCCATGTTTACCAATGGGAAAATTTTGGCACAGGCAAAGTTAAAGGGAAAATGGGGTTGGCAAGGTTTGACATGGTAGGGCATGTCATGGCACCTCCAAACGAGTCAAACCATGCAAACCCCTTTTTTCCTTCAACTTTGTCCTTGATAAAACTTTACTAATGTTAAAAATTAATTTTTAAAGATTTTTCAATTGACTTTACTCAAACAGCTCGAGTCGTTTGAGAGTTATGATTTTTCAAAGCCGGAAAACTTAAAAAATCATAACTCACAAACGAATCAGGTTTTTCGAGTAAAGTCAGTTGACACACCTTTTAAAAATCATGTTTTACCAATGGTGAACTTTTGACAGTGATAAAGTTGAAGGAAAAAATGCAGTTCAGAATGTGGCATCCCGAGGTGCGCCCGACACTTCCAACGATATCAATGCTAGCGAGGCTAACTAACGATGCATGCCCATGATAGTGAGGCTAACAAATGATGCATGCCCATGCTAGCGAGGCTAACGATGCTTATGCCCATGGTAAGGATGCCCACGATACCTATGCGATTTTTCAAAGTCTGAAAACTAGAAAATTCATAAAAAAAAAAAACGATTCTAGATTTTTGAGTTATGTCAATTGGCACACTTTTTCAAAAACATATTTTACAAATGGTGAATTTTTAAGAAATTTCTATTTTTTTTGCCGAAATGATGGTTTTTCACCCCAAAACCGTGGGTTATATATAATATACGATTTTTTGCCAAAATCGCATGTTCTTATTTTCATACCAAAATCTTTCCACACTCAAATCATTATTTTTAAGGACTTGTTTAGTTGACAGAACACAAAAATATAGACTCGTTTATTTTTTACAATTTTTTAAAGTCGAAAAATTAGAAAATTCATAAAAAAATAAATGATTCAAGATTTTTGAGTTCTATAAATTAGAATACCTTTTAAAAAACATGTTTTACCAATTGTGAATTTTTGAGATTTTTTTTTTTCCGAAACAATGGTTTTTCACCTAAAACCGTGGGTTATAACACACGATTTTTTGCCAAAATCGCATATTCTTATTTTCGTACCAAAATCTTCTCACACTCAAATCATGATTTTTAAAGACTTTTCAAGTTGACAAAACGCAAAATTATAGACTCCATTTATTTTTTACAATTTTACAAAGTCGAAAAACTACAAAATTCATAAAAAATAAACGATTCGAGATTTTCGAGTAAAGTCAATTGGAACACCTTTTAAAAATCATGTCTTACCAATAGTGAAGTTTTGGCACGACCAAAGTTAAAGGGAAAAGGGGATTGGCAAGGTTTGGCATGTCAGGGCATGTCGTGACACCTCCAAACGTGTCAAACCATGTCAACCGCCTTTTTCCTTCAACTTTGTCCATGATAAAACTTTAGTAATGTTAAAAAATAATTTTTAAAGCTTTTATAATTGACTTTGTTCAAACAGCTCGAGTCATTTGTGAGTTATGATTTTTCAAAGTCGGAAAATTTAAAAAATCATAACTCACAAACGAGTTAAACTTTTCGAGTAGAGTCAGTTGACACACTTTTTAAAAATCATGTTTTACCAATGGTGAAATTTTGACAGTGGTAAAGTTGATGGAAAAAGTGCAGTTCAGAAGGAGGCATCCCAAGGTGCCCGCGACACTTCCAATGATGTGCCTGCTAGCGAGACTAAGTAACGATGCCCATGCTTGCGAGGCTAACTAACGATGCATGCCCATGCTAACGAGGCTAACGATGCATATGCCCACGCTAAGGATGCCCACGCTAAGGATGCCCACGATGCCTATGCGATTTTTCAAAGTCGGAAAACTAGAAAATTCATAAAAAAAAATAAACGATTCGAGATTTTTGAGTTTTGTCAATTGGAACACCTTTTAAAAAACATGTTTTATCAATGGTGAAGTTCTGAGAAATTTTTATTTTGGCTCATGTGAGATATTTTTCATGGGTTTTGTAGTATTTTCTCACTTTTTTTTGTTTTGTTTATTTCCTCTTCTTTTCTCTCGTTTTCTCTTTCCCACCTAGGGGAGAGACTGAATCTAATGCCACCGAGGTATTTTCTCATGTATGGATGATGCACATAAAGTGCGTTTGAAATATAATGTATGGATAATCTAGTTTTTGAATTAGTCAGTTCTTAAATTCATATTGATTAAAGTAATCAAAATAATACCCTCCAAAAAAATAGCACATACCCTCCAAAAAAAATAATCAAAGTCTACTTAATTATTGATTATAGGAAGAGGATAAGGATGAAGTTTTGAAGGGAAAATCTGGAAGGAGAATAATTAATTGCATTGTTAATTTTGGAGGGAAAAGATAAGGTAAGAGGATGGAGGATACATGTGCTTCAACATATTTCATTTAACTGAGATATGATGAAAAATGGACTCAGGTATTCCGATTATATGTTTTTAAAAGTTCAAGTACTTTATTGATCACTTTCAAAAGTCGAGATATGTTAAATGACTGCTATGCCCTCATAAAAAGTAACAAAAAATAGACGGATGTATCTCGATGGTGTTTTCTTGAAAATGCAGATACTTTATTAATCACTTTTGAAAGTTGAGTACATTTCTGTTCGGTGCATCAAAATTTAGACCATGTTGGTAATGAAAATCCTTTATCGTTAATGTTTCATAATTGTTTTTTTTTTCCTTGGATAACAGAGGTCAGGTTTTATTTTTGGTCATCGTAGCATGAAAAATTGAAAAATGAACCGATAGCAAAGACAAGAAAGGTGAGAGATTCATGTATAAATGATGAATGAAGCTAAACCTTTTCTCATTGGTAAACAAATCATGGGAAAACTCAACAAGAACATAATTACATCATCTTCTCATCAACTACAAGCACCGATCTAATCATTCAAAAGATAGCTATGCTACAGTTAATAACCAAAACCATGGCCCCCAAAATCCTCCTCATCACCACTGCTAAAGGATTCAACCAGTTCGCTATCATCGTCATCTTCGTCACCGTCTGTCAAAATCTCCAGCATTCCACCTCCTCCGTCAAAGTCCCCATCCATCATATAATCCCCCTCATCATCGTCATCATCAAGGTCGCTCCCGCTATCATCCTCATCATTACTCATATCACTATCATCATCCCCGTCAAGATCAGGGCCCAGTAAGGTGTCCATATCCGCATCATCATCATCTTCCTCATCGTCATCATCATCTTCACTCTCAGCATCATCAGGATCAGAATCATCGTCTGTCGGCTTTCGGCGACCAATTTCATAAACCCTAGCTGAAGCAAACATCTCATCTTGGTCATCCATTGTAATCAGCCCAAGAAAAGAATCAGTTGGCTCTGTTGCAAAGTCTAGGACACAACGATCAACCGGAATAGTGGCAATGTCCGAGTAGTTAACTGCATCCACTGTGCGGAAAGCAGCAAACAGAGGATGCTTTACACGACGGGTGTTAACCGCTGACATTAAATCATCAAGATTTCTCCGGAGGATTGCATAAATTACATCACCACGAGCATTGAAAGTTATTGTTGTTTGGTCTAACGAAGGTACACTTCGGAGGAGTCTAAAGTTCCGAAGATCCCAGACCTCAGAGTTTATAATCACCTGTTGAAGTGAAAAAAATATATATATCAGAAAAGAAACAACCACGAATAAATGGTAGAATACAAGTTCGTGAAATAACAAACATGAATGCAAACAAGGAGACCAAAATGCATCCAGGAAAAGGTTTACACTAACAAATTATCCATTTATAGATGTATCCCTTCCTAGAATGCATGAAAATATTGACATGAGACATTGGACCTACTTTAAATACACATCTCAATTCATATGTTTGATCAAATTGAAATTGGGGGAGGGAATATTGATTCTCTATTCATGTTAATGTTATCCTGGCTGAGATAAAAACTGATGCAAAGTTAAAAGAGGTAATGAAAGCCACAACTCCCATACTGATCCAATTAATATAATACCTACATACTTATCCCCTATTATAAGGTAGACGAAGGAATCTACATACCTCGTTCCCAGCAGGATGGAATCCACCACCCCCATAATCCGTAAACTGATCAAAACGATGAACAGGGCTAGAAACACGCCTGTCCCACAGGACCCCATTCCATAGCAGCATTGTGTCCGACGGGTTGAAGTGTATATGAGAATATGAATGTCCACGACCTGTAGAGCTAGCAGATGTATCTGACAGTTTCGATTCCAGCTGGTTAGTTTGGATATCATATATGAGAATTTCTCTTTGAGCCAGCTCTGATGATAGGGCTGCAAAAACATCCCCAGAATTGCTAAATCTTGCCGCCTTACACCCTTCATATGAATGCATTGGCCCAGCAGAGACTGTAGATGCATCCCACAACCTCACATCCTCTGAGCTAGAAGAGAGCACCAACTCGGTTTCACCTGAAAGATACGTCTGAACAAGCGTTATAGGAGACTGGTGGCTTGGACAACTCTCCAGGACATTGCTGCTATTAGAATCAAATATTTTTAGCTCTCCACCGTGACTGCCTACTGCAATACGAGCAGTATCACTAAGAAAAGAGATGCATGTCAAAGGGGTACCAGTATCATCCCTACAAGTCCGCCATGGCCGGAATCTACTGTAAACAAACTGACGATCCCTGCGATTTCCATGGACCCCACCATACATACTTCTGAACTCACGAGTGCCAAGCCGGGCAGTTACATTTGAAGGGGCATCAAGGGTTCTTCTCGGTTCGGGACAAACATGTGGCTGTAACAGGGAGAGTGGTGGAAGAGTGGTTATAGGAGCAGGACACTGGCGATGCTGGTGCTTCAGATACTGAACAACCAAAGAGTCTAGAGTCAATCTTTCTGGGTTGCTTGGTTGAGGGTCGCTTTGAAGCCCAAGTTGGGAGGATGGTGTTGCAAGACCCATACTAGAATTACCATACTGGTTATCATCCAGATACTCTGATGACAAACAAGCTGGTGTTGATCGACAATGTTGGTCTCTCATGTTGAAAGTTGGGGTTGAGAACCCTGCCAGATCAGTTAGAAGCCCGCTTTTCCGCACAATATTGGGTGTGGGAAAAAGTGGAGATCGAAATCCCTGGTCACTGGTGTGGATGCGTTTCCCAGATGATGGCAAACATCCAGGATCCTTTAACTCGGACAATTTTCTCTTCATTGGCAACAGGATGGGCGTCTTACATTGGTACTCTGTATCAATATTAGGTTTGGGCAGGATTTCTGATGGAGCATCTGATGCATTTGCAGGTGCAGATAACTGTTTTGTAGCACTGAAGACATTTGTGACCGATGTTGGGTGAGAGTCATGGGACTGAGATGGATTCCTTGACTGTAGACCAAAATTTGGAGAGAATACCAAAGGTTTTTTCTTTGAGTATGAGATAGTAGAATCACATTTCAAGCTTGTATCCTCCTCCCTTGCAGTAATCTTTAATTTGTTGGTAAGAAATCCAATAGGGGTGCGACCAGAGGGCCACTGAAGTTGCACAGAGGAGGCTTCTTGTGTAGCTTGATGAATAAGAGATGAGGGGGCAGCCAAGGATGGCAAAGGCATCAACTGAGCCTCTTTTAACAGTGAAGCAGCTGTTGTGGCCAAACCAGATGCCTGTAGGTGTTCATGTATTAGGAGCAAAAGTTCCCTGAAATTTCAAGCACACGTGTACACCCAAGGGAAAAAGGAAAACAATCAGAAGAGGAAAAGAAAAGCAATCAATTTTAAAAACTAGATAATCAGCTCTTCTAGAGGTATTATACCAGAAATTGAAAAATACCTGGAATGGTAAGTGATAGGAGTGGCAGCAGCAATCGCTGCCCGTTCTATACGCCTCAAAGTTGGCATAGCAGCATCGGTGGCAGCCAATGTGCTAGCTCGGCCAGAATTCGTCACAATCTACCAAAAACAAATCATGTGTCATACATTTAGACTAAAAAGTAAAAATGGATCGGAGAAGGGGGAGGGGGGAAGTGAACTAAAAGCAATTAATATGTCCTTTCCATATAAAGTAAAGTACTTATAATCCACAACCCTATATGCTTTTTAGAACTGATTTTCACAGATAAACTAACATCTTATGCAACCCGTAATTGCATCATTAACAGAACAACAGAAATGCTTACTGCCATCAGTTCAATTGCTGCCTGTGAAAGTTCAGATTGCCACCTGCCTTGCTCAGCTCCATGTGTTTGGCTCCCAGAATCTCGAATTAGTTCTGATAGTTTCTTTCCAACCTAGAACATCATGTTAAACTTAGTAGCAGGAAAAAGAAATGAAGATAAATAAAAGAAAAAATTAACTTTGGTCCACTTTTGAAACAATGAAAGAAACATGAAATAAAAGCTTCATGACAAATAACTCCATAGATAGAGCAAAGAATATCAATAATGGTAGTGAACTGTTCAAAGTGAAATCTTAAGCAGGATAAAGAAAAATTAACCAGAGACAGAGAAATATCTGAGGCACAGTTCCATTTATGGCAAACGATGAAGATATAGTTATTCAAACCACCATCAATTTGAGCAAGAGGAGCAACAGACTCATTGCAGCACTTCTCAGTCTGCTTCCCCAGTGATGGTTAATCCTCACTTGTGTTAACAGAAAGATCTAAATGTAGCTTCGCTAAGAATACTAAAGTTGAGAATGAACTTAAAATTTTGCTCTAAGAATTCCTTTCTATTTATCTTCTAAGTTTTGGAAGGGGTACTATACTCATCTCCATTAAGCCATTATCCCTCTCGCCCCACCCCAGTTGAGCAGTCGGTTAGCGGTTCCCCACTTAAGGCAAACGGCTAGGGTGAATCATCAAAAACAGGATCCCTTGCTGTGGAGGCATTAAGTCAGTCCAGGAATGCAATGATCTCTCAAAACAGTAAAAGAGATGGGCATGCCCTGGTCTTCTGTATTCAATGTTTTTAATTTATAAATCCTTCATATCAGCATTCAAACAGAACGGCTCCAGCCACCCACTAGGTATTTGATTGGATGGCAATTCATTTTTCAAATATTTTTATCCTTATTTTTTCTTCAGGTCTAACAGAAGATGTACAACATAAGAACTCATTTCATCTTTGGCTACATGAAAGTTATTTACCTGGAGCTTTGTCAATATGTGTGCAATTGTATCATCTCTGGCTAAACCAAGAAGGACTCGGCAGGCAAGCGCACGTAGACAGTCAAGTGCAGCAGGAGGTGAATATATGCGTGGTTGGAGGAGATGCAGGAGAACCTTTATACCATTGGTGGCGCGAACAGACTCTCTTGCTTGACGATAGCCTTGCTCCAATTGTGCAGCAAGACCGGCACATCCTGCCCCAACTCCTAAAGATATACGGCGATCCCCCACCAATCCAGAAGTTGGTGTGGGGGGAGGAGCTTGTGCATTGTTACTGTTAGACTGTGTACCAGTCAGTGCTGCTGCACCTCGATCTGCAACAGCTGATTCCCCAGCTCGATCTGAGACATTACGTTCAGTGTTTCTCTCTCTAGTCTCCATAGCAGGAGCATTTGAGGTTGGGGCAGAAACAGACTGTGCTAATAAAGGTGGTTTATTGCTGATTGAAGGTGGAGGACAAACGAGATTGACCAACACATTTAAAGCTGGCTGAATGATCTGAAAAGATACATATCCATAACTATAATAACCGCATGAAAAGAAAGACTGGCATCAAATTTAAGAATAAGGGTTAAAAAGAACTGCTACCAATAAGGGTTAAATCAAATTTACCTCAGGGTCCACATAACTACCATTAACACTTGCTGCGTCCAAAATAACTGCTATACCAACACGATTGTTGCTCAATGTCGAATTCACGATCATCTTGCGACTGCTAGGTACCAATGTAACAATGTGCAGAACACCCAATGCATATTGAAGTAAATCATGTAAATAGCGTTCAACAGGTGGGGCCTGCAGAAAACAAACAACCAGAGAAGCATAAAGTTAAAATATACAGGGAAAAAAAATTATAAAAATTATTCAAAAAAAAAAGATTATACGGGATAGTTCGAGTGGCAAGGGTGGGAGATTTCAGTATATATCCTTTGTTGGAAACTTACAAAAGAGAGATAGATAAAACCTAATATATACCTGGCATAACTCCAGCATAGTAATGTGTCCATTATATCCCAAAAACCTATCAACTGCAGGCCAACGAGTTCTTACAAATGCAGGACCCAGCTTCCGGTCCTTCTGTAACTGCAGAAATACTGCATCAATAGCTTCGTTACTGAGGTCAAGTGGCTTGTAAGCTGCCCTTACACTTGGAAGATTCCGGGCCGCACTTCGAGTGTTTTTATTTGGACGAAGAGAATCCACAAGCAAAATAAAATGAGCTCTAAAGTACTGACGCAAAGCAACACAGGTGTGATAAGCAATCTGTTTCTCTGATGAGGTCAGTACTTCTGTAGGTGACCTATCATTTCGAAGTGATCCTGAGGTAGAGAGTCCTAATGGCCCAGAATTTACTCCAGATCTTACTGATGCAGCATCACTTAAAAGGCCCAGTACTTTCTGTAAGCCATCCTGAGCATCAAAAGCATCAAGAACTGCCCTGAAAACAAATGCAGCAGAAAAAAATAAGGCTGCATTTTTCCTGGCTTGATCCTGTGGGCACTCAAGAAGCTGAAGAGCTAACTCAACCACCTGGTAAACCAGGTCCGAGGGAAGAGCACATACACGCTCCATTATACCCTGAAGCAAAAAACAATAATGGTTATAACAAAATAAATGAATTTCAGACTAGATACATTATAAGATCATATTGCAAGCACATGTGATTCTAAACCTTCTAACAGGTAAAACATCACATCACATGTCATTACCTGCAGAGAACCGATCGTAAACAAGCAAGAAGAAAGGCCAAAATAGGTTTGAGCAACTCTAGGGACAGCAAGCAGTTTCTGCATGCCACCCCTATCCACAAACAATGCAGCAAATTTCCGGTGAGCAGCCAAAGCACAGATGAGCTTCATTACATCAGGCAAGAGCATTGCAACTTTTGACGCCTCTTTATGTCTCGAATTTCGTTGCAACAAGGCAAGGCATACATCTACCCCCTTTTCGTGCAATACAGGTCCAAGAACTTCAACGTATTCTCCAAGAGTCTCAAGACACTGAATACAGTATTTTTCTCTCAACTGTGCAAGGGAATCAACACTTGGAATAAAGTATTCTTCAACATCTTCATGGCTTTGGGGTTCAGAGCTGCTTGAAGTTATTGGTTCAGCACGAGCAGAGGAATGTACTGCGTCCGCACTAATCAGCAAAAATAATAAGTTAATAAGTTGATTCAACTCATCTAATATCTGTATTTATACATAATTTTTTCTCACACCAATTCCAGTGCATATAGAACAGAATACCTACCTTAGCGCTTCAATTGAATTGGCGGCATCAATTACAGTAGAAGCTGCTCTTGAAGCAGCCAAAACTGCAGCTTCTTCATTATTTGTAGTTTGGAATTCCTGCATAGTCGAGTGGCAAAGAACTGAGATGTGAAAAATACACAAAAATAGTGGGGAGAGAGAGAGAGGAAACAAAAAAAAAACTTTTCATACCTCTAAAGCTGCACTTTTGACAACTTCAGCAGCAGCATCACCAGCAGCTTTGATGGCTTCTACAGGTGCATTGGCTGCTCTAGCTTCAGCTTCTGCAGCTCTAACTGCTTTTTTTACTAGATCAGAGATATCTTTACTTCCAATTGTGCAATCCTGGAAGCACTCATCGTTATCCTCTCTTTCCAAAAAGAAAACATCAGAAGTATTCCTGCCCAAACACTTCCTAGAATCTGGTATTTTTTTCACATCCGAATTCTTTGATGTACTCTTGTCTCTAAAGCTTCGCCCCTGTCCCAACCGAATAACAGATCCTGGTGAGTTCAACTGCTGTTCATTCTCTACACCGCCTTCGTTTGCCCTTCCCTTCCCTCTAGATCGTGCCCATCCACGGTTGGGTCTGCGCCTTGAAGAGTCATCTCTCCCATTTTCATCAAAATCACAAACTTTTATTTTCCCATCACGAAAATCACGAGAATCACTGGCATCAGCATCATTGAGCTCAACCCCATCATCCATTCCATCAGGTGGTTCTCCACCATCAACCCAACGTTCTCCTCCAAACGCTTGCCTACTGATATTTCTTTCCTGGTTCCCTTCAACACTCTGGTCATCTAAGCTTCGCTCACTAGTTATTCTCGGATCATCAAAGTGAGTTGTGTCCAGAACCTGCCGAACCCTACCCCGACCTTCATCTCTACCTCTTATGCAAAGAGCACCCGAGGTATTTTTAGTCTCTGTTAAATGACTAGAATCCTTCTGACTAATACTTGTTTCCCCCAAAACACGGACACGAAGATAACGCATAAGTTTGGCTGACAATCCAGACGTCAACACATCTTCCACTACTTGACCACCCCTGGAATCAACACAAATAAGATATGTGAACAAAACTAGTCAATAAGAATAAGATGAGGAACAAAAGAGGAAGATCTACAATAAGAGCATACCCAGTCAAACATACAGCAAGAAGTCCTGTAGAAAACGTCTTCAGCATTTCAAAATCTGAGACCTCCTTTCCCCCCAAATCATGCTTCCAGTTCTGGTATTCAACTGAAACGCTGGAAGTCTCATCCATCACCCAGTCCTTTATTTTCTCCAAAACGTCTTCTTCAAAAACATGAGGATACTGTATCACATTTAGGCTTGTCAGATTGATGATACAACATAATAAGACTTTACATTCTTTTAAAGGAAAAAAGAAAAGTAAATAAAACTCAAATCTTACAATCCAAGTTAGTGAACAGCTCAGAAGAAGCCTTGCAGCAGCTGCCTGGACAGAGGCTGTGTATCTCGTATCTGACAAATACTTTGAAGATATCAATTCAAAGAAGTCATCATGTTCCTGGGAAAGAGAGAAAAAAAAAACAATTAGGCCAAAGATTTCCCGCAAATGATATAGCAACCTTCCCTAAGTTACCCCATGGACCCTATCCCGAGAAGATTAAATAAATAAATAAAAAGGGAACCACAAGCCAAAACTAGTTACCCGAACCAAGGTCCCTAGCCGTCCAATGTTATGAGAAGCACGACCATTGCTGGAAGAATGACCACTCTCTTCCATGTATCTGAATAAATGATGATTCATTAAGTAGAGTTTGAAATGTATGTACCCAAAAACACAAAATGTAAAAATGGCAAAAGACAGATGCATTATATATGTTATGCAGACTTGTGTTGTGCAAACAAACAGTGAAAAGTCACCATACATTACATATATAATTACCGAAAACATTCTGGTGTTGAAAATTTATTGGACTATTTACAGCTGCCACCATCTTCAGTCAATATCCATATCTACCCACCCAATACCCCAAAGTTACTTCTCGAGTAGAAAGCTCATACATTTGAACTGTCTTTGCTCAGAAGAATAAGTCGACTACCACCGGGCAAAATTTAAACTCATCAACTTGGCATCCTAAAGTCAGTTGCTTTAATACATGTATTGTATTGGATATGAAAAAACCCAGACCTCTTGATACTATTACAATCTTAAACAACGGCAAGGTTTATGTCACATAATACCATATCTGGTTTCCAGATTAGAATGTGTTGACACCAGTACAAACCCATAGTGCTAAGTTAGAATGTATTGTATTGGCTACTCTACGGTCTGATTTATACCTCCAAAAATTCTAGTTTAACAACAAATGACTAGGAAAACAGCAACTCAAGAGTCCCAACAGTTGAGTAATGTTTCACAAAACAATTAATATTTTCTGTACATCCTATAAACTGTAAATAACAGCCGGTCCTACCAAATTATCATGCCACCAGCCAGTCTATTAATAAGTAAAGCTGAAGAAATATGGCATGCAATGAAATGAAACTAGCACTATCCAAATGACAGTACTCGAGTCTCAGTTATCCACCATTTCGACACAACAACAATCAAATATAATATCAAACAATTCCAACAAACACACACAATGCCTTTAAAATCCGCGCCGATTAAATTTACGATCATTACTATTAACTTAAACAGCTCGTATTGAAAAAGAAGGCAAATTTTTTAACACGTCGGGCACAGCATTACAAGCAATTCTTGGAAAGAAAATTTGCATTTGCATTAGGAGCTTCAAAAAAACATGGAAGAAAGAAACCGAGTGTACCGTTTCTCTTGCGTTTCAAGAAGGGAGGCAAGGGCGTGAAGAACAGTAGGGTTAGGGTTATCAGGCGCAGAAGTGATCTTGTCCATGAGCTTCTGAGCCTTGGCAACCATTTCGTCATCTTCATTCTTCGGCTCCTCATCTTCCTCGTCTTCTTCCCCCTCCTCGCCTCCTTGAGATTCGGGTACGGGTGGAGGCGGTGGAGGCGGAGCTGGTGGCTCGGCTTGGCCTTGCCCTTGAGTGGTCTGTTGCTCGTCCATGGCCGCCTCCATATTGCTTATCGGATACAGAGACTGAAATATACAGAATCGCGCAGAATGAAATTCAAAGATTGATTACTTGTGTATGTATATGTGTATGTACTTGTTTATCTTTTAATAGGTTTCAGGGTTCGTATTTATAGGTTGAGAGCTTGCAGAGCGAGAAAAAAGAAAGAGGAACCAAATCGTTTTTGCCCAGTGTTGGTTCGGCTATATAGAGAAGAAGGACTGAAATTACACTCCGAAAAATAGAGGTCGAATTGGAAGTTCCGGAAATACCCGACCCGCTTCTTTCGAACCCTACCCTACTGGCGTTATTCACTTATTTGTGAACCGGGCGTGATTTGACCCGTTTACGGCTTTTGGGAGCATATATAATCAAAAATGTTTAGAAAATCTTAAATACCCAAAATCTTGCTAAAGAAAGTGAGAAACCACCCAAAAAAATACAAGTAAGACTAGTTCACCCAAAAAAGAGAGTTTAAATTATGTCTTCCACTCTTCCTTACTTGCATAAAAAATAAGGTAAACTATTCCAATTCATAATTTAAAAAAATAATAATAAATTGAAGTAGGCTTCACGTCAAATGTAAGCAAATTCTTCTTAGTGTCCTTTAGAGATTTGATTACGTGGTAGTGGGTAAATGAACATGTCATTGAAGTGATGATATATGTCGAAACTCGGAAGGGCATCAACATTATTTCGACATGCTTGGATTGATTTCTACCTTTATTTAAAACAAAAAGTTGGTCATAAAGAACAAATATTGTTGGATCAATCTTGGTTGGATTAAAATTCATGAATCTATGGTTTTGAGTCTTTTGACTAAACAAAGGATTTCAAGCCAACAGGGTTGGCAGAGTTGGCAAAGTGGTAAGGATCTTGCTTTGGTTGGTACCCCCATCCAAGGTTCAATCTCCAACACTCCCAACTAAAAGCTCTTGTTGGTAGGTTGCTGAGTACCGGGGTCTTGTGAGACACATGCGCACGCTAGTGAAGGCGTCAACTTTCAAGAGAGCCTAGGCTCAAGCAGCCCGACTGATGGATGCATGAGGGTCCTTCCACCTGCCACACAATGTGGTAGTGTGGGGTTTGGGACGTTGTGGGGTCTGTTTGCTCCCACACTGGTAAGACCCAGATGTTAGTTGGGCTCCTGCGGACAACGGGTGGTTCATAATGTTCCTGGACTGCATCCAAATACCCATTGTCCAAAAAAAAACAAAGGATTTCAAGATTAGGGATGGCAATGGGTAGGGTCCGGTATGGGTTTCCACTATCCATACCCGAACCCGAAGCGAGTACCCTACCCGAATCCAAACCCAAAACCCGTTCTAACGGGTTCGGGGAAAACTCAAACCCACACCTATCGGGTTACGGGTGCCAACGGGTACCCAAACTTACCCGAACTCCAAAAATAATATTCATCTTATACATGGAATTCATAAATCACAACTACCCAAATAAATAAAAAGTTAAACTTGACAATTCAAAAGGCTTACTACATAGTTCAAACTACATAAATAATTCAATCCAAATAAAAATTACATAATTAATGAAAATTAAAGCTCAATTGTTCTTCTACAAATGAAAGCTTCAAAGATATAGTGATGGGAAATATTTTTTTCTACACGCACATACCTCCATATGCATGCTGATATAATTTTTTTTAATATAAATATAAATATATATTAATATTATATATAAAATATACAAATAAAAAAATATTAAAATAAAACGGGTCGGGCTTGGATTAGGGTATGGATTCGGGTGTGCCATATCCATACCCTACCCAAACCCGCTTCGGGTTTTTAAAAAAAAACCCGAATCCAAACTCATACCCATTTTTCAGGTTTAAACCCAACCCATTCGGTTCGGTTATCATTGGGTACCCGAACCCGCGGGCATTATTGCCATCCCTATTCAAGATCCTCCAACCAAATATGGCCCAAGCCCAATTGTAAATCCATCTGTCCATTACGTACCCAATTGTTCGATTCATTGACCACAAAAGTCAAAAACTGAAGCTGAGCTGATCACTGCAGCTCCAGCCCCGCCATAAACCCACCGATCGGTTGTATGTAAATTTACGATCTTAACATGGAAAAGATATCCCACGCGCCGGTAGAGTCATCATCTTCTTCTTTAACACAACACAAAATTTGGGGAGAGTAAGCAGAATAAGCTCTTCACAATTTCTAGGCTTTCTTTTTTACATGTTTACATACCAATTTTGAATCATGGACAAATTTCAGGGCGCAAGATGAGCTGAAGCAAAAATTAATTGCAGAAGATGATTTCCCATGGAGATTAGCTACTACAGCCACAAGTGACCAAGATGAGGTTTTGAAGTATGTGGGTGGGGTTGATATAAGCTATTCAAAGGAAGACCCATCAATGGCATGTGGGACCCTTGTAGTTCTGGACCTCCATACTCTCCAAGTTGTCTATGAAGATTTCTCTATCGTCAACCTCACTGTCCCTTATGTTCCTGGCTTCCTTGCCTTCAGAGAGGTCTATTTCTTGTTGTTTTGGTTTATATTTTCTCAATGATTAATGTTCCAACAGTTTTTTTGGTTCACAGAACTTGAAGAATTTGGGTTTTATATGTCAATGATATGAACCCATGAATATACTTTACATACATTTTGTATGATATGCAAGTGATTGACTGTTTGATTCAATATCCGGTGGTTCTGTATTGATCTAGGCCCCAGTGCTTCTTGAGCTTTTGGAGAAAATGAGAACCAGTGCTAATCCTTTTTATCCACAGGTGATCTACTTTGCATTGGTTCCTACTCATTTGTTTTGTGTGCCCCCATAAGTGGCGTTTGTAGAGTTAATTATAAGTCAGATATTTGAATTCCTTAAGAATAGTTGAGAGCCGTTTGAAACTTTAGTAAAGTCTTCAACTTTGATTTTGGGTTCTTACGGTTTACATACAGATGTATAAACTTTGATTAAATATAAGCTACCTGAGGTATATGATAGGATGTTAACCTTTATGACAAATGTGGCTAAAATTGGTACCCTACAAGCTGTTTTATGTAGTGTGGGATTTTCTACTGTCCATTAGTTTAATTCGGTAATAACAACACTTATCTTTAATGTTTACAGTTGCTAATGGTAGATGGAAATGGAATACTTCATCCTCGAGGCAAGTTCTTTGACACAAATCCTGGTGGAATATAAGCTTGCCCTTTGTAAATGGAACTCAAATACAGTATTTTCTTATTTATTTGCTTTTATTTTCAAATGTGGTTTGAGGTCCAGGATCAATCTGAAGGCCTGGTGTGTCTCAAGGGATCTTTTTGGAGCCTTTTAGTTCATCTTGCAGAGTTAGATGATATGTTCTGTTGGAATTCTGTCATATATTAATTTTTGTTGCGATAGATTAAAACCAATTAGCTTTCTTACACAACTGAAGAATATTGAAAATGGTAGGATTTTTTTTTGTAGGCTTTGGCTTGGCTTGTCATCTTGGCACTCTGGCAAATCTACCTACAATTGGGATTGGAAAAAATGTAAATACTGACAGTAAATATCCATCAATTTCATGATTTCAGCTTTCTCTGCTCGTGAGACTTTTAGAAATTAATCTTGATATATATCCGAGTCATGACAAAGTACCATATTTCAGCTTCATCATGTGGATGGTCTAACATTATCTAGTGTGCGGCAACTTCTTAAAGCCAAAGAAGACTACACTGAAAATTTTATTACTTTGACAGGATCCTCAGGACGTATATGGGGAGTGGTAAGAATCTATAAAACTGTAACTATTCTATTAACTGCACCTTTTGCCAGAACTAGTTTCACACATATTCGTGTGTTCTAAGTGTCATGTGATTCAATGAATTTGATACCGCAGTCTGTTCTTATGTGAGTTATGTCCCAGGCAGTGAGATCCACAGATGGCTCCTTGAAGCCTATATTTATTTCAATTGGTCACCGTATATCGCTTGATACAGCCATCAGAATTGTAAAAATGACTTGCAAGTATCGTGTCCCTGAGCCTATCCGACAGGTGAGAACTGAAAACCAGAACTCTGTAGAAATCTTTTTTAGTGTCTCCGTATTCACTTTGGCCATTCCTTAGTAATACGTGAGCCTATCATTAAACCCGAGTGTAGAAACGAAGTATGGATATCATGGCCTTTTCTGGATGCTTAGATGCCTTGTGTCTCTAATCTCTAGTGCAGGTGTTTGGTTAGCTTCTTAAATGTAAAATGAGTACTTGCGTATATACTGAAGGTTCATTGTGATGGGTTTATCTCATTAACATGCTATTGTAGCCATGCTGCTTGTTCATTGATTGAAGAAAGCTGCTTGTTCATTGATTGAAGAAAGCTGCATGTAGCCTAGGTTCTCTGATTAGGAGACATTATTTAATGGCTACACAGCTTAGAATAAATTATCTAGCTAATAGTATACATTTGAATGGAGATAATCTTTTATAAGGTTTTTTCACAAGTCGTCCAGAAAATCTCATTGTACTAATTTTAAGTTGTCTGGTTGATCAAGATTGTTCTTGAGAAAGGCAATTGTTGACCACAAAATGGAGGATATGATGTGTTCTAGTCATCTAGTGCTGTTATCATCTCACAAGTTAGAGCACCGAATATCAATATTGGAGAGATTGTGTTTAACATCATCCTCCTTCTGATATTGAGGCAGGCTGATATCAGATCTCGAGAACATCTTCGGAAGCATCAAACAAGGATGTCCAAATGATTCAGTTCCATGAATCCGGTAGGTTCACCTTTTTCGACCTCTTTCTTATGATAAACACGTAAAATAGTACATTGTATGGTTGAAATGTTGAATTAACAAAGCTACAAAAAATGCTGAATGCCACAGGATCATGGACCAGGGGTTTCCACAGCCGGTGTTGCTTTAGTTTATTCGGAAAACTACAATATTAACCAGGCAAATTTATGTGATTTTAGGGCCTACAATGTTATGGGATGATCCTACAATGTTCAGTCTCCAACAGATGGGAAGTGTTCCCAAGACAGATCCCAATTTCCACATGAAGCCCCATATCGCAGACCAGGGCAATCAACGATGAGAGATTCACAGAGTTAGTCGTGAATGAAGCATAAGAAGGGCTAAGAAAATATCCCCCAAACTTGAAATTACTGTTGACACATTGTACAGTCGTTCCTATTATTCTGCTTCCCACTGGTTTTGGATATAATATTTTTTTTTTTAAAGGGGCTGGTTTTGGATATTCGCTTTTCACAAAATATAAAGGCCGACTTGTATGATCCTATACATCAGTAAATGTAAGGCATGTGTCCTATTTGAAGAAAATAACGTGTGTTCATTACAAAACATAAAATGATTGTTCCATGATTTCCATCCCAAGTGAAAAATGTTGAGCCCTAAGCTCCTGCACACACCTAAGTAAAATGAAAAGTTGTACAAGATGCTTAAAAAACAAGTAGTGAATATATTACTTGAAATCGCTAATGTACAAATAGCCCCACAAAATCACATAATTGTAAACAGCAAAACAAACACAAACAGAATTATACAAACAGGCTTTCCAGGAGCCCTAGCTCTGCCATTCGCGCTACTTGAACTTGAATCATACGGTTGGATCATGATCCTAAATTTGCAGTCTCCAGTTGATGGATCGGAGGTGGTGACAGCTGAAAGATTCGGAAACTTACAGGCAGTGTCCAGCTGATCATGGATCTGGTAGTAACTGTTAAATGCATATGAAATGTTTCCCTTAATGTCCAAGTCTCCACATGAAGTCCCATATCCAAGACTAGTGCAATCAGCATTTGCACAAGCGTAGCTCACACTTAGAGCCACTTGAGGATCATCAAGATTAGCTGATGATGACAGAACGCACCATTTCTTAGCCAGATATTGTACACCACTTGCTCCTACTAATGCATTTGCAGTGCCCAAACTGAGCTGATACTTGGGTGTTCCATCAAAGTAAAACAACCCCCAATGGCGTTCGAAGTTACCTGGTTGAATGCTCTTGGCATCTTCATCGACAAGGCTGAATAAGTAAGCATCCACAGGGCCAGGTCTCATTGGGGTCCCTACATTGTTCTTGATCCGGGTCATGAAGCCCTGGTTGAACCGCTGAGCATACTGCAAATTTGCATTCCGGTCCCCATCAGTAGGCCAACCAATCTCTCCAACAATTATGGACAAGTTACCGTAACCATTTTTCTGTAATGCCCAAACAAGAGTATCATGGTTTGCATCAAACACATTCTCATAGATTTTTCCATTGTCATCAATGGGAGTTGAGTATCCGTTGAAGAAGGCATAGTCAGCAGGAAAACTGGGATCATTGTAAAGACTTATGAAGGGGTAGATATTGACGGTGAATGCAGCACCGTTGTCGCTCAAGAACTTGACAATGTTCACCATGAGATCCTTTGTATCTGCCCGGAAGTCACCATCAGAAGGTTTAACTGAGGTACCACTGTCATAGACGTCAGCATTGAGGGGAATAGTGACCTTAACCTGATTGCTCAAACCGGCTTTTATAAGAGCTGACTGGACATTCTGCAGAGCAGGAAATATTGTTGTAAGGAAGCTTCCATTGAAAGTGGACAAGAGTGGTTCATTGCCCACTGCAGCAAACCTTGCAGAAAATGTATGAATAGGTAAGTCTCAAGACAAAATTAGACAAAAGTTTTGGACGTATTTAGAACAGGAAAAGCTGATATGATAAAAGCGGTGACTAAGAATGGTTCACCACCTTCCAAAAACATTAACCTGATCATGAAATTCTGGAAATATCTGCTAGTGGTATTCTTTCAGTACATCATAGCTAATAGATTGAGCTTAGATTATACTATAAACTTAAAATCCAATCTAAAATAAAAGGCAAGGTGTTTGTTAACTAATTATGTTGCCTCATTCCCTTGACAATGCACCAAGCTCCATAGCACTTCCTGAAAACTTATCCCAGATCTCTCAAAAACCTATGAAGGACCTATATATTGACTAACATTGCAAGTCAAAGAACAAGATTCATGTGCTAGGTTCCCAATGGTAATTTGAAGACCAATTCAAAGCAGATGGTCCTGTATAATGAAGTAGTATCATGCTGTAGGCATTATTCTACAAAGCCATATCCATGTAATAATAAATAAAAAATTCCAAATGACAAAATCACCGAGGATTTCTGAAGCAAACTTCAATGACTGCAGAAGCATGAAGCATTATGTGAAAGATATGCACAGATAATTGTACTCAAAACAACTAAAAAATTGGAAGCGTAAGCAGCATGGCAGAATGTATAATTTGATAGAGATGCTCCAACTAGCTCTGGGAAGGGAGATGGAACATCTACAAAATAAAGGAGGCTCTGTGGATGTTCAAGAAGTTCGTAAAGGAGATGATTTGAAAAGCAGAGAGATTGCAGAATATTATTCTAGTGAACCAAAGTCTTAAAAAATTAGTGCGCAAGGTTCCAATACAAATTTATTTGCTAACATGGAGATGCAAAAGAACTGAAACAAAGTACCAGAAACCCCAAAAGACAATTCAAACACTTAACACCAAGGACAAAGTCAGACAAAGGCCAACCTAAATTAGATGATGACCGAACAAGGTTATACTTTCTACACGTAATATTTCCTTCAAGAAAAATGAATTACATAGCAGATACACCAAGAAGTGAAATCCAGAAGCTAGTGTATCTCAATGAAATACATAGATTCATTAACAAACCACTTGTTCTATGCCAAAAAGATCAATCTCACAGACACATATTTCCCTAGTAATTTCATTTTCATAGGGGCGAAAATCAAAGAAATTAGATATCTATATGATTCCACTTGAAATGAACTTAAATCCATAATTAAACACAGCTAAAGGGGTAGTCAAAGGAGAGAGAATTTACCTAATATCTACACCATTGGAGACATGTGAGGAGATATTCTTGGAAACCCAATTTTCAGCTACCGCCACACTTTTAGCCAAATCAGAAAGCATTTCATTGGGAATACCCACCATGACCTGAAGCCCAGATTTGCTCAGAGCATTCAATATGTTATAATCGGCGTCGAAAAGCTTAACCTTCTGAATCCCGTTATCCTTGATCATCTTCACAACCGTCGCCGGCGGGATAGCATGTGTATCTTGAGTTCCCCAGTTGACTCCAATCCCAAACACAAAACCCACCAAAACATTGAAGCACAGTAAGCCAAGAATAAAGCCTCTAAAACTCAAAAAGGACCCCATAAAACCCTTGAAATGGGTTTTGTGTTGAGAGTTGATTTTGTAGCAAAAAGGATGGGTTTGAATCTAAAGTTGGCTACTCACTTGCAGGAACTAAATGTGTGAGAATATAGAACTAGAAGAAGTAAAGCATAAAGGTCAGTCCCCAGAGGAGGAAATATTTGCTAATGGGGTTTACAAGTTAATGGAGCATAAGTTTCATAACCAAAGTTTTGAAAAGAACCAAAACCTTTTTCTTTTTTTTTACAAAATGCTCAAAGAAATTAGTTAATAGGGAAGATGCAAGTTACATAATACGACAGGGTTTGCTTTGTTTGGAACAAGAAAGGAGATAGAGGACGAACACCGAATCGGGAATGTTTTACTTTTTTGCGATGAGTGTTGAAGCACGTTGATTGGTCTGTTTAAGAAAAATGGTTTCTGAATATTTAACAGAGGTGGATGGAAGGAAACTAGGAATTAACTATTGAAGAAGAATCTTGAATGAATGGGCAGGGATACTTTGGACTTCTCTCACTTCATGAACAGCGTAAGCAAAGATTCGGTTGGGGTAATTGGTTACTTGCGATTTGATACCGAAAATTACTCTCTCTATATCTGTACTCGTATGTCGGTTACAGTAAGTAGAGTGAACTGAACTCAGAGAGAGTATCTTCAACAGTATACATAGCACTGATGATGACCCATTAAATACAAACAGTCATTTGTAGTACGGTTCGTTTTTCTGGGACGAGAATAGTCTACATCAGTTTGTACTAATATTATTTTTTTATTTCTAAAATGTGAGCTTTAATTATGTAAATAAACAACCAGTTAAACAACTTATGGTTTATTCTGCCTTAAGTTTTCATATTAACCTTGCTAAGTTAATTATAGCTCATGTTGTTGTTCATGATGTCCTTATTAACGATTGTAATTATGATTATATCTAATATATGCTTCTTTCCTTAAAAAAAAATACAAACAATCATTTTATTTGTTCAAGATTAAGTTCCTTGAATTTTTGAAAAGGTGATTTCAATTTTCAACAAAGAAAAATTTAGAGAACACCATAAATGAGACATAAACATAAGCAGCGACAAAATATATTTTTTAACAAAAATAGTATTTTTGGGCCTGTAAAAGTTATCACTTTGTACTTAACGTACAAACTCTACAACAGCGTTCCGAAAATATTTTCGAAACTGCACTGTAAGAGACAATGTGATTTTTTTTCACCAACCAAAAGTGTCATTTTTGTTGCAATATCCAAAAAATAATAATTGCTTGTGTTCGAATGCTATTTTGGATAATTTAAAAAAAAAAATTGTTATGCTCGGTGTATGTCATATTCCGAACATTTCCATGTTTAAATAAAATTGACAAAATATTCAAAAAGACTTGCCGCCTGAAAAAAGTGAAATTCAAAAAGCTCATAAAAAGTAAGCAGCAACAAAAACAGTAGAAATTTTTTTTTTTTATGACTACAACATGCTTAAAACAGGACACATATAAAGTTGTAAACGGTTTTTTTTTTTAGAAGAGGAAAACTTGTGAAGTTGTAAGAGATAAACGGTAAACCCAAGCTGAGAGGTTTTCTGATTACTTTTTTTGTTAGATATGGTTAATTATTTATATTAAATCCTTAATGAAGTGATTAGTTGTGCCTTTTGAAGTTGTTTTGTTTTTCTATTGCCAAGAAGTGAGCTTTAACTCTGTAATTGAACAACCAATTCGACAACTTATGGTTTGTTCTACATTAGGTTATATTATTAACATTTCTAGGTTAATCTTTGCTTCTGCTATTGTTCAGGATGCCCCTATTAACGATTGTAATCGTGATTTCATCTAATATATGGTTACTTTATCTTTCAAAAAAAAGTTGTGCCTTTTGAAGAAGTGAAAAGGCTGTTTGGCTGTGAAGTTCCACCCTGATAAAAAAAAAAAAAAAAAAACTGTGAAGTTCCATCCTGATCAAAAAAATAAAAAAAAGGCCCTAAAGTTCCATCCTGATCAAAAACAAAAAAAAAGGCTGTGAAGTTCCATGAGACCATTTGCAGGACCCAACAGCACTAGATTGTGGCTCCCTGCACTTTTTTTTTTATTTGGTCTGACAATTATGGAATTGCCACGTTTGAAATGACCCACCTATTATCTTTTTTGTTTATTTGGTCGGTTCACGCAACGTCGTAACCTAACCTTCTTTTTTTTTTGGATTTAATTTAAAATATTGACGTATGGATTTAGATAATGATATGTAGTTATGTACACGTCCTCAAGCTCCCCAGCTTGCCAGCAATGTTTTAAAAGATTGCCAGCAATGTTTTGAAAGATTGCAACCCACTGATGTTATGTCTTGTTTAAAAAAAAAAAAATTGCTCAAAAAAAAAAAAAAAAAAAAAATTGCAACCCACTTCTCTACGCTCAATGGTGATCTGGGACATAATTTGATGATAATTTTTGGCCCTCATTTTTAGCTTTCTAGTTGAATTCAAGCCTCACAGTCTCATATTCAACAAACGAGTAAGTACAAAGACAAATCCAAGTTTCCTAGCCGGCCAAGTAATGCTAGTCCATCATAAATTCTGTTTACACTTGAAGCCGACTTTTATCAGGTCAGTCCAAAACTCCAAACAGAGCCAGAGTCGCTATCTAGCTAGGATCTAAATGTATGCACACAAAAATATATGATATAATGGAAAGAAGACTAATATATCTCACCAACACTTGGGGGAAAATTGCATAGTCAAAAGCAGGTGGGTTTGATTCGTTATTCGGTTTTAATGACAAACACTGTAATGAACCAAAAACCTCAATGCATTCCCTCGGATTCTAATCATATGTTGTAGAATAATTATTGTGTAGATCAAAAATATCACACGTGTCCTAGAATATGAATGGAATATTACAATCGTTTGCTTTATACTATTGTCCAGGTAATATAGCACTAGTTTAATCTTAATTCGCAAATTGCCCTAAACTAGTGTCACCTGGGGACCAATAACGAGGGTGTTCGGCGGGGCTGGTTGATTGCAACGGTCACTTGGGAGTGGACCTGAGCCTCGACTGGGCTTTTGTATGTGCTCGGTTTTGTTGGTAGATTTTTGTTGGGCCTGGGTTGTGGGCGCATCCCTTTGTTTAGCTCTTATGTTTTTCTGTTTTCTTGTTTTCTTGTTTTAGTTTTGTTGTTTTTCAATAAGTGGTCTTCTATGGCCGTGTTGTTGGTTCAATTCTAAACACCGCTGATCGAGTGATGACGGTTTTCACCCGAATCTATTACATGTATTAACTACTCAGGAGGCGGAGTTGACTTGGGCTCATGTATTTCCTTTGCGGGTTCGGAGCCACTACCCATTTGGTTTGCCGACGTTCCCTCTTCCTGCCTCGAGATGTTCCGAAGATTTCGTAGCTCCACTTGGGTCCTTTTGGACTCTAGAAGTTATGTTCAGGCCCGTTGGTCTGACTTTGTGTTATAAGTAGGCTTTTATATGGTTCTTGATTTATACTGTTCATACTGCTTGTAATAATTTCTTCTGTATGAATGGATTCCCCCATTTGAATAAAAAAAAAAACGTGGCCAACTAGTTCTATGAATTTGGGCCGTTTTCAAAGTCCTACTTAATCCTTAATTATTTAGGATCTCTCGAGTGATGGAATCCTTCTCTAAATCAAATTGTACACTTCTTTTGGAACACTACTTGTTCTTAATTACAATCATATATATATAAACTATGAGCATGAGAATACATACATACCTTCAAGTTGAAAGTTAAAGGGGATTCGATTCCATTGTTAGAAGTATAGTGGCAATGGCAGCCACTCTGAAGAAGATGTCTGTGCTTGTGGCAGCATTGGGTATACTTTCGTTTGTGTTTGGTATTCTCGCTGAAATCAAGAAGGTACGCATCCCATGATTGTAACCTTATTTGAAATATCCCCTATCCTCTAACATAGGTGTACAGAGATGTGGTTTTAAGTTTACATAGATGTCTATACATTTGGGATTTGGTTTGTGCTTTCGTATTCTATCAATTAACCCAAAGAAATTCAAATTTGTAGGACATAAATCTAGCTTCTCTGTTCCCAAATTCTGGGGACAGAGGATTTGAACTCGTAATCTAATATAGTCATTTTGGTTTCTTTGTTTATGCTTTTGGTTTACTCTACCAAGTGTACTTATTTTTTTTCTTGGTACTAAATCAAATACCTTATTGGGTACGTTATATATGTAGCCTGCAGCTGGAGTCCCTTTAATTGGCAAAGCCATGATAATTTGCAAGTACCCATCTGATCCAACGCTTGCTTTTGCTTGGCTATCGTTTGGATTTCTTGTGGCATGTTCTGCAGTTGGTTGGTTCTCTCTATTTTACGGCTACAAAGGCAAAAAAGCTCCCACATCTGCTTTCTTTCAAAGCTCTACCTTCGTCTCCTTCTTCGTTATTACCCTGTAAGTAACACTTTCATTCTCTCTTAGTCTACATAAAATGGATTCTCATTCTATGCTTGACTAGGGCCTAAAGTTCACTAGCTAGCTTAACATTTGGTTTTATATATAGGTTGTTTTTTATCTTTGAGTTCTACAGTAATCTTTTTAGGGCGAAGATCTTACGTTTATAATACGAAACTAATAATTCATTTGAGCAAACAACATAATGTTATGCATGCATACATCCTTCTTTGAAAAATTATTGTTCATCCTTGATTGATTTACTAACTACTAATATAATCATTTTACGTCTTATAAAACCATTCTTCATTGTTGAATGGTTTAATGATTTTGAAATTGTTTGATTTTTGCAAAAATGATATTTGAGGGTAATCTATAAAATGAAGAACTTTGACTAGGTAATAATAGTTTACGGTTGTCTAAATAGGTGGTTAGCTTCGTACAATGAATCCAAGTTACTCTATAGTGATTATTGAATTTTATTTTAGTAAATTAATTTCAAAATGTTAGATTAAGCTTAGTTTGTAGCTTTGGAGAGAAGTCGTGACATGAGGGCTCAAGCACTCATCTAATATTGTTAAAAAGAAGAATTTTGGGACCCTTTTCACTAAATAATATTGTGGAAAGAAACACCATTGGACTAATAATCGATCTCATATATATCGAAAGTCAAGCTGAACAAGCATAGTATCAAGTTCCGTTTGTTTTGACAATTTCTTCCTCTTTGGGCTGATCATGTGTTTGTGATTTGAACAACGCAGGGGTGCAATAGGATTAGCAGCTTCATTTTTGCTATGGCCTATAATAACGCATCATCACCCGAAATATAACATTATTGGGAATCAAAATCCCAGCAGCGCGACTTGCCCAACTGCCAAAACTGGTGTTCTTGGCGGAGGTGCCTTCTTGTCCCTCAACTCGTCGCTATTGTGGTTGGCTTGCTTCATCTTGGCTAGCAATGTAAGAGAGGACTACTTTGAAGATTTGGATGGTGTTAAAAAGCCTACACACATTGAGGAAGCTGAAGATGGACGTACGGCGGCACTTGAAGACGATGACAGCAGCGAGATCACAAGTAGCTCCCAGTAGGGTAGGAACAAGCATCTTCGGATATGTTCATGTCTTTGTCCAAAACGCACGCCTTTGTGTTTTTAGAATCTAAAACTAGAAATGTGCCAAAAAGAAGTCAATTTAAGAGTGTTCTATTTGTGTATATATGCCTAGGAATTATTTAGTGGTGTGATTTGTCAGTTTCTTGTTCCATTTGGGGTTTAGACAATTAATTAGTTCTTTTAAAATTTATTTATTTTTGCTTAACGTAATGTTTATTTTGATGTTGATTGACAATGTTAAATTTCTCATTCGGTGTTGGATGTGAAAGCTTTGGATAAATTTTCAGTTGTGCAAAATAAATTTTTTTATTAAATTTTTAAATTTGAAAAAATATAAAAAGATTTTGTTTTTTTAGAGCTTTTGGCCTTAATGAATTAAACAATGAAATTTTTTTTGATAAATCATTGGTCATCGAAATCGGGTTTTCGCTTAGTTTGAATGAATGGGGAGAAATTGAGGAAAAATTCATTATTGTGACAATGTGAGACCTTACTTGGACCATAAGTGCTTATTTCTTATTTCGACAAATTAAACTATAAAAAAAATATTTTGAACAACTTGTAGCGATGAACAGTTCGTCGCTACAAGTTGTTCAAAATATATTTTTTTATTTTTAAATTTGAACGTATGTATAAGAATTTTATTTTTAGGCCTATTGGGCTCAATGAATTAAATAATGCAAAAGAAATTTTGTAAAACATAGGAATCGGCTTTTTGCTTAGTTTAGGTGAATGACGAGAAATTGAGAAAAAAATCATTATTGTAACACATGATTTAATTAAAAATTAGCATTTTAGAAATTTTCGAGACCGGTTTGCGAAAGTATCTAAATTTTTTTTAGAATTTCAATGAAACCCAATGTGAGACATTACTTGCACCATAAGTGCTTCTTTCTCATTTCGACAAATTAAACTATAAAAAAAATATTTTGAACAACTTGTAACAACGAACTCTTCGTCGCTAAAAGTTGTTTACATTTTTTTTTAATTTTAAAATTTGAACGTATGTATAAGAATTTTATTTTTAGGCATTTTAGGCTCAATGAATTAATTAATGCAATTTTTTTTTGGCAAAACATAGGAAACGAGTTTTTGTTTAGTTTGGGTGAATGATGAGAAATTGAGAAAAAATTCATTATAGTAACACATGATTTAATTAAAAATTAGCATTTTAAAAATTTTCGAGACCGGTTTGCGCAAGTCTCTAACTTTTTTTTAGAATCTCAATGAAACCCAATGTGAGACCTTACTTGCATTATAAGTGCATCTTTCTTATTTCGACAAATTAAACAATAAAAAAAATATTTTGAACAACTTGTAGCGACGAATAGTTCGTCGCTACAAGTTGTTCAAAATATATATTTTTTTAATTTTTTTAATTTTAAATTTGAACGTATGTATAAGAATTAATTTTTTAGGCCTCTTGGGCTCAATGAATTGAACAATACAAAAGAAATTTGGCAAAACATAGGAATTAGGTTTTTGCTTAGTTTGGGTGAATGACGAGAAATTGAGAAAAAATTCATTATTGTAACACATGATTTAATTAAAAATTAGCATTTTAGAAATTTTCAAGACCGGTTTGCGGAAGTCTCTAAATTTTTTTTAGAATTTCAATGAAACCCAATGTGAGACCTTACTTGCACTATAAGTGCTTCTTTCTTATTTCGACAAATAAAACTATAAAAAAAAATTTGAACAACTTGTAGCGACGATCGGTTCGTCGCTACAAGTTGTTCAAAATATATATTTTTAAATTTTAAATTTGAACGTATGTATAAGAATTTATTTTTTAGGCCTCTTGGGCTCCATGAATTGAATAATGCAAAAGAAATTTGGGAAAACATAGGAATCGGGTTTTTGCTTAGGTTGGATGAATAGCAAGAAAAAATTCATTATTGTAACACATGATTTAATTAAAAATTAGCATTTTAGAAATTTTCGAAACCGGTTTGCGCAAGTCTCTAAATTTTTTTTACAATCTCAATGAAATCCAATGTGTGACCTTACTTGCACTATAAGTGCTTCTTTCTTATTTCGACAAATTAAACTAAAAAAAAAAATTGAACAACTTCTAGCGACGAACTGTTCGTCGCTACAAGTTGTTCAAATTTTTTTTATAGTTTAATTTTAAATTTGAATGTATTTATAAGAATTTATTTTTTAGGCCTCTTGGGCTCAATGAATTGAATAATGCAAAAGAAATTTGGCAAAACATAGGAATTGGGTTTTTGCTTAGTTTGGCTGAATGACGAGAAATTGAGAAAGAATTCATTATTGTAACAAATGATTTAATTAAAAATTAGCATTTTAGAAATTTTCGAGATCGGTTTGCGCAAGTTTGTAAATTTTTTTTAGAATCTCAATGAAACCATGTGAGACCTTACTTGCACTATAAGTGCTTCTTTCTTATTTCGACAAATTAAACTATAAAAAAAAATTTTGAACAACTTGTAGCGACGAACTGTTAGTCGCTACAAGTTGTTCAAAATATTATTTTTAAAATTTTAAATTTGAACGTATATATAAGAATTTATTTTTAGGCCTCTTGGGCTCAATGAATTGAATAATGCAAAAGGAATTTGGTAAAACATAGGAATCAGGTTTTTGCTTAGTTTGGATGAATGGCGAGAAATTGAGAAAAAATTTATTATTGTAACACATGATTTAATTAAAAATTAGCATTTTAGAAATTTTCGAGACCGGTTTGCGTAAGTTTTTAAATTTTTTTAAGAATCTCAATGAAATCCAATGTGAGACCTTACTTGCACTATAAGTGCTTCTTTCTTATTTCGACAAATTAAACTAAAAAATAATAATTTTGGACAACTTGTAGCGACGAACTTTTCGTCGCTATAAGTTGTTCAAAATATATATATTTTAAATTTTAAATTTGAACGTATGTATAAGAATTTATTTTTTAGGCCTCTTGGGCTCAATGAATTGAATAATGCAAAAGAAATTTGGCAAAACATAGGAATCAAGTTTTTGCTTAGTTTGGGTGAATGACGAGAAATTGAGAAAAAATTCATTATTGTAACACATGATTTAATTAAAAATTAGCATTTTAAAAATTCTCGAGGCTGGTTTGTGCAAGTGTCCAAAAATATTTTAGAATCTCAATGAAACCTAACATGAGACCTTATGAACATCGGAAATGCTTAGTTTTTATTTCGTCACATTGAAATATAAAAAAATTGAAGCAGTTTTACCGACGAAAATTCGTCGCTATTGGTTGTTTAAAATAAATATTTGTTTTACTTTTTTAATTTGAACAAATGTAAATTTTTTTTTTGGAGCTCTTGAGCTTAATGAAACAATACTAAATAATTTTGGCAACACATTGGCCATCGAATCATACAATATTTTTTTCAGGAAGTCTTGTTCATTTCATGGAACAAATTTCATTAATGAATTTTGGTCGATTATCTTGAGCTTCTAAATAAGCTGTAGTTACCAAATTGGATGTCGAAAACCTAAATGTAAGTTAGTTATGACATTACACTTGTGATCACAAAAAAAAATAAAAGATAGATTCATCCATAATGCGAAGAACATACCAAAACTAAGGGGTTGTTCGGTACGGTTTTACAAAACTGGTTTTTTGTATTTGCAATATGAAAATGGATGAAAAATGCGTTCGGCGGTCATTCTTGAAAAATGAGATTCAAGAAACAAGGAATATAACTCCTTAATTATAGTGTATATGTTGAAAACGATCAAAAGACGTTTTCATTGTTTTGAAGAACAATTCTGTTCTAGTCTACATGTTCGTTTTGCAAAAATGTTCCAAAAACTAACTTTGGACAACTTAAAGATTTCTGAAATCTGTTATACAACTTCAAATTATTTTGTTCTTTAATTTTTGATATTAAAAAATAATAATAAAAATCGTCAAATTATAAAATTATAAATGGAATTGTGAAAATTATAAATAGATTTCCAACGATCCTAGCATTATCAGATTTTTTGTTTGAACAATGCATTATCAAATTTTGCATTGTACGTAGATACAAGAATCATCAATAATTAATGAATCTGGTAATGAATCTTCTTGTAATGTTGAATACTAAATACAATCTTTGCATTTTTAATTCTTACTCGTAACCTTTCTCCATCGTCTTAAACTAATGAATGAATCCGGTCAAATTTCCATTCAACATTCCAATACGCTAGCTGGATTTTGGTGTCCTTAACTTCCACGATACTCATCCTCAACCGTCGGATCACGAACAATTGTCATCGTCCGGTCCAGATTCTCGGTAGTAACCAACGCGCCAAAGGAGCAGCACTAGTTCTTTGCCGGATAAGGTGGAGAGATTCAGGGACCAGCTGTTGACTACTTGTTATAGATTCTCTTTTACACCACAAAATAAAGTCGTCGTCATTTCGATTCTCGCGGACGGAGAATCCCAAACCCCCCGAGAGAGATTCCAAACGTCGCCGTTTCTTGTTTCGTCCCCGATTCAATTTCCCCCACCTCTTTTCTCTCCCAGGTAATATTAGTATTCAAACTTGGGTAAATTTTCTTCATTTTGTAGATTCAATTTTTCATTTTGGGTTTCGTTTCAGGGCGTTGGTGAGATCATTTGCGGCGATGGCTGTGACGGTGAAGCAGATGGCTTTGATAGTGGCCTTCTTTGGCGTACTGTCATTCATATTCGGAATTGTTGCTGAAAACAAGAAGGTAAATAGGATTATGTTTGATGGGTGAAATTGGTGATTATTATATTAGAAACTGATTATTTTATTAATTGGAGTCCTTCCTGGACGTGTGAGGGTTCTGTTTTGATTAGCAAGTTGGGTACGTTGCATATTTGAAACTTGTGCATCAGTGAAATTTGATTCGTTATTTGTGGATGTTCTTTTGTTCTTCTTAGGGCTTAATTGAACCATTGACAACATCAAAGATTGAATTTTGTGTGTGTCCTATCCCTGTGAGATTGTACTTTGTAGGGTGTATTTCAATGATTGTAAGACTGGTTGAATTAGCAGTTTATTTCCTAAATCTTCTTCCTTTGGGTACTGTCAGTATTGCATTAATCACTGATGCCTTAAAGCAAAAGACTTATCGGTGCCTGGATAAATTCCGATTAACAGTCAGCGACTGAGTATTGCTGATTCATTCCCAAAAAGGGAATAGTTTCGCCGAATATTTATCAGAGTTAAAATTAGAGCAGAAACCGAGTCTCATTCTATAAGCCCTTTTTAGTTGAGTAGTTACTGACTAGATACTTTATTTTGACCTATTGGCAGCCTGCAGCTGGGACTCCAATCACAGGGAAAGATGTTGTTATTTGCAAGTATCCTTCTGATCCATCAGTCGTTTTGGGATATCTGTCATTTGCATTTCTCCTTGTATCCACAGTGGTTGGGTTCTTGTCGCTGTTTTACCCATATCAAGGGAAGTCCCTTCCACAAGGTGCTTTGTTCCGGAGCACGAGCTTTGTTGTGTTCTTCAACATTTCTTTGTAAGTGTGCTTTTCTATGCTGCGCTTGTTTGTGATATAAGCATTTTGATATCTGATTTTTACAAGATTCATCTTGCCTCTAGTTCATTATGCTTTGCATTGCCTACATATCCTTCTGCTAGACTTGTCTACTAGTGCATCTGATGGTGCATAATCTACCCTTCTGTTGTTGTTCGTTAATCGGTGGATGAACTCATGAAAGTGGATAGTATATCTCACTTTGCAGTACTAGTTGACTTAATAAAATGGGGTCTGGATCAATGACTCAAGCAACCCTTTATCAATGGTATATCTCAAGCAACCCTTTATCAATGACTAGGTTTCATGGATTTGGTCAAAGGACTTGCAAGGAACCCTTGCATAGATCTGGACATGAAAGACATGGAGGAGGTGATACACTTTTTTGATAGAAGGAGGTGGTATTTTTGCTTCAGAAGAATCACTGGAATAGATGAGATAGTAATTCACTCCTGTGAAAGAGTTTGAAGAATCAGACCTAGTGTGTGACTTACATTGCATTATGACATCCATCTTGAACATCATATCTATCTATTTAGAGTAGCAGCTATTCATGTTGACAATCATATCACATAATGTTTGTTATAATGCATTGTTTTAGCTTACACCATCTTCTTTCTCAGTTGTGGGCGTTCTGCCCATAATTTTGGTCTACCCTTTTTCTAATTGTGTTCCTTTGATGGGGGTGCAATTGCACAGGCTTACAGCTGGACTAGCTGCAGCTCTGTTGCTATGGACTACAATAACGGAGCAACTTCATCTATCGCGAAATGTTCACCATAATCTTCAGACAGCGTGCCCCACTGCTAAGACTGGTCTCCTTGGTGGCGGTGCTTTTGTATCCCTCGATTCATCCCTTTTCTGGTTGGTTGCCCTTATGTTAGCTGACAATGCCCGCGAGGACTACTTCGAGGAGGTGGAAAAGGATGTTAAGGGTGGATATGGAGAGATTGTTGGGGCTGATTACGGAAATGTGGTGAAGGGTAGTGCTTGAAGTCTATTGCCTTGACAAGAAGGGCTTGGATGCCTCCCTGTTTTCGTTTAGATTCTCTTCCATTTTCAATTCTAGGCTCATAAGCTTGTGAATCAAGCAACCTTATGCAGTGTAATTGAATGTAGATAATATTCAAGATAGTTGTGCCATTTGCCGGGTTGTATGGAACCTGAATAAGCTTTTTAACCTCTGTATGCTTTTCCTTTATAGTCGTTTGAATCATGCTTTCATTTCTTCAAACATGAGTGATCTCAACTTTCTGTTACTAAATTCGACATTCATGCACAAACTCATTTTAAAAGGGACCAAAGTTCTGAGTTTTAAGTTCACCATTATGAAATCTGAACAAACACAAAAAAAAAGAAAAAAAAAAGGCAATTGCCAGCATGATTGATTGAGGCTTGCTGTGTACGTACCATGGCCGGCAAATAAATGGGACAACCAAAATCAGTGACTCCATTCCAACTCTTGCAAATACGTTCTCGAACATTTGCAGTCTCAGACCAAAAAAAAAGAAGAACATTTGCAGTCAGAGACAAATAGAGGCGACGATGTTCTTTTTCTAATGACTAAATCACTAGTTTACTTTTTCTTTTTTCAATTACATAGACGCCCGAAAGTAACAGAAGAAAAATCTAACTCAAAACTAACCCGCGTTATTTTTTAATTTAAGACCCGCTGTTGGGCTTTTTACCCGGGTTACTTTTTTATGTAAGACCCGCTGTTGGGCTTTTTACCCGGGTTGTAATTACCAAAGCAGCCAAAACCCTAGTCCTTAAAGCTCCGCAACCCCCCTATATTTAGAGGCAGCCTTCGTTCAGTTGACACCAATCAAAACCCCTCCTAAACCCTCCTCAGTCCCTCACTCTCGGAAAGTAGAGAGACATTCGTAGTAGCAAAAATGCCGCTTGGGGAAAGAACAGGGGACAAGAGCGAATCTCGCTACTGCGGCATGGAGACGGAGTTCAGCGATGACATGCCCAACGTCCTCGCTTTCAATCTCACCCATGGTTCCTTCGATTTCGTTGTCGCTACTCTGGTCCGTACTGCTTTCTTTTCCGTTTCCTATTTCATTTTGTTTGTTGCTGCGTTTCAGTGTTTAGAAATGGTGGATGTTCGATAACGTCTGTTTAATGGTGACTAACTAGCCAGTCACATATTGGCTGCAAAACAGCTCTGTTTATGTGAATGGTCAATAAGCTCACCTATAACAATGATGCGTTAGAGGCGGTCCGGTGCAGCTGCTCTACTGTGCGCTTTCACTCTACAGCCACTAACTACATTCATGTCAATGTAGTATTGACAATGAGTTAATCAGTATTTAATTTCTATTGTTCGACAACGTTTTACTTCTGGTGACTAACTAGCCAGTCACATGCTGGCGGCTGCAAAGCTGCTCTTGTTATGTGAATGGTCAATAAGCTCACCTATAACAATGCTGCGTTAGAGGCGGTCCGGTGCAGCTGCCCTACTATGCGGCTCCACTCTACAGCCACTAACTACATTCATGTCATTTTCTACTCAAAAGATAATTGGAAATGTCAATGAATTAGTTTGTATTTTTTAATGTTTAGGATATGGTCCTTGGGATATACTTATCAATTCTTTGTGGATATGACTTGCATTGTTTACAGTGTCTAAAATTATGTATTGACTTTATAACTTTGTAGTGATTCATGCTTGTATGGTGTCTCCCCTACTGATTTCATGGATTTTTATGCATTTTCTAATGCTTCTATGGTGGCTAATTAGCCAGTCACATACTGGCTGCAAAGCTGCTCTATTTGTGTGAATGGTCAGTAAGCACACCTATAACAATGCTGAATTAGAGGTGGTCCGTTGCAGCTGCTCTACCATGTGGCTACACTCTACAGCCACTAACTACATTCATGTCATTTTCTACTCAAAAAATAATTGGAAATGTTAGGTTGTACTTGTAATTATTTGTGGGTATTACTTTCATAGTTGTTTGTAAAATTCGGTCTACACGGGTTTGATGATTATACATACTAAGTTTATAACTTTCTTTGTAGTGATTTATGCTTTTATGGCGTCTCCTCTACTTATTTCATGGACCATTGCGCATTTTCTTTGCTCCTGGTAGCTAATTAGCCAGTCACATATAGCCAGATGGCTGTTGTTTTGTGTGTATGGTCAGTAAGCTCACCCAAAGTAATGCTTTGTTGGTGGCCTTTAGTAGTGAAGCATAACTCTGGCTTTGCCTTTAGGTTATTAACTACATTGTTCAATTTGTGGTACCTTTGTACTTTTTTTTATCCTTGTCAGGTATGAGGAATTTTCTTTAGGTCAACAGGTTTTTTTGTTTAATTACTGCTATAGATAAAAATGTTAAGTCACAATGAGACTAAATTGTTTGCTTGCTTCTGGTGGCTAATTAGCCAATCACACATAGTCAGTGATGGCTGTTGTTTTGTGTGGATGGTCAGTAAGCTCACCGAAAATAACGCTTTGTTGGTGGCCTTTAATAGTGAAGCATATCTCTGGTTTCACCTGTAGGCTATTTACTACATTGTTAATACTTCTTCTCCATGTTGGGTATGGGGAATTTTCTTTGGGGTAAACAGGTTCAAGTTGTTACCACTTCAATAGAAAAATTGCTAGAGCGTCCCCAATTGGCTACCCACATGAGCTCCTACGTTCAAATTTGTGAAAATATTTAAATAATCTGATTCGACCATGCTTCCTATCATGCATGACGCGTTCTTCATTATATGTTCAATGTTAATATTCTGACCCCTGTTCAGTTTTTGTGTTTACGTCTCTAAGGTGTTTGCCTGTTTATGTTCCTTCATTCTATATGCTTTCTCTCTTTGTCTGCTGAATCAAAATTGGCAAGGGGTAGTAATTCCTGTTTGATTTCATTATGTAGATGGATCCTGCTTATCGGCCAAGCTTAATGCAAAAGAACGGTGGGGGATCTAGTGTTCTGCCATTTGCTGGGTCAGACTTGGTTTTGAGCCCTGCCCAATGGAGCAGTCATGTTGTGGGTAAGAAATATTATAGGCTATTATGTTGTGTTACAGTCTCAAATAACATGCCCAATGTTGTTATCTATTTTACTTTTATCCAAATAATATTCTGTTGGCAATTAAACCGTCCTTCTGATTTTATTCCGTTTACTTTTCACCATATCTTTCCTTGCTTACTAATACCTTGGCTGCTCATATCGGATTCTTGAAAACTTTTCAGGAAAAATTAGCTCCTGGATTGACTTGGATTCAGAAGATGAGATCCTCCGGAGTGACTCTGAAATTACCTTGAAGCAAGAGATAGCATGGGCGTCTCATTTGTCCCTGCAGGTATGTATCATCAGAATATTGTTTTGTCAAAAATTTTGTATTGCTTTAACAGACCACATTGAAAAGTTTACTGTGTGTTCTTTGCTAAGCCAAATGATTCTTGAAATTGATTACTGAATTTGTTTTTCATTCTGGCATTTTATTGTCTTGTATTGCTTGGTGCAGGCATGCCTTCTTCCGCCTCCAAAGGGAAAGTCCTGTGCTAACTATGCTAGGTGTGTCAATCAGATTTTACAGGGCCTACAAAGTATGCAGGTGACATTTTTAGTCAGAACCTGTTTATAGTTTTCCCCCATGTATTCTACTTCTCGAATTCGTTATTAATCACATTTCCTGTTATTTAGTTGTGGCTTCGGATTCCTTTGGTCAAGACTGACAATGACACGGTTTCTGTTAACTCTGATAATTTGGTGAGTTGCCCCTTCGTCGTTGTAATTCTTGTTGTTGTGTGCTTAGTGGGCAGTCAAACTTATATGTGGCGTATAGATCCTGTGTGAACTTGCTGCTTTCTTTATGTGTATGATTCTTCACGTATGTTTGTGCTGCACCCTCAGTTTTTTTTTTAAAATTATTATTTCACCTATAACAGGCATAATGATTGGCATTCCATATGGTAAACCTCATATTCATTTTGTTTTTCCCATGCAGGATGATTCTTGGGAGATTTGGAATTCATTTCGTCTGCTATGTGAACATCACAGTCAATTATCAGTTGTCCTTGATGTTTTGTAAGCTCAACATTGACCATCCTCTCATAGTTCAACTAATTTGTGATCATTCATGGTTTAAATTTTGATCACTATTTTTTATATTCATTAGGAGTTCACTACCTTCTGCAAATTCACTTGGACGCTGGTTTGGGGAGTCTGTTAGAGCAGCCATATTCAGTACTGATGTAATCTTATGCTTTAGACTGTTGGTTTTTCATGGAAAGCTCAGGTTACTTGCTGCTTGTTGGTTCAATGGTTGCCCAATTTTGTGACAATGTTCTTGTTGATTTTCCAGTGCTTTCTAACAAATTCACGAGGTTATCCATGTCTGTCAAAGCGCCACCAAGAGCTTGTTCCTGGGTTTTTTAATCATTCTATACAGGTATTTATATAGAAGTTGTCAGCAGTATCTCTTTGTTCCATTGAAGTTTCTTCTCCTCTTTACCTGCAGTTGCAGAATAAGCCACCTGCAACCTAGGCCCTTAGGGAAAATGCTCGAGTGACATATCTGAGTTTTTATTTTATTTTATTTTTTTGGTGTAAAATGTTATCAATTGAACTTTTTAGTCACGATAAATTAGGATGTGGCATTGGTGACCATGATAGAATGAAGTTGGATGGAACCTACCTTTTTTCATAATGGTTTTGATGCAAATGGATTTTTATGAGTGAATATATCAAAGCCATGAAACCTTGTTTTCTTTCCTTCAATTAGTTCCTTGGCCGTTGTTCCAAAGTTACTCTATTTTTACTCGACTAAAGTATGACCTTGTGAGTTTAAATTTTCTTCATAGACATCATTAGCTTTTGATCTTATGTCATCACCTTACTGCCATTTTTACTAATCTTTGTCATGGGAAATTTTCAGATAGTTCTATCCGGACAATCTGTACATAGTCTTACCAAGATAAATTCAGACTTAGCTGCAAATAATAATGACAACAATGTTGATGGTAAGTCCTTACCTTTAGTTTACAAATGCGTCATCCTGAATGCTATTAGTAGAATATTGAAACAGTAACTATTTCCTTGAAAAAGTAATTGAACTCGTTGAGCCAGAAAAGCTATGCCACTATATTGACATCAATTTTTTCAGAAGTGCTTCTGATTGCCTGTTGTGTAATTATTACAGGTCCTTTTGCATACAGGTCCTTTTGGTCAGCTATAAGTTGCCACCTTTTGTTATCTAAAAGATATTTCCTTCATTTGTGAACCTCTGGAGTCAATATAGAGGCAGATGCAAATATGTAGGAAATGATGTAATGGGCAAGACATTTACAGATTAATCCCACTGGCACTGAACAATGACCAAGAAACAAATTATAGGATACTTAAGACTAGAAAAAGAAACTTTCAGAATTAAAGAAAAAATCTTTCATAAATGAAATGAACTTTGTTACCCCAAGCATAGATGTTGAGTTCCTCTTTTTCATATTTCCCATTGTGTTAAAGGATTCTTGACATTCAGGTGTACAGAAACATCCCTTGAGACCGTATCTGGAATATTTTGGCTTTCTCTACCAAAGGATGGATCCCCTTCCTGAGCAAGAACGGTTTGAGGTCTCTCTCTTTGTGTGTGTATGCGCGCACGTGCTTGAGTGCGTTTTTCTGTGTGTATGTGTGCATGCGTTTTTGGAATGTACATGTTTCCCAGCTATTATCTTTGTTTGACTCTTTCAAATATCTTATGCCAGCTTGGATACAGGGATTTCTTGCAGTCACCTTTACAGGTGTTGTGTCTTTGCCTATTGCTCTCTTGTATTATTTTTCATTCGTATTTTTTTTTTAAAAAGATTTCTTTTTTATTTGAAATATTAAATCCTAAATTTCATTCTTACATTGCATCTAGTGATTTTCTATACATTTGAAATGTAAATACAAGTTAATTTGATATTCTAATGCAGCCTCTCATGGATAATCTAGAAGCTCAGACCTATGAGACATTTGAAAAGGATACGACGAAATACATTCAGGTATGCCTGCATTTGGTTAATTACATGCTGAATAATCCTTTTTGATATTTTTTTATCCTTCTGAAGAGCTTTATGTGATATGGTATTTTATCTTTGTTAGTACCAAAGGGCAATTTCCAAAGCTTTACAGGACAGGGTTCCAGATGAAGAGTCTTCTGCAATAACCACTGTAAGCTGCTCACTTGTTACTAATGTGGTTTCATGGTTTTTTACTTTTATTTTTCTGAATGGTTTTTTATTAAGTTTGATAACAAAAGATATGAAGGTCATGGCATTGCTTACGTGAATTTTCCATTTGTGGCAAGGTATTAATGGTTGTAGGAGCAGGACGTGGACCTCTAGTTAGGGCATCATTGCAGGTGCCTTCCTCTGCCTCTTACATACTTGTTTGTGGACTGGATTCTACATGCAGCATATAAGTTTAACCTTTCTATTCCTTCTGTTCATATATAGGCAGCTGAAGAAACTGGGCGCAGGCTTAAAGTCTACGCTGTGGAAAAAAATCCAAATGCAGTTGTTACACTTCATGTGAGTTTGAATTCTCCCTATTGTAACTTGAACTGTGACAACTTGCAAGTTAATATTCCTGGGATTTGCAAGCCATCTTACTGTAATTATTCTATGGTTACGATGCTATGGGCAACATAGTCATGTTTGTGTAGGTGAACTATGATCAATGAACTTATTAGTTATGCAACAGTGGTTATGTTTGCTGCGTAAAGTGTAATAGATGGTGATACGTTCTATGGTTACTATGTTATTACAAGGCATCATATTCATGTTTGTGTAGGGTGAACTATGACTGGTGTAGCTTATTAGCCTACGAAACGGTCTATATGGTTAATTGTTTGAAGTAGACTTCCTCTGTGTCGGTGCAACATTTTATATAGTGATGTGTCTGTGTTTGTTGGAGCAGAGCTTGGTTAAACTAGAGGGTTGGGAAAACATTGTTTCCATAATTTCAAGTGATATGCGTCACTGGGATGCTCCTGAGAAAGCGGACATTTTGGTAAGCCAGTATACTTATGGTTAATCATCCCTTTGTTTTGGTTTGTTTCTGGTACTAATATTGCCTTCCAATTGCATTACAGGTCAGTGAACTATTGGGTTCTTTTGGTGATAATGAGCTGTCTCCTGAGTGTCTTGATGGAGCCCAGAAATTTTTGAAAGAGGATGGAATCTCAATACCTTCGTCGTATGTATACTTTTGTTTCTTACTCTTGAAGTGTTGCCCACTTAAGAGCTGCTCACTAGTTAGTTAGGTTTAAATATCTTGTTGAGTATTCAGATTTCTTCAAAAATCTGGTTATCTGAAAATCTGATATACCTCTTTTCAGGTATACGAGTTTCATCCATCCGGTGACTGCTTCAAAGCTTTACAATGATGTATGCTCACATTTTTTTTTCCCAACATGTCTCAGTATTGTCTGTTTTGAAATTTTGAGGACGTCATAGCAACTTGTGAAATTTTTTTTTTTGCAGGTTAAGTCGCATAAAGATGTTGCCCACTTTGAAACTGCTTATGTTGTTAAATTGCACAACATTGCAAGACTGGCTCCTCCTCAACCTGTGAGTTTTTCCACACAGCTCATTTCTTGATATTGATTTTAATTCACTTGTTTGTGTTCCGTTTGATAGATCACTTCTATGGAATAATTGTTTGACGAAGAAAACTTGTTTAGGGTTCTTATCATCTGATATTGTTTTGCACTAAATAGGTTTTTACGTTTACTCATCCAAACCGATCAACTGACAAAAGCAATAGCCGGTATACAAAGTTGAAGTTTGAAATACCCGGTGATACTGGATCTGCTATGGTTCATGGTATGTGGTGGCATAGTATTTTTGGTGAATATTAAAAATTCTTGAATTGTGTTGCATGCTGTTAATGTGACTAAATTCTTTGATTGTGCGGCTGACACCTGAATGACTATCTTCTGCCTATCTGATTTATAAAATTTAAAATATTAACAAATCATGTTAAAATCAAAGTAACACTGAAGGGCCAATCTTTTGCTGTAAATTTTATCTTTGTTTCTGTATGATGTCGTATGAGTTACCGCAAAAGAAAAATCTTTTAAGAGAATTAGAATGACCACATCATTTAACATAGGAGGTGAAAATGAATGATGGAAAGAGAGCAAAATAGTCTGTGCATGCAGCTGTAACAATAGTACGCATGGCAGGATGAGAACTTGAGGAATGTAAATAGTAAAAAAAAAATTGTAATCTGATCCTGAACAAGTGTAGACGCAGATTGTGTTTTGGGAATGAAAAGTGAAAAATAATATAGCAATGCAAATGCAGTGGTTTTGATCTACTGCACCTGTGATGTGTAAGATCGCTACTTAATTTTGTTTTTTCAAGTAGACCAACTAACCATCTGAATCTATTTGTGTTGGGATAAAGTTACTGATGCACACATTGTAATTGATAGAATTTCATATTAGGAGATATCTTGCTGACTTTTCTTCTGTGGCTTTTAGGATTTGCTGGCTATTTTGATTCCACACTATACAAAGAAGTTCATCTTGGCATTGAACCGTCAACATCAACACCAAACATGTTTAGCTGGTAATTTCTTGTGGTTGAAGCTTGCCCTCTGTTATATTCTATCAGTGGCTATGTCCTATATGTTTGTTTGTCATCATGATGAACCTGAAATTTAATGATTTTCCTTTTGTAAATCATTAACATTGTTGAGCATTGTTGACCCTCTGTGTTGTGTTTTTCAGGTTTCCCATATTTTTTCCATTAAGGACACCGATTTGTCTGCGTCCTGGTTCTTCTCTTGAAGTACATTTTTGGCGTTGTTGTAGTCCTACCAAGGTAATTAACATTTTTCTGAGTTTATAGATTTTGATGAGTAATTAGTCTTTTGATGTGTTCCTATGGAATGTGATTCAGGTCTGGTACGAATGGGCTGTGGCATCACCCTGCTGTTCACCCATTCACAACAGCAATGGACGTTCTTACTGGGTTGGGCTTTAGGAGAGTGATTTTACGTGTCGATCATTATTTGTGAGGATGAAAGACGGCGTGAAGGCCGTTAAAGAGAAAGCGAAGTTGAGTGCTTGATCTGTCCAGAGAAAGAAACTAAAGCATATGTGCCCACCAGAATTCTTGGTGGTGAGTGAGTTTGGGTGGGTGTACCCAGAGGTGGCGAGAACTTACACCCGGATACAAGAAGGGCTCTACCTTTGTATTCAAAATATAAAGCCAATAGCTCTGTATATCGACTGTATGTATGATTTTGACCATTGTTGTTTGTATCCATAACATAGCTCTTGAAAAATGGAAGTTTGGAAAATTTTTGGTTTGTTTGGCATGGCTCTCGTCTTTTTTTGTACGCGTTAAGCACATGCATGATGATGTTTGGGCTTAGTTTAAGGGTGGTCCTCTGTTTAGGGTTGGGCAAACAATACCATTGGAATCTGTTAAACTCCAGTAGCAAAAGCCTTTATAGGGGTTCATCCAACTCTAATCCGAGTTATGGGCTACCTCCATTTTATGGCTGTTTCAGGTTTCACTATGACTACAGAGAGAGGCTAGGCAAATAATGCTTTATAAATGGGGCTCTCTATAATATGCAAGACTAACATGGAAGAAATCACACGGTGTATGTAAGCTCCTGCAACCAATTTACCTAGATTTCTTAACCATTTCGTTTCATCGTCACGCTGTTCTTAGTTAGCCTTTTTGATGAAGTTGCATTGGCGTTTAGGGTTCGGATTAATGACTCTCGAACCTTAGAAATTTAGAAAACAATTGAATTATTAAGGAACATTTAATGTCAAAAACTACATGGTTCCTACAGGGGCATATATGGGCCCTAAACTTCATGGGCTTAGCTTGGAATAGAAATTTTGTGTGGCCCATTCGGGGTCCACACTTTGCCGATACTATCTAAAAAGCAAATAAAATCTTAAAAGGGTATAAACTCTTTTCCTCTTCCGCCTGTGATACGTAGAGAGAGCGAGGGCTTTCAACAAAGACCATCCAAAGGGCTGGTAAGTAATCCGGGTTTTATTTTTCCCTTGAAATTAGTTCGTCTCGATTTTCGTTTCCGCTCGATTTAGATCTGGTAATGTTGAATCTAGGGTTTCGGCGCTAGATTTACTGAACCGGTGTTCAAACTTTGAATGTTAATCGATTCATTACTTTTCAGATTGTGATTTTGGTGGTTTTGTTACTGTTGGTGATTGAGCGAAACGTAGCGAGATGTACAACGGAATAGGGCTACAGACTCCGAGAGGGTCTGGGACCAATGGCTATATCCAGACGAACAAGTTCTTCATCAAATCGAAGACCGGAAAGGTCGCCGAAAACTCCAGAGGCTTTGAGGGGGACCAGGGCATGGCCGGTGTTACGAAGAAGGCGAACAGAGACATCCTTGAGCATGACCGCAAGCGCCAGATTGAGCTCAAGCTTGTGGTGCTGGAGGACAAGCTGAGCGATCAAGGCTTCACGGAGACTGAGATTGCCGAGAAGGTCGCTGAGGCCCGGAGGACTCTGGAAGCGGCCGCTGCTTCGGAGGAGATGGGTGGACCCACTGCCATAGTTGTTGGCGATAAGAAGTAATTTCACTCTCCTTTTTGTTCAAGTATGAAAATTCTTCGTAAATGAGTAATTTCTTTTCTATTTAGCTAATTAGTATCTTGTAGTGTGCTCATTCTGATATTAGTAGAAGCCTCTTTACTGCTCAAAAATAATTTAAAGCAGGAAGTTGCAGCCTCTTTTTGCCTTTGATTGATGCTGTTTTGTTGCCATGTATGATTTTTACTTGTATCTTGCATGTATATATAGATTTCTTGACCATGGTATTTTTAAATGAATGATTAAAAACTAGACATTGGAAAGAAGATCAAATTGAAATATGCTATATAATAGGCTGTGGAACATTGCTGAACAGTGTATTCTTCACTGAACAGGGTTTCAGATACACAGACCCACCAAATTGCTGCTAGGAAGGAGAAGCAGATGGAAACATTAAGAGATGCTCTTGGACTAAAATCATCTGAAATCACAGAAACAAATACTGATGAGATTGAGGATGGACTGATAAATGGTCGGAAGAATGATGATAGCAGACATTATGAGAGGAAAGAGCATTCATTTTTGGATAGAGAATCTGGGTGGAAGAAACATCCGGAGGACAAGCATAAGGTTGAAAAAGATAAGAAAAAGAGTGTTAAAGAATCTAGGCGGAGCAAGAAGGAAGAAAGTAGGAAGAGAAGGCATAAGGATGATTCATCTGATACTGATAGCAGTGGCAGCCATGTGAAACCTGATAAAAAGAAGAAGCGCCATGGTGGAAGTAGCAGCAGTGACGAAGATGATTCCGAAGTTGATATATCCAAAAAGGAAGTTGAGAAGTACAAGAACCGGCATAAGAGGTATGATTCAGAGGAAGATGATTCTGAATTGGATGTTGACAAGAAGCGGAAGGTTGTAAAGAAGCATAGCAAAAGCAGAAACCATAATGCTGATGGTTCTGCTACCAGTGATGATTCTGAGGACAGATCCAGAAAGGAAGTTAAGAAATCCAAACAGCCTCGTAGGAGGCATGATTCAGATGAAGATGATTCTGAAGTTGATGTTGACAAGAAGCGGAAAGTTGTAAAGAAGCATAGTAAAAGGAGAAACGATGACACCGATGATTCTGCTACCAGTGAAGATGCTGAGGACAGATCCAGAAAGGAAGTTAAGAATTCCCAAGAACCTCGTAGGAGGCATGATTCGGATGAAGTTTCCGGTTTTCCCGAAGACTTGTCAAAGAATAGAAATGAAAGGGGGAAACAACATATGAAACCAAACAAACAGCATGATTCTGGGGATGAGTCTGATATTGACGGCAAAATGGAAAGGAAAAAAATCCTAGATGAGAAGCAGAAGAATCAGCTGGGTAGTCGCAGGGTAGGGCGAGATGATTTTGATGTGGAGGATCACAAAAAAGTTGACAATGTTAGAGGTGGAAAAAGCAGAAGAAAGTATGAAGTTGATAGTGATTCTGGCGATGAAAGATTCAGAAAAGGTAGAGGTGCAATAACAGAGAAGAGTAGAAGAAGTGGCAGGAACGATACTGATGATGATGATTCAAATATTGGTAATGATGAGAAACTAGAGAAACACAGAAGTCGGAGGCATGATAGTGATGATGAGGAACCTGACTCCAGCTATGGTAGGAAAGCCAGAGAGGTGAACAATAGTGGTCTTGGAGATGATGTCAAAAAAAGAAGTGAGCGGAGTGGCCTAGTGTCAGGTATTGAAGAGAAAGGATTGAGATCTAGTGCAGTTGAAGGGGAAGAAAGAAGTCATCGAAATGGTGACGATGGATACCGAAATAAGTATTCAGGATTGGAAAGATCTGGTGGGTATGACAATGTAACTGTGCAACGTGTGGACAGAACTTACACCAAGGATGTTGAACCACAATGGGGTAGTAGAAGAACTAATCGGGATCACGAAGAGCGTGGAGGAGTTAGAGGGCAAACCAAGGATGGTGAGGAGCATAGAGGGAGGAAGCCTGCAAGGGATGGAGAGAGTGATGCAGGACGTGGAAGGAACAACAAGGATGAAGAGCATAGAGGAAGGAAGCATGGAAGAGGTGAAGAGGGATATGAATTTAAAAGGCCCAGAGAAGATCATGAAGAGGAGCACAGAGGGAGAAAGCCTGGGAGGGATGAAGAGGTTGATGGAGGACGTGGAAGGCACAACAAAGATCAAGAACATAGAGGAAGGAAGCATGGAAGAGAGGAAGGGGATCATGAGTTTAGAAGGCCCAGAGAAGATCAGGAAGAGGATCGTGGAAATAGAAGGCTTGGTACAATAGAGGAAGAAGGGGCAAATGAGGATAGAAGGCCCAGAGAAGATCATGAAGAGGGGAATAGAGGGAGAAAGCCTGGAAGGGATGAAGAGGGTGATGGAGGACGTGGAAATAGAAGGCTTGGTACAATAGAGGAAGAAGGGGCAAATGAGGATAGAAGGCCCAGAGAAGATCATGAAGAGGGGAATAGAGGGAGAAAGCCTGGAAGGGATGAAGAGGGTGATGGAGGACGTGGAAGGCACAACAAGGGTGAAGTGCATAGAGGAAGGAAGCATGGAAGAGATGAAGAGGATCATGATTATAGAAGGCCCAGAGAAGGTCAGGAACAGGAGCGGGGAAATAGAAAGCTTGGTACAATACAGGAAGAAGGGGCAAATGAGGATATTGAGAGGGATAGACATCTGGATTACAAGAGAGCAAAATATGATGAGTCTAGATCAAGTGAGAGAAGAAGGCATGAAACTGACAAACATAATGAAGAGGAGCATAAATCTAGAAGGCATGGAGAAGATGAGGGGGAACGTAGAAATAGAAGACATGGAAAAATTGAGGAAGAACGGGGAAATAAGGAGATTGAGAGAGATGGACAGGATTCCAGATCAAGTGAGAGAAGAAGATATGAAAATGACAAGCATAATGATGGTCGGTCTAGGCATCGAGACTGATTCTATGGTATGTTATACTATCCTCTGTTAATCTTGACATTCACTGTTTATTGGAAGGCTTTTGATTTTTGTATATTATGTGAATGTTTTGATGGATCACATGCAAACTTCATAGCAGCATACCTTTTAATGAATATCACTAAGTGCATCATATCATCAAACTATTACAAATATTATGAGGTTCCCATTCAAACATCCAACACAACTTTTATTCAATAGAAATGTCATTATTAGGTGGATCTGACAAAGGCAATCCATCTTGTTACTGAAAAGCCGACTGCCTTATATTTGGTCTGTAAAAAGAGAAAGGTAGTTGTAGACAGTTTATGTTGGTTTGGTTTTTGTCGAAAAGAAAATCCTAAAGAGAGGAACAAAACTAGCTAAGTGTGGCATTATGTTGATATTGTGATGGTGGTTGGATTTTGTAGAGTCAAGAAAGTCACCCCTGAGTTCTTTTCCTCGTATCAATGTTTGATTCTTTGCTGCTCATCTATCTCTGAACTAAATGTTTTGTTATCACAGTATAACCTTCATTTACTTGAATGCGTTGCAGGTTTCATGGCCTCAAAGCTTTCTAATATCGTGTACTGTTGAGAGCTGGACTTTGTGGCCCTGGTGACGGAGATGGAGTTTGTGTTTTGATGAGTGTATCGATGGCATATTGAATTGTACTGTTTTCTTGGGTCTGTATGAGATCATGTAATACAGTTTAAAATCACAGTTTGTGAGGTGGTTTTTTAATATTTTTGTTGGCCATCGGATCCTAGACCTGGAATGCTGTGGTTTGGTTTGTTATTTGTACGAAGAATCTTAAATTCAGTGTTGGCATTGTTAGCAGTGCTATATTTTGAACTGCCTTGATGATTAATTTGAGCCTATTTTGGATATTGAACAGAACGAGAAAATTGAAAATTTTAGATTGGAACCCAGAATGCAAAAGCTGTGAAGATTCTCAACTCGAACACATTGAAACTACCAACATAATCCTAGAGGTATATAGTCCTCTGTTCCTCTTGTTTGGGTTGAGTTGAGTTGAGTTGAATAGAGGCTCAAGGCCTTAATCGAAGCTGGAACTTATCAATTTCCCGAAAAACCCCACGACGTGGAAGCAATAAGAATCAGAGATCACTTGGTTAGAGTCGAGCAAGAAAGTTAAGTAGTAGACTTGAATGTTGGTTTGTTTTACCGAAGGCCGGCCATCCTGTTGAACGAAACAAACCGCGCCGAAGCAGAGAACCACCAGTACCATCAGGTGTCATATCACAAAGTTGTAGATATAGAAACAAAGTGTTAATAAGGCTAAAAGTTTACCTACTTAGCCATGCGGAAATGGACCATTTCATGGGAGATGATCTAGTTGCTCCTGAACCCATTTGTCGTAATCTTGTAGTAGCTGCTGCAGAAGCAGTGGTACCAGCTTGTCCAGTAAAGCTTGCATCATTCTGTATGTCATTACACTTCCACAGTTTGAATGGGGCTCTGGCCATAGAAACTAACACAATTTACACAGTCAATTACTTACAAATTTCCGGGACGCTCAACAGCTGATACCGGCATCATGGTAAAAGGGCGCGTATAGATCTGCACAAAACATATCATGTTGAAACATACCGCCAAAAGCTTAAGTGGTTAAGTTGTTCGAGAATGGACTAACAATGTACATCAAGCTAACAAAGGTACCTCGAGGGTGAGCCTTAACTTCACATCAACTTCCAAAAATGATTCAGAGTCGTCTGTCCCCCACGACATGTGATTTGTCATTAATGCTGTAAATACATTATAAGAAAATCTCATACTTGGCAGCATAACTTCTCAAAGAACTACATAATTAAGGGCCTTGCAGCAAACATTATATCTGAAATCCTAGAGAGTTACAAGATTCTTGATCACCAAATATTTCTTTATTCACCTGAAAAATGGCTGTTTTGGCGTTCCACGGCTTCTGAACCCTCAAACTGCAAACCATATTGATAAAGTTTGAAATCGAATTTTTTGAATGTCAACACTCGAAAGCCATTAAAATGCATTCTTATATAAGCAACGTCCAAGCATCCATATTTCAATAGTACAAGTCCAATGTGATATGTAAATGAATACTCATGGGATGTGAAAGACAATTACACACACCTTGCAAGAAAGCATCTCAACCATACAATCTTCATTGGTTGGATTCACTCTCAAGTCCAGCACAGGGGCAGCTTCAAAATTCAAAAGCTTAAGCTTTGGCAGAGTGCACCTGCACAAACAAAGACTTAAGCAATGTGCAGTCGATTTCTACTTTCGACAAGTCGAGAATAGAATCCCACATTGAAAATTCAGACATTTGCATAACAAACAGAATCTAAAGGAAAGGGAATGACCTGTAAGTATCAGTATTAAGGGGTTCAAAATTTTTTAAGGCTCTAGTATTGAGCATGGCTTCAGTTCCTGATGGGTGGCTTAGAAACTCACTAATATGAAAATTCTTGCCCCCAAAACCATCATCAAAATTTGGCAGCTTAATTCTTTCTTTCTTTGCTGCACACAAATTTGCCTTCTTTGCATTTGACTCTGATTCCAAGTTTGTTTCTTTAGCTAATACCTTTATCACTTCAACTTTCTTCCTAAAACAAATCATCATCAACACTTGGAATAATAGAAGTTGTCGTTTCAAATAATAATTGCAACAAAAGTTTGAGAAGTAAAATAGAACCTGGTGTTGAAGATTGGAATGGCAGGGAATGGGAATGAGCTGCAGCCATACACTCGATCATGCCACTTGATACTTAGTGACATAATTATAATCAATATATATGCTTCAAATAATATATTGTAAGAAAAATAAAAGCCCACAAAACGATATGTAATTATATGATCCAATTGAAGTGGGAACACAAAGGGAAAGAAAAATTCACCAGCTAAATTTCTCTCTTTTTGCAGCTATGCAGTTTTGTGGTGGAATATTACGCAAATGCCACTGGGTGTGCCGGGGACCATTCAGATTTTCAGATAAGGTAGGACTGTAGGAGTAGGATCATGAAAAAGCCTTTGACAAATCAGCTCTCAAAGTCTCAAGCTAAGGTCCTTTTGCAAAATACATAGACTAAAAATGTACTCGGTTACATTTACCAAATTTGTTTACTAAATAATCTCTATCATCGATGGAATGTTATAAATTAATCAATGAACTTCGCATCCTTGCCAATGCACTACACTTTGCCTCTTCATCGCAAAAAGTTTGGTTAGGCTATGACTATTACCCTAATGAATTCAATAGTGTATGGGCAAAAACCGTGGATTATAACACATGATTTTGGCCAAAATTGCATGTTCTTATTTTTGCACCAAAATCTTTCCACACTCAAATCATGATTTTTAAGGACTTCTCGAGTTGACATAACGCAAAAATATCTACTCATTTATTTTTTACAATTTTCCAAAGTCGAAAAACTAGAAAATTCATAAAAAATAAACGATTCGAGATTTTTGAGTTCTGTCAATTGGAACACCTTTTTAAAAACATGTTTTACCAATGGTGAATTTTTGTAAAATTTCTATTTTTATTGCCGAAACCAAATTAATCAAACTCGGTTACAAAGAGGCTGATTAAGCGGATCGAAGGGGGTTCTAACTAACAGCTGAGTCCTCTCCGAACTGCAGGAGATAGTTGCCCATCATACGGCTCACCAACTTCACTTGCCTCAATGGGAGGCACGCTCCGGGCGGGTTCCGATCACGGTTTTTCACCCCAAAACCTTGGGTTATAACACACGATTTTTCGCTAAAATCGCATGTTCTTATTTTCGCACAAAAATCTTTCTACACTCAAATCATGATTTTTAAGGACTTCTCGAGTTGACAGAACGCAAAAAAATAAACTCGTTTATTTTTTATAATTTTCCAAAGTCGAAAAACTAGAAAATTCATAAAAAATAAACGATTCGAGATTTTTGAGTTCTGTTAATTTGAACACTTTTTAAAAAACATGTTTTACCAGCTGTGAATTTTTTAGAATTTTGTTTTTTGCCGAAACCATGGTTTTTCACCCTAAAACCGTGGGTTATAGGGTTTTTCAAAGTTGTGGGTTTTCCACCCTAAAACCGTGGGTTTTTCACCCTAAGAACACACGATTTTTCGCCAAAATCGCATGTTATTATTTTTGCACCAAAATCTTCCCACACACAAAATCATGATTTTTAAGGACTTCTCTAGTTGACAGAACGTAAAAATATCGACTCGTTTATTTTTTACAATTTTCCAAAGTCGAAAAACTAAACAATTCATAAAAAATAAACGATTCGAGATTTTTGAGTTCTGTCAATCGGAACACCTTTTTGAAAACATGTTTTACCAATGGTGAATTTTTGTAAAATTTCTATTTTTTTTGCCGAAACCATGGTTTTTCACCTCAAAACCGTGGGTACACACGATTTTTAGCCAAAATCGCATGTTCTTATTTTCGCACAAAAATCTTTCCACACTCAAATCATGATTTTTAAGGATTTCTCGAGTTGACAGAACGCAAAAAAATAAACTCGTTTATTTTTTATAATTTTCCAAAGTCGAAAAACTAGAAAATTCATAAAAAAATAAACGATTCGAGATTTTTGAGTTCTGTTAATTTGAACACTTTTTAAAAAACATGTTTTACCAGTGGTGGATTTTTTAGAATTTTGTTTTTTGCCGAAACCATGGTTTTTCACCCTAAAACCGTGGGTTATAGGGTTTTTCAAAGTTGTGGGTTTTCCACCCTAAAACCATGGGTTTTTCACCCTAAGAACACACGATTTTTCGCCAAAATCGCATGTTATTATTTTTGTACCAAAATCTTCCCACACACAAAATCATGATTTTAAGGACTTCTCTAGTTGACAGAACGTAAAAATATCGACTCGTTTATTTTTTTTCAATTTTCCAAAGTCGAAAAACTAAACAATTCATAAAAAATAAACGATTAGAGATTTTTGAGTTCTGTCAATCGAAACACCTTTTTGAAAACATGTTTTACCAATGGTGAATTTTTGTAAAATTTCTATTTTTTTTGCCGAAACCATGGTTTTTCACCTCAAAACAGTGGGTTATAGGGTTAGCTAAAATCGCATGTTCTTATTTTCGCACAAAAATCTTTCCACACTCAAATCATGATTTTTAAGGACTTCTCAAGTTGACAGAACGCAAAAAAATAAACTCGTTTATTTTTTACAATTTTCCAAAGTCGAAAAACTAGAAAATTCATAAAAAATAAACGATTCGAGATTTTTGAGTTCTGTTAATTTGAACACTTTTTAAAAAACATGTTTTACCAGTGGTGAATTTTTTAGAATTTTGTTTTTTGCCGAAACCATGGTTTTTCACCCTAAAACCGTGGGTTATAGGGTTTTTAAAGCCTTGGGTTTTTCACCCTAAGAACACACGATTTTTTGTCAAAATTGCATGTTCTTATTTTCACACCAAAATTTTCCCACACACAAAATCATGATTTTTAAGGATTTCTCCAGTTAACAAAACGTAAAAATATCGACTCGTTTATTTTTTACAATTTTCCAAAGATGAAAAACTAGAAAATTCATCAAAAAATAAACGATTCGAGATTTTTGAGTTCTGTTAATTGGAACACCTTTTTAAAAATATGTTTTACCAATGGTGAATTTTTGTAAAATTTCTATTTTTTTTGCCGAAACCATGGTTTTTCACCTCAAAACCGTGGGTTATAACACACGATTTTTAGCAAAAATCGCATGTTCTTATTTTCGCACCAAAATCTTCCCACACTCAAATCATGATTTTTAAGGACTTCTCGAGTTGACAGAACGTAAAAAAATCAACTCGTTTATTTTTTACAATTTTCCAAAGTCGAAAAACTAGAAAATTCATAAAAAATATAAACGATTCGAGATTTTTGAGTTCTGTCAATTGGAACACCTTTTTAAAAACATGTTTTACCAATGGTGAATTTTTGTAAAATTTCTATTTTTTTTTGCCGAAACCATGGTTTTTCACCTCAAAACCGTAGGGGTTAACACACGATTTTTAGCCAAAATCGCATGTTCTTATTTTCGCACAAAAATCTTTCCACACTGAAATCATGATTTTTAAGGACTTCTCGAGTTGACAGAACGCAAAAAAATAAACTCGTTTATTTTTTACAATTTTCCAAAGTCGAAAAACTAGAAAATTCATAAAAAATAAACGATTCGAGATTTTTGAGTTCTGTTAATTTGAACACTTTTGAAAAAATATGTTTTACCAGTGGTGAATTTTTTAGAATTTTTTTTTTGCCGAAACCATGGTTTTTCACCCTAAAATCGTGGGTTATAGGGTTTTTCAAAGTTGTGGGTTTTCCACCCTAAAACAGTGGGTTTTTCACACTAAGAACACACGATTTTTCGCCAAAATTGCATGTTCTTATTTTCACACCAAAATCTTCCCACACATAAAATCATGATTTTTAAGGACTTCTCTAGTTGACAAAACGTAAAAATATCGACTCGTTTATTTTTTACAATTTTCCAAAGATGAAAAACTAGAAAATTCATAAAAAAATAAACGATTCGAGATTTTTGAGTTATGTTCATTGGAACATGTTTTTGTTTTACCAATGGTGAATTTTTGTAAAATTTAAATTTTTTTTGCCGAAACCATGGTTTTTCTCTTCAAAACCGTGGGTTATAACACACGATTTTTAGCAAAAATCGCATGTTCTTTTTTTCTTACCAAAATCTTCCCACACTCAAATCATGATTTTTAAGGACTTTTCGAGTTGACAGAACGTAAAAAAATCAACTCGTTTATTTTTTACAATTTTCCAAAGTCGAAAAACTAGAAAATTCATAAAAAATATAAACGATTCGAGATTTTTGAGTTCTGTCAATTGGAATACCTTTTTAAAAACATGTTTTACCAATGGTGAATTTTTGTAAAATTTCTATTTTTTTGCCGAAACCATGGTTTTTCACCTCAAAACCGTGGGTTATACACACGATTTTTAGCAAAAATCGCATGTTCTTTTTTTCTTACCAAAATCTTCCCACACTCAAATCATGATTTTTAAGGACTTCTCGAGTTGACAGAACGTAACAAAATCAACTCGTTTATTTTTTACAATTTTTCAAAGTCGAAAAACTAGAAAATTCATAAAAAATATAAATGATTCGAGATTTTTGAGTTCTGTCAATTGGAACACCTTTTTAAAAACATGTTTTACCAATGGTGAATTTTTGTAAAATTTCTATTTTTTTTGCCGAAACCATGGTTTTTCACCTCAAAACCGTGGGTTATAACACACGTTTTTTAGCAAAAATCGCATGTTCTTATTTTCGCACCAAAATCTTCCCACACTCAAATCATGATTTTGAAGGACTTCTCGAGTTGACAGAACGTAAAAAAATCAACTCGTTTATTTTTTACAATTTTCCAAAGTCGAAAAACTAGAAAATTCATAAAAAATATAAACGATTCGAGATTTTTGAGTTCTGTCAATTGGAACACATTTTTAAAAACATGTTTTACCAATGGTGAATTTTTGTAAAATTTCTATTTTTTTTGCCGAAACCATGGTTTTTCACCTCAAAACCGTGGGTTATAACACACGATTTTTAGCCAAAATTGCATGTTTTTATTTTCGCACAAAAATCTTTCCACACTGAAATTATGATTTTTAAGGACTTCTCGAGTTGACAGAACGTAAAAAAATCAACTCGTTTATTTTTTACAATTTTCCGAAGTCGAAAAACTAGAAAATTCATAAAAAATATAAACGATTCGAGATTTTTGAGTTCTGTCAATTGGAACACTTTTTAAAAAACATGTTTTACCAATGGTGAATTTTTGTAAAATTTCTATTTTTTTTGCCGTAACCATGATTTTTCACCTCAAAACCGTGGGTTATAACACACGATTTTTAGCAAAAATCGCATGTACTTATTTTCGCACCAAAATCTTCCCACACTCAAATCATAATTTTTAAGGACTTCTCAAGTTGACAGAACGTAAAAAAATCAACATAGCAAATTTTTTTAAGTGTCCGACATAGCAAATTTTTTCTGTCTAAGAAGTGCTCCATAAACTCTTTAAAGTTTTTATACTTAATTATTGTCAGGTGGACGCTATAACAACAAAGCCGGAGAGAGAAGGGGGATGGGTTGTTCAGCGGCTGTTGAAGCAGGTAAATAATCTGCAAAGGCATGTACAACTCATTTTGTATAGTTCATCTATGGGTAAAATCAACTGACTGCTTACAATTGCAGTTTCTTACAGAGTTAGATGGTGGTGATTTGCGGCGAGGTGTATTTGTTATTGGTGCTACCAATAGGTAAAACGCATTGTTCATTCTTCAGTCCTTATGTTGATTATCTGTTTGCATTTCCTACAAGTTGTTATATCTTTGACAGACCTGATCAAATGGACCCTGCTATTTTACGGTCCGGAAGGTTTGGTAAACCAATACTAGTCTCCCTGCCCGATGAAGATGAGCGTGGTTTGATCTTAAAAGCTCTTGCAAGGAAGAAGCATATAGATCCAAGTGTAGATCTGTGTGAGATTGCACACAGATGTGAAAACTATACTGGAGCTGATCTTGCTAGACTGGTTTGTCTGCTAAAAATACTTGTTTCCCTTTTTTTTTGCTTTTAACCTTTTATTTTCAGTAGTTGACTATAGAGGTAATAATGCCCCATTTCTTTCTGTTTTCCCATACTCGTCTCTGAGAGGTGTGGAAGAACAGTGGGGGGATTTGTGATTCTCTGACATATCTGTTCATCTATATATGTTACATCTATTCTTGCCAGATGAAGAAAGCTGCTATGCTTGCCGTAGATGAGACTTTTGAGGAACTTATATCTACTGGCGGGAGTTCAGATGCACCTCCATACATTATCAACAAAATTCACTTTGAGCAAGCTCGGGCTACAATCGCACCGTTATCAAACGAGGTAAAATTATTCGTTTTTGGTTGATTCTCATATGCCTGATAGGTCTCAACAAACAATGCTGCCTCTGTTTTTTTTTTTTTGGCTGGAAGACTGCTCAACTTTTTATTTCTTGTCTGGAGCAGCAAATTCGTTGGTACCAGAAATTTGGAGAGGAAGAACAAATGGGGAAGTCTGTTGTGAACGTCATAGAAATGAAACATAAGACACAGCAGAACAAGAAATTGTGAGAGGGTAGCAAATTTTGACCGCGATTTTTAAATTATGAGTTTTGTCCCGCACTTTAATTTATTTGTAGAACTCGATGAGTTTGGGCATGATTTGCTCTCTCTCTGTAGCATTACTCATTCTCATATACCATACAACAATGCTCTCAACTTTACTGAACCTATGCCACGGCTCAAACAATTGACTTGTATACAAAGGCAAAGGAGTTGGTCTAGTCACGAAGGTGGCCAGTGAAAAATATGACGAATTACTTATGGATTAAGGAACGCGCAGGGGCCTATTTAATGCCTCAAATAGTTCAAACATCAACTCGCTTTTATCTAAAACCTTTAAATATATTTGAACTATCAAATCAATGAACTACGAGTTTTCATAACTCCAACAATCGTATGCATAATTAGCTCTGAGATGAAAACTCCAACCTAAACAAATGTGAAAAGAAAATGGGATAAAAGATACAGAGATATTGCTGCGAAAAAATGGGATAAAAGACCAGATGCAGAAATATATTGCTGGCAAAGATCAATTAGTCCAGGCTTTCACAATTAATGCAAATAATTAAACCTTCTGAATCACCCTAAGCTTGGCACTTCTAGACCGTGTGTTCAGTTTCTCTTCCTCTTCAGATGGCGTAATCGGTCTCTTAGTGAGAATTGTTCCTCTGAGGCCATGTATCATTTGTTTGACCCACGCTTCGTCTTCATCAATGTCTATTCTGATCTTTCTCAAATCTTTCTTCCGCGCTTCTTCTTCAATCATGTAAGCATCCCCATCTCCGTCTTTGATGTTGATGATGTCGAGAAATGTTTGTTTCACAATTCTGTCCTCCAAACTGTGGAAAGAGATGACTGCAAGCCTACCACCAGGTGCGAGACAGTCAAAGCATGCATAAAGAGAATCCTCCAGAGTCTTCAGTTCATCGTTAACTGCTATCCTCAGAGCTTGAAACACCCTTGTAGCTGTCTTAATCCAACCTTGCCTCCCTTCTGTTGCAATTAAATTTAAGTTTAGTAACTTAAACCTTTTTTCTATTTCAAAACTCTTTACAGAGAGAGTGAAATATAGGGCACATTGTTGAGCTCAATAATGCGAGAGTGACAACAAAGTAAAAGTGCATAGTGAATGGAGGATACCTACCTCGACTTAGAGGAGTTGCAGATTTTATAAGATCTACTAGTTCACCAGTGGAATGCAATCCACCTTGTAATCGCGCTTTAACTATTTTGTTTTGAAGAGAGTACCAGTTGCTTTCTTCCCCATACTCTCGCAGGATGCGCCCTACCTCAGTATCTGGCCAAGAGTTTAAAATGTCTTCTGCTTTCAGACTTGCCTGTCATAGCCCTATGGCAATCAATTAAATGAAACAAACATTCAAAATTATGATGCAGCAAGTCTGAAAGTGATAAATCCTACCCATTGTTAGGAGGCATTCTTACATTTGAGCCCAACCACAACAATCTACCAGTTAAAACAGTTCAACGAGCTTTACCTGAGGATCCATCCGCATGTCAAGAGGTCCATTAGCAAGCACACTGAACCCTCTTCCAGGGTCATTCACCTGCATCGACGACATTCCCAAATCCATCAAAATGCCATCAAGTCCAAGTCCAGTGTCAAGGAGTGTCTCATCCACATCGCTAAGCAGAGACTTGAGGTATCTGAAATTCTCCAAAAAGGTATAAGCTTTGAGTGTTGAATTTGGAGAATTCAACACAGAATTGATCCGAGCTCGAGCCTTGTCAAGTGCCACAGGATCAACATCAAGTCCAACATACACTTCCATTTCAGGATGGCCTTCAATTATCTGTTAATAATCAACAATAGGTAATCCATATTCCAAAGAAAGTATCGAATATCAGTAAAATCGCGATTACTGACCGCAGAAGAATGGCCGGCAGCTCCGACGGTACAGTCTACGAAACGCCGGAGCGGTTTGGAGGCGGAGAACACGTCCATGACTTCGCCGAGCATGACTGGGATGTGGGAGGCGGTGTCTCCATAACGCTTGATGCTTTCCAATTCGAACTCTCTATCGGAGCGAGTTCTTCTCTTTTCCTTGACCGCCACTCTCTGCTTCTCCTTTTGCTTCTGCTGCTTCTTCTTGCTACTGAGACTGTGTGCGGCGGTTGTGAGGCTTCGCAGGCGGAACGATAATGAAGAAAAAGAGAAGATTCTTGATGCTGGAGTGGATATTGACGCTGCTATCGCCATTTCTTCACTAAATCTATGACCACATTACTATTTGGTAAAAAAATTAGTAAACCCTAAACCACTGAAGTTGATATGATACTGAGTTTCTATTGGCAAATTGGGTGTTTGTTTGGGGTTTGATGTTTTACAGTTTTCAGAGACAAAAACTCTGGGTACCATTTTGGTCTGAGGGTACCATTTTTTTAGTTAAAAAATAATAATTAATAATTTATTATCGTACCTTGAATATCATTTTTGGACTTCAATTTTTTTGGCTTCCCATATTGGGCCTGTTTTTCCTTGGATTTGGACTTTTACATATGGGCTATTGGTCTCCTCACTTCCTCAGCCCATTGCATGCTCTCTCTCTCTCTCTCTCTCTCTCTCTCTCTCTCTCTCTCTCTCTCTCTCTCTCTCTCTCTCTCTCTCTCTCTTATTATTATGGATTTGCTCTTTCTTGTTAGATGCTAGCTGGAATTGAATGTTTAAGATCAAAAGGGATTGAGACGAAAGTATACCACTCGTTTAATTGGAAAGATATAATGTGATATGAGATTTTGATTAATCGGGAGATAGTTACTTGGAAGCAATCAAAATTTGATTGGCCAAACTGGTGGGATCAATGAATGTCGCCCCCTTCCACACCAAAGAAAAGGATCTAGTACGTACTCGGCATATTTAGACCACTTTCAATTTTGAATTGGGTGAATTAGTCTCCAGTACTTATCCATTTACACTCAGCACTCTAATTCCCACTTGAGATATTAAACTAGCTACTCAAGAAAATGAAGAAGGTTCCTGGAGCTCTGACTGGTCGAGATTGACTACATATATATATATATATAATATGGATAAAAATCAACCAAACAATTCTTAGATGAAGGCAACAATATTTTCCCAATCAACCTTTCTCTCAAAATTATGCTAATTTCAGCTCATTAATTAATTAGGTAATGTAATTTTATGTTTAGGATTGTTCATTTTATATATCAATACTATTTAAGATCAGAGAAGAGGTTTTGTCAATCATAACAAATTTTTTTTACGTTAATACCCTTCATGTATTAAAATACTTTGAAAATCAATTAATCAAAAAGATTAAAAACGACAAACTACAAATAACAAAAAAAAATTAAAAAAAATAAAGAAAAAAATTGCATAACTATCCACTCTCACACCCATCGGGTGTGTGGATGTTTCTAGTAATTGTTTAAAAATCATCTATGAAAAAAATCAATTAAATGAAAAATTGTTCGGCCACCTAATTAATTTAGCAGATTATCATAAGCGGATGGTACGGTGTTGGTAGTAAAATATATTAGATGACCAAAATATCGATAATTTAGTTGAGTTTTTGCAACATCAATCAGTAAAAGATCATCTATGATTCTATAGAGTGAATCAGTCAAATGATGAATTATACATCTTACAAGATGAATTAAAAGGTTATAAGAAAACTAAGCTTATACCATAAAAAGGTTATATGATGCTATTATTTCATCCATTCTAGCTAAGCTTATACCATTAAAAGGTTGAATGAGTCAAATGATGCTATTATTTCATCCATTCTAGCTAAGCTTATACCATAAAAAGGTTATAAGAAAACTAATATATACATTCAGATACTTTCAACTATTAGGTCATGGAATGTTCTTCCAGCTCATATATATATATACTAGAAACTGCCCACACCCTATGGATGTGGAAGAGTGGGTAGTTACTGGTTGTGGAAGTGGGAAGTTAGATAGAGTTTAATTTTTTTAAATTAATTATTTATTTGTGTTTTGACTCTTTTATCCCTAACGATTAAATTATATATATGATTATTTAATATTTGAGGGTTATTCTAGTAAAAAAATTCTGTTTTGATCAACAACGTGTGTTTTCATTATAATAGTATAGATATATATATATATATATATTCTTTTTGGTCTTGTTTAATTTATGGTTCCCTTTGTCATTGTATAAGAGTGGCCGGTAAAACCTTTTATTTTTTTATTTTTTTATTTTTTTATTTTTTATTTTTTATCAGAGGAGGCCCATCTTTATTAAAATCATCAAGAAGAAAGTTCCAAATTCAGAACATCAAATATGAAGTCTGGAGGTACATTAGATCACTCAAAATCGTGGCCAGAAGTAAAAGAATGTTTAGCTAGTAAATGTGCAGCCTTGTTAGCCATATGTTTTTAAAGTCTACCCAACATAGACGAATATAACATCACTGGTCTTCGAGTATTTATTTAAGATACTAATCATCAGGCAAATGCAATGCATGTGCATGAAGTCATTTTCGCTAAATAAAAAGAATATTAGATTAAATAATAAAATTGTTTATTACATAAGGCTAAATTGATTGGATAATTTTCAGGTCCACCCCTTGGGTGAATCCACACATTCATCCCATCCCCAACTAGCCAACCATGCATTGACAGGTATACTCTTATTAAAAAATAAAATAAACTCTAATTTACGTTAACTCACGCCGTTTACTCTAGAAGCCCAAAGTTCTTCGCGCGACACCACATCATGAGAACTGAGCAACTCTTCTTCCTTTCTATGTTGTTTGCTTGTTGGTTCTTTTTCTAGCTTACTTGTCTGCTGGTTCCCAGCCTTATGTTGTATTTCTCTGCCGCTTGTTCTCTCTTTCTCTTTTGAGTTTTAATTGAAGAATTATCATACCAAAAAAAATATCTTCTTCCCTTCTCTCTGCATAGCCTCATCTCTGACTTCTCTTTCACATCTATTAAACCCAATCAAAGCACAACGCTTCTAGTTCGTCGATTTCATGGAGGAGAGCGAGAGAGATCGAAAGGCAAATTCGCATAAGAGAGAAAGAGCACAAGGACAGAGAAAATCAATCTGCCCTTTTTCAAATCACCACCAGCAAATAGGGCTGTCAATTTTGACACGACCTGATAACACGACTCGAAATCCGCACAAAATAAAACGGGTTGAACCCGCACAATTAAAAAATGGGTCATTTGCGGGTCAACCCACCAAGACACGTTTAATAAACGGGTGGGTTTAGGGTCAATCCGCCAACTCATAAATTACCCGCGTAACCCGTTTATTTTATTATATTAGGTCAAAATTCAAGAAATTTCATGTGTTTATATGCTTGTATGGTATTTTTTTCTATTTAGTGTAAGTCATACACAAAAATCTATAGTGATAATTCTTGTGAAATCATATGTCATGCATTTTATAACCTAAAATTAGTTAAATTGATCGACTAAACTCTTTTATATGTGTGAAATTGATCAATTATTATTTATTTTGGCACAACTATTTTACTAAATGGGTTATACGGGTTGGGTCGGGTAACCCGTTTAATAAATAGGTTGAGTTTGGGTTTGAATTTTCCGACACGTTTATTAAATGGGTCGGGTTTGGGTTTGCATATTCCAACACGTTTATACCTTGACACGACTCGAATCCGACACGACACGACTTATTGACAGTCCTACCAGCAAAGGGTTCACAAGCCTTTGAATGTCTCAATACATGTAGGTGCCCCAAAACAAAAAGTTTGAAAGAAAAATTGGAGGATTATGTTGTAGAACCGGCGGTTGCTGCGTTAGAGAAAGCGAAATCAGTCGAGGTTGAGGGAATCGGTGGCGGAATCAAAGGGAGGGGAGGAGGGGACGAAGGGGAATCAGAGTAGCAACGAGGAATCGATGGGAAAACAGCAGCAAAACAGCTCAATTAGAGTTTATTTTATTTTTTAATAAGAGTACACCTGTTAATGCATGATTGGCTAGTTGGGGAGGGGTACACCTGAAAATTATCCAAATTGATTTTTCCCTACTTAGGACCAAAAAAGTGCTTAAATATTTGGTGGGGTGTGCACCTGTGGGGAAAGCCAAGTAGTCCCCATTGCAAGTTCCGGCCAATGGAAATAGGGGGTTTGAAATGCCCGCGAGAAAATTCGTGTACCCAATTACATGCATGCCACGTATATATATCATTATTCTTGTAGCTTTTGTTTTTCTTTTGGCAATATTATTCTTCCAGCTGGGGCGCCGCATTTGTTGGAGGAAGAAGAAGCAGAGAGTTGGTAAAACCTCCCCGTGAAAACTCCATTACCAAACTATTTGGAAGACAATTCTAATTTTTTTAATTATTCCAAATGCCAGCTATCTCTGCACTACCATACTGACCATTTCAACTCTCTATCCATCTCACCGTCCTCTTTCTATATAAATATATAATCACAATCCCTTTCTCTCTCTCTCGACCTCGATCTCTAAGACCTTTGATTTCCAGATCTCCTCGATCATATATCGATCGTCTCTTCCTCCTGCTTGGATCTGAAGCTAGCCTTGTGAATTTTCTTTCTTTCAGATCGAGATCTTCTTCTTTCTTCGGACAGTGATTCCTCTCTCTCGGACAGGATGAGATCTATGTTCCTGATTTCCCTCCTCTTCAATCTCCTACTGCTCATCAGCACAGTAACTCAAGACTATCCACCTTTCTTGTACACCTTCTGTTTCAGCGACAAGGGTAATTACTCCACTAATAGCATCTACCACACCAACCTCAATGATCTCCTCTCATCTCTCCCCTCTTCTAACAACGGGTACGGCTTCTACAACTCTTCAAGAGGCCAAAACCCTGACAAAGCTTACGCAATCGGACTCTGTAGAGGCGACATTAAGCCCGATGACTGCGGCAGCTGCCTCAAAGATGTGAGATATCTTCTCATACAAGCCTGCCCTTCTCAGAAAGAAGCCATCGGATGGTACCAGAACTGCATGCTTCGCTTCTCGAACCGATCCCTCCACGGCTCCATGGAAGTGATTCCCGCCTTCTCTCTGTGGAACGTTAACGCAGAGAACGTATCCTCAGGCAACGTGGCTGCAGGGTTCAACCGGAAGCTCAGGACCTTGCTCAAAACCCTAAGGAGTGAGGCCGCAGGCGGCGGCGATCTTCGCAAGTTTGCAACCGGAAGTGCCAGCGTTAGGGTTGCTCCTCGGAAATATTCCAATCAATTGACAATATATGCGCTTGTTCAATGCACACCCGATTTGTCGGAGACGGACTGCAAAAGGTGCTTATATGAGGCTTTTGGGTACATCCCAAGATGCTGTCATGGGAAGGATACTGGGAGGCTTGTTAAACCTAGCTGTAACTTGAGGTTTGAGCTGTCTCTCTTCTTTGACCCAGCTGCTACAGTGCTGCCATTGCCAGTCTCTCATGACCCTCCTCCTCCAATCTCTGCCAACACCACAAGTCAAGGTAAATTAATTGTATATCACTAAAATTAAGTATACATGTGACGGCTCACTGAAAACTCTCTCTTCTTCTGTGGCAGGGTTTAATAATTTAGTGTTGTGCTTTATCATGCATATATGTTGCTTTATGCTTTGATTATTTGCCTGTATTAATTCTATTCTGTGTATCTTTTAATTAATATTGTTTTGTTCTACCGTACCTAGTGGGTAGATTTAATTAATTAAGGTTCAGCCCCATGATATATTGTGATTTCAGACTAATAAGATTAAGTTTTTTATTTTTGCAGGAATGGAAAATAAAACACTTTGGATTGTGATGACTATTGGTCTGGCAGGCGTTGTTGGTGTTTTGGTACTAATCATATGCTACTGTTATTTGAGAGTAAATACGAAAGAGAAAGTACAACCAACTAAAAAATTTCTGTTGGTTGAAAGACGTCACATGACCTCTTTCAATGGTAATTAGTTGAGATCAAGTGTTTGTCTTTACTGCTTCCAGTGAAATCTTGTAAATATTGTTATTCTTGGAAAATTCCGTGAAAACCTATTACTGTTGCGAGTCATAATTTATATTTAAATACATGTTTGTGTCATTGTGTTTTTTTTTATATTCCAAGATGATTAGTGTAGTGGTTTGACACCTAAGTTGTCCCGGAGATATCCTGATTTCGACTCCTCTGGTTTCAAAATTAAACTAATTAATCTCAGTGACGGCTTAGTGGAGGTGTGTGTGTTAAAAAAAAACTTAATTTTTACTAAGCAATCACTGAGATTAATTAGTTTAACTTTTACTATGCAGTCACTGAAATTAGTTTTGACGCTGTCAAATTGGCCACGGGTGACTTTGATGAAGAAAATAAACTTGGAGGAGGCGGATTTGGTCCTGTTTACAAGGTAATTACGAAGAACTGACCATTATTTATGTGAATGTTTACGTCTTAATTAACATTCTGAAAAAGTCATTTTGCATTACAAACTAAATATTTTATCATCTCTAAAAACACAATATTAAAAGTACTTTTAGGTTTGTTGAATGCAAACCTTTAAAAAAAAAACAGCCTTTTAGGTTTGTTGTGTGGAATTCATTACAAATATATATGATATCATTTTGCTTATTGTTTACATAATATCATCTTGTTTAAGCTGTAAAAAGGCTTTCGATATTTCCTCAGGGTCGTTTGGATGGGCAAGATATAGCCGTTAAAAGGCTCTCCACGGAACACGGACAAGGAGATGTAGAATTTTCCAGTGAAGTCTCAATTTTGGGCAACCTTCGACATGACAATTTAGTCAAGCTCCTACATTTCAGTGTGGAAGGAAATGAAAGGGTTCTTGTATATGAGTTAGTTCCAAATGCAAGTCTTGAACGCTTCATATTTGGTATGCCTCTCATTTTTGAAAACTTCTCATACAACTAGCAACAAGGGGGAAGGTTTATATATATATATATATATATATATATATATATATATATATATGAATATATTGTTCACGTACCTAACTGTATTTTCATATGCATTTATAGATCAAAAGGAGGGGGAAGGTTTGGATTGGGAGAAACGCAACAAGATCATAGTTGGCACTGCAAAAGGCATCCGTTACCTTCATGACAATGCTTCTCCTAGATTTATTCATCGTGATATAAAAGCTAGCAACATTTTACTAGATGCAGAATGGAATCCCAAAATTGCTGATTTGGGCATGGCAAAGTTGTTTAACGAAGACCGCATGCAACAATATACTAGCAAATTTGCTGGAACGTGGTCAGTGCATGTAGTTACCAACTCAACTAATTGCTATCCATTCTAAAACACTATACACTAACAGTAAGTACAACACAATATAAAACATAAGAAATCATTATTCACACATCATAAAAGTTAATCTACACATTTTTTGTTTGTTTTCTATTTAATTTTATTGTGTGAATTTTCCATATTATTCTCCCTATAATTAATACTTCTTATTTAAATAGAGTAATATGGACAATTAATGTCATAATAAAGTAGTTAAATTGAAACAAGAAGTGTACGTAGGTGTGTAGATTTACTTCTAGCGTGTACGTGTGAATAGCAACACCCTAAAAATATTGGGGCAAATGCATATATGGAGATAATCTAGTGGTAACGATGATAAATTCTTATATTTTCTTGTACGTCGATATATATGCAGGGGGTATGCGGCTCCAGAATATGCGAGCACCGGTCGTTACTCTGTTAAGTCGGATGTCTACAGTTTTGGTGTAGTGACATTAGAGATTGTACGCGGAGAGAAAAATATTACTTTTCGTTATGGAGAAAATGGAGCTAGTCTCGTAAATTATGTAAGCTACTCTCTCTGTCTCTATCTCACACACACACACACATATATACAACAAGGTTGGCGTTATGTCTTTTTAATCTGAAAAAAAATAATTATATATTTATGTCTGCTTTTGCATGCAGGCTTGGGAAAAATGGGGGGATGATGAAGAGAGGATTTCGAATTTAATAGATCCGATGTTGAGGACTAGTGGTTCAGGTGGCAGTGAAATTAGATGCATCAAAATTGCATTACTTTGCCTGCAAGAGAATGAAGACATGAGGCCAACCATGGGTGAAGTTGTTGACATGCTTACAGGCACTGATACTCTCCCAGACCCGGTTCGCCGAGAACAAGAACCAGTCATTTCTGCGAATAGCAGCATTGAATCAGATCAATCTGGTCTCGGAAACTTGCCAGTTCCGGTATCCACACACTCGGTGGTTTCTAGTGGTGACCTTGAATCAGCAGTGGTTTCGACAAGCAGCAGGTTGGATCGACATGATAGTTCAGCTGGCATTGTCTCAGTTCCAGCATCCCCGCGAATGGAATCAGAGGGGACAAGGCTGGCTCGATCCAGGAGCAGCAGCAGCAACCATGTCGTTGTCAACACAGTGGAAAATGAGGCTTATAAAATCTTAGGAGTGCTAGTCACTGCCCCTTTCTCAATCGCTTCCAAGGGGTGTGAAGTCCTACATGGACTATATGGTGGGCTGATGGGCCACAACAATGAGGCTAAGATTCGTAAGCGGCATAGGACGCGTGCTCATATTCCTCCTAAGAAGAGACCATGGATTGATTATGATTATTGGAGGAGGAATGATTCACCTAGAAACACCACAACAATAGGAGAAGGTCAGCTCTCTCTCTCTCTCTCTAATATTAATTTCAATGATTTTGTATGGCTTGTATATCTTGGATTTCAAACATTTGATGGCTTTGTCTGTACACTACTTATTTTCAACTTCTTTCTCGGTCTTTATCTAACAAAAAAGCCAAAAACTAGGGATTAATTCTTAGTGTCAAGTTGCCTTCAATTTTGAAGTTAATCAGCAGAATCTTAATATGTACGTACTATTTGAAATGGTTAGTTTGTTTAGACTAGCTAGCATACCACGAATTAATGACAACTTTTGCATTGGAAAGACTGCAAGGTTTGACAGGGGACTCCCCTAATGAACTAGCTAGTGATGGGCTCATATTTCCTTTCCCATCCTTATATGAGTTACTATTATGTGTTTCCAAGTCTAATGGCTCTAGCTTGTACAAGGAATTCTACAATTGAATTTTAATCTTTTGCAGTTTCGCTTTGGAATTTCTTGAAATTCATAAGCTGTTGTATTCTCCATTACATTGCAACGTCCCAATATATCATCTCCCTCCATTACTAGTTTTATTCCTTTTAGTCTCTGAGAACATCAATCTTCAAAAAAATTAATTTACATCCTGCTCAAAGAAGAGAATTGAATTCTTTGTGCATTACAATTTCTTAAGTAGTTTGGAGTCCTCAGTTTGACATCTTTGGTCTTTGTATGTGCTTTTTGCAGCGGATCTTTGTGAACAGCCGGTTGATTTCCTCCCGCCAAATAGCGATGGATGACTTAAAAATAGTGGGTGTGAGGGCCAAACCCCCAAGCTTGACTTGGTTCTAGCCCTAAAAAAAAAAGAGTGTAATAATTAATTTTGGTACGTAATTTTATCTTTATCACCAATAACAATAGTAAGTCATGTATGGGAATGTAAGACAATGGATGATCTTCAACTCTATGGTTATTTGTTATGCGATTTTCTCCTCTATCTTTACATAACATATATCAACCTTTTTTTGGCTTATAGATGCAAATTACTATATCAAAAGTACGATGGGTTAAAATAAAACAAATATTATTTGTACTCAAAACTCATGTTGGTTTTCTATGACCAAAAAAATGCAATTAATAAGGTTGCGAACTTGCGTTTGCGCATGAGTTTGACACCTATTAAAATTTTAATTAATGTTAACTTATAGTTAATTTTTTATATTTAATTTTAAAAAAATATTTTTGAGAATTCCAAATCATTTTCTAACCTCTTTTTTTTTTTTTTTTTGAGGAAAACACATAAACTTTATTAATTAATAACGGATTACAATCCTTAGCATGGGCATCCTAAAAAGGAGCAATACAGACCACACAAGAGGCCTAATCGATGATTCTAAATCTAGAATTCTAATCGATGATTCGAAACCTAGAACAATACATACACCGTGCATCACTGCTGTCAGCAATCTTCAGCTCCAACAGAAAAATTCCGGCAAGTATTGCCATTGAGACCAGTAAATCCAATCAAGCTCAATTAGGACCCATGAAAAAAGAAAGTAAAACCACAATCTAAACTTGCATAATTGCTCATGCTTATTCTTAAGCAAGAAATTAAATTGACCCAAATCAAATAACCAAATTTGATCTATGACTTGGAAGACCAAAACTGCTAAGCCGTCAAAACCAAGCACCCAAAACTTTCCCGGATCCCAGACCTTGAAACCTTGGAGTTGTACATCTTTGACACCCAACAGACAAGGCACCAACACCCAATCAGTTCGGCGAGATCCGAAGAGGAGTGGTACCACCAGATCTGAAGTCGGAGAATCAAAAAGAAAATCGGGAAGAACACGTTGAAACGTGACCCCGACAATAACAGCAACCACGAACAACTCAATCACGCGCAGCCGAAGAACCATCGGACCTCCCACCCGCATGAGAGTTGACGCAACCACTCTGGACCACCATAGAAAGAGGCGATATGGAGATAATTTGGTCGCCCAAGAACGACCGTTGAAATCAAAGGCAAGAGGCCCTTGAACTGGTAACGGTGCCGCAACGGCACCGTTCATGGAGAGAAAACCCTAGGGTTCTCTTTTTTTCTTAGAATTCGTTTTGTTTTTAGGCCCTTATTTTCTAACCTCTTAATATTATTTCTTATCTAAATTTTTTATTTCTTTTGCGGAGAGAAAATCTCTTTTTCTAATTAATTGCAAACTCTCCATGTAGCCAAGATTTGGCAGCAAGCGAGTTCTTCTCTTCTTAATTCTTCCCCAATTCTCTCTCTCAATTCTCAATTTGATCTGCCCAATACCTTCTCTTCCTCCATTTTCAGTAGCTTTTTCTCTATGAAAGCTGCGAGTATGTTGTTATTTGATCTCATGACTCATGACTGATTTATTCCCTTCCATTTGCTTATTGCCTCACAAATCAATGCATACTTGTATATGAAGATGAAATATGTGGTAGGCTTGCAAGCTGCACCGGTCTCTATCTCTGCTAAGTGCTAACCCATCCCCTTCTTTTTGACCACTCTAGTTCCCTGATTGAAGCCCGGCCCATCCAGCTCTTGGATTATATTCCAAAATCTGAACCTGTTGTTTTCTCTCCTCAATTCTACTCTACTGAAACCTCTGATCAAATTCCAAAATCTTCCATCTCTTTTTCCAATCGGTATCTTAATTGACTGCATGATTTGCGATGAGATTTCACGCCCATATACTCATTCCGATCTGCTTAAAGCAACGTGGTTTAAGGTTCCAAAGAGGTGTTTTTTTTTTAAAACCAACATTTTATTATTCCTTTTATAAGAAAGTCAACAGGTCCTTCATCCACAATATGCTAATAGAAACATAAATTTCCACATATGGTGGATGTCTTCATATACAAAATATAAAAATTACAAAGGTAAAACTGATCAAAATATCAAAGAGTACAATCCTTTCCCAGTATCCTACCTGAAGATTGCACAATTCACCCAGCAACGCTTAAGAAAATCCACGACTACCCTCAAAGAGGTCACTTACCTCGAATCAACAACCAATAATATCACAAATATTTTTTTTTATGGCAAAAGAATATCACAAATTTTAGAAATACAATCAATTGAATTTTTAAAGAGGTGCTTCTCTGTAGGTTGAAGCTTCGAAGGCCCTGCTTCTTTTTATGTATTTGTTAAATTTGGTTCATAAGTCAATTGAAGAATGTAAGTATGAATAGATTCATTCTCCTAGAGTATGTGGTTGTGATATTGATTAGATGAAGTTTTATTGAATTATGTTCATCAATTTTGCTAGGTTGTTTAGTGGAAAGATAATAAAATTGAGATATTTAATTGTGGGTGTTGGGAATTTGATTGCCTGGATTTGAGTTTTAGCCTTAAACCATCAAAATTTGGAAGTAAATTGATTAAATGGTGATAATGAATGTTTTCAAGTTTAGGTTCTCTGGGTTTTTGTTTCTTAGCCTGCATATGGGTTTGTAATTTTTTCTTTTGTTTTTGTCAAAAACGAAAGATGTTATTGAAATAAATTAAGGGAGATGTTAATAATACATCATAGTGTCAGTAGTGTGTTATTAACAACTTCCTAAATTAATAGAGTAAATCAAACTTTGAAACCAATCTAAATAAAAAGAGTTAAAAAAAAATTATATAAAAAAAGGCCCTGTCTAGTCTAGCCCATGAAAGCTGGCCCAACCCCGCTCGGCAGTTTCTGGGCCTGTGGGCTGACTAGGGATGGTATATTGAAATCTCAGCCTGACCCTAAACAGTTTTGACTTTGACCAAACTCGGCTCTTATCCGGCCCGAGCTATAAAATAAAATTTAATTCTGGGCTGGGCTGGCCCGGCTCGGCCCAAAAACGATCCGATAGACTTATATGGCCCAATACACCTTCAACCAAAAAAAGAAGGAATTATGGTATCATCCCATTTTGGGAAGGGCGTGTTTATCCTGGTTTGAGTCATCACTGGAGACCACGTTCTAGAGAAGGAGCCAGCCCAATCCGATCCACACACTCACTCTGACTATATCTTCCCGGTCGTAATCCATTACCTTGTTTTTGACCCGTTGAATACAATACCAGTTCCCATCCCTAATAATATTAAACTCATCACTCTGGTTGCTTTCTTTATATGTCCACACTGCTTTAATCATCCACACAAGCTAGGTCCACAATCTCTCTCTCTCTCTCTCTCCTTTTCACATCAATCAATTATAAATCTAGGTAGACGTCTGAACCGAACCAGAGCTCGGTTTTTGTCAATGGAGAAGCAGCAGGAAGAAAACATATCATCTTCGTCTCCAGGAAGATCAGGAGCAAAGAGAGAAGGAGATGCTGCAGGAGGGTTAGGAATCGGAGCAGCAGGGCCCACTTTCATAGGCAAGCATAGAATGGCTGCTGCTATTTCCCATCTCCACAACCAAGTCAACATTATTCAGGTCCAACCCTCACTACCCCTCTCCCTACCTATATATATATTTAAACCATAGATGCTAGAAAATCAAGGAATTTTTTTATGATGCAGGAAGAGCTGAACGAACTCGAGACGATAGGTGAATCCTCCATTGTCTGCAAAGAGTAAGCAAGTTGTTGCTTTTAATCCAACATCTATCTATACGGTGATGCATCGTTCTTTTCTTAATATGTGTTTCTGACATACACAGACTCGTTGCGAGCATTGAATCGGTTTCTGATCCCCTGCTTCCATGGTAATTCTTTTTTGTTTGTTCCTTCTTCTCTCTTTTACTGGGCTGAGTTCCTTTTCTGTTTGACTGGGCTGAGTTTGAGTAATGAAGATGAATGATGCAATGACAGGAGTAAAGGAGCACCTGAAGTGGGCTGGGATAGGTGGTTCAGAGGAGCCCACAACACCAGAAGTAACAATCGCTGGATCTAAGAATGAACAAACCAATTTCTTTTCCAATTGTCTGTTTTTTTTTTGGGTTACACAAATGTCTTCTTTTCTTTGGTGCATTTTCATTTCTGTGATCATAATGTTTTGAATAAGAAGAGCAAATATATAAAGATTTCAGGGAAGTTGCTTGCTTTGCTATTACATCTTTTCGGTTGCTGCAATTGATTAAAACCGGTGCATGATTGCTTTGACTCGACCTTCTGGAGGAACTAACACATGAAACTAGTCTCATTGATACTCAAACTGGTACAATGATGACTAACCGCACAAGTTATTATCTATCAAATAAAGAAGCATCACACTTGAAACACTTTTCACAACATATACATTTGGACAAAAGATGAAAAAAGGCACGTTAACATCCTTATGAACAGCAAAATGACCGCGACTAGATACAACAACAACACTCCAGGAGAAGCGTCAGCCAAAAATGGCGAGGGCAAGGGTGAGGGCGATCTACTTTACACATTGGACCAGCCTTCTTACGTGCAGGAAGCTCACCGATACTTGGTTCAAAAACAGCTTCTGCCAAAGAAATGCAAGCATGGTCACTAATAAATGAATGATTTCCCAGATATACCTTGCAAATCAGAGATCAGACAACATTCGTCCATTTGAATTGATTGACCACTAAGATGACTAAGCATATAATTTCCATAAAGCATTAATTCCACTACATAGGGGAAAGAAATTAAGTAAAACATATGCCAGCATAAAAAAAGGAAAGAATCGATTAAGCTGCAGAATGAATCGAAAGAAGATACAGGCCAGTTTCACAAACGAAAAGAAACAATATGGACAATATGACTGCAACTAACCTAAAAATGCAGGTCTTCCAACATGCCGGTTGAAGATAAAAAGTTCAAGTCACCTCCCCTCGGTCAATATGTACAAAATCCTGGATATCGACATTTAACTAGCAAAAAACATGCTTCTTAAGCAACTTGGGATGAAATATTTGCAGTCAAAAGTGTACCACGAAAACCCTCTTCAGTGTGTTGAACGTCCATTTTCTGGTCAGAAAGCTCATCTGCAGAAACATGTCAAAATGCATGTTAAGCAACTAAAATTGAAACTGACCAATGCACTACAATCAGACCAATCAGAAACTTTTGGTGAATAACAAAGCATTTACATCATGTCAACTAATCAGGACAGAGATGGAATCGGAATAAAGGACAATCTGAAGCACCACATTTCACTTCTTTCTAATGTAAATAACTACTAAAAATATTAAGTTACCAGCAATATCTCGATTCTCATGGATTTCTGAATCAGTCACCCAGAGCTTATCCCCAGGGAATATGTTCAAGTCTGCGAGAGTAGAACATTCACTATCAATTATCCGGGTGCCTTTGCGGAGGATCTGGTTTTCCTTAACAACCTGCATATATAAACGAGTAATTAGATGCCAATTGAAACATTACAAATTTTACAAACAACTTATTCATACACAGGAGGAAAATGCCAGTGGCACAAGCCAAGAGAGTACCACCTCAAAGAGAGGTGAAATGAAAACTGGAATATTTCAATTTTGGAAATGCGGTAAACAGACAAAAACTGCAGACAGTATATGTGCACGTGCGCATTTGTGTGTTGTATGCATGCATGTTTTAGCTTCAAGTAGCATACCCCAAAGGATTCCCATATCATCATTTTTAACTGGTATATCGATGTGGAACCAGAGACTTTCAAACTTATTTGATCACCGTTGTTTGTCTTTCGAGAGCGCTTGGAAACTCGGCGATCTGGATCAAAACTAGTCTCAGATGCTTGTAAAATATATTTTGGAGCTTCCTTGCCATGTATCAAGAATACATATATGTCCTCGTTGCAGTAATCAAGCTTCCGCATCAGCTCCCTGCTTTCTTTCTCTCCAATGCAATCCTCACATATCTAAGAAAAATTGAGAACACCTAATCAGAAGAACAACTTTATAACTGCTTCTTAAAATCTAGATAAGTAGCCCACTCAAAATTTATACAATTTTTGCTTAAAACCTAGCAGATGCTGCTGGCACTTATATCCAGTATGAAAATAATTACCAAAAAAAAACAAAGTAAAAAGGAAAAGAGGGAAAGTGGGGAAAAGTGGGGAACTAATTCCATAATGCATTTTGTTCTTTATAAGGTAACTGAAGCAAGCAACGATCCTACAGAAGACAACACATCCAATAGATTTCACAGATTGGTGCACCAAATGTTGACAAATTTCTAAATCTCAAAAGAAACAAGAGTCAAGATATAAAATAAATTTCCTTCACTTTGCATCACAATAAAACCATAAAAAAAAAGGTAAATCTGTACCTCAGGGCAAGTCCTAATCAAAAGGGATCTAGAATCAACTTCACCATTCAATAGATTTGGAGTACCCAGATCCTCCTCAGACATTGGCATATCTTCATAGGACCCTGCCAGATTATTTCCTTCAGTATTACTTGACTTGATTTCAGCAGATATGCCTTTCTCCTCAATACCACCCCATTCCTCACAGAAGGATTTCCAGTCACTCTCAGTTATGAGTATTAACCCATCCACCTAGATCCACAAAGACATAAATAAGCAATAATTCCAACATTAGAACATAAGAATACGAACAATTTTGGAGTTTGATCAGCAAAGTCAGAGAAAGCTAAAAGAACATAAAAACTTCTTAAACAACATAAGAACACACACACACAAAAACATATATTCATATACTTACAGGTGATGACTTTTGCGAAATCAATCCACGTTTACAGACCAGATCAACAGGCCTTTCTAAAAGTCGTGAGTGCTGAAAGAAAGCATGAGGGAGGTTAGTTAGATATATATTAATAAACCTAATAACTAAAAACAAAGAAAACAAAGGCAGATTGAATTACAAGGTCCAGCATAATTTTCAAATGTCCCAAGAGTATTTATCAAAACTAGTGAAAGTTTCCCCAATTTTCAGAAATAGCAGCTTTATAAACTTTTAAAGAATAGCAAAAATTTAGGGTGTGCAGGGCTTGTCTTGGTGCAGAGGCCTTATGTTTAGCATAGACCCTTCACAACATAGTTTAAAAAAAGAGGGGTTAAACCCTTGCCAGTTTTGATAAACACTCAATGGGCAACAAAAGATTACTGGGTAAAGTTGCAAGTAACCTTTTCACACTTAATCAAATCCATGATGCCATCTAATGTTTCTGGTTTCTCTACTGAAGAAACATTCCTGCCGGTTGCATTAATGTAGGTTCTCCATTTTGAAAGCCAAGAATAGGGTATCAAGTAATACTTGCAATGCAGAGAAAGTGAAATACTTTTCCCGACAGCTAATTTATCATGAATCTGGCGCTGTTTTTCCCTAACCAATCTGCAGCATAGATAATGGTCAATTGCACATGCTTATCAGCTCTCCAATACGAGTAAATGCTTAAGTTACCTTAAAGAATCCTCCATGCACGCAACTTCAGATAGTTCATCACTGCACTGGGAACACTGTACAGAGTCTACGAGAAAAGTTGAACAACCGAGGTCATCAGCTGGTTTTACTGTTAAGGCATCTCCATAAAGGAAGAGCCAGAGGATCTCAGGAATAAGCAATCTCTTAGCACCAGTGGCTTGCTCTGGCAAAAGCTGCCCATGAGGACACCTGATTGAAACTGTTGGTCCTGCATCAGCTTCAGTTGGAGCATCAAGAATTTTTCTTTTAAGCCACTGCTGCAACCTACAAAAAGATGACGATAATCACTACACAAAAAGAAATTCTGAAGCAGAATATATTATGAAAAGCACAAAAACATAAGAAGGCACTGTCATTATTTAACTTATGCCTCAGTTGACTTTTTAATACGAAAAAAAAATCCCTGGGTAACAAGTAGTATATCTAGTCTCTAGCATAAGTTGATGAAGTGTGAAGGATAAAATGCAACATAGTTTCCAATCATACCATGATTTAGAAACATAGTATAATCCATCTGAACACCTCCCTGCAAGTGCATCCTCGGCAACTTGCTTCATTAATATTCTCCTATCCCTATAGCTGTCAGCACAGACTACATCTCGAGCCCCATCAATAAGGCAAACCGTGCAGGAGTCATCATTGGTCAGTATTGGCCCCCCATTGTACTGAAATTGTCAGCATTCAGTCAAAGAAAAACCATCAGTAATTATAGGAGGTGTAACACAGAGAGAGAATGCAAAAACAGAATTAATACCATTAACACATGAAAATAGAATCTAAAGCAAGAAGGTGCAGAATTGACAATAGGTTCATCACAGCAACATGAATTCGATACAATTTTCCGCGGCACGTCATTATAAACATAACACAAAATTCACACAATATTAAGTGAGTTCTCTCAAGCAACTACCTTAGAGAACAGCTTGGTCCAAGCTTCAGCTGACAACCGCTTCATGCAGCCAACCTTTGACGCTGGAACTTTTCCATGCACGCATTGGATGGAGGTGTTGTCAAGAACACTGCAAGTGATTACGGTCCAAGTCAAAACAAAAAACAAAGACAAACAAAAACAAAAACAAAAACCTAGACATTGTACTGCAGCAGAAAGAGTTAAGAACTAAAATATACAAATCAAAAAGTAAGGGAAAGAAAAAGTTCTGAGGTGATGTTTTAGCTGGTAAAATACCTAGTGACAGTAGCCTAATGCTTTTTTCTCAGGTGATGTTTTAGCTGGTAAAATATCTAACGACAATAGCCTAATGCTTTTTCCCGAATCCTATATTCCCTAGAGAAAAAAAAAAAAAAAGTGTGGGACTTGCACATAAATGGAAAACTACTAACGCAAGCAAATTCATAAAATTCACAGCATGTGAATTTGCATATACTACAAAATGACACATTTTAGAAAGAGAAAGAATTCCAAATTATAAAACAAGAACATCAAACATGTTCTTACGGTGGAGTAATGTTGTCAGCCCACTGACGAAGCCAATCTGTCGATACCCAAAAAAAGGGGTCCTCAAGTGATCGAACAGGAGCTTCAGACAAAATTGAACGCACTTCCTGTCTCCGTTCTTTGATACGATTCATCTCTTCTTCCTTCTTAAATGTGTATTGTTGGCAACAATCAAGATATACTGCATTACTGTCTTTTATCTCTTCACAAAGATTAAATGGAAGAGAACCAGAAACACTATCACCGTCTATCATCATATCGTTGGCATTACATTCCACACGGGTTTTCCCCTCATCCTTCCAGGAATGCCTGAGATTATACATCAGCATATATGCATCACCTGATGAAAATGTCTCCGCATCAAAACTAGCAATAGATTCTGAAGGTTGCTGGTGATCAACATCCATCTTATCACCATTAGAAACAGCATTCATCTGTTCTGTGCTAGGTGGATTAACTGGTTCGGGTTTAACAGGCTTGCTATTGGAACTTGAAGTCCCTTCTCCAAATGGGTGTGAACCTAAGTTCGAGACATGCTCATCGTCAAATTCCCACCATTGCCCTGTCTTCTCATCCTTGATATGTGCTACATAGTGGCCACTGTTAACTGCAGTTCCCTTGTGAATCAGCACAGCTGACAAGTCATATATTGATTCAACCTGAGAAGGCTCAGATAGCCTCTGCCTCATATCAAGTACTCCAGGAAAGATAAATGCAGATGTAATTTTCTTCTTTGTTGTTGTCTACTGACACAAATCAATACAGAAAAGAAAATATTATAAAAATTAAATTACCTACCAAGTCAACGACCATAACTTTTACAACAGACCATAAAAACAACAACACTTCAATCTTGACCACTGTATAAATGCAAACATGTGTATATAAAGATACTCATATGGCTCCGTGCTAGTTGACATGCACACAAATGATCATTCTCAAGTTTGACAAGCTGATAATTCTAGCTAGAACATGGAAACTGTACATCATAAACTACCTTTGGAAGAAAAACACAACGCTTAAGCTGAAAATTCAGAACATCAGGCAATGTGCGCAACTTGATGCTTCGAGTAGCATCAACTCTTGTTTTACACGACTCGCAAAAATATTGATTGTCTCCCTGAAGCTCTTCAACACTGAGGTAATCATCTAAACTCTCACCCAAACTTTTCAAACCCTTCACGTTCAACTCCAACTCATAGAAGTCTTCCATTTTTGAAGAAGCTTCAGAGTTTTTTCCACATTGTGAGCACCTACATACATATGAGTGAATTAAAAAAAAACAATAAGACGGTATTCAGAAAGAAGAAAAATATAACTAAGAATAGCAATGTGAGATTAGCTGAAGGCATAACTGCAGTTGTTTTTAACAGAAGCAGCAAATAGCTCAAAAACATGTTGCCAGACTACAGAGGTACTGACTAGTAGTATTCAAATGAAATGAAGAAAAATTAAGATCTAAAGTTACAAAATCTCCTCCCAGCTTTAAAAAGAAGGTTCCTGAGAAATATTTAAAACAAACTTCAGTATATCTACTGGCACACAATCACTACGAGGAGCAGAAACTCCAACGGTCCATTTAGAAAATTCAAAATTCTGAACAATAGAAACCCATCAACAATTCTTTTCAGGAAGAAGTAATAATAGTTCTCTCATGGAGGGAGAAGTATTTATGATAAAATAAAGGGCTAGCATGAACAAGAAGAATGGTAAATGCACAGCCACACACTATCACTCCAAAGGAAATAAGCAGACACCACACTTTTTATCATTTTAGCCAATTAACAAACGGGAACAAATATTCAACAAGAATACCAAAATAATATACAAATAGCATGAAAAAAAAAAAAAGACCTTGAGACAAACAATAATCATCTATTCAGTCTTACCTTGTAACATGTGACACACTTCCACGGAAAAGATCTTGAACAATAGCTTTTGCCTTCACAATTTTAGAATGGCTTAGACAACGTTCTAACAAAGACAGCAGTAACGTTAGAAATTCATGACTGTCCTGTTGAACTCCATTATCTAACTCCAGAGTTTGTACAAATGGGGATGAATCTATAAAAGCCATTTTGCTGAGATGCAACTGTGCAAAAAGCCGAAAAAGTTGATTCAACACCGGCTGTTTTTCCAAGACATCCGGTTCAACCAAGAAGAGACCTTCACGGAAGGACTTGTTCATGTACAAACATTGGAGTATGCTGTTAGCATAGCATGTTGCACCAAGATTTGTGAGGCCTGCAGGACAGTCATCAGAAGGACGAAGATCCAGAGAAGGGTCTGGGCCAAGATTTTGCAGAATCTCTGATGTCTTCTGCCACAGGCCAGATTTCCGACTTCCATTAGGAGGTGGAACTAGCCCACAGAAGCAATTCGGGTTGTCTTTATTATTCACACGGCAGCCCTGACAAACCAGCTTCGAAACTTTATACAGCGTATTTATATCCTCATTTGCTATTTCACCGGTTGCATGAATTTTCCTACATCAAAACCACAATGTGAATCCAAAATTATCACAACAAGCAACAGATATAGAACTTTTAGCATAAAAGAAAATGCTCGTACCTCAATATTTCAGAAGTGGTGTCAACGTTATCCCCTTGCTTATTTCTTTTATTTTTACTTCGCGTACCTGGCCGGCTCATTTTAACAACCGACCAACCCTGCAATGGACATGAACTCAGACCATGAATTGTTACAGATACTAAAAGAATATGCGCGCACACACATACAGATACAAAAACCGAAGCTTGAATGGAAAGCACAATTTGTAGTGCCCTTGTTCGTTACAATGGAAACTTCAAACTCGCATTCCGATAAATTTCAGATGCAAACACTTGTATTATGTATTCTCAAAGCTAGTAAGGAATACATTGTTGAATGAAAGAAAACAAATTCTATAAATAATAATCTTCAAGCAGTACTTTCTGAAGCTATAAAAATAACAAACGGACAGAAAACCCTAGAAACTACAGAACGATCATAATTAGCCTAATCGAGACGAATATAAAAAATTCAGTCAGAATATATTCATGTATGTTAAAGCAGAAGAAAAATAGAAGATTAAGAATAAACAAAATAAGGAAGAGAAAGAATGCTTGGAGAAGTACCTGGCTGAGGAGAAGACGAAGACGAAGACGAAGAGAAAAGCTCTGGTTGTAGCTGAAGCTCCAGAAGATGAAAGAGCCTGGTTTTGGTGTGAAAAACGGAATACAATAAAAATTTATATAATGTTGAGGGTTTTATTTAGGTCAGCGTGCGAGAAATAGCTTCGATTTTGGGGGTTTTTTTTCTTTCGATTTTGGGGTTACATTTTCTTTGCTTTTGTTGGGTTTTATGATTTTTATTCATGTAAAATATATGGTTAGAAAAGGAAAGGTTGACCCACACCGAGAGGGAAGGAGTCGGAGAGACAATTTATTTTTATTTTTTTTTATATTTTGCATTTTTGAAGTTAAAAGTTTGAGATGTCGAGGGAGACGCGAGTTTTTGTGAAGGGTCAAGATCCAGCCAGACTCTCAGGCGACTTTTACAGTAGTTCAACTAGTCTGGCTGACATCATTCAATTACATTTTTAATTTTCTGATTAACATTTTTGTGAAGTAAAAAGTTAAAATATTATTTTCCTATTTCTTTTTTTTAAAAGGTTAAAACACATGTCAATAATAAGGTTAAACACATGTCAAGAATCACATGTTTCCGTGCTGCTTAACGGCAAAGCTTACTTCTCGTCTTCCCCTAAATAAAGTAAAACAAACAAAGGTAAACTGGTAAAGGGTTTCTGAATAACTCACGCAACATTCTCTTTTGTATTACTTGCATTACAGCAGTAAAGTTCTGTTTTCCGAAACAGGAAAGTTAGAAAATATACCCATTACCCCCGACTTTTATACCATTACCAGCTCAAACAATTGAACCAGACGAGAAAATCACAAAAAGAAAAAATTTAAATGATGTACAAAGTTACAACCAACGTAATCCAGATCATAAAGCTCCAAAGGTCTCTTGGTTAAGATCTCAACGTTTTCTTGTACACACCAGGCATATAGGCAAATCCATAAATCCATCCAGCAGAAAACAAGCCCCGTACCTACAAGCAAAGGGAAAAGAAGGCCTAGTCCAACAAAAAAGAACATCCTTACCCTACTCGTGTATTTCTTCTAAACTAACTGTATCTGTATCACCCGACACAGGCCTTTCAGTTGCTTGCTCAATCTCAGCACCAGTTCCGACCCGGCCGGTACTTGTGACTACACTGTCATTCAAAGAATCACTGGCCTGGTTTGCTGCATCACTCCTGACCCCAGCTCCCAGAGAGCCCGAAGTAGGAGAGCCAGAACCAGAAACATCCCCTTCCAAATGTTTTGGCCTATTTAGCGCATGACAATGTGGGCAATAATATGTGATGTATGCGAAATCCTCCTTCTTAGCAAGCCCTGCAGAGAGAAAAGAATATGAGATCATTATCTTCAACAACGAATGGATACCAAGTGAGTGCATCAGCCTGCAGGGTGGTGCCACTGCAAACAAGACTTTCCTTCACTTGTTTCAACGTCAACATCAACATCAACAAAAGCAAGAGTGCATGCTAGGATCAGAATGTGGATGACTTACCGTTGTGCATATGACAGTTGCCACATATGAGGGCATAAGACTGTGTTGGATCCTCGCCCACAAGTAATGCTGCAATTCGAGCAATCCATCCTCCATCTTGTGTAGCATATGCTTGGGGATTCTGATGAGCAACAACCAGCTGACTATGCTCAGCAATCTGGGGATCCTCAAATCCAACAGAATGAGGTGTCTCCTCCTCAGAATAAAGCAATGGCGCACTTTCTGTACTTCTAGATCTGGCGTGTACTGGTTTCCGGTTCCGAAGTTCACCAGACTGGACAAGTTCAACATCCTTGCTTCTTCCAGTTGGGGCATTAGTTTTAGATTCATCTCGTACATGGAATCTTAGGCCTGAATCCGCACCCAACTTAGATGCCAGTACAGTTGCAGCAGCTGCCTTTGCTGCTGGGTCAGGATCATATTTCTGCATAAAAGAACATGGTGTAAGCAGCACAAACAAAGAAATTGGAGGTGAAGAAACAGGGTACATCTTCACGTACACCACTACTCGAACAAAACCAGCATAAGAGCACCACAATCATGTTCAAGACAGAGCTCTTGGAGAAGCACAAACTAATTCGGCAAACAACAATAGAAACAATGCCATGTGATTTTGGGAATTAAGCTTAACAAATGGTTTCTACTATTCATTTTACAAGAGATCATAGAAGTCTTCTACCACACCCATTAAAACAGCCAAATATAACAAAAATAGACAAAGAGGCAAATGATGCAAATGATGCACCAAGACCTACACCATTCACCTGATAATAATTCAACAAACTTACAGAAAACACCAGACAAGTACAATAATGAGACACATAGACATATAATGAATGCAGTATAAAGCTTTTCATCATTACCTGAATAAGCTGCTGAGTAGAGTAATAATTTGTCTTCTCTTTAAGTTCATCAATCTTTGCTTGCTTTTCAGCCCGAAGTTTTTCCAGGGTCTTATTATCCTTGCGATCACCTATACTTAAGATATCAAATTGTTAGGCATCAACATTAAGAAAGTAGCCAACAGATAGGAAAGATTCATAGAAAGCCAACAAATCTGCCTTTTCAGTACATTCTAAAGAATGGGTTCGCAGTTCATACACCAATTATTTAAAGTATTCAAAAAAAAATTAGTTGATTAACTGATAAACTACTAACATTAGGTCTAGTTTCTAACTTTCGGCAGATGATCCATTACAATACCAACATGATGTTAGACTCCTAAAAACCCTACTTTTGATGCTTTTGCATCCTCCCTGAGATACAGGCATGCACAAAAGCTGGTAATCATACACTCATAACAGACAAATTAAAAAATTAAAATGTCAAGACAAACAACAATACAGAGACAGACTTTTGCTAGTAGAAATATGCATGATATGTACCATATGTTCGTATTGGAAACAGTGTTGAACTTGACATTGATCTGTATCATTGATGAACTAGCTACCAGTAACATGGCCAATTACACAGTTCAACAATTTGTAAACTGCATTCATGACTTCCAACTAGATTCCCAAACTCTCACTTGTTTTCCAGCCAATGAGACTCAGATGTGAGTTTATATATTCTCTAAACAATGTAATACAAGTTTTGATGTTCTCACAACTATATCTTATTACTTTTAAATGTTAAGATAGCTAAACTTTAAGAAAATGCAGAAAGGGTTTCCTCTTCTGTGCAACAAACTACCGAACATAATTCAAACATCACTTGGCATGGATGACAGAAGAGGTTTAAAAGATAGGTATGAAGTGGCTTTCAACAAATGTCATCTAACCAATGACTACAACAATTTAAAGTGGAAATGTCTATGAGGGGATACTCAGTTAATAAGGCTTCCTAGCTCCAAATGCCATTATGAGGAGAAGCTACACTCACAGACAATATATGATCAAGCTCATACTAACTCAATAAACAAATTGGAAGCCAACAACACAAGCCTTAATCGATAAGTCAAAATGCCTCCTAACAAATGCAAACTAATGTGGAACCAGATACTTCTTGAAAATCAGAAAAATATTAATAAATAATTGGAACTGTCACATGAATATAAAACTGAACATATTCCTCCTGCAAAACAAGCTTGTAAAGTTTAAGACACTTACGCATCCTTGTGAAGTTCACAAATGCTGAATAAGTAAGAGAAGACAAAGCAGGCAAAAGAAACATCGGCAAAATTCGAAATGTCCTCATCTTCCAGTCTAAGTCAGTTGATCTTGTTGTTGCTATAGCATAACCAATTGCAATAACCTGAATATTCAAGATTAAAGCACAATCCTCAGAAACTAAAGAAATTGGAAGATAACAAAAGTAAGTAACATATAACATCCTATTTTCATTTTTCTTTTGTTGCTGACAACAGAGTTTTAGAATGGTAATGGTGCATTTTCAGAGCTGTTACGAACATAAATTCAGAATTCCTAATCAAGCCAAATAACACAGGTAGTGTAACAGAACCCTAATTGACGGATTGGTGCAACATTCAATATGCTTAATCAAGCAGAGCAACATTTCCAATACCTCGAAAATTATAGAGAAGGCAATGAGGTTTCTGGTTATGCCCCTCCGAGTTAGGGACCTCTTATTGATTCTATTGACGACTGTAATCTCTTCCTTAGAAAGATACTGAAGCCGCTTCTCGAAATCATCCCGGTGCCGAAAAATACCAGTAAACATTCTGGAAAAAAATCCCTTGCGCTTCTTCTTCGCAACCTCCGCCGGAACAGTAGCAGCAGCGGCAGCAGCGTCTTTCTTATCACCTTCTCCGACGCCTTTGTCATCCGCCATTGCTTTTCTCCTTCTGCAAATCAAACAGCAACATGAATACACAAGCAATATAAACACATAAGCTCACAAACAAAATCAGATCTAGAAAATTATGGAGACGAGGACCTTACAGAAAGTGTTGGTGGATCGAGAAGCTTGAATCTACCTTCTGGTTTCAGATCTTAGCGAGAGAGAGTAATGATGAAAATCGACAAGGACGAAGAAGTACGTAAGGGGAACGCAAAGCAGAGCTTTGATCGATGAAGATGGAGGAAGAGAGAGAGAGAGTATCTGCGGTGGAGTGAGAGTGTCGAGGGGAAAAGAAAGAAGAGAAAGGGGGTCTTCCAAATCGTTGGCAAAGGCTTTCTCGATTGCTTTCCTTCCTTTCTTTTCTTCCTTCCTTCCTTTAGTAGTTTGTAGTTGTTTTCACGCGCAATCACACGCGCTCCACTGCGGCGCCAACGCGGAGCCGGAATACAAGGTGGGTGGGGACCCACCCGATGAGAGATCTAAAACCCTCTTTGGAGGGAATGCCGACGGTTGGGACCGGTCTCCTCGCCTGCCCGCCAAATGTAATTAGTCATAAAAATCATCATGGGAGTCTTAACCCCCACAATCTGCCAAATGCCAATCATATAATTCAATCAATTTTTTTTTTTTGGTTACAAAATAATTCAATCAATTTTAATTCCCCTTTTTCTATTTTCTTTAATTTTCAAATATTAGAAAAAATTAAAAAATTGGCAAATCATCATGAAAATTTAAGTGTTAGGGCTTTTGAAACAATTGGCCTTTTCACAAAGTTTTCAATTTCAAAAAGATAAAAAAAAAAGTTTTCAATTTCAATTTCAGAAAAGAAGAAAAATAAATTATTTTTACGGAAAAGAGAAACATCGCAGCAAGGTAAAAATGAGAATAAAACAATACATTTAATAAAGTACTTCGTTTTTACTTTGAAGTGACACGTGTCTAGATTTAGTTAACCAAGGCGCATAATGCAACTGTCCAACCAGTTGATAAAAATACAAAATAAAATACGTCAATCTAGTTCATACAATTAAATCAATATGAAATTGAACAATGGGTATGTTAGGGATTGCATCTGAAAATGGCTAAAAGCACTTTTTAAATTTGACAAAAACGTTTTTATACGAGAAAACACTTATTAGTGCTTATTAAAATTACTTTCAAGTGCTTCGAAAACTCACTCAAAATATATTATATCTTTGGGCAATTTCTTTTTATAATAATTTTTTTATTAATTCAAAAACTCTTTTGGATATTTAAAAAACAATCTCAAAGAGGCGAAATATTATCGAAAAAATACAAAATGAGCACTATATTAATTATTTTTACAAGAGCGATGGAAGGAGATTCTCTCATCAAGATGGTAACAAGAGTATTTAAAGTGCTAGGGAATTAATAAGATGGGAAAATTGCATTTGGCCGTAGCTACAAATTAAAGGCATTGTTAATGGCCTAGCTAGCAAGGAATAAAAAATGAATGCTTAATTTGCCTAGGCAGTTTCAACTAACTCGATCTCCACTTCTGTCCATCATGGGAGCGACCCACTGCATTTGATTAATCTAATTAATTACCGGCCTGTTGGTTTTGCCGAAAAATAAACAATGCTTAGAACGACCAATACAAACTATAAAACTATAATACTTTTAATGCAAAAACAAAAAATAGGGTAGAAAAAATCATTGGTACACAGTTCACTTTAATGCATGCATGCGATAATAAAATTAATTACTTGCTAATTTTTCTCTTGTGAACCCTCTTAAACTTGAAGCGTTTACTGGAGAGTATACTTGATATCCCTTTTCTTGCAGCAGCCCTATGCTCTGGTCTAGAGCTCATCATCTTGCGATCAAGTGCCCAATACGCATACGGTTCAAAAAGCTTGTCCTTGTTCTTCTTCAAATCCACACCAGCCTTGTTGCTACCATACACATTGCCATTTGAAGCCCATCCAGATTTTGATGTCTTCCTTCGCTTTCGTATTTTCTTTGTACCTGCTTCGCTCCTTGCATCTGAATCAGGATGAGATGGCTTTGAGTTTGCTTCTTCACCAATTATGAGTCGCCCATCAGAGTCTATCTCTGGCTCTTCATCGGACTCCATTTTCCGCTTTAATGATCCAAGTGCCGACATTGTTCTTGGCCCATCAAGCAAGTCAAGAGGCTCATCTTCTAGTTGATCAAATAAGTGGTCAGCCAGCAACTTCTTATTATTTGTTCTACTACTCTTGGACCTGGACATATTGAAAACAACCACAGACTCAAACATTCTCGACCTGCTGGACATATCAAATCTTTGTTCAGTCATGAACACGAAAATACAACTAACCGTAGAGAACATGCTTTGGACTTGAGCTTTGAAGCCTTGCCACGCCAGCCAGTGACTGCAGTTTGGGCATCCATATAATAATCGGTTTCTTCATCATCGAAATCAGAAAATACTTTCGAATCGTTCCATCTGCTTAGCCTGAAAGACAATAAGAAGAAAACAAGTTACAGAAAACAGGCCGAAGATGAATTGATTGATCTAAATCAAAGTTACAAGGATAGGATATATATATAACCAACATATATAGCCATATATAGAAATCTCACTGCAGGTCAAAAGTTATAAAATATTTTTACAGGGATCCAATGTTGTCTATGCCAGACAAGTACTTAAGGGACTCTGTAGGTTGGAAATTATGGAGGATTCTACCCCTTGAAATGTCTATATATGGACAGATGATGCTGTGTTTTTTATATACATATAATAATTACTTCTTATACTGTGAAATAGTGAGACCTGGCTGTAGTTGCTTTGGATGCAAGAGATTTAGCTTCCTCAGATTTAGAGGCCTGTTGTTTCCTCTCTTTTCGTTCCTTGATCTGTGCTCAACAAGAAATATAAAGATCAGCTAGCAATGAGTAGTAAACACCCCGGCCGGCTAATCTAATTCTAGTACAAGATCTTAATTTCTCAACAGACCTTCCGAATGTTGGTAAGTAGTTTCATGTGTTCTTGAGGCATGACAGCCCTAACAGCATCCAGCCCACATTTCCTGACAAGCATTTCTAGTAGAAGGTTAACCTGCAAAAAATTCAGTTTCACCAGCAAGAAATTTGATGCAACTAGTGTATCAAATTAACCACAGCTACTTGACAAAAACCGAAGTTATATAGGAATCAAATCACAAACATGTTAATCAAAGCATGCACCAACCTTGGCTTTGAAATGAGTTTTAGTATCATCTTGCAGCAAGGCTTCCACCATGCTTTTCAGGTGCAATTGCAACCCCTCAGCTTGTGATTTGGCTACTAATACCTTCAGCAAGCCTAAACTGGCCTGCAATGAAGGAAATGTTCATATAAGATCAAAAGTAAAATGACTGTACTTCATGTAAGATTTAATAGAATAGCAAATAACAGAATGATATATTAAGCAGTTTGCTCAAATAATTATAAATGGCGCGCTGATCTAAAAAGAGAGGGGACTAACTTTAATTATTTCTCTGTTCTTTCTCTGGAGGAGCAGAAATGTTGATGGAAGCAAATTGCTAGCAGTAGACACAAGGTCTGAAAACTCATAAGCCAACCTAGCTAAACTTCTCATTGTAGCACTGATTATAACAGGGGTTTCGCCAGCCAGACCTCCGGCTACCTGTGACCATAAGATAAGATTTTATTTATTTTTGTACCCTTTAATTTCCAGCTGAAGTTCAGTTTGCAGCCAATCATAATCAGAAGGAAGAAAAAACCATAAAAGGAGCCTGAAACAATGTCAATTACCATGTTAAAGAATTGATGCAGGTTCTCTTTCGTCCCGCCTAACTCCTCATCCCCATAGATATGGCCAATCTGGACAAGGGTATCATATGCTTTGTTTCTTGTTTTTTTGTTATTCTGCATTGAAAGAAATCTCTATCAACATAATCCACATAAAACACAGTACAAAAACTGGAAAGGTTTTTTTTTTTGGGGTGGTTGGTGGTTAGAATTAGAGTTTCTTTTTTCATGTATGGAAAGCTAGCCAGTAGCCAACAATGGAAGCTTTCCATTCATATTCCTCACAGTAACTGACCAACTGTAGATGTAGTCCAATAAAACCATTTCAAAATGAGCAATCAGTATTCAAAGTTTATTCCTTCAAGTAACTTTAGAGTCGGCTTTCCTCGTGAAAGATGGAGTTCTACATTTAATGTAGTTTGCAAATTAATTGTTTGGCATGTTTATAATTTTTCTCTACCTCGACCTAATATGGTGAATCAAACAATTCTGAATAAGTTGATCACAGAAGTTGGCACGATTGCAAAATTAATGGGGAATTAAGTTTAGTAATGTAAAGCCCAGAATAATCAAGCACCAGTCACTACAAGAGGTCACTACATTTGTGACAACCTCAAGTTCTCACAAAAAGTCTAATTTCCTTGCTTAAACCAATTTGTGAGAGATTGCATTCGTCGCTTCCAGTCGTCGCATAATGTAGGTTGCAGAAGACCAAATGTGATGAATCTAAGTGGTTGTCGTAAATGCTAATTTGCGACACAGATTCATTCCTTGTATTTAAGATTTTGAGAGGCACATATATTTGTTACAAAAATTAATTTGCGAGCCGTTTGCGCTCTCGTTTATAGTTATATGCAAGGCTTTTCTACTTGTTGGGGATATTAATATGTGATGCTAAAAATTTATCGCAAATAAGTATATGCAAGGCTTTACTTTTTGTTGTGCAATACAAACTCCAACGAAGAGTGTTTGTCACAAATGCTCATTTGCAACACGTATTACGTCCTTGTATTTAAAATTTTGAGAGGCACATATATTTGTTACGAAAAGTAATTTGCGAGGCCAAGAATTTATCGCAAATAAGGATATGCAAGGTTTTACTTCTTGTTGTGAAATATGAAATGTAACGAAGAGTGTTTGTCACAAATGCTCATTTGCAACACGTATTACGTCCTTGTATTTAAAATTTTGAGAGGCACATATATTTGTTACGAAAAGTAATTTGCGAGACTTTTGCAGTCTCGTTTATAGTTATATGCAAGCCTCCGCTATTAATTGTATGCGAGGAATTTCTAGTCGCCGCATAAACCAAAAGCAACAACTGGTTGAAGTTGTCGCGTAATTAATTTTATACGAGGAATTTCTAGTAGTCGCATAAATAAAAAGCAACAACTTGTAGAAGGCGTCGCATAATAGGGTTTATGCGAGACAATTTTAGTTCTTGCATAACAATAAGTAGCGACACGTACAAGTTGTCGCATAATTAATTGTATGCGAGGAATTTCTAGTAGTCGCATAAACCAAAAGCGACCACTCATAAAAGTCGTTGCGTAATGAAGTTTATGCGAGGAATGTTCAGTTGTTGCACAACAATAAGCGGCGACTCGTACAAGTTGTCGCATAATTAATTGTATGCGAGGAATTTCTAGTCGCCGCATAAAGAAGTTGTCGCATAATGGTGTTTATGCGAGAAATTTGAAGTTGTTGCATAACAATAAGCGGCGACTCGTACAAGTCGTCGTTTAATTGGTCAAATGCGAGGAATTAATTGTCGCATTTTCTCCTATATGCGATGACCTCAAATTCCTCATATATTCTTACCTAATGTGATGAATTTATGGTTGTTGCATATTATTTCCTTGCATTTGCCCATATCTCTTGTAGTGAGTATACTGAGAAAGATAATGACATACTAAACCAAATATTGCAGCTGCAATACCACCTTACCTCTTTAAGCCCAAGAATTATTTCTGTTAGGAAAGAACTTATGATATCATGCCTCCTCTGCTCTGTCTCGCTCTACAAAAAGATCCAAGTTTTTACATATTGAATTTCATACATAAGAACTAGCTTGAACTTAAACCTGACTCCTACTTAATAAAATAACTACATAAATTAGATATTAAAATGAGTATTTGTTTACATATACCTTTGAAACATGGACTATTAGGAGGTACAAGCAGTCAAGTCTATGGCGTCTAGCTGAAAAATGGCATGAAGGCCGCAATTCCACCATAAGTCCAAGCAATTCCTTGATCTTCGAGGAGATAAACCCATCAAAGTCCTGACAATACATACAGCAGAGAGATCCATAAATAAGAACAGTTCATTCCACAAATAATTTTTTTTCCAACAAAAATAAATTAAAAGCTATTGCAAAATGGGTAGAATATGGCTCATTAGCACATAATTTCATCTTAATGTTTCTCTTTCCTTTCTTATATGAGTGTTCTCTGGGACTACCTCTTCCTTAACTAAGACATCATTCATATCCATATCAATTAGAACCAGTATACCATTCCAATGACCCATGAAGAGAACTCATTAACGCTAAGTCGCTAAGAAGCAATTAAAAATTCATAGAATCATAGATAATCCACAACTTTCAGAGCATAAAGATCATTAGCTTTTGCATACCCCAAGAATGGTTGCAAGAGCTTTGTACGCCTTCTTTTGTCTCAAACCTTCATCATACTGAAGTCAGGAAACCCATAGTTAGTTTAAACCTTTCCTTTGTCAAAAGTTGCAGGAATACCTTAGAAACAGAGCAGATGGCAAAAGAAAGGGTTTCAGACCTGTAATCCAGGTTTTATTAAGTCGGTAAACAACACATCAACCACTTTAGCATCTAAACCAGGTAAAAATGAGACTGCCAAATCAAATAGTAGTGCCCTGAAATTAAGATGAAGGAATGAATAAAATGTAAGATATCACACAAAGATAAACAATAATAACTGTTAGGGCCAAGACTCGAGCGCTGATTCCAAAAGCCATAAGCAAAAACAAAATGACATACCTCTCCATGGAATTACGATCTCCATATTTATCTGTCAACAACTTTACCACAGTTTTTTTATCTGATATTGAAGCAAACTCACCAATTGTGGACTGCAAATGGTGCAAGCATAATTATTCTCTATTTCACAAAACAAAACTATATAATGTTGAAGCAACATTTACATTGGAATTCAAAAGGATAAAGAATATCTAGACATCTGCTTAATATGACAAAGTTGTTTTAACCTGTACAGCCCTCCCCTAAATATCCCTCTCATATGAATAAGACCCAGTATTATATAATCTACTCTGAAAAACCATTTATTTCATCGCTAGTAACGCATATTTTCTACCATTTCTCAATTCATTTTGTAAAAAAACAAAAACAAAAACTTAAACATAATATGCATTACTCGAATGCTAAATATATCATTGTGATATGCATTACAAATTTCTATGTGTCTACATGACATATGTAATGACCGAGTGTATCTTAAATATAAAATTGGAACAGAAATATATACGTATAATGTATGCTTGTCGTTTTAACAAGGATATGCATGATTAGAAGAGACTGTAATTGATGGTGCTGTAGGATATGTCTACAAACTAGGGGTAAGTAGAAACGGTCAGGCCCATGTTAAGTAGAAACTAGGGGTAACCAGTTGTTTTAAGCTTTCCTGTCTTCTAAAGATTTGAGGGTTCGGCAGAAAGCCCAGTTTTAAGCCCGGTCTACATAGAAGGTTTAGAAGACTTCTGGTTATCAAAAGAACATGTATATATATAGACACATATCAATTTTCAAATCAGTGCCCAACGTAAACCTCCATCTCTGACATACTTAAGTACCTGTAAACAACCTCCATCATCTTTTGTGTGTTTACCTCCATCATCTTTTGTGGTTTCATCTTTATCATCTTTTGTGGTTTCATCTTTTGTCGTTTCCAAGAAGACATCTGATAGAACAGTCAAGATCTCGTGCGCGCTTGATTTGAGCACGCTCAAGTTATCTGCTGTAACCTGATGGGTATAATTAGCCATAGCTCTCTTTTTGGCACTACCTACTTCACTATCGGACAGATCATTCACTTCTTCCGGAATTTTCTTATTTTGTTGAACTAGAATTTGCAAGCTCAAGCATATTATTCCACGAATCTCAGGTTTACCACGAAGAGCACCGCACAAAGCTTGCTTCAGATCATTGAAACTCTCAGCAGTATCAGAAGGGTAGTTGCAAAATGAAGGTAACAGTGACCACAAAGAGTATATAAGTTCATCTGTACACCTTGATGAAAAAATACGGTCTTGTGACTTAAGCTGCCAAAATATAACAAGTTATCGTAAATTGCCAAATAAAATAAACAACTATTATTCCATCAGTGAATATATATTGAGTACCTGTTGAGATTTATTGCTCATCACTTCAACCATACCCAAAATTGACTCCGTAAAAAAGCTCAATCGTGCACCAATAGTATACTGCTTCAGTATTGGGAAAAGCCAAACGTTCACCTCACTAAGGTCTTCAGCCTCCAAATTAAGAGGCAGAAAGCCTAAAAAAGTTTCAGGTCCCATTGCAACAAGAGCCGTTCCAAGGCATTCATGCAGCTATATATATTGATAAATTTATTATGTTAGAAATTAAAGCGCTAAACTTGAGAACAGATTGACAAACCAGTTGAATGCACTCATAATTTCAAAAGAACAAAGTATAGACAACGTCAAATATAGGGATTCATAAGATCATGAATTGGTGAAGGTATTCTTCATAGATTAAAACTTTATGATATGACAAAGACCTGTTTCCTGAAAGGGAAATCTTCATCAGGCAGCTTTTCCATGTCTGCCAAGCTCTTGAGCGTCCCCCTCATGAAATAACAAGAGTATACCCCTGTATGTAACAGATAGCTTTTACACTTCGATCTTATAGAAAAAAATAAATGCATGGAAATTAGCGAGAAGTTATCAAACATATTAATTTGGAGGGGACCTAGTGGGATACAGAACACAATCTGTAATACCTAATTTATCAAACATGGCTGAAACAACCTGAAATGCAAGGTCCAATACAGGAGTGTAGTGGTAGCCAACTAAGCTTTCAATAGTAGCACACACTTTTTCAATTATAGTTGGCCCAGACCTCGTTTCATTCATCATCACAAACTGGTCAACTCCCTGTTTGATCAAACTTTCATCAAGGCAAGCATGAATGAGACTCTTAAATGTGTTCACTGCTGCGTGAGTGGCCTCTTCATGCTTAGATCCCAATATATCTGCCAAACACATACAAGCACAGGTACATTGTGAATCTAATTAATGGATTCAGATATAAACAGGAACGCAGAAAAAGCTTATACATATGAAACTAATAAAGTTAGTTTAGGGGGAAAACAATATATACCTCGGAGTGCATTGAATACAGTAGGGAGTTTTATCACGCACATTTGCTTGTTGAGTGAATAAACCTTTGCCATTCCAACATGGAGCAAACGAGCCGTAAATGTCGTGTCATCCACAGACGACGTCTCATTAATATTGTTGGAGACAGAAAGAGATAATGAGCATAATAGATCAAGCAAAATCTGCGGAGCAACGTCTTGACATGGGTTGAGACAAAGCCTATACAAAATATCTGTTATGCGCCTTGTGACAAGGGGTTGATTCAGTTCCAAGAGTGAATTAAAGTGATGGAGGACATCATTTGTGCACATGGTTGACATAAGCGCAATACATTCTTTTAAACAATCCAAAACAAATAACATCTCCATGGCTCCCTTGGGTGGTCCTTGTGTATTTTTTCCACTAGCGAGCACAAGAAACCTCTTGAACAAATCAGCAATCCCTGCACTTGCCGGAGCCAGCTGCGATTTTCCTTGGAAACTTTGCAGTACATCACGTAATCGCAAATGCGATTGTCTTCTCACCTGTTTGGTTTAAATAACATGATCATCACCGGTCAATTATCAGGTCTTACTTTACTTTGTACACTTTACAAACCTAGCTAAGACTTTCACAATCAGCAGAAACCATATACAATAAATGGATGGATTGTAATTCTACCTTAGGGCGGGAATCGGTAGCTAAGCTCAGTAAGAAGCCGTACAACTGAGACCAGTTGTTGTTGTTGTTGTTGAGGATGAGCAAATGAGAAATACATTTCAAGGCCGAGACGGCTCCGGCGACGGTCAAAGAGTTGGAGTTGGACAGAAGCAAGATCCGCGTGAGGAGATCGCTCTTCTTAACTAGAATGGCCGGAGAGACTTTACGCATGGCCATGGAGAGAATTGTGAGGAGGGCGTCGATCATGTGACCCGAGGAGGGTTCGGGATCCGATAAGAGTCGATCGAGAGACGAGCACGCGGCGCCATAGTAGGCGACCGGGGACGAAGGGACGTTCTGGTCTTTGAACCCCTGGGCCATGCCGCCGATCACGGCGCAAAGGTGTTGGTGGTCCTCGCGCGTGGAGTTTCCGAAGCGCGTGAGGATTGAGGTGCAGATGTCGGCGTCTTCGGTGGGGGTTAGCGACGGCTCTTCCATTTTCATGCCTTCCATGTTGATGGAGTTGAACAAAAACCTGGTAGGGTTTTATTATACCCTAGCGGCAACTTTTGTTCCAAGCTTTCCAATTTTACCCCTTATTTAAATAAATTAAGAAAAAACAAAAGCAAAGAAACCCCCAGACTTGCTATATTCAATTTCAATCATTGAAATAGATTTAATAGTACACGATACGATTAGATGATCTCACTGGAAGGAGGGAGGACCTTAGTTGATCTTCTCCGATCGAGGCCTTGTATTGAGGTTTCTGTTTTTTTTTTTTTTTTTTTGCTGAAACTGGTTCTTTCCTTTAAATACTGTATTCATTAATTGGACATATAAATCATACATGACTGATTAGTGATACTCTTTGGAGAAATTAATCAACATATAATTATGTGTATGAATTAAAGTAAAACTGAGAGATGGAGGTGATAGAATTTGCCATGTTTGCAAACATAAAAAACTGACCAAGAAAAATAGAAACAATTTACCATGTTCGGAGAATGAGAATTTCGTTAAAAAATATACAAACTTCTCAAGAGTGGCACCAACGTAGGTTTGCGCCAACTCATTTAGTGGCAGAATGCAAGAATCTGTGAGGAAAAGAAAATCCATGTACAGCCTTTAATGTCTTTTTTTTTCTATTGCTTTTAGATATACGTTTTCAAATTCCTTTTTCCCAAAGTAGTTTTTCCTTCTCAGTGAGGAAAGGATTCCTAGTCTTGAGAGTTGAAACCAAAAAAAAAAATAACGGGTGGTTGTCCCTTCACTTTTCCTTGTGCATTTCTTTTCATCTCTTGTTGCTGCAAAAGGCATTGTTAATGGCCTACCATGGAATAATATTTTGTGCGTTGCCTACGCAGTTTCAACCAACTCTCCACCTCTGTCATTATAGAGTTTGCCATCGTCGGAGCGACCCACTCCATTTGACCAATCTGATTACCAGTAATCACCTGTTGGATTTGCTGAAAAACAATGTATCAGATACAAGGCTGAACGCTATAGAGCCATAGTGCAAGAATGACTCAAATGGCTATGGATATTCTCTGTTTTTATGGATACTTGTAATGAATATGTTACATGCCTAGAACGAACAATACAAACTATAAAACATGAGTCTAATACTCTTGCTGCAAATTTTCCCATTTCCTCAAACATTTCAGAAGTTTCTTTTCCATCTGAGATGCCAAGCAATCTCGTGTAAAGATTCTATCAGCAGCTAAGTTTGATACAGCAATGCATGAGAAGGGGATACATCACAGTAAATCAGAACCTAGAATCTATTGTTTTATCCTAAAGTGAAAAATTATAGTGTTAAATCATAATGTACAGAAAATGAAAGATAGGTGGACTGGTGAAGTATGCACATAGCCACATAGGCAATCAATTATGCATCCATGTCATACTAACACCTGCATATGATAATACAACATACAAATTTAAGGTTTTGTTCTTTTTAAGTAAGAAACGAGTTCAGCCATGTTATCTAATCTTTTTTCAACACAAATATAGTTACAAAAACCCTAAACTTCTCGGGATGTGTTAAGAGCGTGAGTGTTCACAGTGACAAATACAATCATCTCAATTACACAGAAACTTCATCATTAACAATTCAGGTGTCCCTAAGAAAGGTTTCTGTGTCATACGATGAACATGTTCCAAGTAGATATATGCAAGTCAAGAGGAAAACCAATTAAATAAACCAACCTGAAGACTATAGGTTGAGCATTCTGATCAAGTCTTGTTAAATATACTCCATCCTGCAGGAGATTGTCCTTATATGACGTTCCAAGTATTCATTAAAGGAATGATCAGAACTTGTCCCAGTTTTAGGAGCAGGGCTATGAAGCAACATACTGAATTACATCAGCCGACCTGTTAATTGCATGGTCCTGTAAGATTTTTGAACAGAAATGTCAAGACGCGTATATCTCAACAAAATATTAACTCAAAAGTTAAACCTAAGATGTCACACAACCGTATCTTTTCTTTGATATGGATTCTTTATTCCTAACTAAAAATGACCAAGAAATTTCTTATCCATCCCAATATATGTCATCATGTTCTAACATAACACCCAACAAGATGAACATCTTTAAAGTTTGAATGTAAGAATCACAGACCAAAGCTTCTTTTTTCCCAGCATTCCATGGATTAACAGAATTACAATTAGGCATACCTAAAGCACAACTACTTATAAATAGAAAGATTAAAAAAAAAAAATTCTAGTGTGAATAGAAAATTTGTGCAAACACATACCTCCAGAGAGATCATCGGAAGAAAGAATCCAATTTGCCACAAGCAGAAAACTGCCTCTATCAGATCGGGTTCTGTTGAATTTAGATCCACGAACTCTTACTTGTCTGCCACAATGGAACCCTGTTCTCTAGAAACAATGTTACAATATGCATATGCATTGTCCAAGTTCTTAAAGAGAGCAACTCATACTCCTCCTCGCTAGCCACTTCTGGTAAATGTCACATGCCCTATCAGGCTCCCTCATTTTGCAGTACTTCTTGAAAAGTATCTGAAATGGAACATGATCAATGGGTAAACTAGATGCCTGTATCTTCGCAAGAACCTTTTCTGCCTCCTTGATGTTACCTCTCTTGCAGTTCCCTCTGATTAGTTCAGTGTAAGTAAATATATCTGGATCAAGTCCTATTCTCAGCATTTTATGATATAGCTCTATGGCAAATTCAATGTGCCCTAAGTTACAAGCACCCCCTATCAACAAATTATAAGTGACCACATCAGGAAAAAGACCAGACAGAAGCATTTCCTTTTCAAGAGAAAGAGCATCGATGATATTTCCTCCTTTCACTTGTGCGTGGATCAATGCATTGTAAGTATATGAATTTGGTTGAACACCAAAAGCAAACATCTGATCCTTAACAGAAACTGCATTACTAAGATCCCCATATCTTCCATGACAATCAATAATACTATTCCATACCAAAGGCTCAGGCACCATCAACTTCTCTAACATACTAAGAAGAAACTCATGAGCTTTGACAACATCTCCATTGATACATAGGCCTTGTATAATTATTTTGTATGAAACTTCATCTGGACTAATTCCCATTCTTGGCATAATACTATAGATGTAACAAGCCTCCTCGAACTTTCCTTCTTTGCAAAGAACACTTATAAGTGTATTATAAGTAAAAACATCAGGAAGTAAACCTCTTTTTGTCATTTCACAGAGGTATCCATAAGCAAGGTTCATTTGCCGACTCAAACAAAATCCACGGATGAGAACATTATAAGCAACCACATCTACTTGGGTATTCCTTTGGATGTCAACCCAAAGACTAAGTGCCTGAACCATATTTCCATTTTTAAAATAACCATCCATAAGTGTAGTTAAGGTGATTATACCTGAGTCTGTCTTCTCATCATCATCATCTAATATCTCTTCAAGAAGCTTCGTAGCATTCTCCACGAGACCTTTCTTGCACAATGCATGTACAAGAATATTACAAGTAATATTATTAGGCCTAATACCACTGTTACCCATTGTGGAGAAAAGATAAAGAGCTTTATCCACATTATCAAGAAGGCAATAACCCTTAATTAAAGTGTTGTACGTGGCACAGTTGGGAGAGGGACCCATTTCTAGCATCTCCATGATAAGCCAATTTGCCTTCTCCAAGTCGCCAGCTTTACACAGTCCGTTCAATAGATAATTGTGTGTCGATACATCAGGAATAATCCCTTTCTTTATCATTTTTCTCCGAAGCCAAAAAGCTGACCCCAACTTCCCATCAACGCTTAAACCCCTTATGATGTCCTTGTGTTCTGAGTAATTAGCTTTCAGAGTGCATCCCAGAAAACCTATCTTTGCCACTGATATGTTTTCCCTGCATAATTCGTATAATTTAGACATGTTATGAACAATGAAATATATATCATGTGATAATTCATACAAATTTGACCTCAAAATAATTCACTAGTCTGAGAAACTGCTTTCACCAAACAAACAAAACAAAAAAGGAACAACAGAATTAAGCACTCTCATTTGACTGAAACTAGAGGATATATAGTACTGAAACATTGAGGTTTATTTAGTATGAGAAGACAAGTGACAGACAAAACGACTATAACTACTCCCTAATTCTAATAGAGTCAAACATATGGCAACCTAAAATTTGTTAAAATAAAAACCGTGACCTGAAGTGACCAAAAGTGATTAAGTAGGATCACTTTGTAATCGATCAAAGAAGTACAAAAAGCTCATCCAGCTTACGTGAACCATCGAATGACTTGAAGTACCATAGGCCTATCAAAGTGCATACAGGATTGTAATGTGCTCAGTCCTTGAGTATAACCCTATGATCCTATCTATGAAACATTCAGGGGGTGAGACTAGCCACATTACTTCCCACCGGGCGCACCTAACCCACCTACCTACTTATCAACAAATAAAAATTTCAAAATTTTGATTCTACCTCATTGTTTTCAGACGTTCCAAACTATCCTTCAGCATTAGATCCAGGACATTGAAAACTGCATGTGGATCTTGATCATTGTTGGCGTTCTTCTTCTTTGAAAACCAATCGTGAGCACTCAAGTGGTTATCCTCACCCCATTGTTTAATGAAATCCTCAAAAGTAAATGGAAGTAGATCCTCACCCCTACAATTCCTTCATATGCACATTATAAAGCACATTAGCATTTTTCTTCAAAATACATAACACAAAAAATGCATATGTGCTAGAATTTAAGAGCTTTATAGGGTTTAATAAAAGGAAATAATATCATGTGCATTGTTTACTGAGGGTTTAGTGTTTGTTTTGAGCTCAAATTTTTGATCAACCAGAGCAGAGTAGACTAGAAACCAGAAAGTTACCTGGCATTTGCATCGGTGTTAGCTTGGCAGCCCAAAATGTTAGCAAAGATGTGAGCAATATTATCCTTGATAGAGTCGAGGGTTCGATTCAAGCATCTAAAAAGCGTAATGTGGGACGGCGATGATTGTCCGCACACAATTGCACACTGCAATACCCAAACAAGCAATCGTCGATATAAATGAAATATAAAATGAAGTTACCCAGAGAGATAGAGAAAGATTAGGGATTCGACTCACCGCCATTGTATGCTTTCTGTGAAGAACTTGAACGTTCTTGAGGAGGAGGAAGAAGAAGATGGAGAAGATGTGGGATTACTAATACTGCGCTACTGATTTTCTTCTTCTTCCTCCTGGGTTAGCTGGGTGGCTTCGGATTGTATCTCCCTCAACGACGTCGTTAGTGGCAGCCCTAAAGCCGGCGTTGGTGTTCGCCAAAACAATCACTGCGCCCTATGACTTTGCCTAAACTTTTGATCTGGACCGTCATTTTAAATAATTTGTAGCTGTGACCTCAAATGATTTTTTTTTTGGGTTTGTATAAAATATATATATATATATATATATATATTCAGTTTCACGGGAAACGTCTTGAGTGCTCGGGTTTTTTTTAAGACCTCACTTATGAGGAGCAAAATAAAAATTTACAGATCCAACGATCCAAATTATTACTGACAGAGCACTAGCGCTTTGGGCATTGTAGAATTTTTCTATTCTCGTACAATTGTATTTCGTATTACAATAAGCACTAATTTCGTGTCGAATTCAAATCGTTTTAGTTCACTTTTAGATGTCCAACATTGAAGAATGAAATCATCTTATATTCATTGGGGGATTATGTAAATTGAGCTTAGATAAATCAACCCTTCAAGATGTATGCCAAAAGAAATTTAAGAGTCTATGAAAAATAAGAGTAATGCCCCACAAATTGTGAAATTTTGGGATCCAGACTAATACAGCAATGTTGCATGAGTTCATATGTGAACCTACTACAAATTCAGGAAGAAGAACAAGAAAAAAAAAAAAAAAACAACCCTACTCAAAACCTCATTCCTCTTTTTCTTTGAAAAGGATAAGGTAGTATGCAGTATTTTTCCTTCTTCACAGATTCATCCCCTGGTCCCTTTTGTTCGTCTTCCTCCGAAATTTGTGCCTCTGGCAGTGAAGGCCTTGCCGTGGTTTTGGTACTTACCGGCATTACCAAACTTGAGAGGCACAACCTGCTTGGTATATGCCATTCCAGGGAAGTGCCTTTTATCTTTTGGAAGTGACTGTAGCTGTGGAAGCCAGTACGCTACATACTCGCCTTCAGGATCATAATTCTGCGCCTGAAGAGGTATAAGAGCATTTCTCAGGTACTTAAAAGTGTTTAAAGAGCAGAGAGCTCCTCTAGTTCATAATAGTTTTTTTCTTATGTATATGTAGGCAACACCCCAAGACTACAAACTCTCACAGGATTACGAATCCTTGAGAACTGAAAAATTCAGCTTTAAACTCTCCAACATAGATGGGAGAGTCGTATATCTGAAACCTCGAATTAGATGCATGCAGTTTTCTGTCAGACAGTGCAAGAAAACAGTCACTATGGCCAATGTGTGTGTATTCTATTTCTTCACTATAACAAGGAAGAAAACATATTTTCTTCACTCCAGATTGACTCATAAATTTCAAGTAACTCTTCAGTATGCATGGACATTCAAATTGGGTCTTGCTTTAGTCTTTAATAAAAATAAAAGGAAGCAATGTAGTAGTGTACTTACTTGTTTCGGAATGCTGAAGTAACGATCTTCCCTGGGGTCATTTCCAACTCCTAAACAGGATAAATACAATAGAATGATGATTAATAGACCTTACAAAATGTGTGTGTACAGATAGATACATGAAAATTACATCCACTTTGAATTAGTGTAGTATAGCTTGGACATTAATTAGATTACATGTTAGCGGTTAAATTTAAAGGAATACTAATCCAGGCAACTTTAAGAGAAACACTCATGATGGAGGTAAATGAAAAGATCACTTGAAATCACCTGCTCCATAGGTCCAATTACCATAATTGGAACAAGGGTCATAATCCAAAAGGCATGTCTCAAACCACTCAGCTCCCATGCGCCAGTCAATACCCATATCTCGAACGAGAAAAGAACATACAATCTGTACAATAATAGATGAACTATTAGTTATCATCAAGACTAATCCGCGATTGGCAGGAAATCATAACATTAAGACTAAAATAAGATGTCATAACTTATTGAAAATCTACCATTTATACTGACAAATTTACTTTGGATTACCTGTCTTCCCCGATTTGACATGAATCCTGTAGTTGATAGCTCTTTCATGTTTGCATCTATGAGTGGGTACCTAGAGGTTCAACAAGCTCTGTATATCATTATCAATGGCAGAGAAATTACAACAGCCTAGTAGACAAAGATTTTCTTATTTCTAGTTTTTGAGATTATGGAGACAATATGGATCATCTAAATCTTGGGCAAAACAATGTACCCAGTACGGCCATCTCTCCAGGACTCGAATAAAGTCTGTTCTTGGCTCCATCTATAATCCAATTTTCTTGGGCCACCTTTAGAAGAGCAAAAATGAAAAAAAAAAAAAAAAAAAAAAGATGAAAGAATGACATGAGTAACAATGTTCATGTTATAGTAAGTGATTACATGTGCTACACAGCAATGTTCATCTAACAAAAGTTACAGAATTGTACTTATTTTTCCGACTTCTTGATCCTTTTACATGATTGAGTGTTAAAACAATAAACTAAAGTTTATCTTTACCTGAATGGAAAAGAGAATTCCCATATTTTGCTGATAGAAACCTGAAGTAATCCCTCCATATTAGTTCGAACAATACCCTGTCACATTTAACATAGATTAAAAAGAAGAAAAAAACGATCTAAAGTTCAAAACAGCTTGAAGAATGGTTTCTAGTGTGTTAAATGGCCTAAGAGAGAAGTATATATCGACAGTTCAATAAATCTGTACCAAGTCATTTCTCTTTTCCATCAAAACAAATTGAATCATCAATTACTAAATTTGCCATCACTGGAGTGAGAAAAATGACAAGTACTTTCTCATCCAAACAATTTCATTCTAGTTTATGAAACTTAGAGAGAGAGAGAGAGAGAGAGAGAGAGAGAGAGAGAGAGAGAGAGAGAATTACCAGTATGTGGAATCATTTGCTTGCCTTTCTTTTTCATACCTCTTTACCTTAAGGAATCAATTGAAATCATTTGCAAAAAACTAGTCTCAGTTTTCTCAATGTAGTGTAAACATATAGTGAAAAGAAGAATATAAATAAAGAATTTCTACCTCTTCATGTATGAGACGAGGAGAAAGGCTTCCTGAAGCAAGCCATGGAGAAAATTTTGTTGAATAATCAGGTCCTAACATCCCATTTCTGGTCTTTTTATATATACTTAGCAAATCCTGCACATGCATGATCATGAGAATAAGTAGAAGACCAAATTACTCTATTACCAATATTCCTTTGAGTATACAGAATCTCTAAGCTCGGGGACCATCAATAAGTTATAGATTTCTCTTGCCTTATTCCAGAAATACTCGTTTATTCTGCCCAATGCTGCACTTTCACCCCCAACAAACTTCATTCCTAAACTTACCTGCATCAGATCGAGAGGAAACAAAAGTGAAAAAAATTGTCATTTTCATGTCTCGATTTCGTATGTAAAGAACTCAAATTTCTTCATAAACTAGACCTATGCATGTACATTTTTACGTATACTGGATCACACCTACATTTTGATATTGAAGTCCGAACTGATCTAATGAAGGAACACATCCCCAGTCCCCAATGCTGGGTGTTGGCCCCAGAGATGCTGGAATTCTGATGCAGCCACGAACCGTGCATTTTGCTTCAACAGACTGCAAGTTTTGGCATCATCAATAACACAGCTAACAAAGAAAATCTATCCCACTTATTGGAATCGAAGTAAAATGAACTAGAAAGATGTATCCATGCCTTGCGAAACTGAGTGTAGACATCTGGTAAGCTGTTAGTCTCAAATGGGAGGTCATCTATGTGGTACATAGTGGTGCCCCATATAAGTTGCAACTTGGGATTATTCGTAGGACTCTGCCGAGTGGATTGCTCGGAAGATGATGGTAACACCACTCGTCGCAGACCTTTGTTGACCAATCTTTCGACACTCAGCTCCTCACTGCAAGTTTCTTTTTGGGCATATACCTAAGTAGATTAGATTACATACCAACACTCTACTGCTTTAATAAGTTGAAAAATCGTAATGAACTTGTTCTACTAATCAAATAGTATGGAAATCACTTAACTGTGTGGACTCCATAAGTTTTTGCAAGAGTAGGGAGAATCTCCTCAGGCTTCCCATGTTGAATGAGCAAGTTAAGACCCCGTTTCGCTAAATTCTTCTTCAAGTCAGCCAAGGATTCGATGAGAAATTGCGCTCTCAACGCTGCCAAACACCAAAATTGCACAAAATTTTCAGTTCACATGATTCTATGTCACATCGAGATTACAACACAAGAATAGGTAGAAACAAAACACGAGTAAATCTCAGAGACCCAAAAATTCAATGGAAGAAAATTGGTACCTCCAGTTTTAGGAAAACCAAAGTAATAGGTAGAACCAAAAAGCCTGGGATCGACGCAATACACAGGCAAAACCTCCTGGGACGAAACCCAAGCCTTATACAGAGCCTCATTGTCCAACACTCTCAAATCGTTTCGAAACCAAACAATGGCGACCCCGTTGCCGTTTCTCTTGATAGAAGATGAGGTGTACCTCTGAAAGGTTTGGTCCGCGACTCGTTCCATTTCGTCCGGGTCCAGACCCGGAACCTTGTGGACTAAGGCAGCGGGTTCGGGTCTGGAGCTGGAACTCATGGCTTGGAATCGGTAGATTCTTCTGGGTTTTGGATATGCGATGAGAATGAGCTTTTTCAGACAGTATGGAGCGAGCGAGGAGTGAAGGGCAGCCATGCCAATGGAGTTAGTTGGAGGGAGAGAGAGTTTTGAGCAGTTGGAAAGCTGACACGTGGCAGAGAGTTGAGTTTGAAGCGTGGCGGGTTCTTAGCCAGTGGAAGAAGGGACTCTGTGCGATCTGTGAGACTGGTTTGCCATGGCGGGAGTTAACTTCCTTTCAAAATTTCCGTTTTTAAGGCGGTAATTCCATCTTTACTGCATTGTTACTGGAACCTTTTATTTTTCTTTTCTTTAATTACGAGGAACCTGTCATTTCCCATATGGCCATATTATTGCCAAACCTTTTATTTTTAGCTTTCATTCTGCCTTTTTTTTTTTTTTCTGGAACTGATTAATAGTCCCAGAGATGTGATAGACTAATAACATTTTCTCATGTGAGGCTAAAATTTTATAGAAACAATGTATCATAATTACACAACAAAATTATTCAAAATACAAAAGCTATCACTGGGTATAATGCTAGCTACTGCTTTCAGTACAATGCTCAAACATTTACAGGGACAAGATAAAGAGATACAAGGAACTTGATCTTCTAATCCAATAGGGTTATTCTTGCTGTGCTCTAACAACTGATAAATCTAGGGGATTAGGCAACCATTCAAACATTGCAGAGAATCCGATAATCACATCCTACACCAAATGCTCTTCCACTCAGGCTATCTCATAATTTACCTAGAAAAATCAATTGGAGAACTTTTGAATGCCAATAACATTGAAGAAGAAAGATGTAAAAACTGGACATTCTACACCACCGTGGAAAGTCTAAAAAGCTTCAACGCTTCCTATCTAAAAACGTGCATATATGGCAAACTGGTTCAGTAATACTTTATGATGATGAAAAGAGAAGATTGAACGAACTTAAATTACAAAGGAAACAAAGGACACCAAATATCTATTTTAAGTTGGTTCAAACTGTCATAGAAAAGCAGATAACGCATTTAAATGTTCATATCTGTAGCTTAAGACAAAAATAGCATTAAGTAAAAAGAACAAAATGAATACCTATGTGGCATTTTACAGATCAGGAGAAGAAAGGCTAGCGATGATAGTTCTGTCCTTTCAGAATGGTCCACGACCTGAAGTCAACCAATAAACATGCCAGCATTTCACTGAAGAGGAACCACATGATATCCGTCAACATATACAGCAACAAGATCAAAGTGAAATTACCTGTAAAGTTGTTCAACGAGCACAAGTAAAGCAATTTGATGATTTAATACCATCGAAGACAACTTGATAGAAATATTTGCTCGTTCTCGCAATTGTTTTCCATGTCCATAAGGTCCACCAACACAGAATGATAGTCTTGAAGCTCCCTACAGAAAAGAGAGAAAAGAAAAAAGAAGAAGAATAGGGTTATATTCGAAAGTTCCTAAAAAGTGTTGGGCCTAAACTTGCCTCATCTGGCCAGCTCAACATAATTAAGAATGGACAATTTTCAAGCATACAAAAGATCATTCTTGAAAATCACTAACAAGAGGTAATTCATACTGTATTCCCTGCATCTCCCACCAACTCAGCCATCTGCTTGGACCCTATGTCTTTCCCACGCTCATCCAACAGCACCACCTATGAGTGCAACATTGCAAAGTGACAGTGTAGAAATAAGTATTCCTTTTCTTTTAGCTTGTAGTTTACAGCATTTTTGAAGAATTCCACAGAAATAAAATGGCTCCACTTTCTTTTTACAAAACATCTGAGAAAGGAAGCCATTTCTAAAATAGATTTACAATTAAAAAAAATTAGCCTTCAATATGATAAGAGTAGGATTTTTTTATTTCTCAAGATCCTATATGAAAGAATTTGTAAATGCAATGAGTTAAACATTTAAATATATGTGCTGAAAGGCTAGTAGAGCTTGAAATAGTTGAGTTTGGTTGGTTTGGGCTCGGTAGGAGAGCAGGTCAAGGTGACAGTATAAAAAGAAAAAAAAACAAAAGTTTGTTTATAAAGACAATACCAATATGTCTCCTCCTATAGTGTAGTGTGAGATCATTTTCATTTTGGACAGGATCAATAAGAGTAAAGTTTTTGAACAATTCAAAATTGAATTCATATGATGCTTTAACCATATGCTAAGACTGTACCCAATCGTCGGACTTGATAAGATCCATGACAGCGCTGTCTTCATGATCAACTTGAGCCCTCCAATCACTAAAAAACACAAGATAACTAATTTAAACTCTCCAAAAATGGAAGATAAGATGAAACCACATATGAATATTTTCTCCATCTTCCACCAGGTGTGTCCATAACTTTTTCACCTTGTTAATATCAACTTTGATGAAAAGAAGCCTATTATATGTTTATATCTAAGATAAAGATAGGTATCTCTTTACGTTAACTGCAAAGGATGTGATGATTTTAGACCAAATGAGATGGAGAGTACCTTGCATTTTTAGGATTGTTCTTAATGTGAACATCCTCAACACTACAGTATAACTTAAGCCTTTGAATGTACTCATCTGCAACGAGTTGTACACCTTGTGATCTCTTTTTCCCTACTGATATTATGCGAATAGGAAGCGCTCTCTGCGCCAAAACCAGTCACCATTGGTCAAACGAAAACTAGTAATTCAAGGTCCAACAGGCGTCATGATCTGTTGGTGAATGAAGACGCACCACAATGCAAGAATTTAAATTGGATTGAGGTGGAGATAGTTTACCACTGCTTGACCTGTGTACTTACAACCTTTACCTGAAAATTTGAAACAAAATCAATTTCATAAATGCGAAACTCAAAGAGTAAAAGGATAGAATTGCAAGGCTTTTGAGATAACAGTAACCTGAAGGAAGTGCAGAGATATTGGTGACAGAGGCACTAAGCACAGCAACCATTTATAAGGGAAGAGAAAAAAAATTTACCCTGGAAATGGTAAAAAGGAGACAATGTAAGACAGTGATAAAATAAGAATGTGCTATATCAAAGCATTGTTCATTCTTTCATTTCATACAACACAAAAGGCACGAACGTGGTTTTGCGGGATTACTAGACTAAAATTACTCACAGGAATGCCTTTACCAATAGCAAAGTGCTCTGAAAAATCTGTCGTAGAATATTATAAATTACATTCATTTTCTAATTTCTATTCTAGATAAGAGATAAATAAACCATGGGTATAACAAGAAGGAAATCGAACTAGAAAATTGAACCGTGGACTTACCCCTCTCTCCGAGTATATCAATTTTCGCCGCCGAGAATTCAACCGCAAGCTTCTGCTAAACAAGTGAATTTCCAGATTGCCGATGAGCCTGGTGTTGTAGCGTAGCCGTAGGAATCCAGTACAGGAGCTTAAGTTGAGCCCAATAGGCCCATAACCCCGGTTGGAGGAGAGAGTTCAACTCGGTTCTTGAATTATTCAGTGTTTTGGACACTAGTGTTTCGGATTATTTTAAAACTTCACTTATAAAGGGCAAGATAGAAATTTACAGATCCAATAATTCAGATTATTACTGACATGTCTGAGCACTAGTGCTTTGGGCATTGTAGAATTTTCCTGGTTCATGTCCTTAATTTGCTTCTATTCAAGTTCAAATGCTTGCCAAAATGGGCAAGAAATCACATCGCGATCGGGTTCAGGAATTCAATCAGTGTCTGGCTAATCTATCTGAGCATCATGACATCCCCAAAGTAGGCACTGGTTAACATCCCTTCTGCATTTTCTGTCAATCAGAGATCATACAACTCCGTTCTGCTGAAAATTGTATTCCGACTACTTCTAGAAACTGTTTAGGACGCTCAGATGGTTATGTTGATTATGAGTTTATGACATGACATCTCTCAAGAGATGAAGAGAAGGATCAATTTTTGCAAACTTATTACTTAATTTTAGTCTTGGCTACTTAATCAATCGGAGAAAAGAAGCTACAAAACCATAGAAGCAGATTGTGCAAGACATGTAGTAACATCAGGTCCCACATATTCCACAGCAAAAATCCTTCTCCATATTATCTCCATGCTTTGCAGTTGAATACAATAAAAGCTACAGTTTTAGATTTACACAGAATAAAACTGATACCACCAGCATTGAAGCAATTTTACATGGAGAACGATTCTTGATCATTTCAAGTGGAATTACCTAGTCTTCTGAAAACAAACAGAGAACCTTTAGAGCCTTTCCCCAACCTGATATTCTCATCTATGTATGTGATCTGGAGTTTAACCTCACTTTCACCACCATATCGAAACTCCAAGGCTCCAACCTTCAACTCGGGTGGCTCAAATATAACTTGAACCCATTCATCATCCAGAGCCTTCAACTTTCCTGCTCATACAGATATGAGAATATTCAGTGTATGTAGAAATCAAAAATGAAAAGGGACACTTCACCAACATAAATGGAAACTTGACAGTCCTTATTTCAGGAGAATTCCATCTCTAGTGTTAACATCCCTGAGTTACTGAGCCACTATCTTAGTTATTCAATCCGAAAATCTAACTAGTAACTGATTTCACATGGGAAGTGAGGTTGGTCCAATGCCATAATAACTTATAGTTTATATCACAAAGTACTATACAGAAGTGTCCATTTGTAACAGAACACTCTTGGTAATGTTTTGACAACCTTCAACTACCAAGAAATGCTAAATCACAATGAGCTATGTTGACCTGGTTTCCATTCCATTACCCCCACAACAGACAAGAAATGGAGAATGGTACTTGGACGACATAGCAAAGTATATAATTAAGAAAAACTTCAAACATCAACTTAAAGAAACTAGTAGCCTACCTGTTAAAGACACTTCTCCATCCAAGAAGCCAAAAGCAGAGAAGGACACCTTGTTTTTAACAATGTCAGGAGCTTCAATAACTTGAATCATCTCCTTAGTTTTAAAAACAAGGCGGCCCAGTGTACTCCTATAGCCACCCCCAGGTGATGTTGGCACTGAACAGTACAGCACATCCCAATCTGCGAAAGTACCATGGTTAACTCATCCCGAGATCAACAAGAATAACAGGAACAGAAAAATGGTTCTAATAGTAATGAGCAATAACATCGATTACTGAGAACCAAATAGTTAGGCATGTTTCAAAACAACTGCCAGTGGGTTCATAAAGTCGAGACTGACTTTAAATCATATGCATCATATATTAAAATGTATTTGAGAACACATGCTTTTGCCATGAATGAGTTCATTCATGAGTGTCATAAACACAGAAATTTCAGACGCCCCTCCATCCCAACTCTCTAGTCTCTCCTAGTCTTCTCCCCACTAACTTACTTCAACTTTGAGTCCTAGAAATCTTATCAGGGTTTTTACGTGGAATGCATCCCTATAAAATTAGGAGAGGTGCGTCTTAGACATGAAGTTACTCAGTCTTACTAGAACAAAGAACTTCACACCTTAAGCGATTTTACCTCCGAAAATTAGAGGGCATTTCACTGGTTCACTAACACAGTAAGTCTGCAATGCATCAGCCACTTCAGCAACCTCTTTATGTTGTTCCTTCTCAAGCAAAACTCCTCTATCTGAATGCATCACCTGTGCAGATTAATGACCCAGATTAGCATAAACCACAAAACCAAACTTCACCACAATACCATAACCCTCTTAAATTTCAAAAGCAGAAGCATAGCAACAAAGAAAGCATAATCATACACCTGGAAGACTATGATATTGAGTTTTTGTAACTACCAACCTGAACAATATCCACCATTATAAACCTATACCTGGTTTCATAGAAACTGGAATCCGATCACCTTTTCTCAGCTACCAAACATTAAATCACAAACCCAAAACTGAAAACTGGAAATTGAAGGAAAAGCTATACCTTGGAAAGAATAGAAGCAGAGAGGTCATCGGGACCGGTCCGTACTTCAGGGTTGGATACTGAGACAGTAGCCGAGATTCTCAACGTTTTGCGCTGAAGAGAAAATGACTGAGGCGAAACGGCTAAACCCACATTTATGGGTTTTGCGCAAAGATTAGGGAATCTGGGTTTTGGGGATTCAGAGCCTCCTCTGAATGTGGAGGGTGACAAAGCTAATGAAGAGGCAAGAGCAGCAGCCATGGAGTTGATGCTGTGGTTCGACCAGATTGGGGAAGACAGATCGACGAGTAAGTTTGCACTTTGCAGGCATATCTGATAATTGGTGAGATTATGCCACGTGGGCTTGCAAATCAAGGTAGGGCCCGCTTTGGTTTAGGCTATTGGTGGAGATTAGGCCACGTCTGAAAACTTAAATTCCTAGCCTTATCTAATTGTCAGGATGATTTCTATTTTCTGTTTAATCAGTGTAATTAGTAATTACTAAAGAGACCTCCTTTTTGGCGGGTAAAGAATCCTTGCATCTAATGTTCTTTCTTCGCTTCCCTAAACACAATAAAATGATCAGTTTCTAACATTAGTGGTCAAGAGCTAATTAAAATCCTTACAAATTAACTCTCTCGTATCGCTTGTTCTCTTTTTTATTTTTATCTCATTGATTCCTTATAGTTCTCTCGTGTTTTTGCTCTCATGTATTTGTAAGAGCTTAACCTGTTACATTCTTTAATTATTTTGTGAGTTTGGTGGAAAGTTTCAAAAGACAATGTAATAGCAACAAATATTAGTAATGATCGCATCACCTCATCCTTGATTGTACATTGGTTTTGATTGAGATAGTGATCTAGTAACGTGCAATTGGAAACTAACTAGTTGGGTCAAAATAAAACGGCAAGATTGTGTGCTTTGAGATAGGAAAAATTATGTACGTCACAAGTACACACGAAACCATGACACGTTGTCAATTTGAGTACATTATTTCTTACTTGCCAATAGCATTCAACAATTACAAGTAATGACTTGCTTGTTTTATACAAACTTGGGGTTAACCATGACTTAATCGGTTAATCTATTTAAGAAATCATGACAGGTAATATATAACTAACATTACTTATGGGAAATAGTTTTAGTACTTAAAGAAAGTTAAATAGTTAATACACTTGAAAGTTAATAGTTTATTATATTTGTATCACAACAAAAACTTATAGCTCATAATATTGGCTTGGTTTATATTAATTTTTTTTTCTTTGCTTCATGTCACAAGCTTAAAAAATGTATAATAAAGGTGATTGATTCGAGAAATAGAAATCTGAAATTTACAAACCTAAAGAAGAAACGGATCGAAATAGATTTTATATGCAAACAACAAACCATTTAAACCTCTCTTTTTTTTTGGTGCAAACGACATGTTTTGGATCGAAATAGATTTTATGTGTAAACGGCAAACCATTTAAACAGGTTCGACATGTTTTGGCATGCCATGACACCTCTAAATGGGGATGGCTAAGATTACATGCTTTGATTTGAGGACATTATTGCACGTCACAAGTACACGAAAACACGACTCGTAATCAATTTTAATATATTATTAGAGCATCTCCAATGGGCTCCCTAATTGAATAGAATATATATGAATGTCGGTGTCATTGGTAATGTTTACTAATTCTCATGAATCCGAATTAAAACAAATTTAATTACTAAATTTATGGACAAAGTTGGGGGTTATTGTAAATTTTTAGGATTCTTTTTGCAAGTAAATTCATTTAAGAGAAATTAATTCCCAATACCTACTCCCACACACGTAATCGAATTCCGAGTTATTAAGGAATGCAAGGAAAGTCATGTGTAGGAAGTAGTTGCCTTATTCTCATAGGCCAAATCAAATGAAATTTGAACCAAAATTTTGAAATGTGATGAAAACAGTCATATTAGGACAGGGTTCACATTTAACAACACAGATCTGATTCAGATTAGGATATGATTCACATTAAAAGCACTTTATACTTTATGATCTTGATTAAACATCTGTATATATATTTCCTATAAATTCACATTTATAGTGTGGATCAAATGGCCAGCCTGGGCCTAGTCCAAAACCATTCGTGAAAGGAAAGTAAATTGCCAACGTCCCATTTTAGGAAATCAACAATGTTGCCAATGTTACACTTTTGGATCATAGATTAGACACTTAAGACAGTAGATAAAGTCCCCAAAATCCCATTTTAGGAAATTGGCCAAATTAATTACACTAGTATTACGTGTGAAAGTTGCCATAAATCGCTGGCTGAAGTGTTCATCGCCTCTCCAATCGAACCAACCATCCAAATTGTTAAATTGTCCAGAGCCAGAGATTCACGCCTAGTCATTATCATCATCAAATCATTCATATACAATACAATGCCTCGCCTCATAATTTTATTAACACCGGCTGAACCCGCATTTGAAGTTTGATCACACACCCAGAACAGACCCAGGTTTTGATTTTCTCCAATCTTCTCTAAGATTGCTTCGTTTTTGTTTTTTGTTGGTACCCCATTGATTGGTTCCAATAGGTATTGTCTTTGCGTTTTTGCTTTCTCTGTTTTTGAATTGATGCATTAAATGCTAGAAACCCACATTGATGAATCGATGTACTAATCCATTGCGTTGAAATTTCATGTTTTTGAGTCAAATTGTGAAAAGGGTATCCATCATTTCATCAATTTGTGAGTTAAAACATGTGCTAGTTTTATGATCTAAAAGTGTTTGTTGAAATGCTTCTGTGTGTGGCGAGTTTCAGGTTGTTGGTTAAATTGGGTACAATTTTGGGAATAGTATTACAAAGGATGCGAAAGGTGCCTTGATGTTGCCTTCAAGCCAAATGAAAAAAGGTGGCGCATGGAGGCCACAATTGATGAAAGACATTATGGTAATGTCTAAGTCAAGGGCTCGTCCACCATTGAAAAGACCAACATGGATCATTGCATTGGTTTGTATCGTCTGCATTTTTCTGATTTCTGCTTATTTCTATCCACCGCAAAGCTCCACAACCTGCTATCTCTTCTCTTCTCCTAATTGTGCTGGGATGTTTGGGAGGACTCCACCTGGTCCTGTAAGGGAACTAACTGATGATGAGACTGCATCCGATGTTGTAGTTAAGGAAATTCTCAAGACCCCTCCTCTTCAATCGAAGAACCCGAAAATCGCTTTCATGTTTTTGACTCCAGGGACATTACCTTTTGAGGAGTTGTGGGAAAATTTCTTTCAAGTAAGGCTTTTGACTTCTGCGTGTTTGGTTCATCAAATTTCGTTATAGTTTATTTTGAAATGAGCTGTGTTTTCGGGTTTTACCCAAGATTCATATGGATGTACTTGTTGAACTGCATTGGTAATTAAGTCAAGTATACAGAATAGGCATTTCTTAATTCTTATAGAAGCCTATCACTGGGCAGTAGCAGAGGTTTAGCAGCTAAACATCTCAAGTAATAGTAACTGATCATGGTCATGTGATATAGTTTTGTGCTTGTTTTTCCTGGTCGAAGTCTAACAAGAACGACATGGTTTCCAGGGCCACGAGGACAAATTCAGTGTTTATGTACATGCATCTAAGCAACAACCAATACACGTGAGCCGTTATTTTGTTGATAGAGACATACATAGTGAACAGGTAGGAGTCTCTCATTGCATACTTAGAGTTGAACAAAATTTTTGTCCCTTGGCGCTAGATGGATGTCTTTAATCTTTATAGATGCCATTGATAATAAATAATCAGGTTGTTTGGGGAAAATTTTCAATGGTCGAGGCAGAAAAGAGACTCTTGGCCAACGCACTTTTAGACCCCGACAACCAACACTTTGTTCTGCTGTCTGACAGGTAATTCAATCGTCAGCTTTTAACATTGTCGACCTTTCCATGATGTTCTTATGATGAAATTTTGCAAGTTTCCGTCGTTGATTATGTTCTACATTCTTGTTTCAGCTGCATACCACTGCATAGCTTTGATTATGTGTATAACTATCTCATGTACACGAATGTCAGTTTTATAGATTGGTAAGCAAACTAAGCTCTTATTCTGCTGTAGTTGATAATTTGTATTTACTTCTCATCTGATTTGTCATCCCTATCTCTATCTCTAGTTTTGTGGATCCTGGTCCACACGGAAATGGCCGGTATTCTGAGCATATGATGCCTGAAGTGGAAAAGAGCGACTTTCGGAAGGGTTCACAGGTATATTGTCTTACCTCAATATGTAATTTATATAGCCACTTTGAGATCCATCTATTTAGTCCTGGAACCGCTGCATGTGTTATATATAGGTTCGATAACCATGTTTCTTAATGGCTTCAATTTGGTTCTGACTGCATTTGTGAAGTATAATTCTGATTCGGGAATATAAATGAATGGGAGAATATACTCTGTCAGCTCCATAATAAACCAGAAAAGGAGCTGGATTACTTGGTTTGCAAATATGTCACCTGAGCTTCTCTTTGTGGTTGTTGTTCACTTTTTATGTTCATTGATCAGATGTAGATTTTGGTAAGACAGTTCATATTTTTCATCATACGGTGGGTTGTAACTGGCATTTCTATTGCAGTGGTTCACTATGAAGCGGCAACATGCAATTGTTATGATGGCAGACAGTCTATACTATACGAAGTTCAAACTTCACTGCAGGGTAACCTTCTCTTTATTATCTACGCACACTAAATTCTTGCTTATGTGCATGTTTTATATGCTTGCAAACATGTGTATATGTATTCAGTACGTAATTTCTATCAGACAATAACAAGAAATTCATTACTTTTCCATTAACATCTTGGTGATGATGTTTTTGACTTTCTCAGCCGAACATGGAAGGGCGCAACTGCTATTCAGACGAGCATTACCTGCCAACCTTCTTTCGTGTTAGCACACTAATTCTTCTCTTAGTTTCAATTAGAACTGCATTTCACTCCCTTGAATTTCTTTGCTGCCACCAAGTCATTTTTTCTATTAATGCCTTTTTCAGATGAAAGATCCTGGTGGTCTTGCGAATTGGTCAGTAACATTTGTTGATTGGTCTGAAGGGAAATGGCATCCAAGAGCATTTAGGACTCAGGATGTTACTTATGATCTTCTTAGGAACATCACGGTATAGTTTCAAAGATCCCTTTTCTAAACCAGCCCTCAACTTCATTTTCTTCATGTGACATGCCATTCATTAACACATTTTCACCCCCATTTCAGTCCATTGCTGATAGCACACATGTTACAAGTGATGAAAAGGTACTACTAACCTTTCTGAAAAACTGATTCAAATAAGTTGACTTGCCTGTGGCGGGTTTATACACCTTCTGTCACCGTGTCACGTGCTAGTAACGTGACAGAATGCTTGTGAGATAATCGGTGTATACACCCTTTAAACACAGGCAAGCTAGTTTTTCTCTCGCTCGAAAAGCAATCCCAACTTGAAAATTTCATTGGCATTGTATTTTACTGCTGCAGAAAACATTATTGAGCACTCCTTGCATGTGGAATGGGATGAAGCGACCCTGTTTCTTATTTGCCAGAAAGTTCTATCCTGAAACTCTGGGGAAACTGATACACCTTTTCTCCAATTATACAAAAGTTTGATTTTTTTTTTCTTCTCTGTCATTCAATTATATACAATGCCATGTACCAGACTTTTTGGATCTTCGCTGCTTAAATTTTGCCATGTCGGCGAAGCTGTCAGGGTATGGCTCGGATTGGTGTTTTCTGTAGATTGGTTCACATTTTTTGTTAGAATTACTCAACATTTAATGCATCATCTATTAAATTTCAGGTTTTTTATGTGTAAAAAAAAATAATTATTACAAGTGCTCAGCTAGTCTGCTAGTGATACTGACTTTTTTTTTCTTGTTAGTACATCGACTTCAATATGTGTTGATCAACTACTAACTTCCCATTTACACACGGTAAATTGACGAAGTAACTCACAAGTTAAACTAACACGCAAATCACTTCAGTCAAATTGGAAATAGGTTAATTTTTTTTTTTTGGGTTTACAAGGAGGCACAAAGGCCTAGTTACAAATGAGTTTGATGGAGATCGAACTTCGCCCACACACAAACCAGTTAGCTTACCTAACCGCTATACTAAACTCACACACCCCTTTTTTTTTAAAGAAGGAAGAAGAGTTAATTGCGTATAGCGGTAAAGACGGTAAAAAATATGACCGGAAATGTAAAATAATCAAAACCAAAAAGCCTTTCCGTTTTCCCTCCACACCCTATCGTGAGCGTGACAATCCCAACACTGTTTCAACCAATCCTAGCCGTCCGTTCAATTTCACCATCCCCAAAGCGCGGGAAATTGGAAATATCTTCGAGCCCCTTTCTTATTAGAAAATTAGAAGCTCGCCTGACCTGAGAGAAAGAGAGAGAGAGAGAGAGAGAGAGAGAAGGAGAAGAAGCTGAACAGAGCTCTCTCTCTGCTGTCACGCTAGGGTTTGCGAGTTGCGAAAATGGCACCGAAGAAACGCAAGGCCGATGAGGAAGCGGAATCGGCCGAGAGCGCCGCCGTGTCAACTCGGATGGTGACTCCGAGCTCAGACGTCTCAGCTCGGCCACAGACTCGGAGCTCCAGTCAGGGAGCTTCTGGTCCGAGTGAGAAATCGTTGCCTGAGATACCGGCGGCGACGATGAAGAAGGGAAAGAAGAAAGAGGAGGCGAAATCGGAGGAAGGCGACAACTCTCCGAAGAAAGCAGGCGGCGGAGCGAACACGAAGAATATTGTGATTGAGCGCTGGTGAGGCATTTCTATCCTTCTATTTATGTTTGCTCAGAAAGATTGGGAATATTGTAGAAATTTCATCTTGTATTATGATTCTGATTTTATTTTGTTCATATCGTAACTTCAGAGTTGAAGATTTTTGTTATCCTTTTCTGTTTATCGAAAAATTAGGGGAAGCTCGGATTGAATTCCTTCCTCAATTTGTCCTTGTTCAAGAAACTTATATAAGTTCAGGAAAAGATGTCGCGAGGGTTATAGTTAGAAGGAAAATGCTTCCCAAATTCTTGTACCAAACTTTAACACCAAATGATGTGGTATATGCCATGTCCTCACTTTTAACTCGTAAGTGAATAATTTCTACACTACTCTAGTTAGAATTTTGATACATGAGATGCCACATCAGTTGATTTAAAATTTGGTACAAAATTTTTGGATCTGTAGAACTACTCTAGTTAGAATTTTGGCCTGTTTGCCTTTATCTTTTTGTCGAGGGTTTGAAAAAGTAAAAAAATAAAAAAATTGTCATCATTATTTCACGCAGTCGTACTGAGTATTTTCATGCATATCTCTTGTTCTTCTGTTTCGATTTATAGCTATTAAAGGAACCTGTTGTTGAAGTTGTGCACATGTGTATATGAGTGTATATCTCTAAGGATGACTGTTGCAGGACTGCTGTAGAGCTTCTGAGTCTAGTAGTTAGTGGAAGAAACGAGTGAATAAATACAATTAAAAATTGGAGAGTTGTTGGTATATGTTCTATTTTGTGTTCATGGACTAGTCTCATTACTGGATACACTACCTCTGATCCTATCCTCTAGACAGCTTAAACTACTTGATGGCTTTATGCATATAACAATTTATAGTTATGATTATGAGAACTGAAGGTTTCAATTTGATAATAGTGATTTTGAATTGCAATTATACACCTATTACTGTCTTGCTTTGTATGGAAATTTTGTGGTAGAGGGTGTGGGTTGACACAGCAATATGGCTTTGCCCCAAAGGCCTGGGTTGCATATCTGGGGTATCTTTTAACCCTGCACTAGTGAGGGCCTTGTGAACTTGGCTATCTTTTATTTTATTTTACTATTTTCAATTGGTATTTGGTTTTTGCTACTTGCATCATATGTCCATTTTAACTGATTTTCTTTTTCTAGCACACAATGCAATGCGTTCAAGACAAGGGCTGATCAGGTTAGAGCAAGTTTGGAGGGTATTCCTGGCATCACAGTAACAATAAACCCTGTTAAGGTATGTTTCATAAAGGGTATTAACTCTGGCCAAGTTGTGTAATAGAATTTGGCAATCTTTTCCTTACGTAATAAGAATCGGGGAATAAACTGAGTTTGATACCTATGTAGATTTGCTTTGTACACTTGCTATTCTCCTTTGGATATCAAAAGGAGGTTTAGTTTAAAACTTGTAAAGTATCGGAACTATTTGGAAGCTAATGCAAAAAACAGTAGAGCTTATGCTGATCGTAGAAACTTTTTCATCTTATAACTCATACCATCATCTGCTTTGCACCATGTGTAGATTATACAATATAATTCATCACTAGCAAATTAGTAAATGCATTTCTGGGACTAACTGTTTGTTCATTTCAGTGATTTATCATACAATAATGAAGAAGGAAGTACTGGCAGTTTTATTGATCTAATATTTTTTTTTTCTGGAATAGCCAAGAAGGGGTTGCTTTGAAATACGGGAAGAAGGTGGTGAGAAGTTCATCAGTCTTTTGGTAATTCTTACACCACCCTATTATTAGAGAGTTGTATTGCAAGTTCTTGTATATGCTTTTTTCAATCAAAAGTTTTAGTACATATTTGAGGATCCTCATTAGATTTAGTAATATGCTTTTCCATTCTAAAAGGACATCTCTTAGGAAAGAGAAATGATAAAAATTGTTGATAATATTGAACTTCTCTGGATGCTTTGTTTCATAAAAACGATATAACATGGGACAATTGGTGTTGTGTTGTGTGTGAATAGGAAGATAAATTATGCAAAAATTGGAAACATAATAATCTGTTTTCTGTATTATTTTCGCTGATGAGCTAGTTGCATTTATGTTTATGAATTGAGGGGTAATCCTACTCTTCTTTTGCTCGGGGACAGACAGACTTATCATGTTTAGATGATCAGATATTTTGTTATCGGTTTATGGAGAACTGTACCTGTTCTGAGTTGTGTAATTTATGTGGTTTTCTTTTGCAGAACATGAAGCGACCATTTAAACCAATGAAGGATCTGAACATGCAGGAAGTCATTGACGATATAATTCAGCAGATCCAATGAATGAGGTGATGCATGGCATACCAGTGGAGTTTTATATCAGAATGGAAATTTCTTTTTGTTGTAAGCAAGTTTAATTTGCTACGTTGAAAGTAGAAACTTTAAGCTACTGATCTAGTGATCTTCATTTACTTGTTCTTGCATTTTCTAATGGCAATTGTTGAGAGGCTCAAATCATTAGCCATTGCAAACAAGTCCATTTAGGATACTTATGATCATACCTTTGAGTTAGTGCTCGAAGGAAATCAAGTACCAGAGGTGCTTTAATAGTATGATTAAGTTGTAACCCACCTTAGTTGTAACTCTATATCCAAATTTAGTTTCCAATCTCTGTGATTCTATGCTCACTCTGCTTTATTCTAAACTTCCCCAAGTAGAGTTGATTATGCTTTTTATGTAACGGAGGTGAGAATCAGAGTCTATTCTACCTTCATTATCTTTGTTTCATCATTTTTTTTTGGTCAAGGCTCGAGTCTAAATGGTGTGTTGGCTTTAATAGATCAGAATTTTTAATCATTTTTTCTTGATGACAATATCTAACCCAATATTTCTGGTTGACACAAGCTTAAATTCTTTAGTTGACATAAACTTGATAGACTTGATGCGCCGAACATGAGATTTTTAGGTTTAAGGGAACAATTAAAATGGTCTCCAATCCAAAGACCAAAAAAATTATATACTTTGCACAAATATTAAGCAATAGTATAAATCTAGTTTCAATCAATGTGTGTCATCCTTATAACTATATTCGTCTACGTGTTTCCAATTTAGCTAATTTGTTCATTGTGTTACTTACGCTAAATCAAAACTTTTAGTTAATTTGGTAATAAATCGTACACAAAGAATCGAATGTATAAATAAACTTGTATTTTTTATTTAATGATAAAAAGATAACTAGTTAACTACGTATTTCCACTCCTAGCTAGTTGTAAATTGTGGAAATAATTCACATTAGTTAAACTAAACAAAAATCACAAAGTCGATCAACTCGGTCAAATTGGCCAATTTGGAAACACGTTTGACTTGATTGACTAAAGGGGTAAAAGGTAAAACAAATGAACAAATCCTATATCTTTTGGTTATAAGAATTATAATATTAATTGACCAGTTTGACTCATCGAGTCTGTTAAATACTTAAATAGTAGGTAATAAATCGGTTAGTGTCTTAATGAGCGCATGCTACAGTAAGTGAGTCATAGATGTGTGGACGTGGTTCGACCCAAAACCAAAGGCCTTTCCCGTTTCGCTTCACACACACTTCGTGAGTGTGACAATCCCAACACTCGCTCATCAATCGACGGCCTGCAGGTCGCTCATCACTGCTTAAACCAATCCCAGCCGTCTGTTCAATTCCTAGAACGCAAAGCGCGGGAAATTGAAAAAAAATCCTCCTGCCCCTCTTATTAAAAAATAATAAAAACTCGCCGAGCCAACTGGACACGTACACAAAAGCACGCCTGACCTGAGAGAAGAGAGAGAGAGAGAGAGAAACAGAAAAACAGAATTGGTTACTGCGTTTCGTTGCTTGCTTGTTCAAGACGCTGAGAACAGAGCGAGCTCTCTCTCTGTTCTGCTCTAAGCTTGCTAGGGTTTTTTGAGTTGTGACAATGGCACCGAAGCGCAAGGCTGAGGAAATGAAATCGCCGGCCAAGAGCCCCGGGGTGGTGACTCGGCGCCAAGCAGCCGCGGCTCGGCCACAGACTCGGAGCCGAGCTCAGAGAGCTGCTGATACGAATGACCCACCGGCACCCTACGAGTGGCCTGATCCACAGCCGAAGAAGAAAGCCAGAGTAAACAAGAGCAAGGAGAAGGCCGAAAAAGTCCAAGAAGCGAAGTCCGGCGAAGACCAAGAGGCGAAGTCTGGCGAGGACCAAGAGGCGAAGTCAGGTGAGGATCAAGAGGCGAAGTCCGGCGAAGGTCAAGAGACGAAGTCCTGTGACGGCCAAGCGGCGACGTCTGGAAAAGGCCAAGCGGCGAAGTCCGGCGAAGACCAAGAGGCAAAGTCCGGTGAGGATCAAGAGGCGAAGTCCGGCGAAGGTCAAGAGACGAAGTCCTGTGACGGCCAAGCGGCGACGTCTGGAGAAGGCCAAGCGGCGTCCGAAAAAGGCAAGGAAGTGATGTCCGAACAAGGCCAGGCATCGGCGAAGTCCGGTAAAGGCAAGGGAATGATGATCGAACAAGATGAAGACGAGGCGAACAAGATGAAGAAGAGGACTATTCAGATTAGGCACTGGTGAGGCCATTTCTATCCCTCTATTTTTGTTTCACTGAGAAAGATTGGGAATACTGTGGAAATTTCATCTAGTATTGTGATTCTGATTGTGTTGTATTCTGTTTTTGTTCATATCGTTGATTTTAGCTTTGAGGATTCTGTTATTTTTTTTCTAGCTTGTTTTCTTTTTATAGTGTTTATCGGAAAATTTGGGGAACCTCAGATTGAATACCTTCCCAAATTTTCCTAGGGTTTCTTTGAGAATCTTGTTATCTTTTTAGCATTACAGTATCGATTTCTTGTTCAAGAAAGGTTTATAATTAGAATTTTGATCTGTTTGCTTCTCTCTTTTGAGGGTTTGAAGAAGTAAAAAAGAAAAAGAAAAAAAGTGAGTACTATGTTACGCAGTGGTAATGAGATTTTTGATGCATATCTTTTGTTCTTCTGTTTGCTTACTAATTAAGCTGTTGTTGAACTTGTGTACATCTGCATATTTACAAGCATGACTGTTGCAGAACTGTGATAGAGCTTCTAATCGGTCAGTTAGTGGAAGAAATCAGTGAATAAATACAATTATAAACTGGAGTGTTGTTGGTATATGTTCCATTTTGTATTCATGGACTAGTCTCATAGCCGGAAACACTTTGATTTACTGAACCTCTGATCCCATCCTCTGGACAGCGAAAACTAGTTAATGGCTTTATGCTTATAACAATTTCTAGTTGTGATTAGAATAACTGAAGGTTTCAGTTCGATACTAGTGATTTTGGATTGCAATTACATGCCTATGACTGTTGCTATCTATGAAAACTATGTGTATGAAGGTGTGGGTTGCATTTCTGGGGAAATTGAGGACAGGCTTTGCCATTAGCCCTGCACTAGTGAGGGCCTTGTGCACTTGGCTGCCCTTTTTTTTTTTTCCTCTTTCAATTGGTACTTGCATCATATCGTCCTTTTTAACTGTTTTTGTTTTTGTTTTCTTTTTGTAGCAAGAAATCTGGTGACTTATTCAAGGCCAGGGCTGCTGAGTTGAAAGCTGCTTTGGAGGTTGGTCCTGGCTTCAGAGTGAGAATGAACCCTACTAAGGTATGTTTGATGAATGGTATTAAATCTGGCCACAAATTGTATGTTAGAATTTGGCAATCTTTTACTAATGTAATAAGATATAGGGGATAAACTGGGTTTGATACGTATACAGATTTGCTTTGTAGACTTGCTATTCTCTTATTGGATATCAAAAGGAGGTTTAGTTTAAGGAATCTTAAACTATTTGAAAGCTAATGCACAAGGCTATGCTGACCATATGCTCTTATAACTTGCACCATCATCTGGTTTGCAGCATGTGCTGCTTGAATTATACAATATCAATCATCACTAACAAAATAGTAAATGCATGTCTAGGACTAAATAATATTTGTTCATCCCAATGATTTATCATACAATAATTGAATAAGGCATTATTTGTGATCTAACTTTTTTTTTTCCCCTTTGGAATAGATAAGAAAGGCTTCCTTTGAAGTACGGGAAGTTGGTGGTGCTGTGTTCGTCAATTATTTGGTAAGAATTACTCCACCCCATTATTAGAGAGTTGTATTTCTAGCTTGCAAGTTATTATTTATGCCTTTCCCTTTCCTGAATTTTTGTACGTTTTTGAGGATCCTCATAACATTTTGGTAGTATGCTTTTCCATCCTAAAAGGAGAGATCTGTTAGGAGAGCAACATGATAAAAAATGTTGATAATAATTGAATTCTTCTGGATGCTAATGAAAAGAAAAGATAGTGATATTCTTCAACTATAGGAATAGTTTAAACCCATAGTGATCATGTATAGGCTGGGTTTTTAAAACAATCTACCATGAGACAATTGGTGTTGGGTTGTGTTTGTAGAGGAAGATAATACTATGCATGAACGTGAACTACTTAAGAGGGGCTTAAATGAAATGAGTCAAGTACTAGAGCCTTAAGCTTAGTATAACTAAATCTCGAGCCAAGTTTGATCAACTATGTTCAGACAGGCTTGACTTTTGACTTCCCACTTCTAGGTTTGAGTTTGACTTGACTCATATGTGGGATGAGCCAAGGTCAAGCTTAAATCTCAGCTGGACTCAGACTTCATGATAATAATGGAGAAAATAAACAATTAAACAAAATTGACCCTAAAAACTAAACTAATGAAAATTAAGTTAACAGATAACATCAAAACTTTATGTGCTTGGGGATGAGTTTATTATGCTATTATGTTTAGATGATCAACTATTAGGTTATTGGCTTATGAAAAACTTTACCTGTTCTGAGTTGTGTAATTTATGGGTTTTCTTTTGCAGAGCATGGAGGAACCATATCAACAATTGGAGGATCTAGATGTGGAGGAGGTCGTTGCCAATATAATTGCATTCGAATGAATGAGTTGAAGCATTGCATACCAGTGGAGTTCTATGTCAGAATGGAAATATGTTTCTGTTGTAAGCAAGTTTCATTTGCTGTGTTGAAAGTAGAAACTTTAAACTACTGATCTAGTGATCTTCATTAGTTGTTCTTGTCCTTGGAAACGGCTGGCAGGGCATTGATCTGGTTATTGTTGAGAGGCTCAAATGATTAGCCATTACAAACAAGTACATTTAGGATACATACGGATGATCATACCTTTTGTTAGTGCTTGAAGAAAATCAAGTACTAGAGGCTCTTTTATAGTATGATATTCACATTTAGTTTCCAATCTTTGTCCCTCTGTGCTTGATTGATCTAGAGTTGATTATGCTTTATATATATGTATCAGTCTATCAGAGGCGGGAATCTATTCTACCCCTGGAAATGTGAGAAGATTTCCTTCACAATTTGATCAATTTTTTTGAGTGATGTAGTTGATGTGCATCCGGCCTCTTATATAAATAAGAGGATAGTTCTTCCTTATCATTTCAGGAATAATGATTCTTTTATAAAGATATTGAACAGTGACTGTCTCTGTTTTATGTTCATCAAGTCATCTCTGTCATGAGTAAAGGACAAGAACAAGTATTGAATTGAGAGAGCTTCATTAGTTGTTCTTGTTCTTTCAGTTTGGGGGAATGAGGCTCTCTCAATTCTTACCCACCCTTTCTCCTTTGTTCCTCTTTCTATTCTAAATCATCATACGTAATTACGTATATAGTATTTATTTCCTTACAAAGCCACTAAAAATGTGATGAACCTAATCACCACCCCGAAACTCAGGATGCTTGAAGCTACCTGACTAGAACAACCTGAAGCCTCAGATGGTGAAGCCTTAGGAGGGTAGATCTCTTCGTAATCTTCAAAATCGGAATGAGGTGCCGAAGCAGACTTGAAAAATCCGGCTACTGCATCATCAATCTGTGGTGCATTTGCCACTGGCGCTCCCGCAATCCCATTCATATCCTCTATGATTTTGCTTTTGAGGAGTTCTTCATTGAAGGAGGCTGTGGTTGCCGAGATCATTGAGGCGAGGAATAGAGCCAGGAGAATGGAAGAAGAGCTTTTTGGACTCATTTTTCTACTTGTTTCTTTATTTTCAATTTGAGTTTGAAAATTTAAAATCTAAGCTTGCTGATGATGGAGAGGGAAATGGGAGAGGTGGGGGTTTATAATGAGGAGAAAAGACTACCAAAAGATGCAGAGAGGGATACTAAGTTTAGAAGAGTAGTTGTGAGTACCTTTGCCACATCCATATGGTTTCTTAATTAGTATAGATTACCGGAAAATGAATTCACATTTTAGCGCCATTCTAACAAATTAAGCCTCTAACTGTTTGTTAGAAACTTAATAACAAACATAACTTAATAACTGTTTGTGCCATTTCTATATGTACAACACATCTTGGGTAATCTACCAGAGAAATTTTATGTGCCATTTTGACCAGAAAGAGAAAAAAAAAAAAAAACTTTTATGTATATTTTTTGATTTTGGGAGAGGGAAAATTTGAGATTAGTCCGTTATAAAGAGGAATATCGATCATTGGATTTCGAGAAATTCTATGTATGTTTTTAGATGCGAAAAAGTTATAGAAAAAATGAATGTTGTTAATTTTAACCGGTATCCATATTTAGCAAGGATGCACATTCAACATCGATCTTTGTTAGACAATTAACGTACCGGTCAAAGTATTGGCTATTGTTTTGATTGGAAAGGAGAAATTCACTCCTAAACTCTTGATCTCTCTCTAACGTACCCATTCCGTTGGAGTATATAACTCCCCCCAAACCCGTCTGCACAAAGCAGGCTTTGGAAGAAAACGCTAAACCTCAACTTTCAAAGCACCAAATTAATAAATAAAGATGGATAGGAAAGCCTCTTCCATCATCATCTTCCTTGCTTTTTTCTTGGTGGTCTCATCGGCCTCGGGCTTTGACATCCTCAAGCTCCTGGAGAAGGACTCCGAACTGAGCAGCTTCAGCAAGTACCTCAAGGAGAGCAAACTGGCCGACCAAATCAACAGCCGCAGCACCATCACAGTCCTCGCCGTTGGCAATGGAGGTGTCTCCGGCCTCTCCGGCAAGTCCCAGGATGTGGTCAAGAAGGTGTTGAGCGCCCACGTGGTGCTCGACTACTACGACGAGCAGAAGCTAACCAAATTGGCCAAGGCAAACAAGACCTCCTCACTCACCACAATGCTCCAAGCTTCCGGCATGGCTCAGAACCAACAGGGCTTCATCAACGTTGGTCTCATCAACGAGGGAGAGCTCGCTTTCGGGTCTGCAGTCAAGGGTTCTAAGTTGGATTCCAAGCTTGTTAAGTCTGTCACTGCTCAGCCTTACAACATCTCAGTGCTTCAAGTCACTTCTCTTTTTGAGATTCCTAACCTTGGTTCAGCTGCAAGCCCCGGTGGCGCACCACCCAAGTCTAGCCCCTCCAAGGTTCCATCACCGTCACCATCATCTGACGACGACGACAAGGAGGCTCCATCTCCCTCACCTTCCGATGATGACAAAGCTATCTCCTCGCCCCCAGTGTCCGGAGACTCGCCGGCAGAAGCACCAGAGAAAGAGAAAGCATCTTCTGATGCGGCTGCACCTTCTCCCTCCGCTGCTTCGCGCCTCGAGGTCGCTCTTGGTGCCGCCCTCGTCATGGCTTTGGCTTCACTTTTGGCTTAAATTAATTAATGTCTCGGCTGCTCCACGCATCGTACATGCATCGTAGAAAGCAAATGTAATTTTTCGATCTCAAGACATTGAAATGGAAGAAGGCGCTTAATTGATCATTGTTCGTACTAATACATAACATACCAATGAGTATGATCCTATACTACGATGCATACACTAGGCTAGCTTGCTTCCATGTCTATAACTCTTGAAGAAAGAAAAGACATCCATAGCTAGGGGCATTTCATCCAACACATGATGTGCATATCGATCTAAACCAATTGATATAAACACAAAAATTAAGAGTAGCACATGCATTGTCACGTATTCGATCATGATCCCTTAAAAATGATCTCTTCTTGTTTTAGATTGAAACGTACAACGAATTAACAAAAAATACAAACTCATTTACTTTTCAAACGAAAAATACGGAATTACTTTTCAATTTTTGTTTAACTTTAAATTAACTTATAAATAGCTAGTCTTTGCTAGAGCAAAAGTAAAAAATTGGATAGCTATATATATTTCACTTTTAGGTATATTAGCTAGTGAAAATAGGTTTTATTGTTGGAGACGCTCTAAGTACTCTCACAAAAATAGGTTGACTGCTTGACTCATTTAACACGTACATTAAGATGCAAAAAAATCTTTAAATAATTTTTCATAACTTCAAAAAAAAAAACATAAATAATTAATATGATTCAAAAAATGAAAATGAAGAATAAGTGTATATTTTTCTACAAAATTAAAGTAGTTATTCCAAGTTTCGCAATTCGCAAGTTTGGGATATTCAAATACTCTCAAATTTTCTAATTGCCAAAATGAAAGCATAAATAAAAGCAAAATTAATAGTTAAGTTCGTTAGATATAAATGGGTTACACAAGTTCAATTCCTTACGTGTTGACGGTTGACCTGGGCTGACCTGATTACCCTATGAATCTTCTAATTGTATCCCTCATACATGTATACCGTAGAAAACATATTTACTTCCATGCATGCATTACTTTCATATTTAGGTTTGTAACATGAGTCAAAAATAGAAAAAAAATTAAATAAAAAAAAAACTAAAAATACTGATTTATTTTAAACAGAAGAAAGATAAACTATTTTTCGTTTTTTTTTTCTTCTTTTATTAAACTGACTTCATTTTAGCAAAAATGTATACAAAACAGGTTGCTATTATTGTTTTTTTTTTGTCTGTTCGGTAGTCACAAGTCACAACTAGAGCTTCAAGTTAAAAATCAAAAGCATGCATATTTTGTGTACGTATTTGTCTACAAAAATGATCCATGTAAGAATCAAAGAATTAATGCATTACATTATGGGCTGTGTGTGTGTTTTAACTGATCGAGGATCGGAACTAAATGTAGCTAGCAGTTTTTTAGGTGCGACTAGAACAACTAATCAAGTAATCATAACTGTATTCAGGCAAAGAGTTCAGAAATTCACTCCACACCTTAACTTGAGCTCTCCTTCTAACATCCAAGTTCTCTTGTCTCTCTAATTATAGCAAAAATGTGCCCCCTATATAAATCTCCCAAAATCCCAAACACAAACCAGGCTTTGAAATTAAGCAAAGGCCAAAAAAATAAAGAATAAGTAATAAATCTCAGTTCACTGCAAACTTTCGATTATGGAGACCAATAAAACTAAAGCCTCCATGTTCTTCTTCCTTCTCATAATGTTGTCCACAACATGTACGGCTTTTAACATCACAAAGCTACTCGAAAAGGAATCCGATTTCAGCAGCTTCAACCAGTACCTGTCCCAAACCAAGCTCGCCGACCAGATCAACAAGCGGAGCACCATCACCGTCCTCGCCGTGGACAACGGCGCAATGGGCGGCCTCCCTGGCGACGACAGCTTTGTGTTGAAGTCAATCATGAGCGTCCACGTCATCCTCGACTACTACGACAAGGACAAGCTGACCAAGCTGGCCAAGCACAACAGGAGCGCCACGCTGACGTCGCTGTTCCAGACCTCGGGCATGGCCAAGAACCAGCAGGGCTTTGTCCGGGTTGGAGCCGACGACGGTGAGATTACTTTCGGGTCGGCAAGCAAGGGTGCCCAAATGAATTCCAAGCTGGTTAATTCGGTGACAGCTCAGCCCTACAACATTTCCGTGCTTCAGGTTAGTGCCATCATTGAGGTTCCCAACATCAATGCTTCTCCTTCCCCCGAAAAGGCTCCGGCGCCGAAGAAAGGCAAGTCTCCGAGTCCGTCCGAAGAGGCCGACAGTCCCGCCGATGACACGTCGGACTCGGACGACGACGCTGAGAAGGCTCCGAGTCCGTCAAAAGCGAAGCACCGTACCCCGCCCAAGCCGGATGAAGATGATACCGTGACGTCAGATTCACCGTCGTCGACTCCCGCGCCTGCTCCCTCTAATTCACGCGCCACCGCTGCCGAGATGGGTTTTGGGGTTGTTGTTATGGGGTTGGTTTCGGTATTGGTTGCCTTCTTCTGACGAGCATGAGATATACAGAGATCAAATAAGAATAGGAACTGAAAAGTCAACTACCTCCGAGGGTAGAACTATTTGAATTGGAATTAGGCTGTAAGACATTAATTTGTTCCGGGAAAGGTTGAAAATTCCCAAAAAAAAAACATTTTAACTGTTAATTATCTCATTGATCAAAAAAGAAAAAGAAATTGATCTCCACAGCCGTGTGAGAACTCACGGATTGGTTTCCAACACTTCGTTACTAGCTCTAAATTAATAAATGAAGTTCATTTCACCAAAAAATAAAAATAAATGCAGTTCAACACTCCCAAAATTAGGTTTATTACTGGGGGTATGCACTCCCAAAATTGGGTTTTCCTATCCAGTTTATCGGAACATTTTTCCTTGCACGCCTTGGTTTTTGACTTTTTTCTAACATTTTTGAACTCTTTTGAACCCCCAAGTTTTTTTTTTTAATAAACAATAACTAGTTGTCGTGAGTCGAACTCACTTGCAAAAGGTATGCCACTAGAGTACTAGACCAAATGGTACTAATTAAACCCCTATGTTTAAATGATTACACTAGTTGATCAAATTTAAATTAGTTAATTTTCTTAGAAAAAATAGTTTGCTATAGTACATGTGTTTTTGGTCAAATTCTCATTTTCTTATTTACTGGAGATTTTATCGTGAGTGATGTCCTAACCCCATAAAAAGCAACCATGAAATTTTTCTCCAACTAAATTTTTATTGTTTCCAAGGCCTTTGCCACGTATCAATTTCTCGCAAAAAAAATGTGGATTATAGCACGTGTCTTTTTGGCCAATATTGCATGTTCTAATTTTTTCATCAAAAAATTTTCATCCATAAAGTATGATTTTAAAAATGTTTATGAATTGACATAACTAACAAATGTCGACCTATTTTTGCTTATTCTACATGCCAAATTTTTATTTTTTATCATTTCCAATATCGCAAGTTCTAAATTTTTCATCTGTAAAACATGATTTTAAAAATGTGAATTGACGGAACTAAAAAATGTCGATATATTTTTGTTTATTCTACATGCCAAGTTTTTGGTGTTTTATCATTTCCATTTTCTTTTTCAATTGAGATGTGCTTAATTACCTTGACCATTACACGTGGATACAAAACATGTTTACTTTCATACATTGGATTACTTACATTTTTTAGGTTTGTAACACAAGTCAAATTATAAAAAAATTGCTAAAATTTGCTAAAAATTGATTGTTTTAAACAAAACAAGCAGGATCGATCGCATGTGGAAGAAAGTTGCTGGGATCGAGGAAAGAAAGGTAATTATAAGTTGAGCTTCAATTACGGTGTTGACCTTGACTTCTAAACTGTGAACTAAAGTTTTTTAATGTAAGTATTTATTTGTTCATTACTTCATTTATTCAATTTTGGAGAACAATCTCTCTTCTTTTTATTATAGTACGTATATAGGATATAGATAAACTTTTGAGTTGTTTTTTTCTAGACGAAAGAATGAAAGATAAACTAATTTCAGTTTTTTTTTTCACTTGTTAAACTGATTTCAGCTTTTCAGTACACAAAGCAGTTTTTTTCAGGCCAAAAATGTATCCAAAACAGGTTGTTATTTCCCTCTTCTTCTTTTTTGTTTGGTAAACGAAGGTTTTCAGTCACAACCAGATCGAGCTTCTAGTTATAACTTCAAGTATGCATCCAATTTCTTTTGTCTCTCTAATTATAGCAATCTCCATGCAACGATTGCAACCTTGTCCCCCCTATATAACTCTCCCAAAATCCCCAAACACAAAACAGTCTATGAAAGCAAACACATGCAAAAATATATAAGTAATAAATCAATTCACTGCAAACGTTCAAAGATGGAGACTACTAAAACTACAGCCTCGATCTACTTCTTCTTCATTCTCATCATGTTGTCAATAAGCTCTTGTTCGGCTTTCAACATCACAAAGCTACTCGGCAAAGAGTCCGATTTCAGCACCTTCAACAAGTACCTCTCCCAGACCAAACTCGCCGACCAAATCAACAAGCGGAGCACCATCACCGTCCTCGCCGTGGACAACGGCGCAATTGGCGGCCTCCCTAGCGATGACAGCTTCGTCCAGAAGTCCATCATGAGCGTCCACGTCATCCTCGACTACTACGACAAGGAGAAGCTGACCATGCTGGCCATGCACAACAAGAGCGCCACGCTGACGTCGCTGTTCCAGACCTCGGGCGTGGCCCAGAACCAACAGGGCTTCATCCGGGTCGGAGTCGTTGACGGTGAGATTTCATTCGGGTCGGCATCTAAGGGTGCACAAATGAACTCCAGGCTGGTTAAGTCGGTGACAGCTCAGCCCTACAATATTTCCGTGCTTCAGGTTAGCTCGGTTATCGAGGTTCCCAACATCAATGCTTCTCCCTCGCCCGACAAGGCTCCGGCGCCGAAGAAGGGGAAGCCTCCGAGTCCGTCCGATGACACCGCCGTGAGTCCCGCCGACGACACCTCGGACTCGGACGCGGACGCCGAGATGGCTCCGAGTCCGTCCAAGCACAAATATTCGACTCCTCCCAAGCCGGCTGATGATGATGATGATGATATGGTGACGTCAGATTCGCCATCTTCGACTCCCGCGCCTGCACCGTCTAAGAGTGATGCACGCGCCACCGCTGCTGAGATGGGAGTTGGGGTTGTTGTGATGGGGTTGGTTTCGGCATTGGTTGCTTTCTTCTGACGATTATGAGATAAACTGATCAACTAATTAAGAACATGAACTGAAAAATCAACTACCTCCAGCTCCAAGGGTTGAACTATTTAAATTTGAATTAGTTCTGGAAAAGCTGAAAAATACAAAGAAAAAAAAAACCTTATACGTGTGTGTGTATATATATATATCTATATTATTATTAAGCATCGATCTTGCTGAGAGAGAGGGTACTTTGTAATTTAATTTTTCGATGAATCAACGTGGATTTTCTAAGCAAATCGTAACTGATGTCATCCGCTTAATTAACTTAATATTCACACTCGATTATTTTAATCGTGATGTGAAGTATGCATATCATGTTAATTTCTTTCATGTCACTACAACAAAAAACTTGTCGCTGAAAAACGACATTTCGTCGTTGTAGTATTTTGGCGAGGAAATTTTTTGTCATGACAGTATCTTTTGGCGAGTACATTTTTCCTCGCAAAAAATGTACTTTCAGCAAGAAAACTTTAGTTTTGTCGCTACTAAATTTGGCGGGTCTTGCAATGTTTCCCACCAAACCTATAATGAGGAAATCATTATTTCCTCGCAAAATGTCTTTTTGACGAGGAACATGTTTCGTCGCGGAAGTCTCATATTTTCTCGCTAATAACATAACGATTTCAGCGACAAAATTATGGTTATCTTTAACGAGGAATTGAAATAATCCTCGTAGAAAGTGACATTTAGTGAGGACAAAAGGTTCCTCGCTGAAACTTCAATGACATTAGCGAGGAACTAAAATATTCCTCGTAAAAGGTGACATTCAATGACGAAAATAAGTTCATCGCAAAAATTTTGGTCTCCAAAAGTGCTTTTTGTTGTGATGTGTACGTAAGAACCTTAATTAACTAAGGTTCATGCATGATAGTGAAGTTAATTTTCACTTATGTCGATCTGTTCAATACGTACGTATAGTACACGACTAATCTAAAGTTTTGAATGTAGTATTAGTTTATGATAGAATCTTTTTGGAGAGATGTATGAATTATAAAATCTTGTATTTGTAAGAATTTATGCTTCTAGTTAATTATATTCTGACCGCAACCTATTTGCCCTTTCTGATAGGAATATAGCATCGATCTAATTTCTAGAAATAGAGCCCTAGATTTGTTTGAATTTGGCAAAACTAGATTATACTTGCGATAACATCGGCAATATTCCTAATCTAGCTAGCGATTACCTCTAGGTTTATATACTAGTAGTACTTAAACTTATGCCTAACTTAAAAAAACACAGTAGCTCTAGTATATATTATTCCCTAAAGCTTTGCTTTTTGGCAAATAAAATACATAATGATCGAGTATATATACTGCCGCCATTAGTACTATACTACTATTTCGTTAAAAGATTGCTTTTGTTTTTTTGTTTTTATTTAGATCATGTGTCATTGTGGGGTTTCAAATCCCGCAAAGAAATGACGAATAAAAAGATATCCCTATATTACGCAACTCGATCATACATACAGATTCCAAAACCAGGATTTTAGAACTATATTATCTTTTTGAAGTGTTTTAAAGCCTAATTAAACTAAATATGAATAAAGTGATGTCTATTTAAACTTCATATTATGTCCGCCAGGCATAACAGCTTTCAGTTTCGACAAATAATTAATAAAGTAGTTGTATCACTAAAACTACAAGCCCCACATGACTTAATTAGATGCTTATCACTAGTTGTTGCCAATGTGTAATGAACCTTGGACTTTGGATGTTTTGGGAAGATTACGGCTTCGATCTGTCTACATATTTTTCAAGTTTTAGATTCCTCAGTCTTCTATTCATTTTGGTAAAATAGATGGTGACGGTCGAGCATATATAAAACATGCTAAGTGGAGGCTACTTTTTCCTTTGATTCTCACCCAAAATTATGAAATATATAAAAGCTAAGCACGCCCATAAATTTTGTGGTGTATAAAGGAATCAAAAGGGATTGCCCCCACTAAAAGCCTATGAATTTATAAGCAAAGGGGAAAAGGAAACGTAAAGTGAAAACGCGTACATTTCCAAATTAATTCAGAGAATAACAAAATGAAGGGTGAGCTAGGTTTGTCCTCGAAGATCCAAACACCTAAATGATTTGACAAATTTAATGATTGGCATCCAATTAATTTGCTTATGAGTGCCAAATAAGCACATTAATATAGACGTAGGGAAATGATTCTCTTTTCTGGTTCTAAATCACTTATGAAGGACATTAAGGTGTCCATGATCCATTGGGCAAAATTAATTTCATATGCATGCCCTCCAATATTCCTTATTTCTTTTTAATTTGCTTATTGCCTCTTATATTCCTTCATTAATTGACAACTCTGTAATAAAGGTTTCCAAATTCCAACAAAGTACATCCACCTTTTTTTTATAATTAAACTATATATAAACAAGCTGAGCTCGATCATTTCGATCTTGATCATCTCCTTAATTTTTTGGGATAATAAGTTCAAAATATTATTATGTATGATTAAAATTCAGTCTTACAGTTTACTACATGTGTATTATAATTATAAGAACTATTCTCTATAATGGATACGTACACATGGTAGTGATAGTGACCGGTGTATATGACATCAAATTAATTGTTATTTAATAGGTAATCTATTTCATATGTTATGAGAAAGCATCAACTGTCTCATACATGCTTATTCAACATGTTGATACTCTCTCATTTTTTTTTTGATTGAGAAAATAAAATCTTACAAGGAAAAACCTCTAGGACAACCACCCCCAAACTGATCAAACTGGAAGACAGTGCTAGAGGACAAAGGTAAACGATTACACCATGAAAGAAAAGGAGAAGCAGAGTGACTTAGATTAGCTAAACTGTCAGCTACAAAATTAGCTTCCCTGAAAATATGATGAAAAGTAATGCTCTCTCACTTTTGTCACCTGAAAAACACAGAATTTTCCAAAGGGCCTAAACATTGTGGTTGTATTCCTTATAAAACGATCAATGATTTCTATCTAGCTCCTTTTTTAAAAAAAAAAATGTGAGATTAATAAAACTCTAACACATCTAAGTCACTTTTTCAAACATCATATTCCAAAAACAATCATAATATAATTAATAAATATATACCACATATATATCAAGCAACAATTCACCTATACAGTACCATGCATGCACCAAGTATAAAAAGCTTTGATTCTGGCCATTGAAATAAGAACAACCGCAGCCTGAAATGCATAATAAATCTTTGCTTATTCCTTGCGAATTAGCTGGCCGCGTCGACATGGAAGGAATTAGCAAATGCTATCCCCCCAGTAAAGAACTATTCCTCATATATATGGAAGGGCTGACCTACCTTAATTAATTGAAGAACTATTGCCTATATATTTATCTTTCTTTTAGGTTTTTTTTTTTTGAATTTTTTTTAACAATATAACTTTGCAAAATCCATAAAAAAATTTAGAAAGGTGCGCGCTATACGGCTAGATAGCCAAATGCCAGGAATATAATATGTCGCATTGTCCACTTGATATCAAATCCAAAAGAGGAATTATATATATGTATGGCGCGCCGTAAATAGGAAAAACGTACCAGAAATCGAATTGGATTTGGGTATATCCAAACAATTAGGGATAGGAATTAGGATGTAGTTAGTTAGGGGTCCTTATCAGTAGGACCATTGAGGCATGCATAAAGAGAAACACACAGAAGCAAAGGTGATCTTGTGCTCGAGGCCTTGGATGGCTAAAGGCATACAAACTAGAGACCATCTCCATACAGAATTACAGATATGGAACAGTGGGAATCAACTTTCAAATTAACTCATGATATAGTTTTTAAGGAACAGTGGGAATCAACTTTCAAATTAACTCATGATATGGAACACTGAAATGTAAAAGTCTTTCTGAGAGAATGTGGAGTGTTGTCCCACATTGGAGAAAATGGACCTTGCAAATTTGCTTATAAGGATTTGGGTCTCTCCAATCATTGCCAATTGGTTTTGGTTATGACGCCCAGATTGCGTATAATCTGTCATTTAATTTTATTTTATTTTTGGCTAATTTCATTTAATTTTCTTAATGTACATAAGTTAATATTAATATTTCCAGAAAGTCAATCATTATTTTCATATCTTAAATATGTTTTTGTTACATGTTGTTTCTTAAGTGTTGAAGAATTATGTATCTACTGATGATAAAGGATTGTGACGTGAAGAGAAATTGTTGAATTTAAAATTGTGTCTCTCTCACGACCCATAAATACTAATAAAAAAGGGACTTTTTTATACAAGGTAAAAAGACTCTTTTTGGTTGAGTGAATTTTTTTGAGGAAAGAAAAGACTTGGATAGTATGACATGTGCTACACTTTTTTTTGTTAAAGCACAATCGTTCTGCACCAGCAGAAGAAAATTAACCACTAGAGCCAACATAAAAAGTATAACACTCAAATATTTACTGTAAACAAATCCAAATTGGTGGTATAATGGTTTAGCACCAAGCTTGTCTCAAGAAAAATCCTGGATTCGACTCCCCTAGAATATCAGGGTGGGGTGGGGATGTATGTGTGTAAAAAAAAAATCTTCATAAAAAGAAACTTCTACATCTTAAATTTTGTGATTTATATTTTGCCAACTCCAAGCATAAGAAGTCTTTCAGCCAAAAAAAAAACATAACAAGTATAGGGATTAAAAATAAAACCTAATTTTTTTTTTGGATTCACATTTGGTTTCAATTAATTGTTAATTTATTTTCTTTTTAAGTGGGAGGAGGGATTTGAGTTGGTACATTTACCAACACTCTGAGAAAAAAAAATTGCCTAACATTAAAATGCTAGTTGGCAAGAAAAAAGATTATAATCTTGAATGTGTGGGACTGTGGGGATAATTTATCTTAGTTGATTTAACGGTTTAAATTATTACATGCATGAAAGCTAGTTTTTACATGAATTAAAGCTGGTTTTAGAGAATAAAACTAAAAATAGGAAACAAGAGGTAAAGACCAAACTATCTATTCTTTGTCCAAGTTACCTCGATCATCCAGAAAAAAACTGGAGATTGACTACTCATGACTCGTCACAAAATTTTCCTTTTTCTTCTTAACAATCATTATAGAATAGTTACAAATGGTGTTTTTTTTTTTAATTTCATGGGAGGTGGGTCGGTCAGGAACCAACACTCGATCACCTAAGAACACACATGTAAATTTGGGCCAAAACCCTTGACGAGTATCCTAGTAGTTCATCCCGATCACCCATTATTGGGGTATTGCAAGGCTAAACCTTAATGCCAGACTAATCTTTCGGTCGCTAGTGTACGAACCCACTCACAGTGAGTCTCTCAAACCAGCTGACCAATCTACACATAACTCTATTTCAAGTATGTGTCCCTATGTGCCAAATTTGGGGATCAAGGTTGGGAGTTCCAAACCTTGCATCCGTTCCAACTCACCCACAAGGGTTGGTTTACAAATGGTGCTCTTTCCCACCGCATGTGAATGTTTTTCCTGCAAAATATCTTAAGGTGAAACACTAATCATGGATTTGACAAGACAAGGCTCGAAGAACCCTCTCGACCTAAATTGAGGACCATCTAGCCCATGTGTGATCACATGTAAGCAACATGGCATTTTAAGCATTATATATATTTTTTTTTCATAGATTGTGGAATTTGTGTAACTTGGTCATGAAGTGGTCCTTTTGATGACAATTAAAGTACGTACATCACATTAGAGATCAATTATATGTTTGATTTGATTGTGACATTGTGATATTTGAGTGGTGTTGAGAATTTGAGGGAAAGACCAATAAATCATGAAAATGATTATGTGCAATAATTGACTGTCTAATCTCGATCATAAAGGAACTTGGTGCTCTAATGTTCAATATAACTTAGGGGGGTAGCTAGCATGTCGCAAAATGGAATGCCTAGTTTCATCGCAATAATTGACTGTCTAATCTCAATCATAAATGGAAAGCTCTACTGTTTAATTGTGTCGTTGATCAACATTGTACACTTTTTGTTCCTTTATAAAACAATGCTATATGGCGAGAAGACGATGACCCTCTTTTTATTGGTAATAATAGGTTTTATTTTTGGAAAATTAAAACACGAAAAAAAAAAAACGTATAAGACATGAAAAATCACGAGTACTTATTTGATGGTACAATTCTCACTGCCTAATTGACATCCACAGTGCCTTATTTGCAGTTTTGCTTCTGATTATGTTCTTGTTAGATTTATTTTTTAATGCAATGTTGCATCTAATATTATTCTTATTATTTTTATTGTCCAATACACTTCTTGTACCTATCAATTGTACTTCATATTATTATCTAATATAGTTTGTTGTCATTTCTTAAAAAAAAATTACCTAGGATATGTTTGTTTATCTATACTATTATTGAGAGAATTCCCGTTGTCAATCAAAACATAATTTTTTAACCAAAATAGCCCTCAAATATTAAATAACTTTGAATAAAAGTTAACTGTTAGGGACAAAAAGGTAAAAAATAAAACAATTAATAAAATAATTAAAAATAAAAAAACTACCCACTACTTTCAGAAAAAATCTGCAGAGATATAACCAGGGAAATAACTACCCACAAGGCCACAACTCTCTCTAGATAATTTCTCACACTTTTTTCTCATATATATTTTTTTTTGTAAGAAAAAAACTGCCACACATGCTAGTATTAATTAAGAGTAGATGGCTGCTTGTCAATCAAAACCGATTTTTTTTTCATAACTAACCTTGAACGATTAAAATACTTAGAAAATCAATTTAACCATCAAGGGAAATTATGACAATTACAATATAATTTTTAATAAAATAAATTTAAAAAAAACTACCCCACAACCCACTTTTTTCTCCCATTTTTTTCTTTGTGTGCAATAATTGTTTCACCGTTTCACTACATGCATAGCATGTGGGAGATTGCTAGTATATATATATATATACATAGTGTTTTAAAAATCTCCGCCTAGCGCCAACCGCCTCGATTAGTTGCAAATCCGCCTAGGCGGCAAAAACGGGTTTTAAAATATCAAAAAAAAATTTACCTATGTTTTCAATCAATTATAGTACTTTTATAGATGTACCCACTTAATTCCATCTTTGTGGTGTGCAGATCCTTATCTTCTTAATTTGTACGAAGACATCTGTTCCCAATTGTCCTTGAAACAAATAAAATGTAAAAACCACTTTGAAACCGTAATTATAAAAACTGACCTAGCGTTCTCTCTGCTAGGGTTTCACGTCGACTGCCGTCAACGTCCAAACCTTACCAAATCTCATGGCTGACGAGCTTGCTGCAAGCCTGGCTGCCTCGTTCTCTCTTTCTGACGCTCCCTGTGTGGATCTCGGACCTGCTGGTGCGGCAGCGATTCAAGATTCCCACCATTATATGGTTGGGCGTCTCCTGACCCGTAAGCCTTTTGTGGCTGGTTTCATTGGCACTATTCCCTCCGTTTGGAGGATGCGTTCTGGTCTCTCAATATGGGAGGTGGAGAACCGGTTTGTCTTTCAGTTTGATAAGAGGGAAGATCGTAATCGTATTCTTACCGGTGGCCCATGGTTCTACAGGAACACGATGCTGTTGTTGGGAGCCTATGATGGGCTAGGTGATGTGGCGGCGGTTCCGCTGCGAAGTTTGGAGACATGGGTGTCGGTGAAAGGTCTTCCGCCGTTCCTCCGAAATCCAGTGTCGCTATCTATGGTCGGCTCTGCTATCGGGCGGGTTATTCGCTTCGACCAAATGGCTCTTACCCGTAAGGAGGTTGAACAGAGGATCCGACTGGTTCTTGATTCCAGGCGGCGTATTCGAACTTTCCGGCAATTTACTTTCTCATCTGAGGTTGTGGTTGACTTAGAGTTTATGTTTGAACGACTCAAGGGCTTTTGTAAGGATTGCGGACTGCTGGAACATGATGTGGGTTCATGTGATCGGTTGTTAGTGAAGGAGGCAGGTGAGAGAATGATTCCACCAACTGTTGCTTTGGCTGGATTGTCATTGAGAACGCCGGCTTCGACAGTGGATAGGGATACTTCTTGTTCTGTGCAGCAGTTTGGTGCGAAGGCGCTGACTGTAGTCCCATCTGGGTCAGGGACTAAGCTACGGAATCCTCCAGGGTTTGTGGTGTCGGACCAAACTAGGTCCGGTTTGCTTGCCTCTGGTTTGCTGCCAGAGCTTGGGAAACATGATCTGGGTTTACGGCGGCCTAAGGACTCTGTCTTCACTGTTGTAGGCTTCTCAGAGAAATTATTTGCAGCTATCCCTAAATGCGGGGAGGTGGTACCAGCAGTGACTACTGCACCTGTTGATGTTGGTCAGATTATTGGGCAAAAACGCCCAGCTGGTGTTGCTTTGATTAAGCCTGGTAAGGCTCGTTGGAACATTGCATCTTCCTCTGAGTCTGTGTTGCAGGAAGTTGATGATCTGGCCCTAGCTATTCCTCATGATAATGGGCGTTTGCTTATTTCACCAGCTAAGAAAAAGAGGGTTGGAAGGCCGAAAGGTGCAAAGAATAAAGCCAAGCTCGAGGGGGTGCTTGCACCCAAACCAAAGGCTGTTTTGACTCATCCAAAATTCAAAGGTAAGAAAAAGCTTTTGAAGTTGTTGGTTGAGGAAGCTCCGGCTTCTTCTGTTTGAGAGGATGTCGCAAAGGATACTGGGACTTCGATAGACATTTAATTTAATTTTCGGGGTTTGTAGGTATTCCTTTGTAATTTGGGCTTAGATCCAAAAAGATGGGTGTACTCGGAGTGCGTCCTTGTGGGGTACTCTAAGTGATGGCTTTTTTTGTCGGCCCCTCAGGGGTGGGTCATCATTGTACTGCTTGTTGAACTTGTTATTAATGAACATCCTTTTGATCAAAAAAATTATAGTACTTTTATATACTTTTATTTTGTATGTTTATATTTCTTATTACAAATATAGTTTTTGTTTTAAGTAGGCACTTATTTACTTAATTATATGTTGTATAATAAAATTTAAATAAAATAAAAAACCGTCTAGGTGTCCGACTAATCCCCGCCTAGGCGCTAGGCCCCTCTCTACCGCCCGACTAGCGCCTAGCAATTTTTAGAACATTAATAAACATATGCTTATATATCTAGAGTTAATATAAAACCAAAAGATTACAAAAGAGTGTCCCTATTTTAAAGAACTATTTGGATAATAAATTTCAATATTGAAAAAAATAATCACCTCTAAGGTTCTTGAAAACTTTAGATAAAAATATAGTACTAAGATTAATTTATTTTCTTTATCCAGTTGCAGTACTCATTTTAATTAATATTCACATTTTTATATTGTGGAACGCTAACCTAACAATATATAATGATAATGAAAATTGTATAGTTGAAAAGAAAGAAAGCGGATGAGGCAAATGAGGGTGTGAAAATGAAGACCCAAACATTTTTTTTTTGTTGAAGCAAACTTTCATTGATATGAAAAATATTGTAATGTTACTGCTGCAGAATCGTTAAGATTCATCTGCAACTCCCCTATGAAGGCAGACGCTATTGTGTTAGAACAGTAAAGACATGCATCACATTCCTTTATAGTTTATACATCAGGTACATGCATAATTCACATTCATGGATTACACGATCATTATTTATTACATCATAACTTTTGGTCTAATTATATATATACCTCAAAAATTCAGAAAAGCATAGACCCTAACTATCCAACAAGGCGATAAGGACAATACAACGCGAGTAAAGTGAAGTTAAAGCTTTGTTAAGGTTTCCAAATTACACAAAAAAAAAAGCCCTAGCTGGAATTGAAGGTAGGAGAGATGAGAGACGGAGTCGTCGATCTCGATCGAAATATCTCTCAATCGATCTCCATCTCCCCACTCCCTCTCCCTTCACGTGGACATCTCGTGACATCTGTCGCATTGACTTTGTTCCTTTCCGTACCTTTTTCTAGATAAATAATGAACAGTGCTCCAAGTATACAAAGATTCCCACCCCATTAATTCAGATCGAAAAGCACATAACAAAGATTCTCCTCAAACCCTAACCCCACGGAATTGGATGTGGAGATCATGTGTGCCTGTGAGCGACCCTAGGGAGTAATAACATGCACCCTAGCTAGCTCATCCCCACAGTACTGGATCCCACTGTATCTTGATTCTCTTCAAAGGCCAACCCATACACACCCACACTCGCCGTCGTTTTCATCACGTCTCCAACGTACTCCCACTCAAACTCCCAAGAGTATTTTCCTCTTGTTTTTATTTGTCCCCACGGTCCTTTCAAGACCTATAAATACCCTCCTCCCCCTTCTCATTTTTCGCCACCATCAACAAACAAACACACACATACCTATCTCTTCATTTCCGGCCTGCTCCCTTGCAAACCTCAAAGATCGATCAATCATTTCTTCGACCGACAGTTTTGAAAGTAAGGTAAATTTCTCATTAATTATGTCTGGAGTTTGGGTTTTCAAGCAGAATGGTGTGATTCGCCTGGTGGAGAATCCCCAGGCCGAGACCTCCTCCTCCCGGAAGAAAGTGTTGGTATACTTGCCGAGTGGCCAGGTGGTGTCTTCCTATTCCTCGCTGGAGGGAATCCTCACCGGGCTAGGGTGGGAGAGGTACTACGGCGGCGACCCCGACCTATTCCAGTTCCACAAGCGGTCCTCCATTGACCTAATTTCTCTTCCCAGAGACTTCAACAAGTTCAACTCCGTTTACATGTACGACATCGTCATTAAAAACCCCAATCTCTTCCACGTCAGAGACATGTGATCATCTACGGTACCGATTCGATCACCCTAGGTACTACTGATTGAGTCAGTCTGGCACTCTTCAGCTCGATCTCTATCCGGCCTTTTTGGGATTAATTACTTGGTCTTAATTTGGTATATGGTTTTTTTTTTTTTTTTTCTGGGTTTCATGGGTGTTCATACGTAGAATAGGAATGGTTCCAGTACGTACTAGGTTTCATTCGATCTCCTGTTTGCATTGGCTTCCTGGTTTACAGTAATAAAAAAGGTGTGATATATCTAGATGGTGTGTTGTGTTCGTCATTATGTATTGGTTTTCTGTAAAATATGGCCTTTCTATTAATGAAAATGATTGTTGACGTTGAAGCTAGAACCCAATAGCTAGCTCCTCTGTATATATATACCTGCAAATTGTGCCATGTCAGCGAAAGTGGATATATGTTTTTGTGTATGTGCGTACGTAACTACGTATCTGTGTGTGTTGGTGACCAGAGGTGTTTCTATTGAGGAAGAGACAGTGGCAGTTTGGTAATTAAATTGACTAATTGACTTCTACTTCTACAGCACAACACATGCCATGATTTGATTGTAACTGTTATGATTCCATCCGTGAAAGAGAACGGGGCCCTGTTTTAGGATTAGGATTTACTGTTAAATAATCTTCTGTGAGAATTTGATTCTCACTTAAAGAATGCCACACTACTGATCCATATATAGTTAGTTTAATTACTTTTTAGTTTTCTATTTGTGATGCTTAATAAAAGAAAATAATGAAAAGTGCCCCAATGAAGTATGAACAATTTAATGAAAGAAACAAACCATTATATTTTTGGTTACATAAATGGTGATTCAAAGTGGGCTACCACTCCGGGGCCAAGAGCAGAAACAAACCATTATATGCTGAAGCATGAAGGTGGTTCAACCTTATTAGCTGAAACACGCAAAAATCTGTAAGTTGTTAGTTATATTAATCTAATATTTCAATAAGTCTTTGCTTGTGCCAACGACTCGTGAAAATGTACTAATTTTAAATTTCAAAATTTGTCTAGGAAGTTCCCATATTTTAGCTTGGTGTTGTTCAAGTCTTCAATTAGGAAAAGAGTCACTTATCCAATACGTAAAGTCTTCAATCATATAACACGCTGGCTGGTTGGAAATGATTCTATTAAAACGACATATGTATATGGCGATCGAGGTCCCCATGGCCGAGGGTGGGAGAGCAAAATTGAAGGGGATTCACGTGGAAGCAGATGGGTACTGTTTATTCACAACGCCACGTGTCGAACTGGGATTGTGGATTCGATCAGCTTTTCATGCATCATCCAGGTGGGGACTGTTGTTTACGTGCCAGGTGTCAGCTGCCAATTGTTCAAATAGGAATGTGGAGCATATTGATTTTGAACTAGTACAGTACATGTGTACACGTGACACATGTTATGTTGTTTTCGGGAGAAAAGGAAACCAAAACAAAATTCATGCCATCAAATCCAAATGGTTTTTAGATAACAAGAAATGACATTGTACAATGCTCTATGTCCAGGAAATGGCAACAGCAACTTGTATTTTCCGTCACAACATTTTTCTAATAAGAAAATGTAATTTGCAAAAATTTTAATCACTATTTTTACAATATATCGGTTGATAATTTTACAATATTACTTGTTCTAATTTTCTTCCTCTATTTTTCGATGTAGCTCCTCCCCTTTTGGATGGAGTATTGCTTTCGGATTGTAATGATGTTTAATCAATGAATTTATCTTTTCTTCTAAAAAAAAAAGTATGGTGAAAATTCTCGTTAATTTGTATTATTACAAGTGACGGTCAATAATATCGTAACTAACCCTAGCTAGCAAAGAATATTGAGTTAAGCTGGAAGAAAATTATGAAGCCGACTTTGTATTTCTGTATATATATGGATTACACGAATAAAACTAATTATCTTAGAAGATGACATAGTCACCCGGCCTTATCAAAAAGAAAAGATGACAGTCACCGTCAACTTGTTAGTTGTTAATATGTGGATGACACATTCTGCAATTGTTGTTGTTACGTTTGATGTTTGATGGGTACCTTTACCTGTATGGGCCAAATACATCTATGGTTTATGGTAACTCAAAGGAACCTATATATATAAATTTTTTTTTAAAAAAAAAGGTCGGTGCGGCCACCCTCAAGCCTAGATATTTATTGTCGAAGTTTTCATATTTTGGTAGTGATCAAATTGAAATTCTTTTCTTTGAATACATGCATATATTGCACTTTTGAGTTTTGACAATGACACAACGAATGTTGCGACTTTAGTTTGTAAATGCATCAATTAACCGATTAACAACGATCATCATCATTACTTGGTTAAATGCCTCCATCTAATCTTGTGTCAAGACGGCATGTTTTTGCTATGGTGACCCTTGAAGACCTTCAAGCTTAAAATCTAAGGACTTGAACTTGAAGACCATATATGGATTCAAAGGCCGGGTACCTAATTGAATAAGTAAAATACCCAACACCCTTCTATTTTTTTATTGATCAAAACCCCTATGAATGAATAAACATACCTCATGGAAGTGTAGAACAAGCATCATACCAAATACCTTGTTTATTGAAATTGAAAGCATTGTTGGATGGTCATATAATACATTATTCTAATGTCAAATACTCTATTTTACATTGCCATTTCCTGACTAGCCATCTCTTAGTATATCCATTATAAGAGAATTGGGATGCTGGATTTAAAAGGTACCACCCTCCCATTTCTTGAATCATCATGATAATACAAGCAGGCATGGTAGATAATATTATCATCCACCAATGATAATTTTGCCCTGCCTTTCGAGATCGTAAAGCATGACAAGCGCTGCAGAGTCTAGCGAACTCTTCTTATCTGTCCTAGGATCTCCAGTGCATTCGATGTTGCCCAAGTTGGGTATGTACAAGGTTATTTTTGATATGAAACTGTCGAGAAAAAAAAAAAATTAAAGAGATGGTTAGTTGCGTAATCACCAAATTCGGTTTGAGAATCTACGGGAGGAAAGACACTCGTCACTCGTGAGGCCAAAACAAAAGAGACAGAAGAAAAGGCAACGTCTTTAAAGTAGATACACAGATGCATATGGGCTAACCTTAATTCCTTTTCTGTTGATTTGAAGGTGGGCATTCGCCACTGTACTTGCTTGCACAGCTCGAAAAGAGAGACTCGAGGTCCTCCTTTCTTCATGTTGATTGCTTTGATAACTGCATACAAGAATCCCTCACCATGAATAAAAAAGAAAATTAAGCTTGATTTTAACTCTGGAAATTTAGGACAACTAACCAAATGAGAAAAACAAATAGACTGCAAACCTGGGATGTCATTTTTCGCACTACTTATTTTTCTGTCATTGGCTGGCGAGAAAACTATAGGCAGATGCATTTCAGTTTTCTTTTGTCTTGTTGGAGATGAATCACCAACTTCGTCAGCACCCATTCTTCTCTTCTTGGCAGACCCAGAGTACGTAATACCTCTTTTCTGTAGCACGAGTATTACAGCATTAGCAATTTTTTTTTTGGTAAACTTACGAGGACAAATATTCTAATGTCCTCTTAAAAAAAGTCCGTACTTAATCAGCTAATCTTTCCTAAAAACTTTATTGTTTTCCTTCTTCTTTGACCGTCTGTAGAATTCCAAGAATTCTTTTGCAGTCAACTTTTTCAGTGTAGGTAACAATGTACTGAGGGTGTGGACTGTCCCAAGCTAAAACTACTGATCTATGAAAACGTAAACCATTCCCAAATTTAAGAGAAAATCAAAAGAATAATGAAAACAAAGGTAGCTGCTAACCAAATAATGAGTATACTACTTTAATTGTAGAATATCTTATAAATAAATGTAAAAGTGTAGGAAGCAGATATTACTATATTAGAGAACTAACAAACCTCAAGCTCCTTCAATAAATGATGAGCTGCTTCTCCTTTTGCAGCTTTTTTAGTCCGATCATGCCCCTCTCCAATCAACAGGACATCTTTCAGCTGTACACTAAGCTCTGCATGAACTGTTTCACCCTTCTTTACAGTTTGTTCTTTATAAAAGTACCCAAGCGAGCCACATAATTCAATCAGTTCACGCAAGGGAGGCAGCTCAAGTTTATCAGGAGTCACAATTGGAGATAATAGTGGTTTGTATACTCTCCACACTTCATCAAGATTGAGCTCCGTATCAATTAGTATTGCCCCTGCTATACTTTCCACCATGTCTCCAAGAGCCTGTAGAGACACCATTCACGATTACAAAAATCAAAATAACAACAATGGATTTCAAGTGGTGTTCATAGAGACTTACCTTAGGACCTTTTGCGCCTTGAAGTTTGATACCATTGTTATGTTCAGAGAGAGACTTTGCATATTCTGTTATTTGACTTTGAAGTAACCCAGAGCAATGTTGTAAATGCTGTTGAAGGTTGTGTCTTACGGCAACTTGGGCAAAGTTTTCATTGTTAACTGAAGCGGCACGCAAGTCAGTTAACTCGCCAGGATCAATATCTTTGTGGCTCTGATAGAGATACCATGTGATAAGAAGGTCCAACACACAATCACCAAGAAATTCTAGTCTCTGTTGAAGATTCAAGAAGTTAAGGGAAAGAAATATATGGAACTCTTTACTTGTATGTAAACACAATAATCTATCACAGAAATTCAATTTCCTAGATAAATATTTGGCTAATTGCTGTTTCTAAGTTCATAATAAATTCTCCTCCTTATTGCCTAGAACCATCATCTTCTTTTGAAAATTAAATAAATAGATGAGCAAGAAAAAGTCAATCACTACCTCATAAGAAAAGCCGAGTCTTGATTCTTGCTCAGATGCATGTGTTATGGCCTCTTGTAAGAGACCCTTGGTAGAAAATACATAACGAAGCTTTGACTCTAGGATTCCAATCTCATCCACTCTTGGGTTGGAAGAATGAAGAGACGCAGTAGTAATTGCTTCAGAAACCAAGGATGGCTCAAGTTCTACATCAATGCGGAGCCACTTCATAAAATGAACTGCAGCAGACAATCCACCACTTACATAGTAAGCTCCTATAAGGGCTTCAACACAATCAGAGATTGTTTTTGAACCCATCCATCTATGGCCCTTGTCACAGCACTTTCCAACCACAACTTCGCGGTCTATAGTTTGAAATTTGCTATCTACGGGTACTTCTAAAGTATCCACTCCGCACTTACACGGAACAGGTCGTATAGAGAGCTGTCCCGGACCAACCCAACGGCGTGGATCAAAAGCACCATCACGAATATATTCCTATCAAATAAGAAACAAACTCATTATCACACGACTTTGAAGATCAGTAACCAATTAAATTGATGTGAGTCATAGCAGCATATATATAACTGGAAAAATACCTGTAAGCTTCGATCTATTCCCAATTTATGCAGGTTTGCGTTACAAATTACAGACTGGCGCAGAGAAGATAATTGTCCATCATGCTTTTTGGGATACTTTAGGAAGAGGTGGCAGCCTACAGTATACTTTAGGACTGAATCGCCAAGCAATTCCAAACGCTCCATGGAAAAATCTTCACTGCATCTAAGTGATGTAAGTGCTTCTAGAATCTAGACAGAAGAGATTAGTTGGATTAGTCATATTACATCATTATAAAAGAGACAAATCACTAGTACTCTAAGCCAGGTACATGGCACATACCAATGAGCTTGATATCTGTAGGCTCCTAGGATGACTATTAATCTCTTTTCTGAGTTGGCTGGCTAACATCAAGGATTCCAAGCGATGAATTAATGATGGTAGTAAATAAAATGACTTTAAAACGTCTCTTTGAACACCAGTACAGACTAGAAGCTCAGGAGGCATATGGGCATACATACGTTCCTTTCCATTAACAAGGCCAGATTCTGATGTCTTACCACTACCACCTGCCCAGTTGAGAGAAACTATCAGAAACTAAACATGCAAAGTGAGCCTGTAGTGCTAAACAACTCAATTTCATCAACCAAAATTGAGAGAGAACTGCATTTATTCATTTCATAGTTCCAACTAATTCAAGCATGCTGATAGTACTCTTGAATTCTCCCATTTTAACTTTTAATTCAGTCATATTTCTGATATCATAATTAAATTGAGGATTGAAATTGATGTCTTTAAATGGTACAATCAATGTTAGGCCAATATTCTGTTTCTACCAACCATAGAGAAAGGTGCATACAATAAGACAGTCATGCACAAAAGTTCATGAAGATGGGAATGAAAATCTACAGATCGTGTGAATAACAATAAATATAAATATTAGTAAAAGCTCAAGCATGTAAATCAACAAACCTTCGCCATTAAAGTTCACAAGAAGGTTGTGTGGATTATGATTTTGCTTCAATCGAACCAGAGGCTGACCTGGATACATGAGCAGAACCCCATATCTGAACAGAAGGCATAATTGTGAAAACTGTATAGTGATTTATATGGAACATAAAAAAATATATGAAATCTCTTACTTTTTGTGGAAGTACTCAGCATAGGTATTGTATTGTGGTGTCTCAAAAGGACTCTCAGCAGATGTGTCACTCAAAACCTCAAAAACAGAATATATTTTTCCGGTGTGGATAGCCACTACCACCATATCTTTGATATTTTTTTCATCAACAGAGCAATCAGCAAAGTGGAATATCTGTGAACTGTTGCCTCCAGTCCCAGACAAGCTATTTCTGCTTGGCAACGAATTCCTTGTGTCACCATTACAATGCTGAGCACCCACCAATGCATTTTTCTTCAAGAACTCTACCACAGAAACACAAGAACTGATCCCTCTCCAATTTATTGTCCAAAATTCATTATTTGAATCATTCAATGTCTCAAGCGGAAGAACCAAATACATGTGTGATTGGCTCCACAATTGACTTGTTTCTTTCGTAAGTAAAAACTCTCTCTGCTTTGTAGCTGGGCTGGATCGATGAAACAATTTCCCAAACAACCCATTAAAGAAAAATTCCTGAAAGAGCTTTGCTTTTGCCATCTGTTAACAAAAATGTAGTTACATTAAGTACTGCCCCCAAAAAAGGAACCATATTTGACTTGCGAAAGCTTATGATGTACCTGTTCTCCATTCAAACAAACTTGCCCACAGGAAGAAACAGAAGCCTTAACTCTCTTTGAAACCAAGTAAAGCTCCAATTCAATATTCCCCACATCATCAGCAAGCTCTGACTCAATAAGAAGAATAAATCCAGAATATAGCTCGGTAACAATATCACAGGAGAAGTCAAATTTATAGACGTAAAAAACGGCACCATCAAGTTTTTCTCCCCAAGTTCCAGACACAGCGCGAATGCTAGTTGTACCATGTAGTTCCTTCCTTTTAGTTGTTCCTTAAAGAGCAAATACAATTTCTAATTAACAGGACAGGAAAAAAAAACGAAAACGTAGAAGAAAATGCCTGAGCCCATACAAGATGGAGTGCCTAAACAAAAATCAAGATGAAGTAAAACAAATAGACAATTTGAAATGTGTAATTGTGTATACAGATGTGATAACCAAAAATTGTTGGCCACTGTATTTAAATTGTTCAGCTCTTGAATTCAAAAGTAACACAAACTATGACATTAAGAAAGCAACAAATTGTGAAAGTTTGAGCCAACTGAAATGCTATATCATCCTCTCAATCTCTCACGAAGAATATTGCACCACTGCTCCATCTCCATTTAAAATGTGTACAAGATCAATAAACAGAAAACAAATAGCTAATGAATACTTATCCAGAAAAAAATTAACATTGATCTGACTAATATTTTTTTTTTAAATACATACCTGCACCAGAAGCTGGCTCTTTGCTTTTGCCACTGAAATCATTTACCAAAGGCTTATCAGTGGACGGGAGAAGATGATCATTCAGGGCACCCAATTGATGTAGCTTCTTGCATGCTTCCAAGCATACAAGCTGCTTTGATAAAGCAGAGTTTTTGCATGCAGGACCAAGCAAGGTTTGGAAAGCCGCATTTGGAGGCAATGTAATCTTACATTCATAAGAGTCTCCGAGATATGAAAATTGAAAATCTGGCTTTGGAATAAAGTACCTTTACCCAGTAATCAAATAAGATACAGTGAGTAATGAAACTAAATTGAGCTGTGAGTTCGAGAAAGATTACTGAAGAGGAAACATACTCATCTCTGGGGAGCGTATCACAATACTTGTGTATGAGATGGACACTGGAATCAGCTGTAACTGATGCTCCGGTGGCATCTACAATATATTCTTCTATTTCGCCAATTGTACATGCTTTCAAAACACATTCTTCAGGATCTCTATTTAGAGCTGTATCTGTCATCAAACCTTCGCTCTTGATGATCTCATATAGTTGATCCCTTTGTTGCTCGTTTCCCCTATATGAAGGGATAGTTAAGATAGCTTGACACAACACAAACTAAGGACGCCAACAAAGGAAAGCCTTAAATTATTGGAGATTTACTATATACACCTGTTGATATTTTGATGAAGTGAAATGATAAAGCAATGACCTTACCTTTCCAGCATTATAATGAATTGAGAGTTATCTTGACGAGCCCGTCCTCTGGACTGGACATAACTACGCACTGTCTTTGGCAAGTCAAAACGTATCACACAGGAGCAGTTTGGAACATGAATTCCCTCCTCAACTACATCCGTAGAAAATAATAAATTGACCTATTCAGCAAGAGTTACCAGTTGAGTATTAAGTCTTCATATGTCCAAACTTCTCATAAGTCAATCCTTTTTCCTACAACATAAATGATTATTTACCTCCCCAGAGCTGAATAATTTCAATATCTCCTTTTGTATTTTCGGTGTCAAAGCATCGACTGATGTAGTACTTCCAGTCAAATAGGAAATCTTAAAATGAGATAAAGAGGTAACTTTTCTCATGAATCTTTCAATCACTTTAGCTGTGACAATTCTATCCACAAAGATGAGGCACAGTAGTTCCCTAGATACTCTGCAACCAGAAATCATGGTCATAAATCAATATAGTCTAGGGGAGTTGAAGGGCAGATTTTGCAATCACACGAATAAGATTTCAAGTCATTTCCTTACCCAAATGAATGGAAAAGCTGAACAAGTTCATTTAACTTCGGAGATACGTAGCCCAAATCTACTGCCTTCAAATAGTCAAACCCAACATCCAAAAAATTCTCACAACCTGAAAAGAAGAAGGGAATACTGTGACCAACAAATAACTTATCTAAAAGAGAACATGAATTTGAAGAATATATCTAACTTCTAAAAAATCTCAACCTGAAACACTATCAGACAGAGCATCATGTTTTGTTCCTCATTAATTGAACCAACAGCAAAATAAAAGCAAAAATTATGAACAGCAGGCCCTTTCCTGCTCTTGATAGAATATGTCATAAATTAAGCAAATGCCTAGGGGGTGATGAAGAGAAATATCAAGTTTTAGTAAACTATAGCATATCCCTGACTAGCATATAAGATCGGATGAGTATTTTTAGAGTGAAAGCTAAAGAATGGCATACCATTCAAAAGGGATTGCTTGATTATACCAACAACTTCTTCAAGAAAATATCTGCACTGCAAAGAACTTTCTCTATAAACTTCACACTCTTCACTAGTAGGAGCATTCTCAAGACAGACTGTAACAGCCTACAAAAGAATTCAGGTTATAATCAAAACCAGGAGGACCATAGAAGTAAATACACTAAATTGGAAGCAACATGAAATGGAAATTACAGGTTAACATATAATCAGAGTCATAAAATAAAGTCCCCAGCCTTGATTATGGGTCAAACCCTGTAATCACTTACAAAAATAAAAAGAATAATTCTAAATGGACCACACTTTCTTGTACCACATCTGAACAACATGACCTGGCAGTTGATGTAACATTTAAACATTGAACAATGCTAAAGATACCAGATGGTGTTAAACCAATGATTATAAGCCACATCTTGTGGTTCAAATGTGACAAGAAATGTGGTCTGTTCAGCATTGTCCAAATTAAAATGAACAAATAACTTAATAAACCATGCCTATCTCTTAAAATCATGCAAGAACTAGACCTACTTGAATTTTAATAAAGTAACAAGAAAACAAGTTCCATGGTGACGCAGATCATTTCTTTGACTTCCCTGTAACAACTATCTTTCATCAAATTAATACTTAAAATCATACCTCATAAGCACATATAAGACCAAGGTCATCAAGGCAATACAGGATCTTTCCATAGTCATTAGACAATCGTTTCCGCAGTGTCTTAACTTTATCATCCAAATCTTTGAAATTACTTTGTACTGATTCTTGTAGCATCAACAACGAAGCATCATTCTGTCCATGCATTTAAAGTTCTGTTAGTATCCACACTCTAAATGGAAAAGCTTGTATGTAGTTATCAACCAGGAGTACCTTCGACCACGAGGCCTTGATCTTTTCTTTCAAATCCGAACTCGGAAACCATGTTGGGTTATAAAATGTACGAGTTTCTTTTGCAGTAGGGGCATAAACTTCCACCTCTGTTTTATCCTCAACAGTATAAATCTGTGTAAGCAAATTATAAGACAGTAAATCATCACATATGATCCACCAATAGTAACTCACATTGAAAATAAATGTAAAAAGGTGGGTACCTGGGAATCCAAAGTGCTTTCAAGTTCTGATATTTGATCCTCACAGTCCATTGTGGATGATACACCTGATGCATAAAATTAAGCAGTAGGTTTGGTCTTAATAATGGACATGTGAAAAACAAGCCTCTATATAAACGAAAACCACAGCAATGCATTGAAGAGGGGCCAGAAATAATAAATAATAGCAAAGTATTACCTTTTCGAATTACAGGTGAAGCCGTCATTCCAAAAACTTTTGGCTTGTTACTACACCTGTGATAAAATTCCTTCACCCAAACAGAATATTGTCAAGTTGGTTCTTGACTGCAAACAAAATAAACCATGCAATACAAAACAACAAAGAAAATGGAAGAATACAGCAACAAAATCAACCTTCATTATCTTTGTATACGGGTGATTTCCAGTAGCCCGGTGGCACTCGTCCATAATCATCAAGCATATTGCTTCTATGGTCAAGAATGCCTTTCTTAAGGCATCCAAAAGAATCTGGGGCGTCATAACCAGTACCTACAGGATAAAAGAAGAACAGATGTCCATCAACTGAAATCATCTGCAAAAAATTTATAATACTATTTTGTTATAAGGATTCTAACAGAAGTATTTGAGGTGCTGTGTGAATAGTAAAACCTTTTGGGAATGCTAGTTCAAACAAATTACACTTGTTAATACTTTACTTTCATAGCTCTTTTCAAATGTGCTAAACCAAAAGGGTGAATACAAGTAAAACTCAATAATCATGCAGAAAAACTAGAAACAGAAGGACCAGAAAAACAAACCGTGAATTAGCTAAAAAAAGTAAGTAATTTCTCAAAACTAGCTAAAAAAAACACTAAGCAAAGTGAGCACCGATTAGCTGCTTACTTTATCGGCAATGCCAAAAACGCATACAAAAGATGCGATGTTTCAAATTGCAACAGATAAAAGACATCGCAGAAAGTGTAAAGATCAGAAGCACTCAAATATAAGCATGGACATTATACAGATCATCATAATTACTACTGATGATTGCCAAAAGTAAAACTTACATCATGTGTTTTAAATTCCGTTTCCCAATGCTCCTTATCCCATGAATCAACCCCCTTGGCTCCATAGTACTCTTCCACTTCAAAACTTGTGTGTTCCTTAATAACCCCAAATTGCTGCAAATACCAAAAAAAAAAAACATTCAATTTCAACAAGTTTTGAGACAACCAACGAGCCACATTACCCACAAAAGGGAATAGATAAGAATACCTGATGAACAAGATGAACAGTTGGAGCCAAGAATATGATCAATTTTTTGTCACCACTTGACTTGATAGCTTGACCAATTTCAGTAATGAGCATCACAGCTATGATGGTCTTCCCAGTACCTGTCTCCATCACAGCTATTGTGTTCCTCTTCCTAGCAACCTCGTACACTTGTGACTGATACCTATTATTATTAATCACAAACACCCAAACAATTCCCATTCTTAACTTTACAGAAATCCGCAATGTCTTAGAGAGAGAATCATGAGTAAAGAGAGAGAGAGAGAGAGAGAGAGACCTTCTGGGATTGAAACGCTTTGACGCTCCTTGATCGGCCGCAGCACCATGATCCACGCTGGCGTTGGAGGAGATTTCACTGAAGCTGCGTTTCAGGGGATTCTGGCCTTCTTCCATTGGTAAATGCATGTAGCAGAGATTATGCAAACAACGCGTGAAAAATTCCACACAAAAACACCTGATGCCCTAAGAAATCATAAAGGCTTTTCACAGTTTCTGTTCTGGTTCTTCGAGTTCTTAACACCAGACTTTGGGACTGTGAACTGAGAATTAAACGAGGTTTTTTTTTTTTTTAATGGGGTTTTGGGTGGCACGTGATGGTGACGACCGGGTTAGGCAAGTGGACAAAGGACTGGGTTCAGAATCGGCGAGTTCCTACTTCCTTCTATTTTTTGTTTTTTACGGCCAGCAGAAGAAAAAGTACCACTCCTCAAAAAGTGTAAATGAACTCGCACGAATGGTGCGGTAAACGGAAATCTTCTCAAACTCGGATTTACTTTTGACCAAAACAAACTCCGATTTACTTAACATGTGTAAGTTAAGGTATGACTTGAAAGCAAAAGAACATCATGAAGATTGAAGATCTCTCAAGTTACCAAATTGGGAAGAAAAAAAAAAACAACCATACAGAGCTTTGTAACCTGATTAAATAAATGGTAATATTTTTGGGACGGTTGAAAATTATCTTACCTTTTTGCTTTAGTCTAAAAAATTTTACTAAATGACTATAGAGAGCCTTACAAGATTTTAGTTGACTATAAAGTCTTATACCATTTTTTGTTGACACTATAGGATTTATTTTGACTATAAAGACTCTATGGGTCGCGAACCGGGTCGCGCGCGGGTCGACGGGTCATGACCCGGGTCGGATTTTTTTTTTCCAGTATTTTTTTTTTGAAACCCTAAGCTTTTCGGATCTTGAGATGCATTTGGATGTGAAGGACTGTGCGTCACTCAGATCGGTCATGGAGGAACTTTCTGGCGACGTAGGAGCCGCGTCTCCGCTGATGGAGTTCAGCGGCAATGGACTGCTGCCGGGCTATAATCCGACTCCCCCGCCGCTGACGGTGTCGGGATCGTTTAAGGAGGGGAAGAGCTCGTCCAGGAGAAGAGCAATCAGGAGGCCGAGCATGGACGGCGACGGGTTCCTTAACCTCTTGCACCGCTCGAATCCGGTCAACGTCGAGCTCAATCAGCTCGAGAATGAAATCTGAGGTGCGAATGCGACTCGATCCGCTAGTTTTCTTCGAGATTTGCAGTTGGCTTTGCTTGATTTGACGGTTGTTTCACAATTTTGACGGTCGTTTTGTGTAGACAGAGTACAAAGAGAGATTCTTCTTATTCATGTCTAGTTTATGCTCCTAATTCTCGAACAGTTGAATATTGGACCTCATCCAGTTTGGCTACTGTGTCTGTGTTGGCAATTATGTACATGATTTCTTTATTTGGCCACTGTGTTGCTTCTCTTTGTATTGTTTATGGGGTTGAGGGTTTAAAGGTGGCTGCTGCATATAAATTGTTTATGGGGACTGATGTGCATGTATTTGGCCATTGATTTTATATAATTAAGGATTTCAAATACTCGATCGACACCGAGGATTGTTTATTTTGAGTTGTGTTAATTGGTTATTCATTTGAGTTGCTGGGTGTGAGTTGCAAAAAGGACCGAGAGTTTTTTTTGTTAAGCAACAGTTTCTAATGTTTTCCTGAAAGTGTTTATGCAGCCTTTTATTTACCACTGGTTCATATTTCAAATATTCTTCAGTTGCATTATTTTGATGTCCTCTGTTGTTAGATTTTCCAGTGATTATTTGGAGGATTAAACTGGCCAATAATGTTCGTAGTTGAAAACATGTCAAAATATGAATATGCAAAATTTGGTATTTCTGGCCTATTTTAGACTGTTACTCTTTCCCAGTTTGTAGTGAAAATTAGTTAACCTTCTATGTTGTGAATAACTTTGAGCTTCTAGGTCTTATTCATTTTAAATGAATATGCAAAATAGTGGAAGCTTATTCAAATGAACAGTGACAATCTTTTTGAATTGGAAATGTGTAGTGTAAGCTATTTCAATTATGTAGTGGAAGATCATTCAAGTGTGTAGTGGCAACCTTTTTGAATTTAAAATATGTAGTGGCAACCTTTTTGAATTTGAAATGTGTAGTGGAAGCTCATTCAAATGTATATTGGCAACCTTTCTGAAATGGAAATGTGTAGTGGAAGTATTTTTAATTTTGTAGTGGAAGCTCTTTCAATTTTATAATTGAAGCTTATTTGAAGTCCAAATATGTAGTGGAAGCTCTATTTCAATTTTGTAGTAGCAACCTTTTTGAATTGAAAATGTGTAGTATAAGTTCTTTTAATTTTGTAGTAGCAACCTTTTTGAATTGAGAATTTGTAGTGAAAACTCTTTCAATTGTGTAGTAAAAGCTCTTCAATTATGTAGTGGAAGCTCTTCAATTGTGTAGTGGAAGTTGTTTTAATTTTGTAGTAAAAGCTCTTGGACCTTTCGCGCAAGTTGTACCCATATGTGGCCGACTCTTGAATCAAGGTGGCCTCTTCTTTTTCTTACCTTTAATTTCAAGGGATTCCCATAAACCAAAATCTGCTGCTTGTTTTAGGAACCCAATTGAGGTTATATGCATGTAGAAGACTTTGTTTGCTGTTCACTTGTGCATATGAGTATTGGGTAATTGATGAATTAAGAAAGTTATCGGAAAAGATCAAAACTTGTTGATAAGGGAGAAAATAATGTAAATTTCTATGCCCTGCCCTGCAAAGCTGGTGGATATGTTCACCACCCTTTAGCCAAAGAGTTTTTCCCTTCATCTTACGTACTCACCCTTGCAACATCACAATTTTGATAACTCTTTTGCTGTCTATAACAATAAGCTCTAAATTGTAGTAGAAGCTGGGGGCGAAAAAACTTTTTGTAGTGGAAGCTGGGTGGAAAAATAAATTGTAGTAGAAGCAGAAAAAAATTGTAGTGGAAGCGGAAAAAAAATTGTAGTAGAAGTTGGGAGCGAAATTTTTTTTTTGTAGTGGAAGCTAGGTGGAAAAATAAATTGTAGTAGAAGCGGAAAAAAATTATAGTAGAAGTTGGGCGTGAAATTTTTTTTTGTAGTGGAAGCCGGGTGGAAAAAAAAATTGTAGTGGAAGCGGAAAAAAATTGTAGTGGAAGCGGGAAAAAATTGTAGTGGAAGCGGAAAAAATTGTAGTGGAAGCGGAAAAAATTGTAGTGGAAGCGGGAAAAAATTGTAGTGGAAGCGGAAAAAATTGTAGTGGAAGCGGAAAAAAATTGTAGTGGAAGCGGAAAAAAAATTGTAGTGAAAGTGGAAAAAAGTTGTAGTGGAAGCGGAAAAAAAAACCGACCCGCGGGTTGCAAAACGGGTCGCGAACCGGATTGCGAGTTGGGTCATGGATATTTTGTTTTTTTAAGGATATTTGAGCCTTTATTGTCAACTTGTGAAATTATTAGACTTTATAGTCAATTATAATGTTGTCTGGGCCTTGTATGTCACGAACTAAAAAAATTTTGTAGTGCAACAATAACAACTACATGAAAAAAAAAAAATAGGTTATTTAACATGTGAGTGTTAAACGTATTTATAACCATGAGATTATGAGTCAACAGATAATCAAAATCACATTGAACAATTGAAAATGCGTTCAATATTCATGTTGAACAATAGAAAAAAGTGCTTAATAATAATAATTTAAATTTTTCTACCATTTTAAACCACATCCATGCCCGTTGTATTCATGATTTTGGAAAAGAAAAAAAATTGGACTAAAAATTGGGGTTGTTTTTCACATTTTTAGAACATCATTATTGAGTGAAACCTTGTGGTTGGACCGCCAAAATTAAGCACGGTTAGCCTCGCTTGTTGGCGTCATTTGGCCTAGCTTGGCCTGTCCTGGCTGGCCACGCTTGCCCGGCCTCTTGTGGCCTCGATTGGCTTGCCTCCTGTGGCCTCATTTGGTTGGCCTCGCATGGATGGTCTTCTCTGGCCTCGCATGGCTTGCCTCCTCTAGCCTCGCTTGGCTTGCCTCCTCTGGCCTCGCTTGGCTTGCCTCTTTTGGCCTCCCATGGCTGGTCTCCTTTGGCCTCGCTTGACTGGTCTCCTTTGGCCTCGCTTGACTGGCCTCCTTTGTCCTCGCTTAAGTAGCCTCCATTGGTCTCGGTTGGTTGGGTATTGTTTTTCTTCAAATTTGCTCGTGCCAAAATTTCACTGTTGGTAAAAAATAATTTTTAGAAAGTGTTCCAATTGACCGTGCTCAATAATCTCAACTCGTTTATTTATTTTGAATTTTCTAGTGGACGGAAGTATGATGTTGATAGCAAAAATTGAGCCCAGATATCACATTTATCGTTTTTAATTGTTAGGTATCAAACTGACCAGGGCAAAAGAGTTCAGGTACGGTTGATGAATTTTAGCATGGATAATTTTTAGATACATTTAAAAAAATTAAACGATTCAAAATTTAAAAATCTAGGATGGAAATACGTACGTTACAAGCAAGAGGGGATGAATGAGCCAAAGGGTGAACTACGAATTGTCCATTACACATCATGTTTTTCTACTGTACATTTACAGATTACATATTATGTTGCTTGAAAATTGAAAATGACTTTATAATCAATAAGCTTCATTAAATCAACTAAATGTAATAAATATTGAATGAATATAAAATGTTCACAACAAAAGGAACTAAAAAGGTGCATAATTAGGCCGACTCTATCCTGTATGGCTGAGTTACCAGTAATCACCACAAGAACAGCTTCCATTTCTGAAACGATGGAAGCGATTTGCATCTCTCACCACAATTTCTCGTTGATACACCTTTGAAATGTACTTGATTGCATTATGGCAATCTCCACAAACTCTAAGGTTTTTAATCACCCGAATAATGGCAGATGAAGGAGTGCTTATCAGTCCATAAGCTATTGCTAGCCTCTCACTATGGTAATACAGAGCTCGCTCTTTTTCCTCTTCTTCAACATCAGCAAGCACAAACTCTGTATCAGGGACATACCCTTCTTCGCCAATCCGTTTCATCAAGTCCTCCAACTTGTCGTATATCAAATCAGCTTCAGGATGGGATTTATCATCTACCACAAACAAATGCACCTTGTTCTTCACATCTATCCAACTGAAACCTGGATCTTTCTTTACATTCTTCCTTTTCATCATTTGTCGAGCATCGTTCACAGCATCCCACTGGTTGGCAGCAGCATTCATATTGGATATGAGAACATAAGCCGACGAGTCAGATGGCTCGATGGCCAAGAGCTGTTCTGCTACTCGCTTTCCGGTTTCCGTGTCCCCTTGAACCCTACAAGCACCAAGCAGGGCTCTGTACATTGAAGCAGAAGCTTCAAAGGGCATTGATGCTATCAGCTTTTCTGCCTCTTGAACACGCCCTGCGCGGCCAAGGGCATCAACTAGACAAGAGTAGTGCTCAATCTCAGGTTCAACACCGTAATCTCTTTGCATTGAAGAAAAGTGCTCGTAAGCTTCAGAAACTAAACCAGAATGGCTGCAAGCAGAAATAACTCCGATGAAAGTAACTCTATCGGGCACAACGTTATTAGATTTCATGACTCTGAAAAGATCTAGTGCTTCTTCGGCATTTCCATGTTGAGCTAAGCCAACCAACATGGCGTTCCACAGGACAATGCTCCTGACATCCATCCTTCTGAATAAACGATATGCATCTTCTATGTTACCGCACTTGGCATACATGTCAACAAGGGATGTCGCAACATAAGGGTCCAAGGAAAGTTCCAACTTTATTGCATCTGCATGTATCTGTTTCCCTTGTTCCAATGCCGTCAGACATGAGGCTGCTTTGACAAGGGTAGCAAAGGTGTATTCATCAGGCTGCACTCCTGACTGCCTCATCTGATGGTATATAGACACAGAGCGCCCTTCATCGCCATTTTCTAGACATCCCGAGATTAGAGTTGTCCACGCAACATCATCAGGTGCAGGAATGTCACTGAAAACTGTGTGCGCACTTCCCATGTCTCCACATTTGATATACATATCTAGAATACCACTGTTAACACACAAGTCCAATGAATATCCTGTTTTTATGACATGAGCATGAATTTGCTTCCCCGGTTCCAAAGCTACCAGGCAACTAGTGGCCTTAGCAACAGTTGCCAAAGTAATCTCATCTACCCTCTCTCCACCTTCATGAATCATCCTCATAAGTTTCAGTGCTTTGTGACTGTCATTACACTTTATGTACCCAAACATCAACGCATTCCAAGATGCCAAATCGAATTTAACTTTGTTTTCTAAAAGGGCTTCCGCCTCCTCCATCTTTCCACTTCTAGAATAAACATCAATAAGAGCTGTCGAAACAAATCTGTCAGCAGCAATACCGGTTTTTATTGCATGAACATGAACCTGTTTACTGAGATGCGACCCTTCATGAAGAGAGGAGCAAGCCCTTAAAACACTTGCAATTGTAAATTGATCAGGTCTTAAACCATCACGTAATAAACCTATAAATAAGTTTACTGATTCCTCTCCTAAACCACTTTGCGCACAACATGATATCATCGAGTTCCATGAAACTAAGTCTACTTCTTTCATGTGATTGAACACTTCTCTCGCAAATTGAACACAACGAGCCTTTGAATACATGTTGATAAGGCTATTTGCTACTGAAAGAACAGAATCAAAATCTGATTTCAAAGCAGCACCATGAATCTGTTTCCCCGCTTCCCAATTATTTGTGCCTGCAATTGCAGATAGAATAATAACTAATGTCACACTGTCATACCCTACTTTTGATCTAATCATATCTCTAAAGCAGTCTATAGCAGCCCAATTTTCACCAGCTCGGATATACTGAGACAATGTCTTGTTCCACAAAAATATGTCCGAATTAGTAGTAGTATCACATAAACTTGGTGGATGGGATTTATCATCCACATTAGTTATAAACTCGCCCAGCTTTGCTGCATATGCTTGAACCTCCTCCATGTGCCTCTTGCCTTGATCAGAATCGACTTTGTGAATCCCACTAAGAACAGAACGCACGCTTACTTTGTCAGGACCTAATCCACTCCAATGAAACACAGAGAAGATGGAAAGTGCTTCTTCCAGAAGACCCATTTCCACATATGCCTTTAGCATTGTGTTCCACAACACAACATCCCTTTCCAGCATCCCATCAAACAAAGCACGAGCCTCCTTAATTCGTCTCAGTTTGCAATAAATATTCACCAGGGTACCAGAAACAAACACATCCCACTCCAATCCAATTTTAACAGCGTACCCATGAACAGCCTCCGAAACCCATGCATGCCCTGACAGCAAGCACAGCTTCAAAACCGGCGCCAGAGTGTGTCTACTGGTAAACACAACAGACTCGCGAAGGCGCCGGAAAAGACCAAGACCCTCTTGAACATTATCAACCTCAGAGCCTCCAGCTTGCGCATAGGCTGCTAGAATGGCATTCCAGGTGACCAAGTCTCGGTCAGGAGTTTTATCGAACAGGTTGCGTGCATATGAGAGCGACCTGCATTTCGCATACATTGAGATGAGATTGTTAGTTAAAAAGTTATCTGGGTCTTTGCCGGAGGTTATGATAAGCGCGTGGGCACGCTTGCCGAGCGCCAAGTCTGTATTGGCAATGGCGGTGCGGAGGATAGAGAACCATGGAGAAGATGAAGAAGAAGAAGATAAAGAGGAGGGTTGTAAGGGATGGGTAGAGTGAGAGACGGGGTTGGCTAGAGAGGAGGAGTTGATAAGAGGGAGAAGAACTTGTGGGCTTGGAGTTTTGGTAGAGAAGAAATTGGATTTGGGTCGGAGACTGGTCTGCAACTGCATTATTTCTTGGGTGCATTCTCTGGTTTCCCTCCAAAACTCTCACACATAATGAGTGAATTAAGAAATGGTGAGAGCTGTAAACAGGGCAGGGTTTAGCTTCTATATCCAAAACGCAAAACAGCCGAACCCTAAATCAGGGTTCCTATCCCAATTCCTAAATTACCTTTAACTATAAATTTTAGTCTCGAATATATTGCTGGATGTGGTGGCGTGGCCGGATTAAGAATAAGATTTGATCACATCTTTGAGAGTTCAAGTGAGATGAAGAGATCGTTTCAATGAAAAACTGAGACGAAGGCGAAGACTTGGGATCATTGACATTGACAGAATGGCTGAGAATGATGATGGATGAATGGGGTTGATATCCCTCAAACGATTGACTCAGGGTGTAATTGGCAAGATGAATTGTTCTGTCATGTAATTCAATTCTATCAGTTACATCTGAGAATCAAAAAGGAATTAACAAAGAAATGAAAATTTAAGATACAAAAATTAACCCAAAGGATAACGTTGCAAGATATCTGCTAAGGTAGGTTCACTTCTGGCTACTGGTCGAACTTAATGATACACTTCCACCTCTTTTCTTCGGATTTCTTTTCCTCCGTCTCTCTCTTCGTTTTCCATTTTTTTTCTTTTTTCAGACTTGACTAATCTTGATTGGTTCCCATATACACAGGTACAAGAATGGCTATGACGACTATTACTTCACGGACTCTCCTCTGTTAAACTACTATCTTCCTGGCTCAGTACATCAGAACTCGAAGCAGCCCTGGCTGTGGCTCATTGTAGTTGAGGCCCTCTTCTTCCAGTAGGTAACGCTGTACAGCAACTGGGAGCCTCGCTGGTGTGCGGGAACCCCGGGTGTGGTGGCCCGTTCCAACACATATATAAACCTGAAGACCCGTTTCTGTTGCTCTGGCAGTGCTCCTCAACACGCTCAGCTCATGCTTGAGCCTATGAAGAGCTTCACTTACGTGCAGCCCATGCAGGTCTATCATCCTCTCCTGCGCTCTTCCATTGCCTTGCATATCTGGGTTCCTGAAAACAGTGGAGGGTAAGAAAGACAACAATTAACTTACCAAATAAAGATTAAAACCAAGGTTATTGGGATTGATGCCAAAAGTATTCAACAGTGTAGCTCTCTGTTCAACAAGCTAGACGCTAGTTCCAGGCTGTCTCAGACAAGGCCCAGAACTGGAGGCAGCAGCAATGCTTCTATAGAAATCATTCTTGGATAGTTCAAAAGTCTAAGAAATGACATAAAGCTTCATCTATTCCGTTCAAGATGAAACAGATTTCTTGAAGGCAGGCAGAGAAGACGAAAAGAAAAGCCAATCTTGCATTATGAAAATCAACTTGTCATGAGTCCATGAGAGAAAACGGGGGAGATGTTAGAAAAAAAAAATATCCAACCTTCATGAATATTATTCAAAACAAGTAACAGAAAAATGCAAAGATGCCAAGAACAGCATCTAGCCATCACCTTTGGAAAATAATAGGAGCAAGACAAAAACGTGAACATGGTAAATAGTTGAATACTAGGACATCCTACATGGTACAGAGTCTACAGATCAACCACAAACAGTGGAGGACAACAAACCTCTGGCGATATATAGATTCTTGAGCTTTTCCGTGAGCTGCCTTCATATGCATGTTGTGCAGCTGCCCTTTAACACTCAGCTCCTTCGCTAGAGCCTTGTTTCCAACAAGGTATGCTTGCCGTGCCTGTTTTTAAATAAAAACAATCAGGGAAGTTTTGATTTCACAAGCATTATTTGGCTGAGCCCACAGCATGCATAGTAGAAAGAAAAAGGTGAAAATGCAGTGGCAGAGTGGTAATAGAGCATCATATAGAAAAAACAATCCTAATACTCCCAATATTGGCTAAAGAAACATATTTCAAAACTAATGTCAGGTATAACCCGCCATGTACCACTGCAATTTGTTCCTTGACCATGTATTTTCCTTTTTCATGTTCACATCAAGCTTGGCCAAACAGATTTGTTGGTCAATTGAAGGAGTCGACCACATTTAAAAATTAAAATATCCAGATTTTGAATGCATTTTTTAAGCCAACTTAAGTATTTACTGTTAACATAAAGTTAATAAAGAAATGGAAAGGACGACTGACATTTTACAGAATACCATTTGACAGGACAAACCTGCTCAAAGTATGCATTACGTAGGCGTGCATGGTCACGAGCTTCCTCCCGCAGATCAGAATACATATTTGCTGTCATCTCAACAATGTTAAGGCACATATAAATCAAAAACGGATTTGTTCCACAACTGAATGAACATAAACAGAACTAATTTGGTTGACCAAGGAACATTACCAACAGCATCTCCAGTTTCAAGCCAAACAGGAGCAGTCCGAGCTGAACCACGAGTCTGCGACCTGTCACTGTAGATGGCTCTTCCATGCCCACTGTTGTAAGTGCTATTCACAAGATGGGAAGGTCTACTTGAGCCAATAGCAGCATCAGCAGAACCATTTCTCTCATACTTCCATCCAACAGAGTCCTGAGTCGCCAATTTCCTGACAGCTGAAGCAAAATCTATTGAACCTCTAGATGGAATGGATGAGCTAGACTTGAACAAAAGTATGTTGTCCTTGTCAGAAGACTGATAAGGATTGCCACTTTGCTGGAAATCATCCTCCCCAGCATATTTTGAATGACCATGCTGACCATCTGTTGGAGTAAGTGCAGGAAAGTCCATCGAACTAAGATCAGGAGCTGACAAGGTCTTTGGGTTCACATTCTCATTAAAACCACCATCAACTTGAAGCTACAACTCAAAACAAATATGCACTATCCCATCAATTCACAGTAATGAGAGCAACACATATCAATTTTTTTTAAGAGTGAAAATGACGTATAGCATTAACAAAATCAATCATGAAGAATTGTTATGTATTTGTATCACTTCAGCATAAGTGGAAAACAAGCCAACACTATAATCAGAATATGATTGCTCTGAGTTAACCATGAAAAGAGGCATAATACACAAGTAACACAACAAAGGTAAGATTATGATCAATGTCAGTATTATAAACTGAAAGGTGGAAAGCCACTTGGAACCACTAACCCCTCAGAATACCATATGCCACTATGACAAAAAAACTGGCAACTTATATATAAGACCATAGTCCCAGTGAAACTCACTGGAGAGCCACCTCTCCCTGCCAAAATAAGGCGAAACAGGTGTTCACCACAGCTAGCATCCAACTATAAAATCCACTGAATTACATCAAATTTGAGGATAATCATCAAGTCCTCACAATGTATTTGTTCCAGCAAGCTTGGATGTTGTTACAAACATGTTGAGTACGGTCAGTGTGTTAGTGGAATAGATGGATAGATTAAAATAAAGGATAAGATTACATAAGAATATGGCATCGGATGGTTTGATCAACATGTTTCCTTTAACTAGATTTTGCAAAATTAGAAAGTGTAGTTTATAGACAGACACATATTGGCCAAAAAATAAAAAACAGACAAATATTTTATGATTACAATCAATCCAACAGCAAAACTGGAAAGTTGGAAGTATATAACATCAATAAACTTATAAACCATCATTTCTCATCATAACATCTCCAATCTAGAAAAAGGACACAATCACTACCTAAAACATGAATGCAGCTTTGTATAAATAAATAAAAATTATACCTCCAACTGAGTCAACATCTCAATAGTCAGGTTTAAGTCACAACCACTGGCAAAGTAAACTTCTGCAAGGCTCTGAGCGGAAAAGCCGGGGAACTGTGAAGCCAAAAATTCGGCAGGGTTAATTTCAGTATCATCAACAACTGCTTGCTCACCCAAAATATCATTCATGAATCCATGTCTAGAAATGCCATCATAAAGAGACCCCTCGTGACCATTGCTAAGCTGATTACTATTCAGAATCTGCTTATCCCAAGGCTTGGTTGACATGTGCATGAAATTGGGCGAGGAAAGATCATCCCCATAGGGGGATGTAGCAACTCTTAACTTCTCAGAAAAGCTATTACCATTAATATGTGACTCATTTAGTAAGTATCCACTGCCTGTAGAAGCAGGAAACTGTGTTGCTTCACCATCATCATGCAAGGACAAACCTGCCAAAGAGATGTTTCCAAGACCTGGGGACTCATCTTCTCCCATGACCTTAAAGTCGGGGGTGATATCATCAGGGAGCTGGTGGCGCCAATATTGGTGGGCCTCATCATCAGAATTATTCGAGGTGGAAGACTCTGTTCGATCTAATACTGCTTTTCCAAAGGTTCCAGATAAAGAAAAAGTTGTTGCCGCCTGAGTTGTGCTGGTGCTTCCAGATGACGGAGATCTGAGGGAAAAGGGAACGAACTCTGCTGCATTTGGATTTAAAGTGGTTGCCTTGTTTGCGGCACTTAGCTTTGTGTCATTTGTAAAGGATCCTTTCTTGGACAAGCTCATTATTTACTGAATTAGATACAACTAGACAAGCTTTGAATTAAAGAGAGAACACAACTTTCATCAAGTATCAACCAAACCCTGCAAAACAGTTCCAGTGAGCACTATAATTAGTCATCTGGCCAAAATTTTCATTTCAAAGCAAACCCACTCGCAATTCAGTGAGTCCATCAAATCAAAAGTCTCTCCCCTTAATTCAATTGAAAGAACACAACAGGAGATAAATATCAAAAATGAAACCAATTACTAACTCAGTTAGAAATTCTCTTTAAAGGTTACATTATTCATTCACCAGTACAATTATCTGAAACCAACTCATTTTTACACGGTTAGAAATTCTGTGCAAGTGAAAATTATGCATAAGAGATAGACAAACTACATGGAAACAATGTTTCAAATCCGATTAAACCCCTGAAGTTGAAACAAAAAAAAATATTAATATTAATTTTCAAATAAACGTAGATAGATAGGGTAACAGAAAAATCTAAGACAGTAATTATATATATTCGAAGTTCATTAAATTAAGTCCTAATTTCCACATAAAATCTGATTAAAATCAAGTACAACAAATAAACAGAAAAACAAGAACAGCACGGAAACCAAATCCGCAGTCATACAAGCAATCGAATTTAACAGATCTCATTAAATTCAACGTCAAGAGTTTACAAAATCAACCAGAGACACAAAGACGAAGGTAAACAAAAATTTAATCCCAAAGCTTCAAAAATTGAACAGAGCAAGGGAAAGATCGGACGAGCGAAGAAAGAAGACTATTACCTTTTCGCACCAAATCGAAGGGATCCATCAGCTGGTGTTAGACAAGCTTAAGAAGCGAGAGAGAGAGAGAGAAAGAGTGAAAGAGAATCAAAGGTTTGGGGGTTTCTATATGAGCTTAGGGAGTTGTGTGTTTGCAGTATTATCCTGAGCTTTCAGGGCTCTCTATCTATCCTCTCCCTCTTTCTTTTCTGTGTTGTGTCTGTGTGAGTTTTTGTTTGAAACCCTCTATGGGCTTCTTGGCTAATACCAACACCACAACCACAAAAAAAAAAAATGTAAAAGACAACTCAACCCCCTTCGCCATTCGATTTGATCCCCTTCTCTCTCCATCTCTGTCCAAATTGTGCATTATTTATTTATTTTAATATTTAATTGATGTAATTGGGAATTGGAGAAGGGGATGAGCACAGCTTTTTTAGCTGAATATTTTAGTTTTTTTTTTTTTCATTTTATGCTCTAGTCTTTTTCTTTTGCTGCAGAATATTCTAGTCGTTAGTTATTCACTTACTCTTTTAGCATCACATTTTTTCTTTTGGTTACATGGGGTTCTAAACATACCCAATTTTTTTTAAAAAAATTAAAATTTTCAAAACATAGTTTAAAAGATGGGTAAAAACCCAATTTGGTACATGAACTATTATGAAATGTACTTTTTTGTACCTACAATTTTTTTTTACCCAAAATGGTACCTGAACTATTGCACTGTTACCTAAAATTGTACATCCGTTAACTTGGTTGTTAAATTCGTCTACGTGGCACATATTTGGATGAGAAATGATACCTAATTGGACTAGGGTAAAAACCCAATTTGGTATATGAACTATTACGAAATGTATTTTTTGGTACCTACAAATTTTTTTTTACTCAAAATGGTAACTGAACTATTGTGTCATTACCCAAAATGGTACATAATTGGATCATACTTAACGACCAAGTTAACGGATGTACCATTTTAGGTAATTGCACAATAGTTTAGGTACAATTTTGGGTAAAAAAAATTGTAGATACCAGAAAGTACATTTCGCAATAGTTCATGTACCAAATTAGACTTTTACCCTTAAAAGATATTAAAAAAATACACTAAATATGCATAAAATTGAGTATTACACTATTACACAATGATCATGTTTGGCCATATCGTCATATCTAATGGTGTATTGTTCCCTTGGATGAGGATTCCATGGATTCATCCTTGGCCATAAGATAGAGCTGGTCTTCGTCCGAAGGGACACCCTACATGGTGATATTGTTTGCGACGACGTAACATCTCATATTAATTTGGGCTTTAACCTGCTTTCTTTTATTTCCTTGATGGGTGCAGGGTTGGCTCAACTCATATGACGCTTCCCTTAGGTAGGTGTTGTTGTTTGATACCAATCATCAATTGTTTAGAGCAAAGTGTAAGTTGTTGAATCAAGATTGCGGTCCAAATTTAGAGGTTGGGACCCTTTTTTTTTTTGTAGGGATGTCACATGAAGTGTTGGATCTTGAGTTTACTTTTTATATTGTCAGTTTCAAAATCTATATATTTTGTTTTCTAGTTGTGTTATGATCATCATTGAAGATAAAATTACTTTAATAGTGATTTTTTTTTGTCAACCTTATTAGGTGAGTTATTATGTGTAATCTCACTTCCTATGAATAAAACTAACATCTCTTTCATACAAAAGAATAATATCAATAACAATAGTAATGAATAATTAATATTTTAAAGAGACGTAGTTGTTATGTCCATAGATAGAATTTTTCTTCTTATACCATTGATAATTCCATGCAAGTAGTGTAATAATGCAACTTTGCCATATTGAATTGCTGAAGTTCAACAAGCATTGCGCATGTAAATATTAGGACTAACTAGTACATGCCAAATTCATAAAATATCTTGGGGAATATGATGGATCATTATCATAGAGTACATGTGTAAAACACTACAACCTCAATTAAATGTATTGGTTAGTGTAGTAAAGTTGACACCGACATATTTGGTGAAGGTTGTATATATAAGTTATTTGCTTTTACGGTTTAGAGTAAAATCTCTAAATGGTACCTGAACTATCACGAAATGCATTTTTTGTACCTACAAATGTTTATGGAGTACTGTAGTATCTGAACTATTATGCAATTAGCCATTATGGTACATCCATCCAAAAAATTGTCAAAATTGCTTACATGGCACACAAGCGGTCCTTATTGTAAGGGGCATTTTGGTCAAATAATTCATTCTTTTTGTTTATTTTTTTGCTAACTTTTTAAAGTTTTTTTTGGCCAACTTTTCTTAGTCTTTTTTTATTCTTTTTTACAAGAATTCTAAAATAAATGGTTAACGAACGATTTTATTTTCATTACAATTTTATGAAATTAAAATAAAACGATTTTCATTTCGTTTAGTGTAGTTTTTGTGTAATTTAACAAAATTGTAAATAAACTATAAATTTTTTAAAAAAATTACGGAGAGGAATTTAAATTTTTATTTTTAGTGTAACGAAAAATAATAAAATTAAAATAATATTAATTATAGAAGAATAAAATAACTGAGAAAAATAAAAAAAAATTTATATTGATTGACATATTTACCCCTGTTTTTAACGGATAAATTGAGGGGTACCAAAATAGCTAACGGCGCAATAGTTCATGTACCACCAAACTCTCTAAACATTTGTGGGTACTAAAAAATGCATTTCGTGATAGTTCAGATACTATTTGAGAATTTTACCCTTACAGTTTAAGTATGTATGCAATATATGTTGGTCCATAACTAGAAGTTAATGCTCTATGCTGCAATTGAAATATTGAATAGGGACACTTGCAATTTGTGCAAGAATTGAGGATGATGTTGACACTTTGGTAATTTTAGCCAAAATGATATGTTCTTTTTAGTTATATTCCAAGGATCGATCGAACCCTGATCTAGCTTAATTTCAATCATTGAAATTTAATCACATAGCTCAAGTTACCACATACAAAACTAACTCGACCCACATAATTAGATTTCATTAGTTTATAGAACCGCATGAATCTCATTACATAATACAAATGATCGATGAACACTTATGAGTAAGTGACGACACTTAAGACCAAACCGTCAAAAGTTAAACACTTGAATTGCCCTTTAATTAGGCTTAATCAATATAACACGGTTTAGAAAAAATTGCATTAAAACATAAAAATATTAACTATTAATCGTTATCCAATTTCTTGAACTATCGGATATCCAATCTCAAAACCTTTTGATCACGTTAAATTATTTAATGTCTTGAATGTACAAATGAAGAATTTATGACAAAACATTATTTAATCTAAAAAAAAAAACAATTTATGACATGCCTAAATTAATATTCTCCTTACTTATTTTGAATGGAGAAGAATCGTATCCGGAATGTATGAAAATTCGATTATCTACCCCCACACATTTGAAAGTAAAGAAAAATATTTTTTCTCATGCGGACAAATATTATTTACGAAAATTAACATTTTGTTGAAGGAAACCTACTTTGTGTGTGCCTTGTCAACCTAGGAGTATCTTAGTTAGGTTAGCATATGGATTACTTATTGAATAGAAGTTGTCACGCCCCAAATCCGAGACCAATATTATGTATAAATATGGTACCCAAATTCAAGGTGTGAATCACTCATAATAGCAGTAATTAAATTTTACCACAATTACAAGTGACGATAATTTGGTAAATCGAACATTTCATTAATTAAAATGTTACATAAATTATTCAGAGTTTAGCGGAAGTCAAATCTTACAATTTTACATGAGAAATTATTCTCTAATAATTATTACAGGACGAATTTATTCCATAGCAATACAAAACATGCCAGCAGCATTCATTTCTTTCATAAATAACCAAACATCCATACAAGCAGCATCACACAAGCATCCAATTTCTATTGGTAAACTTCATGTTCCACTTCCAAATTGATATCGTTGTGCCTGCACAATCTATAAGGGTGTGAGCTTGCGGCTCAGTAGGGTATTAAATCCCTCATGGTCAATTATCACAGTTAATTCAAGTGTGCCAACAATTCAGTAAATATATAAATAATCACAAAGAATATAAATATATGAGTATGCATGAGATACATGAATTTAAAGTTCCTTCGCTACCCTTCGTCAATTCGTACTCCAGATCAAACAGACCTCGCACGTCCCATACCATGCATATTCCACTTGGTCCCGAATGACCTGTTGTACGAATCAACGCTCAGCCTTCTTCATTCCAATTTCAACAGTTTCTGTACCATATTCATTTCAATGGGTCCGCAACCCGTATTCAATTCAATTCAATGGGCTCGCAGCCCTACCACTTTCTTCATCAATCATATATACCAATTGTATTCCAAATATCATCCCATGGGATCCTATTTCCATCACCATCATCATTTCCAATTTCTTTATTTATATGCAAATGTATGCAGAGAGGTATGGAAAATGATATAATATGTTAACTCAACATATATAATATTAAACAACATTCCATCGTCAAACTCATCATCCAATATGTACATCAATATTAGAAACAACCAATATCGTCAAATATTCCTTTACAACAGTAATAATAAAATGGGTAAAAACCTCAAATGGTACCTGAACTATCGCGTAAGGTATTTTTTAGTACCTACGAATTTTAGTTACCAAATATAGTACCTGAACTATTGCGCAATTACCTAATATGGTACCTCCGTTACTTTTTCCCTTATTTTGGAGGGCAAAACGGTCCGCACAACCACTAATAGCAAGAATAAAAATCTCAAATGGTACCTGAACTATTACACCCTTACCAAATATGGTACCTGAACTATTACACTCTTACCTAATATGGTACCTGAGGTACCATATTAAGTAAATATGCAATAGTTCAGGTACCATATTTGGTAACTAAAATTCGTAGGTACTAAAAAATACCTTACGCGATAGTTCAGGTACCATTTGAGGTTTTTACCCTAATAAAATTTACAACCAATATAAGAAAATATTCATAATATTGACTACTCCTAATTTATACACGAAAATTAAATATGATATAGTCCAATCACTGGGAAACCAGAAAACCCTACCTTGGTCTTGACCTAGTTTTGCCAAATCTCCCTACCTCGTAGCTCGATCTCACTCTCAACTTCTTGGTTATGACATAGAACAAAATCTAAGTTAGAACTTAGATAAGTATTGTAATACTATAAGAATATTCTAAAACAAGGCACCTTACCGTTTCCTTTCTTCTTCCTTCTCTTATTCTTTTCTTTTCCTCTCTCTCTCTCTCTCTTTCTTTTTGAGTAGGAGGGGCACCGGCCGCCCTCAAAAGCCATCCAATAATAAAACTGCAGAATACAAGGGGGGGACGTAAAGCCTAAACCCCATATTACAATGAGAACCATTCGATATAAAATCAATAGTCTCAATTACAACAAAGTACTCTAACAAGCACCAAATCGCTAGAAGTGCACTAATGACATCCTCAATAGCCTGAATATAATGGCGACATACAAGAAGGCTAAAACCACCGGAGTGGGATAATAAGTCAGATAAGATTACCTTCCGCCTATGTTGCCGAACGGAAATTCCGTCGACACATTTCATTTTGCCACTAGGAGGAAGCTTCCATTTGGATAACCAAAAGTTCCATCTCCTCCCAGGGGCAGTCGAGATACTCAGAGAGTACCAGTCGGGACACAACCCACTCAGCCTAGTCACACGTAAAGAAAACTGGTACAGGAAAAGGCACGAAGCCCCATTAAGCTTATACAGGTAACAAGTAGCCTGCCTAAAGCTATCCACACTTATTAAAATAAAGTACAATCTAAGTGCTATATCAAACCTAGGCATCTGTAAAGATCCACTAAGCCCAACAAAATTTATTAAAATAAAGAAACTACCATGAGAACTACCACCCAGCAGAAAGCAACCATTAAAGTAAAGTTTGATGGCCTTACTTTTCATTTTTACACTCGGGGGCAGTAACCATTTAATAGTGGTATGCCACTTCCCGATAGCAGACAATGCACAGATGGTGCCATAACCAGGACAAAACCCAAGAAGCATAAGCCCACGAGAGTAGGCATATCTAAAGGAAACAAAGTAAAAATAAAAAAGGAACCATACGGCAGACAAGCCGTGCATCACAGTGCCACGCCGACACACAACCCAACACCAGCTCACCGGCAGTATTACCACCATCGGATCGCCTCCTTTGGAACAGACCCACCCCAACTGGTCTGTAAGCATGGCTTGACTGTAGCAAACAATCCAGCCTTGAGCCGGCAGTATTACCACTACCGGATCGCCACCGTCGGCACAGACCCACACCAACTGATCTGTAGCCATGGCTGAACTATAATTAACAAACCAACCTTGAGCCGGCAGTATTACCACCGCCGGACCTCCACCGTCTGCGCAGACCCACCCCAACTGGTCTGTACCAATGGCCTGGCAGCAACAATCAAACCAGGCCTGACTAATTTTCTGAGCACAATAAAAATAAATAAACGCGCAAACAAAACGCAACAGCAGGGAAAGTGAGAGGAAAGCCACCGAAAACTGGGTGTCCAGAAGCACCAAGCTACCGGATCTGGCCACACGAAGCCGCACCGTCGCCGGCAAGGACCAAAACAACAAGCTAGAGCCGCACTCCGGGCCGCCGGCGAGCCAAGTCAGAATCGGTGCAGGAAAATGCGCCGAAGACCCACCATCTCCGAGCCACGAGCACGAAGCACCAGTCAACACCACGTCGATCCATATGAACGTCACCCCATTGAACGACCGCCACCCAAACCCAGCAGCGCCGTCAAGACCTTGGGACGCCGGCAAAGCCAAAATAGATCCGAACCGTGAGCCTCCCTCCAGCACCACCACACTCGACTCCCTGGATGAAGGCCACTTCCGCTCCCTGCCTCCACTCCATCTGCACGTCCTTGCCGTAGTCGCCATACCCACCAAGACCGGAGCACAACGACGGGGAAGTCGGAGGCTCACGGCCTGGAAGGGATGGCTCGAGCTGCTTGGTTTTTTTTTTCGTGCGCGTGAGGCGCGTTCCTTCTTCAAGCACAAGTTTTAGGAAGACATGGATTAAGCCTTGTGCCTTTGTTCTTACTTAACATGTTTGCTGTTTGCAATGTCACTCTCTCTCTCTCTTTCTCTCTCTCTCTCTTTCTCTTTCTTTCTCTCTCTCTCTCTCTCTCTTTTCCTATTCTAAAGTTTTCTTCTATGAGAAAACAAGTGTAAGTGTCCGGGTGTGCTCTTGCCTCTTAATATAGTAGAAGGAAAGAGTCTCTTACGTAAGGAATGATTTCATTCCTCTATAAATTATAGCTAGTGATAAGGATAAAGGAACTCTCTCCCTCCCTTCTTAATTTAATCCTTGTTCAAATACACGGCATCACTACTGATTTCATGCTAATCTTGCAACCACACACACATATATTAATACTTAGACATATTTTACTAATCTATTATGCTAGTTAGTGCTGCACTACATGTGTGTATATATATATAATCACATATACAACAATTATATATATAAGCAAAGTTGCACTTCATTATATATATTAGCCGGATTGCATTCCGATCATCATATATAGATATGACATGCATGTATATACACATATGCACACATAAATCAAACATATAATATAGATAATTAAAACTAGTGTTTTGTATGTAAAAGACAATCAAACACAAAAGTATATAAATAATCTTCAAGTAAGAATAAACAGTGATAACAATAGTGATCCTTACACATAGAATAAATTCTTGCTGACCATAACTCTTTCATATGATCTCAAAATATAACGTATTACATGTCTACGGACTTATATTGACGAGTTGTACGATTTTCGTGAAGGAAGTTATTAGAGAAAATGTACTAATAAGAAAGTCAACTTTTGACCCTTAGAGTTTCAAGTAAATATTCATTGTGAAATATTTTCACTTCACAACAAGATAAGAAAAGTAACTTCTAACCTTTGATTAATTCCAAGAATTAATTATGAAAATTCGGGGTATTACAGAAGTCCTATTGGGATGTGGATTGTACCCTTTGTGTTTCTCTATATATAGAGGCACCTATTCATTAATAAAGAGATGATCTATTCCTGTGCTATTTACTTTGTATTTACTTTCAGTATTGTGGTTGTTTGTATATTTACTTAAACACGTTATCAGCACGAACCTCTAACCCTGAGTCAAAAGCCAAAATTCTTGAGCATAGCACCCTGCTAGAGCCAAAACCCTAGAACCCTAAAACCCTAGGTTTGGCCGGATGAACAGTACCGGATGAACAGTACCCTCGTGAATAGTACCTCCGTGCAATCTCCTTAGTTCAAGAATCTGCCTGCACAGAACAGTCAACTTCGGAAGCGATTTTCTCCCTTCTCCACCGTTGGATTAAGAAGAAAATTTGGCGATTGATCCCTCTGTGTGTCTACAACAGCCAGTTAAAATTTCAGCCAATTCGGACCGTTGGATCTCCAGATATATAACTTCGAAGAAGAGGTACTCAAGATAATCCGAAAAAAGAATACCAAGTAAGCTTTTATAAACGTTGCTGCTTTATAAATTTATATTCACCTTCTTTTTCTCCGGGGACTTGCAACCTCCCTTCTTCTACCTCCCACCTTTCTTATAACGTGGGATAATATACGAGACTCGCCAAACTATGAGAAGCATTAGGGGAGTGATCGAGCTTCATATCGCTTGCGGTATGTGTAAGTCATAAGCACCTCTAATGTCATCATGCTATTGGTGATGACCTCAAGAGCCGAACTGTGGGGGTTCGAGCTAATACTCCGGATGAGGAATCCGTAGAGAGAAGAGACCTTGAACGAGGAGTTCATTGAATGATTTACCTCCGGATGAGGAATCCGTAGAGAAGAAACGACCTATGGTTTATGACTTATTCCCAACTAGGCTCACCTGCTTAGGTATGATGTCTAGGTAAGGAGTTTGAGATAAGTGGTATTAAGAGAGCTTGCTCCACCGACATCTCTTATAACTTACCTGGTTATATCTGAGTAGAGCTACCGAAAAGGTTTAAGGTTATGACCATACGACACCAAAGTTTCACCTAAATCCAAAATCCTTGGAAACGTTTCTTGGGAGCAAATATTGCTCAGAAACCCTCTATTGTTTTGTGAGAATATCAATTCCAAAACATACCCTTTACCGACGAACGGATCGTCGCTATTGGTAACCTATCTTATGCCGACGAACGGATCGTCGCTATAGGTACCATATTCTTGTTCTCCATATTTTGGATATCGAACATGAATAACTCGATTTTACTCCATTGGATTCTGCGGACATTAGATTCTGAGATGGGCTCATGATATCCTAATGTACCTATTCGCACAAGAGCTTCTAGCTCGAATCCATGAGCGTTGTTTTGAAGAAACCGCTCTAGACCCTCAAACTGAGACGTACAATGCCAGGTTATTTTTCCTGATGAAACGCCATATGGATATGGCACTCCAGTTTGAGTTCATGAAAGAGGTTAGCGCTAGAAGCGCTTCATGAATGTTATGGTAACATTCATCATTCCGAATTTAGAAGCATAATGGACTAATCTCCGCTTCTCTGACTTTGAAGAAGTCATGGGACATAATTCGAAAATTCTCCGCATCAAAAACTTGATGCATCTCTGTGGATAATCATCACAGATGAACAATTGATTGAGGAATCTCTCACCACCTTCCCCATCTCTGCCTTGAGGAAAGGCATGACGATGATGGCGCCCCTATGGGAGGAAGCCACAAGCAAAACCCTAAATCTAGGGACGATCCCGGACATTTTGGTCCGTAGAATCTATTTGCTTATGAAGGTAATCGCCATAAGAATAAGCGATCACGTGAGCATAGGGCCGCGAAAGAGTGAGAGAAGACCGTCGTCCCTGTAAGAGGGACACCGCCGGTCACCGCCGGTCAGCGTTATTGCGCCACTAGTTATGGTAGCACCGCCACCGGCCAAGGCAATCTGCCACCGTCTTAAGGACCGTGAGTACCGAGCCTGTATACCTCAATCAATGGAGAATCCTCTTCATGATGTCTATTAATGATATGGAGCGTCTGATCAATGGGCCATAGTTTGCAACACATATGAAGATGTAATTGTAATGATCAAGACGTCGAGTTTAAGGGTTAAAGACTTTGGAAGCAATTTTGCTTAAGCCTTTATGTTTTTCCAAGTTGATGTAATATGGCAAGTTTGCCAAGACAATGGATTTAGTTTTGATTTGAGATCAAGATGGAACTTTGAGTGTAAAGCCTTGGCTAATATCTTTAATAAAATCTGAGTTGCTTTCGTAGCCTCGATTTTAATGATGAGCTTACATTCATCTGTGACTACGATGGCAGGACCATCAAATTTTGTGCAAGGAAGAGGATATGCCCAATTTCTCTTGCCTAATGGCACTCACATTGATGTCACAAATACTCTCTACGCTCCAAGAGGAAATAGAACTCTGTTGAGCTTTAAAGATATAAGAGCCAATGGTTTCCATGCTAAGATGCATGATGAGAATGGAAAAGAATCCCTTTGCATTACCTCTAATGACTGCGGTAGAAAGCGCGTCTTAGAGAAGCTTATGTGTCTCTCTAGTGGGTTATACGTTACCACTATTCGAGCTATTGAATCAAACAATGTCATTAGGGATGACCTCTTGGATTCAGACACATATTGGTTTTGGCACGACAGGTTGTGACACCCTGGTCGTGATATGATGATCCGTGTATTGAAAACCTCACACGGACATCCATTCTTTCGAGCTAATTGAAGCATGAATCGAAGAGCGATTCAAGGAGATGAGACAGTTATGAGAAAGAGCAAATTTGCCACTGTCCGACGCCATACGATCGATCGCACGATACCTGCGATCGATCGCAACCTTCCAGGCTGCGTCGTTAACAAACCCGAGAGCTCGGACGATCGATCGCATCCCCCTGCGATCGATCGTAGGTTCCTTCCTGTACGTTTTCTGGAACCAGAGAGCCCGGGCGATCGATCGCACATCCCCTGCGATCGATCGCATGTCCCATCCTGCATTGTTACAGGAACCCGAGAGCACGGGCGATCGATCGCACCCCCCTTGCGATCGATCGCATAGAACAAAATCCTCTCTCTCGGATGTGGACAATTCCTCCTATGCTTCTGAAGCTCCCAAAGCCAAAACGCTCATTATGCAAAGCGTATTCCTAAGGGAAATAAGGACTAAGATCGTCCTATGCAAATGATTCTAAAGTACTTCTTCCATTCTTACAGATAATCCAAGTGGATATCTGTGGACATATTCAACCACCAAGCGGGCCATTTATGTAGTTTATGGTGTTGGTTGATGCATCGACATGCTGGTCACATGTTATGATGTTGTCCATTCGTTATGTTGCTTATGCTAAACTCCTAGCACAAATGATTCGCCTGCCGGCTCACTACCCGGATCATCCCTTTTCACTTATCAGGCTTGATAATGCTAGGGAGTTTACATCGAAGACTTTCGATGACTACTGCATGGGATAGATGTTGGGCATCTAGTCTCACATGTGCATACCCAGAATGGTCTTGCAGAGATTGCCATTAATAGAATACAAATGGTCACGAGAACATTGGTAATGCGCACCAATCTTTCTCTCTCTGCCTGGGGACACGCAGTATTGCATGCAGCTCTGCTTATTCGTCTGAGGCCCATCACCACCCAATCTTTTTCTATGCTACAGCTAGTGACTGGGTACGAGCCAAGCATATCGTACTTACGCATATTTGGGTGTGTTGTTTATGTGCCTATTACGCCGCCACATCGTATTTATATGGGTCCTCAGAGACGAATGAGTATTTATGTTGGATTTGAGTCTCCAACCATAATCCGCTATATAGAACCCTTGACAGGCGATCTATTTGTCACTTCGATGAGACAGACTTCCCGTCGTTAGGGGGAGATAAGAACGTGAACGTTCAACATGAACGACTGGAATTGTCGTGGCCTGTCCCCACTCTGTCTCATAACGATCCCCCTACTGCAGAAAGTGCGTAGAATTATAGATCTTTAGAAAGTCAGAGATTCTCTTCCTGACGCTTTCTTAGATCTTAGTGACTAGATCATATATACCAGCTGCAAACATGCCTGCAAGGATGCAAGTGCCTGAACAAGGACTTGAACTCAAAGTCGCTATTGCAGCTAACCCTATGGGAGGGACAGCTGGTGGCGCCACTGCCAGTAATGGTGGTGATGTGGCTTAGGCCGTGGCTCCGCTGAGGAAGCGTTGGAGGCCACCAGGTTCGAGGGATTCGCGCCCTAGGGAATGGGTTGCGATGGCACCAAATAACCCTCTCATCATTGATACTCAAAATCCGTCCATGAAAACGTTCCGGATTATGGTTATGTCCAAAAGACATCTTCGGGGGACGCCCTGTCGCTAAGACCTATCCGTGGGAACCTAGAGATCTCGATTATTACACTAGTGTACATGAGACGTGGGATAGAAACTCCATCACAGTTGATGATGTGTTTGCATATGCTTGTGCACAAGAGTTCATTGAGAATGATGATATTGAACCTCGCTCCGTTGATGAATGCCAACGTAGAAGCTTATTGGCCTAAATGGAAATATGCGATCCAGGTTAAGTTGGACTCACTAACAAAGAGAACGGTATTAGGGCCAGTTGTGCCAATATCTTCTCGAATAAAACCTGTTGATATAAATAGGTCTTTGTTAGAAAGCGTAGTGAGAGAACGAGGTATAAAGCTCGCCTTGTGGCGCAAGGCTTCTCACAACGCCCTGGAATCGACTACGATGAGTCATACTCTCTCGTAAAGGACGTCATAACGTTCTGCTACCTTGTCAGTGGTAGTTTCCGAAAAACTGAACATGCAGCTTATGGATGTGGTCATAACATATCTCTATGGGGATCTAGATATGAGAATTTATATGAAGGTCCCGGATGGGCTTCATTTACCCAAGTCAAGTGGCTCTAGACCACAGAGCACGTTTGCAATAAGATTGAAACGTTCACTATATGGATTGAAACAATCCGGATGGATGTGGTATACCCGTCTAAGTGACTACTTGATTGGAAGAGGGTATGTGAACAATAAATTATGCCCCTGCGTGAAAACAAGTTCTGGATTTGCAAGTTGCAGTGAATACTTGAAATCCGTGTTTGAGATGAAAGATCTTGGGAAATGATGCTCAGGCGATTTAATATGGATAAAGTCCATCCTGTTAGCACTCCCATGATTGGTCACAGCCTAGATCCAAGAAGGGTCCGTTTCGCCCAAGGGATGATGGTGCATACGTTTTAGAGGCTGAGGTACCGTACCTAAGTGCAATAGCGCATTATTGTACTTGGCACAGTGTACAAGACCCGATATCTCCTTTGTTGTTAACTTGTTAGCTAGATTTAGCTTTGCGCCCACGCAACGCCGTTGGAATGGCATAAAGACTATCTTTCGTTACTGAAAGGGTACGATTGATATGGGCTTGTTCTTTCCCTACAAAGAGGCATGAAAATATGGCAAAATGGGTGAAGAACCCGTGCCTTCTGCCATCGGGCGATCGATCGCAGGATATGCCACGATCGATCGTGCCGAGCTTCTGCCGTCGAGCGATCGATCGCAGAATGTCACGATCGATCGCACGAGAGCTGCTGCCCATTATTCCGAAAATCCTTGTGATGTTTTGGTGGGTTTTGCTGATGTTGGGTATCTCTCTGACCCATATAAAGGTTGTTCCCAAACTGGTTATGTCTTTACCATGGGTAACACCGCGATATCTTGGAGGTCTACTAAGCAGACTCTTGTCGCTACTTCTTTGAACCATGTTGAGATTATTGTTCTCCATGAAGCAATTCATGAGTGTATATGGTTAAGGTCTGTTGCTACCATTTCATATCTGTCCCGGTACAGACCCCATGACGGGTCAGGAGTAGCCCACCATCGCTGAACAGCCCACCTCTGGGCCCATTACCACGCCCCAGCGGCATCTACTTACTCGGTAGGGATCCCCTACCGAGTGCACTGCCTTGACAATGCCCCAGCGGCCCAGGCAACGCCCCAGCGGCATATACTCACTCGGTAGGGATCCCCTACCGAGCCTACTAGCAAAGCCCTGGCGGTACCCCAGCGGTACCAGCAATACCAGGCCGGGTGTACCGACAACAAGCCTTCCCCTTGGCCTTACAGGGACATCTCTCGACCCGGTACCGTGGACACACAGTCCAGTCGGTACCGGCACAGCCACCTGGCAGCACGTGCTTGTCCACTACCTCGCGGATCGCACTAAAGAACGCCCATACCGCACTAGGACCGCACTAGGCACCGCCGTCCCTCGACGCGCGTGTCGAGGTAGTGGAATAATAGAGTATTCCCTCGTGTCATGGGATGTCCCCCACGCCAGGGAAGCTTGTCTCCGACCTCAGCTCATATATAAGGAGTCCTCACTCCTTATTCAAGTAAGTTCTCTCCATTCCTAGAAGCTCTGCTCAAATCCTCTCGGGACTAACTTGAGCGTCGGAGGGTCTTCGGTCGGTACACGCCGGCCTCCCCTGACCTCCTTTGCCCTTTCAGGTACTCAAGTGCACTCCAGGTGCGTCCCTACCGAGCAGCTGGGAAACGGCAGGAACAGTTTGGCGCCGTCTGTGGGAACAAATTTCCACCACTTAGTAACAAAAGCACCCTCACCCAGTGAGGTACTCTACCGGTCAAGCTATGACCAAATCAGCAGGTGATGGCTCACAACCCGCCAAGCAAAGTAAGAAGTCCAAGCAACCGAAGGACACAACGACTATTGCTGGTCTTGAGCCCCTCCTCGAGGAAACACCGGCAGCAGTCCACTCCACCGAGTCGGAAACCCCTGAGTCCCACCAGAACGAATCCTCGATGATGGCTAGGCTTGAGGCCATGATCCGAGACCTCCAAGAGAGCAACGAGCGACTGCGCTGCGATCAGCTTGCGGCGCAGGAAGCCAGCGCCCGGGAGATCGGCCTGCTCAGGGAGCGACTTAGCCTCGAGCATACGCCCAATCACTCGGTCTCGACACAGCTAGGGACCGAGACCCCTCTCAAACCGGCAGAACGCTTGCCAGCCAAGCCAGGGCGTGTGACCAGTCACCCCCAACCGGCAGCATCAACGCCCAAGGTCTCGTTTCTCGATGCCGCGGGAGTGGTCCACTTCCCGGATGAAGACGGGACCGAGGATCACGTTGTGATACCAGTGAGCGCGCCCGCCATAAGTACCAGCGCAGGCGCAGGGGACGAGGGCGCATTGGTCAACCTCTTCCGGGAGCTCAGTGACCGACTCAGAAGGGTCGAGACCGGCGGTGCTAAGAGTGCACCCAGCCTCGGCATAGCAAAGAAGCCAGTCGGTCCGTTCACCAGGAGGATCCATGAGCACAACCGGGACTTCAAGAGCCTGAAGATGGACTCCTATACCGGTAAAGAGGACCCAGTAATGCATGTGACCGCATTCCAATCCGCTTACAATGGCAAGGGCTATACTGACGAGGAGTGGTGCCACGCCTTCGTCAACACCTTGACTCAGGAGGCTATGCTGTGGTTCTATCAACTAGAACCGGAGTCCATAGACAGCTATGAGCAACTAGTCGAGGCTTTCACCACCGAGTACGCCACGAAGTCCAGCTTCTTCTATTCGGTGGGAGAACTTACCGGCTTCCAGCAAGCCAGCGGAGAGCGACTGGCGGATTATATGGAACGGTTCAAGGCTTCATACCGGCGCTGTACCTCCAAGGACGATGTCCGTGCGGCCCAAATCTTCCGAGATGGCCTACAACCGGACGAGTTCCTCAGAAAGCTCAATGCCACGAGCGCTGTCCTCACCTACACCGAACTCATGAACCGAGCGGGGCAATACGCCCGGAGCTACTACCTGACCTACGAACGGAAGTCTCAGCTCAACGCGATGCACAAGGCAAACAAGGCCTCCGCAACCACAGCGGACCCCATCGGGGATAAGCGTAAGCAGGAGCAGGGAGGTGGCTCACGGCCGGACGACTCTCGGCAGAGCGACAAGCGCAACAAGTTCAACTCCTACCGAGGGGGTAATCGCGGCAACAACTGGGAGAACCGCGAGAACAACCGAAGGTATGATCCCCCCAACCGGGCGCGGAACCCCCAACACCAGGCTCCCCAGAGCCACCAACAACGACCGGTGTATCAGGTCGGTCCCGGCTATAACAAGCCCAGGGAACAGTTGTACTCCGACCAACGAGGGCAAGGGCAGTACTCCGGTTACTCGGACCACGGGGAAACCCAGGCCCATCCAAGTCAGTGGCCATACAGCCAACCCGCCGGTATTAACCAGGTGGACGACTCAAGTCAAGGATGGACCGAGACCGGGTATAACCGGCACCCCAAGAAGAAAAGTTCCTGGAGGCACAACCGCCCCCAGAAGTCCAGTAAGCAGGACGGTACCGACGACAGGCTGCTAGTCTGTACAACGTTCAACAAACCCTTGGGGGACATCTACAAGGAAAACCCCCAGCTTTTCCCCCAACCATGGCCGAGGCAACAATACGCCGGTAACAGGACTAATACCGGCAAGTTCTGCACCCACCACCAGTCCGGGACCCACACCACCGAAGAGTGCCAGGCTCTCCGGGACGTGGCCGAACAGCTACACCGAGACGGGAAGTTGACCCAGTACACCGGTCAAGCCAGTCAAGGCTACCGGAAGGAAATTTTCACCATTAGCGGAGGGCCAACCTTATTCGGTACTTCGCGATCTGAGCACAAGTCTCACGTGAAGGAAGCAAAGCAGCACCTGCAATGCTTCTCCGTGCAATCCGCCCCGGTACAGAAAAGGCCTAAGCGAGACCCGTGGAAGATTGAATTCTCCAACGACGAGGAGTCCGGCATCGTGACCCCTCACGACGACCCTCTCGTGATCTCGGCCAAGGTTCACACGGACCTGATGCACAAGGTGCTGGTGGATGGCGGTAGCTCCGCCAACATCATTTTCAAAAGTGCCTACCTCAAGCTGGACCTACCGCTCGAGAACATATCGCGGACGGTGAACCCGCTCATAAGCTTCTCGGGAGATCTAGTCCAACCTCTCGGTAGCATCTGGCTCAACGTAGAGGTCGGCCAGTACCCCAGGTCCCGAAAGGTATCTGCCCACATGCTGGTGGTAGACTGTGAATCATCCTACAATTTCATTCTCGGTAGGCCCATCCTTTGCCAGATCAAGGCCTGTGTGTGCTACTACTTGCTCATGCTAAAGTTCCCTACTCCCGTTGGAGTAGCCTCCATCAGAGGAAGCCAGCCAATGGCCCGGTCGTGTTATGCTCAAGAAACTAGGCCACGGCGTCCCTGCCGGGACGTGTGCAATGTCACTACCGGTGACAGAGCAGCCACGACCGACAGGCCGGATGACCCCAGGGAAGGAGCAGTAGTCCTGCAGGGCAAACCCCACGAGGAAGTAGAACACATCGCCCTGTTCCCCGAACAGCCTGACAGAGTTGTCAAGATCGGCACCGGCCTACCGGTAACTCTCCGGGGAGACCTGATCAAACTCTTGAAGGACAACGCCTCAATCTTCGCCTGGTCCTATGCAGACATGCCCGGTATCTCCACCACCATTATCTCTCACAAGCTTGATATCGACCCCGCCTATCGGCCGGTACGACAAAAGAGAAGGGTAGGAGACCAGGAGCGATACGAGGCCATGAAGACGGAAGTCGATAAACTCTTGAGCATCGGTTTCATCCGCGAGGTCCAGTATCCTCGGTGGTTATCGAACCCGGTACTAGTAAGAAAGCCCAACGGGAGGTGGCGAATGTGCATCGACTTCACCGATCTGAATCGGGCGTGCCCCAAGGACAGTTTCCCCTTACCGAGGATCGACCAGCTGGTGAACTCTACCGCTGGGCACGAGGCCCTCAGCTTCATGGACGCCTACTCAGGCTACAACCAGATCAAGCTCGATCCCGACGATCAAGAGCACACGTCCTTTGTGACCAATCAAGGTCTTTACTGCTACAATGTCTTGCCCTTCGGGTTGAAGAATGCCGGTGCCACATACCAACGGTTAGTCAACCGTATGTTCTCCAGGCAAATTGGCAAGACCATGGAAGTGTACGTGGACGACATGCTCGTCAAGAGCGTCAAGCAAACTGATCACATCACCGACCTGCAGGAAACTTTCTCTATCCTTCAAGACTATGGGATGAAACTCAATCCCGAGAAGTGTGTCTTCTGTGTCGGTGAGGGCAAGTTCCTCGGTTTCATGGTCAGCCACCGGGGGATCGAAGCGAACCCCGAGAAGATTCGAGCCATCCTGGAGTTAAAGTCTCCCAAAACCTTCAAGGACGTCCAAAGCCTCAACGGTAGGATCACAGCTCTTTCTCGGTTCATATCACGGTCTACCGACCGGTGTGCTCCTTTCTTCAAAATACTCAAAACCGGGAAGAAGTTTGAGGGCTGGACCACCGAGTGCGAGCAAGCTTTCGCAGCCCTAAAAGGATACCTGGCTGCAGCTCCGCTACTCAGCCGGCCAGTGCTGGGGGAACCACTGTTCCTATACCTATCGGTATCTAGGACGGCAGTGAGTTCAATCCTGGTCAGGAGCGACAACAAGGAAGACTTACCGGTGGACTACGCAAGCAAGTCTCTACTGGATACCGAGACTCGGTACCCAGAGATAGAACAGCTCGTCTTGGCACTCATGGTCTCAGCTAGGCGGCTCCGGCCTTACTTCCAGTCTCACCCCATTGTCGTCCTGACCGACCACCCACTGCGGATAATCCTGCAGAAGCCTGAGGCGTCGGGGAGACTCACGAAGTGGAGCATTGAACTCAGCGAGTTTGACATTGCCTACCGGCCCAGACCGGCAATCAAGGCCCAGGTATTAGCAGACTTCGTCTCCGAGTTCACACCCGAGCACGCTAACACTAATCAGCAGCCATCGGCGGAGAAAGCAACTCCCGCCGAGGACGCCCCAACTACCGTTGTCGAGCATGCGTTTGACCCATCCATACCGGTCTGGCAGCTGTACGTGGACGGCGCCTCGAACTCCCACGGAAGCGGGGCAGGACTCGTTCTCATCACCCCACATACCGAGAGTCCAGACACATCTCACTTGGAGTGTGCCCTCCGGTTCAGCTTCAAAGCTTCCAACAACGAAGCTGAATACGAGGCTCTTCTATCAGGCCTTCGGCTAGCCAGCGATATGGGAGCCAGACAACTCCAAGTCTTCAGTGATTCTCAGCTCATCGTCAACCAGGTCACGGGGGACTACCAGGCAAAAGACCCCACTATGTGCCGGTACGTGACCTTGGTAAAAGACCTCACACTTGGGTTCTCGTGTTTCAAATTAACAAAGGTACCAAGGGATGAGAACCAACGGGCTGACGCCCTAGCCAGAATAGCTTCCGCTATCGACCCCAACCCAGGGGCCTCGGTACCCATCATCATGCTGGAACACCGCAGTACCGAGACGACACCCGTCGAGGTGAACCACTTGCGTCTCGAAGAAGCAAACTGGATGACACCAATCCTAGAGTACCTGCGAGATGGCTCCCTCCCGAGAAAAGATGATGAGGCAAAGAAAATAAGATTCCGGTCCTCCCGGTACCTCATCATCAACAGTCATCTTTACCGGCGAGCCCACTCAATGCCATACCTACGATGCCTCGGACCCACCGAGTCCCGGGAGGCGATCAGGGAGGTACATGAGGGCATATGCGGCCACCACCCGGGAGGAAGAGCGATGGCTCACAAGCTCGTTAGGCTTGGATACTACTGGCCAACCCTCCTCCGGGATGCCGTGTCATTCACCAGGCAATGCAAGTCCTGCCAATTCAACGCGCCAAATGTACCGAAGCCATCCCAGCCACTAGAAACGATGGTCAACCCGTGCCCATTCGCACAATGGGGCTTGGACCTAATCGGGCCAATGCCAAAGGGTACCGGCGGCGTTGAATATGTGGTTGTTGCCACCGACTACTCCACCAAGTGGACAGAGGCCAAGGCCCTAAAGTCCATCACTTCCCAGCAAATTCAAACATTCATCTGGGAAAACGTCATCTGCCGCTTCGGTGTCCCTCAAGTCATTGTCACCGACAACGGAAGGCAATTCGATTCCAACTCCTTCAGAGAATTTTGCCGGTGCAAGGGCATCACCCTGTACTTCGCATCGGTAGCCCATCCCCAGACCAACGGTCAGGTGGAGGCAGTAAACAAAATCCTGAAGAGGACAATGAGGACCAAACTGGGCGAAAAGAAAGGCGCATGGCCTGAACTGCTACCGGAGGTACTTTGGGCGTACCGCACCTCATATAAGGCTGCCACCGGAGAAACCCCGTTCTCCCTCGCTTTCGGTGCAGAAGCTGTAGTACCGGTTGAAATTAATTCCACAACCCACAGGATCGACACTTTCGATCCAAACGAAAACGAAGAGCAGTTGTGTCTCAACCGTGATCTACTTGAGGAACGCCGTGAACAGGCCAACCTCCGGAACGCAGAACACAAGAACAGGCTCAAACGCAAGTTCGACACAAAGGCAAAGGTCCGGTACCTCAAGCTGGGGGACTGGGCACTACGCCGCGTACGCTTAAGTACGAAGGACTCTGCAGCCATGACGTTCAACCAAAAATGGGAAGGCCCCTACCGGGTAGTCGAAGTTGTCAAGCCTGGAACCTACCGGCTAATGGACTCCAACGGGTACACACTCCCGCACCCGTGGAACATTGAACACCTCCGCTACTACTACCCGTAGGTCGCGCCCATAAAACACCGGAATACATCGGTAGGAGGGTCCACACCCCCTAATGAAAATTCAGTACAACGAAACGGTCGAGCATGGCTCCCACCGGTACTATTGTAAAAGACCGGTTACATGCCGGCCAGGAGCAACGACTCCTGTTCATATATATCAAATCAGTCACTTACAGTCGGTGAAATGTGAAACTCTTATAAGTCATGTGGCCGGTACCAGCGACCCCCATGCATAAGTTTCTGCTCCTATGCTCCTATGCTCTTATATTAACATGAGGCCGGTACCAGCTACCCCCATGTGAAACTCTTATAAGTCATGTGGCCGGTACCAGCGACCCCCATGCATAAGTTTCTGCTCCTATGCTCCTATGCTCTTATATTAACATGAGGCCGGTACCAGCTACCCCCATGTGAAACTCTTATAAGTCATGTGGCCGGTACCAGCGACCCCCATGCATAAGTTTCTGCTCCTATGCTCCTATGCTCTTATATTAACATGAGGCCGGTACCAGCTACCCCCATGTGAAACTCTTCTAAGTCATGTGGCCGGTACCAGCGACCCCCATGCATAAGTTTCTGCTCCTATATTTTGACATGCAGCGTGATCCCCGCGACACCCATGTGCAAAATTTCAAAACATGAGGCCGGTACCAGCTACCCCCATGTGAAACTCTTCTAAGTCATGTGGCCGGTACCAGCGACCCCCATGCATAAGTTTCTGCTCCTATATTTTGACATGCAGCGTGATCCCCGCGACACCCATGTGCAAAATTTCAAAACATGAGGCCGGTACCAGCTACCCCCATGTGAAACTCTTCTAAGTCATGTGGCCGGTACCAGCGACCCCGATGCATAAGTTTCTGCTCCTATATTTTGACATGCAGCGTGATCCCCGCGACACCCATGTGCAAAATTTCAAAACATGAGGCCGGTACCAGCTACCCCCGTGTGAAACTCTTCTAAGTCATGTGGCCGGTACCAGCGACCCCCATGCATAAGTTTCTGCTCCTATATTTTGACATGCAACGTGATCCCCGCGACACCCATGTGCAAAATTTCAAAACATGAGGCCGGTACCAGCTACCCCCATGTGAAACTCTTCTAAGTCATGTGGCCGGTACCAGCGACCCCCATGCATAAGTTTCTGCTCCTATATTTTGACATGCAGCGTGATCCCCGCGACACCCATGTGCAAAATTTCAAAACATGAGGCCGGTACCAGCTACCCCCGTGTGAAACTCTTCTAAGTCATGTGGCCGGTACCAGCGACCCCCATGCATAAGTCTCTGCTCCTATATTTTGACATGCAGCGTGCTCCCAGCGACACCCATGTGCAAATTTTCACAACATGAGGCCGGTACCAGCTACCCCCATGTGAAACTCTTGTAAGTCATGTGTCCGGTACCAGCGACCCCCATGCATAAGTTTCTATCCTAGTTCGACATGCAGCGTGGTCCTAGCGACACCCATGTGCACACTGTTGTAAGCCATGCGGCCGGTACCAGCTACCCCCATGCATAACACCCCCCATGCACACATCCACGATGCCGGTATCAACTACCCACGTGAGATGAGATAAAGAAAAGTGCAAAACATACCGGAGGGCAGACTGATGTATCCAGTCCTCCCGAGTAAACACTTGGAAATATTTCGAAAACTGCAAATTTCATAAAATAAAGAAGGCGAAGCACGCCATTATTCGACAAGAAATAAAGGCCTTATGGCCAACAAGTACTAGCTCCCGAGAGAGCAGTCCCCACCGGGATGATTGTTCAGAAATGGGTCGAAACACCCACAAAAAAAAAAAAACAAACAAAGATTACAAGGCCCTTGGCCTATACTACCCACACAGGGGGACTTCATTCCTGCTGCTGCTGCTGCGCTGGTTGGCCAGAGGTACCGGCTTCTTCGTCGATCTCCTGGAGGATAGATTTGTGCTCATCATCAACGAAGTCCTCGGTGACGGTTGGCACCGGGAGTCGACTCCAGTCTTGGGCCGGGAAGGCATCCTTGATCTTACCAAGAATGTAAGCTCCACCCTCCATATAGGCTGTGGCCTGCTCCACAGCGCGCTGCCGGTCACGCCGGTAGGCCATCACAGCCTCCTCCCTGGCCTTCCCGACAGCCTCCTCCAGCCGCTTGTCGAAGTCGGCTTGGATCCTAGCCACCTCAGAAGCCACAGCAGCCTTGGCCTTCTCCTCCGCCTCTTGAACTAGCCTACCGGCTTCCTCCTTGACCTTGGCAAGCTCAGCCGTCGCCTCCTCCTTCAGCTTATACATGGTGTTGTAGCCGGACTTCATATTTTCGACCTGCCCACCGACAGAGCGTAGCTCCTCCCAGTACCGGCGGTCCAGCATCAGCTCCTCGTATGCCAGCTGCCAAAGAGTACACATATATAAGTGTCTGGCGCTCAAAAAAAAAAATAAATAAATAAATAAATAAACAAGCAGGACGGTACCTTCTGCTTGCACTGAAAGAGGAGGTCCCGTTGCTGCTTCATCGTCATGGCCGGCAAAGTGGCCAACTTGGACAGCGGGAGAGGGTCCAGCAGTGCCTTCCTGGCACAACCGAAGAACAGCTTGGCGTTCTCGGACTCGACCTCCCTACCAAAGATGGCTTCCGACCCGGTACTGCGGGTAGCCAGGGCGGTACCGGCACCCTCCACGGGCCCTTCAACAGAGGTCTCTGCCACCGACACCTTCTGCTTCTTCCGGTGCTCCCTCACCTGTTTGACAAACTACAAAAGCATAAGTACCGGCAGGGCAGATAAAAATCGAAAAAAAAAGGTTAAGCATGGGGTTTACCTCTTCCCGAGCAGTCCTTTTCAAGGACACCGTAGCAACCTCTGCTGAAACCTCAGCCTCTTCAGCCTCGGGAGCCTCAGGGACCCCCGAGTCCTCCTCCCCCACATCAGCCTCAGAAGTGGCACGCACTCGTTTGGCTTTCTTCTTCTTCCTCTTCCCGGCAGCATCGATAGCAGCACCGGCAGCCTCAGCAGGAGCGCCGGCAGTCTCCGCAGCGACCAGCTGAGCCTCGGGAAGTGGGTCGTCACCCACGGCCTTCTTCAGCTGGTAAAAATCCCTGCGCTCCCGCACCATGCTTAAATCGTCCGAAAGTCGACGGTACCGACGGAATTGAGGCAAGACTGCAAGGCACAGTACCGAAGTCAGACCACAGTATATAAGCATACATGTACAAGTGTGTTACCGGTATAAACTTACAGGGACACGGGATCGGTGCTAAGCCCGAAAAGTGAAGCGAGTACCGGTTGAGCAGAACGGTGGACCTCCTCAGGACTATCGAGATGTTCTCCCGGATCCACTCAATCTCTTCCTCCTGTCTCTCGGTAAGCTTCCTCCAAGACTGGTCAACTGCAAACAAAACAACAAAGCACACATTAGTACTGAGACACAATAAGGTGCACAACCACAAAGTCTAGACTCGGGAAGGCTATCAACCAGGGGCGTCTCTAAAGCTACAAGGCACTCTCTTCAACGGTGGGTCAGACCCTTCGGGAAACTCCCATTGACCACCAACGAAGAAGTATCGGTGCTTCCAAGTCTGCTGGGAGGTCGGATTACCAAACACCAGCGGGTCCCTGATGATCTCCGGGCTCCCGAGCTCATGAGACTCGATGTCGGCCTCACCGGCCATACCTTCCCGGGCAAGAGCACTTTTCGACAGACAGCACCGGGTTACCTTCTTGTACTTATGTACAAAGTCCATCAATTCAGTGTCTCGGGGACACTCTACACAAGGTTTTCCTACCGACTTGGCCTTATACCACCCCTTGTCAGTTTTTGAATGCTCCTCCAGGGACCACTGGCTGAAGAACACAGCCAAGTCCGGCTCACCAAAGCCACAGTGCCGGTACAGGGTATACAGTGCGTCAAGACACCGCCAGGTGTTGGGATTCAGCTGAGCAATGGCAAGGCCCACCTCGGCCAAGAACCTCTGCTGGTACGATGGCAACGGGATCCGTAGGCCCTCCCCAAAGAAGAACGGATGTACCAAGGTTTCACCCGGTACTGAAGAGGCACTCCTCAGTTCCCCCATCTCCGGTAGGCGCATGGTCACCGAGTCCGGAATACTGAACGCTTTCCTCAGAGCCACCAGGTCATCCTCGGTAGAAGCACTGAGTTTCAGGCGGTCTACCGCAAAACCCGCAGGTACCGATTCCTCTGGTACCTCCTCCTCAGCAGTCTCTGCCTCCGACCGAGCCTCTACTCCCCCCACCACCTCGGTGGCCGGCACAGAACTGCTACTCCCGGGAATCAACTGGCCATCTTTGAACGTATTCAACGGCTCTAAGTCTTCACCGGTAGTGATGCCCCTCATCACCGTCTCGAACAGGCTCTCAATTCGGACGGCGTCCGTACCGGACGAACATGACCGAGTCTCGCTGCTGCTACTCCCGGTACTGGAGGCCACATCCACAATCTCTACCGACGAGGACCTCTCTGGCTCTTCACCAGAAAAGGCATTGCCGCTCCCTACACTCTGGCTCTCTGAATCAGACATCTGCAAGAGATAAACTAAGTTGCTCACCGGGACGACAATCCTAAGCCTATGCAACCTAGCTCGGTACTAAGGCAGGACACCGGTACGCAAACTACGTTACAAAAGCAGAACCACATAAAGATAACACAAGAGTTCTCGGTACTTACACTGTCAAACGGCGGAAGTCGAGACAACGGTTGGTCAAATTGAACGCTACCGGCAACAGGCTCTCACACTCTCTACCGACAAGTTTCAGAGCTCTGGAATGAAAAAATTCAAGAATGAGGTGAAGTGAACTCTCTTCACCCCTATATATATAGCGGGACCTGGGACATCTGCACCGTACGACACCAACCGTCGCTTCACAGGATGACGACACGTGTCAATGCAACGGTTGAACTCCCCATGCAGTTCCAAACCGCCCGAGAGGCGACACGTAGCGCCCCACTACCTCGGCAGTTATTGCCCCACTACCTCGGCAGTTACGCCAAGCATACCAACAGGCACGACCTTGGCAATTCCCTTAGAACTCGGAGCGGTTACAACTCCCTCCCGGGAGGAACCCCTTGTTCGGGGACTTGGGGGACTACGTGGGCCGACCCTAAGCGCCGTGGCTGCCACACCGACACTTGGCTACGTCCTGATATGAATTTTTGGACTAAGTCCCCGACCAAGCACTTCCTCTTGCTCGGGACTTGGGGGACTTCTGTTGCTACCATTTCATATCTGTCCCGGTACAGACCCCATGACGGGTCAGGAGTAGCCCACCATCGCTGAACAGCCCACCTCTGGGCCCATTACCACGCCCCAGCGGCATCTACTTACTCGGTAGGGATCCCCTACCGAGTGCACTGCCTTGACAATGCCCCAGCGGCCCAGGCAACGCCCCAGCGGCATATACTCACTCGGTAGGGATCCCCTACCGAGCCTACTAGCAAAGCCCTGGCGGTACCCCAGCGGTACCAGCAATACCAGGCCGGGTGTACCGACAACAAGCCTTCCCCTTGGCCTTACAGGGACATCTCTCGACCCGGTACCGTGGACACACAGTCCAGTCGGTACCGGCACAGCCACCTGGCAGCACGTGCTTGTCCACTACCTCGCGGATCGCACTAAAGAACGCCCATACCGCACTAGGACCGCACTAGGCACCGCCGTCCCTCGACGCGCGTGTCGAGGTAGTGGAATAATAGAGTATTCCCTCGTGTCATGGGATGTCCCCCACGCCAGGGAAGCTTGTCTCCGACCTCAGCTCATATATAAGGAGTCCTCACTCCTTATTCAAGTAAGTTCTCTCCATTCCTAGAAGCTCTGCTCAAATCCTCTCGGGACTAACTTGAGCGTCGGAGGGTCTTCGGTCGATACACGCCGGCCTCCCCTGACCTCCTTTGCCCTTTCAGGTACTCAAGTGCACTCCAGGTGCGTCCCTACCGAGCAGCTGGGAAACGGCAGGAACAAGGTCCATTGATACACATATAAGAAGTACATGTGGTTTGAGGTCAACCACTGATGAACCTACATCCATTTATGAGGATAATGCTGCCTGCATTGAGCAGATGAAGCAAGGTTTCATCATAGCCGACAACACCAAGTATATATCGCTTAAGTTCTTTTGTAATCAGCAATAGCAGAAGTTATTTAAAATTAAAGTGAATCAAGTCCGTTCTGAGGACGATGTGGCTGACTTATTTATTAAGTCACTGCCTAAATCCACATTTGAGAAGCATGTGAAAAGCATTGATTTGCTTAAGTTATCTAACCTCCCATGATTGTGGAAATCAGGGGGAGACGCAGACTTCAGGGGGAGTCTGGCGTCCATGCAAAGTTTCCAAATGTGAAGGGTGTGTTGTACTCTTTTTCCCTTCGACCAAGGTTATTTTTATCCCACTGGGTTTTTGTTACTTGGCAAGGTTTTTAATGAGACAACGCGAGGAGCACCACCTAGTGTTGACGCCACAAGGGGGAGTGTTGAAGGAAACCTACTTTGTGTGTGCCTTGTCAACCTAGGAGTATCTTAGTTAGGTTAGCATATGGATTACTTATTGAATAGAAGTCCTATTGGGATGTGGATTGTACCCTTTGTGTTTCTCTATATATAGAGGCACCTATTCATTAATAAAGAGATGATCTATTCATGTGCTATTTACTTTGTATTTACTTTCAGTATTGTGGTTGTTTGTATATTTACTTAAACACATTTCAAATATAAGACCACAGGCTGTGGATTACCGCCAATGGTATTGGTTACTAATGAAATTTAATCACGTGGCTTAATTCACTTTCTTACAAAAACTTACTTGAGTCACGATCAAAACCTAAACTAAACACACCTGAATTGCTCCCTTAACTAGGCTTAATCAGTATAACGCGGTTTGGAAAACAGTGACAATATGTCATCAATCACTAACAAAATCCCTAATCAAGGAAAATCCAGGAAAAGGATAAAAGATCAATCATAGTTACGCTTTATAATTTAATAAAAACGACGCGTTTAGCTTAATACCTGTTCTTTTTTCCTTTTTTGGCTAATTAGCTTAATAGAGTAAGTAAGTAAGTACCCAACTATGGCCAACCACAACGCTACACGTGTTGTAGATTGCACAGTTGTGCATTCAGAAGCACCGGAAAAGTTATTCGCAATCGGGTAATCCAAACAAAATCGGGTAAGAAATTACAGTCCCCACTCCCCAGGGAATGATTAATATGAAATCGGAAAATCGAATCTTAACAGAAGATACGTTGATTTTGGATTGCCTATAAATAAACCAGTGTGCTTCATCTGTGACATGGTAGCAGCTACAAATCAGAGAGATAATCTAGCCGTAACGTAAAATTTGAACCCCCCCGGTTCTTCAAAATTCAAAATTCCAATCGTTTTTAACGAGGACCGAAACGGTAAAAAAAAATTCTCAGCTTAATCCTTTGGTTTTAATCTTTTCAAATTCCAAAGCTCTTTGGGATTCGCAGCGATGGAGGAGTCGGTTGTTGAGGTGGAGACGGTGACGTGTCACTGCTGCGGGCTGAAGGAGGAGTGCACGCCGGGGTACATAGCGCGGGTGAGGGAGAAGCACCAGGGCCGTTGGATCTGCGGACTTTGCGCGATGGCGATCGAGGACGACAGGCTCAGGTCGCAGAAGAAAATCAGCGCCGACGAGGCGATCAAGCGCCACGTCAAGTTTTACGAGAGCTTTCGGTCGGCGGAGGAGAGTCCAAGCGAGGATTCGTTGATCTCGGCGGTGATGCAGCTCTTGCGGCGGACTCTGGACTCGCCGAGAAGGAATGGGTCGGGTTCGGGTCGCGGGGATTTTGATCCCCATCTTATGAGATCGAGGAGCTGCTTTGCGACAGTTGGAGGAGAAACGGAAGGAGCGCAAGTAAGTCGTGGGTTAATTCGACTGACCGAGAATGGAGGAAGATAGAGGTAATGTAGTAGTAGTGGTAGGGTAATTTTACAGGCTGGACTAGTTAAAAGTGAAAAGTTAGTTTTTGTTGTAGTGATTCTGATTTTGGGTGGGTTAAATTCTCTTGTTGTTGACATGTGCATTGTGAATTTGTGATTGAGGGGATGGTAGAATGTAGTTCTAGTTTCCCTTCCTTTGACATGAACAAATTATCTAAATACAAACTTCTTGACTTTTGAAATTTGAATAATGAAGTTTCTTTTTTATTGCATCGTGTATTTGTACGTTAAATTTTAAAAACGGATATTGTCGACCATTGATGCTTGCAATTTAGTTGAGATGAGCGAGACGCTTTCTTTCGTTTAAGATTTTGTCTCAATATAATTTGTTCAATAAATATTTTATGAGATACTATTTTCTCAATTTAATTAATGAATTTGATTTTCTTTTCTTTTCAATGAATGTTATTATTATTAATATTGAAGTAATGAAGTTTCCGAGTGTGGCTTGGAGTGCAAGTATTGAGAGACCAAAAAACAAAACCTAAAAGGATGACTCCTATGTGATCTCTCTCAATCCTGGATCTGCTTGACAAAAAAAATGTCATTATTGCTTCAGAGTGGGGTATGTATGATAATGGATTGACATAGACTTTGATTTTATTTTATAGGGAATTTTCATAACAAGAAACATATGTGAGCCCAGTTCAATTAATATATGTGATCCTCGTGGATTGTTATCTCTATAGAATCATTATTTTGCCAACCATAGCACCTCCAAAACAGCTTATATGCATATACGAGAAATTTGTATGAGCCGTTCTGGAGAGGACTATACAAATTTTAAATTGTGGACTATACTTTTTTCAATCATCATAAAATTTAATACAAGGATCTGAATTGTTATTTATTTTAATTTTTATGTAATGATCATGTTTGTAAAAAATTAACCAAATTAATAACCATTTGATCATCCAAATTGAGTAGAAAATTATCGGTCAAATATTTCGATTGTGATCATAAATTACATGCCGAAATTGAGAAGGCCAAACCTCTTGTTCAAAACGGTCCTATATGTGTGCTCTAATAGTTGGCACGTGTCCATTGCATGGGCTTGTACTCTATGATAGTATAATGTACTCCTGCAGTACATTTTCCCTTTAATTCCCGTGTACTGCATTTTCGACTGTTCCCCCTCCCTTCTTTCCTTCCGGTACGACCCAGAATTCCCATATCCACAAAAGTACAAAACTGCCATCAACGGCTTAACCTCTTTCTTTTCTGGGCTCAACCCATTAATCTCTGTACATGCACATAATTAAATCCTTACCTAACAAGCAACAACTAGTCAAAATCAGCTTAAGCCGGCTTTTGATCAAACCAAGTTGTCCCGCATCTTTTAAATACCAAACCCACCCTTTCAAACAATGCCAACACCAATGAACCAAGTCCAAGAACCAGGCCAGAAATGAAAAAAGAGCCAGCTTTGCCAGCAGGACAAAACCGTAAATAACACCAACTCCGGAGGGGATTTGCCATCGTACCCAACAAAAAAAAGTTGTACAGTGTGTACTACACCAACCAATTATCAAAGAATGGAAATAAATATCATTTTTTCTAATACTTAGCCGTCTCCGCAAGTCTTCAACTTCATCATCCATTCTCTCACCGGAAATCCGAATTTGACTTCTTTCTCTCTCTAAAACTCCGGCGTCTTCGATTCTTTCTCTCTCTCAAAATGATGCACATGACGTTCTACTGGAGTAAGGAGGTGACGCTCCTGTTCGACGCGTGGATGACCACCACGTGGACGAGCTACTCCCTCACGCTGCTCGCCTGCCTCATCGTCCCGGCGTTCTACCAGTACCTCGAGGACCTGCGCGTGCGCCTCAGGATCGCGTCGTCAGCTGGAAAGGCGGCTTCCTCCGATCCGATCGAGACTCCGCTCCTCCGAGCCAAGCTCGCCGGCGCCGGGGGGAAGTTTTCGGTGGTAAAGTTGGCCGGAGCCGTGATCTTCGCCGTGAATTCCGCGATCGGGTATCTGCTGATGCTGGCGGTGATGTCGTATAACGGAGGCGTGTTCGTGGCGATCGTTTTGGGGCTGGCGATTGGGTATTTGTTTTTCAGGAGTGGGCATGAGGATGTTTCGGTTGCGGTTGATAATCCTTGTGCTTGTGCTTAGATACATACTTGGATATTTCAGATCGAAATTGAAGATTTGCATTGCGATTTCTCATGTTTTATGATCCTGTAATTTGTCATGAATCTAAATTACTGTGCTTCGTAATTGCCCTTTTGGGCCTCTGTAGAAACTGTCATGGGGAAGAGAGAGGTCAAAAACAGCAAACATGCTGTTTGGGAAAATGGGAGTTCTTGTTTGTATTGTAACTGTTACCGACTGTTTTTCTTACACATTTCCTTCTCCAGAAGAACTGTCACCTGGTTATTTTGGAACTGTTAATTCAATATATGAAAGGGCACTCCTGTTTTTCTCTACAGCTAAATTGTACAGTTTAACCTATTGTTACTGGGATCATCCATCTACTGCATAATCACAACTTCTACACAAGTTGCTACATCTACCACAATGCTTCAAATCAATCTCATTACGGAACAAATAGAGTCTGGAGATGTTAATCACATTGGCACAGAGAAAAGAGAGCAATGGATGCACATCAGTGTGTTCGTTCCTCTTTTGTTTCTCGTTTCCATCACCGGTCAAATTTAGTGAGAAAAGGATGAAAGAATTGACAAGGGCAGAGAAAAGGATGCTAGTGCTGATCTTGAATCTTTAGTGATACTAGTTCACTCTCTTCATGTTGGTTTCTAAGCCTTGAACTGTTGGGGAACCACCTTTGAAGCCTGTCTGGCCAGAACCTGATGAAACGATTTCAGAACCAAAACAAATCAGATATTGCCTACTGGCTTTTGAGACACTGATCATAGAAAAAAAACAAAAAGGCAATTGTAACTTACAGATCCAATCTTTCATGTATTGCGCGGCGAACTGAGGAATTCAAGCCATAGGCTATTGAGTTGAACAGACCCTTAACAAGTAGATAAACACAATTAAATATAGTAACATTATACGCAAGTAGACAGATTACCATAAAAAAACCCACAATTATTGCCATGGAAAATTAGTGAATTACCATAAGTGCAGCTGTCCCAACATCAAGAACTGAAAGCCAAAATATTTTATGATCTGGTTCGATAAAGTCATGAATGCGGTTGATGGTGCCAAAAGCCCATGATCCTATCAGGATGAGCGGATAGTATCCCCACCGGTTCAAAGCCTGTTGAAGGAAGTGCAACATCATCATTGTTGAAAAAAGCAGTTCCAACTGGAATCCTTTTCATTTAGACATAGCAATCATCAAACACTCAGATTGCTCTATTATCTTCAATGTGATACTGAATGTGACATCAGATATCGTGTAAATGACATAAATACATGAAACATAGGCTACCAAGTACCAACAAAAAAGCTTCAGAAAAAAACAATATATATCTATTTTGCATATTCAACTTCCACATTTCCAAATGCTTATACACATGGGAACTTCTGAATCTAACCCTAGGAAGCCAATTGCAACACGGCATACCTTTGTTTCTGCTCTGGCATCTGATTGGTAGGCGCGGTCCGATATGCTACCTGCCATCTATAATTTTCACAGCAGAAGTATGATCTCAACAAGTGTACAAGCGAGCGGAAATTATTTGTGTGAAAAAAGATGATAACTGGAATACATACACGCCTTGCATTGTTCAGCATACGTATCACTTGAAAGTATGTAAAACCATTGTAAAGAATTGCAGCCCAGAGTGGCATATAAAACGTCACAAAGTGAAGTGCCTGCAAGAATGGGTTGAAAAAGTAGAGAACAGTTAGATAGACTCAACTAAATCAGACAGACATAGTCAGAAATCCAACTGGGCCAATTGCTTAATAATGACTTGACCGTTTGATACAAAGGATTCTGAAATTTGCTAGGTTTTATATAATTGAACTGTTCATATGAGAGGTTTGCAGAAGCTAAAGCATCAATTAGAATGTGTGTATATATATGCATCTATTAAAATTTTAATGAAAATCAGTTGAAGGAGTTCTAATAAAAGTATAAAACCAACTAATTGCAGAATAAATACAGAAAGTCTCATAGACTGGAAACCTAAACATACATTCAGCCTTCAGGCAATATTCTCCCAGCCAATAGGTACTATGTACTTACCTTTCCTGTACGCCCAGACTGTGACCAACACCATGTACCTAGGTGGCTATGGTTATTACCAATAGATCGCACAACTGTCACAACTAGTGAAGTCCCTGTAAAAATGCAAGCGCACTGGAATCAGCTTCATACATCAAATATAGCTAATAGCATGAATGCGTATCGGAAGACAAAAACCCAAGTATGAAAAAAGAAATAATCAATCTTTGATCCGAAACCACTATGCTCTCTCTCACAACAGGAAGAAGTATCTAACATTTTGATAACGATGGAAGAAAAATGAGAAATCCTTCTGGCAACACATAAAAAGGTCATACCCCAAACATACAAATGAAACATGGCCTCCAAATCTTCCACATCAGTTTTGTGCTTAACAACGGTACGGTGAAGAGTAAAAGCAATTGTTGTAGTCCATAGGAAAGACGCGACACAGAAGAAATGAGTGCTATAGCCATGCGAGTAACAGAAAAATCCTCTGGATGGATCCCTGCACATAAGAGAAACTTACTCTCTGTCACTTGACAGCAAGAATCAGACAAACAATCTATCATGTGACATTTGCGTCTGGGAATTGAAGCATACCCAACCATGCTGAAGAAGCTACAAAGCATATCCTGCATTCCAAAATATCCAACACATGAGCAGATGCTTAATTCTTAGCCAAACCATTCCACACAAAAATAGAATAGTTTCTTTCTGCTGCCAATTGATTCAAATGTGAAGTCCAATACCACCAGAACGAATTTTGAAGAAACAACAAAGCCCAAAGCCCTAAATGTTTGGAATAGCTATATCAAATCCTTCCAGCACAAGTCACCAGAGCATATCTTTGTAATAATTTTAAGTAATTAAATGCTCAATTTCCAAGCTTTCAGCAAGCTCAAACTTTCCAGAAGTATAGCACCTAAAAGTTTCTAGAAATAGACCGCACCACAGCCCCAGGGAGCGAGCAATTAGATCTAAGAATACACGCAATTTCGACTACTCTGAGTAAACTTGAAGGAAAGAGAAGAGAGGCTTACAGAAAGAGCGAGGTAGAAGACGAGCTTGAAGGAGAACTTCCGGAGCTCTTTGAAGAGGACGTAGCAGAGGACGATGAAGCCCGAGCCCACGAAGGAGAGGCTGGCCGCTCCGGCATTGACGGCAGTCAACACCCGCCGATCGTACGCCGTCAGACCTCCGGCGACTTGCCCCGTCGCCGCCATTTTCTTCTCTCTGTATGCTTTGCTTTAATTGTGACGATCCAATCGCGCCAATCGGCCGTCAGCCCCAGTCGGTGTGGGTTCGTTTACTTTTTCGCAGAGCAGGGAATAAAACGGCGTGTCGTTTCGGTTGAGTGGTTTCAAATATTTGTGCGCTGCTTTTTTTAAAGTCTCTTGCCCGGGTTCGAGTCTTGATGGCGAAGAGTTATAGTCACTATCTCCTTGGTTCTAATCCTCTTCGTTACCTAAAAACATTTTCTTGATGATTTGGTTGGGGAAGCTAGACTCGTTGTATTTTGATGTATTTATTTTATCTTCGCACTTTTAGGCACTCATTTCTTCGAAAAAAAAAAAAAACACGAGTTTACCATATGAACATACGGAAAGTATTCAGTACACGGCGTGTACATGCACGTTGTAATTTGAGCCGTCCAAATGTTACAAAAAAATGTTTACCTATTTTTCTAACTCAATTTAAACGATTTAGATTGCGGCGTGTACTGAATACTCTCCGATGAACCTATATATAATACCATAGTTCAACGACCACGAGATAATTAACTCTCCTACAACTTATACTTAAATAAGAATCTATATTATGTGCTAAAGGGGAATATGCCAACTTTAATTTGGTGTGACCCCCCTATAGTCAGTGGAAGTTTGTTCATTTGAGAAAAGGAAGTTTTCTATTTTAAATTAAAACTAATCATTAACTTTACATGGTTGTTATTTGTTAACCAACCACTCTTCAAAGTTCAAAGTTCATTTTCAACCCTTCAACTAAATATGTGTGAGGAAAAGAAAACATGTTGCACACGCTAGAAGGTTAGTACATCCATATACGAGCCAAAGAACAAGACATGGGTATTTTATATTCCAGTGAACACTAAAAGCCTAATGAAGTTATGGCCTACCTGGGAAAAATTTTCAACCCTGGGTTGGTGGTGATTGAAACTTCAAAATTCCAGTTAATTTCTATTGACATTATCAGGGGCTGCGTTATCGATTAAGACATATGGTGGGTCGTGGGTGGTTGTCTATTCTCAGTCAAGTGTATCTTAATCAATGTAATATAATATATGCTTCTCTTTCACCATTTTATAGTTTGGAAAATACAATGGCACAGTAGTATTATGTGTATACTTACAATACTCAAAGTAATTCCCTTTTGGGAATTTCTTTTAGAGGAAGGTATCCATTTCCTTTTTTGCCATCCTTTTCTTACTTTGGTGCAACGTAAACAAATGGTCCGTAAGTTAACGCTTCTTTGAAGTCCTGAAGAGACTCCAAGATCATAACCACGTCACTCATCATAGGCCTAGCCTTTGGATTGCGGCTCAAGCAAGTGTGAGCCAATGCAGCTGCCTTTCTAGCCCCTTTGGTGGGATATTGTCCCTCCAATCTCGGGTCTATAATCCGGTTAAGCTTTCTTGGGTCCTTCGAGAGAGGCCTTGCCCATTCTACAAGGCACTGTTCGCGGCTGCGGCGAGTTCTATCTAGTGCCCTTTTACCTGTCAGCAGCTCCAATAGAACTACTCCAAAGCTATATACATCGCTCTTTGTTGTTAAGTGACCTGAATTCAAACGTGTTATATTTGATGAATTTGAATTCAGGAGATCGAGTTTGTCTTTGCCTAATAAGCTTGAATTAAATTGGGGTTACCTGTCATTATGTATTCAGGGGCTGCATACCCTTGAGTCCCTATTATACGTGTTACCACGTGTGTTTCTTCTCCTTCTGGACCATCCTTTGCTAACCCAAAATCTGAAAGTCTTGCTGTGTAATCCTGAAAGGTAAAATAACAAGTTTAACTTTACTTGCCTCCTTACATTTCATGTCATATATAGAGACAGATAAGAGAGTTCAGAACAAATTAAGAACTTACAGAGTCTAGCAGAACATTTGAAGTTTTAAAATCTCTGAATATGACAGGTCTGTGATCTGCTTCGTGGAGGAAGGCTAGGCCCTTAGCCGCTCCAACTGCGATCTTCATTCTCGTTGACCATGGCAGAGCAGCAGAATATCCTAGAAGCCTCAGAACGTTAATACTAGAAGAGTTGGCAGCTGATTAATTCAAATGTCACAGAAAATGGAAATAAGAAACTCACTTCTGAAGAGTTGATCTTCTAAGCTTCCTCTTGCTATGTATTCGTATACCAGAAGCCTGTGCTCCTCTTCGCAACAATATCCAATCAGCTTAACGATATTGGGATGCCTCAGCTGTCCAAGAAAGACAAGTTCTGCCTATACAATAAGAGAAGCACATACAATTAATCAAAAGTATATTCACCCTACTATATGCTTAGAACATGATATATGTGGATTCTTGTCACGACAACATTACGTGTTAGATGGATAGATATCACATTACTCGTCATTTGAAAATTGAAACTCAAGTGTGTAATGGCTAGCTAGGGAAACTTACCAGCCACTCCCTATGGCCTTGCAAGCCATCCAAGTCTAATAGTTTGACGGCTACAGGCTGAGCCTTCAACTTTCCGGGCCTAAGCTTGTCATCAACAAACCCCTTGTAAACTGGTCCAAAACCTCCCTCGCCAAGCATATTACTCCATGAAAAGTTGTTTGTTACCACTCGAAGCTCCGCTAGTGAAAACACGTGAAGGTTTAGGCCGACGAAAGAATTGGAGAGATCATCTGCAAAGCTGGGGTCACTAATTACATCCGTAATGGACAGCCTCTGCTGCAGAAAAGGAGTGCGCTTATCTTGAACTTGTCCTGTGGAATCTGCTGCACTAATCTTGTAACAACAGCCCGGGATGATGCTTCTCCATGTGATCTTCTCAGCAGTCATATTGAGAAGCAGACAGTCGAGAAAACGAATCACTGTCTTCTCAGATGATCCAGGATCCAAGTTATTTGGGATTTCTATGAGGGATGAAGAAAGACCTCATCATTCATTTTCTTACCAACTATACATATATATATGTATGTTGTCTGCAGTCCCCTGATTATTCAAATACAATTTATACAGCGAATGACTTGCCTAACTCTTGACTTTTCTTAGCTATACAAAGTACATGATGCACCAAACGAGTTATAGATGAATTATTTCTAAAAAGCTCCTATTTCAGTAGTTGCACTAAACAAAAAAAATACCATTAAAATGTGTAGTATTGAGGCAATCCACTACGAAAAATAAAGAGATAAATCGATACATAGAATCTATGGCTCTAATTGTTTATTCGTTTAATCTCATTTTTGGGGTAGGTAAGCGTGGGTATGCTGAATTATATTTTTGGAATAATAAAGGTGTTAAGAGGTCAAGATCAGATATTGTCATTTTGCCAACTGGAGGAATTGAAAACCACTAGCTTTGCATAGAATTCCCAACACTGTTTCGTCAATGGCAAGGAAAGCTCCTAGAATGTGTAAACTTGAGCTTGTCTTTTGGCTAAACTGGAAAGCTCACAGATGACCGTATACATAAAACAACAAATTTCCCTTAGTGATTATAAGCATGACAGGAAATGAAATATCATTCGAGTATTCAGTGTTTACCTTTGATTTTCCGCCTTGAATATGATGACACAAGCACAGCAAAAACTAGTGAGATCAGCTTCTGGCTTGAAGCACCCTGCCAATGTTCTCAGGGGAATTTTATCGAACACCACATAGGCATTATTCATAGTTCGGAAAATTTTGGTTCATAACTTCATAGTAGTACACAGCATAGAAATTAGAAATATGCAACAAAGGGTTTGTGTTAAAACAATAGTATACACCATTACAATTTGGTAACCCCTAGCTTTCAACCTTCCCCAATAGTAACCTAGCGAGCGATCATCAGCAGAAACTGGGTGATTGCCACTGTCACATGTCAATAAGCTAGGCAAAATTTTAGTCTCTGCATCTATATCATAGTTGGTGGCAAATGAGAAAAGTACTATTTCATAATTCATAAAGATTAGCTAGCTACCTACGTGGGCTCTTATGTATAGCTTAGTACAATAGTACATGACCTCATTTGACAAATCAATTTCATTGAACCTGAAGTTCAACCCTTAATTTCTTGCTAATTATTATTAGTACAAGATAATGTCGCCTCTTGACTTCAACTTGAACGAAGCTAGCCCTAAGCTTCTGGGTCTTCATAGTAGTTGGTCTTTTTGATATACATATTCAGCACTGATGGCAATGCTGGCCCTAGCAACGTATGGCCGCCGGTATTAACAAGTATATATATTTCTTCCACTGGATGGTCGCTATTGTAAAAAGTGATCGATCACATTGTTGACCACATCTCTGTAGCGCTCCTATATGTTTGTCGGCAACAATAGAAAGACGGATCGAGATCGGAATTACTGTTCACGTAGAGTTATCGAACATAGGACACAGTTTGATGTGGATGCATACGATCGATCATGGCATGGGAAGATGTAGTACTGTACTACATCTACACAATTTATAAACCCTAACTACTAGCTAGCTTAAGAGACCATTAATTAATTTATAGAAAAACCAAGGGTTTGGTAAAAGTTGGCTTAGCATGAGTCATGGTCACCCACACAAAGAAACGAACCTATCTATCTACCATAACCAACCCCCATCTGCAAAGTATATCAAGTTTCAACACCACACCTTCGTGCATTTATATATTCTTTGTATCTAAAATTGGTGTAAAAACAAACAAACAAACAAACAAACAAACTCCTCATCCCCTCAATACGCAATCCAACACCCAAAAACTAACTCATGTAATTCCGGCCATTTCTTCAGTCTATCATTGTAGTCTCCCTCCGCTACCCGAAATGACAATTCTACCCTCGTTCCTCAGCCCCGTCTCCTTATGGGGCATCTACGTCCGCCGTTGCTTCGCCGCCTCCGGCCTCTCGCAGCAATCTATGCGGCTCGACGACGACGACGGCACCACCCTCCATTTCTGGGGTCCCAACCCAAATCACCAAACTGCCCTCAACCGAAGCCGAAGCCAAAAGCCCTCACTGGTCCTAATCCACGGCTTCGGACCGGCCGCCATGTGGCAGTGGCGCAAGCAAGTCCAGTTCTTCTCTCCGCACTTCAACGTCTACGTCCCCGACCTGGTCTTCTTCGGCGGCTCCACCACCGAGTCCAAGGAGAGAACCGAGACGTTTCAGGCGGCTTCGGTGGCCAAACTGCTGGACAAACTGGGAGTGGACAGGTTCAGCGTGGTGGGGACCAGCTACGGCGGATTCGTGGCGTACCACTTGGCGAGGACGTGGCCGGAGAGAGTGGATAAGGTGGTGATCGCCAGCTCCGGGGTTAATATGAGACTGAGAGATACCGAGGCCTTGCTGAAAAGAGCTGACGTCGACAAAATTGAGGATCTTATGCTTCCGGCCACCGCCGCGCAGTTGCAGAAGTTGACGGGTCTCGCCATGTTCAAGAAACTCGACATGATTCCCCAATTTTTCATGAATGACGTCATACAGGTAATAATATTTTTTTAAATGAAATATGACCTTTCAAAAAAAAAAAAAAACGAAGTAATTTATTATTCTTTTTATCATTAAAAATTTAAAAGCAAGGAAAGACGCACTTAGATGGTTGAATTATTGGGGGAAGAATAAAGAAGATTAAGGTCATACAATGGTAGACTAACTCCGGATTAAACTGAGATATATTATATTTGGAAGAAAAAATCACCTTTAGTTCATGAACTTTCACTCGTTCGATGTTTTCGTCTCTTAATTTTGAAATATGTTATTTTCATCCCTCGACTATCACTTTAGTCCTCCGACCTATTTTTTCGATTAAATGAATCACGTGATGCATCACGTACCCTTGAATCAAGTGGGAAGAAAGGGACGGAATTAACCCTAATAAAAGGGCACGTGATGTATCACGTGATTCATTTAATCGAAAAAATAGGTCAGAGGACTAAAGTGATAGTCGGTGTTAAAGTTGAAGGACGAAAGTGATATATTTCAAAGTTGAGTGACGAAAGTGTCGAACGAGTGAAAATTCAGGAACTAAAAGTGATTTTTTCCCTATATTTGGAGCCAAACACTGCATAAATTTTGTGTACATTATTAATACACTAATCACTAATGGGTATATAAATTTGAATTATTTGTGGAGGCAGAAGTTGTACTCAGATAAAAGGAATGAGAAGATGGAACTTTTGAAGGGGGTAACTATTGGACGAGATGACACAACAATGATATCTCCTCTTCCTAATAAGGTATTAGCAACCCGTTAATTGTATGATTTAATAAATTAATACTAATTTAATTGTAATTTTGATTTGGAATGCTAATTTGCTACTTGGGCTGTATATATATAGGAGGTGTTGATAGTATGGGGAGAGAAAGACCAGATATTTCCTTTGGAGATGGCTATTGAACTCAACAAGTATGCATGCATATGTTTCCCTTAATTAATGATGTTTAAAGATGTTCATTATGTACTAATTAATTACCCTGAAACCTATATATATATATATATATATATGCCTTGGCTTCTTGTGATTGCAGACTTCTTGGGACGAAAGCTAGACTGGAGGTGATAAAGAATACATCGCACATGCCCCAGGTTGAAGATTCAATACAGTTCAACAGCATTGTACAAAACTTCTTGTGCAAGTCCTGATCAAACTGTAATTTGTTATTAAGCTGGGCCTTGGGGATGTGAGGTTTGTGGGCTGGGCTGGGGATTGTATAAACATATTTATTTTGTAATTTGGGCTGGACTGTTTATTGGATTTGGATATGCTTTTATAGTTGTATCTTCAAAAAATATTTTGGATGAAAAAAAGGTTTGAATTTTGATTGAGAATTTTAGGAGAAGAAGTAAAGTTAGAAATTGATCGATACTATACTAGCTTCTTGATACGTGCTCATAACAAAAAAGAGAGTTCAATGATGCGACTTCATCGTTTTGACTTGGATCCCGAATTTGGTTTTTTCAACATTGAAGTTCACATTTTGCAAATGATAACATGACAAAAAATGCTATCTAATTCCTTACCATAAAGCAAATCTACCTTGTTCCGATAACAATTGCATCATCAATTTCACATGTAGGATAGCATCCTACATCCATGTATATGCAATGTGAATCTCTAGTATTAGTTTCACATTTTTTTTTTTAACGGTTTTGGATACGTAGAAAAATTACTGAATCCGTCGCTAAATCAAATGCTAGGATAGGGTACTGAAGAAAAGGATCACACTGACGAAGGCCCGCATGCCAAAAAAATCATCATCTTACCAATCTTTCCAAGGAGTTGAAGGACAAAGATGGAGGAAGCCATGACCCACCATTTTGGTGGCACAACCTGGCAATGTTTTGGGCAGGTCCTTTGCTGCACCCCTAAAATATAGAGAAGAAGAGTTAGTACAATACACAAAGCCAGTCAAAAGCGTATATAGTCACAGACACAGACCATGGATTGTCCCAAGAAGATAATAGTATTATTATTATTATTATTCAAAGGGTCACCAAATTAAAACTCACAGCAAGTATAAGTATAAATAATATTTTTAATTTTTCTGGGTCCTGTCTTTTCTTTCTCATCTTTGACTGAAAGGGAGAAGAGAAGAAGAAACAATACGCTGGCTTTTGCAGCTTTCGGCGCTCTTTTTTTTTTTTTGTTCTCCTTCTGTAATTTCCAGATTTAGCCAACATTTCGATTCACACACACTTATATGCACCAAACCCACATTGATTTTCGTTGCGGGTTTATTAAATACGCACCCAAAACCCACACGTAAAGCAATTCCTCTTTAAGCTTCGTACTGGGCGATTCAACCAAGGCCATTTCTGAAGCAGGTAAACGCATTTGAGCTCAATTCAAGTTCTGAACAGATCTCTGTCATTGTTATCGCAGGCATTAGATCAAGAGATTAATTCTCTTTTATTTCTTAATTAATTGAGTAACTGGGTTGATTGAATACCATTCTGGGTTTGTCTTTATACTGGGCTACTCTATTTGTTACTGGAACTGTGAATTTCTTTTAGTTGAGCAAATTCTTGAGAATCCTAGCTGGGTTGATTAAATTGCATTTGGGTTTGTCCTTGGAGTGATTTTATGCGATGGGCTACTCTTTTTATTTCTCTAACTGTGAAATTTTTGGTTGATGGGAAAATTCTTGATAATTAGTATGTGTGAATTAATTTATGAAAGTACAAATCTGGGTTTTAATATGCTGTTCACTGATTAACTAGCATTTTGTGGTTTGCATCATGTTTTTCTAGTTTGCCCTACTTAGTCTCAATAGAAACTATATCATTTTAGCTTAATCAATTCATGCCCAGGTAACTGTATAGGTTCTTAAAATATCTGGTTAATATGGGCCATATGACATTGTTATTTTGGGGGAAATTAGCCAATGTTTTGTCTATTCAGGGAGGTCTTAGCTCATTTTTATTGCTCCCTGACATTTAGCTCTGTGATTAGGTGCATTTGAAACACATTATGTACAAACATTACAGAAGAGAATTGCAGAGACGCTTTTGAGCTTGACTTGTGCATCTTCTATGCTGTCTATTGTAATAGAGAATATGGGATCACTCTGCAGCAAAAACCGACATTACAATGAAGCAGACAATGAAGAGAATGCACAGGTGGATTCTGCATGATAATACAAATTTTGATGTGTCATTGATTTGCATTTTCTATATTTTAGTTTGTTTCGAACAAGATTTTTTTGGGTTGATGATGCTTTAATTGCCACTCTTTGCATCTTCTATCAGCATCTAATTTATTGTCATTGCATGCATCCAGACTGCAGAAATTGAAAGGCGAATTGAACAAGAAACGAAGGCGGAAAAACATATCCAGAAACTTCTCCTACTAGGTACATATAATCTAGGAGGTTTCTGGTTATCTTTTTATGATTTGCATGCAGAACATCATGTGCTTAACAGTTTGAGCTTGTTAAGGTTGAAAACTAGAATCTTTATGACTAAGAGTTGTCTAGTACTGTTTATCTGCTAATGCTCAACAACTTTAGGGCAGTAACGAATATAAATTTTTATGTATTGTTTGCCATATATAAAAATGTAGCACCTGCTACATTCATACCTTTTCATCTCACGTTCCAGTTTAGATTATTTTTATCCATAATTAAAGGTACTTCTCGGTCCTATAAGTAATGTGATCATTCTATTGTTTTTAGGTGCTGGGGAGTCGGGGAAGTCCACAATTTTTAAGCAGGCAAGATATTGTACATGTTTCTCTATTTAAGTATTTTATAATTCCTATTTACTAAAACGAAAATATTAATACTTTTATAACAAATGGTTTATTTCCAGATAAAGCTTTTGTTTCAAACCGGCTTTGATGAGGCAGAGCTCAAGAGCTACATCTCAGTCATACATGCCAATGTGTATCAGACCATAAAAGTACGCAATACTTGAAAGGGTGTGTTGGTTATTTCCCTTTCTGCATAATACAAAGAATATTAGTGTGAGCTCTTTATAGCAGAATACATAATATTCTGCAAACACTCTTCTTTCGTGCAAAAGAAGATGAATGTTACTCTTGTATTTAATGTATGCATGATGTGGTTGAACAGATATTGTATGATGGGTCAAAGGAGCTCGCTCAGAAAGACAGTGAAACATATGAAATGTCCAGTGAAAATCAGGTTTGATCTCATCCTTTCATTGTTTTATTAAATTTTATTTAGTGCATGATAATTGAAAGTTTCACTGTTTTTAACATGTGATTTGTCCTTAAAGCCAAGTTATGAATTTTGTCCTTTTAAGATTCCTGCTTGCTCATCTTGTGCTTGAACAGAACTGCTTGTTTGCGAAGTAAAAAATTGGTTTTTTTTATCAGGAAATTGGAGAGAAACTATCAAAAATAGGTGGCAGATTGGATTATCCACGACTGACTAAAGAGCTTGCACAGGAGATAGAGACTCTTTGGAAAGATGCTGCAATTCAGGTAGCTATTACATCATGTAACTGATATATTCCAATTGTTTGACATCATTCCTTGTGCTTAAACAACTGTTTAGCACAGCTTTGGTCTTCTTTCCAATGCACTAAGTGAAGTACCCCACTCTGCAATTGTAGGAAACATATGCTCATGGAAATGAACTCCAAGTTCCTGATTGTGCCAACTATTTCATGGAAAATCTTCAAAGATTAGCTGACGCAAATTACATTCCAACCAAGGTACGTATTGTTCACTACAGTAACTGATTGTTTACTAAATTGAAGAAGGTGCAGGACAACTTGATATATGTTGGTTACTGTTTAAACTTATTACACGAAACTGGAAAAGGTACAACCTCAGAAAGTTGGCATGTTTTGATATTGCAGGAGGATGTTCTTTATGCAAGAGTTCGTACAACTGGTGTTGTAGAGATCCAGTTCAGGTAATTTTTTATTATTTCTAAGTTTCTAACCATGCCACCCATTTGTCCTAAATCAGCTGATTTTTGCACTAATAGAAAGCAACTTGAGGATACCCTGGAATTTAGTTTAGTTCATAATTTTCTTGTGACCTGTGCATGCTTAGTATGATGCATTTCTTTTAGAGAAACTTATGATAGTGTAACTCATTTATAGAATGAGTGAAATTACAAACAAACAACTCAGTGATGATTATGATTGGCAGCCCTGTTGGAGAAAACAAGAAAAGTGGTGAAGTATATAGACTCTTTGATGTTGGAGGCCAGAGAAACGAGAGGAGGAAATGGATCCATCTATTCGAAGGTGTTACGGCTGTAATATTTTGTGCTGCTGTTAGCGAGTAAGATTCTCATTGCTTTCACATACCTACTATATCGTAATATGCATGCATGATGGTAGCAATTGATCCTGGCCCTTGACTAATTAGCGGCCATTGTTTAAGAGCTATCTGGCCATGTCTTGCTTGTGGATGTCATTTCCTTTTCTTTGTTAAAAGTTTTGGGGTGTAAGCAAGGAGTCAAGGCAGGACTGAAGTACCTCTTAGGAAAATCCCAAAGGTCCTTTTTACCACGAAAATACCATCAACACTATTGAAATTATTTCATGTTAACTGCCATGCTGGTACTGAAGGTTGTTTTATCTACAGTTTTCCCTTAATTGCAGTGGGGAAAATAAAAGAGACGTACAAAATAGTTTTCAGTCTTGAGTGTGCACAATTTGCCACCCCTGTCTTTTAGCATGTAGCATGTTAGCATAAGAATGTTAACTACCACTGTCAAGCTGAATTAGTCTTGTGTTGAAAATTGTGTTTCAGTTATGATCAAACACTCTTTGAGGATGAAAGCAGGAATCGAATGATGGAAACAAAGGAACTTTTTGACTGGGTCCTGAAGCAACCGTGTTTTGAGGTTTTCTTTTCTTCTATGTTCTTCTATGTTCTTCTGTGTGTGTCGCACGTGCGACTGTGGAAATTCCTTTCTCTAACCCGTTCTCTTTTGGGTGCAGAAAACGTCCTTCATGCTATTTCTAAACAAGTTTGATATATTCGAGAAGAAGGTTCTAAAGGTAAGAGTCAGTAGATCAGTGTGCTGTTGTTCATTAGCAACAAACTCACATTTGTATGGGTTGCTGATACTTGATGTTTCATTGTGTAGGTGCCACTTAACGTGTGCGAGTGGTTCAAAGATTACCAGCCAGTTTCAACAGGAAAACAAGAAATTGAACATGCATATGAGTAAGTGTCTGCATCTTTGTGCTCCTTCGCCTACCATAGCTCTGCCAAAACTGCTTCTTTTCCAATCTGTTGTCAAAATTAGACCTATAGCTGGCTGAAAGCTTCACCGATGCTCTCAACCATTTTCATTATAAAGAAACTAAAATGGACACACTCAACATGTGGCCAAACCTACTCAATTATTAGTGTTCTAAGCCTGGACTTGCTTTATTTCACCTTCTGAATAGGCTTAATAACCATTGTAAATGTTCGTATTCAGGTTTGTGAAGAAAAAGTTTGAGGAATTGTATTTTCAGAGCACTACCCCGGATCGTGTGGACCGCGTGTTTAAGATCTATAGAACCACTGCCCTTGATCAAAAGCTTGTGAAGAAGACTTTCAAGCTTGTGGATGAGACCTTAAGACGGAGAAATCTGTTCGAGGCAGGTTTGTTGTGACCAGGGAGGGACCATTTTTCTGGGCCATAAACGATTGTATTATGAAGAACATCACATTTTGAGCACTCATATTCCTTGATTTTTAGCATTAAAATTTCAATTAAATCATTATGAGTGTCAAGACAGATTTTAAGATATATAAATGATTGTTAATCTTTGCAAAAATGACTTAATAAATTTTTTTTTTTTATAATGAGAACGTCAAATTTGTTCAAAAGCGAGCGAAATTAAACATAACGACCTATTCTTTCGGAGTAAATTACTTGAGTAAACTGATAGGAGTCCCAAGTAAATTTACCTTCCTACTACCAGCGGTCATAGAACAAACATAAAACAAAAGGCACAGAGAGTAACAAGTAAATGCGAGGACAGGACATATAGTGAGTGGTCGACCATCACAAACAAATTGGTGAATGACTAATAACTAATAAGTCGGTCCATTACGCCATTTCGTATGTGGTACTAGTCAAACTTGACATGCTTCATACCTAAATACCTAATTAGTCAAAGTCAAACAATCAAAACCTGAGAAGTGGGAGCTACAAGCTAAAAGTCCATTTTTCCCTCACTTTTTTTGTTTGCAATATGTTTCCCAAATTCCCATGCTTAATTATGTGGTTGAAACGTGAAACCCAAGCATAAATAGTGGCAACTTATTCTACTTTTTATAATTTTCTCTTGACTTCCCCTCATGAATATTAGAAACTGAAACATAGAGTTTTTTGAGAAACAGATAATTCATATATTATCAAAGCCAGAAAGGCACATACATCAAACTCCTAGGCCTGAAACCAGATCTGTCGGTCAGGCAACTAAAGACTTTAACAAATACCTCTCATTGTAGACCACTGAGCTCGTTGAAACAACGAGCCTACAAAAACAAAAAACTCACTAATCATCTAAACAACTAGCGAATCTTCAGCCGCCAAAACATATGGTACGGCGAAAAGATTCATCGATCAAATGATTATACGAAAATTTCGTATCTGCAGACTCAACACTCCGAAGAGTAATACTTGAAGGTGGAGAAAACACCCTCACTAAGAGCATCTCCAGTAGATGACCCATTTTAAAATAAATTTAAAATTTAGCTAAATTTAAGGCAAAACTTAGCTCCAACAGATTACCTAAACAAAAGTTAAATTTAACTTTTGCTAAATTCTCTACCTATATTTAACTAAAGAGGAGAGAGAAAATAGGTAAAACCCAAATACTCCAACGTTCAAATTTTTCAGTTTTAGTTGAAAAAATTTAAATTGACTTTACAAATAGGTATCATTGCTGGAGCAGAAGTCTAAAATTTAGGTAATTATATTTAACTTTTAGCTAATTTAGCTAAAAATAATAGCTTTACTGCTGGAGATGCTCTAAGGTCCCAAATCATCATAGAAACCAACGATGATAGGGAATTATTAGTAGCAAAAGCTACAGACTAGGGAAAAAAAACTAGTAAAAAAAAAACAAGAAATTAAACTCATGCTAGCAAAGACCCAATCACATAGCTCATGTTCAAATCCCCAACTCCAGCAAGAAAGCAGATCAATAGCATCGCTGCACCACCATCTCTGACATAGCCCCGCCGCACCAAAGGTGATCTCCACCGTCATGCGCAACCTCCACCAGCAAAGCCCCCTGAGAATCCACCACCGATGCCACAGAACCAAGCCAGCCCACAAAGACCCATCGCCCATCATCCCTGCTCGCCTGTGAACCTAAACGAAACCATGCCAGAGAGAATCACTGAAACATAGAGTTTATGACACATATAGACGATTAAATTTGCATTTTCATAACTTGTTTAATCTTTGTAAGAAATAAATGATGTCTAAACTTTGAATCCTTCTTTTAAAATATACGATAGGTTTACTGAACTAAAAGAATTGAGGTGTACTTAGGAATCAAAGAAAAATTACAAAATTGAAGAGGAAATTAAAAAAGAATGGGGAACTCATTGTTCTCCCATCATCACTGTGATTGCTGGGTCTTTAAGTCATGTTAGTAAATACACATTAATACCTCGCATTAATACACATTCAGAATCTTAAAATAATCGTTGAATCAATTAATAATTTGACTAGAAAGATTTAATTTTGATGAGATCAGCCCTAGAAATAACTAAATTTTAGGGTGTTGTTATTAACACGCCCAAATATATTAATAACACACTCAAGAAAGAGAGAGATAGAGAGAAGAATGAGAGAGATAGAGATAGAGATATATGGTGTGTTATTAACACATTTAAAAACACCCAAATTTTATTATTCACATTTATGGCATGAAGTACGTGTCCATGTCCCTGTGTCGACTGGGATTTCAGCACACGTGTACGAAAAGGTGCCCAACTAAAATCAAGGCCAAATTCGTCATTTAAAAATCCCAGGGTTTTATTCGCTGTGTAAAAGAAGACCAAATAAACTGAGAGAAAAGCGAAATTGTTTTTTATTTTTCTCTGTTTTCCATTTTTGACCCAAAAGAAAGCTCTTGAATCAACTGTGACTTGTACGCGTTTCGTACCAAAGCATATTCCTTTTTCTCATTCTGGGGAATGCGAAATACACATGCACAAAATTACACACAGAAAGAAGCCAACTTTCAAATGCAGAAGAAGAAATGCTGAAAGATCGAATTGGTCCCAAATTGATCTCGCCGTGAAAGTTCAATTGCTACCATCCCAGGTTTCTTTTTCTTTTTCTTTTCCGGGTTTGCTTTTGCTTTCTGTGTTGTTCTTGAGAATAATGAAGAAAAGGAATCAGAGCAGAAAGTGCTTTAAATTTTCATGCATTTGCTTCCTTTCCTACTTTTCTTTCAATTTTGTTTAATTCTTTTCTAAGGGGTCTTGGTGGTTAGGAAGATAACAATGGCAAAAAATATTTGTGTGTTATGGAATTTGTCAAGTTGGGTTTGAATTATGAACCCATTTAGTATTCAAATCTTTGCATCATAGACCAATCGATATAGAACTGATTGGAGATTCTTTTCAGCTACAAATTAACCTCAAAAGCACCGTTCATAAACTGGAGTTAACTTTTGTTTCTATTTGTTTTCTTCATACTTGTATCATATAGCCTTGTTAGGCATGTTTTTCAATCTTATATGACAAAACTTTGTCATTGTGGCTTTGTGCAGGTGTATTGTTTTTTGTCTTGATTGATATCGTAAACCCAATTTCTCAGTTGAGGAAGTTTTAAGTGCCAATCTGGGTAGAATTATAGGACATAACAAAAACATGAAGAATAATTGGTTCAGGTTCGGGGATCTTGATGACGGGTCTGTGTACAACTTTCCGCTGGAGCCTCTGATTTTGCATAGTTTTGGGGGTCATGTGTTTTCACATATCAGTTCATTTATGGACAATTCATTGCACCACTGTATGTACTTTCATGTGCCTGGAAGCTTAGCTCTTGAAGGCGCATTTAATCATATTTCTAAGTTTGCTGGTGCTTTACTATTGATGTTCTCTTCTGGGACCAGTACAAAGGCTACTAGGGAGATAGCAGGTAACTTGGATGGTTGTGATCCTGGAAGCTCCGGTTCTTCTTCACAAGTAAAACACATTGCTTCAAGTAGACAAAATTTTAAAGGATTTCACTTCGGTTTTGGGCCAAAAGGAGAATCTGCTAACCCCATGGTTTTTGGTAAGATTTCGGCTTTTGTAATGCAATTCCTACACAGAGAAGCTGAAAGACGACATTCATATCCCTTGCTCTCATTAGCTACTGCACTTGTACCACCTTTTGGCAACATGTAAGTCACTAAATCTTTCACAAAAGGGGTGGATTGAAGTGCAAAATTCTCCCAGCTCTGTTTTTAATGTTGATTAGAAAATTCTCTTCTTTGGTAATTGCTACCAGATCTTCAAATGTCTTAGCTGTTTCATCGGAGAGTACTGATGTCATGGATCAAAGGCCTTGTGAGGTAGGGCGTCAAGGATGTGCTGGTCTACCTTTTCCTAATTTGGACTGGAGAATACATGCAGTGGAGCCTAGAACTGGCATTGAGTTCCCTATGGTTTTGGACAATATTCTAACAGCAGGGAACAATTCCAGTTTAAGTTCAGAGGTTAGCACTTCGGAGTTTTGTGGTTATTGTGGGTGGTTGGGTTTGTTAAATTTTTTTACTTGTTTAGTTTCTTGTAGATCTTTTCTCTTGTTTATAGATGATGTAGTACATTGCTTTGGAATGCCTTGACTTTATGAATTTCCTGTGTTTGGGCATGTCTAAATTTCATGGAAGCATAATCAGTGAATGGGGACATAAGGTTGAGAGCTAGCGTTCTACTTTTGTCCAATAGGCAAAGGCAGCTTTATGTTTAAAGTTCACATCTTCGCAAATATCTATTTAATCTTGATATTTTGTAAATCCATTTCAGGTCCTTGTGGGGACTGGATCCAGAACAATGACAGTAATTAGAATAAAATCTTTGAAGCTCTATGCGTTTGGTTTTTGTAAGTTATTAGTAGTTCCACTCATTTTTTTTTATTTTCTTTCAATCTGGATTATTTTTTACTTCCATTATCTTATGTAGTTTTTTATTTGTTCTTTTTTATATAGATATTCATCCTTACTCTGTTTGCGAGAAATTGGGTCCAAAATACGCTTCTGTTTCGGTAGATGAACTAAACAAACGTCATGATTTTTATCAGGACCTTCTCAGGTATTTACAGCTGTCTTGCTCAAAATTTTTCTTTCTCATTTTTTGAGAAGAAAATTTTCCAATTTATTTCTGGGTAATAGATAGATATAATCAATGCATATTGCATACTAAATACTCTATTTTTTTTTTCTATTTTCTTTCCAAGCCTGAGTTGGAATATCAGTGATGGATTTGGCCAAGTTGTTCAATCACTTTTCATTCCTATGCTGGGTTTCCTGGGTTTGATGAACTTTCTGCTGCATTTTGCTTCTTCTTTTTTTGGCCTGCAGGGAAGATATTGATATGACAGTTAGGCTTGTGGTTAGTTGCAATGGGATGAAAATCAATACTGTGAGAGAGTAAGTTATATTTCTGTTCTCGATCTAACCTTGGATATTTGAAATTGTATGGATGTCTCTAAGTTAAGACTTGAAACAATTGTGAGATTTTTCTTTTTATGATCTAAAAAGCTGATGTTGTATGAATATTCTTGGATTTAAGTTTTTCTCTCATAGAAGATTTACTATTCCTAGTATCAATAGCTCGGTTAGCTGAGTGTGCATAACTTCTTTTGTTTTGGAACATTAATGTTTGGATACCATTTTGATTAGTATTATGGTAGCTCCATATTTCATAATGGCTTTGATGGGTTTACCTTTAAATGGGTGGTGCCTTTGGGATAAATTTAGGCATTAAATATATGGGCTAGAAGTTTTTACCAATTCTAAATTCATTCACTATCTAAAGCCAAAAAATTGATTCTGCAAGTTAATTTACTGTGTTACCAAGCTGAGCTTCAGCTAAGTTAGCTCTATTCCTTCCTTGCTGTGTTTTATATGCTTAATGTTTAGATTCTTGTTTATGTGCTTTTGGTTATACTTGATGCAGTGCCTTTGAGAAATCCCTTCGAGCTCGATTAGTGAAGGTAAATCATATTTCTTTGCAGAATCTGTATTTTGTACTTTCTGATCTCGTATTTGCTAATTCTTGTCATTTTTGTTCTTCTGTTAGACAAACCCAGAGACCGACTATCATTGCATAACAACATTTGGTTCAAACTTCACACAAGATATTCCATTGCCAGCTGTAATATTATATTACTCTTGTTATTTTCTATATTATCAAATAATTTCGGAGTTACATCAACTTTTTGGAATATTTCAGGGAACAACAATTGATTTTCAACGAACAGCTGATGGAAAATTGATTACTAAAAGTAAGCGGTGATTGCTTTAATAGTTTATACCAATACACGTGTCATGGCTTAATCATGTCACAGCTTCAATTTAAGCATAAAGGATACAGCTTCAAAGACCCTAGAACCCCTATTACCCCTTTTTACAGTTCTTTTCTCTTTTCTAGTTGCTGCTAGTGCCCTACATTGCTTGCTAAAAATCATGCTCCGCTTCATATATTCTGCTGGATGATGTCTATGACAGATTTCCGTCATGTTACTTGTTTGTATGAAACTTTGACTTGATTGATTTATTCATAAAAAAATTTATGGAAAATTGATTTTGCAGTTGGAGATAATCAGATCGGAGCAGTCCAAAGCAAGGAGCTGTGCAGTAAGTGAATCTCTCTTCTTTTTCCCTTTCTTTCATATCTCATCATGCCTCTCGTGAAATGGCGAATTAGAATCCGGTCATATACTTTTTAGGGGGATGAACTTATGATGCACAATTTTGCTCTCAGGGGCTTTCTTTGACATGTACCTTGGAGATGTTCCTGTGTCAGAGCAAACAAAAGAAGAGATTGGCAGAAATGTTGCTAGTATCATTAGGAGTTGCTGAACTGGTTCATTTATCTGCATTGCCTCACTTTTTGAATGGGGCAAGTGGTTTGTTGAGGAGATGAACTGCTCACAAGAACAAAGATGTCACAGCCGAAAAGCATTGCAAGGCATAAGTAGGGTGCCGTCTTGGGGCCTTTCGGAGGGTGATCATTCGCTTACCAGTCTGCAATTCTTTGCAGCTATTTTGTGGGGATTTACATAAGTTAGATAGACAGTCCCTATCAGATTTCTATTGTAATTTTAACGATGTAGGATAATGTGGTTCTCTCCCCATTCCAAGTGTAGCAATTTTAAGTGTAAATGTACGATTGAAATTGATTGGTTTCAAAATCTTTGCTGGTGGGAAACGGACCTGAAGACAGCAGCTACCACTGGCCCAATATAAAGCTAAACAAATTAATAGTCCAAATGTACTGCGGTTTTGGGACAAAAAAAATTAGAGAACAACCTCCCCCGATCCAAAGTCCTCCATTTTAAATTTCTGTTTCTTTTTAATTTGAGAAGATTGAGAAAGGGGGCTCTTGGGCTCGGAATCTTTCTTTATAAATGAACAGTAGAAAGCACATCATGCATAAAATCAGTCCTGGAATAAATTTTTTTTTTTTTTTTTTTCGGAGAATGAAGAAAAAGTTCTTGCCATAGCTCACAGCTTTTCAGAATTTGGGCACGTCTTTAGCGAGCAACGATGTAATCCCAAGGAAATAATTTTTGAGCACCGTGAGTAATTATTTCGTTTTTATTAGACAAATAAGAAGATTAAAAAAAAAATTAGGGAATAACCTTTCCCGACGAATTATTCGTCGGGAAAAATGTTTAGATATTTTATTGGAAATAATTTTTGAGCACCGTAAGTAATTATTTTGTTTTTATTAGACAAATAAGAAGATTAAAAAAAAATTAGGGAATAACCTTTCCCGACGAATTATTCGTCGGGAAAAACGTTTAGATATTTTATGTAAAGAACAACTTTAGTAGAAATTTAGATATTTTATTTAGAGACCAACCTTTACCGACGACAAACGGTATAAGTTGTTCTTTTATTTTTTATTTTTTTGAATGAAATTAACTGATATCTAACTATCGAAACTAACTAATATCTAACTATCACCAACACAAATTGAAAGAAGAACGATACTCGTCATATGAACATTTTGGTCCAAAAATTGTGTTATTAGCTTTTGGGCGTGGGCTATTGTTTTTGCATTTAGTCAATATTTTTGTGATTTGGGGTCATTAGCTTTTGAGTAAAGTTTTGTCACTGTTAAGGTTGGGGATTGATCGTCTTTATGGATAATTGGAACATGGAGATAGAGAACCTAGCAAAAGCTAATAGTTACATGAATATGTGTTGCATGATTCGTTATCTAAAACCAAACACAACTGATATATCTAACTATCATCGAGGAGCTAGAATCAAAGACAAATCGATGAAGAAGCTTTGTCAACATTTGTCATTTGAACGTTTTGGTCCAAAAGAGAAAAGAAGATATCTGCTCTGTAATTCCATTGGTATTCTTCAAATGAATGGTTACTATTTTGCTCATTGTAGTAGCTAGGCTGGGCTGGAGTACGTGTCTCAAAATTAGCCCGGTATATATACCGTAAAATTCAAGTATAGGAAAAGGTCGGTATTATGCATAAGACGGTTAGTAAACCCTCAAGTCCAAATGCTTTCTTTAATTTCCACCCCACGTTTAAACTCGGTTCCTCTTCCCAAAAATGGCTTTAATTCGCTGATTAAACTCCGATCCATCCACTTAATTAATTTTCCTCCACCATAATTGTAACTGCCGTCCAACCGTTTTTCCCTCTCCTCTCCCAAATTGGCGAGTATTAAAGAAGCGAAGGTTGCTGCATTTCCATCATCGCCAGTGACGTTTCTGAATATGATGCATATAAGAAAACCCTCGGCGATCACTGTTGCATGGCTCCTTCTCTTTCAAGGACTTATTCTCAGTGTAAATGCTACGTTTAATTACAAGGATGCGCTAACCAAGTCCATTATCTTCCTCGAGGCACAAAGGTCAGGGAAGCTCCCTCCCAAGCACAGACCCGCATGGAGAGGAGACTCTGCTCTTGACGATGGAAAACTCGTAAACGTAAGATATGTACACCTATCTTCTTATCGTACGTATGAGCCTGTCAACCTTTCTCTCACAACATGCATGCATGCATGTTGAGAGATCACAAAGGTCGACAATGTTCTTATACGTACTACGTACGTACGCATGCCTGCATGACCCTAGCTAGCTTAATTTTGATCACTTGTATTTGGCAATTTTGGTCAATGTGTTTAATGTATTTTGCTTCACAGATGGACCTTTCTGGGGGATATTATGATGCCGGGGACAATGTCAAGTACGGGCTTCCGATGGCTTTCACGGTAACAACCCTGTCGTGGGCGGCGATCCTCTACAAATCGGAGCTAACAGCTACGGGAGAATTGCAAAATGTCATGGACGGCATTAAATGGGGCACCGATTTCTTTCTCAAAGCTAGTGCCCGACGCAACCAATTGTACGTTCAAGTAGGAGACCCGGTTCTTGACCATCAGTGTTGGGTTCGACCAGAAGACATGAAAACACCAAGAACTGTGTTGAAGATCGATGACCACACTTCCGGATCAGAAATCGCAGCCGAAACCTCAGCTGCAATGGCTGCTGCTTCGATCGTGTTCAGAGGCACCGACCGCGTCTATGCTCGTAGTCTCCTCAACAGAGCCAAGCGGGTATACATACATTAATTCAGTTCAATCAATTAATTAATTTCAACCTACCTAGCTAGGTTTTCACTTTTAATCTAATTATTCTTAATTGTTTTTCATTTTGTTGAACGTAGCTTTTCGAATTGGCTAAAGCTCATAAAGGAACGTTCGACGGAGAGTGCCCTTTCTACTGCTCCTACTCCGGTTACAATGTAAGTAATTAGCGAACCTAGCTTTTCTATATAATCTACCTACAAAAGCTAAATCTTATACCACAATCGTCATCTAATTTTCTGTGCATGATTTCGAATTTAATTATGGTATTAGGATGAGCTATTGTGGGCAGCTACATGGTTGTATAAGGCCACAAAGAGGAAAGCATACTTATCTTACATAGAAGAAGAGGCCATTAGTGCTAATGTGGCTGAGTTTAGCTGGGACCTTAAGTATGCTGGAGCTCAAATCATTCTCTCCTCGGTACGTAATAAATTAATTAATTTTCTCCAGACTGTTTTTGAGGCGCTTAATCCATCCTAATATATATAAATTGTGAATAATTTCCGTATATATTATTGCAGCTGTTCTTTGAGGGAGAAAAGGTCCTAGAAAACTATAAGAACCAAGCAGACAGCTTCATTTGCTCAAACCTCCCGGACAGTCCTTACAACCAAATCCGCACGACTCCGGCGGGTATGATCCACCTTCGAGACGGCGCCAACACCCAATACGTCACCGGAACCGCCTTCTTGTTCAGTGCCTACAGCGACATACTAGCGGCATACAACCAAAAGGTCAACTGCGGGGGCAAACAGTTCGACCACACCGCCCTGATGGCTTTCGCTAAGAAACAAGTCGACTACCTGCTAGGCAACAACCCTAACGGCAGATCCTACATGGTCGGCTTCGGAAACAACCCCCCGACACAGGCGCACCACCGCGGTGCCTCGGTTCCCATGAACAGCCCTAACAGCCAGGTCAGCTGTCCCATGAGCTTCGTGTACTGGTACAACAAAGATGTACCAAACCCTAACGAGCTCACCGGTGCCATCTTGGGAGGGCCTGACCGGAACGACAACTTCAACGACAAGCGCTGGGCTTCTTCCATGACTGAGCCATGCACCTACGTCAATTCACAGGTGGTTGGGGTATTGGCAAAGCTTGCAACCAAGTCTATTGCCTGAACCAACTAAGTAATTTATAGCTAAAGCAATGCTTTTTTTGTTGCCAATTTCTTATTTTGTGGGATTGTGAATGTCGTTGCGAACACACATTCGAATAAGAATTCACCCCAATCACTGTAAATTGATGCAAAACTATATACCTATCTAAACTTTGCAATTTTGTTGCTTGCACGCCTAATGTCTTCATTGATTTCATATCATCTAGTCATCTACTATATATATTCTATACCATGCATACTTATTACAAAAGTATTATAGCTAGAATAAATATCTTCCCATTATGTCGACCTATATATATGTAATGTTTAGAGTAATTAAGCATGACCACTTTCACTCCTCTCGTCTTGCTTTTGATTAAAGGCTAAAATTTACTAATGACCTCTGGCGTTTAAAAGTACGCTAACACTTGATTATGAGAGGTGATCATAAATAGTTTGGTGATTTAAAGTTACTAATGACCTACGATTATAAATTGTTTGTCAACACTTTTGTGGTTTACGTACAAAGTTAGTCCCAACCACAATTCCGCTCATTTTTGTCAAAAGAGGTGATCAATTAATAGACCAACGGATCTAGTTAGAAATTAATTATACACAATCCTATTCGTGTACGTGGTTTAAAATGTCAACTAATATACACGTAATATTTAGGACCAGGATATATAATTAATATTGTGAGCTCATAAAATGTTATAGACACCAACATTGTGTGACCGCAGAAATGGTTTGTAACGTTTGACCTAACTCTTAACCTCTCATTAATTAATTAATGGAATCTTGATTCTTGGCCGGCTGTCTTATCCAAATGACCGAAAAGTTCGTTTAGCTAGTGTAGTGGGGTCCAACTCATTTTGGATAAGCGTCACCACGCACGAGGCCCTCCCTCGACCGACCAGATTTCTCAACGTGTACACGTCTCCACGTGGCAAAATAGTTCCTCCCAAAACTGTTGGCAGTTGGTAGTTGTTGGAAAAACGAAAACCCCCTGAATTTTTTTAAAACATGGATTTTTGTTCTGATAGGCTACATCTTCACTTCGGTGGTCTCAACTTCTCAACCAATTGAAAAATTCTTACCACAACTAAATCAATTAATCACGGACATCATACTAGTTCTTATCTACAGTGGAACTTTAGTAACTACAACGTTTACATAATTTAATTTTAAAAAATTAACCATGTAAATTTACGAATGAATATGACTCATGGTCAAATTAATAACCCTGGAGATTAGAAAAGAGTTGATTAGTAATTTAAGAAATTGCCCAAAAGAGAAAAGAATAGCATTTTAAGTAGAATGTGATGCGAAGCAGATGATAGGAGCTCTGGTGTAATGTAATGTGGATAAGGCCTGGCCTTGCAGAACGCCAGTTACTAATTAATAATTCCAGTGCATTATCCGCTAATCAACACACACTAATTCCAGTTAACCTTAAGCTATAAATAGTAATTATAAAAGATAAACAAATATATAGATGTGTCTCCTCCTCCGGCAAATCTAGGCCACAACCACGCTTTGGATTTGCATTTCCATTTCCATTTCGATTTCATGTCGACCGCATTGGATAGGATCGACATCGCCATGTCGTTTGGATTGATATTCGAGTCGCCGCCGGCCGTCGCGTCTTCCTCGTCCTCGTCCTCGACGTCGATCGGGAAGAACAGCGATGCGGACGACGGCGAGGAGAATGACGAGGCTCAGAGCTCGTATAAAGGTCCTTTGGATATGATGGACGCTTTGGAGGAGGTTTTGCCTCTCAGGTTTGAACTAAATTCCATTTTCCTCTTCTTCAATTTTCATTTTGTCTTTTTCGTTTTCTGGGTTATTACGTATTGCTGTTCTAAATCAAAAATTACTCAAGATTAATTTGAAATTAATATTGTTCCAAAAGAATTAATTATACTTGGTCGATTTCTGAGTTTTTTTTAATTGATCGTTGAAGATGGGTTTTGAGATGAATGTGTATATATATATGATTTAAGCAGGAGAGGCATTTCGAAGTTCTATAACTACAAATCCAAGTCCTTCACTAGTCTGGCAGATGCTTCCACTTGTTCGTCCATTAAAGACATTGCAAAGGCAGATAATGCGTATACCAGGAAACGCAGGAACCTACTTGCCTCTAATCTCATGTGGGATACAAACCGGAATTTCCCACTGAGAAGTTGTAGGGGTGGGATATCAAAGTCTTCAAACAAAAAAATCACGGCAAGTCAAAGCACATTGGCTTTGGCTGTGGCAATGAACAGCCCGGAAAGCAGTCCTAGTACAAGCGATGATTCCAATTCTACTTCTCCTCATCCTCATCCTCATCCTCATCCATCCGGCAATACACTCGGAAATCACGCAGCTTGGCGTTCACTATCCTTGGCTGATTTGCAACAATGCGCCACTTCTGCTGCTGCTGTAAATACTACTTCTCGCTTCTTTCCTTCAAAACCAAATCTGCAGAGCTAACTCCCAAATTAGTTTCCTTTCTAATCTTCTTTTGAAAATGTATGGTAGAACTTCCAAATTGTTAGTTTGTACATATGCTTAACGAGTAAAATGAACTGCGTATTGTTGATACTTTTCTCATGTACTTGCTTGTAATACTTCGCAAGACTTGTTAAAAATCCAGTTCAATTATCACAACAGTGATTAATGAAATTCCTCAATGGCCACGCTAAAGAAGAATTTACACAACACTATAATACAACACGAACGTGATTTCAAGGGTACAATGTGTCAACTTAAAGGCCTTCAACTATCCACAACCCTCCCCCCAAAAGAAAAAAAGAAAAGAATAAAGAACCTAATACGATATAATGTAACCTAAATTACAATAAACCAGTCCTAAACCTACAAATGATTGAAGGGAAATGAATTCATCAGGCCTGATGAACCCCCGGAACGCTAATTAACAAATTAGAGCAATGTATGGAGTCACCCTCTAATATTTAGATGACTGCTGCTCCATGTCTTGTCTTGGTGGAGAGAAGCCATTGTTCCCTACAACTTTTTGTAACTTCAAAGGAAACACTGTGTTACCCTTCAAATCCAAAGCAAGCTTATGCAGCAACTATTTGGGATGAACGGACTATTTCGTTTTGGTGCCGGACAAGAAACTGAACACAAGAATAACCACACAAGGAAGATGGAAGTTCGATATTTGAAGGATCAATAAGAGGAATTGCCTTGTCAATATCTTCCGTAGAGAATGGAATGCTGCAAGTAGAAAATAAAAAGCTCAGAAAACTGAATATGAAATACAAGAAAAAAAAACACAATTCCTAATCAAGTTAAGATTCAATGAAGTTGTATAATTAAAGCCACTAGGATATAACTTCTGATGAGAAATTCAGAAAGTTGAAAGGATCCAGTTCACCCTAAAACCCAAATGTGGAAGCAAGTGTAGGTAAGATCAACTTCATGCCCAGGGTTTAAAAAATGGTCAAGGAGGAGAAAAATAGGAATTATTTTGCCATTGGATTTTGAGCCATAAAAGAAGCATTATTTGTTCTGCACAGTTAGACCCGATATCCCGATGCAAAGCAGATTACCTCAGATCATCATCCAATAAGAATGAATTGGAGGTTAGATTCTGGTTGTCCTTGTTCAACAGCTCCCTCATTTGGGCAACCACCTGCCAGCAGCAAGATAATGTTAAAAAATAAAAATAAAAATGCACTTATAATCACAGAATCTATGAAACAAGGAACTGAGTATGCAAACATGCCTCATTGGACACACTCTGAGTGCCGTATTTGTCATCCCAGTACATAGTACTAATTCGATATATTTGCCTGACTGTCAATGCCTGTACATTGATCACGATCAGTTGAGTTTGTGAGTTTAAAGGTTGTCCTTGCCGCCAATGACAGGACAACATAAAATTGAGACATACACATGCAAGAGAATCATACCGGACAAAGGTCCTGCCTGATCTCATCCAGAGATTTTTTCCTCTTCTGATGTATTACCTATACCAATTGCAACAAGCAGAAAAGGTTCCTAAACTGCTGATACATCATGGATTTTAAAATGTCAAAGAAAACAGTTTTAGCTTATACCAGAAAACCAACAGCTTGCCTAATATAATTTAGCTCGTGCCAAGAGGTTCCTGCAAACTACATAGATCGAAGATTCAGAACAAGAAAGTACAAACTACTAAAATAGAAAATTCTTGCAACATGGAAATTTTACTTGCCTCATCCCCTGTGTTGACGATCCACTTCTCCAGTTCAGCTAGACCTGATTTTACATATTCTCCATTTGAAAATGTGCAACATTCACGTCGCAGAAGCAGACTACCGAGGGAAAGAAGAGTCAATAAATCATTAAAAATCAACTTCATTAGCAATAGAAAAAACTGGAATAGCAGTAAACACTTGCCTGTTGAAAAGTGACATATTGATGAAAGAAAAGACCTGTGTAATTAGCTTACGAATGAAAAATGAAGGTACCTGAATAAAGTATAATGCTTAGCTCAGAAACAAAATAAAAGGTCAATAAAGGACAAAACAGCATACAATTGCAACTTTTAAACACTCACGCCCAAGAGTAAAACCTGGTGTTTCACTCATCAAGGGGTACAGCAATATTTATTAAGCTTCAATTCAACAACAATTAGATGATATATGATGGGAAGCTATTTATCCTAAACTTGGTGCATGAACAATAAAGAGTTGACTCTAATATAGGATTATATCAAATAAAATCATCAGATGATATAACAAGACATTAAGTGCTACTCAACTCTATATATGGCTTGGGTGAACATGAACAACACACTTTACAGTGTGATATAGAAAATCAAGCAACAAAAGTACTAAATAAATGAATGAAAAAAAACTTGCCCACATACATGATTTCCACGTAATCGAATCATAAGGGTATCCAAAAATTTGATTATGTTGTCCCACTGACTCCCGGGTAATTGTTGAGGAGCGTTACCAGGTGATCTAGATGACTTTCCCGCATGAACTCGTGCAGCTTTGGGTGCCTTACAAATAGTATGAAGAGCAAATGATCAAAAATAAAAAAAGGCAAAACCACTATATCACTAAACAAGTAAGAACTATATCAAAAATAACTAAACGAGCACACTAAATATGGATACAGATTCTGAACTAATGCTAATAAAATAAAATGCATATTGTGGGATAATGCACCTATAATTTAAATTAGAATAGTAATTAACAGATCAGCCCGAGTCACCTGAATGCATGATCCCAATAGTGGAGCCAACTCCTTCTTCAAACTGTCACGCATCAAGCCAAAGATCTTCTCTACGCAAGCAGTAAGCTGTTGTTTGAACAATATAGCTGGATATCTTGCTTCTAAATGTGACATACCATCTCCTTGTTTGAATGGAGATGTCAGTCCCTGTGAATATGCAAAATGACATATTTACTAACAAGATTAAACAAACAAAGAAAAATTCAACGAGCCCACATTCAACAGCAACTTACATGCGCAATCCTGAGAGCTAAACTGGAAGGCCCAGCTGAACGCTGAGTTGCTGGGAAACCATTTGATCGTAAATTCCTCTGCAAGAGACATAGAAGTGCTGATGCATTGGACAGCCAATATGGCAAGGTAATGTTCTCATCCCCAACCTGAAACAATTGCAAACAATTCAAGTTCTAAATTTCTTCAAGAAAATATAAACATCACATTAATCAAAAATAGCTTTTCCACTACCACTTTCCCTTTTCTTTTCCGAAAAAAAAAAAACCATAAAAAAAACAAAAAAATTGAAACCCTCCAACATTATGTATTTCATGTATGACAAAACATCCTAATTATAAGCACAAATTAACTTTGACAGAAGCAAGTAGTTACCCTCAGAACATCATTGATCCCCTCAATTATATGGTCAAAAATAACTGTCCGTTCAGACTCAAAAGCATGCCACTGAAGAAGGCATTTGTATATGATACAAGCCGCCGATGGTTTACTGTCTTTAAATCCTATATCCTCTTTAATACACCTTGATAGGAATTCATAGTTCTCCTGTATACGTCAAAGCAACACGTTACAACCCATAATGCACAATCTAGACACATAAATGACAGACAAAGTAAGGTGCTGAACACAATTTAACTACTGAAGATAACGACAATTAAAACCAGTAAGAAGATGACAGTGAATTTCAAAAAATAAAGATCAGGCTCAAGAAACTATAAGAGCTATAACCTGGTGCCTCTCCACCGCTAACTTTGTTCGGCGTGATTCGGACAGGCTATGTGAAAAGGGTGTTATAATTTTTGAAGGTGTGGGTGACTCCTGCATCAGATAAATCATACATGAAGAAGAAAGATGTTTGTTACAACAATGTGAGAGAGAGAGAGAGAGAGAGTCTTACGTATTCAGGCCTTCGATCAGTGTGGGGAATAAGTGCACCAGAGTTCTTCTGTTACCATTTAAAAACAATAATCTTAGACAAACCCACGGATCTAATATACAAATAGAAAGCACTTTCCTATCGAGAGAAAAGCTTATGGACAAAAGTTGCTAAGCAAATGATAAGCTAGTTAATTTGCCATTGTTCTCAAAAGCTTAAATATTGGGATGCTGAACAATTATTTGTATGCATGAACTCCCCCAACCACTGTAGTGTGTACAAGGTGTAAAATTAAATATAATTGGAAGGTTGCAACGCAGGCGTACTTGCTCCCCCAACGCTTTCTCTATACCATGTTTTTACCAATATTTTCAAAAGCTTAGCAAGTGACCTCGAATTAAAGGCCTTGCAAGTTGCAACTGAAACCTCCCGACTTATAAAATATCACATGTTGCGCTCCCCAGAAGCGGAGAAAAAGTCATACATGAGGGAAGTATTAAGAGCATAGATACTTGTCTTACATCCTGAATTCCTATCCCAACCAATCATGGTAACAAAAGGGGAAGGAGACCACACATAGAAAGAGTGAGAATAAAAAAGATTGCATCCCACATCCTAACTATTTAAGCTTTCTAGACTTGAAGAGTTTGCATGTCAAATGGTTTAACCATATGTTTCATATATGATTCATCTAACCATTCACCCATTACATTGAATTCCACTTTCTTCTGCTCTCCAGTAGCAGGTGGAGCCCCAATCTAGCGAGAGTTCAAGTATTTTTTTTTTTTGTCTCACATCATAACTAAGCCAACAAATACAAGTAAAATATTACTTTTGCAAAGAGGTCTATAGGTCTGTCGGTTATTGACCTAAAAATAAAAAGTCTGTAGGTCAAAACATTTAATCATGCATATATTACCTCGGGAACTGTTGCCTTTTCAGAACCATGGCGATTGCTCTTTGGAGACACAGCAAGCGCTTTTTGTCGCATGATATGATTCTCATCCTCTAAAAGTGAGAGTTTCTCCTTAAGACTGTAATTTAAATAAATAGATAAAAAAAATAGTAAGCACAAATTAAGATATAAGAGCATAATAGATGCAGAATCTGAAAAAAAAAAAAAAAAAAAAAATAACGTATTTAGAGAAAAATACATATCTAAAATTGATGACTAGAATTATGTACATAAAAAGACTGAAATAATGACTTGTGAATTTCTGAAAAACACCTGTTTACATTCTGTTGGAGCTCGTAACACTTGTGTTCAAATTCCTGCAACTTCTGATTGGTGTCGTTACTGTTTTTTTTAGCCTTGAGAAGCTCATTCTCCAGATCGGAATTCTTCTTATCCAAAGCATCCAAAGAACTCTGCAAACTCATAAAATGTTTCAAAATACTTTGTGATCAAATTTTTCAATGGGAAGAAGTTAAGCAAGGAGGTTTAAGCAACCACAAAATAGTCCATGGTTTTATACTTGCAATTATCTCACGATAACAGTCTTTATAAGAAATTAAAAATATCAGTCTACTCAATAGCTATCATATGCTAGGGTAGTTAACTCAGAGGACCAACAGTCATGCTAAGCAAAAGTGAAATTAGAATTCAGTCCATGTCAAACACCTACTTAAGTCAAGAAAAGCAAGGTTTAAAGTGAAAAAATTACAACAATCAGCGTAGATATCACATTGCACTAGAAAGTAAAAAAAATTAAAAAATTCAATAAGCATTGCATCCCTCACTTTTAAAACTGCATTTTCCTTTCTCAATTCAGCCATATCAATGAGTTCTCTTTCCAAAGCAGATTTTTCTTTCCCTGACAGTTCCAATTGATTTTGTAGCACTGCATTCTTGTTGCACTCATTAATTGTTGCCAATTTGGATGCTTCTAACCCAACGTTCAAAGATTCCACCACTTTCTGAAGCCTTGAAATTTCTACTGACTTAGCTTCTTCATTAGAAACCTGCATTCCATAAAGCTTGCAATAAGAAAGGAACTTCAAGCATCCATATGAGCACGGTAGTTTGTCATATTGTTAAATTTGGGAGAGACGGAGTCAAGATGATACTAATTATTTATTCTAAAGTAGAGCCTTTAAACAACTTTTTAAGGAAAAGAGTACAATCATTCGAAACTTCATTGCCAGTACTACATGAACTATTGGAATGGACAATTTGCACAGAAGAAACAAATACCCGTATTCTTTTCTCAAGATTCAACCGCCATGTAAGATCTTCTAACTGCTTCTCGAGTTTATTCTTAGCTAAACGTAAGGCACCACTTTCATTTGCTTCCTGCAAATAGTAAATGAAGGATTAATGACACATAGATATTTTTTATGCATATTTGTATGTAAGAGCAGCAATACAATTTCACTCACTTGTTTAAGCTTTCGGAGCTCTCTCTTTGCCAACTTCCGTCTCCAAAGACATTGTATTGCTACAATAGAAGCTTGATGATGTTGGAAAGCTGAGCGAACCTTGCACATCCTCCACCGAGCCTAAAAAATTTATATTGTGTCAAAATAGAAACCAAGCTAGATGGCATATGGAACAGAAGCTAGCCAGATAACATTACACAGAAGACATACATGAATGTATGAATAGAATGCAACTTCACTAGTAAGCACACTGCTATTACTAGCAACTTATAACGCAAAAAAAGAATAAAAGCACAAAAAAGAACACAGGAAATTGGAATACCGGCTTCAATGCTTGCACAAGGCAAATTATAACACAGGAAATTTGTATGATTAAATGTACCTGGATCACAGTTGCAGCTTTATGTTTCTTTCCATGCACATATCTTTGGCGGGTTGAAAAACCACGAATATTGGACTGTATTGTAACAGCAGCTGAATATAATTCAACATAAGAGTGCCTTAATAGCCACCTTCGGACATGTTTCTGTATTAAAATGGCAGCAGCTGTCTCTCGTTTTACAGCATACAGTGCTCTAGCAAGGAATCCTTCACACATTAAAAACAGAAAAAGAAAATCAAGAAAGTGTCGGGAAGAATAAGATTTTGCATTTCTGATGAAAATCTGGCAGAAGCAATTGAAAGAACCTCTACAAAAAGCTTGAAGTGCAAAGGCAGCAGCCCGAGTTGAAACAAAATTCCTGCGAGCAACGAATGTTCGCAACTGACATTGAATACGCTTTGCAGCATTGTCCAAAACCTCAGCCCGTCTGGAGTCCAAAACACCAATTTGACCAGCCCTAAGAAACACTTTGGTCCTACCCAACTTCAAAAGAAAGAACAGACAGCCTTGTCAATTATTAACTACACATGAGAATTTGCAAATATTAACACATTTGTGTACACTGTACAGACACATGCCAACTCACAATGCATTCAAATGTAAATGAATACATGCATGAGCAATAATCATTTGAGAGTAGTTACGGGATTATAGGACGAGTACCTGAAAATTCTCAAGCTTCAAAGTTTTCAGAATTTTCTCAGTCGTAGATTTTTCATCATAGCTACATAGACATAATATTCAAAGTTTGAGATATCAGTATGCAGAATAAGGGAAGGGGAAAAAACAAAAAAAAGAGTGCAGACAACTTTTAGAAGACAAATAAAGAGTAGAAGAATAAAAGACAATTATAAAATTAGAACAAACACAAAACAGATAAATAGAATCTTCCAGCTTTGTACCTTTCTAAAGCTAGTTTGCAACATAGTACAATGTAAAGTGAACATTTAAAAGCATTAAAGGTGATATAAATAAGCAGAGCATCTGCAATAAATAGGCAGAACTTCAAGATTAAGAAAGATGAATGAATCTACCTTGCGTCCATAAATTCAGGAGCTAATAATCCAAAGCGATCTACAAACTCTGAGTAAGTTCTACGTGTGGGATAACCTGCCAGACTAATCCGAACAGCCTCTAAAACACCCTAAAGTCAAATAAGAGAATCATTCGATGAAACAGCTTTATCAATGTGCAATCAATAAAAAAAACTGCATTAAATTGGTGAGTGGGGAAACTACATCAAGTGCATGATAGTTAAGTGGTTGGCATAGATTTGTTCTATGTTGCCCAGATACAGATTCGTAAAACCAAACAGCTACAATAAGACCATACGATACAGGTCCAAGCACTAGGATGCAGGTTGATTAAACACAATAATATAACATACCCAATACTGTTTACATATAGTTGAATTGTTTTTTCCCTTTCTTAACTATGTTTTATCCTGTTTTTGTATTAGCCCTACACATCTTAAATTAACATCCCTTTTAAAAACCAAAAGAAACACTGTCCTTAGACCCCCTTTTTCTTTAGAAAATAAAAATAACCCCTCCATATCCCTGAATCAAGAATCCATCACATACCAATTTATTAGTGTATCCATGTCATATCTTATACATGACGAACTATAAACTGTACTGTATTCTGACCCAAAGTCTCAAACCAACATATTTAGAGAATTTAAGGACCGCACATTTCACCAAAAAAAAAACACATAATGGATAACCTAAAAGTATTCCCTGTCTCCATGAGTTAGCATGAAAACCAACATTTTCCTTTATTGATGTAAGAATAGCTGAATCTTTTTTTTTTTCAAGTGTAAGATCCTTCAAACCACCAAAAAAAAATCTTCAAAGCATAAGATATATTCCAAGTCATTGAAACGAAAGAAGCTTCCACCAAGTAAAACCTTATAAAATATTATGTAGAAAATTTTGGTATTTATAAGCATGTCACACATTTCACCAAAAAAAAAACACATAATGGATAACCTAAAAGTATTCCCTGTCTCCATGAGTTAGCATGAAAACCAACATTTTCCTTAATTGATGTAAGAATAGCTGAATCTTTTTTTTTTTAAGTGTAAGATCCTTCAAACCACCAAAAAAAAATCTTCAAAGCATAAGATATATTCCAAGTCATTGAAACGAAAGAAGCTTCCACCAAGTAAAACCTTATAAAATATTATGTAGAAAATTTTGGTATTTATAAGTATGTCAACAGACCCAACAAAAGTATTTAATTGTACTAACCCCACAGCGTAATTGATGTAAGATGCTCAGATTCTCAAATTTCTGCGGTCGATTCAATGAGTTTGGCTTAACACAGCGTACATAATGAGGCTCTGTTGAATTGAGGGTTTCCATCAGTGCTTGAAGTTGTTGCTGGAATTATCAAAATACCAGGGAGGCAATATTAGCAGCATGAAGACAAGCAGCATGACTACTTAAATATTTATATATATAAAAGTATATATAAAAGTTATTTAATAGAAATTCTAGAAAATACTTCAATGACAAAAAAAAAAAATATATATATATATATATATATATATATTAATTAGAGAACTGACACATATAACTGTTCTCTAATATATCATGGATTTTGTTGTATGTAGGCGAGTTAGAGAAAGGTATCGCTTCAAACCTAAATCAGCCAAACATAAGGAAACTATTTGTTTCTCCACTAAACTGTCTAATTTTGAATCAGAAATTGATCTGATGCAAGTTTCTTGAACAAAATTCATAGCCACATATGGAGAATACAAGGGAAAATTCTTATGCTAATATCCTTCTCCTATTGAATTTCTTTTCTTCTGTCAGCTTATACTTTTAAGCAGGTGCATCCAATGAATATTAAATAAGGAAACAAACAGAAATTAAATATACCTTAAATCTAGTGGCTACAGAAGAAAATTTGTACGATGATCTTGAAGATTCTTCAGGTAGTGAGCAGAAAAGATCAGCAACAAAGGGGCATTTGGAGGAAGACAAAAGATTGCAATGTTCTACCACAACATAATCACGGTTTTTATCCAAGAAGTAATCTGTGTGATAAGTGACCTACAGAAGTAGTGACGAAGTGGATCAATTAGTAAAATAATGTGGATCAACAGATGCACAAATAAGTTGTGAAAATAATATACCTTTCCAGCATAATGGGACAAGGTAAAATCTGTCTCCAAAAATTTTGCCTTCTCCCACCTTGGGTGGTCCCGGAAACTCTGAAACAACCTGGTTGAAAATGTGTGGTGTGTTGATCTAGGGAACATGCTGCAAAGATAAGAAAATCAGGATAAGGACAAAAATCACGAAAACACTATAGAGACTAACATGCACCAAATTATAGTGAAGAACTTAATTGTACCAAGCTTCATCCAACAGAGCAATTATCCCAAGAGGTTTCTGCAAATCAATGTAGGATAACATTAAGGTCCATAAATAACACTCTCAAGGCACATGAAAAGCACAAAGCACTACAAAATAATAATAATAACATTTTTCAACTAATCAGGAAACAGAGTTTCTTTTCAGCTCTTGTCATATACTAAAATCTCCAAAAGAACAGAGACCAAAAATGACCAGACTTCTACTTGGATGCCCCTCTGATTGCATAAAACACCAAAACCATATCTTCACCACATGATTTCAGATAACTGGGCTAGACTAAATGACAGTGAAAAATAAAGATGCTAAATTTCTCATAAAACTTTTTAAGTATTCTTGATACAAGCCCCCTGCCCACCATGCATTTTCCCTAAAAGAGCAGAGTGGTAAAGTCCATCATAAATCAATATTTCACATAGTATTCAGACCTTCCCACCTAGTCATTTCTTATTAGAATATCAAGTTCAAGCGACCAATGAAACAACGCAGAAACAAGTTAGACCCACTTTTAAAATCATATAAATGCTTAGACAAGGATGAGGGGAGGAGATTCTCAACAAAAATTTGAACCCAAAGGGCGTTGATAGGTTGCTAGAAATTAGGTATTGACCGAACTTGAGAGACAGAAGGGGCGGAAACCTTCTCAATCAAATCTAGAACATCTTGGTTGTCTATGAATTCAATGTAGCTCCAATTGATTTCCTCTTTGCTATACTCCTCCTGCTCCATCTTGAACACATGCTGGAACAAGTGGGACAGAAGTTAGAAAAATTAGTCATGCAATTTATACAACAGCAAAAGATAATAGTAAATTAGTTTCAAAAACAGCAACACACACCTCATTAAAATGTTGCTGCAGCTTCTCATTTGCAAAATTAATGCAAAATTGCTCAAAACTGTGGAAGAGAATACCTTAATTAATCAAATAAATAATGGACAATCACAATGCACTCAATTTTAATAACAATGATGATGATGAAGGAATAAAATTAAGGTACAAAGACAATGAGTCGGTGACTATCACCAATTAACAGACAACCTTGGATGTCAAAATCTAAATATCTTCTGAGTCAAACAAGAATGCAAAGCAAAAACAAAAACAAACCCTCCTCTTAGAGATGAAAATATGTAGTGCAGGCTCATAAACTTTCTGGACATGTCAAGCAAGTTCAGAGCACCATGATAATTAACTATACAAACTTGCATTGGCACTTAATGACTACTCCAACCGCAAAGTAAAACTGCACAGTAATAACATAAACTAAATTTCAAACAGATGATTTAACAATCTCACCTGTTGTCTTTAAAGCATTCAAAACCGTAAATGTCCAAAACTCCTATCTGCATTTGGGAATTCAAGTCTTGCCCAACAGACCTGTTAATCTTCTCAACAAGCCTGTGAAAATATCACATTCCAAGAAAAATGACGAAGAATATATCTTCAGGAAAGTCAACTAAATGAAATAGAATAGCTCCTGAAAGGGGGAAATTAAAGCATACCATTCAAACAATCGTGCATAAACTGTCTTTGCCAATGCATCTCTACTAGAAACAGCACCATCACAGTCAAGAGCTTTAATAATAACTCCTTCACGAGTTTGGATTGTACGAGTAGACAGTGTTGCTAACAAGAGGTTTGCATCACACCTGATTTATAAAGTAGCCTGGTTAAATAATGAAAGACCACAAGCATCCTATTATATGGTTCTGGATATTTTGGAATGCTCCTGTCGCAAAATGTAAAAGTTACTCTACTCATTAAATATTCCAGAAATTCCAAGGGTAACCTACAAAGAAAAATAGAACATCCTAAAACAAAAGACCCACAATCATAATTCATTAAAGAAGACTATGAGGCAATGAGATTACCCATCCGTCTGTTAAATGCTAATTCAGAAAATATAAGAGTTCAAGTCAAGAAACATAAATCACTTACATGAAAAGATTAGCAGCCATCTGCATATGAAAGATGGATTTCTGATCCTTTAGAACTGAAGAGTCGTGCTCTTTCCCAGGAGAAAATTCAACATTTCCCAAATGTAGTATTGCAGCCAAGGTGCGAAATATTGCTTCCTATTAATTGGATAAAGGTAAAACAAATGATTTTCAGTAACACCCATGAACAAACTAACTAAAGGGAAAAAAAATTATTCATCTTTTAAGAGCCATCCTCTTGGACAAAGTTTATAAACCTGCTCTTCGTGGCTGATGCCAACAATATCCATTGCTGTTCTTGTCTTCATATATTCTTCTGCATTGCTCACTCCATCCAGTTCATACGTTTTGCTTTGGTTTAGGTAGTGGAAGTGGCTTGGATGGCCTAACTTGTACTTCTCTGCATCCTAGACATATGACAACCAAATAATAATTTCCATAAGCTTGAATATAAATACAAGACCTATCGTCACATATACATTGACACAGGCACAAGCAAACACATGAACAGCTTGAAACAAATTGAGGGGCACAAGGAACATTAGCGCCATAGTAAACAGATGCAATGGTAAACATTAGCGCTAATAAATGCATGCATACATTTATAGCCACGATGGTAAACAGATACATCACCATTGATGCTTAGATAGTTATATACAATGGTAAAAATGCAATAAATCCATCCACACATAAATAGAGAGTACCTTTCCAGATGCGCACAATTGGTAAAAACAGTGGTAATTCCTTTCAGGGTCTGTTATCTGCACGACACGGGATCTTTCCAATAGGTAAGTTCTAATTGCAGCTCCAGATATTCTCCCGTTTGCATCGAACTGAATCTCAACAAACTTGCCAAAACGACTGCCCAATAGAAGCATGAAAATGCAAGTACAACTTATTTTAGTTAAAATATAAATAACATTGAATACACCCAACAAAAAAAATGCATGATATCAAGCTACTGCTAGCATACCTGTACTGACTACAATCAACCTTATCCCTACTAGTTCGTTCAAATGCAATAAAAGACAAGATCTTATGATGACATACTATCATTATTACAAGAGGCAGAATAGGTTTAAGCAAGGACAGTCTATATCCTCTCCTCTCATGACTAGCATTCTAGCTAAAACATGGCACTGGATGGTGACAAGCAATTTCAAGCTTCTGTATAATCAAATTAGTGATAATTTGGGAGAAGAATAAGCATATACTGCACCTTGAATTGTCATTTCTAACAGTCCTTGCATTCCCAAATGCCTCCAGCAGGGGATTTGACTGAACCATAAACAAAATAGAATCAGTAACACATTAACAACAAGATGGAAAACAAAATATTACAACACCACGTTGATAGAGCTTCTCAGTACAGGTAAAGATCATCTCCTTTTCTTTGCCAAAATTCAGTGGCAAATATGGAAACCTTTATCTACTACAGAGTAAAAAACTATCTCTACTCTTATCCAGATAGCAAATAGTTGGTAAATACGAAGTAAAACGGTTTGAATCAATGTGGAATCTTACTTCAAGAACTTGTTGCTCAACAGTTCTCTCATCACTAGCAGCTCGACCTCCTACATAAGTAAGATACTGCATAATCAGTTTCGTCGTCTCTGTTTTCCCAGCTCCACTTTCACCACTGACGAGTATTGATTGGCTTCGACCCTCAGTCGTCATTGCTCTGGATTATAATATCAAGAGAAGCTAGCTTGAGTCAAAAGGCAATGTACAACAGAGGTCAACAATCAATTTTCATATGAGAACAAAGAGTTAGCACACCTATAAGACGCATCAGCCACGGCAAAAACATGGGGACTTAGCTCACCGAAAGGAGCTCCCTTGTATTGCTCCATCATATGTACATTGTATAGATGGGGAAGCTTGGTGAATGGGTTAACTGCAATCAAAATGCTCCCTGTATATGTCTAACGACAAAAGAAAACAATTCACGTTCAGTGTCACTGCAATCCCGAAAAAGAGAAAAAAGGTTATATGAATGCATTTCCTAAACTAGAAACATAGAAAGAACCGTTATGGTAAACTATCTCATTTGAAATAATGAACGAACACGTATATATGGGCCTTTCCGCATTGAAGAATAATACTATGTCTTCATCCTAATCCCAATCCAAAACAAAGAAGTCAAATAAGGGATGTTAATTACCAAGTCTTATACACACTCATTAAGCGTAATTGCCCATACATTTAAGCAGTCAAATTAAATAACTCTCAAAGGTTGAATTCAAGCACTTATTTGGGATATCTTTAACATTTATAGAATAAGTGGGATTCAAAGCATTAGCTTAGCCTTATCTAGGGTTAAAAGAGAACCAGTTGCTCGCCAAGTGTAAACCATGGAGAAGCAATTAATAGTGCATTTGACAAGCAACTAAACACTGTTACAACAACAATACCATATGATTACAAATCTTGAGTAACATGGAAAGGGGGACATGGATTCCATAACTCCGCCAAGTGGGAAGCCCAGAAACCATAAATTAGTAGGCAATTGACCATAATCAAGAAACAAATAAAGAAAGCCCTTTGATTAACTACCAGTAGCACCCAATTAATCAGCCTTATACACAGAAATTTCACTCACATATATATCATTGAGAGCGTATCTCCTCCGAAGATTGTAGAGCACTCCCGGTTCGTTCAAATACGTCAATTTGGTCATGTCATCCACTCCCCCATGCTCGTCCTCATCGGCGTCCCTCGGAAACAGCTTCTCCGGCGAAGCCAGAACCTACACACACAGTCAAACCTCACAATCAGCACACAAATTACACAAAATCTTGAACTTGTTAAAGAATTTTGACCTTCTTTCCCGAAGCGGCGACGACTTGGACTTGTTTGCCTTTGCAGTCTGCGACTTCAGCTGGTACCCAGGCCAAATCCCGGTCCACGAGCCAGACCTTGGAGCCCTTCCGGAGACTCATTGTGGACTCCCGGAGGGTATCGAGCGAGTGAGACGAAACCAGAAACCCTAGAGTTCGGTTGAAGTTTCGACCCAAACAAGAATAGAGAGAGAGAGAGACAAAATAGAAAGAGAGTTGAGGGAAATGAGGTGAAAAATTTTGGGTTCCCGCCCTAACAGGTGTAGAGTAGGAGAGTCCAAAATGGCGAAACACTTTGAAAGTGTAATATATCGTAGTCGACACGTCACCCTCTACTCGCAGTCGCAGAGAGAGAAAGACTCACAGTTTGGGTTTTCTATTAATGGCGGTTTATTTTGTTTGGGCTGATAAGTTCACGCGGCACGTGCGAGTATTGGCCGTGCTGACCTAACCTACTTACCCCCACTATCGCAGTAACGTTACGAAATTTCCGTTTTTATTTTTTTGAATCTATTACTAGATTTTTTTTAACAGAAGGAATCTTTGTAATTTTTTTTTATTTAGAACAAAAATGGTGTTTGAATCTTGTAACGTACAGATTCTCCTTGTCTGCTGTCTTTACGACTTTACTTGCCTCTTTCACACGTCATTATGGTTAATTTCCATCTAGCAAGAAAGTTTGAAAAAAAAAAGAATTAATTGAGAAATATTCCATTGGCAAAAACAAGAAATAGGAAATTTGATTTGTAAAGCATTTTTTATAGCATGCCGGCAGTCTTCTCGGAGTTACCAAATTTTTTTCTGCCACAATTAATTTTCTTTTTTTCAAAATGTAGTAGTTTTTCCAGGTTTACTGTTTTTTTTTTCCCTAATGGTTTCAACATAAATATACAGATTTTCAACTCTTTTTTGGTTTTGCTTCAATAAAACCAAATCATTTGATTCTTCATTTCTATGCGCTTATTATGTGAGCGTTTGAAAATAGTAAAAAAAATTATTAATTTTGAAGTGAAATGCCCAAAAAAAAATCATTGGATACAATGGGTGACACCCAAAATTTCTCTTTGATAATGGGAAGGCACCACATTACTACATTAGGAAGATTAAAGATCCTTGAGTGAAGGAGAAGGCATATGAATTACTATGTCATCTTCAACCAACACTTTTTTACGATGACACTTTTTTAGAAACATAGTTCGACCTAGTTCATTGTCTATATGACTCCAAGTTATGGTTACGATGACAGCTCCCTACCCGACGCCAATTCCTTGCAACAAGGGAAAAGACACCGCTCCTCTGCTCGATAGGGTAACTTAAACCCAGAAGTAGAGGAGCGGGGGGTTGGCGAGGTAAACTCATCTACTAGCATATGTGGTTGTGGTTGTGGTTTGGTGGGGTAGACATCAGTGTCTAAAATGGAAGGGATTGAAATACAAACAAGGCAAAAGACTATGGGCCTTGTTTCGCTATTAAGAATTAAAGGAAGAGGACCAAGAGGTGATAGGATGCAAGCCCAAAGGATAGTATGGGCCTTGGAAGGCACACAACTAAGAAAATGATGGTTTAAATGCACCCTAGCAAACCCATTTGCATCAATCATGTTAAAGAAGCACAAAACTCAGAGCTCTCAACTTCACAGACTGACACAGACATGGTCCAGCCGAAGGCTCCACAGTCCACACTGCATTATTGCTTCTTCGTCACAGTGCATTATTGCTGGTCACGCATATAATGCACCTCCAGAGCCTGAACCAGTGAACCCAGACCCTGTGGAGAGTGTACCATCACCGGGCTACTGGACCCTCATGCCAGTGGTCCCACCAGTACATGTCAAAACTTACTACTAGAATTATACAATGGTAAAACATGAAATCTATTAGTAAAACTCGTCCATCTTTTTCCTTCTTTCCACCTACAATAACTGATGATCCGCAGATCTTTTGTACACATCTTTAATGAACTGAAACTTCAGGGCTACCACTACTTACCATTTTGAGAGATTAAATAACAAATAGCACTACTATTCTTCCTAATGCTTCTTCACTCGCTGTTCTGGGAAATTACCTCTCCAAACTTGAGAAAGAGCTGAGCATCGGAGGTACTCATAGACGGGCAGTTGAGCATGTGTGGGGTTTTGAGGTTTGCATACTCATCCATGTAGCAAGGCACTTTGACAGATGAAAGTGTAGTAGATGGTGGGTTGAGGGTTGCTTGTTTTGGCGGTGTAGGGGATGGCACAAGGCTCCCCAAAACTCGTGTTACTTCATGCATAGTTGGCCGGTCTGTTGGCTGCCTCTTTGTGCATAGAAGTGCAAGTTGAAATACCTTCTTCACTGCTCCGAGGTCCATGCAAGTGGCCGTGATCTCAGGATCAACAGTTTCCATCACAGCATTGTTTGCCGTCTTGGATAAGATCTGAGAGACAGATATTAAGCATCATGTGAGAAACTGGGCATATTTGTTTAAATGCATTTAAACGACAACCAAAAGTTAAGAAAGAAGACTTACCAAATGATGGAGATTGGATTCATTGTCTACAGCTTTTCTTCCCGTTAGCAACTCCAGCAGGACAATCCCATAACTATAAACGTCCGACTTCTCAGTAAGGCGGGAAGTGCGAGCATACTCAGGGTCTATGTAGCCAATCGTGCCCATTATGCAAGTAGATGTATGGGTCTTTGACGCGCATAAGCTCTTGGCAATACCAAAATCAGTTAAATGAGCCTCAAAATCCTTGTCCAACAGAATGTTAGACGACTTCACATCCCTGTGTATGATGCGTGGACAACAATCATGATGCAGATAGGCAAGCCCTTGGGCTGCCCCGAGTGCTATCTGGAGACGAGTTTCCCAGTCAAGCTTTTTCTTCTTGGTAGTAGGGCCTAGCAAAAAAAAATATAAGTGAATCGCCTTGTACGTACTGCTAACAGCCTTCTGCTATTTTATGAATTATGTTCCTGAAGGCTACTTTACAAGGACCTCAAACATAAGATCATAAATGTACCGACACATTTCAATACATGAATCATAATCCACAAATGACTAAACAACAGTACATCCTCTACTAACCTAACTCTTTTAGATGACACATAGAAAGTGCTTCAACACTAGTATTAATAAGCAAAATAATCAAGACATTAGGAACAGTTAACTTACCATGAAGGAGATCCCAGAGACTGCCATTTTCCATGTAGTCATAAAAAAGAAGGTTTCCCGAAGAAGACAACGAGTATCCTTGGAGGCTGACCAGATTTCGATGCTTGATGCTGCCAACTGTTCCAAGTTCTGTCTCAAATTCCTTCAAGCACTGAGGATAGTGAGAGTAGAGTCTCTTGATCGCCACTGGCTTACAATTTTTAAGAACACATTTGTATACCGTGCTTGATGCGCCATAACCAATAATATACTTCTCACTCAAGTTTTCAGTCATCCTCATGATATCCTCATACACATGAAGAGCCATATTCATGTGAAGAATCACTAGCTTTGGTGTTGAGTAATTAACTGCTATTGTAAAATAATGAAAATGATTAGCCAGGCAGTTTCTACTAGGCTAAACCTAACAAGACAATGAACAAAAGCAGTTATTAAACAACATGTCCTAATAATAGTAATTTAATCAAACACATGTGGCTTTCTTTGCTATTACTTGATAACCGGATTCAGTAAAATACTATAGTATGTTTTCCTTCAACTCAAAATGTCTTTAATCAACTGGATGCATTTCGTTTTTCAGTCAAGCCAACTTACAAAAAATATATTCTTAAACTGAACCTGAAAGGTTCAACTCAATAAATTAGATGATTATCGTCAGCAATGACCAATATTTACGTTAAGCATCAAGAATTGAGCGTGTAGCTGCAGAACAATTATCAAATAGAGTACCTGGTTTGTCAAGTGAACCATCAGGAAAAGGCGTTGGATGGTAAGGGCGGCAAGCGGCAATAAGGATCATGAGAAGAATCACAAGGCCACCGAGAGCAATTCCCAGGATAGCCGCTTTAGATAATGCAACTGCAAAGAGAACAATGGACAGGATGAAAAATGAAAACTCCTCATGATAAAATGTATGTAGTCTGTCATGTCAAATTATGGTCCTAAAACATATGGGCTACCATTTGATACTGAGGATACCAAGAAATGATGGCAAATAACTGTCTTAATTAATAGTCATATTTACCTCTCTCTGTTGGACGGTTCTCATGACATGGAGAATTGAGCCAATAGCCACAAAGATCAGGATTTCCAACAAAGCTGCATACAGAAGGATTAATTAGCTCGCAAAAAAAAAAAATGAAAGAGAAGTTGTTGAAGTGATGAAAAATACTTGTGGAAATACAACCATCAGATTCTCTCACCTGTCGGGTGAAAACCTTGAGAAGTTATTAGTTGTGGGTATATCTCCCGCCAGGTTGTTATAAGACACATTTCTGCAAGGATTCAGTTTCATATTAGTGATCCTGAATAATATATGGGTGAATCTGCATCAGGCTGAGCTAGTCAAAAAATAAAATCAGAATGTATTATAAGTAACTCACAGCACCGCAAGACTGAGGCAATTGATCAGTGACACCACATTCCCTGATATATTGTTGTGCTCTAATCTCCTGCAATAATTTTTATAAGTGACAACAATATCAATAAGCAAACTAAAAACATCAAATTTCAGTACTTAAAATGCCAAACTCAGAACGACTACACAGACATGGGAACTTACAATGAGAACATATTCTGCAGCTGACTGAGCTCCTGAGGAATTAATCCAGTGAGCTGATTATTTGAAAGATCTCTGCAAAACAAATGTCTACCATTTCAAAAAAAGAAAAGGAAAAAAAAAACACAGGACAGAATAAAATAGTAACCATTTTAATGCATTAAAAAACAATTTAAATAATTAGCAATCACTTACATGTCCATAACACTTCTTAAATTACCAAACTCTGCTGGAATATATCCTGTCAAATGATTTCTACTCAAATTCCTACCACAGTAAATATCAGGTGTCAGGAAAATAGGAAAATAAGAAAAACCATGGAAATTGAAAATAAAGCAGTTGAACTCACAGCTTTAGAAGATGTTCCAAATCACCAAGGGAGGAAGGTATGGATCCACTAATCTTGTTATTAGAAAGATCCCTGTGCAAAAACATGCATACGTATTAGTTAGAGAAAGCAACACAAGAGGAATAAACTAGAATATTTAATACTTACAAAGTATCCAAATTGCCAATTCGAGATAGCTCAATTGGTATTGAGCCACGAAGACTGTTGGAGGACAAATTTCTGAGAAAATAATATTTTTGTTAATGAGACAGACCCACTATCTATCCAACATGACCATGAAGAACAAGAAAAATAGTAGAAGAGAAAGTATAATAATTTAATCGTAAAGCACTTAATATGAAGAGATTGGTGAAACTTACAGATAAGTCATACTCTCCAGCCTCTGGAGAGCCGGCGGGATGGTTCCATTCAATTTGTTCCCATGCACATTCCTGATACAAATTAATTAGGTATGACCATTTAATTAGGCATGACCAACTTAAACTAGGCATGCACATTCCTGATACAAATTAATTAGGCATGCACATTCCTGATACAAATTAATTAGGCATGCACATTCAATTAGGCATGACCAACTTAAACTAGGTTTTTAAAACAATGTAAAGTCGAGGTTATATGCTTACAGGCTGTTGAGATTTGTACACGAGCTAAGATTATCAGGGATGGGCCCTTGAAGATTGTTGTTAGCAACATTTCTGCAAGAAATGTTAATGAGCAACTTAGAATTTAAGCATTCTGAATTTTAAAAACTCATTGCAAGAAAACCTACAGGTCAAACAAGTCAGTAAGCTTCCCAAGTTCAGGTGGAATTTGTCCAGTGAGATGATTATCGTTCAATACCCTGCAAAGGCAAAGCAAAACTTAGAGAGGAAATGAAAATCAGAAAATTCTTTACTGCTGTACAACAAGTGGCACTACATCCACATCACATAAATAAATCAGAACAAAGAAGATGTTCCAACTTAGATGCAAATGCAGTCCTCAAAAGATATGAATAAAATTGATTTAAAAAAAAAAAAAAAAAAAGTGGGAAAGTTCTCATACAAATAATGAAGCCTCATCATTTGTCCAAGCTCTGGGGGAATTGATCCTGTAAGTTTGTTACCATGCAAATACCTATAGAGTCAGGATATTAGAGTCAGTATATTGCATACAAAAGGACATGCAATTGTTTAAGGAATTTGTTAAGTTGTCTAGCATCATCACTTCTTTTTTCAGTTTTAATGACTAGCACTAAAAAACAACTAATCTGGTCTGGCCAGGCCAACCTCAGCAAGTAAATTAATGATGATCCGTTGCACGCTTAATGTAGGTCTATAATACTTACAACTTCTCTGTATAAGTCAAATTCCCGAGAATAGGAGGAATCGGTCCACTTAGCATGTTGCCGCTCAAATCTCTGAATTGGAGACGAGGAATATAAGGACACAGAAGAGGTGGAACATCTAAAGAATATTTCTTTCCAATTAGTGAGCTTCAGACAGATACAGTTAAAGGACTTACAATACAGCGAGTGCCTGCATCAGGCCAATCACGGATGGGATACGCCCAGAAAGTTGATTACCCTGCAATGATCTTGCAAGCAAAAAACAGAGAACATTTAATAAATCAAAAACTGAAGATTTTATGATGACAAAACAAGATGACTACAATTTCAAAGAAATTGAAAGTGCATACAAGGTCGCTATTTGCAGGAACCCAATGTTAAAAGGAATCTCTCCGGTTAGCTGGTTATAGGACAGGTCCCTGCCAATAAAAATATGTGAAACATATGTCAATTATTCTACTTAGGCATTACCAGATATTTGACCTCATAATCGGATGAAATACGTACAAGACTTGGAAGGCAGTGCAGTTCCCTATATTTTGAGGAATGCTACCAGTCAAACTGTTGTTTCTCACATCACTGGAGCACAGTAGAGAAGAATGTTACACCGGTTGGAAAATGTAAAATTGTTCAAGACTTGAGGAGTGAAGAGGTTAGAAGTTAACTTACAAATACCATAACCCAGTTAACTGGCACATATCTGGAGAAAGTTTCCCAACTAAATTGTTCCCTCGCAAACCACTACAATGGATATGAAATGAAATTGAAATCAAATGCTGAAAATATCATCCATATGAAATGAAAGATTTGGTATTATGAACATCTCAATTTACTCACAGATACTGCAGAACTTCATTCCAGTAAATAAGCCTAGGTATTTCCCCACTAAGATTATTCTGGGCTAGGTCCCTACGACAAGTATTCCATATAACAAGAAATTTGGTCAATGGTAAATTAAATTAATAGGTAAAGTTAATTAATTTTAAGATACTGAATGGATATGGGAAAAAGAACTTACAAAATCTTCAGGTTCGGAATCTGGGACAAAGTTGAAGGGAGTGGTCCAATTAACTGATTATTTTTCAAAGATCTGAAAGTCCAAATTAGAAAGTCAGACTAATATAAAATATTTCCGAGTTATTCTATTTATCAAATTAAGCAACTTCCAGAACTTACATGGTTTCCAGTTGCTTCAACTTGGATATTGAAAACGGTATATCTCCATATATCTCATTAAAGGACAGGTCCCTAATCAAACAGTCCATGAGCATTAAATTGATTGGTGTTACAAACCAACATGGTTTATCTATAAATCATTATAAGCTGAAGTAAATCTGAATACAGTTAGATAAATTACAGGCTTCTCAAAGACGAACAGTCACCAATCTCATCTGGGATCTGGCCTGAAAGACGGTTTCCCCTCAAATCACTGATCAAAGAAGACGCAACAAAAATCAATATTTACTTTAAAACACACCACATGCATCCTCTAAAAGCAAGAACCTTTGGAAACCCAGAAATGAAAAAACCATGAAATTGTGGTGGAGAAGAGTACATGGACTGGAGGCGTTTGAGATTTCCTACTGCAGGTGAGATTTCCCCATCAAGATTTAGACCTGATAGATTGCTGCACACAACAAATACAAAACAGCAACCCAAAAAAGAGCAAAATTGTCTCAAAAATTATAATAATCATAATAATTAAGTCAACCCAAATAAGAAAAAGGAAAAGGGGCTTACAGTGCGATGACATTGAAGGTGACATTGTCACATGTGACTCCTCTCCAAACACAATAGTCTAAAGACGGTGAGTCCGTCCAGTCGTACAGAACATTGTCCACATCCCTAAACGACTTCTTTATCTCCAGCAGTGTTGCTCCTTCATATTATAATCAAGATTTCAGGCTCACAAATCAAAAGCTATAAAAACCCATTAAACAAGACTAAAACCCCATTAATTTGCAGAAATTGTTCTGTTTTTAATGAAATACACTACTAACAGTCACTTGAGCTAGTTTGGCTAAAGGTTGAAACTTTATGCTCCCTTAAGTTTCCTTCAATTTCTGGGTACCCAAACAGAGCAAAAACCAGAGCTTCTGAAACTCACCGTCGTCTGAATCCACATTTCCGAAGCTCACACAAACGAGGAAAGCCAGCAGCAGCAACAAGTCGAACCGAAATGCCATAACTGCCCTACTATTAAACTCCCATTATTCCCAATGAAAAGTCTTTCTTCTTCTTCTTCTTCTTCTTCTTCGAGTAGGTAGTCTGAAACACAGAGAAAAAGCCGTACACCCTCAAAAGACAAAGAAGCCCTCTTTCTCTCTTGCACTGAAAAACTACCGAAGAGTGTGAGAACCCATATTGGGTTTGTTAATTGGAAGTCTTATCTGGGCTGATATATATTCGAGCTCTCTTTCTCTCTCTAACTTAAAAGACTCTGCTCTCGTTCAATCACATCGCTCTGCCACATTGGTCTCTCTCTCTCTCTGTATACTACTACAACTGTTAACAACTAGCCAGGCTTAGAGTACTAGATAGAGAAGAAGCAGAGAGAGGAGGGATAATTATTTCGTGGATAAAGTTAAAAGAGACCACATGCCAGACTTCTGCAATAAAAACCTGCAAACATTACTGCTCGCTCTATCGACTTTCTATCTCTATATATATTTTTTCAGTTTTTCGATTTCTCTTTCGCTCTGTCTCAGTATCTATAGTGATATAAGCGGTCGCTTTCCTTTTCATTTATCTATTATGTGGGTCAAGCTTCAGTTTTCATATGGTTTGTTTATATATATCTTCTGAAAATGTTGTTGTTTGCAGAATGGCCCCCCAATTGTTTCGTATTTATTGGTTTGTCAATCCTATTTGTAAAATTTAACGCGTTCAAGGTTCAACATTCGCCGTGTACCTATGTGAGGGTGGTTTGTACCTATTTGAAGCTTATGTAGAAACACATAATTTTATATAACATAAAGAATTTCAATTTTACATTGATTAATAAGGTTCAAAATGCAATAAAAAAACACTACTATGTGTCGTATTAAGGAAAAAGCGATTTTTATATTTCATTGTGAGACAAGCAAATGACATGCTTGAATAACAAAGTTGATATTATTTAATTTAGACTTTCGACCGTTCTATTCAAATTAAAACGAGAGAATTTCTCTTGAAATAAGCGAACCAGGTAGTCATTAGACTAGTTCTCATTGATGAGGTTCAAATTGGAATGTCATTTACTGAAATAAAAAAAGGTGATCGAATAGAGCCAATTCCATACTGGAGTGATGATATATAGTGTTGAAAGTTCTATCTCTCATTTGGTGTAATAATTGAATCCCCTTGTACCCTAGAACTAGTATTGGTGGGGAGGAGAGTTTGGGAAAGAGTTCAAAAACTATAATAGAAGCATCTCATCCAATACATCAAAAATAGCATTACCAATTGACTAATCCTTCATTACCCTTCAACTTAGGTTTTGGCCTTCTCGTAGATTTAGGACCCACAATGACCAGAATCACATATGGACTTCATTGTCAAAAACCCAAATGATCAATTTTACCTTAATTGCAGTAGAAGAAGAGGATGACAATAGTTACCTTCAGCTGCGGGGTTAAAACTTTTGGGTAAAAGAGCACCGCGAGAGCGAAAGAGACATGCATGCAGAGGATCTTGAGGCCCACAAGTCCCATCGTACTCTGATTTTTACTCCAATCAAAGCAAGAAAAATTTACTCGCTTTTCTTCTTTTTTTCACCTCGGGAAGGTCATTTGTATTGTACCGTCCTCTCCGTTCTGACACAGCACGATGATTCCGGGTGGGCCCAACGTGTTATGGGCCCGTAACTCCGTAAGGCTGACGGACTGACGACAGCGCATTGACGGCCTCCTCCGTTAACGTCTCTGTCAGATGCAGGCTCTCTCAGAGGTCGTTTTCACTCCCTTGTCCTTTAACGCCTTGTCTGTATTAAATTATTAATTTGTTTTTGTTTTTTAATTAGAAAGTGATTTGGGAATAACTAACTTTGAGCTTTACCGTTAATTCGTGAATGTTTCCTGTGTTAGGGTATGCTCCTCTTAAAGCAACATATCCTCTTTTTTTTTGATCGGGTTTAAAGCAACATATCCATTACCATCAAAAATATACAATTACCTTACCATTCAGAAGTTGCCACGTGGATTCCGTACCGTTGAGTTTCAAAACGCACTAGCGAAAAACTGTTTTTTTTTTTTTTTAATTAAACATTTTACCTATACACATAGTAATAATTAAAAAATTATTGGCTTGTATGGTTCAATACGAGTGAAAAATGTCCAACATCAAAATAGGTACACAACATGACATGTGGATTGTAGTTTCCTGCTAGTACAATCGTAGAACTTAAATTGATTGAGATAAAACTCATATCTAGGGAAGTCATTAGGCTTGATGGCACCGTTTATTTTTTTGAGAGGTTAATACGAAAATTTATTCACATACAATTACACCATATATAAGTACGGGAAAGTCAAAAATAACAATCCACAACCTAATATGAAAGCCAATAAACAAAAGCATATTACTACTAACTAAGTGCGTTGTCTGTAACTTTCACGAAAATATATATACTTATAACCATAAATCGAAAAAAGTGAAAAAATGTCTTCACTTTTTGTCAAAACTTAGATTGAAAGTGGGCTCGTTAAAACCTTGTTCGGATAAAACCCGGTGGGACAAAAATCCGAACCGAGGAAAGAGTACCACATACTAAAAACTAAAGCAAAATTCATCTTGTAAGCCACAAGCAGGAATCAGTACAGCCAAATCCAAGAGCAAACTTCACCACCATTGGACCCGCCATCCTTCATCCAACAACACCACTAGAGCAGCGCATCTCCAATAAGACCTCGGTTAGTAAAAAGGTAAAAAAAAAATACAGCTGAATTTGCACAAGCTGCCCAATTAAGCGTCCAACATAGACAGTATCATGAAACCAAATAGATTTTTCTTACTTGGAGTGGCTCTTCAAAGTTAAATGTTTCCATGATGCACCAAGTCTGATTCATATTCTCCAATCAGAACACAGGCTTGCCGGCTTACATTTCTGTTATAAATATAAAACTGCTACCTAGTTCCCCTCAATATCAAGTCCAAAATGCCATAGAATTAAGTCAAGAACCTAGCTTGGCATCTAAAAACACTGATGCGAGAAGCAAGTTTTGAGACTTGTTTATCGAGAAATGGAGTTGTAAAGACCATAGTAAATTTAACGAGAAAATACTAATTGGCATCTCACACCCACATTGGATAAGTGACTCGACCAGCATCTATGATAGAAGTTCTCCCTCTTAAACCAGAAATTAGCCAGAAAGTCTGCAAATGTTACAATCATAGCTGAAAAAGAAACAGAAGAAGCAAAAAAAAAGAAAAAACGGTTTTGCAAAATACTACCCATCCCAGGTTATTTATTTGCCCAGAAAAAGAAAGAGAATGATGTCGGGCCCCAATCACATGCAAGCGTTTTAGCATGAAGGAAATCCCCCTCATCTGCAATTGTTCTCAATCGATCACATGCCCATTAAATGAGTACAATAATGTTTAACGGGGCCCATACACATCATTCACCATCATTGTCCTCATTCCTCAATAACAAACTTGGCCTCTTGCTTGCTTGCAATATCTCACTCTCAAAATTATCATTATAGATTCATATCATATTATATGGTATATCCCCCACGGATTTTTTTTGGGCCCAACAACAAAACCGAAAAAATAAAAATAAAGAAAATAAAAAATAAAAAAGCAGCTAACTAGCCATAGCTAGAGCCTAGAGCAACCCTTCTTTGGCCTCAAGTTTTACGGTGAAACAAGATCATTTTTGGTCAGGAAAAAAAAAAAGAGAAAAAAAAATGATGTTTAAAAATCTTTCATAAAAATGAAAGTTCAGTCATATATATATATGTAGTTATGAACAGAGTAGAGTAGTTTCTGGTCTGGGGACTGGGGCTATGCTATGCTAGCTACAAGTACGTAATTAAATGAGTGTCGGCTGCTAGTGGGACGTGTGAACTGTGAGAAACAAGGACATCCATATCAATTATATCAGTTCTGGTCTACCTCCATAATAAGCTCCATACAAAAAAAAGAAAAAAAATAAGCAAAACCATGATGTATAATGAAGATGAAAACACATTTGGTATTACTTATTGTGTAATGAAGCAATAACTTCCTTGTTTATTAATTTGTAGACTAATTACATGAGATCATAAGGAAGCAATAACTTCCTTGTTTCAATGGTTGTTAGTGGAAAAGGAATCAACCGAATTATATAACTCGAAGACTTGAATAGATGGGTATGTAAGCATTACCGGAGCTAATTCTTTCTAGCAGTTTCGGACCTATGAAGCTGTAGAAGCAATGAGTTGGTTACTACAAATATTGAGCTCAAGGCCATCATCCCACCTGTCCAACCCAATATTGTGTCAAGCAAAGAGTTATTCATTCTAGACATGGAACTAGCATCTGGCAGAATCTGAACATTTTTTGTATTCCAAATCCAACCGGTCCAAGAAAATATGAAAAGGAATGAGGAAAATGATTTTACTCACCGGAAAGTGATGGTGTCATGGCAAAATCGTATTGAGGAAGCAGTACTCCGGCAGCAATGGGGATGGCAATTACGTTGTATGCAACCGCCCAAGATAAATTTTGATATACTTTTGCCATTGTTGCCTGTGCAAGTTCTAGTGCATCAACAACCTGCCACAAACAGATTCCCTTAGTATGAAAACACGGAGAAGCTCCCAAGCTCTCATAAGCCTTGTTTATGAGGATTGTAGAAACAACATACTTGTGATAATTTGTTTCCAAGAAGTATAATCGATGCAGCATTTGAAGCGGCATTTTCTTGTCCCTCAATCTGAAGAGCAATCCCAACATCAGCAAGAGCCAAAGACGGTGCATCATTTATGCCATCACCAACCTTCAAAAAAGTGCAAGTGTCAGTTTGAGCTTCAACTCTTTAATTGCTCACAGAAGAGGTATAGAAAATCTTACGATTTATCTGATCATGTCATGAGAATGAGTGAACAACCACCTTGATACAAAGAAGACCTATTTTAGAGCTACTTGATGGTCATAAGGTTTAAAATTATTGCATATTTTACTCGAATCACCAGGGTGGGACCGTGGGAGCAAAAGAATTCCATAAAGTGCTAAAATGTTTAAGTATAAAATGGATGTAGTGGAGTGATGTAGCCACAACATTTACGTTTTGATGTTACAGACAGGTTTAGCACCGTGTTACAACAGCTTTGGCATAGCAAAAAACATATTGAAAAGCAAAATTTACAAGACTAAGTGATCAAATAGGAGATGGTTACCATTGCAACACGATGCCCTGCAGCTTTAAGACTAGAAATAGCTCCAGATTTTCCCTGTGGAGTCAATGATGACTTGATAAATTCATTGTCTATTCCAACTGCTTTTGCTATGGTTGCAACAGCCTCTTCCCTGTCCCCAGAAAAGAGGACAGTTCTGATACCCTTCTGCTGGAGTCTTCCAGTCAAAGCAACAAAAAGTCAGCATACCAGGCAGAAAATAACTTGATAAGTTGATAAGAAGAGTGTATAGAGGGATGACATACTACAAATAACATCCAAAGAATGCAGATTTAGGATCCAACAAAAGAGTAAAACTAAGACGTGTTTATATCAGAAACCTACAGACCAAATAATCATCGGTCATTTCGACTTTCCAAATCAACAACTGCCTATTTTAGGGAATTAAACCATAACCTACACTAAAAACGCCATCACAAAACCACCCAAACAATGTATGCTATGATTCTATGAACAGACAAAACATTGAATGAGAACAAAATGCCAGGAGCATTGCTATGGTTGTCATGGTGAAGTTCACCAGAAATTCAAATAATAATACAGAAAAATCATTTTCATGCACACTGAGCCCCAAAGCTTATAATGTGATAGAGATATTACCTAGTTACAGTAAACTCAGCATCATGCCGCAGGCTATCTGATATTGCAATAGCACCGATGATGCCTTCTCCTTCACGTCCAACATATACAATTGTTTTCGAATAACTTGAAGGTGTTATGCCTTCTGATGATTGACGGACAGCATTATCTAGGTTCAAAATGTCAGATCGATCTGTTCTTCTCTGGAACTGCTCATGAACCCATTCCAAAGAACCCACTGCAACCAAAAGGCCATCTACTTCTGCTAAAGTTCCAAATCCTGGTTCTGTTAATTGCCTTCTCGTGACTGAGATACTCAAGTTCAATGATTTGGCTTTGTTTAAGATAGCATTAGCAATTGGATGTGATGCTGTACTCTCGACGGCAGCAGCAATCTGAAGAATTTCCGACTCTTCATACTTGAAAGAAGCAATGCTAGAAACAGCAGGTTTTCCTTCAGTGAGGGTTCCTGTCTGAAGGTTGAGGCTTAGAGTGAGATTGCAGAGATAACTTCACATATAAGCTAGTAAATGTATGTGATTGAGGATGATTGTCTAAATGTAAATCTACCTTGTCCAAAGCAACATGATCTATACTGGCCAAGCGTTCCAATACATCTGCCCCTCTCACAAGGAGTCCTTGCCTTGCTCCTGATAATTTTTAAGTGCAAAGAAAGTAAAACTAGAACTTTCCAGAAGTACCTTAGTGTCATAACAAGAAAGAAGGTTAAGCATGTATGAAAGGCCCAACAACTAAGTACAGCATATGGGAATTCCCAGAGTGATCAAAAGCAGATATTGAGAGATGAACACGCTATAGATTTTAGATATATCCTTGCTTATATGTAGCTAGAAGTTATACAGTATCTAACACGATATCAAAATAGTGTGATATACATGCTTGAGTAATTGATTGAATCTCTCAAACTCCAAATTAACAAAAGTTAGTAAGAAGGACAGAAGATTAACATTGAAAGATGACTTTCCAGAATTAAATATCCAATCCCCAGCATGAGTTCCTCACAGATATACAAAATCTAAGTGAATATAAATGAAGATGTTAGACAATATACCAAGAGAAGTGCCAACTAGGATTGCTGTGGGTGTGGCAAGACCAAGTGCACAAGGGCAAGAAACTACCTGCAAAAGAACATGAACACTTTATACTTCATGGAAGAACACTAAGGACAGATTTCAATAAGATGTATTTTTTTTTTCTTTTGTAATGATATGATATGAATGCTTTACAAAGTAGGAAATATGCTAGTAATCAGCCAATGGCTCAACATGAACTCAAAGAGTAATGCTATGAACTCAAATATGTCTAGTACTTAACCAGAATTCTAGATACTGACTAATTGTGGCAGTGTTTCTTTGTTTATATTTGGTCACACTTTGAACATCGTTGATTTCTAACAACTAAAAGACTGCCATGCCATATGTGACTAAATTTTGGAGAAATTTTTGATGCCTCTAGTATTATTTCAATCTCTAAGCAGTGATTGTCTTGTTATACAACAATGTGATTGCATAAGTTAAAAGTAAATCAAATTTCTCATGAATAATGATCGACAAATAACAATCATAAACCAGTTCCAATAAACCAAGTCAAGAAATCACTGAGTAATACTGATTGGGAATATCTTTATATATGTTGGTTCACCATACTCACCAAGACATCCACAGCTAGTTTCAAGCTCAACAGCATTGGATCTCCATCTGGCCCAGCAATATCGTTGAGCAAAACATCTGGAAAAATATGAGTTCCAATGTAGTACCTGATATGAATTCAAAGCATAAGCATGCATAGTTGAAAAGAACCGCATGGCATCCATGCATAAGATATTTTCCAAAGTAAAAGGAAAGCATACATTGCCCTTTAAGTTGATTAGATTTATAATCAATTACAAGTATCCAAAATTTCAGGTCCCAGAGTCAAACATGTAGGTTCAGTAACATGGTGGTTCTTCATTTCAGTCTATAATGACATTTTTATAAATGAGACTCAGGCCCAACACCTGTATTATGTGAAAGAAAAAATCATCACCTACCAAAAAGCAAATGTTGTAGCTGAGAGAGTCATTATACTGTATACAAAAGGTCCAGCTATTGAATCAGCGAGCCTTTGTATTGGTGCTTCATGGCCTTGAGCATCCTCAACCTGAAAAATATGAAACGCATGCACTGACTAACGAGTAAAAGGTGCCAACTGATTTAGATATCAAACAGAAAACTTTCCCTGCATTCTCAACCCCCCTCTCAAGAAAAACAAAAGAAAGAAAGAAAGGTTTTGCCTTGCATGGGTACAGAAGTATCCTTAATGAATTAGTGTTTCTGCACAAATGCAAGGTTGCTTAAAACAATTGTCTGTGTCATGAGTAAAAGTAGTTCACTAACCATGCGAACAATCTTGGAAATCATTGAATTGGAGCCAGTTGAAGATGCTTTAATCCTCAAAGGACCATCCTGAAATATATAAACAATTCCCTTCTGTGTTAACTATGCAGAAACTATATATCAAATGAAATTATCTTCTTCTTTTCTTTAATACAGTATTTGTTAAAAAAAAAAACCTAAAAAAAAAGTTACCTACTGAAATTTAAACTAGTGACTTATATGCAGGATGTATGTGAACATAGCCTGGAGCTCTTAATCTCATCTAGTAAGGCCAACTAATGCCCAACTATATTCCCAATTTACCACGATAATATGGGAACTGTGTCCTAGATTTAAAGGTCATACATGACTTGGAAAGCTCTTCCATATCTCAAACTTAAGAAACTACAAGAAATAAGTGCTGTAAGTGACAACATATCACTCTCCAATTTACAGAATCATACCCAATTTATTGTTCCAGCTGAAACGGTAAGGTCTTTTTCCTTAAATACAGGAAGTGATTCTCCTGTGAGCATGGATTCATCCACAACACTTCTTCCAGCCAGAACTCTTCCCTGTGACAGCAGTTAATTTTCAGCAAACATTTAATTCCAACTTTTACATGCACGAAAAAGAAAAGAATAACAGTAATCTAAACCACCAACCAGAGCCTTTGGTCTAAAAAGTAGACAACAGCATTCTAATTAAGGCATTTAAGGATTCACACCCATTTCAGCAGAAACTTTCGAGTTTTTGCTCAAATTTTAATAGGCCATGTCAGTGTGATGAGCAGTAATTAAAATGCTTACATCCACAGGTATGGTTTCTCCTGGTAAAACCAACACTGAATCTCCCACACGAACATCATCAGTTGGGACCTCAATGCATATTGCATCAGAGCAAAGTACACTGTCACTGGAGGAATCACTTTCGGAGGACGCAATTACAAGTCTTGATTGAGTGTTAATCAGTGACTGCAAAACATATTTGAATCAAACATGTGTTGGTTATGCATACCATCCACCATAAAATATTAACGTACATATAAGACAAGGAAACGTACCCAAAGCATATGTGATATATCAAGTTTTTAGTTTGACCTATAGATATGAATTACATACAAACTTACCAATAGTTCATTCATATCACTAGATGCCCTGATCCTTGCCCTTTCTTCAAGAGAACGTCCTAGAAGCACAAAACCAAGAAGCATGACCTGCATATTAAAAGACAGGAGCTTTCCATGAGTTTTTCTCAGGATCAAGCAAAGGGTTTGAACAAAGTTTCTCATAGAATGATGCAAAAAGCAGGAAACTTCATAAAGGATAAAAGAAACCACTCACCGGCTCATCAAAGAAAGATGCGTCCCATTGGAGCTCAGGGTTAAGAAGAGAGACCTACAAGAGTGAAGAATTTAAGATAAACACAAAATTAACAACATTATACAGTTGGAACCATATTAAATTGGAATGAAAAAAAAAAAAAAGAATCAATGCTAATTTGAAGAAGAAAGAGGGACCGACCGCACTAATTGTAAAAGCAGCCAGGGATCCAAATCCCACAAGAGAATTCATATTGGGTGATCCTTTTTTGAAAGCTCTCAGACCATCAAAAAGCAAGTCTACAACAAATTAATTTCACAATGTTAGGCTCGGCAAGTGTATAAAACTTGTAATTATGCTAGAAATCCATTAATCAGAGAGCATTACTACTTAGAGGATTGTGATCAAAGAATTTTGAAGTAATTGAAGGAAGAGCAACCAACCTCGTCCCGGTCCCAACAAAGCTCCCAAAGCCAAACCACCCTTCACATACGAATTATGGAGCACCTCCATATACGATCCTAAACCAATACACACAAACAAACGCAGACTTAGTCACTTAGAGCAAGTCAACAACACAAATGGAAAACTTTCTCTTCAAGTTTAATTCTAGCTTTTTACCCAACAAAGAAAAGAATCTTGCTCATAACAGAAAGATTGGAAATGAAATTCTACCATGAGCAATGTGAATTCCCAGAGAATGCAAAATGTGCGAAGCGTGTGATCCACAACACAAGGCCACCAGAGTCCAAGCCAAAATGACTCGGTTCCTACTCTTCACGAGCAGCTCCTCTTTCTTGTTCACCATCTCCTTCCACTTCCTCACACTCTCCGACACTCCCATCCCCGAAGCCCTCCTCTTCGACGTGAATCCACACTCCGTCAACCTTCCGGCCAAGCTCTCCGCCGCGGCCTCAGCTCCATCGCCGACCTCCGGCCTCAGCTGAATCGCCGCCGTCTCGGTCAACATGTTGACCGCCACCGAGTGGACTCGGTCATCGGCGGAGAGCACCGATTTGACTCGAGAGACGCAGCCGCCGCACATCATCCCGGAGACGTCGAGCAACACCGATGCCTCTGCGGCGCGTGGTTCGTCCTGAATCGCCGCCGCGATTTGACTTGGGGATGTGGCTTGCAGGCAGTTGGAGATAGCGAAATTAGGGTTGGAGAGTGGTCGGAGGAGGTGACGGCGTTTCGTTGGGAGGTGAGCAGTACGACGCCGTTGCGGGAGGTGAGGCTTGAAGTTGAAGGCGAAGCGGTCAACATTGGAGTTGGTGCTGTAACTGAACAAGAGCTTTGGATCAGGTGAGAGAGAGGCCCTCAGAATACTATTCATCATTGACATATACAGATAACGGAGAAAGCTTCACTTCAACTTCATAGAGAGATCTTATCAAAAAAAACTTCATAGAGAGATCAGATATGGCGGTAAAGAATGTAGAGGTGGTCGTTATTGGCGGTATGATTTATAGTTTGACACGTTAGATTATTACCAACCCCTCCTTTAAAATGAGTTGAATTAGAAAGTTTATTTACTTTCATTAGGACAAATTTGACCAATAATCATGGAGACGAATAAATAAATAAAATTTGAAAAATTAAAAAAAAATCTTATAGTATGAATCATGAGCCAATTAAACTCGTCCTCGAACAAAATAAAAAAATTACACTGCTAGAATTTGAGCGATTTTATGAGCAACCATATAGCATTCAATTAGTAGAAAGACAACTTACGAGCTTCTAATTTAGAGTATGTTTGTAGAATTGGGCACGTCAATGCTTCTAGCCGAATTGCTGCAAAGTGTATTAATAACATTTCTCGAGATTTAGCCATTTTGAAAAATTTAGTTATTAATGTCATGTTAGGCGTCTTCCCGAATCATTGAATTCAAGCGACATGCTTCTCCATTTGGTTGTGTCACAATTAGTTGTAACTTGGAAAGTGCTTCAAGAAATGCTCATTTTGGAGATGTGTTCATATACTACAAAGGGGTTATCGTGAGTGCCTTTTGTTCCATTCAGATATTTCAAGCTCAATGGTAGCAAAGTTATTGGGTTCATTAAGACGATTAATTAAGTTGACATAGGTTTGTGATTGAAAGCATATGTAATTGAAAACGGATGTACTCTACTATTATTATTCTATTATTATACTCTCCTTACTTGATAGTATTACCTTGACATAGGTTTGTCTTCGCTTAATTTTTCAAATGTTCTTCCGTTGTTCTAACATTTTTTCGTTAAAATAATCAAATTGTCGATGCTCTAGCGAATTATCATACATCTTTAAGGGGATTTCGATGGTGGGACGTTGCTCCTCCCTTCATTCATGATTTATGTACTCGGGATTGTTCAGGTCTTCCAAATTTTTAAAATGCTTAGGTTGCATTATGTTTCTTTCTTGTGTAATTTCAAATGATCTTTGTGTTGCTATATGGTAGGGTCCTTATCCCATTAATTGTAAGATTTAGTAAATTCTCCTCGTTCTGTCAACGTTCGCTAAAGAAGAAAAAAAACATTGAATATTATTTTAATAGCATATAGTATTATGATATTAAAAGAAAAATGAAACGACCCTGTATCCTAACCACCAGGGAAAAACGAGTGGAGAGGAAACGTCGTCGTATGCAGCACAATGGCTGGGATACATTTACAATTATCCAAATCTGGTATCCATCCACACTTCTTCTGGTTCTTGTTTGCCTAACGCAAGAAAATGGGTCAGAGCGAGTTGGCCTCGGCCACTGAGACCCCGAAATCATTGACGCCCACTTCAAATTTTGCTCCAAACTTTGCAATGCTACTGTCTTCAACCAATTTCGCACCGTTTCTCGGAGCATCGCCCAAGAAGCCCAATTTTGTCCTTCCCGATGTTCACTCTTCAATTGCGTCCGCCACCGATAAGTGCCTCAGTTTGCTCAATTCTTTGGCTTCTCAAAACCCGTTTCTCAATAAACTAATCGCCCTCCACGGCGAATTCCAGAGCTTCTGCCACCAGGTATGCCACGTGTCTCTGAATGAATTGAATTAAAATTGGGGATGGTAGTAACGAATAGTTACTTTCAGGTTCAGTGCATGAGGTACCGGAAGCTGAAGAGTTTATCTAGTCACAATTTTGCGGCGGTTTTACCCGGAGATTCAGTGGCGGGACTCGTCGTTGCTAATGGTGTCTCCAACTTCTTGAACTTATACAACACTCTGTTAGTATGCAGGCTTGTGTTGACCTGGTTCCCCAACTCCCCTCCTGCCATTGTTGGCCCTCTCAGGTATTCTCGACTCACTCGTGATTCGACTTTGTAGTTCTATTTCGCAACATAACATCATCATCATGTCAGATTATCTAGTAACGGAGAAGATTAATTATGTTGTGGATGTGGTGCAGCACAATATGTGACCCTTACTTGAACATATTTCGTGGGCTAATCCCGCCCCTCGGAGGCACATTGGACCTCTCTCCCATTCTGGCATTCTTGGTTCTTAATGCCTTCACGAGCACCGCCGCGGCGCTACCGGCAGAGCTTCCAGCATCACCACCACCAGCTGCTTCCCAAGAACTCGGTGCTTCTTCTACTACAGGAATTGCTCACCTCACTACGCCGCAGAAGAAATGGATTACCAGGCTTGAGGGCAGCAACACAAAGAGCTAGCTGAGACGGAGTCGGTTAGGATAGTGATGCATTGATGCTTTAATTTGCTGCTGTCTATTTTGAAGGTGTAAGCATTGATCGAGCATATATGAATGAAAATGCCAAGTTTATAACTTGTTTAAAAACACACAACTAATCAGTAGTCTAATGAAGTTGATGGTACAGGCCTAAGCATGCACTAATGGTGTTCAATGTGCCTAAGAACCTAACCCTTAATTAATGACCCATGCATAGTCCTTTTCTTGATAGAGTAATCTAACTTGGATTATATTGTCAACGATTATGGTAAGGACTCTTGAAAATTTCATGGGAGGCTTACGTGCAGCATCAGATTCCAAAGAATTATGCAGCAATAGTCCACACCAGTATCGATTTTTAATTTTTGTTAATGGAGAATAATCTTTCCCACTCAATCCGACACGAAAACCTTCTTGTTTAAGCCTCTTACTCCTAGTCTTGAAGCCTTGAAGGGAACATTATCTCTTAGTTTCTGGATGGATTCCTTGCGATAAATTAAAGCTAAAATAAGTGTCCTTTTGATCAAGCTCTCTATGACAACCATTAAATTTGGACATCTGCACTACAAGATAGAGAGTAGAGTAGAGGCATAGACAATCCGCAAAGGTAAAAGAGAAGAAGAAAAAACCTTTCGGGGATCGAAGAGGGTTATTTGGGTTCTCAAATCTCAAGCCTTGCATTCTGACACTCGTGAATGGAGCTTGGGGCTACAAGGAGGACGAGTCGGTTTTCGTCATATGAGAGGTTGGTGGCCATCGGGTTGGCGCTTCTAGCTGTGCTTTCTCCTCTCTATATTGACCGCAGAACAGTAGATGATTCAGAACTTGATTTGCAGGAGCCCATCAGCTTTGCTGCTTGGCTGCCTCTGCTGCTCTTGGTGTTGATCTTGGCCATCACTTTCTCGCTTTACTTGGACCGAAGCTTTACCAGGTTTGACCCTTACTGGATTCATAGAGTTGGTGGTTCTTCGAGTGGTATTTTAATTACTCTCATGGTCCTGGCGTTGGTTTTGAAGTGTAAAGCTTCTATTTGGAACTGGGAGGCTTAACTCTTAACTCTCAGTACTTGTTTTTCTGCTATGTAATTTGGGTATTGCTTAATTAAGGACAAACTTCATGTATCTTTCTATAAATAAGGGTAAGCAGTCTTTTGTTGAATTCAAAGTGTTTTTAAGTTTTTTGTTTTCAGATCGAAGATAGAGCAGCTTCTCATTCTGAACTCTGAAGGTAAAAACATATATTCACCTCTGTAATACAATAGGAATTTTCTCTCTATAAACAAACGCAAACACTCGAGGGAAAAAAGAGGCGATCTTGGTAGGCTGCAGGGACACAAAATGGAAGGGAATAGCCGAAGAAAATGAATGGCATTAATCTCGCAGTTACACTCTTGCATACAATGAAAGCGAGAAACACAGAACAAAACTACAAAGGCCAAGCCTGTTAATACAACAGAACAAAAAAAAAGAACCCGAATTAAGTGGAAAGCAATCCAGAATTTCATACAACGTCATCATAATCCAAAGGCAAACCCCATTGCAATCAGAGCTGTGGTGAAAAATGCCCACATACGACTGCTTCTAGACCAATCATAAGCACCACTGCACTCGTCATTCGCACCACTAAAGCACCCAGGTCTCGTTATCTTAACCGCACCTCCTTCGGTAGCAAAGCTGCTGTTAGTTTTGCCACTGCTGAACAACACACACCAGAAATATGGAGAACCACCATCACTGCCACTGACTGCAGCTCCCACTTGAGTGTGATTCTTATTGTAGAGTATTTCCAAGCTCTTACTGTTTTCAATCAAGATATTAGAAAACGCTTGGGCAGCATGGACATATTTAGTCTCGCAGCCAAGTAAACGACCGGTGATTGGAGAGAGGGTTGAGGCTTGAACGCCACAGTTTGGAGCAAAAGTTTCAGCAAATTGGGAATCAGCTGGCTTCTTGGCATCCGGACCTCCTACAGCTCCACAGTCACCTTGGTACGCTTTTATGTACTGCAAGGCAATGCAGCCCAATCCCGGGTTGTCATAGAGGGACGGTGATTTGTGTGCAGTTCTGTTATCGTTAAGCACAGCCACCAACTCATCCGCAGGGTTCTTAGTAACGTTCACTGCAATGTACATACATATGAGTCTCTAATCTTTGATCCACAAGCACAGTAACTAACACTACCAAATTACGAATCCGACAAGTCAAAGAAGCAAAAGGAAAAACAAAGAGTGCAGTTCTTTGATTGACAGCAATGTCAAATGCAATAGTACAGAAACACCATCTATACACAGTGCTTAATTCACTTGTGTCAGTGCCAAGTTTTAGCCTTGAACGTCTTTTACCTATTATGTTGTTTTTTGTTTGAGTCTTCAAAGATCAAATGTTCAAGGTTCAATCTTTAAATATCATGTAAATCAAGATGCCCTTGATGTTGAAAAATCCAAGATCCAAATTGTAGCTGCGTCCCCAAACCAAGCACGACTACATTAATGATCAGTGAGAGAGAAAAATCTCAACCCAATAGATCAAGTAATTAACTGAAGCTGATTTCTGATACTAACCACAAGATCTAAAGCAAGACAAAGCTTCAATCAATAGGTCCTACGTATACTTGGTGCGCAAATGCAAAGGTGGAAAGTGTGGCCACATTTGGAATGTGTATGAAATTAAGACACGAATTCAAAATGAGGAAAATGCAGATCCAATGTTAATTTTTTACTCCCATTTAGATAGAAGTTCCAAATCTGAATTTTGCAGCAGATCGAGTCACATTGTACTAACTAAAAACAAACATATGCATAAAGAAACTAGTACTAAATGTATGAATACATTGTAGATTTGAAAGAGACTTACCTTGAGTAGCAGCAGAAACAGAGACAAAAACAAGAGAAGCGAAAAGAACCCATGTGCTGATTCCCATTGTTACTCTGCTTGCTTCTGTTGCAAACTCCGATAGAGAGAGAGAGAAGGTGAGGTGGGCCGCTTAGTATTAAGAGGTCGAGTCAGTAATGGTGTCGGCTTAGCTTTACTAAAATGGACAGCTATTACTTCCTCTCTTTGTTATTATTATTATTATTATTATTATTTCAAAAAGAAAGACCGAGAAACGATCAAGAAAGTTGGGTTTCAATTACTCAAATACCCCCAATGATAGGAGTCAGTTAGTGAGGGGTTGATAAGTAATTTCGCCATAAGTAAACGGATAAGTCTGGGCCGATGCTCATTGATCGAGTTGGGCAATGGCTATGACGACATTGAGCGCCACTGCGCACTTCACGTCCTCCACCGTGTCGGTGTATACCACTAAAGCAGACAAGTTCCGGCCAGTGAGGTGCGCACTGTCACCCTCAAATTGGCGGGAAAGCAGGCGATTGGTCTCCATCTCCGTTTCCCTCGCTCTCTCACATTTGCTGCTCTTCGTCCCTCACCGTACGTACGCCTGCCTAGCTCGCTCGCTCGCTCTCTAAGATTAATTATTCTGTTTGGTTATATATGCATGGAAAATTAAGTTAGTTAATTAATTTACTTACTGCAGATGCTGCTGTTGCTGGAAGCGTGTTCGATAAGTACGTAAAAAGGTGAACGACTCCGATCAAGTGCTTAATTAATGCATTAATTAATTATTAATTGTACGAGGGACTGATGCTAAATTTTGATAAGTCGATCAGGAAAAAGCTAGACCCGCTTGAGGCTTATGTATCACCGGTCATATTGACCCAGTTACAAATCAAGGACTTGGGTAATTAATTTCCATTGTGTGCTTAATTAATTATATGATCGATGGATGTTTCAAAATGTATGTACGTACGTACGTGCAGAGAAGTCTCTGGAAGGTGATCAGCCGCAGTTTGCTACCTGTCGGTCTCTGCTACGCTCCGGCCCTGCAGCGTCTCTGCGTGTAAATATTCGAGCTGTGAGTTTTCCTCGAGGCTTTTAATTTGGGCGTACGTACATGGTACATGAATTCCTAATCAACTCTACTCTACTGTAGATGGCACAGTATGCTTCGGACAGCGGCGATGGGAAAACTGCTTCTACCAGTGTGGAGCAATGTCTCAGGTACTTGTCTTAGTTTCCTGAATGATGGTCAATTTGTGAGAGCTAGCTATCTGCTAACTTGGTCTCAAGGCCACAATTAAGTTTATGGTTGATTTGATTTCAACTAAACTGCTGAAATTAATTTCATCTTCAAGGGCCTTGGAGGAACTAGATGCCTTGCTTTTGCGCGCAACGAGAAATGACCCAGGAGCTTCAGTCAATTCAATGAAGACACAGACCAATACTGCCCTCAATGCATTGGACAGGTATGGCCTTATTTTCAGCATTCTTCCTCGTCTTACCTACCTTCTTCCATCTGTTCATACTTTTAATCTCCTACATACACCACAAAGCTACAGTTTCTCAAGACTGACCATCCTTTCTGCAGCCTCCTCAAAACTGTGCCTTCAGATGTGCTAGACAAAGGCAAGGTTGCCGCCGATTCTTATAGGAGCTCATTAGAGAATGCAGATGTTGATATCTCGGACCCCGAACTGAAGGAATTGCAATCCATATTATGAATTCATCTCCAGACAGATACATGGATGCTTTGTAAACTTCCACTTTTTCTTTTTTAACCAACACTACAGTTTCTAGTATCGATTACAACGAGGCTTTGCAATCAAAACCCTACATGTAGAGTTATGCATGGAGTGTTCATGTGATAGATTGGAACTTCCGCAATCAAAACCCTAACCGACATTTCTGCACCTGGAAAAATATTGAACCGAGATGAATAAACAAATACAATTGGAAATAAGAAATTTAAGAACAAAATATTTTATTGTATCACCACATAAAGACATAAATGTAGTACCCTATACAAACAAACACAGAATTCAGGTTGTTTTGAATTTCACCCGTTATGAAAAATTGAATACGAGAAACAAACAACCATAAAAGGTAAAACTTATTGTATGGCTACATAAGACGCCCACGTCTGCTACCTATATTCTCAAAAGCGAATGCAACCAAAATAGATGAAACCATTTACATAGAGGTTCATTGATACATGCCCATATCTGTTTGCCGACCAGAAAGCTTGTTCAAAGTCCCAAAAGAACAAGATGCATTTCTTGCTCTAATCATGACTGTGGTGACAGGCTGCTAAAGATGCGCTTCAAACTTGGGCATGCCACACGTAATCTCCCCATGCTTAACGGACATATCTGTCGACAGCCGTAAAAGACAATAATAGGTTCCATTATAACAAACAGATTTTTCCTAATGATTAGCACATGAGTTGAAGTTTGTACTGACCTTGGGACAAAAGCGAACATCAAGAGTCTCCAGCATGCTACATTTTGATATCGCAGCTTCCACTGCTGCTTCATCCATGTTGCAAGACTAACAAAAGTCCCAGCAAGATAAGAAAATTAGGGAATAGCAAAGCAACAGATGGGACCAATTTCCAGTCCTTCAAAATAATGGCAGGTGAAAATACAAGGCCAACCCAAAAACATGTGCATGTAAATGTATAAAATAGATAAAAGAGAAACGCATGTATTGGATTTCCATCGTTTTATGAGAGTGGTCACACATGAAATAAAGAACTATGAAGAAAGGAAAAAGAAAAGGTCATAATCAACCTAAAGTGACTCGCATAAGAGGCAAAATGCATACCTGAAGAAAGAGACTAGTCAATTTTGGACATTCAAGCTTCAAAACTTCCAAAGAAGAACAATTGCTGAATAAAAGAAAGAGGGGTTAGTGAGATAAAAGAGCATAAAGAAAAAATAAAAAGGACTAATCATGCAAAGAGAATTTTTAAAAGAAACAATTACCTCAGATTAAGAAAGCAGAGGTTGAAACAAGCAACTTCAACGTCCTTCAAATTTGCAGACAGAGAAAGGTTCAACGAAGACAGATGGAAACAACCTGCTGCTGCTGGAATGTGAACTTTCCTGATATTTGGACAACCTACACAGTTGAGATTCTGCAGTAGCCGGTTTCCACACTCAACTGGCTCATGGACATATTCAAGTGAAAATATGCCAGACGGGACAGAAATACTAGATGTTACGGGAGGCTGCCCACCACTGCTACCCCAGTTCAGGTCATGCATGTTCACACAGCCATTCAAGCTCACATGAGTTAAGTGTGTACAGAAAGATAGAAGCTCTTCTATAGCAGATTGACAGAGGGTTCCATAAGACAAATCCAATTCCTGCAGAGCTGGAAGAGCCCCTTCCTTGTAAAGAGGCTCCAGGGATGAGTCGGATAGATACTTGCAAGCTTGTAATTTTAAAACCTGAGGGAAGATGGGGAAAAATAAGAAAAATAAATAAAGGTAAGAAGATCTGCCCAAGATGATATAATCTAGTTTCAAATAAAGACATGTGAATCAATACATAAAGTACAGTAATTACTGACTGAATTACAATTTTGGTCCGAATTGTTTAGGTCATGTTCACTTTTGATCCCGTAAATTCAATTCAGGGAATGTCCATCCTGTAGTTAGCTATCTTTAGAGTTCTGGTCCAAATCATTAACACAATCAATTTAAAAATTTAAGAATAAGACGAAAAAACTCAACTCAATCAATTCCAGCACCCTCTCCTCAATTCAACTCGAAAATAAAAGTTAGCAATAGAATTCAGTTAGTTTTATTGAACGTGTTAGCAATTTAGCCAAAATTGCAGAGTCAGCAAACTGAATGACTGAAATTACAAAATTGAAATCGAGGAACTAAAAGTAAAATTTTGACTCCAATTATTACTGCACCAACAAATCTAGAGCAGTATGGGGTTGTAAAAATTACCTTTAGTTTAATGCAAGACTCAAAAACTGGCTTCAAGCTCATTAAGAAAGTGTATGACAAATCTAGCACAATCAGATTTGGAAGCCAGCGCAAAGAATAGAGTCCATCAGAACCAACAGAGGGGCATGACATTAAAATTAAAGACTCAATCAGCGGGCATGAAGCAGCTGTTGCAGACAAGCAATCATCCCTAAGCTGGCTGCATAGTACAAAACAAATAAAGGCTTTAGTTTGGTCTCCAGAGAGAGAAGAGGGGAGGGTTAGGGTTACGGAAGTATAAAAAAATAAAGAACATAACCTGCAAAAGGAAGCATCCAGAGACGTTAAGAGTGGACAATTAATCGATGCTTCAGATAATACACCGCATCCCTTCAACTCAAGCAGCACCATGTTTGGTGCATCGATATTGAGGGCGTTCAGTTTGGGACATATCCCCAAATTTAGTGACCTAAGACCAACCTGATAAAAGCGACGAGAAAAGAACTCAGTTCTCTATTAGCTGCTTAATGGAAGAATTAACATGCAGTAGAAAGACTTCAATAGAAAAATTATATTTCATAAAATAAATCATATATTCATGCAAGAGAAATACATTGTAGAACTCTTGCGTTTCTAGAAATTAATAATTTCTTAAAAGTCATTACACTACAATCATTCTCACTTACTGGAGAAAATGCTGCACTTTCAAGATGATCACAACCATCCAAAGAAACTTGTTCAAGATAGGGGCATGTCAGTTCAAGAGAAGTGATTCCCCGACAACCAACAAGTGAAAGACTGACTAAAGAAGTGCTGCAGAATCGAACCGCTGTTAAGCTCTGAGAGAAGTAAAAGCATCAAGTGAGCTAAAGAGGAATGCATTACAACGAAAACTAAACTCAAAATCAACCAATGCAGTCAACAAGGATGATTCAACCATCCCTGAATGACTATCCTAGCAAAATCTATTGTCAACAAGGATGATTCAACCATCCCTGAATGACTATCCTAGCAAAATCTATTGTCAACAGTATTTAACTAATGAGAAGGAAAAATCCACAAACCTCGCAGTTTTCGAGAACTAAAGCTTTAAGCATAGGGCACCCTCCACCATCACTGAAAACATTGCATATAGAATTTGTTAAAGATTCACAATCTGTGAGATCCACTTCTTGCAAACTTGGGCATTGCAATGCCAACGTGGTTAAGCTCTCTTGCTTCTGCAATGATAGTTTCTGCAAGACCAAATGACCATTCAGCTTTCGTGCGACTGATAAATTAACAAGGCATTACACGAGGAATCTGAATGTTTCAACAAAAGACATACTTGAAGTGAATTTGAAGTGATGCTGATACGGTGGAGCACAGAGCAATTAGACACCATTATAGATGACAGCATGAGAGTTCGTAGATTCAAATCAGCAAATCTGTAGGAGAGGCACAATTTTAAAGGTCTATAAGAAAGAGAAATGAAAAGAGAGATGTATCTTTTTTCACAGGGAGGTAAGGCAGGATGAAACGAAAGCAAAAGCTTACTTGCGACAATGTACAAGACTGATATTCTGCAAGCGTGGAAGATCCAAGATCACAGAGGTAAGTAGGTTGCAATTGTCAAGCTCCAAAACCTGCAACAGGTCATAATTTCAGATCAAATTGTGTTTAAAGCATTTAGTGAGAGCAATAACATTACCAATATTTGGCACAAGATACAAACCTCCAGCATGTAACTATGGGCTATTGCAACCATTGAAGCGGAAGTGATTCCCTCACAACTGTGTAGCTTGAGAACCGTTAACATTGGCAGTCTTACAGACTTCAAAGAAAAAGCAAGGGTCAGATAACAAATCATCCAAACATTGCTAAAACAAAGAAAACCGGCAACCTCTAAAATCTAACCTCTAGGGATACATTTGGACAGTATGATGCATTGAGAACATGGAGATTTGCACAAGTAATAGCTATCTCACGTAGTGTTTCATCACTAACACATGAACAATTTGACATATCTAGTGACTCTAATTGAGGACAAGAAGTTGCTGCTGAACGGATTGCCGCATCTGAAAGTTTGTGGCAAGAGCCTAGATCAAGATCGTGCAAAAGAGGGCTATTAAGAACAGCCTGGGCCATGTTACTGCGCTTCATTGACAGCGTCTCAAGTTGTGGACACCTGCAAAAGATCACATTTAGCAAGAAAAAAATTAACCAAATAAACAACCTGAGACGGTTAAGTTAACATGTTCAAACTTTTTCACCTGATAGATATGCGCATGACACGACATTTTGTCAGTTCAAGATGACGCAGTCTGTCATGGTTTATAGGTATCTCCTGAATACCATTACCAAGAGTAGCATCATTGATGGTCAAACTTTTTAACATTTGACAATCTGCTAAGGAATGGAAAAAAATATCTCCTATTTGCCCTTTGCCAAGAGTTAAAGCTTCAAGATTCCTGAGAAGAAGGGGAAAAAAAATTGAACAGGAAAATATAAGCAACAATCATCATAAATAGTTATTAAAGAAAAAAAGAAGTAATTTACCTTAATGATGAGATTGCTGTCATGACAAGCAAGTGAATAGCAGGGGTACCAGAAATATTCAATTCTGTGGCATTCGGATACCGCCAACATATATCATCAACTGCAATTGCATTAAGTAATTAGCACCTAACTTTTAACCTTACATAGAGATAAATATACCGACACAAGTTATAATAGTAGTAGTAGTAGTAGTAGTAATAATAATAATTATTATTATTATTATATTGAACAAAGAATAGATGCCTATTACTAAAATTAAACATTTACATTACATTTTCAAAATGCGAACTATATTTGACAGATCGACATTAACATATAAACTTCACTACTACATTATAAATACCTGATAAACTACATCAAAACACAAGAATCACAAGCCACATGCGGCACACCAACAACAAAATGACGGAAACAATAATATCTTTGGAAGGAGAGGAAGAACGGATTTTGTCCAATAAAAACATCAGTAACAACTAGTTTGACAAAGTTCTCCAGTTATTTGGCACAGGTCTAACTCAAATATGTTGTACTTAAGTAAAAATACTTGGCAGTAAATGACAAAAAAATATAAGTTAATACTCACATTGCTCTACAGATATGTTCCGATTCTCAAAATTCAAACACCTCCAAAAATCTTCATGAGCACTAGCAGCTCGCCACTGCCTGCAGACTATTGCAGCTCGGCAAAGATTAATGTGGTCCAAGAAAGAGAAAACCTAACGAGGAGAATACAATATGATAGTCATAATAGTAATCAACTTAGAGCCAAAAATTGATGATAGCTCCTTAAATAATATTAGTGTGTGTGTGTGTATGCTGGGAGACAATATGTACCATATGTAATAGGTCATCTGTGAGATCCATACGAACTTCAAAATCTTCAGTTTTTGAAGTGCCACTGTCATCTCTTTCATCATCTTTCCCACTGCCAGATTCAAAGGGATTCTCCTCACCACCATTGTTGGGTGTGAAATTATGAAAAAAAGTTTCACTCTTATACGGAACATTAGAGCCTTGACTTATGCTGTAGTTTTTGTCAGCAGATGAACTGGAATTTCCAGCACCTGAAGACATTGCCATTGCATAATGGAAATCACTGCAAGAAATAGTGTCAACACCAACCATAAGTATAGGAGACAATGTAGCACACATGTCAAGTCAAGAAAACAAGTTCATTACATGTCTAATAAATTTGCAAGTGCATCATCAGTCTAAATAAAATATATAACACTACCTGTTAAACAGTTGGTTCTCATATTTCTCCTAGACGTGAACCATTTGTGCAAAGCTATTGAAAATGGCCAATCAAGACTGGACTTCATATAACGAATTAAATAATCAAATAATGCAGAATTGTTGACAAGACAAAACTGCTTTAAGAATCCTAATGCACTTGTACTGTCCGTCTTAAATCATTTCTTCTGTCTACCGAGTGCAAATTATGTTAACTATTCCTTTTAATTAATTGCTCATGTTAGAGAAACGATTATATTATGGCCCAAATTATTTCATTTCAGCATTGAACAACAAGCAGCAGACATGTTCTGCATGTAATCTTAGTATGATCATGTCAAATGTTCCCAGTTGATAGTCACATTATTGTAGATAAAACAACTATAGATTATGAAACCATGGCGAAAATCTTACGTCCCCCAATTAAACACCCGGTAGCTACTAAAGGTCACAATTTTAGTAACCTGAAAGCAAATGACCTAAAATTAACAATCAAGCAAAATTCGGTACCCGGAAGAAACAGAGCCCACAAAAATTAGAAAAAAGACAAAAAGGAAGCGAGAAACTCACTGAGAAAAGGAGTGAACTTTGGCTCGCTTATGGTGCGAATCGTGATCACCGTCCTCATCGGCAACCGAAGCCGAGCTAGTCTCGCCCTCGGACCACCGAGGATTCCTAATCGCGGCCCTCAACGTGTCAAGAGCGCCAACGCACACCGACTCGTCCCAATGAGTCCCACCACGCATTGCTTGGACCATCCCTTCGAACATTCTCAGGTGGTCGTCACGGCCACTCTCATTGGCTACGAGCTCTAACCGCGGCACCTCCTCGGTCTCCTCGTCGTCATTTTCCATAACCCCCTCGGAATTGTCCTTATTTACGAAATCGCCCTCCTTCATGATGGCCTCTTTATCCTCCTCTTCTGGTTCGTCTTCTACGGTGAAGCACAGACAACACCAAATCTTCATACATTCGGAGGCAAAGCTCGAACCTTCGCGAACCCTAGGTCACGATCCGATACATTTCTATCCCCTGGTGAATCCTCTCCCAAATGAAAACCCTAATTGCCGCAGAAAAGGAAGGAAAAAAATTCTCAAACCCTAGAAAAGAGACCGCCGATTGGATTTCGAAATTTGATTTATTCGACACAATACACAAGAATTGATCGACATGCAAAGAAATATACAGATTGAATTTGAAAAATTAGAGAGAAAGAGAGACACTTATTAGTGGATCTGAAGGGATCCTGAGAGCTGATTCGCCGAGAATGCTTTTATTGTACCTTCTCTATATTTCTCATTTCTACTTAGAACGGAAACTGCAACACACTCTGCCTCTTAAAAACAATTAAATTTGTGTATTTAACACGACGCCGTTTCACTATTCCATCGTCATTTACATTTTTTTTTAATTATTTGTAGCCACCAATAGAAAATGAATAACAAATTCAAAATAAGAACACGCATATAATTGTATGTTTATTCATGCACATTATTTGGTAGTAGTGACCAATTAATTTTCTCTCTTGTGAAAAAAAAAAATTCATGCCATTAAATTTGTAATAGAACCTTGAGATAATTAACAAAGTGCAAATAGAGAAGTAAAAAAAGTTATAATATAACCAATATAAAACTATGGTTTAACTGGTTTGTATTAGTTCTGATAATTCAGAATAAGTATGGTTTGGTCAAGATAATTAAGAATGATTAGGCTGACCCATGGGGAACCTTGGACATTAGACAGAGTCATCAACCCCCAAATAGGGGAACATAAAGGCCCCACAGATATAATCAATGGTGACAAAAAGATGTCGATAAATACGCAAAATCTTATGCAGTGCCCAAAGGATACAAAGCTTGTACACTACACTTCTACTACTGCTGCTGCGCGCACTGACAGGCACCATTCAGCATCAAGTCAACAGTAACTGACTTGAATCTCCCTAGCCTGTTTGAAACGGGTTGGTTACCCGGTTCGGCCTCAGATGGGCTAAAAATAACAACTTTGTTGGGCCTCTTGCTTTGGATTAAGCACAGTGTCAGAGCTCTCAAATTTGAATCTGGACTGGGTTATATATGAGACCTCATTTGCTTATGACTATTTTACGGAGGGATCATTGTTCAATTGGGCCAATCATATTTTTTCTGTCTATGCTCTTTTTGGGTATGGAGGTTTGAGGCAAGAACTACAGTAGGGTTGCCGGTCTCACTTCGTTAGGGTTGACTTTTGGCTTCAAATACTCCAACACCACCCTGGCAACTCGGTATCGGCATCGGAGCAATTTAGTCGCCGGTTCGGAGAGGCCAAAATGATGGTGTAACTGTGGAAACCGAGGTCCCTTTCCTTCCCCTTCTTCTAATTCTCGTCTATTCTTCTTGAATTTTTGTTTTTGTTTTCTCTATTTTATTACTCTTCCTTGTTGGGCTGGGTCGTGATCGGCGCTTTATGGAGTTAATATGTCCAATATGCAGCATCGAAAGTTTCGTGGTCGCTATATGCACCTCTCGTCCTCGGCCTATAAACATTTCGTTGTTAATCCTAGCGTGGGGCTGTCCCCCGAGTGTGAGGTTTGTTTTACAAGAAACTTAAACTCCTTAATTCCCATTTTTCTCTAAAGTTGACTAGGTAAACTCACAAGATGAATCCCAAGCTGTTCGAAGCTTATTGGGTTACTTATGCATTAGGTGTTAATTACATCTCATAAGGGTATTGCTAAGGTAATAACTTTATGGATCTGGCTCCTCTGAAGTTAGAGGGGTGTAAAATTATGTAAAGTTCATAAAATCTGGATGTTTTAAATAATCTAAAGGTCAGGATTCATCCACATCATTTTAACCCCAAATTTATAGATTTTAGACTAAATTCCCGTTAAACTGCCGTCAGCCTTCATAACAAAAAAAGAATCAACAGACGATCAATCTCCCATTTTGCTATGCTGCGTCTTCGTCTATTGCATTCTTTTTGCAATCGTCTTCTACTTGTTTGCTCTCTATGGTCCAATACATTTTATGCAGTGCGTTCTCCATCATGTTTAGCTTCAGTCATACATTATTCAATTGACAATGTGTTAATGGTAAAATTCCAGGTCTCCACCAAGAACAAATACGACTGAAACTTCACTCTCAAATGTTAACTCAGAGATTTGAAACCTGTATCACAAGATTTACAAGGGCCCGAGTACAAAATTTACCCCAAATCAAATCCATTTCCTTCTTAGATTTAGTGCTTCCAACTACAAATTTCAAACCAAGATCCCATCAAATCATCTTTTCCACATTCAAAGTTAAGCAAACCACAAGATTAGCAAAAGCAAACAGAGCCATATCTAGAAAGTAGAAACTGATCGAAATTTTCATTCAACAAAACGAAACCCATTACAACAGAGTGAACTTTTCTGTAACAAAAGATTTGCAAAACCAGAGACCAAGTTCAGAGATCTAATCTTACAAGGATTTCAATCTACTCTTTCTTCTTCTCTACCAACAAAGCTACCCATCTAGAATTCCTGAGACGCAGATCAGATCTCGCCCTTCCCTTTAGCATTCTTCTTCGGCAGCAAATTCTGATGAATATTGGGCAGATCGCCTCCATTAGCAATCGTCACAGAAGAATGAATAGACCAAAAAGCTTGCTCGTCTTTCCTCACAACGAGCTGAATATGTCTGGTAGTGATCCGAGTAGACGACGACTACAAAAGAATGAATAGACCAAGAATCGCAGGTTCGCAACAGAGCAATTGGAAGATTGAGCGTCTTTTGATATATATTTTTTTGTTATGAAGGCTGACGGCAGTTTAACGGAATTTAGTCTAAAATCTATAAATTAGGGGTTAAAATGATGTGGATGAATCCTGACCTGTAGATTATTTAAAACATCCAGATTTTATGAACTTTACATAACTTTACACCCCTCTAACTTCAGAGGAGCCGGATCCTAACTTTATATATACCACAAAGAGAGGTGGATTAATTACTACGTACATGAATTATCACCTCTATTTTCATTAATTAATGGAAGGAACCCTAAACATCAATATCGATGTTATGATTGAGAGAGAGAGATGGATATGGATATATATGGACTAGCTAGCTTTCAGCTTCTCAATGACTTTCATTGCCTCAGTTTTTTGCAGCCTTGTAACACAAAACACACATGCCACAAAAAAAAAGCAGAGATGCGTTAACTTTTATATATGACTATATAATTTGCATGACACGTTTACAAAGAACGTATAGAATGCTTAATTAATTTGCATGGGATTAAACGATCGAGGCCAGCAGGAAACGTACACACCCCGATTACTTTTACCATATTCTTAATCACTTGATTAATCGGTTGCTTGGCTTTGGTGCACCTTACAAGAAATCATGATCTTATAATTGCCTTCTAAAGCCAAGTACGTGCCCCCACTCTATTTCAACTTTTCTCTACTTTTCATAACAGAAAAAGAAGGGATAAAAAGAAGAAAAATAAAGGGAGCTGCTCTGCTAGCTATAGCTAAGTTCGAAACGAAAAAGTAGCTGGAAGACAATAATAAAGAAACCCAGTAGGAGATTTGATTTCCCTTGAAACCAAACAAAACCAAGCAAAGCAAAGCTCGAGGCTGTAAAAACTAGTTGGATAAAAGTGAAAGCGAGCCTTTATGCATGGCTATTTCACTTTAGAGCATGCATTGGTGTTAATCTTTTGCATGAAAAGAGAGAATCTGATGCTCAATTAGCAACACCTTTTTTTTTTTTTTTCATGTTGAAAAGAGAACTAGTTCATCAAGTACGTTTAAGTCCAATCAGCTCGAACTACTGGAACATCAAAGCTAGCTAGCCAGTTAAGATGCACTATATATATACGATAAACTAAGAGTCTAAGATAAGATCCTATCACAATTTTGAAAGGTCCAAAATGAAATAATTCAACCTAAATATATGTTATGAAATGAAAAGCGTCAAAGGAAAAAAGCAGAAAAAAGATCGGAAAAGATATATGGGGTTGGTCAATTATTATCATGAGAAAGACAAGCACAACATCAATGTCATGTATAATTGAATTAGCACAGTGATGATCTTGGCCACATTTCAATCTAGGAACATATGGATACCGTTACCATATGGATAGTCATATCATTGACTACTTGTTCGATCATTTTTATTTTTAGTTTCACTATTAATAAACAGAAAAGGAAAGGAACCAATAGAAATTGAGGATCACATTTGTTTTTTTGTGCTCAAACTAATTCCTTTACATTAATTTGCTGCCAACAGCTTCTTTGTCGAAATGTTCGATTGATAACAACAAGGGTACTGACCCACCAACACGTACAATACAAAAGGGAGAAAAAAAAAATGACACTGAATAAACCTCCAATAACCATTGACAATTTGCTGTAGCTAGCTAGGGTTGGGGAATTCTGGGAAAAATTTTCTGTCCGGGAGCAAGGATAGCCATCGGATCAAAGCAAGTCTTCCGCTCGACGAATCTGGCCCATTGATTTCCGAAATGTCGCTTCCAATCGTCCTGCGATCGGTAGTGAGGCAGATACAGCTTGAAGTCAAAACCCTTGTTTGTGCAGTAGTGTACAATCTCCTGGTTTTGAGCAACCAGGGTTTCGAAGGAGGGGCCTTTAGGGTATGCTGGAGTGAACCGTAGCAACGCCACTATGTAGAAGATTTCACTTTCCGGTAACACCACAGATGTACGAGCATCCCACCTAATAACATAATGAATTGGTTAATTTAGGCTAATTGTGTACAAGAGAAGCATGTTCTGCTATTGAAAGCCTGGGTTAAGGGCCTACCAAACAGAAGGGTATTTTCGTACATCGCAAAAGTTAGAGCCAGACAAATAATATATGGTGTCATTATAAGTGATAAATCCCACTAGAGAATAAAAGATGCTTGTCGTCCCTCAAATGGCATAAGGAGTCGGACTAACCGTGAACGATGCATCATATCGAAATCTCATTTTCCCCAAAGAGGCAAATCCCATATCGTACTCAAATTTACAAAACTACCCTTTGTTGGTGGTGGTGCGCTGGTGCCAAGTGCATATTTTATTGTTTCACATCCATCTATGACCTATGGCTGGCTATTTTTTCTAGGGTAATTAGGCCAAAAAGCATTATGCAAAAATAAAATAAAATAAAATAAAAACTATTCTCTACTCTGTGGGCCCCACTGTATCTTTGTCCATCCTACGCTTTGCTTATACGCTAACCAACCAACCCAGAACTACCTAACGTACGTGACGTAAATGGTAACATCAAACATAATATGGTCTCCGATCGACTACGGTGGAGTGCAGATTTTAGATCGTACAACCCTCCATCGCAGGTCCAGATGACCTTAAAAACAGTAAATATTGAACCATCCAATTCCGAACATGATGGATGCATATCCCGTTGCACAAAATCTCTCAACCTTTGGTTTCTACGTAAAATCTTATTATGAAACGACGTCGACCCATTGGAAATGACAGTAATTTTGGGCAAAGTGGTGATCGGAGGACCCACTAGGACAAATTGACATGTGGAAGTCAGAGTAGTAAACCTCGTCATCTCACAGTAAAGTGAATCCAATTACTAAATGGAGCAAGAGGGAAGAGGCTTACTTGCTACGCAGCAGAGGGTAGACGAGCATGGGCCCACCAATCCCATCCTTGAGGATCTCCTTGAACACCACACGATCAAAATCAGCGATGTCTGATTTGGAGACAAAGAGGTTCAACCAGGGGTGAGGCGAGTCCCATATTCCGCTGGCCTTGGCGTGATCCTCTGAGTGCTTCACACGCAATAAAAACTCCTCGTATCCCACGTCCACTTGGAACTTCAATTCCTGAACGAATCCTAGGCCTCCAGCAAGCAATCTGTTCACGCCCTGAACAGCAAAAAAGTGGGAAAATAGTGTCAATAGACAAGGATAGTTCCGTCATTACAACCACCACAAAGGGACATGCATTCATGATTTACAGATTCCAGAAAATGATGGCCTTTTTGGCCATTTGTGGATCTGTGGGGACCATGTCGTCAGCAAAATCTCAATCATCAACGTCTACTGACGCACTTTTACTGTTTTCTCCCCAGACGCGAGTGTCATGCTCGTAATTAATCCCATACGGCATGGGCGTTTACAATCAGTACAGTGTCAGAAAATCCAATGGAAGATGGTAAGATACGCTATAAACGTATTGTCAGTTTCAAGTTAAGGGCCAAGGGACGAACTAAAACTTCCTTCCTACTTTCCTCTGGGCCAAGGGAAAGAAATTGAATAAACAAAGCCCTTTCTTTTTCTTTTTTTCTTTTTTCGGTTCAAAAAGAAGAACAGAGCATAAATAATACTCGACTCGACTCGACTGACTGACTACTTGAAACAAAGTACACACACTACACAGTGACGGACATGAAGTGGTGAATGGTCGAGAAAGGAAATGATGGTGAAGGAGAAAGCAGTCCCCCATCCACGAGCTGCTTACACGTGTGACTAATGTTTTGACTTTTTCACTGTCCGGCGGGACTCACTTAACCCAATCAAGGTCAAATTCTTCGAGGCCATGGTCCCACTTAGCAACCACCCAGGTCAAAACTCAGTCATCACTCGGGCCCGCAAACCTGTACTTTGGCGCAAACTATAGCCGGAAAAAACCAACCCTTCCGTCATACAAATCCTACGGCTACCAAGTTAGGGTGCAAAATGGATACAATAGTCCGCGATGCAAGGGATTAAAAAACAATAGGGAAGTTACCATATCAACAATTGAGGGGTGGTCAGAGTTCCGGTAGTGACGAGCCAGTTCGAGACAGTAGAGGACTGATCCAGCGGTTTTAGGAAGACGGGTCGGGTCGAAGACCTGGTCCGGGTGCAAAGGAACAGAGGGTAGCCCATCCGCCGGGTTATCGGTGTTCATAAACGCAAAGCCTTCCACGTAATCGAACGAGTCGTGACTCTCCTGCTGCTGCTGCTGCTGCTGCTGCTGGCGAGTCACCAGCAACTCGGCATCGCGAGTGAAGTCATCAAACTCGGTGTACACCAGCCTTATCCATCTCACCTAATCACCATTAAAAAACCGCAATTACGTACCGTAAACGTGTTGCTCATGCACCCTTAATTTCTGTTAGTAAAAGACAAATGCGGCGAGGAAAATTAAGTAATACCAACCATGTCCGGGGCAGGCTGTAGCAAGACTCTGGCTCTGGTGATGATGCCGAACTGGCCGAGTCCGCCAAGAACCGAAAAGAAAAGCTCTGAGTTTTCGGTTTCGGAGCAAACTAAAGTTTCGCCTTTCCCCGTAACGACCTCCAATTCCGTTACGTTCGAGGTTTGTGGACCGTAACGGAAAGCTTGACCGCTGACGCCAGCGTTGGATAAAGTGCCGCCCACGGTTAAACTGAGGTAGTCAGTCCACGACCGCGGCGCCATCCGGTATTCCCGTACGCACCGTTTCAACACATCTTCCCATAATGCCCCTCCTGACACGTCAGCGTAAACGGAGCCATTGCTCGTCTTCACCACTCGGAAATGGTCTGCCATGGACGGCATGTCCAGGACCAGACCTTGATCCGCCATGGCCTGCCCGTTGATTGAGTGGCCGTTGCCGCGAGCCGCCACCGTCAGATTCAGATTCGACGACCTCGCCGCCGCTCTCACCACGCTCGCCACGTCGTCCGCGCCGGACGGCCGGATAAAGGCCAGAGGCGTCAGGGAGTTCATGCCGCCGAAATCTTTACTGGCTTGTTCGGCGGCGGCGCCGCAGTCGATGCTGCCTTGGAGGTCGAGAGCCTCGCAGAGGCCGGAGACGGCCTCGTACGGCCTGGATTCGGTGTCGTTTTCTTGGACAAAATTACACTCGAGGTAAGCTATCATCTTGGCCGGCGGAAAAGGATTTTGGTTGCGGTTAATTTCACCGGTAGGCGGTAGTGTTTTGGAGTTTGCTAACTCTCTCTCTCTCTCTCTCAAGCTAAAAGCTTTTTGTAGGCTGAGTCACTCTCTCTATCTCTCTAACAAGTAACAACACTCTCTGCTCTGCTTTATAACTTAGTTGGTTACGGTTTGGAGTTTACGCTTAAATAGCGGCTGATTTGGGTTACTGCTGATAATTAAATTCATAAAATACATTTTGACGTCACCCTACCTTCAATACCCTGTTGACGTTGTGATCCTATCGACATCCTCTGTCTGCCACTTCCACATTCTTTTTTTCTTTTTTATTTTTTATTTTTTATAAATGGAATTTTCAAGTTTGGTTTTTAGTTCAAGCATATGGTGATTAGGGATGACCTCCTCTTTCATGCCTAGCTTTTTTAATTTTTGTATAGTAATTTCTATCACCATTTTCAAAGATTTCTGCCGTAAAAATGATGAGCAAATTTTTATTATTTTTTTTTTTTGAGAAAAAATGATGAGTTAATGGTTGGTTTTTAATGATACATGCATGTCACATGCAAGTTTTAATTCTTTTTGCATTTTTTTTTCCAATCAATCATCAAAACTTCAATGATACACATTCACGAAAAGCATACACATTCAAGACAAGTCATCAGATATTCATATTTGAACAAGATTAAGTAACGACAAGAAAATTGTTATTCTCCACAACATATATAGATGGCCAAAAGGAAAAAAATAATTGTAAGGAGATCGATAAAAAGACAAAACAAATGGAGGACAGGAAGCAATAATGTGCTTCCTCAACCTCCTCCCTCCTCCATTGCTAGTGATTGGTGGCTAGGATTTTTTTGTTTGTTTTATCGATTTTTTGTATTTGACCAACAATTTAATGTGAACTTGTAATTGTATTTCTATTGTGATCATCATCGTCATCAGTATTTTTTTTTTCTAGGAAAAATTTGAGACCTCTATCAAACACGATGTTGGAGTGAAATTGAACCAGGGGCGGCCCTGAGCATGTGCGGGGTGATCGCCCGCACAGGGCAGCATCAGCCATCAGGGCATCAGTCATGTAATTGGTTGCTAGTTTTTGGTAAGGGAAAAAAATGAGATGAAAACTGGGCAGTGGGCATCAGAAGTTCAGAACAAATAAAAGAAAAAAAAAACTGTGCAGTGGGCATCTTCTTCTCTCAATTGTTCTCTCTTCTCTGTCAATTTCTTATTGCCCTGGGCTATAGGCTTGATTAATTGGTTCATTGATTCATTCTGTTGGGCACTTCTTTTGATTTTGTAAGTCTTGTACTCTATTCTCATCTATGGCTTTCTTTAATAGTTGAGGGGGAGGAAGAGAAGACGAAGGAAGAAGATGACTGGATGAGCAGTAGAAAGAAGAACAAAATAATAAAAAAATATGAAAGAGAGAGAGAGATTAGATTAGACTCATATGCTGGGAAATATAAGGAGAGACATAATAAAATATTACATATATTATTTGTATATAAATTAAGAGATGGAATTTGTAGACTATTGGTTGAGGTGCAAGTTTGAAAACCTAAGGAAATGAGTTCGAACCACAGTTAAGAGACTGTGATGTTTAAATTTTTTTTGCCTCCCCTAACATTTGAATTGAAAAAAAAAAAAGGGCATCAATCTTTTATTCTGCACAGGGCACCCTAAATCATAGGGCCGCCCCTGAATTGAACAAATAATTTTCATTTCCTAGTATTGGCAAAAAGGGTTTACATAAAATGTAAAGCCACCCCATAATTGTCAACTATATATGGTCTTGTAAATTTAAGTAATCTGGCCTTGTAAATATGCGAAAGGATGCATGCAGTTGGTCTATTCAGTGCTGGCTTTTAGAGGCAAAGATTTGTAGGCGCTAGGCAGCAAGCAATTAGCCAATGGATATAAAACAAATTTAAGTAATCAAGCCACTCCACGAATATATGCAATTATTTTAAGTAATCTCTATTTGAGAATTCATATTTAAATTGCTTTCTTCCTTTCAAATGTTGACATTGGAATTATTTATATGTATATTTCACTTGTCAACAATAATATATATCACGCCCTCCTTAATGCTTGCACACTAGCTATGACGGCTTTAACTACAAAATTAGTTTAATCTTTTTTCGATCGGACAAAATTAGTTTAATGTTAATATGGATGAAAGTTTGGTCGAATGAAGATTTTTAGCTCATTTGTTATTTTTATTAAAAAATAGAAAGTAAACCTAGCTAATTCATCAAATATATTAACAAAGGTTGTTGAAAATGGATTTTCACTTGACTAATTATTTTGCAGAGAGGAAAGATTCAGGTTGCCCATGACTTACTCTAATTCCATTACCAGTACTGGTTTCTTTTGAAACAAATGCATAGCCCATCTGTTGTGACCAGGTTTTGTAAGACTTTAAATTAAGCTTGCTACAAATTGGCTGAATGTTGATTAAGTCGGCATGTTACCTGCACCTAGTTGTTATATAATTAAATATTATGTGGTGCTAATATTAAATTTAAAATCGGTGTTTTTTGTTTTCATGTGACCAAATTGAGCAAAAGCTTCTACCATGCTTCAAAGTAGATTTAATGGCTTAAAACCTCGGAGTATCACATGTTTCCAAACATGCATGGTACAAATTGAAAATACTTCTAAATTAATAGAATCATTGAATATATAATTTTTTTTATTTTTAAAAAATTGACTATATGGAATAGACTAAAATCATCTTCAAGAGTTTCTCTATCTCGATCTCTTTAGGGTTTGAAAATATTTTGAGCAAACACCACCCCAATAGTCTCTCTAATATAGTTTTTCCCTTCGGCTATATTTTGTGAGGAGGATTAATTGAGTACATGGAGAAAGAAATAACACTTTAACTAAAATATAAAAGTTACATACAAACCATTAAAGGTTACGTAAATGCTAAATTGTACTATATATATAACATCTCAATCTTTCAATTAATGATTGAGATTTCTTTGTTTCTTTGTTTGTTAGGTAGCTCTTCTCCAATAGTTGAGATCAATATCCGAGAATTTAATCATTTTTCCATATTAAAGGTAGACAATGAAAAACAAATATTTGTTAAGTTAAGCCCTTAAGCTAGCCAATCATTCAAACCTTACAACGCAATCTCATCCACTTGAACATTATTTTTGTTGTTTGTTTGCTTCGGGAGGTTTCAGTTTGGTCCCCTCTCTCGTTAATCTTTTTCTACAATTAAATTATTAGAGTTTTACGAAAATCGTTCATTTCCTTTCACTCGTATCTCGGCCAAAATTTTAAAAAACATAATACAACATAAAAATATCAAGTTGTGGAAATAGTTAGCACGCGCATGGACTAAAAATTGCATCAAATAATTGATTAGTAATAAGCTAGGTCCCTATTAATTGCTAAAAAAAAACTAGGTTCCTCTCTTGACTCTTTCCATCTCTATTTCTATTTGATAATTGATACTCGATCTGTACCTCTAAATAAATAGTACACTGTACCTCCAGGAGCTGAAGTCAATCAAATTAAGATATATAGTGAAGAATTAATATATAGTAGACCATTTTTTGTGTGATTATGAAACTTGAACTGTAATGCAGACATGCAGTAGACTTGGACACAAATATATTAAAACAAATTCACAAACCCAAAAACCATTATTTGATGGAGCTTAACTCTTTAAGGTCAAATATTTGTTATATATATGTCAAAAGTCAAACCGACCTACATATTGTTGTAAATACAAGGGAATGGAATGCTAACAAGTGTGGGTGTTCATAGTCCACTGATACTAAACTATATACTCACGTTGTAACTAACCGGCCTGTAGATATTAATTGATTTCTAAATTCATTTCCCTCTTATCTGTTTAATTAATGGTCTAATCAACCCAAGTTAACAATATATAAATATTAGAGTTCTTCATGACTCCATCACTGAAATTCATCTCCATAAAATAATTTAGTAGAAAATGTTATTGTGGCCGGGAATGGTTGACAATCCAAAAGTCAATCGCTAATTAATTAGTTGATCCCCTTTTGTTTTTGAGTTTGTGTTACGCATTTATAATTTAGTTACAAGATTTTGCAAGTATGGTTGATTGTTGATTGGCGTGAGTTTTAGGAAGAGGAGTCTCATCCTCCGTTTATTGTGTGTAGCAAATCTTTATTAATTAGAGTGATTTATCTGTATAATTCTAAACACCCATCTGCATATATGTAGATTAATTAGGTGGAAACCCTAATACCTAATATATGCAGATAGATTATAGAGTTTTATGCAAAATGACTACCCTCTTAACTATCTTCAACTTTTCTGATCGAGCTTATAGTTCAAAATTCACCACTCAAACCAAAATAATGAAACAGAACAAACAAAAAAAGGAATAATTTTTTTTGGTATGTATATATCGAAAAAAGGATCAAATGCATGGTGTCTAGGTTTTGCAAGGGCAAATTGATATATATCAATAAAATCAATCAATCTTTGGGGTTCTTATGATGTTGGGGATATCTATCGATATGTTATTTTATGTCACCCTATGATTGATGATCTCGATTTCTCTAAGTTTGGCCCTCATCAAACTAGACAAAATCTTTGACTATCCAAACCCTCAAATCCCAGTCTACACCATTTAAACTCCGTTTGCATGTGACACACAAAAAAACAGCCAAAAATTTGCATTGGCGACCCTAACATGATCGAAAAATGAGAATCCGAGGCATAGCAAATAAGTACTCCATATACGCACAACAGAAGCAGAAAAACGAAACCCACTTGAGAAGTAAATATTTTTTTGTTTTTCATAATAAAGTATTCTAAGATAATGGAAAGGTTAATGCGATTATTAGTTAAGTGTTAAAATCCAAAGATTATGATGGCTATTTAGTATTTATATATGTAATGGTTGTCGTTTATTGCCCTGCTTTTTAGATTGAAGGGCCATGCATGGTGAGCTTGGAGCTTAATAAGACCTCTCTCATTCGTTTCCAAAATCTTGATTGACAAGTAAAATTCAAGCTCAAAAAGTGAATGTAAAAGTAAAGGAAAAAGTGGACTAATTATTATAAAGGGTCAACCTCAACTTCTACAAAATGGATCTCAAATAATAACTCCAAGGAAAAGCAAGTTATTGCAAAATTACGTACATTAATTATTGTAAAGACTTGTTTTCAGGTAGCTAGTATATCAAAAGTGAGATAAAGATTAGGGTTCGGTGGAACCAACTTTGGTTGTCTTGGTAGGACTAGTGTGTGTTCATAGCAATCTGTTTGTCTTTTCTTCACTCCATGATTAAAGTGCGCGTGACTAATTTATAAATCAACTTGTTCTCGGATCGTTTTGGACAAAACCTGAGCATGTACCTAATCACCTCATATCACAAATCTAATATAAGCATGGTAAATAATAAGATCACTTAGTGTTTATCTTACAGATCGAGTGGTTTGGTCTTCATGCTGGAAATCACTATTGCTCGCATATGAGCGTGATAAAGAATAGACATAGATGTGGGTACTATCAAATAATAAGGTCAACAAATATCCCTGTTGCTCGGCCATCTTTCATTCATAAAAGTTGAATTTGGAATTTAGATTTACAAGATCTTTCAGATAGGAAAAAAAATTAAAATACAAAGATTTACAAGATCTTAGATGGCCTAATCAAAGATCTCACTGAGAACAAATCAATACCGAACTGCATGAAGTAGACAGTAGCCTAATGATCGAAATAGTTTTAGCTACTAATGACAAAGAATTGTTCTTTCTTTCCTGCTTTGAAGCTGGAAGGTCAATTAGTTAAGGTAAAATTAGAAGATATCATCAAAAGTCGAATTTGGATTCTAGATTTGCAAAATCTTGTATAGTCTAATCAAAGATCTCACTGGGAAGTGAAAACAAATCAAAATCGATCTGCATGAACCTCATGACCAATGAGGTAATAACCTAATGGAATAGTTAGTAATGACTAATGACAAAGAACTGAAATTGCTCTTTCCTACGAATTAGTTGGAAGCTAGGTCAAGTAATTAATATAATTAAACAAGTAACGGTCAAAAACTGTCATATATGAATTTCGATCTCTTGGTCCATTTTTATTTTTATTTTTTTTAATTCAAAGCAAAATCTTAACTCTCTGATTGTCTTGCGTAGTACATATATACATCTTTTATCTAAACTTGTCAATTTCTCTTTGCTTATATCTTATCCCAGATTTTGCTGTGGATTCTGGGATATCTAGCTAGCTGCTTCAACTTGAATCTGTACGTACGTCACTTCGATTAGTCCAACAAATGTGTTTAATTTAGTTAGTACTCTCTTTCTTAGATATGCATGCACACCAATAATACTAAGTTATTGTTGATTTGCATATATGACTGAGACTCATTCAAAGGCGGCAGAATTTTATTTCTTTTTAACCTATCTAAACACGTACTGAGTTTCCTTGTCTGATGTAGACTTGCTCAAACAAATTAAGGATATAATTTCCAAAAAAAAAAAAAACAAATTAAGGATATTTACTTATCGATCTGTTGAAATTGCTTCTTGGACTAGTACTATACTGTTCACTACCTACCAATTTAATTAGCTAGTTAATTTGCATGTCCATCTAACACGTATAGTTCATCCAAATAATTGCTGCAGGAAAATCATGTCAAACTATGAGGGTGATAAACTATGGCTTTAATCCATGATTATTGTATAGATTATAGAGCTATAATTAAGATCAGTAGTTGCCAGAAAAATAAAACTAGCTAGCTTGTTATTATTGTAAACAAGCTAGCGAGCTAGTACTAACCAAATCCATAATTATGTAACTAGGTTTGGTTAATTCTAGATTGTTTACGTAACACATTATCCGTTAATTACTTACTTTGAATAATTAGATCAATTAGTTGAAATTTTGTATTGAATATTTCAAAAGATATTCTGATGCAAACATTGGATACCAGATCAGTAATTTAACAGATATGATCTTCTGCAAAATCTGTTATTCTAATCCACAGATTGAAAAATGGGGATAACTATATATGAAAGCAAGATTTTTTTGCGGTAATGGTAATCGATCTTACACATTTTCTTGGAATATTAATCCAAGTTGCCAATTAGTTCTTCTGAGAAATTTTGGGAAGATATGTTTGAGATCGAATTTCAATGAATCAATGGTTTACTTTGACTAAATTGTTGAGGGTATAGATTTCCTGGGATATCCTTGGATCCACTAGTACTATTTGACGTTTTCGAAGTCATTTTACTGCCGATTGGAGCATATCTTGCAGTTGAAATATGACAGCAGCTTAGAATCTGTGCAGTGTCAAATTTTGAGTGATTTTTCTTTGGTCTTGATGGGGATAATCAATTAAAACAGATTTTGCTTCCATAAGCAACAAGATTTAATTTGTTTTAGTTAGTAACTTGGACTAATGACAATTACCTGGGATCAAGGTTATATGATTTGATGGTTATAGCTGTTGAGTTTGATCACTGCCGAAAATGATTGGTCAGTGAAAAAATGGAAGAGAGACAACTTGTTTAATGCTTCTAAAAAAAAAAACTTGTTTAATGGTCTGACTATTGTGACTTGTAGACTACGTATGTTTATGACCCCATAACAGTTTTAAGGGCCCAATGGTCGAATTCGCTTTTGAATACTTTTTGCCCAATAGAGAATAGACAGCCCAATATTGAAGGATGTAACATTGTATTTTTTTTAGCGATATTCAAAATGGGATGTTTAGAATGTTCATCTAATAAAATTGGTTCTTTTGATAAAAAAAATGTACTTGAAATTGACACGAGACGAATCCAATTATGATACAGTAAACGTTATTACTAAACTGGGATCATGAGTAAGATGTAGGAATATATTTTTTTAAAAATTTATCAGAAGATAAATTTTCATTAATTATACATCCAAGGGGAAATATATTTTTCCCGACTCAGCATAAGCGCATCAATGCAAATAAAATAAAAAATTACTGATAAGGTCATTTTTGGTGACCTTGTTCTTTTTTAAGCAACAAAATATTTTTATCCTTCATAAACCCACCAATATTTACAAAAATATCACCGCGTCAATATTTACAAAAATGCCACCGCATTTTTTATTTTCATTATTTACAAAAATGTCACTGAATACAAAAAACTAGTACTAGAGACAAGAAAGCTATTGTTAAAGAACAATAAAACTTACTGTAAAAAAACAATAAAGCTACTGGCGAGCAACAAGAAATGTACTCCTAAAGAATAATGAAGCTACTGTCAAAGAACAATAAAGTTACTGGCGAGCAACAAAAAATGTACTCCCAAAGAATAATAAAGCTATTATCGAAGAACAAGAAAGCTACTGTCGAAGAACAAGAAAGCTACTGTCGAAGAACAATAAAACTACTGTAAAAAAATAATAAAGCTACTGCCAAAGAACAATAAAGCTACTGACGATAAACAAGAAATATACTCCCAAATAATAATAAAGCTACTGTCGAAGAACAAGAAAGCTACTGTCGAATAACAAGAAAACTATTGTCAAAGAACAATAAAGCTACTGTCAAAGATCAATGTAGTAGCTTTTTGTAGCTAGTGGCATTTTTGTAAATAATGAGAAAAAAAAACGCGGTGACATTTTTGTAAATATTAAAATTTGTAATATTTTGGTGGCTTTATGAGGAATAAAAATATTAGGTGATTTTTTGAAGAATATAGATTATGTAAATGACCTTATGGGTACCCTAGTGTCACGCCCCGAACCCGGTGTCGGTGGATTTTAGGCACCTAAACCTGAATCCGAGGTGTGAGCGTTAAAAAGTAAAAACAAAACCTTACAAAGAGTAGTTACACCTTCTACGTTCTAACTCACTCTCGTCTTGTCTAAACTTTCCGAAACTCGTAAGTTGTACCTGAAAAACAAACCTATTGTAGGGGTGAGCTTTCGTCCTCGCTGCTCAGTAGGGAACAAAAAAAAACATTTTATCGACTAAACTAAATTGTCACAACATCAAGTTATCAAAGAGCACTTAATAATTAAAAATGAAATTGATGCATGAATGTGAAATGAGCTTCACTTATCTACCCGTTAGTCCATATAACAAAACAAGCAGAGCCTACACGTCACATACCGTGTATTTTACCAACCGGGGGTGACCCTGAATGTTCCGTATATATGATCTAACACCCCGTAACAATTCAATCCACCTATTTCTTTTGTTAGTCCTCTTGTCTTTTCCTCCCTGTCGCCAGTCCTGAATTACCTTTGTGCAATTCATGCATCTTAGGCTAACATGAGATCTGGTACCTGCCGAGAGTAAGACTCAACTGCACAAAAGTCATTTCCCATAAATTCCATTCTTTCAATATCCATCCACCTTCCTCATATCATAACCAAATGCATTCCCAACTATTCATCTTTCTATATGTCACGATGCATCATAATATATGCATAGATTGTTCATGTATATGAACTTAGCAGAATTAGATATAAATGAGTATTAAAACATCATATAATTCATGTGTGCATATAAATCATATCAATCACCATATATCAAACAACAATCACCATATATCAAACAAGATTCATACATCGCAAACAAGTCATAACGCACAAAGTTTACTAATCATGTAAAAAGATTCCCCAAGATCCCCCTACCTTGATTCTGCACAATACTAGTTCTACGTTAGCTCCACTTCACGTCAAGTCTCATTCGAGAATTCCAATCCAAATCAAGCTCCACAAACTTCAATACTAGACAAAATCAAACAAAACAAATACGTTCGATCACTACTTAACACTAACACAACTTAAATAAAACAAATTAGGCCAAAACAAATAGAAAAAACTAAAATCACTGCCGTTCACGGCGGAGCCACGGTGGCCGGAGGCGGCAGGAGGCGGCCAGAACCCAACCTTAACCAAAATCTACAAAGTTATAGCCAAAAGAAAGCCCTTGAAGAGACTAACAACTTTATACCTTCGGGTTTTCTCAAATAACCGACGGTTTGGCCGGAATTTGAAAAACAAGCCGGCGGAGGTCTAAAACGTTCCGATCTAAAATCCGGCGACAAGAGGCAGAGATTCACATCGGGTCTTTATGGGTTTTGTAGGGTTTTCCAAGGCGAACAAAGCCCAATAGGTTTCCCTTCCCAATTTGGCCGGAGTTGGCCGGAATTTAGAAAACATGCCGGAAAGAGTCGAATCTTTCTAGCTTCGATTCGTTGTGTACGGTAAATGATAGGGTGAGAGGTGGGTACAGACTTGTAGAGGGGTTAGAGACGAAGCATTTGGGACCGGTTTCATAACCTATGGTGGCCGGACGAGACGGTGGCGAAGCGGTGAAGCTCCGGCGACCAAAATGGGTTTGCTGCCCTTTTGGGTCGGTTTCCAGAAATGGAAACTTTCCAGAAATGTCTAGTTTCCGGAAATGGACTTGCTATTTATAGTATCGGAGTTCCAGAAATTACAAAACTGCCACTAACTTCTAATGCCTATAACTTCTTCGTTACAACTCCGATTTTCATGTTCTTCGTGTCTACGAACTCGTAGTGACGTGTACTTTCTAATTGTGACCTCAAAAATAAAATTTGACCAACTTTAAAATTTGAGATCTCACACCTAGCGACACAGCCGGTTCCATCTTCTTTTTTGAGAGCTCTTGCTACTAATGAAGGAGATCAAACCAGCTCTTTTTAGGCACTGTTTGTTGTGTAGAGATTATTTCTATTACTTAATTATTTGACAAGCTTTTGAAATCTAAACCCAAAGGTGTCGTACAAATAAACATGGCCTTATAATTGATTGTTTGCTTTTTCACATGCCCTAAATGATGATGGTTCTTGTAAGTATGGGGCGAACTTCAACTATCTTGGTAGCTGCTACCTATAATAACTCCATCTCTTTCTGATGGATAACTAGCTCTGGTAATTAATTAATCACCGCTCCACGTGTTGACGGGGTCAACAAACTCGATCGATTACTAGTTAACGATCGAGATCATTGTAATGTGAATATTCTTCTCACTTCGAATGATGACCAACTCAAAAAGTACCTCAATTACTAGTGATTTTCAAAGCCAGTAGCTAATTATTCATGAAGATCCAACTGACCATGCTCTTCCAATGCATGTAAATCCAGACCACCTCTGTGCCTGCCCACTTTTTACCTAACCCTCAATCAAAAGCAACATATTCCTCTTAAATAAAAATCCACATCACTTAGAAATTTTCTAATATAGATGATAAAAAAATCATCAACCAGACTGCAGTACTTTAAGTTATTATAATGACTATTCCTGCAGCTACATGAGAAAAGAGCAGAACCTTTTTCAAGTGGCGGCAATAATACTGTGATTCATTATAGTACTAAACTAACGAAGCTCAAACAATTATAACACAAGGTTTAGCACTTTGATAAGGTTATCCGTCTCATTCAATCTGACTCTTGCATTAGCAATCGCTGTCTATCTCTCTCAGCTCTCAATACTAATAATTTTTTATATCTCTATCTTGAATTGCCTTGTGGGTTTCTCTCTTGGATTTGTTTTAGATTTTGTAAGTGCCTAAAAACCAGTAGAGTCACTCCATAAAATCATATGCTAGCTTCCACACAATACCTTAAAATTCAAATTCTACAGATGTAATCCGAAACCAGTAATCTCTTGCCAAGTTGGTTAAAACTTAAAATACCAAATGGGATCCCCCTCTTGATTTATGCAATATGAGAATCATGGCAGGCTCCACCAAGTGGGTCTCTGACTCCTTCAGTCAGCAACTAGTACTTAGCACCTCAGCTAAGAAGAAGATATATAACCAGAGAGGGTTAGGTAGGTTAATATGCTCTTGCGAGAGTGTAGACAACAAAAACAGAATAAAAAAGCATCATGAGGGGCACAGAAATTTGTGACTAGAAAACATTCTGATCATGTGGGTGGTGTAAGGACTTACAAGGACATAGACATCATCCAAATTCCTCTGTGGAAAAAGAAGAATCTAATCAATCCCTGCAAAGAATATGTGTCTCCCTCTTCTCTTCTGGGTGTTACTACTATATATATTATTGTTGTTATTCCCTCCATGATTATCTTATTGACTAGTTTTGATAGTTCTTATGATGTATTTGACTCTTTTGTTTTTGAATCACTTGACTAATTTGTTATCCTCTGATCAAAAGGGTAACTCACTTTTCATTGCTGTCAAACTTGTCATCATTTCCTTCACAGAACACATCACATGCATCATATAATTGTATAGAAATCAAGGGGGAGATTTGATTGGACAATGTGGGCCATTTGATCTGCAGATTTCACTGTTCTTTTTTACTCCCAAGTCATGGAGTTTCCACTTGTTCAATATCATCAATTGCATGTACAGTCTATTTGTCTTTGGAATTTCTATATAGAGGTAGCTGGCAACACAGCTTAGACCGAAGGCCAACGTGTCATTTCTCTCTGCCACAAATATATAAACCTTCTCAAGCCTCAACCTCACTACTTTCACCAAAAAATCACTGAGGAATATAGAAGTGGCAATGGTTCCTTTTAGTAGCAAGAACAAGGAAGTGAACAGAGGGTCTTGGACAGCAGAAGAAGATCAGAAACTGTCTCAAGTTATTGAAATCCATGGCCCAAGAAAGTGGAAGTCTGTTGCAACCAAAGCAGGTTTAGTATTCAAGTCTCTGTTGTCTTTTTTTTTTTGGGGCCCCTGATATGAAGATGAATATAGAAGGTTTTAATTTGTTTGTTGTTGTTATTGCAGGTCTTAATCGATGTGGGAAGAGTTGCAGACTGAGATGGATGAATTATCTCAGACCCAATATTAAGCGAGGCAATATATCAGACCAAGAAGAGGACTTGATACTCAGGCTTCATAAACTCCTAGGAAACAGGTGAGCTAGTTTTTCCAGTTCAAATACTACATATATTTTGTTCTTGGAGTTTGACAATTGGATTAACTTTTAGGTGGTCGTTGATTGCGGGAAGACTACCTGGTCGAACAGACAACGAGATTAAGAATTACTGGAACTCTTATTTGAGCAAGAAGATGAAGCATAACGAGAGATCACAAAACAGAAACAGAGTACTGGTCTCCACATCATCATCAGCAGCAGCACAAGAGTTGTCTGAGCCTCAGAATGCTAAGCTCATGGAGGGCAATGCTGTAACAATTGGAAGAGAAGATAACAACTCGAAACGCGACGAGAGCTACTTCAAGTCCATGAGCTTTAATGGATCATCCGGAGATGAATTCCTATTTGGTTGCTCAAATGCTGATGAGGGGCCTTTGAATTTCGAGTGGATGAATAGATTTCTGGAATTGGATGAGAGTTGGTTTACTCTATATGACATTTGAGCCTTGTTTCAATTCTAGTTAATAATGCACTTTTGACTAGGCCTTTGCTAATTCTAGGAAAAATCCCACTCCAGATTTGTTCTCTTTGTACTTTTTTTCTTCACTGAGATTTTTCCTTGCATTAACAAATTGCATGTTGGTCTTCTATTAAAGCAAAGTTTCAAGCGTGTTTTATTATAAGTAGTAACTGGATGTGAACAAAATCAGAACTACAGCTTATTAATTAATTATTGGGCATCTTAAACTCTGTGAAGTATAACTGGGGCTCCATGTTGAGGCTGAAGGGTAATGCCCACACAAGGAGCATGAGTGTATGAGCTTGAGAGTTCGAACGAGAAACGTTGAAGAATCATAGCCAGAGCCATCTTTGCTTCTATCACAGCAAATGTTTGGCCCAGACATATTCTAGGTCCCCAACCAAATGGATGGAATGTCATTTGATCCTTTGATGCTTTCGCAACTCCTTCGGCAAATCTCTCCGGCTTGAATTCCTCAACCTGTTCACCCCAGTATTTGGGGTCTTGTTGAAGAAACAGAGTGAGTAACACAAATTCAACCCCAGCTGGGACTGAAATGCCTCCTATGTTGGTTTTCTGGTTGGTGTGCCTATAGAGTGCAGGCACAGGTGAATATAGCCTTAGAACTTCATTTAGTATCATTGATATCTACAAAACAATTCAGGGAAAGGATGAGCAATCATTGATAGTGGCGGATTCAACAAGTTTTCTTCATACAACGGAAAAATACAATTATTCAAATTGAGACATAATATGTCACCGTGGCTCCGGGGCAGATCATATAAACTTACAATTTTGAGGTGATTTATGGCATCCATATCAGGAGGTGTGTTTCCACAGACGCGCAGCACCTCTTGTCTTGCTTTTTCTTGCCAGCTCGGATGCATAGACAAGACGATGATGGTCCAAGTGAGCCAATTGGCAGTGGTCTCTTGGCCAGCAAAGTAGAACAACTTGCATTCCTCTATCACATCCTCAACTGTCATACCATTCTGTTCTTGTTCTGTGCACTGTAACAGCAAACCCAGTAGATCATTAGCACCCACTTCCCCATTTTCAATGGCTTGCTCTTTCTTGCGGATCATCTCCCTCAATATTGTTTTTATTTCATTGTCCAATTTATACCTCCTCTTGTTCTTTTTAGTGGGTATGAATCTGCACACGTACGTACACACAGAAAATTAAATGGCACATTTTATTGCTTAATTAGTTTTATTAAATGTCACATTATGAAAAATGGCATCACGTACATTCATTTACAGTACCTTAAACCTGGGAAGTAGAAACCATAATAGGCTTCAAGCACTAAAACTGCTTGCTGTTTCTGAAGTTCAAATATCTTCTTTCCTTCTTCATAGCTGCTTCCAAAGGCTGTCCGAGCTATGACATCGCCGGCGAGGTTTTGAAATTCAGGTGCCACATCTATTTCGCATGACCCTTGAACACCAACTAGTTTTTCCCATCGACTCATCAGGCTAGAGCAACTGGTTTCAAATGCAGGCACCATTCCCTATTTCACGTACAGAATCTTCATTATATATATGCAGGGGCTGAGGGGCAAGGTGTTCCATGAAATGCCTAGCTAGCCTCAAAGAGTATTAATATTGCTGTGTACGTACCTTTAATTTCTCAAGGTGGAAGGCAGGTATAATGAGCCTTCTGCGTTTGGCCCATTGGTCTCCTTCCAAGGTTGTAACTCCGAGTTGCAGAAGATTGACAAGTGGGTTCAGTGGTGGCTTTATAATGTGGCCATTCTTGTCTGCTAATATCAACTTGATCAGCTCCGGGTCCGCTATTATTAGCCTTGGTCTTGTTTCAATCCAACTCAAACTCACCTTCCCTAAATAATTACAATTAATATAAACCATCATTCATAATGCTTGGACATAATTAGTAACTTAAGATCGAATCAGCATTCAATTCACACAGTAATGAATGTATCATGAATTGGACTAATTACCATAGTTTTGCACCATTTGATAGAAGAATGGGAAGACACGTGGAGCAATCTGGTGGTTGAGGGTCATGGGTCTGGACCATGCTTCCTTGCTGGAGGTACTGATCTCTTTCATGTCATCCTGGAAAAGCCTGTAAGATCTGCCTTCGATCCCTTGCTGCCTTAACTGCTTCTCTAAGCTTCTGGGTCTCCACCAATACACGTTGATAACTCTCAGAACAGGATACAGAACTAGTGAAACCAAAGAGAAGACCAACGTTTTGAAAATATGGTCCTCCATTGTTTTCTTTTGCTGAGTGCTTAATTACTCTGTTGGACAACTGAGATCAAGTAGTGGTGAATTTATAGCTAAAGCATTAATTGGTGCTCGATTATTGATTTTTTTTTTCTTGACGACCAAGTTTCAACAAACAGCCAAAAGGTTCTTTCATTTTGCTGTTGGAATTCGTTGATGTTGACTTTTGGAGTCGATCTGAGATGAAGAGGAGGACTTGCATGCCTTGCCCGCCAAGTCGGCAATTCACTAATTCAGATCCACAAGTGTTTTGTGTTCTATATCAATTGGACACTATCTCTGGTTTGGGCTTTCGGATGACTTGTTTGAGCTTGTGATCGATGTAATGTTGACTTTGACTAGCGTCCCAATTTGAATTTCCAAAACCAAGCTTCTGCTAGCTAAAAAAGAAAGGATTTCAACATTCACTGTTACCTGAAACCTATTGGCGGCTTCTTTGTGTTACAAGTTGCTCGAGAAAGGGGATCAAGTTGTGTACGTTGTTTTCAAATTGGATGCCCAAAAATTGGTGTTGGATTTACAAAGTTTCAAAAGAAACTAGGCAATTGAAGGAACACTAACGGAAAAAGTGAAGACTTTGTTTCGTTCATTCCATACGGTTATTTTTTTTTAGAAGCATTTCTTACGGTTATTTGCATGTGCTGCCAGCGGAAAACAAATTGGGTAACACAACTTGTAGCAACAAATGTGCTTTTGTTTTTCGAGTTTCATATTCGGATTGTGGATGACCTAAATGATATATTATTTGATATTTTGATATCCGATGCATGATAACGAAATCGGTTTTTCATTGCCAAAAAAAGAGAACAAATGTGAAATTTGCATACAAAATTTCAAGTAGATGCAACTTTATGTTTATATATTATTTGAAACACGATAAAAGTATGAATTCCGCAATTGAAAAACCTTAATATTGTACTTCGATGGCTCAGTTTTCCACAATAGTCAAGGTTCTGCAGGCTTTGTTCTTCGTGATTACCAGGGCAATCCAATTTTAGCGTCTTTGTCTGGGAACAACGTCTTCCTCTTAGTGCTGCTAATGCGTTTCACCTAGACCAGTTGGGTTGCGACTGTTGTAAGATCACCTGAGGAACTAGATATATGCAGTCTGCATATAAATGCAAAAGCATAGCAGACTGTGAGTGAAGTAGAGTTATTAGGATTTAAACGTGACATTATTGTCTTAGTGAAGTTGACGAATCAAATTATAAGACTTAACTGACGCAATATGATTTGAATTCAAATTCAAATAATGCATTGATTAGGATTAGATCCTTGTCTGAATAGATAAGAAGTTATAAGCAGTTCCTTGATGGAAGGAACTGCCAATAATTGCTATTCCTTGGTTATAAAACTGAAAAGGATCTTAGTTGATTCCCCTGCAAGAACACGAACTTTTCTCTATATATAATCCCATCAACATAAAGAGAAACTACTGCGTGCATCTTGGAGAAGGAATGGACAACAACAATCAAACTGGTTAAACACTTTATACTCAATATTTGATCTTAGTTTATCATAGAAATATTGCTTAGGTTTAGTTTATGTAGTTTACGATTAATGCAGTAAGCATAATTTAGTTTTACAACTGTGCTAGGGGGTTTGTTGTGTAATTTTATTTTCCTCATCGAAAAAAACTCTAATATTGTTGCGGAGCCTCTAGCTCTTAGTGATGGTGTTCACCATTTTGTTACTCAAGGTCATCAACATGTTCAAGTTAAAGGTGATTCAAAACTCATGATCGATAGCATTAATGGAAAGATTTCTCCTCTCTGGCGAATTAAATATCTGTTCCAAGATATTCTTCACCATATTGTGCAACTACCTCTTTTCTCTCATATCCATCGTGAAGTAAATTTTGTGGTAAATGCGATGACGGCAATATTGGTCATCTACTTCTCCCTTCATATCGGGATCATTCACTTCCTCTCTCTCTACCATAAATGGCTTTTGTTTTAAACAATTGAGTTTGGGGTGTAATTGTAGTTTTTGGTTGTTGCTTTGTTTTTTCTTCTGTAATTGAAAAAAAAAAATTTGAAAAACCCTAATGTTATGTTAGCAGACAAATTCTAGAAGAAGCAATCAAGAATCACTTTCGAAATTTGGAAGGGTTGAGAGAGTCGTGTGATGGCCGTACGCAATAATTGTGTATTTGTAAATGAAGCAGTGACCGTCGGATGAGATCTGCAAGTTGCTAGAGAGACAGAGAGTTAATGGCGGGAGACCAAAACAAGCGAGACAACAGGACAACGTATAGTTCACGTGCACGGTGCACATCCAAAAGCCCATGCCCCATTTTCATTTTCAAAACTATTACATACAGTCAAGGACAAATCTCTTCAACACGTGTATCTATGTCCTTGCTCTAGACATGTATCTCCTAAACTACCCCCACAGGGATTTTTTTTTTGAGAATGTAACACATTTTATTTTTTGATTGCCAAAATGCTTATTTTAGCTAATATTATATTTGCTACTATGTTCTTTTTTTAATTACCGTATTTGAGATATTTGCCTAATGTTTTGACACCGAACTTCGAGGCTTCTATCAGCCCCAAGTATGAGAGATTTTTCCATGTGACCGTGACATCATGTCAAATATGTGACTTTCCAATAAAAGTTTGCCAAGTAGAATTATTTTAACACCTCAGCATTGGGTAAACCCTAAACCATACCCTAAACTCTACCCTAAAACCCTAAGGATCCGGGTCATATTTATTATATTTGACTTGATAATTGTATATATATATAAATATTGTGGACAATTGCTAATTGTATATATTGACAAAAGCAATGTGAAATAACCTAAAAAATACCGGAAAAAAAAAAGGTGCTATTGAACAATACGTAATTTCCAAAACCATATTTCATATTAAATTTGGAGTTGGGCTTTTAAATTTTTGATAACAAAAAAAAAAACTCTCTGATATAAACGTAATTTCCAAAAGCATATTTCATATTAAAAAAATGATGGTAAGACGAACTCCAATCTTATCCTTCCCTATTCTTACTCTGTGGATGTTCAGTCGGTTAAGTGTTTAAGCCTTGAAAGTTGAAAAAATCTTTCTGTTAGGATTTGTTCCGAGAAGAAGAAGAGCCCTACTTCAAGTTCAAAAGTTCAGCACTTGCATTGTATTAGAAACAGAGAACATATCGGAGAAGAAGATAGATAGATATGCAGTCTAATTTTGAAATAGGAGAGCTTAGCAATCAGCAACACTTGATGGATAGTAATATTGGCTCACCAGTTTTGCCCATTCTCTTCAATCCCCAAAAGCAAAACAATTTCCAACAACAACTTCAGCAGCAACATCATTTGAGTCACCTTCTTCATCCCGTTCCCATTACCCACGAATTGTTTCAACAACAATTTCAAGAACAACAATCAGGAATGGACCATTGGCAGATGGGCCCTGTAAATTTCAAGCTGGGTCTCAATGAGAATAGTGGCAGTGGTGAGGTTGCTCTGGATGGTGGTGATCATTTACTCCATGAAAATAACCCTATTTTTCTTCAGCCTCGGCCACAAAATTTGGGTTTCAAAAGTTGGCAATCCCAGGAATTTGGCGCTAGAAAAGAACCCTTTTGGTAATTGAATCCATTATACACACATTTACTTGCTTTTGTTTCATTTGTTTATTGCATGTCTCTGTTTTTCATGTTGCTTTAATTTTGAACACCACGTGTTTGTGAAAATGCCGCTGCAGGAAGCCACATGAAATTGAAGGCATAAAGCAGAAGCAAGCCATTGAAGGAGAGATATGCAAGGAATTGGAGAGCAAATACAGGCTCTATGGTGAGCTTGAAGCAATTTATAGCCTTGCAAAGATTGGTGAGGTTACTAAACAAACTGGTTCTGGGTCAGCTCTGACTAATGAAAACTCCCCCAAAGATGTGGATCTTCCTATCCCTTTCGGTGATTCTCATGGCCTCAATGTTGGTCCAGCTGCTACAATTGGAGTTGATAATGTGTCAGAAGCCTCCATTGAAGAAGAAGTTTCGAATAGGAAGGTTCAGAAGAGGAAGAGAAAGAGGAGAATGAAGGAGTCATTGAGTTCATCGACGACTAGGTTTTTCGAGGGCTTAGTTAAGCGAGTGATGGATCACCAAGAGAGTCTCCATAACAAGTACTTGGCATTGATTGAGAAAATGGAGAAAGAGAGGAGGGAGAGAGAAGCATCATGGAGATGTCAAGAGGCTGAGAAGCACCAGAGAGATGCCCTTGCCAAACTCCATGAACAGGCTCTAGCTTCAAACAGAGAAGCACTGATTGTTTCATACATAGAGAAAATCACAGGCCAAAAAGTCAACCTTCCTTCTAGGGAAACCCCATTCTTGTTGCAATGTGATAATTCAAATGAAGCTATGGAGGAGGAATTGACACCCATCCGAGTGGATCACACAAATAGCAGATGGCCTCAAAGTGAAGTTGAGGCCTTGATTCTAGTGAGAAGTAATATAGAATCAAAGTTTCAGGAGCCAGGGCTTAAAGGGCCTCTTTGGGAACAAGTGAGTGCTTCAATGGCTTCATTGGGTTATGAGAGGAGTGCAAAAAGGTGCAAAGAGAAGTGGGAGAACATCAACAAGTACTTTAGGAAAACCAAAGACAGTACAAAAAAGCGTCCTCAGCAATCCAAAACTTGCTCTTATTTTAATCAGTTGAATCAGCTGTACTCAAGAGCACCAATCACCAATCCTTCATCATCTTCCTATTGTTCTAGTAACCCTTCAGTTAGCACTGGAAGGCAAGGTTACTCAGAGCTTTTACAAGCCGTTATTGCAGGGAGAGACACAGGAGTTTCGCAAAACCTGTCTAGTAGGAACTTTGAATTAATCTCTGAAATGGGGTCCAATAGGTTGGATTTTGATGGCATTACTAATGGTAAGGTAGAACATTTGCAAGAAGACCGTGGGAAGGTGAAGGAAAACCATGAGGATGATGAAAGCATGGAAGAAGAACAAGATACTGATGGTGATGATTCTGATGAGTAAGGTAGAGCATGAGTATCAGATAGAATAGAAAGGTATGCCAGTTTATCACAGCCAGTAGTTGTTTTTTGAACCTAGGAACTTTGAAGTGTTTTGACATCCAACGCCTTTAATTATATGTTATTTGCTTAAGCATTAGGCCTTTATAAGTAGTTTTTATTGCTTACAGCGACCGACTTTGAGTTAAATTCAATTTTTCTTTTGGAGTATATTGATAGTTAACGGAAAATAAAATCATCATAGAATGATTAGAATCAGTTACTTATATATTATGAAACAAACTTCCATCCACCCAGATGCTAAAACTACAACCAATAAGCGCTCCCAAAACATTTGATTTGATGAATAAGCCCTGGCAATTAAGGACTAACAAACAAACCAGACATCATCCTATCCCATAAGTTGATCCATCATTTTCCCGTTAGTTTTAGTTAGGTGGAGCTGCTTCAGGAAGACAACTGTCTTTACCTGCCCAATTATATGGCAACTCCTGCAAGTACAAAGAAGCTTCAGCAACAATTTTTTTATGGAAGGAGACGAATTTTATAACTCTAAAGGACCCATTTCTGCACCATTCCTGCAATCGACGAACATGGTATTCAATTCACAAAGCTTAGAGAAGTCGGTATGAAGAAACTCAGATATGCTAAGTTGCCCTGCATTAAGATCCATTATGAAGTTCCATGCCATATCACTTTCACCAGTGGTTGTCAAGAATCGATCCCCGGAATCTGGTTCTGCTTTAATATTCTTTGCTTCAACTCCAAAGAGAAATGGTTCTGCTAATTCATTACTGGTGCTGCTTGTTGGTGTGATTTCATCTGTGGTTAACTGTGAGTCCTTGAGGGTTTTCCTCTCATTTCTAGATCGTTTTGAGTTGTTTTCTTGTTTCTTCCTCAAGGTAGAATTCCAATAGTTCTTGATCTCATTGTCTGTTCGGCCTGGCAGCCTTCCAGCTATCAACGACCATCTACAAGTACCAAAAGTAAATAAACAAATAACTCAAAACTAGTCCTAACTACTAAACGAAACCTATAAGTTTAAACACTTGTTATTACATTAAGAATAGGAAAATCTTAGCAGATGCAATGCCTTTAGCTAGTACTGTAGTAGCCTAGTTACTTGGTAGTAGTAGCAATTATTACAAGGTGTTCTTGAGTTCTTCTGCCAAGCAAAATGATGGGTATGAGAAACGTACCAAATCTAACGGTGAAAAACAATCTATGTATAGCCTAGTCGTTATTGAAGTGAGTCAAGGGACAAGGGCAGTAAGTAAGTAAGTACCTGTTGCCTAAGAGTTTGTGGAGCCTGATGATGAGCTCTTCTTCATCTTCTGTAATGTTGCCTCTCTTGATATCAGGCCTCAGATAATTCAACCACCTAAGCCTGCAACTCTTTCCACATCTCTTCAGACCTGCACCCAACAATTAATATATATATGTATTACATACGTTTTACATAAAAATAAACCATTCCTAATTAAACTGTCTTCAGCCATTTTCATAAATAAAACATGATTAAAATTGAGAAACTTGTATTTATAGTAGTGAAAGCGCGCCTGTTTCCCTCGACATTTTCCCCCATTTCCCGTCGCCGTGCTCTTTGACATAATCTCTGAGAATCTGGTCTTCACGAGCAGTCCAGGCTCCTTTGTTGCCTCCCTGCTCCTTATCACAACGAGAGCTTCTTCCCATTTCTCACTCTTGTTCTTCTCTCTCTCTCTCCCTCTCCCTCTCTCTTCCAGATCGAGCTGCACGTTGTTTTCCCAGTACGTGTTTAAGAGTGACTCGATCATTTTATAGATGTTTTCTCGTATTCAACGTATGCTAGCTAGCTAGATAATGATTTATTTTACGACAACTTAGAAATCTGTGAATTATTCTTTTCATCTCTTCAACAACGTGGTTAGAATCAGAATAAAGAATTGAACTAAATGCCAAGGTGGTGTCATAATATTTTAGTATTTCATGTCTGGTGTTACTAATGGGTTCATGTTCAGCAGTGATACGTGTCCAATTTTTTGTATATAGTAATGCAACCATTATGATTCTCTGCTTGATTTTGATCTTCCCTCGTTGAAAAGTGATAAAACCAAAAACTTGTGACATGTTTTTATAAAGTTTCGTTACATGTATAATAATGCTTTAAACATTTCATAACAGAGCAAGTAGAAAGAAACCGGCCACTATGGCACTGTGTCTTTTCTTATGTATATATTATTTGGTCAAACAGAGTATCAAGATTCCAGAATATATCTTTGACAAAAAAAAAAAAAGATTCCAGAATATAACTGTGATGCTACCCTAATTTAACTTTCAAATCCAAAATCAGAGTATAATTATGAAAATACTAAACAATAATAATGAGGTAATTAGTATGAGTTTATTTGCTTCAATATTCTCTACTTTTTGAATTTAAATTTAAAGACAATTAAGTATAGTTGTGTAAACAATCAATTAAGTGGTAAACATAACGCGTAATTCTACAATTTTTTTTTTTTTGGACGAATTCTACGGTTAGTTTTCATAGTAGTTGGTTAGTTTTCATGGTATTTGATTGATAAGAAAAGACTCGTAGTATTCTTCTTCCTTTAACAAAAACATGTACTATTGGTTGGAGATTTTGCGTCAGTTGAACCAGACCTACTGACAACTATATATTAAGCATTTAAGCATAATTTTTGGCTGATTAGTGATGTCATAGACTTAAAACGTATGAATTAAGTATTAGCTTAATTAGTTGTCACTTGTGACTTCCTAGCTTGTCAACTTTTAAAGGTATATATATGAAAATAAAAACAACAGGGTGTGCTTTGATGCTTTGCCCAGCCAATAGAAAATGGTGATGGAAATGTCATTGGAAGGCCTACGTAGTACATAACAAAAAATAGCAAATTAATTAAAATCTGGGTGCATTTAACAATTAAACTAAATGAGCATTCGAGTATTGGAGTAAATGGTAGCTATATAGGATTGAAATGAGATTAAATTAAGTAAAACGTACCATACTTGGAATGAAAATGAGAATAAATGAATTGATTATAATTTTTGAGTTCTCATGCGTTTACTAACACATACATGAATCGAAATAGTTGTGGCACGTAAAAATGAGAAATTTATTCCTGAATATCCGGAGTTTGATTACCAAGAGAGGGATAGGTATTAAGAATGAATTCCGATTCATTCTCATTTTCATTCCAAATAAAAGACGTCTATTGATTCCATTCCCTCCTAGCTACTTGCAAATTAAGACACTGACCTCCAAACGATCGACTGCAAATTAATTTCCAAATTACGTGGAGGAAATTTAAATTGTTAACTCTCCTTGTGGCATGCGAGTTGCACGTGAGGCATGCCAGGTTCAGATATCCAACTGACTTGTTAATATTAATTATGGTTTTAAAAAATCATTATGGGCTGTTAATTTCTCAAAATGTCATTATGGGCTTCTCGATCTTGAGTTGGTCTTTAGTATGGGCTACACCCTGGTCTTTATGTAGATGAGATTAGCCATCAATCTGATTCTTCAGTCTTCCAAGGTTGGATTACCTATTTTTAACGTGGAGGTAACTTACTTATTTTTTCGTTTGTGTCTTTTTTATAAACACGTACATGATCGAGAAGTCATAAATCGATCACAAACTAAGATTCTTGAAAAAAAAAAAACAACATCCAGTGCAACCACAAAACAATACGTAAAAATTAAAAAACACAAACACAAGATTCCTATGAACGACAAATAAAAAGTAAATCACTATGTGAAAAAACACCAGTACAAAAGAACTTGCAACTATTGACTCAATAGACTCATTGTAGAAGGTTTGCTCGATCTCATACTTGTTGTTTCCGCCCTTGAATTACTTCTCCTTGTCTCCTTGAATTGAATAGCACTAACCTTGGCTATTGATCACCTAAAACTCGTGCTTCGTATAACACCAACACTCAATCGACCTCGTGAGATACTCACACATGCATGTATAATGATATCAATGATATGAAAGTGTATGTGTAACTTAATTGCTAATTCAATGTAGACATGAAACAAGTAAATTAGCAATTTTAAGATGAAGTTCTAGGTTTTCATATAAAAAACGAAAAAACTTTTGCAACCAAGTCAACATTAAAAAAAATATATCTTGTACTTAGATATTGTTTCTAGACCAATAACACAAGAATACTTCTTTTATTTATTGGAGGCCAATAATCCATGGGTCTCAATTTTGGTTTATGAGACATTTTATATTTCACTTCAATTTCTACACGACTTCGTACTCACGATAGAACATGATCAAAAGAATAATAAAATAAGGAAGATGTGGATAAGACATTCTCGCATTATCATACATATGGGATGACCGATCGATAAAATGGCTTTTATCAACTACGTATTAGTCAATCTTAGTGGTATTTTACTTCTGCAATATTAAGTTCATTTCCGAACTAGTTGTTATCTCCCTCAATTTAAAACAATAATAATAATAATAATAAATAAAATGAGATCGATGGCTTTTTTTTTTCTAAATAAAATGGCTTTGATGGTGTAGATATTAGAAGATAGAGGAAAAAAGACGTTGGGAAAGAAAATTTGAAGAGTACGTACATGCAAGGCATCCCTTGAATATGCTTTAATAATTGGACCCAAAGAAAGGTATTTGCTCTATTAATATACGATAATGTTAGGTGAACTACGTGCGAAGAGGGGTGGGGGGGGCGGGGGGGGGGGGAATAAAGTTTTTTAAAGATTGTGTCGGAATTTTTAAGATTTTCATTAATTCCATATAGAGTCTCACTCAGTATTTTTTTGGATTTTAATAAATTCATAGAATGTTTTTGCAATGGTTTTTTGGCCTTTGGAAATCATAACTTCAAGTATCTCATTACTTCAACCTTAGGCATTGGTTTTCCCGTCTTTATTTTTTTTGGTGAAAAAAAAGATGGGAAAACCAACACCTAAGGTTGAAGTACTGTAGTCAAATAATTACACAAAGAATAACTCAATGATATTATGAACTAATGACATATAATTCTATAATATATCATTTTCATAGCTAATTTTACAAAAGAAACATATGTATGTGTGTGTGTCACCTTAACAAAATCGTTAAAATTAAGTGAGCTTAATTAGCTAGAAGGATTAAGGCATCTTGAGTTGAAGACCTGTAGTGATAAAAACAATTAATCCTCAAGGCTTTTCCATCATCACAGAAACCAATTAATTGTTTCAAATACACATTCAGAACTTATGAATGAATACTTATCAAGTCTCTGGATAAAACCCAGAAGATAATATGAAATAGGATAGTTGTTAGCATGTTACTGTGAAGTTATTAACATCCCCAGTTTCTTGATAAAAAAAAATTCCCAGTAAAACAACAAACTTTCTACTAGAAAATTCAAGCTCAACTTGGTGAAAATTCAAGTCAATTTCGCTCTAAAACTAGCTAATTTATTTCACAACCTTCACATTATCCCCATTTTCATCCATCTCAATTTTCTCAAATTTTCACACTATCCCAATTAGCCGTTGAATCTTCACCGACGACGACTCGTGTGAGGTGGGTTAGTGCTTAGCCTCGCATATGGAAGTGGTTTTACCGAAGCGTTTGATGACGACTTTGGATCAGGACAAGTGGTGACCGACCACCGTACCAGAGAGGCAGAGACGGGAGCAGAGGCAGAGTGGGGCAAAAATGGAGGAGCGTCATGTCATCATTTACTGATAGTGAGGTTCTTTATCCTTTGAGCGAGAGAGAATTCAAAATCTTTAGGGGAGTACGTGGCTGGTAGGGATGGCAAAAAAACCCGCGGGTTCGGGTATCCGACCCGACCCGACCCGAACGGGTCGGTTTTGAAGGAAAAAATGACGGAAACGGGTTTGGGTTTTTTTTGTAAAATACCCGACGGGTTCGGGTCGGGTTCGGTTAAGTTGTTACCGAACCCGTACCCGACCCGATTCTTTAATTAATAATAAATATTAATTTTTAATACCTATATATAATTATGTATACAACCCACTGACCCTGCAGTCAACCCTAATCCCTCCTGACCTCCTCTATGTCGTCTCTCTCTCTCTCTCTCTCTCACTTTGTCTCCATGCCATAATTCCCATTTTATCATCTCGTCTCTCTCTCTCTCACTCTGTCTCCATCCTCCCATCTTAGATAATCTTTAATCACCACACTCTCTCTCTCTCCCTCCACCACCCACCATAACCCACAGCCGGCCCTCCCTCCCTCTCTCCATGGCCACCAGCCCGGCAGCCCCATCTCTAATCAACCCTTTATCATTTTTTTTTTGCCTTTTCTTTCTCTCTCTCTCCATCGCCACCAGCCACCAGCCCCCATCTTTAATCAAGTTAATCAACCTCTCATTTTGCCCTCTCTTCCACTCTCTCTCTCTCCATCGCCACCATCTGTTATCTCAGCTTTAATCGATCTCTCTCTCACCACTATACTTCATAAAATCTTCCCCACCCTTTCTCATCAGATCCAACCACCCAATCAATTTTTTTTTTCGGGCGGGCGGGTCGGGTTCGGTTTATCATAAACCGACAGGGCGGGTTCGGTTAATACCCGAACCCGGTGTTTCCGGGGCGGGTTCGGGTTCGGGTAGAAACTATGCATTCGGGTTCGGGTTTCGGGCACCCAAAACCCGGCCCCGACCCGACCCGTTGCCATCCCTAGTGGCTGGATTTCTTTGGAGTGTTTGTAGTTATACTATCAATATAGAATCCTTCATAATCCATCACTTAATAAAATTCTTAAAAATCATTATACTTTCGAATATCACTAAATTTGGATGGAAATTTTTAAATCCAAATTGAATCCTCAAGATTTAAAAGGATTCTTTAAAATCCTAATTGAATATCCATAGACTTTTAAAATATAAAAAAAATCTTATAAACTCTTGATTAAATACACCCCCTTACATTTTAGTAAATCACAATTAAACCACATGATATAGCAATTGACGTGACAATTAGATATTAGTCTTTTAGCAGCATCCAACACCACAACAAATGTCACATCATTACGTGGTTTAAATGTGTTATGCTAAAGTGTGATACACTGAGCATGATTGCATTATCCAACAATGCATGTTCATGCACTAATAATTGCAAGACTGCACTTATATTCTAGATAGGCGACGGGTCATATCACTGAAGTGTTTTTTTTTTCCCGTTTGGGTCATTAGAGAAACTCCAACTGAATTGTCTTGGTGAATGTGTGAAAGTGGAAGATTTTTCCCCCATATTAGGTAGAAAGCTCAATCTAATCAAACAGTTCTGTAATTAATAAAAGTCTTATCGAGCTAGATTGAGCATATCCAAACAGATTTCCATAATTATTAAAAGTCAACATAAACAGATTTCTACATTAATTTTCCTTACCAAACCTTCAAATCCAAACTATAAATTAAACCAGGGTCTAGGATGTCGTAATACAACTGATTCTTTAATTTTTTTTAGTATTGGATAAACTCTAAACTCTAAACCCTAAACCATATCTTAAACCCTAAATCTTAAAACTCTACCCTAAAATTTTAAAGATCCATGTCTAATGTTGAGGTGTTAAAAAAATTTCACTTAACAGATTTTTATTGAGAAGTCACGTATATAACATAGCGTGACAGTCACATCTAAAAACTTATCGTCAAGGAGAGTCATTAATAATTCATTAATCCATTATTTGAAACTTGAAAGAGAGAAACATTTAGGTGCGGCACCCGTATCACGGGTTATGTCTCACAAAAACCATGGGCCCTAGCATTATTTAGGTGAACTATTAATTTGTGTACTTGGAAATAACCAATTAGATTTACACGGTGCATGCAACTTAAGACAAACAACATTAATTCGATTGAATTATGCAAAGCTGCAAACCTGTACCTCCAAATCCTCTTTGCCTTAATTGTGTAAATATGTTTCATGAAAAAGGTAGCTAGAAGAAAAAATTCTTCGATCTGGATATGGAAAGAAAGTGAATGTTTTGGGTTTACAGTAACTCAACGAGCTTAATCTAATTGCTCATTGCATATTCAAACCACGTATAAACTACTGCTAAAAAAAAAAAGATCGATAAAGCAATGAGATTGATAAGGTTTAGATCCTCTCCAATGTGGGACATCAGTTGTAATTATTAAAGCAATGAGATCGATAAAGTCTAGGTCCTCTCGTAAATTTTCTTGATTTGATACAATCTCATTGTTGAGAAGTACGTATGTAGTTTAGAAGCTCTTAGATTTTCTTGATTTGATATGGTCTCATACTCTCATTGCTTTTGTTTTCTTTTTGTTGTTTTATTGGATACCGTACTTCATGTTTAAACATAAACATGTTCGGATGTTCCCCCTAGCTCGATTGATCATTTAGCTAGCTAACTAACTTTCGTAGCTAGGACAAAGTCCCTTTATAACTTGAAAGTTGGTTATGTCTCTTTTTGTCTGTCTATCTCTATGCTTCTCTTTCAGATCCATGACAAGGTTGTTTTAATTTGGGTTCCCACCAAAAGGTTCGTTCTATTCTTAGTTAAATTAAAATTTTCTATTAAAAATATAAAGTTATATTATGAGCTTGTAGTTTTAATTAATTGTTGCTCCAATTAATCATTTTCAGAGTATAAAGAGTCATGAACTTTTTTATTCCCATTGTAGTTTAATACTTGGGGAAAAAGAATAAGAAGAAAGAAAAAGTGTGTAATTTTAAAATGGATTACATATATTTTTTCTTGATAAATGATATAGAATATTGACTTGTGATTCTTCTATTTTCTATTTTCATTTTCAAGGTGTAAATGTGTTTTTTTTTTTTTTGGGAAATGAAGATGTGATCTTAATTTACACAACCTGTTGATAGACTATATATATTGCTTGTTACTGTTAGTTGGTTACTTTTTGTGCTTAATTGGGTGCATGGTCAGGAAGCCAGTCTAGCTTTGCATATATGCAGTATCGATTTCATGATTCCAACGTTTGCTTAATTAGTTTTTCTATTTCGTCCTTAATTGGCCCTTAATTGTCGACTCACTCAAGTGCTCAACTATCCTTAATTAATTATCAGCGCGCAGTTCAAACTTCAGCTCAAGCCTATCAAAGCTAGAACATATCCTGGGTATGTACAACGGTCTATCTAACATACAATTAATTCTCCTGGTATTATTTGATTGCTGAGTGTGAAAATGTGTATTATTGGAACTTCCAATATTTAACAAGTTAATTATATAACGAGCTCAAATAAATAGGTTTAGGTTTTAAAAAGAAAAGAATTCACCAAAACCTTTGGAGCTAGCTATCATAATCTTGGCGATTGCCATTTCAATTACATGTCTATGAGACTATTACAGGGCTATATAGCTATCAGTATCATTAAAAAAAATTAAGATTTCTGATGGGATGCTTCCTGACCTTTAAGATTTCTTTTGATCACCTATATATAGCTGCAAAAAAAAAATCATGCTATCTAGCTATCAGCATCATTAATTTTTTTCGATCTCATATTTTTTTTCTAAGATGTTATTGCACAGTAATATTTTTATTCACACCTGTTTAAAACACTTCACTATTAAAATTTCATGTATCTGTCTTTAAAGTTTAAACCCACATGCATTATTAAAAAATAAAGTGTGTATGCAACTTCACACAATAAATAAAAGAATGAATATATACTCGGAGATATATGTTCGATCTTAGTCTTAGTTTGTGGTCGAGAATAAAGTTATATGCCAGTGGTTCGCTGCTGATCGAGCAGTAAGTAGTTAGTTCGGTTCAATTTATAAAATTGGTACGTAGCACGGAATAAACCTCGATCTACATACATGGCCCTAATCTTAATTAATTAGGTGTGTACAAATATGAAATAGAGAGAACTACTTTTCTCCTAAATGTGACAAGAAGTGAATTTGTTGGTTCTGACCGATTAACTATAACCTAATATCAGAAGTTGAATGTTTCATGTTCAAGTTCTAGGAGGCCTTTTCGCGCAAGCTTCTCAAAATGTAAGCTGGGTTTTCACTAGCAGAGATGCCAACAAAGCAGCCGACTGTGTTGCTTCTTTGGCTCGACGGAGGATGTGTCCGACTTCTTGGTTACAACAGCCCCCTTCCTCCCTTTTTCATATCTTGCTGTTTGATGGTGACCCCCCTCCTTAGTTGGAGGTATGGGTTTGCCTGTTTTTTCTTTCTTTGTTTCCCTTCGCCAAAAAAAAAAAAAAAGTTATAGGAGGCCATATAAATGACAAAGCAATCTAATCTAGGGTTCTGTGAATGGATTCAAGTTATTTTGAATTTTGAGCTGCGCGCAAGCCAATTCAAAATCCTAATGTCACATAAATGTCTTACAAATTAAGAGTAGTTCTCTCCAAGTATAGTTTTAAAATCCTCATGTCACATAAATGTCTTACATGTCGAAGATGTGGGGCAATTTGGGTGGTGTAATGTTCCATGACTCTCCCATCTTTTGCTACCAATCAATTGTGGCCGTGAGTCCCATGACGTACTTATCTTGGCCCTCTTAAGTAATATTCTCTTGATTTAGTTTCTTTATAAGAGCTGTAATCATTTGCTTTTGCTGTTGTATTGGATATTTGTGTCCATCTTCTTTTTTTTATTTCACAGAATTTCCGAAGAAAATTGTTGCATCTCTTCATTCCAACAAATTAAGGACCAAAAACATTAATAATAACATTTTTTTGACATAATAACAAGTTGCAACTAATTTATAGGGTTGTCTATGAGGTGTTATCGGGACTCAGGGGATTATTCTTCATCAGTAGCCTACGTGAGCGATTTCTGTAGTTCAAGGTACGTTGGGCTTTTTTGGCTCATTTGGATTGTTTTTAACAATCTTCATGTAACCAATGTCATTTCTAGGGTTGTGCGTGATTCTCCCACTACTCGAGTTGTAGGTGAGAGAGATATCACAGCTTATCACTCCCATGTTATGTAATCTTTCTGTTATTGAATAATGGTTCTCGTGTACTCAAAACAAAAGTTGCAACTAATTTCATAAATTGGAAGCACGCCTAAATAGCTAATTAGTTGAACGTTTTATTAATCAATTGACATTCAGATGCGTACCTAAATATATATATGAATTATTAAGGATTTATTAGAACAGAAAGAATCAGTATCAAAATTAAGCAGCTTCTGGAAGACGACTCTCGGCGGCCCTGACCACTTTGCGGCTGCCTGCTCAATTATTTGGCAGCTCATGATTATTGGTGCTGCAACCTCCAACGTCAATATTCATGGAACTCTCCGACTCACAAAGCTTTAAAAAGTCGGCTTGGAGAAATTCAGATATGTCGAGCTGGCCTTCGTTCAGATCCATTATGAAATCGTTCCAGGTTACATCGTCGCTCAGATCATCTCCACCTAGCTCCACATCATTCTTGGTCACTGCTTCGACTCCAACGGTGTCACCGGAGATTAATGTAGTATAATTATTGGTAGTAGTAGTAATACTACTTTCAAGATGATGATGCTGATGATCTTCTTCCTCAACATTGTTATTGGTGAAGTAGCACAAGCCTGTCTGTGTGATCATTCCTCCTTCATTATTTCTGGTCAAATGTGCGTCGTCCTCGGCGGCGGCGCTGCCTGCGGGGGACGACAAGTCCTCCTTGATCTCATTTCTGGACACTTCTGAGTGATTTTCTTGTTGTAGCTTCCTCCTTAAGGTGGAATTCCAGTAGTTTTTAATCTCATTGTCAGTTCGGCCGGGTATTCTTCCGGCTATCAGTGACCATCTACACAACAAGTATGATTCCCAAAATTAATAAAAAAATAAATGTACGTTCTAGTTACTAAGATTGAGCTTAATTAAAATTAACTGGATGAAAATGCCAATGTAGATTTGTTTCTGTTTTTTTAGGATGAACGAAAAATTTCACGGTAGCTTATATAACATTCATCATTCCGGTGAAAGCCTAATTTCGGAATAGAAAAAAAAAAAAAAAAAAAAAGTGGCAAAGCAGAGATTGATATTAATTAACGTGTATAGTTTAGGTAAGGGGGAGTAATTGAGTTCCACCTGTTGCCTAAAAGTTTGTGGAGCCTGATAATGAGCTCTTCTTCATCTTCTGAAATGTTGCCTCTCTTAATATCGGGCCTCAGATAATTCAACCATCTAAGCCTAACACTCTTCCCACATCTCTTTAGACCTGCACACACAGAAACAGTACATGCAATCCATCAATACTCGGCCATTAATATTCATTTCTAATTCTGACATGCAATGCATGCATACAGTTGTCAGAATTAAACGTAAGTACTACAGACTTACAAGTCGTCATTGAAACTAATTTACTAATTAAGAGAGAGTGGTAAACTCAAATTAAGCACTCCTTGAGATTTTGCAAAAAAAAAAAGACAAAACTTGCCTGTATCCGTTGATATTTTGCCCCATTTGCCTTCACCGTGCTTTTTGACGTAGTCTATCAGAATCTGGTCTTCACGGGCGGTCCAAACTCCTTTCTTTAGTCCCTCCTTTTCGAAACGAGAGCTTCTCCCCATTAATTCTCGACCACTCTACCTCTACCTGATTTCTCTCTGTAATATATATCTCTCCCTCTTTCTCCTGTGATATATTTATCTCTCTCTCTCTTTAATTATGATGTCCCTCTCTCTGGGGACTATGCTGGCCGGGAAGTAGGGAAGCGACTCGATCATTATATATAGGGTGGTTTTGATAGTGAGTCTAGCCAGCTAATTTTCTTCATACTGTACGTGTGGTTGCAATAGGACAGTCTTTTTCTTTTTTTGTTTGAGGAATAATTATATATATACCTATATATATATATATCTATATTAATAAAACTAAAACATGAGTTTTGGTTAAATTTTTAAAAATTCAATAATGCCCCTCCAAACAATTATCATTCAAAAATTTAAATTTCATATATAAATGACAAAATAGTAATTACATTAACTAAAAAATTTATAAAGGCTGGGCCTACTATCCACTGCATATTTCTTTTTCATCTACTTATAATTAGTCACCAAATCTTATTATAAAAAAATTAATCACTACATCTTATGCAGAGGCGTAGCTACCATGGGGCGAGGAGGGGCAAATGACCCTGCTCACTTTTTTGAAATAGCCACCCATTGGCTGAAATTTTTGATAATTTATTAAAATATTAATACTATAATAGAATGTTTGACCCCTCTGACAAAAGAAAATGAAAAAAAGTAATAAACTATTACAAAGTTTAGAGTTTGCACAGGTCACGGCTCCACCAACCTTTCATAAATTTATATTTTTTTTATTAATTTATTAATCAATGGATGATCATCCCAATTAATCAGCATATATGTGTAATGTGTTCCGTGTTCGCCGTTTTGTGTTGCAACTATGCAACTTAAACGTATCGTGCAAAAAAGAAAAAAAAAACCCTGCAACTCAGCATTGCGCAAAAAAAAAAACTGCAACTCTGCAAGACTGCAAGATTTCAATCTGTCTGCGTCAACTAGAGAATTATAGTAAGATTGTGTTTTACTTTGTTGATAAATCTAGTTCAATTAACTGGATTTAAAGCAATTTTTTAATCTTGTTTTACTATCCATTAAAAAAAATTGGGATTAATTTATTCAATGTTGAGGACGATTATCTAAATTTGCAGAGATTAATAGATGATCAAGCAATTAGTTTGCAACTTTGTCTTTGCATTGGTAGGTTGGTAGATTTCTAAAAAAAAAGCAAAGGCAATTCCTCAAACCCTAATTTCTTTTTATTCATCCCTAAATCTGTTCTGTACGTTACAATATTTGTTTGTGTGTTATTAAGTAGTTTATTTAATTTTTTATAATGTAATCGTCATTTGAGTCTTGACCCCCCTAACTAATATTTCTAGCTACGCCACTGATCTTATGTTTTTTTTTTTAAATAAAAAATGTTAATTAGCACATGAGAAACACATTATATATAATTTTTAAAGAAAGGACCGGTGCGACAACTTCTTCATATCTTTATAAATAAGTAAATCCGACCACTAATTTAAAATTCATTTTCGTAAAGTATAAAATTTTAAAAACTAAAAATTGTGCAAACAATCGCACGTGCGAACGCTGTCTTTTCACATGCGCAAAGCGCGTGTAGAAATGCTAGTGTATATATATATATATAATAGATGGCATGGGTTAAAAACAACATGCATCGAATGATCATTATATTACTGAGTGGAATTTGGAACAGTTAATTAACTCACTCGATCACTCTCTCTCAGATCGAGTTGTCCTAACAGAGTAAAAAAAAACTCATGATCAATGTCCAAATTTATTCCTATGGTAAATTGGTAATTGTATAAAAACGTGAATTATATTACTGGTTTCGTTTCGGTAATTGTACATACATAGAATGTACGTACATATTTCTACAGTACGTTTGGCACTCATATATGGAGTTTTCTGGATTGCACCATACTTTTATTGTACCAGCATAGGTGGCAAAATCTTGGCCGTTCATTTCATGGTCACTATTATTTAAATGACAAATTGACTTTGTGAATTGTCATTTCTGCCCTTATTGTTTGGTCTCTCTATTTCTTCCTCTCTCTCCCTTGCGCGACTTCCTCCTCTCTCCTCACTATTGCTGGCGCTGCCACCGTGACCAGCAACCCCCGCACGTCACCGCCCCCACCAAAGATAGCGGCGTGTTCCGGCGACCCTCCCCACCCGGTTCGGCCATCTCCGGCCTCCCTTGCTCTCTGCTATGGAATGTACCAGCTGGCGGTACCCTCTTATCTCGACCTCTCCGGCAACATCCAAACCCAGAAATACAAAGATCCTAGCAAACCCAGTTCCAGGAAATAAAATCCCAGCAAACTTAACTCCAGGAAAAAAAAATCATCCATGTTAATTGATAGATCTAAAAAACTCATACAAAGATCGAATATATGTTAATTGATAGATCTCAAAAACTCATCCATGAATATCGCGGCTGGAATACACCATATTCGATTTGGTTCTCTTCAATTAAAACGGATATGGGTTTCGACGAACAAAATTAAAAAGAGAATTAATCGTGTAATTGGAGACATGCTCCTTGAGGAGATCAATGGCCTGGCTGGTTTGCCGCCACAGAATCCCAACTGGGTCTTCGATCAATATTTACTTGGGGCTCCGATTCGTTTGCCGCTACATCTCTCTAATCAATCAAATTCTTTACTTCGCTGCAACTGGGGGTTTCCTCCACAATCAAACCAAGCCAAAACCCATCAAAAATTCTCCACCAACAATGAGGAGCGAGAGACCAAACAAAAAAAATTATTAAGGGCAAAAAAGAAATTTTAGTCTCTGGTGCAATAAAAGTAAGGTACAAAACAGCCGCTCCCCTCATATATATATATAAATAGTTAGAAAAGTACTGGAATTAAGTTTGGGAGGAGATCTTTCTGATACGTGCAACTTGCAATTATGAATTATGTACTGGAGTGGTGGTCTTGAAGAAATTGATGAATTCCAAGAGGTATCGTTTTCAATCAATACCAATAACCACCCTTCCTTCCCTCACTAGCTACGTACGTATATGTATGTACTTTTATGAATACTACTATTTCTCCGACACCTACGTATCAACTACACTTGTATAGTTGTACCACTATTAATTTTGATTGCTTAACTAGTAACTATAAGATTATCAAGCCTTCTTCATTAGAGATACATGATGTACATAATGTGCGTATATAATAATTACATTTTTACCAAGAGTTATTTATTTATTTATTTATTTCGCGGGAGGGGGTGGGGCCGTGTGGGGTGTAGTCTTTGTACTGATATGATGTTACAAATTTGTCATATATAAAGTGATCGATCATTCTATATGACATTGTTTCTTGATATAGCATTTGTTTGGCAATTACAGTGATCATTGAAAGGAAATTGGATTACCATTTAAAGAAAGTAAAAATCAATTTTGGTCACTCAAGTTTGACATATTCAACATTTTAGTCACAGAAGTTTCGAAAATATCATTTTAGTCACTTAAGTTTGAAACCATTTTTCACTTTGGTCACTCGTCTTTTTTCTCCGTTAAAATTTTGTAAATAATTTTGAATTTAAGTGACCAAAGTGACATTTTTAAAACTTCAGTAACTAAGGTGTCGAATGTGTCAAATTTCAATGAGCAAAAATGATTTTTTCCTTTAAGGAAATAAAAACAGAGTAGCTATATTTTTTTGGAAGTGAAAATAGACTAGCCAGTGATTTAATAATGTTATGTCTAATGATTGTTCTTTAATGTGAAGACGAAAAGAAAGAAAGAAAGATGACAAAATGGCAGAACCACATAATTTCAATTTTTTGGCGATAATTTTGATTTTTCAGTCATTGCCGCATATTTTGGGAAACACTTGTGAATTTTTAGGGGCCCTCTGCTTTGGCTGCCCATCCCTATGAGTCTATGACTTGATGTCAAATTGGGATGGTTGGTCCCTAGATGTAGGGTCGATCCACATGAGGCTTGATTGAATTTTGCTTTCACATAATTAATTGAGTTTTTTTTTTTGAATAATTGACAGTAGTAGTTAGTAGTTACCACATTGATTGAGTGCAATGATCGAGTTTCCTTTTTCCCATGCACGTGTTTCAAACCTCCATATTGCAGTGCAGACTACTGTTGAAGCTATTTATTGTTGTTTTAGTCGTCTACATCGGGTTGTTGGCTACTGTCAAGATCAATCTAACTCGGATTTGGGTGAAGTCGTGAATAACCCATATGTATCGTTGCCCAATTGAAGAGTGAAAATTCTTTACTACACGGTGTGTATATACACGATGTAATCTGAGTCGTCTAAATCGAGTCAGAAAAATGAATTAGTATATTTTTCGATGGCTTACATAATGCCGTGTGGCTACACATCGTGTACTGAAAACTTTCCGAAACCGTTATTTCTAAAACACCGATACATGCATGCACCGATTCATTCTTTCATGAAACAAACTACATAAAAATGTCAAAATACATAAGAATGTCGATTACAAAACGAGCCCAAATTAACTATCGATCAAAAAGACAAAAAAAACCCACCAAATAGAGACTACTATTGGAACAATTTAACCGTCATTCTCAAAATGGTATTAAGTTATTAAGTATTAACCCACTAAGTACAATTTATATTATGACGATGTCGACACTACCCTCATTTGAATGTAATTGAAGTATTGAACCAAAAGGTCAACGTGTTTGACCCAGAAAACCAAAACCACGTTTTTCCATCTACTCCCGCACGTGCTCTTGGCAATCACCTACCTCCGCACGTGCTCTAGCTCTCGCCTACTCTTCCGGGTAACTTTTTTTTATATCATGCATGTGAGATGCGACCAATGCAAAGGTGAAAACAACATATCACATTTTCATTATTTACTGTACAGAAATTTTTTTATTCTTAAAAAAAAAAATACACATACCAAACAAAACGCAAGACATAGCGTTTTATACATGTTAAAACTTTTAGAAAAAGAAAGAGTAACAATGTAAGTGAACAAAAATGGAAAATACTCCTATCCAAACTCATTTGGATGAGCCTCATCCAAACTCATCCAATTTTTGCTCATTACATATTATATTTTCATAATCCAACCATTCATCTTTTAAATCACACTCTAAACATCATCTATGCAAACATTTAATCAAATTGGAGATCGTTTGATCATCCAACTATATCAAACAAATGAACGGTTGTAATGAGAATGTTAACTTTCACCGAAACCGTCCATTTGTTTGATATAATTGAATAATCAAACGATCTCCAATTTGATTAAATTTTTACAAAGATAATTTTTAGAGGGTAATTTAAAAGATGAATTTTATATGGATAATAATGTACCGTTCCAAATTGTACATTCAATTTTATTTTCTCTGGCCCTTTGGAAGCTAACTTTCATTGTTCAAAGTGTTTTGAATCCTAAAATCTTGAATGTTTGTTGAATATTTACAACTCTTTTCTTTTTAAATTTCCTCGTTCTTCTTTTTTGTCGTGATCACTTATGATGTTTTTATCTTTCTATCCATTTTCGCTTCAATAATTACAGATTGTCTATCTTATTCTACCATAAAAATTATGAAAAGCAATAAGGCAACAATAGCATAGTACCCTCTTCTTCTTTTTTTGGCTAAAATAGCATAGTACCCTACCCTGCCAACAATTATTGATCAAGAAAATCCGTTTGAATTTGATTTTGTGGTCAATTTTGATTCTCTACTTACTCACCATGGTATGCGAATTTATATATGATCCTATATATTTTGATATAAATGTTGCATTTTGAAAAAAATGTCTCAGATTATAGTATTTGTAATCTCCCATTAGAAAAGTAAAGACTGAACATTTGGGTGAAATAACTGAAATCTATATATACTTGTTTAAAAATCCAGCCAGCTAAACCGATTGAAATACCAACATGTTAGATGTGTGTCTACCCTCGTAAATATTTTAAGAACATATTCAAAATTGAATAATCGACCTAGCCATCAAGATAACTCGAACTAATAAGTAATAATAATCATGGACAAACAAACTAATTAGAAAAGTATAATTTACTTTTATATCCCCGACTAGATTATACAATCCTCCAAAATGTAGTGCATCCATATTCAAGAAAGAATATTAATAGCACGTTTACTTGAAATGAAAAGATTTATGAATCGAAGACAATATAAATTAGAGAGAGAAGAAATTAGTATGAGAATCTTACTTCGGAGACGCAATCTGTGCGAAGGGTTCAAGGTCACATTCACTCACTCTTCTAGGGATGCGCGTCGCTCTTCTCTTCCTAGTGACGGCGTCGCGATCCGCAGGATTGCAAGAGAATGCTGGGTTTGGGATGTCCGTCATCTGGCAGGCTTCCCATTTGCTACACCAGGTCAGGGGCTGATTGGATTGATGCTTTTGATCAGACTTGCTATGGTCAGCAGGAGACGGGAGACGACGTTCGCCGGAGATGGTCGGCCGATCAACGCTGGTGTGGAGCTTACTTGGGTCTTTTGGATGGTTTGGTTTCTTTTGGGCTTGGGGTGAGGCTCGTGGGCCTTATTCTAGGTCTGATGGGAAGTTGACTATCCTCCCAGGTTGGGCCTCAAAGGAGGGTGGAGCGGCACCCTCTCTTACTATTTAATGGTAGGTTTTTAGCTTACACTGATGACGTACATCGTCGGGGAAGCTGGTCTATGAGTCTTTAATCGTACCACAATTGCGTGCTCGGTGGTTGAATTTTCTCTAGTTAGAGTAGTTTTGCTTGATGTATTCTATCTTTGTAGGCTCGTTTTCAATAAATAAGTGAACATGACATAATGAGCGGTACTGTTTAGTTTTATAGCTTGCTTGGCCTTCAGAGTTATTGGTACGGGGTTAGAAGATTGACGTAAAGTGCCGTTTTTGGCCATGATTAATTATTATTATCTGATTTCTTCAAAAAAGTATGAGAATAAATCATTGTCATTAAAATGTTTACTAAACATATGGAATTAGAATAGCAATGCCGGGGATTCCAATTGATACTGTTTACTAGTGCCTATGAATCGGAATTCAAATTAGTTTGATTACTAAAATACCCTTATGAAAATAAATGACCAAAATCTTATATTACAAATAATAGATCATTTGTTGGGATGATTGTTCTTTGAAAAGTTTTAACACTTAAAAAGATAGATAAATTAACTTCCAATTTTAATATTAAGAGAATGAGCGGACGTCGTTGTTCTTTTTTATGTTGGGTGACTATTTTATTTTTCTACAGTTATGGGTAATTTGGAGCTTTTGTAAATATGTGAGGATATTTTTGGTATAAAAAATACATTATGATGGAACTCATTCCTAATACCTACCATCTCTTGGTTATTTAATTCCGGAATATTCAAGAATCGATTAATTTATGACATTTACGTAGAACCCACGCTCATTCCAATACATGTATGTGTTAGTAAACGCAGGATAACTCATGAATTTGAATTAATTTCTTCATTTTTATTTTTATTCAAAGTGAGTAAACATATCATAAGAAATAACCATATAAAGCAATAAAACACACAAAAAAAAAAAAAAACTAAGCCACACTCTAATAGAAAATATATTTTTTTTTGTCAAAATTTATTTTAAGTCTAAAAATTATGTCTTCTATTAGATGCAATTCCGGACGAATAATTTGTAAGATATGGAATACATTGTTCAATTGTGTGTTTGAATTAATAGTTACTTTTTTTAGCAATGATAAATATATATAGAAAATATTACTTTTAGCATATATATATATATATATATATATATATATTTTGGCACGTAATGTGCAAGATATCACGCGTTCCTTTGAAGGTATTCATAGAATCAACGTGATAATGAATATATACGAATCTTGTAATTAATAATAGTAATAATGTAAAAAAACTTGCTCTAAAATCAATAATGATCCAAAATCAATGCGTGAATCAAGAGTCTCAAAACCTTCAAGTTAAGTGTTGATGGAGATAGTGGGGGTTACTAGCTAGCTAGCCAGTATTATATTGATATGAAAAAAACTGTTACAAGCAGGATAAAAACATTACACACGTGAGCCACATATGGGCCTAGCTAGAATGAAAAGAACAAATGTGTAATAGGAGAGACTCTAGATTGTAGAATCACGCCGCCTAACCAATATAATATAGGTTAACATTGTCCAATTAAAACATGCACCAATTCAAAAGGTAGTTAATATATATATATATATATATATATATATTTGATGTTTCAATCGATCAATCAAATATATATGATTAATTGATGGGTTGCTTTTTTCAACCTAGGAGATCAACCGTACCTAAGACCCAATTTGGTTGATCCTTGCCCACTCAAGTGTTGAATATTAGTTGAGTTCCAACAATCTTTGTTTTTGTTTGTTTGTTCTCATGCATTCCAAAAAGAGAAACGAGAGCCATGCATATGATGATTGTATCCGTACGACATCCTAGCCTTAATGTTTTCTCATACTAATTTAAATCAATCATATCGTGTCGGCCGTTCAAATCCTCCCAGCTATCGTTTTGTATTGGCTAGTTTTCCTTCCTTAATTAATTGCCAGTATATATCATTGTTCAAAAAATATCTATATCTATATATATAAAGGTGGTTCCCTTTTGGATTCGTACAATTATTGCTTCTCTGCCAATCAACTAGCTAATTAATCGATCGACCTCATCAAGTGGTTGAGCCACTTGGCCACGTCCCCGATGGAGTTTGACGAGTCGAAGAAAGATGATGCTGACCCAAGGCGGCCTACCGTGATCTAGTTGCTACGGTACGGTGCTAAACCCTTGCTTGCATGTGCAACAGTACATGTCTGGTTCAAATCTAAATGCAAATGTCTATCATGCATGCATGGACCTTTCAGAAATTTAGTTGGCAGAGTTTCCGGCCTGGTTAGCTAGGTCAATAAAGCCTGCTGATCGATCTACCATTAACAGTGTTTCCGGCCTGGTTAGCTAGGTAATTAAGCTCCATCAGGTCTACTTTGAAATCGCCCTGCCTTGTGGTATGTACCCAGTTAATTAATCTGTTAAGTGAATGATCGATCTTCATCACAAATCAATCATCTAATGGAGCTCTTAAGTGTTTGTTAAAGCAGAATCAAGCTTTAACCTTGTATATATATATAAATAGGATCGTACTGAGATTGGAGAGTTAGTTGAGCATTCTCATTTCTCTCTCTAACTTTCTCTTCACCTTTTCTTCGATTCTCATAATTGATGTAATCATTGCAATACACATGTACCAATAATGCAATGGAACTCACCTTTAATTATTATGACAATCACGTAGGACCCAAAAGTTAATTCAAGTTGATTGCTCCACTAATTTTTTCTTACCCATTTCAATAATTTCCAAAAAAAAAACAAAAAAAAAATTATTGGATTACTTGTTACTTACGCAGAGATGAAAGTCAGTATGACCGAGTGTACCAAAGATGACGAATTTTGTCTCTGCCATAACCATTGTAGAGAACTAAGGTTAGAAAGAAGTCGTTTGAGTTTATTTATTTTTCACTACCATCTATATATATATATGATGTTGTTATTAACACACTTTAAAGTGTTAATAACACACTCATTCCTCTATCTTTTTTTCTTTTTTTTAGTGTACACACCTTAAATAAGGGTGTGTTAATAACAACACCCTATATATATATATATATGGGAGCGGCTAGATTGTACCATGATTTTAATGTACCATGGACAGCGTTTGCGGTCAGCCCCGTTAAGTTTGACTCTGTTCATCTGCTTTAGATTTAATCAAGATGAATGAAACTGTTCAATTCTGTTCACCCTGAAACGTGCCCAACTCTTTTCTTCAATTCCTCATTTATATCCCTCCACTGAACCAAATCAGGGATAGGAAAGCAGAGTTGAGAGAAAAGATAACCTATCCCAAACCCTCGAACAAATTGAATTCGTCATTTATATCCCTCAACCAAACTCAATCTTCAAGTTTCTCTCAACTGTGCTTAAGCTTTCCTTTTTTTTTTTTTCTTTTTTTTTTTTTTGCCAAAAAAAAGAAAAGGAAAGCTTAAGCACAGTTGAGAGAAACTTGAAGATCTGTGCGAGGTCTTGATCACTACTTCCTAATTATAGATTATGTTATGAGTTGCTCGTATTGCTTCTGGTTGGTTTTTGGTTTTACCACAGCTGCTGTTCAAATCTCATGGCCTGCTGTTGTTTTGCACAACAATCTCCAAGGGTCTTCACCACCGAATTACAGCAGCTGCTTCTCTATGCCCACAGCGTTTTTGGGTGCCCACAGCGTTTTTGTGTGCTTGGGTGTCCCAATTTTACTCTTCTTTTTTTTTCTTTTTCTTTTTTTTCATATTGTTCTTCTGTTTTCTTGCCTTCATTTCTAAGGTTTATTTTTAATTTACATGTTGGGGTTCTGATTTTTTGTTTTCCCCCATTCTAAAGGAAAAAAAAAACAAGAGCAGTCTGCCCAGATCTGATGATCAAGGAACAAAGCGTCAAAGAACTCCGTCACTTTGGTTTTTTAATTAAATAATGGACACATGAAATGAGTGGCTACCAATGCGCCAGCATAGCTGGTACATTAAATATCCGGTACAATCCATAACTCTTCATATATATATATATATATATATATATATATATATTCTATGATGACTAATCAAAGTTTTCTTGATCTCTAACTAACTAGAAGAACATCACTTGATCATCAACGTATATCGAGCTCAGTATGTACTTATTTTTTCCAGTCTCGATGGAATTAGTCCGGTGGCAAATACTTGCGACTGTGACAACATTGGTATATATGAATGTTGGGAGCTAGCTCATAAAATTGTAAGAACGTTGGAATTGGTCATATTCAACTTCTTGGGCCCAAGACCAATTAAAGCTTTCCGGGCCGGTACAAACAACGTGATCCAATTGATCGTTCCCAAGAGAGGGAAGTCAACTTTCGGGCCTGCATATTTAAAGTCCATGATTTCATTGCACCATTGGAGTGGGCCTTTCTAAGACATACTGTATAATAAACCCGTAGTATATACGCTAATAAGTGAACCGGTATATATTAGAGGGGAGACCCAATATATAGCCAGAGAGAGATACTTGTACACATCTTAATTTTGTACCCTAAGCTCATCAAGCTCATCAACTCTCATAGGAATAGGATACGGTAGAAGGCCAGAAGGTCTTTAAGGTGATCAATTATAAAGTCAATCATGTAAATTTAAAGAAGTTGTGCTCCATCCTTCATCGAGGTTATGTTATATTTCTCTCATTTTCATTCTCATCTCGCAATATATATGGTATTGTATAATTTTTTTTATATAAAGATAATTATTTAATGATTATTGATTATTTTTGTAAAAATAAACTCATGAATCCGAATCATTTTACTTATATAAAAAGTGGTTTGATGAACAGTATCAATGATCAAATGACTAACGAACGGTTGTCAAGTTAGTTTATTTTGTGCTCTTGGTCAACGTTACTGGTAGCTAGTTTTGAAGTTGAATCATGGATAAAATTAATCTAGATTAATTCTGCTTCAACCTTGGAACAAATTATTAGTTAATAGTTATGAATCTTATGATGCTGTGGCATATCCATGTGCATGGAATTTTTTATTTTTTTAAAAAAATCTTGTATAGTGTGTACAAGATGCTAAGTGAGACTACGTACCGGGCAACTATATATACTAGCCTTCATGCACGCGCAGTGCGCGTGCGAAAAGTTGCACTCGCGTGCGAAAAACTTTCTCGCTTAGTTTTTTTGAATTTCTTTTCGTTTTATTATATTATTTTTAAAAATATTTTTGCATAACGGGTATGAGGCTAGTACCCGTGCGATGCACGTGTTATTTATGAAGGAGAAAAAAAGGTGAGTTTCCATTCACCCACTTCTTTCTTTTTTTTCTTTTTGTATTTATTTTTTTGTTTTGTTTTTATTACCATAATTACCATTTTAAATGATTATCATGAGAATTTTTTTTTTTATTCTGAAGAGTATTTGTGGCGATAAAAAAATTGGTGAAACTTTTGACACCAAACTACCTATGGAGATCGTGTGCGCGTTTTTTTTGTTCTACCGATATCTATTTATATTTTTATATTTGTTTTGGAAGTATTTTACATAACTAACCCTTCATGATATTTTCCATTTAAGTCAAATTGTCTTTGACATGGGCATTTTAAGGAGTTTTATTTTAGGTGTTTTGGAAGTATTTTACATAACTAACCTTTCATGATATTTTCAAATTGTCTTTCACATGGGCATTTTAGGGAGTTTTATTTTTGGTGAAGCCTCATGCCTCCCTTTATTTTTGGTGAATATTTTTATATTTGTTTTGGAAGTATTTTACATAACCTTCCTCATATTTTCCATTTAAGTAAAATTGTCTTTTTTGACATGGGCATTTTAGGGAGTTTAAATTGGTGAATATTTTTATATTTTTTTTGGAGATATTTTACATAATTAACCCTTCTTCAAATTTTCCATTTAAGTCAAATTGTCTTTTTTCACATGGGCATTTTAGGGAGTTTAAAAAATTGGTGATTTAAGTCAAATTGTCATTTTAACCCATGAGATTAAAAAATTGGTGATTTTTGACATGGGCATTTTAGGGATTGTCAAAAATTGGTGAAGCCTCCTATTTTGGCAGCACATCCCTCTCTTTATAGTATAGATAGATAGATAGATAGATATATAGATATATGCAAGACGACATAACACTTATTAATAACAAATTAACAATGTATAGAGGACTACTGGGATTTAGTCAGCTGAATTTATTACATCGATATCAGAGATGAGCCGGCATGAAATTCAACTTTTATGGTGGAAACAGTCATCTCTCATCCAATCCTTGAGCATTTCCTCCGAGAACAAGATTGGTTCAGAGCCAACCGAAGTCCACTTGAAATTGTTTGAGCCACCCCCACCGTACTTATCCTCCACACCAAACTGACATACTTCCCAGTAGTCGTCGGAGTTACCCGGAATATTTTCAGACACATTAAAGAGCTTCCCCACATCAAAACCTAACACCAAGTCCTCTGAAGTAGTAGTAGTAGTTGTGTCTTCCTCAGAGGAATTTGTAGTGCACTTGTCCATAGCAGTACTAAACCCATGAACATTATTATTTTCAACTACTTGGTGCGGTATCAAGTCTGAGGTGACCACAACTCTGTTGCACCGTACTGCCCTTGTACGGACGGCAGCAATGGATTCGACCGCCATGGTCAACGGTTTGCTCTTGTTTTTCTTCTTCTTATTCTCAACAGAGCTTCGACATACTTGCTGATGATCATCATCGCCGTTAACCACCCTCTTTCCTAAGTTTGTGTTCCAGTAATTCTTGATTTCATTGTCTGTTCGCCCTGGTATTCTCCCGGCTATTAGGGACCATCTACACATCGATCAACAGGTACCCAATTAATTAATTAAACCATTGAGAAAATTTGGAAGAAGCTAGAAGAAGAAGACAAGCAGGCTAGGGTATATATATGATTAAAATTAAGTAAATAATTAAGATTAACCTGTTTCCTAATAGCTTGTGGAGCCTAATGATGAGATCCTCTTCCTCTTGAGTTATATTACCCCTTTTGATATCAGGTCTCAGATAGTTCAGCCACCTAAGTCTGCAGCTCTTTCCACATCTCTTTAGACCTACATATATATACATGACTACCAAATTAACTCCCAAGGTCTAACAACTTTGAAAGAAAATGAAATATGCATGTATTACTATTACTCACCAGCTTCTTTGGGAATTCTTCTCCATTTTCCTTCTCCATGGGTGTTGATGTAATCTATGAGAAGTTGGTCCTCAAGAGCAGTCCAAGCTCCTCTGTTCAGTCCCTCCTTTACACAACAAGGACTTCTACCCATTTTGATCAAACCTGCTCGACTTTATCTCTCTATATATCTCCCTCTTTCTAGTTTCTGTTGGGGAGCTTAGCTAGTTAATTACTGGATATATATCCCACATTATATACAACTAGTATAACAACTGAATCGATCTTAATTATAATCTTTCTGACTGAGCTATCTCATTAAATAAACAAAACTAATAGCATGTTCCAAATGAGAATTTATTAATACAAGCTCCTCGAAAATGATATTTGAAATAAAAATTAGCCGGTTGTTGGAGTTGCCAATTTTTTACAGTACTGCTAGAAAATCATACACAGTGTCGGCAAAATCCTTAAAAAAATTAATGCATGTAATATAAATGGATATGTAATATTAATGCATGTAATTAATTAGCTGCACCAAATGACAGCAGTGACTTATAAATGTAGTAGTCCCTACTCGATCTGGTACTCCATATATATAATACATATATATATACATGTTGTGGTACAAAAAGAGATAAAATTATCAGTCTCCTACATATAATTACGTGCCTTAAGGGCTGTTTCATTAGGGTACGTGAAACCCTAGGTAATAGTGGTTGTACAGTGTCAAGTGTTAACTGTGTCAGTCTTAAGGGGCGTGAATTTGATAATGTTTGGTGGAGGTGGCCGGAGAAGAAAGATTATAATACCCTTTTATTTATAAGAGTTAAAAGGGATCAATGTACGTACATCAAAATTCAGGATTTATCTGTCCCATATACATAATAAGGTCAGGGTCAGACCAGCTCCACGTTAATTATTAAACTTATTAATTATGAGATTTAAACGCATCGAATCGATTACTTAATATATTTTTAACTTCTTCGTGGTATGCGTATAATCTGGCCAAGCTTTGTCGTTTGCAATACTAGTGCCGTATTACCCAAGTTGTAAGGAGGGTGGTACTAGTACGCAGTGTTGTAGCTTGTAGGGGTCCCTAATTGAGCTAAGGAATTGATCGAGTAATTCAATGGAGTACGTATATCGAGGCCAGATCGAATGAAGTATCTACTCGTTCCTGCAGGCTAGCTCGCTGTAATTAAACTGTATGACACTCCCACATTAAATGTTCAAACCATTATCATCGATCTCCTTCTTTAATTGGTTGCTAGCTAACTACAACATAATTATCTATTAACCTAGTTTTAATTAATCAATATAAGCCACGGAAAAGATGAAATTAAACGAAAATGTTACGTACGTACTCATGCCACAATTTGTAAATACAAGCTATATACGTTTGTGTTGTGAACAATTTTGTACGTTGATCGATTAGTCTAACCCTTAATTGATGACTAGCTTAATTGCATGATATACCATATGTAATGCAACATTGCCGAAACCTTTTAAACTGATGTGTTTGTGTAGTTGAGGGAACTGTCTATGCACATTAGTTGCCAACTAACTACGTACAGGTGAGCTTTAATTGGGAGGAAGATTATATGAATGTAAAGAGAGCCTAGATACATCATTTGAGGGTGAGAAAACTAAACCTACAGATCGAGAGCCTAGATGCACAATGAGATTCCAACTTTGCATTCCATCACCTATTCACCTACCCGATTGATTACGCATTGAGCAAGTAGCTATAATTATATGAAGCACGTCAGAGGGAGACAAGTAAGGTAATTATTGACACACTTAACGGTTTTATGACTTTAACCTATTCCTAATCTAGAATTCTAGATACATGCATGCATATATTTACTGCACGTGACTATTGTTCATTTTTCCGTGACAATAATTGGAGCACGTAGGACTGTAGGAGTGATGCGATGCGTTCCGTAAAAATTCTTTGTTACATGGCCAGGATTGATTGATTGGTCACGTATGGTAAAAGACACAATCCTCTGGCAAAAGACAGAGAGGATAAGTCTTTTTCACCGCACATTTTAATAAATTGTTCTGACTTCTGAGTTCTGACCACAAGCCAAGGTGTACGTTGTTTCCAACTTTCCATTGTGAGGACCCTGCTGGCCCAAAACGTACAGATGGGTATTAATTGTTCCGCTGAACCTTTCTGGACATGTTGACCAACTTTCTAAATGGGCTTACCTTATTAGTAAGCCGTAAGATAAGTGATAAAATAATTTGAGCGTTACAACTAAAATTAATTAGTAATAGTTGAATAAGTGGCTATGTGCATGGTCTCATATATGTCTTTATCTAAGTTTGATCTCTTCAAATACTCTAAACGCATGATCTAGAGCATGCAATATACATTCAACATCCTTGATATTGTTGATATATAATAGTACAGCAAAACAAAGATACAATACACATTTCAAAGTTCAAGATGTTGTTGATATATATTTCAGGCTAGTAAGAGAAAGGAAAAAGGTGATCATCAGTTTATTAATTAGTCAAATCGATCAACATGATAATGTTTTTTCGATTCTGCCCTAGCTAGCGCCATAGACATGCAGCTAGATTGCTAGCTGGAGTTATTCACGTACGTATACTAGTACTATTCTATACCTGGAATATCAATACAGGGATTTTTTTATGCTAATTAATGATCCCGATCAAAAAAAAAAGATACTAATTAATGACGCGACAAATTAATTTATTTTTATATCTTCATATAATCCAATATTCTTCTTCATCAGCAGCAAAGTTCGTGAAAGCTGCAGACAGCTGATATCCAAAATCTGAATCACTTTGATCTTCGCAGATCAAGTTGTTCATCATTTCCTGAGATATTATCATACTCATGGGAGATTCATCATGAGCTTGAGCTTGAGCTTGAGCTTGAGCTTGAGTAGAACTATTATAAGGCTGTGTCTGGATTTGTTCTTCTTCTCCTTGAGCCATTAATACCTTACTAGTACTCATGCTGCTGAACTTTGTAAAGTCGGTATCCAAAAACTCCGAAAGACTCATCTCCCTAGTGTAAAAATCCATCAAAAGATCCGAGGAATATTCTTCTTCCGATGACAATAGTGACCCATCACTGGATTCCGATTCAACTTTGGAGTCATGACTGTGATCGTCTTCAACGTTGGCCCCCTCGACGGAGGGTCTCATATTCTTTGCCGCAACCTTGGAATTTTGCGGCTGTGATTTCTTACACAAATGGCCGTTCCAGTAGTTCTTGATGTCATTGTCTGTTCGCCCTGGAATTCTCCCTGCTATTAGAGACCATCTGCATACATACCAAGACGTACATTAATTAATTCAAACCTAAATTAGTCAAGAAATTATATCTCCGGCCATCTGCTACGTACATATATATATATATATATAGTAGTGAACTAGTGATAGATCGAACAAGTAGAATATAATATATACCTGTTGCCTAAGAGTTTGTGGAGCCTAATAATGAGGTCCTCTTCTTCATGTGTAATGTTGCCTCGCTTTATATTCGGTCTCACATAATTCAACCACCGAAGCCTGCAACCCTTCCCACATCTCTTAAGCCCTGCAATACACAACTTATAAGTCCTATATATAAATTAATCTTGATACATTGGTATAGCCTAGCTAGTTTTCCGATATATAGATGATTAAGTACTCGATCTCACCTGTCTCTTTCGGAATGCTACTCCATTTTCGTTCACCATGAGCTTTGATATAATCTGCAAGCATCTTGTCTTCTTCAGCTGTCCATGGTCCCTTGTTCTGTATTCCCTCCTTAGAACAACAAGGTCTTCTACCCATTCCAGGCCAACCCAGGAAACTAATTATATTACCTAGCTAGCTACTATACTAAACTAAAACTACTGACCCTCTAATTGATCTCTTCCGATTCTCACTATGACTATGAGACTCTGTCACTCTTTGATATATAGCAAAAATGGTGTAGGGGTTGTCTGCGTCATGTTCATTCTTCTTATACAGTATAATGTTACCCAATTTAGTTTTTCGAGACGACATAAAATTAAATTTAATAATTGAATGCTGAGGCAAACAGGGTCATAAATTGATCATCATCGTCATCTACACTACTGCATACTAATCGATTTGAGATTTCCAAAGTGAGTGAATAGTGAAGAATATTGAACGTGCTTCGGGTTGTCCAGTTTCCTTACTCCCGAAGAGGCTCGCGTGCTACACACGTGTTTTCTGGGTACAACTAAACCCGTCTTACGCGCCTTCGTGTATGAGTGGGGGTGACCATGCTCAATCCGTAATCATTTGGATTATCGTTTGTCTTAAATCTTAATTAATAAAGCTTAATAGAGAATAGCTAAATTCAACTACCATTCCAAATTACATAAGTTCTGGGAAGCTAACTTTCCCAGTAGGGTCTTTCCAAAACTTGAAAGTTGGTTGATTCTTTATACTCTTTTTTTCACCTCGATCGTACGTCCTCATTTCTCAAGTCAATGATTGGGGCACGCACGTGCCAGTACAATGTCAAAGTCATCTTAATTGATCAATTTTGGGCATGCACGTGCGTACTAGCTACTATTGCCTGGTCTCTTTCGATTTGTTAACTTTGAATTAAGGGTTTTTATCATAAATAGTACATGAACTTTACTTCAATTATATACATAGTACATGAACTTCACTTTTGATCACAAATGGTACCTGAACTTTTCGTTTTCATCATAAATAGTACCTATCGTCAAATCTACCGTTAAAAAATTAAAACAAATTCATCATACGGTCAAAAATTGAAAAGAAAAAAAAACAAAAAAATTTAGTTTTTTTTTTTTTTTTTTTTTTTCTCTCTCTCTCTCTCTCCCTCTCCCCCCCCCACCCGTAGCCTCTCTCCTCTCCCTCTGCACCATAAGGCACCACCACCTCCGGCCACATCTTGTGTCACCGCCTCCACCAATGGAATCTAAAGCTTCCGGCAATACAAACCCACCCGGGTTTGAAGCCACACTCGCCGGAAATCCGCCGTGAGGACCGCCGGAAAAGCTTGAAATTTCAAGCTTTCGTTCCGACCTCCTCCGGCCACTTCCGATCCTCCAAACCAATTGGGCTTTGAAGCCCTCCATCCCAACAACCTCGTGGTACCCTCAATTTTCAACGTCGACCGCCGTACGTGGAGGATCGAGGTCGTTGACTTTTCGATTTTTGGAACTTCCGGCATCAATATCTTTCGATCTACTTTGAATCTCACCTTGACGTAGTTACATAATTTCATCCTTGGATTGTGCTCTACATGTTGATATAAACTTTGTGGTCATTGGAGATGGTTGACGGCGGCGCCGAGGGAGAGGAGAGAGAGTTCCGGCGGGAGAGAGAGTTTCAAATTTTTTTATTTATTTTTTACTGAAAATTGAGTGTAGGTACCATTTGGGATGAAAACGAAAAGTTCAGGTACCATTTAAGATAAAGACGAAAAGTTCGGGTACTGGTTGTGATCAAAAGTGAAGTTCAGGTACTATGTATATAATTGACATAAAGTTCAGGTACCATTTGTGATAAAAACCCTTGAATTAAACATGCATGTACGTACTATCACTCCTCGTACAGTCTTGTTTGCTATATGATCTCATACAAATAATTCTGCACATATAAACAGTCCCGGTGGTCGGTCGGGAGCAGTAAAACACAAAGCTTGCCGGGTAAAATGATCGAAGAGCAACTGATCGAGCAAAGCTTTTCTTCAGAGGCTATATAGGGGAAACAATAACATGGGTCTTAATTTCTTTTTTCTTTTCTTTTCTAGTGGACGTGTTTCTTATTTGGTCAGAATTAATGATCGATAGAAGGGGATTCAATTTTACTTACAAGTTTTATAATGAATAAACAAGCAATTACAGGCAACATTAATTTTCTTGCTCCGTTATTCCCAATTCATGAATCCATCTCTCTGCGTCTCTGACTATCTTTCCCCACCAGCTGCATTATCGATCTGCATATTCCTCCACTCGAAATAATAACTGCATCTCATCCTCATTACAGTACATCTATACGTTCATTAATTTAATTTACACACACGCACAATAATTGAGAGCTAGTTGCACAAACCGGTGTACGTATTCGAATCGGTCAAACCCACGTCGACCCCCATTAATTAATATATTTTCTTGCTTGCATAAGAGTAATTTCATTCGTATGGCAATTGCTGTACTGCCATATACGTACTATATCACATTGCAGAAGCCCATATACACCATATGAATCGAAGCTGCTAGATAGTAACAGACTAGTTCTATCTAGCTAGCTTTGACAGAATGTAGACAAAGAGTATAATAAATTAAGAGATAGGGAGAAGGCCCAAATGGATAAGATTTAAGATTTGGAGCCATAACTATATATTAACTACTGCACATGGAAAAAAAGGCTGGAGCTATAAGATTTCACCAAAAGATGGATAAAAGAAATTAAGGCTAGAGCCGCGCATGCTCGTTGAAGCTGCTCAATTATTACGTGCTCTGCATATTGTATATATCAAATTCAAAAGTACGTTTTACCTCGATTATATGCTTTGGGCTCTATCTCTCTGTTATATGCATTCTGTTCTAAGAAGTGACCCAATTAATTAACCATCATATTTCTGAAAACCCAACCACCACCGCACCACGTACATGTAGCTAGATAGCTTAGCTAATTAATTAGAAAGAAAGTGGCCGGCCTCTAACCAGAAACCTTTGCTTGCATGCTTATATAGTTATATATAATTACCGGCTCTAATTAATCTATCATATATACAACCTACCCATCATGTACGTACTCCACTTTGGCTAATTATTTAAGCTGTTTAATTTACAATTTGGCTCCATGCATCCATCTCGATTAGATGCATTATGGGGGGCCTAGCCGCCTAGATACCTACTTCCGGTGGCTCCATTTTATTACTTTGATTTTGTCGAATAAGAATCTGACAAGCTCAACTACAGATCGAGTCAAGGGTATGTACGTACTACATATCTAAAGCTCGTGATCATTTGAGCCACCAAACGATCGAACCGAGTAATATATATATAGTTGAGGCACAACTATACAGGTCGTGTATGGTTTTTGTTGATCGAGTATTTCTCGATGTACGTATATATATATATATATGTATATATATATAAATGTATGTATTTATGCATATTTTTCATTTAAGAAATTATTTTATATGTCGGTATTCTCGATCTCATATAACGAATTAAAATGATTTCTTATAAATAACGAATCGAATCCTCAAATGAAGTAATTAATTTTATGCGTGCGAAGCTATTGGGACGTGAGCGGCTTTGATAGTGCTTTCTCTTATCGATATCATCCATTTCATAAGTATCATACCAAATCTTATCAATCGAATCGTTTTTTTTCGAACATTTTTCTCTAATATGAGTATTTTGGCCGGATTGTTAGTTAAGGCCTTCACCATATGCATTTCACAAAAGGGGTAAGATCCTAGCTAATTTTGCATATAGCACTCCATCCTCTCCCCTGGGAAATGCCAGATTTAACAAAGGGGAATTTGTATATAGGACCCATCAATTGCTGGTTCCTCTACATATTGTTGCTGATATATATAAAACCCCAAAAAACCCAGCTATTCAGCAGAGATGAAGCTCATTGAGAAACTGATCTCAATGGAGGCTTTGGCACTTGTGGCATGTGTGTATATATCCATAAATCCTTGTCTAGCTTGTAGAAAATTTTCATTCGAAGAATTAATTGATATCCCACGTACATCCTACGTACATCTTAAGCTTGTCTAAACCAAGAAACCTTATCATGCACGCTCCAGTATTTGGTAAGGATATGTATGTATATATCTCTCTCTTATGAGAAGATATATACGTGCACGGATATAAAAATGGTGTTGCAAACTAAATATATCTAAAACCTATGAAGTGTGTATGCATGCATTATAGAAGCTTAGAGGAATACAATATAGATTAATTTTGCCACTTCATGCAGTTGTTTATTAATTTTGTCTTCAGTAACAAGCAAACAATCTTTTCAGAAATTGGATTAATACCAAATAGTTCTTGGGTTGGCCGATGGGTTACCCTGCCCTCACTAGTTTCTTTGCCCTGGTCTTTGATCTCCCAGTTCTTTGGGGTTCTATTGACTAGTTCTTATGTTCTTTGTATCTTGTTTCCCCTGTTTGTGTATTAAAGTCCTTTTTCAAGCCAACAAAAAAACATTATCATCTAATTTATATCCCTTTTCATTAACCCTACTTTAATTTTTTTCATATATGTTATCAGAGACACCTATAGGTACCAACTAAACTACTACTTAAACTCTATACTCGTGTAATATGTTCCTGTCTGTGATATATATATATATATATTTATGTATGTATGTATGTATTTTTTTTTTCCAACATGCATCCTGATATATATTTTATACCATAAAATGAGAGCTTAAAATTGAACCCAAGAAAAGCACTTGAGTTAAGATAATCTTATATCTAGATGAGTAAATTTGTAATTATAATTAAGGTGGTCGGTGAGAAAAGAATAATCATATGCTGATGATAATAAGCACCTTACTCATTCATGCAGCTAGCTAGAAGTCTCAAACAGAGTCTGAAGGCTTTGAAAGTTAGATGAGAACCCAAGTAATTAAGCTAGCACAACTATCGATCCTTTTCACAGATCACAGTACAGTAGTCTTTACTCATTGAGAGTGACATTATAGGTATTTTCTTTTCAATTCGTTTCCTGTTGCACTCATTGAGAGTGAAATTATATATTACCTCGTCCAAAATTCACTCATTCTTTTCTTTGTTTAACTTAGAAAAAAACAAGTGATAGATAATTAATATTCATGCAATCCATTTCCCAAAATTAATTTGTTCATGCATGTTTTAATAAGAACACGTTTTTTCTCATCTAAGAATAAATTATAGTAAACTGTTTCAAAATTGATATCATAGCCAACATTTACTTGCCAGATACACATAGTTGTCTCATTGTCAATTTGGATCCATACTTCCACATAATTAAGGTTAAAAATAAATAAATAAATAATTCTTTGCAATCATAATGTACGTATCAATATATATATATATAGAATGATTCTCAGGTAAAGAGATTCTTACTTTTTTAAGTTAAGGAGTTTTGATTTCAACCGTTAGATTAAAACAGATGTGGAACCCAACTGTCAGAAATGTTTTAAATGATTTGCTTTGACGGCTGAGATCAAAACTCTTTAACTTAAAAAAGTAAGAAACTCCTTAGCATAGAAGGCTTGTATATATATATATAGTTTGGAGGAGTGAACTTGCATAACTATAGAAATACATTTCTACTGACAAAGATAGATTGGACAAGTTATGTATGTGACAAAATTCACTAGCTATACATTAATTGTCAATCACATTTATTTTAAGGCACTTAACACTAGGAATAGTCGAATCAATGAAAATGTCAAGCAACTTATTTTCACTATTTGATTTGACATCAAAGATACATACTTGCACATGACTAGATTGGAATGGAAGGTGGAAATTCGGATTTGAATTATGTTATATCAAGAGTTTGATTTCTTTCAAAGAAATAAAATAAAAAAAATCTTGACAGCATTTGTAATAATTTGGAGTTGATTTTGGATTGTTTGCCAGCATACATACAGTCAGGCGGATCCGGGGGGGGGGGGGGGGGGGGAGGTGGGCAAGTGCCCCCCCTCAAATTTTCTTGCCAAAACTTGTAGTATGGAGCTTGAGATTGGCAACCATGGTGGAAAATCGGCAAACCAGGCGAAACAGAAGAAGGAGACCCATTATGGAATTTTTTGTTTGTTTTAATACCCAACAAAACGACGCTATCTTGAGTTATTTTATTTAAATTGACAATTAACCAAAAACGATGTCGTTTAGGGGAGTAGAAAAGAGAAAAGAAAAAAGAAAAAAAAGGGGATTAAGAGAAGGTTGGGAGCAAAACCTCATAACTCAGAAAAAAGAAAAGAAAAAAAACCCTTGGTTGCTGCGCGGCTGCGCCTCTTCTTTCTCACAAATCTCAAGCTTGATTAGTTGATTCATCACTTGATTAATTGGTCTCTCACTCTCTTCTGAGACTTGCAGCTCTTTTGAATCGGTAAGTCTTCCCCTATTGAATCAATGAATCTCCTTTATCAAATTATCATAATTACTTAATTAGTTGATTTAGTTGATAAACAAATAAAAGGAAGAAAGGGACTGATAAATTAAACACAAACATAATAGTTAACTAATGTGCCATTACTGGCTGGTTGATATGGGAGTTAATTAGTGAGACACATATGGACCAAAATCTGGTTGTATGATACAGTATTTGCTTCTTTTATTATGAACGTGACCAATCAGGATGTGGATGGACCAAACAATTAGCTAGTGTGTGTTTGCCGCCGGTAACTAATTAACATCATGCATCAACGACATCAATCAATCAATTTATTTATTTATTTATTTTTAGAAGATCAATCAATTTATTTTAATGGTGTTTAAAACCCATTTTATGAATATATATATATATATATATAATATATATATGATAAACGATTTTGGTCCATATAATATTCAAGGAATTAAGAGCTAGGATTTTCTCTCAAAACCCTCGCACCCTAGCGGCGGCGTCGGTGGCGATTTCTTGACGTCCCGATCCAGTGGGTTCCGGCCCAGCCTAGCAGCGAATTCTCCCTCGCCAACCGAGCGCGATCTCCACAGTGGAGAAGTCGTATATATATAATTTCACAAAAACTGCATTTATAGTACCGTACTATATGATCGAAGACATGTGAGGACATGGGAGTCCGCTACAAAATTATATCTATTTAACGTATTATAATCGAAGACATGTGAGGCTGGTACAAAATTATTTCTATTTATAGTACTATAGTATTCGGTGCAATAGTAGTTGGGCCATTTCTGGCCACCCCAAAAATGGACCTATAAGGAAAATTTTGTAGTCGAGTTTAATTATTGCACATAAATAATACAATTTATATTAGAATATTCGAATATTGAAAATTAATTGGATGGAGAGATTAAAAAATTCACATTCCCACTAGAATAGTCCAAAAACTTAATCTTCACAATCTGATAAAATCGATCGGTGCCATAGATAAAATTTGTATGATTAATTTATTTTACAAAAATAGATCGATCTCATCCATATATTATTATTTCATACTTCACACTTCAATATATATACAATCTAGAAGCAAAAACAAAACAAATGCTGTATGAATCATGGGCCATTAATCGGGAAATAGAGATCCTTTGAACATAAAAAGTTTTATTTTATGTTTTTGTTCCGATGGCTTCTCTTATAATCTGAACCTGGAAGTGGTAATTAATTAGGTTGGGAATTCGAATATGTCTAGTCTCCACAAAACTGTAATCCCCACATATTATTTTATATATTAAAAATGAGTCCTCTTTTAGTCTTATCATGCACTAGTTGAGTTAACAATGAAGTTTTTTTTTTTTTTTTGGAAAGTTTTTTATGTTTCAAATTCTGTGATGATCGAGTTTGATCCTCACGTCCTCTTACTAAAAGTTTCAATCATTATGTGCTACTTCCATTTCCCAAAGGTGTCTCTGTTACCCTTAATTTCATTGTGCAATGATCTATAATTGTGAAACTTAATTCTTGTGAGCAAGTCATCAAAGGTGTCTGACGTTTGCGTAATCAACTTGCATGCTTAAATATTCAAAACTCGCTCCCCCGTTAAACCAAGTCCGATCGATCCCTTGGGTTTCAAAACAAATCTCACCATTAATTTTTCAATGACTACTTATATATGAACCTTTATGGTCTTGGAGAAAATGAATCACGTTTGTACGTAGTTAGAGGTCGATCTTATGGACGATGAATTATTAAAAACCTAGATTAGCGCATTAGAGTTGGGGTCACGTCATTGACCTCCTATTTTGCTCTAAGTTTGATAAACTTGGCAGGACATAGTGTGTTAAGCAAGCAAGCAAATTCCCAGCCTAATTTTTAGTACTAATTCTGAGCTTATGCATAAATCTGAATTATTTAGTTGCAATTTTAATTACGCGAATACAAACCTAAACTCAAAAAAAGAACCTCTACACTTCAATAAGACGACGCTTGCGTCTAGCTAGCTACTAGCGAGCTTACCCTTGCCATGCGAAGAAAAGAAAAGAATTATTTTCAATGGAACTGAATATGCTACATATTGTTGTTTTAAACATAAGTACAAAATCAATCCAAGAAAATACTGCTAGATATATGATCCTGTTTCAGTTAAAAAAAATTTGAGGGATAAAAAAAACTTGGGGGGTAGCTAGTAGCTACTAGAGTTCCTATAATACGGGCAGGACTTGCGTGTACTATTCTGCTACTGCCTACCGTTGACACAGTAGACAACACGTAATCTCATTTAAGAGCTGAGATTCTGAAATGCTTGACCCAAATTATCGATCAAAATTCAAATCCTTGGACACTTATATATTCGGAATACCAAATCCTTCCTACCACATTGGAACACAACAATAGTTTCTTGTTAACACTGTATCGATTTGCCACCTCAATGCCTAAACAAAAAGCAAAGTTTCAGTAACAGTCGCTTTCCCACTTTAGTGTCAGTCTTCATTTGTAGCGTACGTGGGCTATAAATCAAGGGTAGGAATCTTCCCTTTTTTCTTTGTGAGAGAGAGAGAGAGAGAGGCAGAGAAGGCCGGAATATCAAAATGGGGAGGAGTCCATGCTGCTCTAAGGAAGGAATGAACAGAGGAGCCTGGACTGCCTTGGAAGATAAAGTACTAACATCTTACATCAAATCCCATGGAGAAGGCAAATGGAGAAACCTCCCAAAGAGAGCTGGTACTTAATTACTCTCTCTTTCTGCTCTGTTTTCATCTATATATATATGCTTTAATTTTACTCTGCTCGATCTTACTTTAAATCTGATGGTGGGTGATAAAAAATGCAGGTTTGAAGAGATGTGGCAAGAGCTGTAGACTGAGATGGTTGAACTATCTCAGGCCAGACATAAAGAGAGGTAACATATCCGGGGATGAAGAAGAACTCATTATCAGACTCCATAATCTTCTGGGCAACAGGTAAAAGCTACAGCCCTGTCACACTCCCAATTACATTTTATTATTATTTTTTATATAAATTAGAGTTGAAGTTTGTACTTTGGTTATGTTATAGATGGTCTCTAATAGCTGGAAGGCTGCCGGGGCGAACAGACAATGAAATCAAGAATTATTGGAACACCACTCTGGCCAAGAAAGCTAAACCCGACTCGAATTCCGGATCATCCAAGGAAACATCTCCGGCTCCGACCAAATTCAGACCCAAAAAGCCATCAGCTTCGTCATCAGCTGCAGTGACGTCTCAACCCCAAGTAATAAGAACCAAGGCCACTAGATTAACCAAAGTGCTAGTCCCATCACTCCCACTTCTTATCGATGATTACTCAGCAGCCACAACCCGTTTAGAGCTTCAAGTTCCTCAAACCCAGTTTGTAAATTCACTTCCTGGAGATACAGAAGTTCACTGTGGCAGTACTACTGAAGACTTTCAGGCCGGGACTGATGCAATGAACTTTGGCTGCAATGGATTTCAAGCAACTGCTGGTGACGATGACGACGATGATGCGAAGGGAGACTACAATATACCTTTAGATGAGGGAATGTTCAATGACTGGACTGGAAATGATAACTGTGATCTTGAAAACTACGGCGCTTCACTGGATTTAGATTCTTTGGCATTTTTGCTCGACAATGAGGACTGGCTGGGCGAAGAAAATACTATCTAATTTTTAAAGGGAAGTGATTTTAGCACTCAACTTTACAACTTGCACTTCATTTTTAACTACATAAAAGTAGAGTGCAAGTGGTAAAATATATGGCAAAGTGGAGTGCCAAAATCATCACCTTTTTTAAATGTATAGTAATAATTACAGGGATTCTCCAATAGGGAGGTCCTCATTTTTTTAACCTGCGGAGAAAGCTGAAATCAAAATTTCACATCTTAAAAAATAAAAACTTTCTTTATTAGAGAATCATTTGTAATAATTAAATACATCACAATCGATCCCACATATATAAATAATAAATGTGTGAAGGTAAACTAAATCAATAATCGGCACATTTGGTCTTTGAATTTGAGATTGATATTTCCCTTATATCTAACATTGTGACAATCTTCTTATGATTGATTCATTTTATAAATGCGTGACTCCTTTAATCCTTTATGCGCACATCCACGTTTCCAATAAAAGTCGTCCAAATCAAAATTCTAAGTATTGAAATGATCGATCTTTAAATTAGACATCATCAATCTAATCACTCATTTTTTCTCCATCACACATTCACATTACAAGAACTTGACAACTCGCATGCATCTTATATGGGTGTTGTACTATTAAGAAAGACTGGCATTCCTGAATCTAATACATAATTTTATTCCCATCGTGACAATAGAAAAACTTGACCTTGTATATTTTGCAAATATTTCATCGTTTTGTTAGTCATGACAATTGAAAACTTCAAATTAATTGTCGTTGGCAAATTTGGCATGTGGTTAATAAATCTAATGATATTACATTTTTTTTTTGTGATGGAGATATTACATTTTCTTTGCAATATACAGTATGCACAAATTTGGTAAATTCAATATTGGTTATATATGATGTCACTCGCACATACGTACGGCGACCAATAACTAAGAGATGGTTGTTTACTTGTTTTGCTTTACTGCTTTAGTCATGAAATATCTCTGATTAATCAAAACGACTTGTTGCAACTTTTGCACCAACATATATGTCTACCAAACCAGGCAACAACAACATATTATATATTAGTAGCAAATTAAACATATATCTGAAGCATGCTTGCGATCAAAATGATGCTACAATTATTTTATGGGTTCCACCATGACAGTTTTATGGTGAAAATATTTATAAATACGACAATTACACGAGAAATATGAGAGACATGTATGTTATCCCCAACAGAGTAGCTAAAATGAGATTTTAGTAATATTATAGCTATTTGGCATAAAAAAATCAACTCCAGCAGTCAACAGAATACCTAAACTAAAGTTTAATTCTTTTTGTTAAACTGATAGCTAAATATAGCTAGAAAATCTGAATAGCTAAACCAATACCTATATTTCTCTCTTCTTTTCTCTTCTCTTTCTCCACGTGTCAATGTATTATTTGATGAAATGTTTTGTATGACTAATAAATAACTAGTGTTGTTGGAGTGAAATTGTTAAATTGCTAGCCAAATCTCATTTTTCTTGGTATTTTAACTTTAAAAATGAATAGTTAGAGATGCCCATGTACATCATCTATGAATGATGCATTTTGACTTGTTTGTATTTTGAGGATGAATGAATAGGTCTCTATTTGTCGAAAAAAAAATGAACAGGTCTCTGGTCCCTCAAGTGCGCCAAATGTGCGGAGCATAGACACGAATAGTATTAATAATTTCTATTAAAAAAATTATTTTGTCCGTATACATGCATATATATTATATGTAATATGTCCTTAATTAATTTCAAAAACTAATAAATGAAAGGAAAAACTTTAATTTCTAAGTGTGACTTGTGAGCTTAATTATTTGAATTGCTGGTAGCTAGATTGCTAGAAGGGGGAAGGGTAGGTTAGGGTTTCCCCTGCGGAGTACTCAGTCTAATTATTATTTTTGTTTTCCACTTCTTCATCCATCAGTTTCAAATTAATTTGAGGGAAGGTAGGTATAAATCTTTCGAAATTCAAAGTCATGAATTGACCATTGATTATACGTCTGCAACTTGGTTAATTAACAAAATTGTGAAGCAAAAGATTGAGTTGTCTACAATAATTGTAAATCAAGAATCCGCTATAGTTCGACGTCGTTTCTTTTTTGGATCGATAGAGGTAAACCAATTATAGAATAATACAACTTAATCTTATTTAATTAAGATCAATCAAGGCTAGGGTTTGATTCGTGCATATATATGCACTTCATTATATAACCATTGCAAGTGGCCTAGTGGATCAGCGTCCAGGTTGGGAACCCCCCAACCCGCGTTCGAATCATGAAGCTATCAAAGTGGTCAGGTACTGTGCTGCAATGCACAGTTGGAGCATTTCACATGCGCCGCAGGGATTAATCCTTGGGCCTAGGAAGCCTTTGGGATACCTTGACTCAGGTAAAAAAAGATGCACTTCATTATATCGACGTTGCAATCCAACTACTTTTATTAGAAGGTTCTACTTCTCAAATGACGTCCTCCTAAGTCCTACTTTTATATTGTTAATTATGTACATATTCTGAAAAGTGTTAATTAACCAAAAAAAGTAGCTGTTCAATGACCCCAGATGGGAGACAATTTTGAGTTTTCATAATTTGGTCTACTTAATTAATTTAATCCCAAGATTTTCAACGAATTAGTGTCATGCAATTAATGTACATATACTAGTAGCTAGTCACGGTCATTTCCAAGAGAGAAGTTCTCTCACGGCAAAAACTTTAATAGGTCTAATTATTGACCTCAATATGCAACGTAGATTTAGTAAACCACAATATTTGACCCTCTTCTTTTTGTGTTCGTTCAATTCGTTCATGATGTTGGTGTTGAAAATTAAGCTGATAATAAGTGGTCGATAACGTCCCAGCTAATCCTTGCACCAATTTATTTTCCTAGTGACAAGTTGACTACATGCCCAGTTATCTTGGACTATTGTAGTTAATGTAACTTGTACTGTAGCCAACTAGTTGTATTTAAACTATATACCATCCCTATTCAAAGTTATTGACATATACATGTTGAATGTAAATTAATCAAACGATTAATTTCAACAATTCACACACACATATCTATACTAGATTCAGTACGTCGCCGAGTTAATATTGAAGTTAATTATGATTCCATGTTAATTGATTAGAAATTAACATGGACTTTAAACCTATAGCCTAACAAATTGACTGAGCTTTTAGTAATTAATATGGAATTACGCAAAACCCCCAGAAAACCTACGTACGTGTATAGTTATATATGCAAACTGTCTAACCTTGCAGCTAGCTAGTCATGTAAGAATATTGTGGTCAATTACTTACCTATATTGGTTAAGCAATAATCATATAAATATTTTGTGAATTAGGTAACTGGATTTGCAATAAAAATTCACTTCTTGTAGTCTTGTAAGAAATCACTAGAGTAAGAAAGTCTATTGCTTGGATACTAAGATATCCTAGTAAGATATGGACACTACTAGAAAAAGGGCCTTTAGCCACAATTACATTGGGCACGGATCCACTTTGGTGCCCTATATGCAGTCAATAGGCACGGTTGTGTATAATCGTAGCAAATACAAGGTAAACACATGATAGACACAGAGGTCCGTGACAAAATGAACAGCGTAGCCACAAAACCACAAATCTGTGGCAAAATTATACTCAATATCAAAGTGGGTCGCTCTTGGAGAATTAAAAAATAATATTTATTATTTATAACAATTATATTTAATTGTGTATACATTATTTAATCATAGCATTCACCTTTTTTTTAATTGTGTATACATTGTTTGCATTCCGATTATAATAACCACAAATTTTAAACAATCTAATTTTTTTTTCGTTTCTTATATTTTTTCAGAGCAAAATAAATAAAAAGGGGAAGACTTTACTTTGTCGACTCTCTCTCTAGATCTCAAACTGATCAGACTTCACTTTCCATCTCCTTCCAATTTTGTATCGGAGAGAAATTGGGAGACGGATCATGATCGAAAATGATATGGAAAGTTCTCGATTCATCATCCTCTCCGACCCGATGCAAGAGACATTGGGTTGTACCAGATTTGCGTATATTCTGGAGTTTAGATTCATTTTTTCTTTGGGTTTTCTTTCAGATCTGAGGATGAACTAGCATTAGCTGTTTTTGGCTATACAGGTCTGGGTAGCAGCATGGATTCGAGTTGCAAAGGAAGGAGGCACTCAGAAGGCAGCTCAAGTTCATCCTTAATGCGAAGATCTCTAGATTGTTTCATTGGGTAATTCTTTACCCATTTTCTTACTTTGCTTTTGAATTGCAAGATTAGTATTTTTTGAATCTTTGTACTCATCTATCCTCTATTCCTCTCTTGATTTCAGTTTCTCCAAGGGGTTTTGAATAATATGCTCGATAAGTTGGCTGATTATATGTGGTGAGTTTTTGATCTAGCCATTTGGGTTAATGTTTGCAATGGGTTGTACGAGTATTTGAGCTTTTCTTTTTCTGTATTGAATATTGTCTTGGATTGTGTGCTTTCTAGTGATTCCAGGATTAGAATTTTATTTGCGTTGCTGGGGTTTGGTTTTGGGAACCTTGGTTGATTGTATGTTGATCTTTTGGCAGGTTGCAGGATCGATCGTTGCACTATGCTTGGGCTTGAGTTGATTCATTGGCAGATCTTATCGTTGGCAGGTTGCAGGATTATACTTGGGACTTTTTTTTTTAATTTTCATTTTGTATTTTAGTAAGTGTATATTAGTATAGTTTTTAGTTTTGTATATTAGTAGTTTTGTATTGTAGTAGTGTATTTTGGTGTATACATTCGTTTTTGGTGTGGTATAAAAGAAAATGATGACTTTTGTATAATACGGTGGTTCCATTGACAGAAGACTTTTTTTTTTGTTCCAAATACCAAAATTTGCCACAGATGTCAAACTGTGGCAAATATGATTTCATAAAATATTATATATGACAGACAAGTGCTACTGTTTATGTCAGAAGAGAGAGAAATGAAATTCAGACTTGGTGAAGATTGTACCTCATTTGCCACGGACTTTCTTTTTTGTGGCAAATTGAGCCCAAATAGCATTAGAGCCAGACCCCTCAGTCACTGAAGGAGGTCCGTGGCAATCCTTTGATAAAATGACCTATAGCCACGGAAAACTGTGGCCAAAGGGGCTGTGACTAAAAGCCATATTTCTAGTAGTGGGATTATTTAGATCCTAGGAGGTCTAGGTAATGCTTAATGAATTACCTTTATGAGAGAGGTTCATAGCTTACATTGACTCCTATATATATAGAGAAGCCAAAGGCCCTTACAACGTAGCAAAAGTTCTTGCCTCATAGAGAAAAGCTAAAACTTAGTAGATTGTAGAAGACCTTATATCTATTCAAGATGTCTTCACAATGTACGTATTCTATATTTGATTATTCTAGAAACATTTTACGGTTATTTGGATATGTGTTTGTGTCTATTGATCTTATGAACATGATCTTGGCACATGATTTACAGTTTACAAGTTAATGAGGTAAAAATTTCCGACCTGCAGAAACCAAATGCTTCCAGAAGCGTAGAAACAGATACCAATCAGAGGCCGTAAAGTCTCCAGCAGCCCGGTTAACAAAAACTGTAGAGTACCGCACAGATCACTTTCATTCTATACGCACACTAAATTCTTTAACATATTTCTACTCAAACTTGAGGAAATTAGTCTGGTGTATTCTATATGCAACGTGAAACACTAGGTAGGTATCGTGATCGAGGACAAGACATCTTCACCAATTAATCACAGTGATCCATCATTTGCAGTACTGCGGAGCCAGAAAACAAAAGCTAGCTGGACAAAAATTACTGTTGCATGTGTAAATGTAACACATGGTTCTAGCAACCTGCAGGTAAATTTCATATACGATAAGTTAATGTGATAAAAGGACAGATGCATGAGAAACATGTATATATAGAGAGAGAGGGCGAGATTTCATGTGTCACATAACAGTTATAACACAGTAGCTTCATTCTCCCTTTGGAAATAAAACAAACTAATTTTTTTTAAATTTTTTTTTGGGAAATTATAAAACAAACTAATTAAGTACGTTGATTTGATATATAGATTCCTCAAGATATGGATCAATCATGCATCAAGAAAGACAAAATGAAACAGTTAAAAATCATAATTGATTTCCAGGAAAGTAAGTGGGTCCACATACAGGAAATAAATTGTTTAAAAATTGTCTTTGTCACAGATTAGAATTAATTGTTCAAGTTTTTCAAGAAAAGTTGTACTTATATGATTAATTAGAAGATGTAATAAAAGCTTCCTTCAATTGCCACATTTGGTTATTGCTCAAAAAAAATTGCCACATTTGGTTGTGGGCCGAACCCTAGTACGGTGAGTTCTTGTTTTAAAATAACGTGGGCTAACTATGATTCGCCCGCAATTAAATTTGTGTGTTTCAAGCTTTTAAAAAAAGAATCAATTACATATAAAGTCACTTTTGGTGACAATGTTATTTTTTAAGTCACCAAATTTTTTTATCCCTCTTAAAACTACCAAAATATTACAAATTTCAATATTTGCTGCATTGTTCTTTGACAATAGCTTTCTTGTTATTTGACAGTAACTTTCTTGTTATTCGGTTGTAACTTTATTATTTTTTGGAAGTAGTTTTCTTGTTCTTTGACAGTAGCTTTATTGTTCTTTAGAAGTAGTTTTTTTGATATTTGACAGTAGCTTTCTTGATATTTGGTAGTAGTTTTTCGTATGCAATGACATTTTTGTAAATATTGAAATTTCTAGTATTTTGGTGGCCTTATGATGGATAAAAATATTTTGTGGCTTAGAAAATAACAAGGTCACCAAATAACAAGGCCTTATTTATAATTCGTTATACAAAAAAAAGGGGATTCGATTTTACAAATTAATCTGAAATTTTCTCACATAGTTGGTCCGCAATTAAATTTGTGTATTTCAAGCCTTCAAAAAAGACGATTTGGCTTTACAAATTAACCCAAAACTTTCTCATGTTTAAATTCATTACCTTTATTGTCGTCTCTTTCTCAAAAAAAAAATAAAATGGTATGCTGCAAGTTGTGCTTGGAGTCCCAGCTGCAAGTTGTGATCCAGAAGACTGGTATGCTGGTTAGGGATAAACAAACTACTCTTGGTGATATGACAAAATCAATGATGCACTTGATCGATCATTCTTGGTTTCTTCACTAGTACTGTAATTCAATTATCCTACGTACGTACGTTGCTACAATTAATCCAAGCTACAAACTAATTAATACTTAGAACATCATCTTTAATCTATTGTTCTTCTTTATATTGTTGCTGATATCGATCTAATACTTTGCTGCTGTTAATTTGTAATTTTCTTTTTATATTCATGTATTTTTCTATATTTCTTTTAATTTTATTATTTGATTTGGGATATTGGTGTGAGGGTATTACCATTTGTGAACAGGATTCATACACAAATTTTAACTTGACATTTAGTCATTCATTTAAAACTAACCCTAAGAATTATGGGTGTCCAGAGAAGTAAAGGGCTGACCCATTGTGAACTTTTTTTTTTTGGGACAAATTGTGAACTGGACCTACTGGAGTTGAATCTTATGGAAGAACTGTTGTTTTGGGCTTAAAAATAAAATAAGCCTAATTCATATTCTTTCGCACCAAAAAAAACGGAATTGTACGAAATTCCGTATATATCCCTCTTGTTCTCTCGTGATTCCTATTTTCATCTCTCAAAGTCTCAAACTGACACCTTGATCATCTGAGCTTTGACTCACCGATTCGACTCGGCCATGGCGGTTCAGTTCAAATTTAGAAGCTCTGTGAAATTCGACTCCGTCGACATCGAAGGTCGAACCTCTATATCCGTTCGCGATCTCAAAGCCAAAATAATTCGCCACAAGAACCTCGATATCTGCCGAGATTCCGATCTCGTCTTCTCCGACGCCATAACCGGTCAAGGTTAACCCTCCTTGCGCTTCCTCCGTATTAATAGTCCATGTCGCTTAATCTTCCCACCGTCTCTCTGTTTGGTTAAAATGGAGGAGAACGGATTGCCAATTGACACATTAGATTAGTAATGGCATATGGATTCTTGCTGAATCACAATCATAATTTACTGTTTGGTAATTTTGATTTAGGGTTTACGTATATTGTTGAGTGGTTATATGTTGATATTCGTTTCTTTCTGGATTGATTTCAGAGTATACCAACGAGAATATTCAAATTCCTTGTGGCTCGTCCGTGATTATCAAGAGAGTTCCTGCAGGATCAGTACATGTGGATATGTAAGATTTCTACCAATTTCATATGAATCTATATTTCATTGGTGATGGAAGTTTATTACTGTCCTGGACCTTTTTATAACTGTGACTATAGTGACAGGCCTCACTTCAACTCGTATCAGAATCTTCATAGCAAGGACTCTGGGAATGCTAAATCACATGTTCCACTGGTTTGTATTTTAAACTTTGCGCGCACATTCGAAGCTGTATTTTCTGGATAGTTCTTACTCACATTTGAAGCTGTATTGTACTTACTATTTGGTAAAACTTATATGTTTCACAGAATGTTGAGACAGTTGACTTTGATGACTTTGGGGTTGACTTGTATCCCGTACCTGAGGCAACCGTTTTCGGTTCTGATTTGGATGCAGACAAGTATACCTGCAGACCTGGTTATGAACCAAATACTGGCATCACAAGGTTTAAATGTTTTATTTCATTTGCAAGATTTTCAATTCATCAGTTTTTTCTGTTGATTTTTGGGTACTTATGCGTACATGTTTTTTTAATCTGCATCTAGATGTTTGGAGTCAGCTGTAGGAGGATGTGAGAAACTTGAAGCAAGTGGCCTTAGTGATTCTATTCCAGGAAGTATGCATTGTTTCTATCTTTACTTTTATGAGTCTCTGTTAATGGGTTGGGTCTATGCTTACCAGAGTTCGACATTTTATTTAGGTCATTCGCATGGTGGAGTTGAACAAACCATACCACAGACAAAGTCACAGCCTGAGGTTCAAGAAGACTTGAATGCGGAAAAGTAGGATATCCCGTTAGTGTATTATTATTATTATTATTATTTTTATTTTTTTCCTTGTTCTTCAGTCTCAAGGATATGATGTTTTGTTTACTGTGTACATAAAGGATGGGTAGCGGTGATCCCCTAGATACAAAACATACTGATCTGCCATCAGAGATGAAATGCTCTCTATGCAACTCGTTTTTTAAGGAGGCCGTGATGATACCGTGCTGCCAGCACAGTTTTTGTGAGAAATGTAAGTTTACAGTCTGTTTTCTTTCATTTTGAGAAAGTACTGCATATTATCACCATTTTTCTTTCATCCCCAAAACCGTACCTCATGTGCTATTAGGCATTAGTAATTCTAGGCTGAATGTGATAACTTTTCCACATGTCTGGGTTCAGGCATTCGTCAAGTGCTGCTTGAGAAGGCAAGATGTCCCAAGTGTTTTTCGATCAAGTTCAGAGTAGAGGATTTGCTACCAAATATATCTCTTAGGCAAGCAATTGAGCATTTCCTAGAGTCTCAAAATGTAATTACTGTTCCAGATAATGCTTTTTGCCAATATGCTCCAGGTAGGAGTTTCATACTTGTATATTCTGGACTGACCTATCTCTATTCCAATCTTATGCTTAACTGCTTCATAATGTAAAAACAGATGGAGAATCGGGAATTCAGGCAAAAGATGTGTTTTGTGGTGGCACTATTTTACAAAGGGAGTTGGAGTTGCCTCATTCACCTGAAACAGGGATGGGATCTAATAATTGGTTGGCAGAATCTGCTTGCAACCCAATATTCAAAAAAGATGCACCTTATCATTTTGGTGCAAGAAACATCCAAACATTTCCTCCCTTTTTGCACAAGAACAATCAAATAGATGGAGAAACACGTGGTTCTACTCGATTGGTTCCAGATGCTTTTGATGACTTCCAAGGGGAGAGCATGCCTATGCATGAGGAAGGTATTGGTTTTCTAAAATTTTCAGTTCATTCACTCTTGAAATGTTATTAGTTTGATTTATCATAATGAGATTTACATTCTGGAAGTAGACAGTTAGTATTGTCTTTATTGTATCTCTATTTATAGTATCTTTTCCACCCCATATTATTCTAATCTGTTCTTCACATGTGATCCCAGCTAAACCTGCAAGCAAGAAAAAGAGGCCACCTTGGGTTTATACTGCAGGTATTATATAACTTGGTACTTTGTCGCCTCACTAGAGCTACAGATATCTACCTTGGTACTTTTTCTAACAATGATGGTACTTTCCAGGTGGTGATAAAAGTTTCTTGGAGACTGGAAGGCACAGAAAGGTATTAGCTGTGAAAGGAAACATGCGAGAAATTTTGTTTTTATTGTTGAAAAAGAAAAACAAAAAAAAAAGAGCTAAAATTTCACTGTATGGGGAACATATTTGCAAATCAAGGAATGCAACTCATGGATTTGTAGTTTGGCAGAGTTATTATTAGAATCTCACCGTAGATATTCTCTTTAATAGGACCCTTACCGTAAAAAGTTTTGAGCTTACCCGAGAAGGTCGTATTTGTTCATATGCTAAGACCACATATGCTATTGTGACATGACTTTATTTTGTCTAGTGTTATACATGTTCATAAACTTGGGTTGTAATATTAGATTTATCAAAGGGAAGAGTAAAGTTAATGTAGGTCCATCATGCCTTTTATGGCATTCTTTGTTTCTGGGGGCATTTTTTTACTCTCTAGATCTGTCTTTATGAAATCAGGGGGATCGTACCTGTTACATGTGTGGTTCTCCAGACCATTTCATAAGAGAATGTCCAGTTGCTTCCAGTCCTCGGCCTATGCTTCATGCAGGTACAGAATGGATGATTGCATTAATGATTTTATAACTACTATTAATTTTTTCTGTGATGCTTACCTATTTGTGGATCCAGGAAATGCAATCTTTCCAGGAGCTATGCCAGGTTATGTGCCACCATACTGGGATGGGGCTCCGTCGCCTCATGCCCCGCCCTTTAGAAACGTATACAGAAATCATGGGATGACAGCTTTTGATACCATGTTGTTTCCTCACGCTCCTTTTTCTGTTCCTCCATTCATGCCGTCCATGTATAGATCGATTCCTGGCTTTGGGTAGGTTCATTTTCATCATCTGTTGATTTCCATATGTAATATACAATTATCTAAGGTATCCGTATGTAATATTGATTTGGACGCCAAACCATCTTGCAGTGGGTATATGGGGATGGGAGGTGTAGCACCTCTTCCCGGAACTGGTGAAGACTGTTATACAAGTCGTTCGGAGTTTCTGGATCTTCAAGGTCAGGAAAAGAGGAGAAAACTTTCAACGGAGAATTTGAGGAGGTAAATCTCTAATTATCAATAATTTTGGAGGCACTTATGCACGTGTTCTGTGGTGGATGTGTGCAATTTCCTGTTTTGTTTTCTCTGATTGCCACTACTTCTAAAAAATTTGAACATGGAATTGAATTGGGTCAATTGGTATCTTGTCATGACTAGTTATCTGCTGCTTAAACTCTCTCTCTATTTCTCACAAGTCACAACACACACAAACGAAAGCACAAGTAAATGATGGACTTCTGCCTCATCAAATAATCGGTCAAAGGAAAGGACATATAGGTTTATGCATATTTGTTGTGTTATTTTGGATCTGAAATGATATTGTTGGTTTATCATATTATTAGTAGCTGATTTGTATGAGTGGGGTTTTCCCTGCACCAGAGATCAATCTCTTGATGATGATGAAGACTGGGAGAGGCATCACTATAATGGGACTGCAAGATTGCAAGAGCATAAATCTTGTGTAAACAGGGAAAATAATGTAAGCTACTCCAGTGATGGCAACATGCATTCGGTTGATGGTCACCGGAAGAGTTCTCGTTTGGAGGTTGGTCATAGGGATGAGAAACTGTATCATCGCACGGAGAAATCAAGTTCAGAAATAGATGATATGCCAAGTAGCTCCAGTTGGCACAGTGAAGAGAAACACAAACATTATCATAGAACCTCCAGAAAGCAAAATGAAAGAAGAGAGCAGTGTGGCAGTGATTACAGTGTAGAGAAACACAAATACTATCATAGAAGCTCCAGAAATCAAAAGGAAAGAAGAAAGCAGTGTGGCAGTGATTCTAGTCGGAGTCATCATCAAAATATCAGTGAGAAAGATGATAAGAGAAAGAGAATTCAGCATGATTTCAAAAAAAGGCAGAAACATCACAGTAACTCAGGATCTGGTTTAGAACACAGTGTTTCCAGTGATAAGAAGCTACAGAAAGGGAGCAGTCACAATTCTAGAAAATCTAAGCACAATGTAAAGTCTAATGTGGATGAGCAGAGTCATGACAGGTGGAAAATGGTTAGTGGGTCAGATGAAGATGGTGCAGTAGATTATCGGTATTGTAAACGAAAAAGGGTACAATGATAGAAGCAGCAAGGCTTATATGTGAGGTAAATTGTGTAGATGAGTCACATTTCTCAACTTTGATGTTCAGTCTGGTACTTTGATTTCAGTTAGATATTTGTATTAGGTTCAAGTATTAGCTAATATGTTCCTAAACAGTTATATAGTATTACAGTATCTGTTTTTTCCCTCGAAAAGCATATACGTATACAAAGTAACAAATGTAGTGCACAGTCATCGTGGACTTGCCTAGGCTACTTCTGATCTAATGTGAATTCTTGGTTTTTCTGATACAGATCTAATTGACTGGTCGGCTTTTGGAAGTATTTATCCATTAATATCTGCTTAGTGCTAACTAACCATCTTCACTTTTTTTTAGTTTGATATCCTTGTGGGGAGGGCTAGCAAACAAATTTTAGAAACAGAGCTGCAGTGGTTAATATAATCATAGAGCTGAATGGTTTTTGCTCTTCCCGAAACTTACTTTTGCCGAGACATGTTGAAGCTGGTGAAGGTATGTTCCCTCTCAGAGAAAATAAGATGAAGAAACATAAGCCGGAAATGTGAGGGGGATCATGGTTGCTTCCCCTTCTGTCTTTACACCATCAGATTTAGCTGTTTTTTTGTTGCTATGTCAACCCCCTGACAAAGATGGACCAAAAAGGTAAATGAACAGAAAGAAAGTGTGTTGTCTGTATAAAATGGGTGGATATTTATATTATTATTTTTTCTTTTAGTGCAATGCATTTGGAGTCGGAGATCATGCATATTTCAGGGTACGTTTTAGGACATTTTTTTCTTCTAATATTTAGTTGTTGGTTTTCATTTTGTTCAAGGCCAAAAAAGTGATATATGCTGTGTTACATTTGATAGCCTTTTTGAATTTATCTGTTCATATATGAGTTCGTGTTAGACTTTATTTATTTATTTGTTCATGTGACAACTTTTAGTTATGAATAGTTGAAGGAGACTGTAATCATATATTGTTTTTGGTAAAATATAATAATCTATTTTAGTAGAAAAAGTGGTCTTTTCTGTTGGGGGTGGGAAAGTATTTTCTTAGCGGCTCCTGTTTTTGTAACTGCGACGGTGGTAAAAATGCTTTTCAATCCAAGGACTACTCGCAGAAGGTGAAATACTCCCCGGACAACAACATTGTGTTTTACTTGCTAATTGAATTTTTTTTTCTCTTTCCTTTTCCATTTTACAGGTAGATATTTGTCTTCCTTGCCCTAACACACCAAATGCAATTGAATGCTATGCAGCCCAACACTAGAATATTCAAGTGGCTGTTCCAGGAGGTTGCAGAGAAAGCATAGGAAATACGCAAGATGCAACAGAGAACAAATGCCTTCTACGCTATCCTCGATTAAGGGCTATGGACAATATGAAGGACAATATGATCCATCCCAACCCGAAGTATCCCACCAATCTTGTCGGCCCATAGTCTTCTGGTTCCTGCAACAAACGGCACCACAACTTTCATTCATGGACTGAACTCGGAGGACCGAAACAAACAAAAGAACAGTAATAAAAGCCGAATCATAATGAAATTTACTGCAATTGAACCCGAGATGAAGGATGTTTAACCAAATAGGAAAGTAAAAATGCAAAAATGTTTCTGAAAGCTACAAGAGAAGTCAAACCGGGCATCAATGTGTGCACATTTGGCTTAATTGAATTTTAGCTCAATAACAAACAAACAATACGAGTACATGAGTGAATCGATTAAGTTTAACTCCAGCTGTATTGTGATTAAATCAAGTGGTTTACAAGTTTTACGAGATAAGACAAAATTTGTATCGAGTAAATTTACAGCTCTAATATTATTAATAAAGACTCGTACTTACCATTACCGGCGGTGGAGTATCTGGTGTTGCTCTCGTTGTCTCAACCTCAAAAGGCCAAATATATGTATCTGGCGTTGAGCTCCTGGCCAAGCTCCAATCGTATAACCTTTTCTCATCCGGGGACGATAAGATTGTGTAAGACTCCTGTATATGCACATTAATCATCAATCAAAAACGAATAAATAAAGTTATCTATGAAAATTATAGCATGTACAAAATTAATTCACCGACTTTTAAAGGTTCCAAATTCTTGTTTAGCTCCTCTTCATGTAATCCCTGGCTCTTTAGTTCGTCAAGCTTGGTTTTATATGCAACTGTAATCTGCATATATAGTTGAAAAGAAACACATAAAGGGTTAGAGCTACAGGTACTAAGATGTTAAAATGGTTGAAATGTAACGTTAAATTAATATAAGCTAACAATTAAGTACCTGGTCAGGGGTGCATCCTCTTTGAAGTCCGAGCCTGCGATAGTGATTTACATCTGTAATTGCTGCATTCTAAAACAGTTCTTGTCAGTTAAAGGGGGGCATCAAGCTATTAATTTTAAAGATGCATGATCGAATGCATGGCTGATCAACATTACGTACGTATGCCACGAAGAGCTCGTTCGACATTAAGAGCAGAAATTAGAGATGGTGATTCTTTGGGAACTTGGATGGAACTTTCATCATCAGCCTCCGTCGCAGCTGCCGTCTCTGCAGCCGACGCATCACTAGAGCTTCTAATGCAAAACCTGCGCGGTTTCGATGCAAACCTGATGGTCATGGAGTTTGGGAATGCAAAACCATCTTTCGGCGTTGGTATAGGAAAGCTTTTCTGGGCAATATATACTGTAGAAGTGGAAGAGGACACAGCCATTGTGTTTGGTGCTTGCAGAATGGCGCCGGTTGAGTTTTTGTTTTGGTAGGGGAGATAAGGCTCCGCTTTGTTTCTCTGCCAAACAATTGTTATCTCCCAAAATGTTTCTATTAAGTGATTATACTATTTTAATATATTAAAAATTAATAAGTGAACAAGAAGTCGTTGTAGTATAGTGGTAAGTATTCCCGCCTGTCACGCGGGTGACCCGGGTTCGATCCCCGGCAACGGCGTTTATTTTTTGAATTTTTTTTTATTTGCTTCTACTCGGCTACTCCTGTACGATGTCGTTTAATTCTTGTTTTAAGTTATCTTCTTTGACAGTATCGCTCTAACCTGCAAACTGAAGTTGTGTAAGTGTCCATAATTGGAATTGGAATTGCAATTTCTGACGCATGGGTAGTAACGAAGCAACCGGGTCGGGCCAGCAGGCTGTTGGGCCGAGCGGAGGAGAAGCGGGTCCCAGCAGTAGCAACCCACGCCGATTCCCACTGGCGGCTCAGCCGGAGGTCATGAGAGCCGCCGAAAAGGACGACCAGTATGCCTCCTTCGTCTACGACGCTTGTCGCGACGCTTTCCGGCACCTCTTCGGTTCGTTAATCGTTGATTATGGATTTCAATTGAGGACCAAGGAAGAATGAGACTCAGTCCTGTTTGTTTTTTTGTTGTAGGCACAAGAATTGCTGTAGCTTACCAAAATGAGGTTAGCCCCTTTTCCAAGTTCTAAGCTTGCTTTGGGGGGTTGTGGGATATCAATAACTAGTTCATCTCTGTGATTTTGTGTATGTGAGCAGACAAAGCTTGTTGGACAAATGCTTTATTACATATTGACAACAGGGTCAGGCCAGCAAACTCTGGGCGAAGAGTACTGCGATATTACTCAGGTTCCATCTAGTAGTTTTCAAGCTTCTAAATCTGTCACATTTGAAACCATTTTGTAGTTGGTAGTTAGGTACTTGTTTGCTTTAGGTTGCAGGACCTTATGGGCTGCCTCCAACACCAGCAAGGCGTGCACTTTTCATTGTGTACCAGACGGCACTTCCTTATATTGCAGAACGAATTAGGTCCTAACTCTCAACCTGCTTTTAATTCTTTTATCTTGATTTTCTGTTTTTACACATGGATTGATGCAAGGCTATTTCTGAATTTCTGGTCCCAGTTCTCGAGCTGCTAACCGTGGCATTCTCCTTGCTGATTCCCAGTCTGATGAGCTCTATAGCATAAATGCTATGATGATCGATGATGTTCAATCTTCTTCAATTACTCATACTTCATCTCCCTCCTCCACACAGGCTTCTGTTTCAGCTCTCACAAGACTGAAACAGAGATTCAATGCATTATGGCTTTCTGCAGTTCGGAAATGGCCTACGGTACACTTATTTATATATCATTTACAAATTATTTTGAGGTTGGGGTTTATGGTGTCTTGATATAGTACTGTGTCTCTTTGAGAACTGTTGTTTCTCATTAAATTTCTATTCGGTTAGCTCAATAGAATTTTTGTTGTTGTTCTTCAATCTCGATTTCACTGTATTTCGTGCTCTGATAACCTTAGTAGAATGTCTTTTGTAGTTAATATCTCTATGATGCTGGTTCATCCAGGTGCTCCCTATAGCTCGCGAGTTTTTGCAATTGGTTATTCGTGCCAATCTCATGTTCTTTTACTTTGAAGGTGATTCTGGCATTTAGAGGCTCATGTATTGTTGTGAAAATTCTAATGGGTGGTTTGGGTGAGAATCTAATTTCCTTGCTATCATTGATTCTCTGCAGGCCTCTATTATCATATATCAAAACGTGCAGCAGGTATTCGTTATGTGTTCATTGGAAAACCATCTAACCAAAGGCCTAGGTATGGATTTTATACTACAATGGGATCTCATTTAGCCACTTCTTTAAGGGGTATGCATGAAACGCTTCCCTACAGCACTTGTTCTGCTGTTTATTTCCCTATTTATCTCAGAAGATCATCTAACAATTGTACAGCAATTCTTTATCCATGAAATTCAGACTCATTTGAATAGCTCCCCCATGCAGATACCAAATTCTGGGCATATTTCTACTGATTCAGCTTTGTATCATCGCTGCTGAAGGACTGAGGCGTAGCAATTTATCCTCTATCGCTACTTCAGCTCAGCAGACCTTTGGTACCCACCAAACTTCATCAGGTGAATATCTTGATAACATTTTAATCTTGTTCTTCTTGGCATGGCAGTATCTTTATTTCTTTTCTTCAAATTTTAAAATGAAGCAACGTAAATAATAGCTTCTCAAAGTAACATCAGCCATATGGGTAAGAGTAGATTAGTTAATCCCTTGAGGATCTCACTAAAAATTTTTGTTGCTTAGCAATTGCTAGACAAGTGAGTTTGTTTATGTGTTTCTTTGACGAGATATGGCATGAAACCTAGAAGCTTATGTTCATCATGGAGTTGATACATTTCTCATCAACCTCATATAGTATCACAGCTGGTGCGTCATACCTGCTGCTCATTTGAACCAAACTTTTTAAAAAGTGATAAGATTAACTTTGAATATTGTCTGGTCTTGCAGCCAATGTTTTTTTAGTATTACATGTCGTTGACAATATAATCTGTCGCCTTCATTATGTGTTTATAGGTCGAGACTTGCCTGTGTTAAATGAGGAAGGTAATTTGATATCAGTGGATGGTGCTAAGGGAAGTTGGATTTCTGATTCATCAACTCCAGAGGTACATATTCCAATCATCCAACTGACGTTTTGCATTCTTGTTTGCCTCTCCGGGTGCCTAGACATGCTCTTAATGAGTTTTCAGTTTCTGAGTCAAAGGATTAAACATAAGATAACTGGAGAATACTTACCTTTAACAGAGTACGAAATTATAAGTAGGTGAATAGAATACTGGTTTTGCAACATGGAACACGATGCCTACCTTGGCTTGAATTTTGCATCATTCCCTGCACCGCTCATCTAGTTTGGTGGTTACAGTTTGTATACCGGTTTTATGCATTATGATTTAGACAAAGTGTAATGTGAAAGGATCAATTCACCAAAATCTGATGGATCTTAGTTCAATTGCTGGCAATAAGTATTTGTGCATTCTCTTCGGAAGAATTTAACCGACTGACCCTTGATTTTTACCTCTTTTTTTGTTTCAGGCCAGTGGGATCAGCAAATGCACACTCTGTTTGAGCAATCGCCAACACCCTACAGCCACACCTTGCGGTCATGTATTCTGCTGGTACTGCCCCTTTGCTTTTCGATGAACCATTTGTTCTTTCTTGCCTTCTCCTGTTTGACATGGTCTTATGCAGGAGTTGTATTATGGAATGGTGCAACGAAAAACCTGAATGCCCCCTCTGCCGGACTCCCATAACTCATTCGAGCCTAGTTTGCTTGTACCATTCAGACTTCTAGCAGTTGATCATGCCCAACTACAATTTTAGTCAAGCAACTTGTCGTCTTGTTTAAAGATACCAGGATATTGTCTGTAACCGAGAGTGATAGATAGGTTATAATTGAGCAAGGAGTTTTCCATCTTTTCAGAAAAGGAGATATTTTCTCAAATCTGTAGGAACAAGTAACTAAAAGGCATAAGATTGTAACATGTTTTCTACTTATACGTAGCACCATTGTAATTCACAAATTATTGTGTGCAAATAATTTTGATTGGCCACAACATGAATCTGGTCTGATACTCTTTTTCACAGGGACAAATCTCCCTTGGGGAACATGTCTTGTGATTGACGTTTTGCAATTTAGATTTTCGTAGTTTGAATCGTTTATGTGTTAAAACATAATATAAATGTCACTCATGCTAAAAAAAATCAGTTAATGAAAGGTCGTTAACCATTAAATTATATTATATCAAAACAAATGAACGATTCATTACAAGAGAGTAAGTTGGGCTTAGCCCTCCCAATGTACAAATCATAGTGGGGCTCAAAAGACACTAAAAAAGGACTAAAGGAAGTAGTGTGTTAAAATCTCATCCGTCCAAGTATACGATCTTTATACGAGCCGTCGGATCTGCATCCCTAATAGTGACTATATATAGTTAAAAATGTTGGTCCTGCAGATGTAATTAGGGTTTGCTGCAAGCAATAGCCGATAGCGCCGCAGCTCAGTCTAGGTTTCTAATTCACTCGAGTTTTGCCCAGCATGGCGACTCAGATGAGCAAGAAACGAAAGGTAACTCCGATTTCTGATGCTAAGTGATTGCGGCTATAATTGTTGAAAAATGATTTAACTTCATTCTGAATTTGACAGTTCGTCGCAGACGGAGTGTTTTTTGCTGAACTGAATGAGGTTCTGACCAGAGAGCTGGCCGAGGATGGCTACTCCGGCGTGGAAGTCAGGGTCACCCCCGTCCGCACTGAGATCATCATCAGAGCCACTCGCACCCAGAACGTTCTAGGTAATTCTCTTCCATCTCTAACTATCTGATTTATCAAGATTAAATTGGATTAAACAATTATGAATCATAATTAAATTAGATTGAAGAATTCGCATACCTATATATTTATACCTAAATAGGTGAGAAGGGAAGGAGGATCAGGGAGCTAACCTCTGTAGTCCAGAAGAGGTTCAAGTTTCCCGACGGAACCGTAGAGCTTTACGCCGAGAAGGTGAACAATAGGGGACTTTGTGCCATTGCTCAGGCCGAGTCTCTCCGGTACAAGCTCCTTGGAGGCCTTGCTGTGCGCAGGTCATTTTTCCTTATCTGATAGTTTGCTTGTTGCATATATGAATACATTTTCGAAGTCATCTTTTCAGCGAGTAGGTTGTGTAACTAAGTACCTATTTTCTCGCGTCTGAGGGTGACTATACTTGTTCATGCCATCTGTGCTTTGTTAGCTTAGGAATGATGAACACTTTCGTTCCTTGCTTTGCATTGGATGGTACATTTTCATAATTGCCAATTGCCACATTTCAGCTTCATTTTTTTTAAAAAGAAAAACTTTTAAAAGGCCATTTCTAATATGGCGATCGTATTTGATAATCTTAAATTATGTTATGTATGTTATGATACAAGTCTAGAAGCTCTTTATTGGAATGAAATTTTATTGAATTGAGTGCCATAATAGAGGAATCTGAGTGCCTAATTTGTGACTACAGCTCGATCTGCACCCCATTCATGGTTAGTTTGCTTAGGATGGATGGTCATTTTCTTTGCTACCTACTTTTGGTTAATTTGAATGATGTCTAGTTTTGCAACGTTTCATCTCACATGATGTCAGCATTGTTTTGTGATTTTCCCTTTTGTCTTCGCCTCATAAGCCTTGGGGTTTAAATCAATGCTCAAATCAATCCGTTTTTGGAGTTTGTCAGGCTTCTTGTGCTACTCTTAGGTGCTTGGAGTTTGGAATATTCTCCAACATCCCCCTTGCTTTTTGTTGCTATTTATAAATAGTGTGCAAGAACTGATATGTTGTTCTTACAGGGCATGCTATGGTGTGTTGAGATTTGTCATGGAGAGTGGCGCAAAAGGATGCGAGGTACGCCATGATGCCTTTCTAATTTTGAAGAAACGTAAACGCTTTTTGTTGTTCTGATGTTTGGATGGTTGTTCAAGTCTAAAGTTTATCTTCCCATTAGGTTATTGTAAGTGGAAAGCTCAGGGCACAACGTGCCAAGTCAATGAAGTTTAAGGATGGCTATATGATATCCTCTGGTCAACCTGTCAATGAATACATTGACTCCGCTGTTAGGCACGTTCTTCTTAGACAGGTTAGCCTCTTCTCATACTGATGTATGCAACTGTAGGGATGTTTGCCAACCTATTTTGAAAAAGTATAATGATTGTGTGAATTTTACAACAACAGGGTGTGCTTGGTATTAAGGTGAAGATCATGCTTGACTGGGATCCCAAGGGCAAGCAGGGACCAATGACCCCTCTTCCTGATTTGGTGACCATCCACACTCCCAAAGAAGAACTCTATACTCCAGTTCCTCCGGTGGCGGCAATCAACATAGATGCACTTCCATCTCCTGTTGCTGTTCCTGTTCCCGTCCCAGTAGTTTAAACTGAATTTGGGTGTTTTCACCTATATCTTGATGTAACATCTTTGCAGCAGTTTTTTGTTTCAATGATGAGAGGAATACTTAATGTTTGATCAAGGTTTGCACGGCTTTGTTTTGTCAATATTTTTTTTTTTCGTTTTTATATGTGATAAATGCTGTTGGTGTGGTACTCTCGATTTTTTTTCACCTTTTAAAAGAAAATAGTTCTAGTTGAGTTGGCCATGTACTATCATTTGAAATACAGGCTTTGTCATATTGAAATAATCCAATCCAATCCATTTTGTAAGTTTTCACCACCTTTTTTGATATTTTGTATTTTTTTTAAGTTTAGTTATCTGTATTGACTATTGAGCTTACCGAAAGTCTTGCAGTCCGTTATAAAACATGTGAGAAGTGGGAAATTCACTCCCACGCTTAATTTTTGGTAACTGAAAGCTATAATATTTGTTGGTTTCATCAGGATATTCTAAATCCCATCTTTCTCTGTAAATTAGGTTACCTCCTCGTACAATTTGAAATTAATTATTGGAAGCAAGGTGTGTAATTAAACCAAGTCACTCGGAATTACTAGCAGAGGCTTTGAATGATGCATTCAAGTAGTCATCGTACAGTCGTACTGATCACGAATCAGTTCATCAACTGATGGAGACCACACCTGTATGCATGGTGCCATTTTCACTCCCCTTAATTATGACGTCTGGGCATGACTGGTGACCTGGGTTCGAGGACTTCTTAGGCCATCTCCAACAAGAGGTCTATATGGAGACCTCTAGCCCTCTAGCCCAATTTATGGTCTCCAACAAGCAATTTTGAGGGGGTAAAATGGGTGGGGCCAGAGCTGTTGGGGGAGCTAGAGAGCTGAAGATAGCCCTGAGGGTGACCTCCTTGACCACGTGCTGTTCATGATTTGTCTGTGCAGGCATGTGAAGCATAATTGCAACACCATGGACATGTGTCATTCAATTAAATTAACAATGAAATGAAGGGTTGAGATTGATTTGTGTGTGACAATCTTATGGTCCCTAATTAACTAAATAAGATTATAATTTTGGAAAAGATAATATAAAATGATAAAATATTAAAAGGGCTAAATTTTAGCTCTGTATTACTGAAGACGGTTCTAAAATTTAGCCATGAATTTAAATAAACAATTATATTTTAAGGGGTAAAATTTATCCCTGAACCCGGTATACCCTTGCCTTACTGGAAATGGCCTTAGAGATGGCCCCTCCAGCTTTTAGAGATGAAATGAAAAGAGTGAGACAAAAATATCACGTGTGTCATTAATTATATATGTTTCACTTCTGTCCTTTTTTTTTTGGCAAAGACTTCTGTCCTTTTTTGAAATTTGGTATCTTCTTATATTTTTCAATTTTTGTGTTTTATTCAGTCAATTTTGTGTCAAGAGGTTAGTGTATATCTCTACTACTATAAATCGAAGCGTAGAGTTTGGTGTCAAATATTTTACCAAATTATAAAACGCCTATAATACATTTCATAATATAAAAATAAAATAATTTAAAATGGTTATTATGGTAAAAAGCATAAAAATATAAATATGAAAAAAAACTAAAAAAAAACTTAAAAAGATAGGTAACAATGAAACTTCCACGTTTTTCCTTATTTTACCAATAACACGTGCATCGCACGGGTATGAAGCTAATATATATAAATCAAACCACGGAGCTCTCTTTTGTGATTATCTTACAATAAAGATCAAATAAAGACTTTTATAGGAAGGAATAAAATGATCTATTACTATTGTAGATTTGTAGTATTGTATATGAAGCTAGGCTAAGACTATCTATATATAATTAATGTATGTTAACTGTTAGGGGGGGGTGGGGTCCTTTTGGAGCATGTTCACCTGTTGGGTGTCTGGGGCAGGGGCTCTAAGATTTTGGGGCTCTGAGGCAGTTATTAATTATGTACTTTTTTATTGTTGCTTTCACCCGTTAGGAAGAGGCAAAGTCACATTTTTATTTGTTTATATTTTTTAGAATGATATATTCTTTTATTTATTGCAAATGTTAAATAAATTGCAACATCACATATTCCCTCCCATGTGAGTTAAACAAAAATAAGAGTTCATGTGAGATTGTGAGTGAAAAAAATATGCCATGTGAAAATTAAATTCTATGAGGTCTACCACTTTTTGAGGTTGCCACATGACAACTTGGTCAAAACTTGGGGCTAGTCTTGCCTTGAGGATTACCTCAAGTCAGTTTTAGATTGGGATAAAAATCATGAATGCAAGTTGGGTTTTCATCATTTTTTGTTTTTTAAGGCTGCATATATATAGCAACATGGTCAAACTCCATTGATGAAAATGCTCTTAGTCAATTGCAATTTAATGTTGATTGATTCGATCATGCAAATGTATAAAGGGGGATATTGTGTGTTAGGCAAGGCTATTTTCAATTAGGGTGCTATATGGAGACTTCTAGGCAATAGCCATTTTTAACCAAAAAAAATTTAGAGGGCTAAATGGGTGGGGTCAGGTTAAGAGGGTGGGATGTAAATAGCCCTGGCAGGAAATTAATGGTGTATCAATGAAATCTCAACGAGCCTTAAGCACCACAGTGCAAGTGGCAGAGCCCCTGCGTACATCCACTACACACACAGAGGTACATAAACATAACTACATATAGCATAATTATTGTCTGGGTTGTTGAGCAATTCAACTAGCAAATTTAATCCACCAATTCTTTGGCATTTTCGTTGCTGCATCGATCTACGACATATGCATATATATAGACTTGCCAAAAGGGTTCTCCAATATGGGCAATGCAAGCAAGTTTATCAGTTTTTTCATATTTGCAAATATTAGTAGTTGGCTTGGTGAAATAGTTGGAACTTGTTTGTTTGAGTGAGCGGGCGAGTGAGAGAGATGGGCAGGAAATGCCCTCATTGCGAGAACATGACACATCTCATACGCAACTGAAGCTGAAAGAGAGAGAGAGAGGGAGAGGCCCTAACTTCTTCGTCGATCATCATCTTCTGTATTTGTAAGGAATATGATGAGCTTATGGTCTTCACCATCATTAGTTGCCTATTCTTCTACTGAATCTTCACGCTTGATTACCAGTTGCTTATTGGCATATGAAATTGAGAAAATAGTAATAGAAAATGATCTCGATCGGTATTGGTCATCAGGACGCCTCTTATGTTGATAATATAGCTAAAGAAACAAATACAGGTGAGTGCTCGATCTACAATCAATTCTTTTGTTGCGGTTATCAATTATGTATGTTTTTTCCATGATATTACATGTTAATTTACACCTAAAAAAGTTCATTTTTAGCCTAGTACTAGACTATTTGTGGTATATATAATGAAAAAGGATTCAAAACCGTAAGAAAAAGAAAAAAACAAATTGCTTATATATATACCACAAGTAGTCTAAGTACTAGGCTAAAAATGAACTTTTTTAGGTCTAAATTAACATGTAATATCATAGAAAAAAACATATTTAATTGATAACCGCAACAAAAGAATTGATTGTAGATTGAGTAGTCATCTTTGTTTATTTCTTTAGCTATATTATCAACATAAGAGGCGTCCTGATGACCAATATCGATCGAGATCATTTTTTATTACTATTTTTTCAATTTCATATGTCAATAAGCAACTGGTAATCAAACGTGAAGATTCAGTAGAAGAATAGGCAACTAATGATGGTGAAGAACACAAGCTCATTATATTCCTTACAAAAGCAGAAGATGATGAGGAGGAAGACGAAGAAGAAGAAAGGTCATCAACATTATTATGAGATGTGCTGGTCTTGCAAGTCCTTGAATTGTGTATTTGAAATCTCACTTATTTTTGCAGAGATATCTTTGGACCGGCCAACTAGGTCTGGGTACGTGTTGTATTAATTCATTTTTTAATTATTGCATAACCATGTGAATTTAGGGGCTTTTTCATTGAGTAAGTAGTTATGAGAATTAATTTAGTCAACAAGGGGAACGATGAGTTTAGTTTAAAACCTATCATACAATCCCATATATGCATTAATAAGAAATGAAAAAAGCTGGGTCAGATTAATAGGATTATAGAAATATCAAAGCGCGCTGTATTGTTTGGTTTCTGGATGTGCATGTATGCAATGCTTTGATACTGAATGTGAGAATGAATTTGAAGAATACGTACACTAAATTATATAAATTAATATCAAATTACCACAAGAACATACCTGCAAACATAACAATACTCAACGCATGTATTATGCTCGATCTCTACAGAGAACCTTATAATTAGACTTGTGTATCAACGGAACTCGCTATCCATATAATTTGTTGTATGTATTTGTGAGAACATGAAAATAAAGAATCTTAAAAATTTGAAAGATGCCACTTTTAAATGAATACAATCATATTATAAGGGTACACAAAGCCCTAGTTAATATCCTATTTCTCAAGCACTAAAATATGATAGAGGTAATCGTCCATATTACGGAAGCCGGCCATGAGTACTTTCGGTTCCTCCACGATCAAGTGACAACACACATTTGGTACGTCATCGATCACTTAGTGCATGTGTTTTTACTTGATCGATCGCAACTCTCTTTCGCGTAACAAGACCTTTATGAAATATGAATGATGTGCCATTAGCCCTTGAGCCTCTTAATTGGTGTCCGAGGAAATTAATTAATTAAGCTTGAAAACCTTATCAAGTTGACACATCATGCATAGGTCAGCTTCCAACTCTAGGTAAGATCACGTGTGCAATAAGGCAATTAGACGGCAAGTCACTCGAGAACCTAGCACTTTTTACGACAAACACAACACAGAGAGAGAGAGAGAGCAAAAAGGATCGAGATGTGCGTCGATAAAAGATTCAAAATTGACAGTGGAGTGGGGTTTGTTTGTCCTCAATCCCATTTTCCTCATTTCATATTCGAAATGTATATGAGAATTCAAAAGAAACTTGTGGATGGATTTAGAATTTAGAATTTAGATAGATATGTAGTACTGGCATGCAAATAGTGGGGAGCACCTAGCACGCCTGATGTGCTCCAAATCATGCACCACCTCTATTTACATTGACATGCATGCATGCGCTTCATTCATTTTTGTTTTTATAATATTTTTCTTCTTCTTATGTTATTTTCATTATGGAGTTTTGGATTATTCAATATTGCCGTCTCTTGAAATGAAATCAAAGAATATTCCAGTTGCATTTTTTTAGATGTACGACTTTGTCTTCAAAAATTAAACAAGTAGCTAGGGTTCATATGGCTTTGTAACTCTAGTATTATTTATGTAATATCTACCGATGATGCAAGATTGATGAATTCCCTCTAGAGCTCTTTGATATTTTCCTGAAAAAAAAAAAACAATAGTGTAATTTTTTTTTAAATTAATTGTGTATGAAATTGGAATTTCTTCTTTCCAATGAAAATGAAAAGAACATGAACAATATAAGATGGTTCTCATTTCTGGCTTTTTTCTTCCGGACGGACGTTCTTTTTTGTCAATAACCTCAAACTAGTCGATCAAATTTTATTAATACATAATCGATTGACCACTTGAAAAAAAAATTGGGTCGTATGCTCATAAATAAAATGATCCATATGTTCATGTAACTTCTTGCTCTCAGTGGACCAATTGTATCAGTTTGAGAAGGAAAAAAAAAAAAAAGATCAAACCATTTCTTCTGTCTCTCTCGATCTGTTTCAAATTTGGGTCGTAATAGTAATAGATTGTACAGTAACTAGTATTTTACTTGAAGATAAATTAGATTATGGCACCTAATAATGATCATTATCTGTTGGAAACTTTTAATATTAATTGACCAAATGATATGAAATATAGAAAAAGCTTTGACTTTGTATGGGAGCCACGGACAATCTATTAGACTAAGAAAGAGAGCCATTGACTTAACAAGGACATGGCCTTTTAAATACGAAGACTCTAAAAATGATGATTGTGAGCCGCCCTTACAATTAACAAAGACCAACACTGCCTTATGGACTAATTTAAGAATCCTTTGTGGCCTTGTCTCCCCATTAAGGGGTTTCAACCCTAATCCAAGAGCTGGCTTATGACCATTTTGTCCCTTTTGTGCTCTTAAAAAGACCAGTGGTTCACGTACTATAATATACATACATATATTGTGTATCTTGTCAAAGGAAGCAAAGAATATTAATTGGGTAGATAGAGGGGCAAGATGTTCCTCTCGATCTTAACGACTTTTGTCCCAAGTGATTAGCTCTTTGTGATGTTTATGTCACCTCAAAGTGGGAGCAAATGAACAGAATGAAGATTGAAATTAATTAGAGCAATTAAAATGTCGAAAACGATTCCTAGGGTGTCACACTTCCATCCCTAATATATAACATGAAGTATTTGAAAAATCAATACTATTTCAAAACTAGAAGTTTTTGGTCCACTGTAACTTGTACGGCCTTTTCCTTCTTCCTTCCTATTTGCTCTCTGATTATTAATAAAGCACTTAAAATGGGAACTTCATGTAAGCACTGATCAATACCAAAAGAACTCTTAGTTGAGTGACACATGGCACATCGCGGTGGCTTGCGGTTTTCTAGGGGAAATATGGTATGACATTATGATAAGGGTTAGGAAGGAGATGACTTTAATTTCTTTGGTCAATGAAAACATATATATGTTGACTGATAGCTAGAGATCAGTTATAAGATGATCGACATGTTAAATTTGATGGTAAGACACTTACCAACTGTTAACTAAGTTGTTGCACCGTTGGATCAGCCACGTCACGTTGAGAAAATTACTTGGGGAATGATGTTTAACTAGCTCCAAACCAATTTAATTTCCTCGATCGATATATCGCTAGAGGGTGATTTGGTAAATTTGAGACATAGCACTAATTAATGAAGGAAAGCATGATACACAAAAAGGTTAGGGAAGCCAAACAAAACATATATATTGGGTCAGCTGGTGAGATGATGAGGATTGATCAAGGGATGGAGCTAATGAGGTTTTATAGAACGAGAAACGTAGTGACAGTATATAGTGGGCATTCCACAAAACCAAAAATGAATTTCTTCTTAGTGGAGTCATCCCACGCGAGCGAGCTCAAATGCTCAAATGCTCAAATGCTCAATTGCATGCATGTAGCTGCTGCGCGCCTTCTCCTCCTGCACAGTGCACAGCGCACAGCCTCCCCTCTCGATCTAGCTACCTTCCCCCACCGCACCACAAATATATCCATCCACCTTTAGTAGTAGTGATACGGGGACCCACAAGCAAATCCCACTGGTGTGGTGTGGGGTCCATGTAGGGCACCATCCTCCCTTCGAACTCCTATTTAGGGCAATGCACTAATAATATATGGGGCATGCTAATCCCCCACTAGCCAAGCCATGGCCAACTTTGTGTTTGTGATCGAGCAAAGTACCAAGAACATGGATAAGTCCATCACCTTTCTACTATATATTTTATTTTATTCAAAGCTTGCAAACCCATAACCTCAATTAATTGCTACTATATATCCATCCGGCCTATAGTATCGTAGCACGTGTAATTTAGGGTTTCCACCATCGATCTTCCCACCTGATGCTGAAAGTCAGTCCAAGTACTCTACCATATCACGCGTGCGACCCAACTCGCACACCACCACTCCACGCATATATATCATCGTCAACCTCAAACCTTGTCTGAGTTGTCTCTCTCCACTTCTCCAGATATCTATATCAAGTTCCAATACCTCCATTCCTTCTATGATTTTTTACTGCAAACTTAATTAATCAGTACTACTACTACTTTCACATTAATTAATTAACAATAATAATAATAACAAAATAAAGTAAACTAAATAGTAAATGGCACTGCAGGTTAATTAATTTATCTTAATTTTAATAATGACAACCTTTTTGGCATGGTTTACACACTAATTCTGTTCGAGGGAAGTGAGGCAGAAAGTTGGGGATAGCCGGTGACAACATCATTACCCGTGCTACTAATTAATAATATATTTGATCACTCCTTGTTTATTATTAGCAGTGTCAACTATCAAGTGTGTGTAGATTTTTATTTATTTTATTATTGCCTCTAGAGATCAAATCTCAGTTAGTGCCACTATATATACCAGTATACACCCCCTTTCTTTTGTACTCGCACCACCTTGCTTGTTCTGATTAAGCTCTGCTTCCTCATAAGTCCTTGCTAACGCATTTGCTAGCTTCCCTCTCTTATACTTCGTTGGTTTATTTGTGCCAATTATTAAAATGGGAGAGGCTGTTGAGTTTTTCCATACAAATGGTTTCTTATCATCAAAATTTGATCATACTACCAAAGCACTCATCAATGGTAACTGTAACGGTAACCACAAAGATATAGATAGTTCCGGCAGCTGGTACGAAGAAACCATTGACGATGATCTCAAATGGTCATTTGCTCTTAATGGGTTCGTAAACTTTATCATGAAATCTCTCTTCAATCCTAATTATTCATTACTTCTTTATATATATATATATATAGTTTAATTAGTTAGTACGTCATTGTTTTTCTTTAGTTTGCATCTTTTCTCATCTCTGCATATGAATATATATATGCAGTGTGCTGCACAAAGGAGTGAGCGAGTATCAGGAGATAGCTTTATTGGATACAAAGCGTTTTGGCAAGGTTCGCACGTTTTACTTAGGAATTTGCTTAACATATGTGAATGGTCGAATATCAAATTTATTTATCACACTGATATAATTGTATCCACTATACTCGTATATATATATATATGCAGGTATTGGTGATTGATGGGAAGATGCAGAGTGCGGAAGTGGACGAGTTTATATATCATGAATGCCTGATACATCCTGCCCTCTTATCTCATCCAAAGTCCGTCTATCATATCCTCTCCTCTAAATTATTAATTAATATTACATTCCCTTTTTATTTGTTAATATTCAATTAATATGTATATTATTGTGCAGGCCTAAAAATGTGTTCATAATGGGAGGTGGGGAAGGGTCAGCTGCAAGGGAAGCACTTAAGCACAAATTACTCGACAAAGTGGTCATGTGTGATATCGATCGGGTAATTAATCAGTTACTATACTAATAAGTATTAGCTAGAAGAACCCTTTTTTATTTCTTGCTCTCGCCCTAGAAGAACCCTTGTAAAAAAACTCAATGAAATTTTCTCAATTTTGGTTTTTCTTCATAAAATCATTGTTCTTTTTTATTTTTTCATTTTATGATTATAGATTAATTCATTCCTAGTGGGAATTGCAAAATACTAATACAAATTTTCGGCCACTTACAATAATTGCAGGAGGTGGTTGATTTCTGCCGCAGGCATTTGACAGTGAATCAGGAGGCCTTCGCTCACAATAAGCTTAACCTTGTTATTAATGATGCCAAGTAAGCTAACAGCTCAAATGGGCGGCACTTTAATTAGTTTCAACTTAAGCCCAACTAACTGGCTGATTAGCTATAATTGGGCCAAGAAATTTTACCAATCTAGACTATGCCCATCATTCTAGGACTCACCTGATCTTATTATCTCAAAAGTCAAAAGTAATGAGCATATGTATATAATTGAGTACATCAGCATACGCTTATACACAGTGTTTTTCATTAAAGGGCTGAATTGGATAAGAGCTGCGAAAAGTTCGATATCATAGTGGGAGATTTAGCAGACCCAGTTGAAGGAGGGCCTTGCTATCAGCTTTACACAAAATCCTTCTATGAGAAAATTCTCAAACCTAAGCTTAATCATGGTGGAATTTTTGTGACCCAGGTACACACACACACACACACACCCTGTTATTAATGCAACCCTATTATTTTATTTTATTTTATTTTGCAATTTTGCAATTGATAAACTAACTGTTGATGATTTACATTTGCATGCATGTAGGCCGGACCAGCAGGCATTTTCACCCACAAAGAGGTCTTCACCTCTATATTCAACACAATTAAACAGGTCTTCAAGTGTAAGTCTCCCATTTTATGCATTCAAATTAGAAAGTTAGCTCATGTATGTTTTCTTTTTAGATAAATCAACGAATAAGTTAACTACGTATATCAAGCTAATCAACAATTTCTTTTTGCTTGTACGTATTGTGCAGACGTTGTGGTTTATGCAGCTCATATACCTTCTTTTGCAGATACATGGGGATGGGTTATGGTATGTAAACTCAAGATTAATTTGATCGAATTACTTGTACTAGATTGATCAAGTGAATGTGATAACATATGTATGTTGTAAACTGTAATTAATCAGGCCTCGGACGAACCTTTCTCTATCAGTGCTGAGAAAATGGACAGAAGAATCGAGGAAAGAATTGATGGGGAATTAAATTACTTGAATGGTGCTCTGTTCATGTCATCTGCAACCATGAACAAAACTGTTTCTTCATCGTAAGACCAACCACTTCCCTAATTACCCCTTTTAATTATCATCAATATATGCAATCTTCTTGTGCTTAATTACTCAGATGGGATATGAATGTCATTTCAGGCTGTTGAACGAAACTCATGTCTACACTGAAGAAGATGCAAGGTTCATTCATGGACATGGGGTGGCTTACCGTAATTAGTTGAGGTCTCAAGAGTCTACACAGGTCGGGGGAATTGCTGTACAGCAAACAGAATTGCAGAATGCATGGAAATTACTAAAACAGTCATTAATTTCTTCTACCAAAAAAGAAAAAGAAAAAAACAGCAATTGTTTGAAGCATTTGGTTTTAGTTTTGCACAAGCTATGTTAGCTTCATTGGGTTGTTCATAGGGTTCAAAGTGTGACTTTTGCTAAGCTTAGTTTATCTGTTATGAATGAAACATGAGGCATTCCTCCAATTCCCTACTTTGGTTTCTTGAGCAGTGTCTGAACCCCATAAATACAATGGCTCATCGAATTTGTTTCATTTATTCAAAACAGAGTTGCACGAACAATACATATATAATTGAGCACAATACTAATTACATAAAACCGCATTAACCAGGTACAACGTACATGAAGAAAACAAACGACACATAATTCAGTTAAGAATTCAACCTCTTCTTTAACTAAGTTCTCTTAACTGGGTCAAAGTTGGAGACTCCAATAACAGCTCCAAGAATTGCTGCAAGCACAACTCCACCAGCTGCAATGCTAAGCAAAAAGTTGTTGAGAGATGGAGTGACGCCGGCCCCAGCCGCCTCAGCCACCTCAGGTATCACCATGGAAGCTGTCAATGCAGCTGCTGTGAGGCCTGTGACTGCCTTTTCTTTCAAAGAGGCCTCAACTTTGAACATGTCTATGGACTTTGGCTTCACGAACACAGCCTTCTTTACTGGGATAATTGACTTCAATAATGAGCTTGGCTGGCTTGTTCTGTTTTGGGTGGCAGACATTACTGGCATAGCCATTGAAACAGAAGCCATTTCTTGTGTTACTGATTGGGTCTCTCTTAGTTTGCCTCGGTATACAATGCAGTAGTAGGAGGTGTTATTTTGGGTTTCAGAACTCAGATAGGGAATGAATGGGAGGTGTAAATTAGAGATTTTCGCTGATGTGTCGCTTCAGCGTTATCCTATGTGGCATATTCTACACCTGGGATTGCAGGATAAGCTTATCCCCTCAGATTTGATCCACTAGAAAAAAAAGGCCACCCGAAAACTACATAATGCATGCTCCATGCACTCCGAAGAGGAAAGACCATACATTTTGACCAACCTCATTTCCTTTCCTTTCGGCCCAAATGAAGAATTGTAATGTTCACACCGAAAACGAGGGAGACAAAAGAGACTAAGAAAAAAGAGGTACTATTAACAAAAGGTTCTCTCTAATCATAACCTTATAAATTTATAATAACGATCAAATGAAAACTTTCAAATAAACAGTTAGATAAATGTTATAAATTTTAGTTAATATTTCAAATTTTCAACACGCAAGTCATCTAACTATTCATTTAAAAGTGTTTATTTAGTCCTTATTGTAAAGTTCTCATTAAATCAAAATTTTCCTCTATTAACATAGTCAAAAAAGAAAATACTTATTTCATATTAAATACAATTCGAATCCACAACATTATTCTCATTTGTCTTATACATGAAAATAGTAGTACTAGTAATGAAATCCTATTGACAACAGAAAAGTAAAATAAATAAATTGAAAAGCTCATCACTGGATCATCGCGGTGAGACGAACCCTGCATCTCATTTAATTTCGGCGAGACAAACTTGTAGAGGCAGCAAAAAGTATGTAATGTGTAGCACCTCCAAACATTTTTTCAATGCCACGAATATTTCACTTCTCTGCTAGCTATTGCTCTTCTCCCCATTCTTGAAAGTTGATAGTGTGACAAAAGTAGAGGGCCAACTTGTTCATATTTTCGATCTCAAGCACCACCACTTGGTGGTTTGGATGCCAAAGCGTCGGATTCCCCTCCACATACATGTACAAACAAAAGCAAATTTTCACAAAGGCACAGTGTAATGTGATGCTCATTTGTCTAACAATCCGGATTAACATATATACTAGCATGAGCTTCGTTAGTTAGTTTCGCTAGCATGGGCATCGTTAGTTAGTCTCGCTAGCATGAACATCGATTGAAGTGTTTGTGGCATCTTGCGATTCTTCAAAGTGAACTACATTTTTCCTTTCAACTTTTCTTCTGTAAAAATTTTACCATTGGTAAAACATGATTTTAAAAAAAATTTATAACTGACTTTGCTCGAAAATCTCGAATCGTTTATTTTTTTATGAAGTTTTTAGTTTCACGACTTTGAAAAATCGTAAAAACTAAACGAGTTGATATTTTTGCGTTCTATCAACTCAAAAATTTCTTTAAAATAATGATTTAAGTGTGGAAAGATTGTGGTGCAAAAATAAGAACATGCAATTTTGGCTCAAAAATCGTGTATTAAAACCCACGGTTTTGGGTGAAAAACCAAGGTTTCGGCAAAAAAAAAAACTCAAAACTTCACAATTGGTAAAACATGATTTTTCAAAGATTTTTCAAGTGACTTTGCTCGAAAATCTAGAATCGTTTATTTTTTATGAATTTTCGAGTTTTCCGACTTTGAAAAATCGTAAAAAATAAACGAGTATATCTTTTTGTGTTCTAACAACTCGAAAAGTCCTTAAAAATCACGATTTGAGTGTGGGAAGATTTTGGTGCGAAAATAAGAACATGAAATTTTGGCCAAAAAATCGTGTGTTATAACCCACGGTTTTAGGTGAAAAACAAAGGTTTCGGCAAAAAAAAATAAAAATTTCTCAAAACTTCACTACTGGTAAAACATGATTTTTAAAATGTTTTCCAACTGACTTTGCTCGAAAATCTCAAATCGTTTATTTTTTATGAATTTTCTAGTTTTTCAACTTTGAAAATATATATTTGCACTTAAAAACAAAGGCCACTTATATGCATAAAGGCCAGGATATTGGGATCTATCTTAGAAACCTTTTAAAATGTCACTTTTTTGAAAATTTTACAATACCCAAAGCACTAGTACTCAGGCATTAACAATGAATTTTTAATTAAGCTCATCACTATAACAATGAATTTTTCATATACTAAGTAGGAGTTGAAATATTTTTATTTTTCAATTTTAGGGTGGGTCTTTAGATTGAAGTTATCCTTATTTATTATTTTTTTAATTTTTCACTTTGCAAACAAAACCAAATACTTCCCATGCTCAAAATTTAATGTGATTGGTTTCTTTGGGATGGTAATGCTTTTTTTAAGTGTTTGTGCAAAGAGTCTCAAATAACTTTGAAAATGCAATTTTTATGGGCTGGCATAGAATATTTGGTCTTGGGCGTGAGTAAAAACTAGTGAAGGGAAAAATTATATTTTGCAAGTGGAAAAATATTATGGGAGGTATGCATGTATTTTAGTGTTTATTATGGAACCGTTTATTACATGTTTTTACTCTAATTTGTTATTACATGCTTTCTGATAATTAGTCAAAGAAAGAAGAAGTCTGATAAATTCGATTGCTAATGAATTATTGCCTCATCATTGGTTTAGGCACCGCAAGCAAGTTATTAGACAAAGCAAAGCATGCATGTTGAATGGTTGTACATGCATGTTCCAATAGCTTGTCTTGGGGGTGCAATACTGCATAAAATTTTTGGGGAAAACTCCTGGCCGGAAACAATAAATTAAATTGTTTTATCATTGTGATGGAATTTTTGCATGCAGACCGATTAAAATCAAAGTGAAAATGGAAAAGAAATACAAAAGGCAAAATATATGATCAAAACAACTTCAATATTATATCCATTTCAGTCTTTGTGTTATTACGATAATTGAATACAAAGACTAAAATGGATATAATGTTGAAGTTGTTTTTTATCATATATTTTGCAGCTGATTATATTTGCAGCAATACCAAACTAAGCCAAAAAGTGTCTCTTTCGGCCTAGTAAAATGGAGCTTTGCAAATTGGTTTTGGTTGTGGCGCTCAGATTACTTCATTATGGTATCAAAGTTAGGTTCACCCACGTATGAAGCCAAGTGGCCACACGTGCTCCACGTTACCCAATATAAGTTGTCCACCTGTCTGGCTTGAAAATTCGCCACACGTGCAGGAGCATGTGAGAATGTGGAATGTTATCATACATTGGAAAATAGGTACCCGACAAATGTGTTTATAAGGATTTGAGTCTCTCCAACCATTGCCAATTGGCTTTGGTTGTAACGTCCAGATTACTTCATCATGGTATCAAAGCTAGGTTCACCCATGTGTGAAGCCAAGTGGCCACACGTGTTCCACGTCACCAAATATAAGTTGTCCATGTGTATGGCTTGAAAATTCGCCACAAATGCAGGGGCGTGTGAGAATGTGGAGTGTTGTCCCACAATGGAGAAAAATGACTTTACAAATGTGCTTATAAGGATTTGGACCTATCCAACCATTGTTAATTTTTTTTTTTGAGAGAGCTCTTGCGGTATCCCAAAGGCTTCCTAGGCCCAAGGGCTAATCCGCAGTCGGAGATCTTATCAGAACGCTTCCTCCCCCTGGCTAGCCACAAAATGAAATGGGATTTAACTCCAATCCGCAGTCGGTATGATTTGAACCCGGGTTTGGGGGGGGGGGTACCACACCTGGAGGCTCTTACCAACTCGACTACCAGTAGTGGTTATCTGACAATTGCTAATTGGTTTTGGTTGTGACGCCCAGATTACTTTATCAGTTGTCATTTACTCTTTGTCATGAATGCAACCTATAAATAAGTAGAAGCATTTATATTCGCAAAACTATTTCAATCAAGAGCCAAACCCAGCACAGTTGGTTGAAGAGTTGGAGAACTGACAGGAGGTCCAAGGTTTGAGCCTTGGAATAGGCGCGCATTGACTTTGTTTAATTTTTATCAAAAGGTCAAAAGCACGGTGACATTTCAGTAAATATAAAAAATTTCGCCCGATATTTGGAGAGATTTTTCTATGGTACCGTTACTCCATGTGGCATATGTGATGGTGCCATGTGATTGGTTCATTGAATATTTTATATTTTATGTATTAACTGTTTAATTAATATTTTATATGCATTAACCAATCAAAGTGGTTGGTATAGATATTTCTACACACCAAATAGATGCACAAAAATAACCTATTAATTACCCTACTGTAGATATGAATATCGAATGTAGTATGAGAAGTAGGGATCGTTCCCGCAAGAGAATGAGACTCGAATGCAAATTAAGACACTAAACTATAACGACTCTAAACTGACCTAAAAGAAAAATACGAACAGCAGACAAACTAAACAGACTCTGATTACCACGAAATTTAAACACAATAAACTAGACACAATAAAACTGACTCTGACAAAGTTTCAACGAATTCTAAGAAGTTTAAGACTACGAAAATAAACCTGCAAGAGCAGGGCAGAGTTGATGTACGAAAATTAAAGGGAAACCAACAAAGGTTTTGTTGTGAACAATGATGATGGAATAGCTAAGGAACAATTATCCACCCTAAACAATCATGATAAATATGCAAGGTTCCATACAAATTCCCTATTTCATGGATGAAGATGCTCAAGATAAGTCAATGGCATGTTGATCAAATCCTATTGTTCTCTCATATTTGGTACGTTAAGTGCATGGCATGTACTCCCTAACTTAGTTCTTTCATGTAACCTAGAATGACATGTTCATAGATTCAACACTCAAGAATCATTAAGCATAAAGAGAACGAACATCACATCGGCCATAAGACATGGCATGTATCTTATGTAACCGAGAAATCTAATCACATGAATATGGTTTACCTATTCATTAGCTACTTGGGATTATATGATGATACGGCGGTCCACATATAAATCCTAGCAATAGAACCCTAATACATGCATCTAAGTAGGCCTCCAAAGAAACACATATAAAGATTCATCAATGAAAAACCAGTGAAAAGATAATCATCCAATCCATAGGAAATCCATATAAAATAATCAAAGCATCTTAACAATCATGTTCAGGGCTTCAAATAGCCCCTAACTACTAAGAAGTTTAGCTACTCATAGTCATAGTAGCAACAATCGAAAACATAATAAAACTAAAGAAAGAAAGAAAAGAAGAAGGAACACGGCGATGCTTCGGCTCTCCACGTATATGATGATGTCCAATCCTTGTCCCGGCTGATTAAGAAATCCTTAAATACCCCAAGTTAGGGTTTAAAACGTCCACGGCCCAATAGGAGTCGAAGCCCATGAGGAAAATCACAAATCCTAAATGAATTAGGTTTCCAGATTCGCGCCAGATTGACCTTCGCTCACTCAATCAGCCATAACGTCTTCTAGACAACTCCGAATCACAAACCGTCAGAAGTTCCTGAAAATAGACATCCGGAGCTTTCTATCCATATATGGTACATCTTCTAGTTCATTCTGAGCTGCTCCCAGTTCTCAATCGAAGTAGGCTGATCTGCACAGGCAGATTCACCAATTTAGCTTTTAATCTCCACTTTTTGCTTCTTTTCATCCTCAATGCTCCAAGAGTCCTATAAAACATAAAACGACATAACTACCTCGAATAAAGATGGAATGTGAGAGAATTAATATAGAATTAAGCACAATGGAGCACACAAATATGCTCCCATCAAATACCCCCACACTTAGCTTTTGCTAGTCCTCGAGCAAAACAACTAAACAGAACATAAACGAAGACTCAATCTACACCTTCCAACATTTATCTCAGAGAACCATACAAGTCAATAGCATTAAGAATAGTTTACTCATCACATCAGGTCCTAAAAACTTCATTCAAAAGTTAATAAATCCCCACAACCATCATGCTCAAGTGTAGTGTGTGAAATAGCCAATAGTTAACACAACAAACCAAATCTCAATCAACACGCTTCAGCCAAGTATTAACTCCATCCTCACAAGGATAATCACTCTATTTTCACTCAGATTTTCTGGCTAATTCTCATGCATTCACTCAAGTTATATGTGAGAGGAATAATGTATACAAAACAACAAATAGCTCACATATGCATAACAAGAATAATAGCTCTTTCTGAAAATTTAAATATGATCTCATGAAAGGAATATCAACTACTTGAATGAATAGAACACATGCCATAGGCTCACCTCTCAACACAAGTCTCCACAAACCGAAAGTGCAACTTCAAAGATCAAAAGGTCTTCATTGGGTTGTAATGGGGCCATGGGGTTAAGGTGTAAGAAACGAAGGATAGGATATAACAAGATCCCTATAAATTAATGAGACAATATCAAGGACTTTGAAACCCATTTTTCCAATACTTCATAACTTCCTATGGCCAACTAGCATCTTGTTGGGCCAAATACGTCATTCTAACTTGTAACTTCCACAAAACAATATGTAATCAAAATTCAAGAGCATTTAACTTTATTTTTCTTTTATATGCCACACACATATTTTTCTTCTTTTTCGGCATAAGAACTTTTTTTTTATATATATATGGCTCTCTCGAATCTGATTTTGTACAATAACAACTCCCCCACACTTGTTCTTTGAACAATTCACAAACCTTTGAAACTTTTAGAAAAAAAACGAGAAGTCACCATCATTGTCTCACTAACTCCTAGGAATAGGGAAGGATAAAACTATACTAGGCTTAGGGTATGGTAATGTGGTTAACAAAGAAAAAAGGTTCACATAAGGCTCAAGAGGTTAGCTAAGGGGTTCATGATTAGGGACACAGGCTTAATTTGGCTTTGGTGGAAGATCCTAGGTGCCTTAATCATATCCAAGTTATTGCACATTTCAGCATAAAGTTTCAAGAGGTCTCAAAGTGAGTTCTAGCAATTAGTTCACAATATGCGTCGAATTCAAGTAATCAATCAAGCAAAGAATAATGAGATCATGCAACGAATAATCGACAAGAAAGCAAGAATTAGTGTATAACTCTCCAAAAGAATAGCAATATGGCTCAAAACTCACAATGGTTATACAAGCTCATACATGGCCTAACATGCTTCTCTCAATCCAATTCATCACATTAACATGGCTATAAGTGCATAAATGGTTCAAGCATAACAATCATAGAAATCGATTAACCAAAGAATGAAATTTAGACCTAAAGCAATGCTTAAACTCATCTTTAGCTATTGAAATCAAGTTTAATTCTCATCATTGTATTGGAAGGTATCCTAAGACTCAAAACAATACAAAACAAACAAACAAACAATGACTTTTTTTGGATTTTTTTTTTTTCAGTTTTTTTTTTTTTTTTTTTTTTTTTGCGTCGGGCTGTCGACCGGTCGACAAAAAGTGGCGACCGGTCGCCTGGGACCAGGGAACAAACCGTCGTGCTCTGGACGATGCTCGACCGTTCGACAAAAGGGGTCGACCGGTCGACTGGGAGTTGCGAAAAAAAATTTAATTTGGGATGAATTTTCAGAACACAACGACCCGATGACACTAAGACCTTCCCCCACACTTGAAACAGGCATTGTCCTCAATGCAAAAGACATGAAACACACAACAATGCAAAAGAAATCGAGGGAAAGTGACGCAACACACAAAACATGCAAAGAATTGAAAAGAACACAAGAGAAGAGTAAAGAAAATGTCCCTGATTACTCCTCCATACTTGGGTTGCCTCCCAAGAAGCGCTTAAGTTAACGTCATCAGCCAGACGTAGCCGCGGTCATATGAGGGTGACCATTCCACAATCCTTCTTGAAGTTGGGAATGAACTTATCTAAGGAAGAAGTATGACCAATGTTAAAACAAGAGAGAAACTCAAAAGTAGGAACATACTTCCCTTTGTCAGGTGGCACGGCGTTGAGAGTGGCCACAGTTGCAATAATGCCCGGTTCTTTACTCATGACTACTCTCTTTTCATCAAAGATTGGCTTTTTTGTGGATGAATCATTAGGGTTAGCCTGCACAATTTCATTAGTCTCAACAAAATCAATACTTGGAGAAGAATCATAAGTAGGGTACCTCATGGCTTCAAAGATGTTGAAGCCCACAGTCTCTCCAAGTACTTCCATTGTCAATGTTCCTTGAAACACATCAATCTTTGTATGAGCGGTGGCCATGAAGGGCCGCCCCAAAATCAATGGCAAAGATGTGGGCATAGGTGCGTCCTCCATGTCTAACACAAAGAAATCTGCCGGTAAAATCAAACCATTCACATTCACCAACACATCCTCTATCAAACCTCTCGGATATGTCAATGAACGATCCGCTAGTTGAATTCTCACATTAGTCTCCTTTAGCTTGCCTAAATCAAGTGCTTCATAAACAGAATAGGGCATTAAATTAATAGAAGCACCTAAATCAAGCAAAGCCTTTTCAAACCTGTGTGCACCAATGGTACATGGAATCGTGAAGCTTCCGGGGTCCGTAAGCTTAGGTGGTAGCTTCCTTTGAAGTACAGCAGAGACTTCCTCACTAAGAGCTACTGTTTCATGTTCCTTGAACTTCCTCTTGTTGGTACAAAGTTCTTTGAGAAACTTTGCATACCTTGGGATTTGCTTGATAGCATCAAGAAGGGGGATGTTGACTTGTACTTCCCGGAAAGTATCTAATATATCTTTATCGCTTTGCTCCTTCTTGGATTGCAAGAACCTGCGAGGAAAAGGGATAGGTGGAACATGAACATTAGAACCATTTTTACTTACCTGAAGAGGATTAGGTGCGGGTGACGGAGCTGAAGCAACTCCTAGTCCAAATGGAATTCCAGATGTTTTTGTTGCTGCCTCGGTCGACCGTTCGCCAATTTCCGTCGACGGGTTGACATTGCTTCTGTCCGTGGGTCGATCGGTCGACACTTTGGTCGACCGTTCGACTGGAGCTTCTGTCCGCTGCTCTTCTTTGCTGCCCGGTGTTTGACCTCCCTCTATAGCTTTCTTAGGTCTTCTAATGTGCACCGGCTCCTCCGGAAGTTGTTTTCCAGTCCTCAATGTGACAGCCATAATCTGCTCATGGTGAGTTCCTTTAGGATTAACTTCAGTTTGAGATGGAAGCTTACCTGGCTCTCTTTGAGTAAGTTGTTCACACAACCGACCGAATTGCACCTCAAGATTAGCAATAGACTTCCCATGATGTTGCAATGTACTCTCAGTTTTCTCCTTGAAAGTCTTATTGTCCTGCACAAGAGTTTTAGTATCATTGGCAATTGAAATCACAAGATCCTCAAGCTTACCTGAAGATTGTTGAAGTGGTGGTCCTTGGTTGAATCCGTGAGGTACATAAGAAGAGGTGGGAGCCCCTTGTTGTTTGTTCCACCCAAAGTTAGGGTGATTCCTCAAAGCCGGATTAGAATACACATTAGAGAAACCAGCTCTCCTTTGTTGGTCAGCAAAGCTGACTTGTTCTTCACCTGAATTTGGAAAGGAATATGGACAATCTATGGTTAGATGATCACGAATGGGACAGATGGAACATACCTGAGCTGATACCATTCCTTGAGCCGGTGGAGACATGGCTTGCATCCATGCATCAAGCTTCTTTTCAATAGTAGAGATCCTATCAGCGTCTCCTCCCCAAGAATTAACTTCATAAGCATCCTTGGTCCTTGCTTCTTGAAACCCTTTTGTAGAGAATTGTTGAGAATTCTCACTCAAAGTCTCAAAGATATCAAAGGCTTGATCACTGGTCTTATTCATGAAAGCGCCTCCACATGCTGAATCTACAAGGGCCTTGTTTGCATCATTCAATCCCTCATAGAAAAATTGAGCTTGATCATCCTTAGAATAGCCATGGTGTGGACACTTCCTTAGTAGCCCCTTGAAGCTCTCCCAAGCTTCACAAAAGAGATCCCCTTGCTTCTGTCGGAAAGTATGAATATCTCTCCTTAATTGTCTTGTTCTCTGAGCAGGGAAGAACTTGGTGACGAACTTTGTAGATAGCTGATCCCATGTAGCAATAGTATTGGAAGGCAATGAATTCAGCCACCACTTAGCATGATCCTTCAAAGAGAAAGGAAACAAGATGAGCTTCAGCTGCTCTGCAGTCAAACCGGGAGGAAATTGAGTTCTACAAAGGTCATAGAACTCTCTCAGATGGTTGTTCGGGTCTTCATTCGGCTTGCCATAAAAATGAGGGACTGAGTTGATAAGTTGTGGAGACAAACTGAATGAAGTACCAGCGGTAGGAGTGAATGTGATGCACGAAGGTTGTGCAACACCCTGAGGAACAAAGGAAGACTTCAATGGCTTTGGTTCTTCGGCCATTGCGTTGACAGATGGTGTTTGCTCTGGTGTTTATAAACTACAAAACAAAACAAACTAAACGTTAGAAACTAATAACAAAAACAAAAACAAAAACAAAAATTTGCAATCAAATTATTCATTCCCCGGCGACACGGCGCCAAAATTGATATAGTGTCATCGGGTTTAGTGTAGTGTGGGGGAAGGTCTTAGTGTCATCGGGTCGTTGTGTTCTGAAAATTCATCCCAAATTAAATTTTTTTTCGCAACTCCCAGTCGACCGGTCGACCCCTTTTGTCGAACGGTCGAGCATCGTCCAGAGCACGACGGTTTGTTCCCTGGTCCCCGGCAACGGCGCCAAAATTGGTATAGATATTTCTACACACCAAATAGATGCACAAAAATAACCTATTAATTACCCTACTGTAGATATGAATATCGAATGTAGTATGAGAAGTAGGGATCGTTCCCGCAAGAGAATGAGACTCGAATGCAAATTAAGACACTAAACTATAACGACTCTAAACTGACCTAAAAGGAAAATACGAACAGCAGACAAACTAAACAGACTCTGATTACCACGAAATTTAAACACAATAAACTAGACACAATAAAACTGACTCTGACAAAGTTTCAACGAATTCTAAGAAGTTTAAGACTACGAAAATAAACCTGCAAGAGCAGGGCAGAGTTGATGTACGAAAATTAAAGGGAAACCAACAAAGGTTTTGTTGTGAACAATGATGATGGAATAGCTAAGGAACAATTATCCACCCTAAACAATCATGGTAAATATGCAAGGTTCCATACAAATTCCCTATTTCATGGATGAAGATGCTCAAGATAAGTCAATGGCATGTTGATCAAATCCTATTGTTCTCTCATATTTGGTACGTTAAGTGCATGACATGTACTCCCTAACTTAGTTCTTTCATGTAACCTAGAATGGCATGTTCATAGATTCAACACTCAAGAATCATTAAGCATAAAGAGAACGAACATCACATCGGCCATAAGACATGGCATGTATCTTATGTAACCGAGAAATCTAATCACATGAATATGGTTTACCTATTCATTAGCTACTTGGGATTATATGATGATACGGCGGTCCACATATAAATCCTAGCAATAGAACCCTAATACATGCATCTAAGTAGGCCTCCAAAGAAACACATATAAAGATTCATCAATGAAAAACCAGTGAAAAGATAATCATCAAATCCATAGGAAATTCATATAAAATAATCAAAGCATCTTAACAATCATGTTCAGGGCTTCAAATAGCCCCTAACTACTAAGAAGTTTAGCTACTCATAGTCATAGTAGCAACAATCGAAAACATAATAAAACTAAAGAAAGAAAGAAAAGAAGAAGGAACACGGCGATGCTTCGGCTCTCCACGTATATGATGATGTCCAATCCTTGTCCCGGCTGATTAAGAAATCCTTAAATACCCCAAGTTAGGGTTTAAAACGTCCACGGCCCAATAGGAGTCGAAGCCCATGAGGAAAATCACAAATCCTAAATGAATTAGGTTTCCAGATTCGCGCCAGATTGACCTTCGCTCACTCAATCAGCCATAACGTCTTCTAGACAACTCCGAATCACAAACCGTCAGAAGTTCCTGAAAATAGACATCCGGAGCTTTCTATCCATATATGGTACATCTTCTAGTTCATTCTGAGCTGCTCCCAGTTCTCAATCGAAGTAGGCTGATCTGCACAGGCAGATTCACCAATTTAGCTTTTAATCTCCACTTTTTGCTTCTTTTCATCCTCAATGCTCCAAGAGTCCTATAAAACATAAAACGACATAACTACCTCGAATAAAGATGGAATGTGAGAGAATTAATATAGAATTAAGCACAATGGAGCACACAAATATGCTCCCATCAGTGGTCCATCACATATCCACGTGGAGTGACGGGCTCACTTAAAAAAAATTTCGATATTTGGATCCAGGGGCGGAACTAAGGGAACGCTACCCCAGCTTAAGCTGGGCAAAAAATCTTTTTATTAATTCTTTTGTATATGGAATTCTGTCTAAGCTCTCCTGATTTTTTTTATACATTACCCTATCAACTGATTTTATCTCATGTAGTCATGTGTTATTGTGTTTAGTTTAGTTTAGTTTTTAATAATTTATAGGTATCGATTATCATTATAATGTCAGATCAACCCCCTAATGTCAAGAGAATGAAGACTTTTTTTTCGTTTTATAAGAAATATAATGAAAATCAATCATCAAATGAGATCATTGAGATGCCTTCTCCTAGTTCTCTACCGTCTCCACCCAGAAATGCTACTCAAATTCCTCCAGAAATTGAGATTCCTTCTTCTCCAATAGGACATGAGAATGTAAACAATTCTGCAAATAAATTTTGGTGTAGTACTTCATTTTTTCTTCAAGTCTGCAATGTAAACAATTCTGCAAATAATTTTTTTTTAGCTAACCTAAGAATGGAACTCTAGTTCCGCCCCTGTTTGGATCAGAGTGATAAATGAATCAACTAAAAGCCAGCTGACCGGGACCGGCCGTACTACTGAATTACGTACGTACTAATAGCTGCCTTGAATTTTAAATAATAAAAGCCAGCTGACCGGGACCGGCCGGCCTCTACGTGGTGAATTATTGCCGCAGTGGACCATCAATCAATTCTGAATTCTGAATAGTGAAACTGCTGAAAGGTCCATTAATTAATTACTAGGTTTTGCAGTAAAACCTTAATTAGGAGCTGCCTGAAAGTGTCATATTACACTCGATTAAACACAAGATATTAATTAATAAAATCTCCCTCAATAATGCTACAGACAGTGTACGCTTGTGGATGGAGTCCACTACATCATACATACTATATATACATATAGTACAATTATTGTTTGGGTTGTTGAGAAAATTTAATCCACCAATTCTTTTGGGATCGAGTTGCGTATATATATAGACTTGCCAAAAGGATTTTCCATTGTCAGTTTTTTCGTATTTGAACATATTAGTAATTGGAATTTATGTGAGTGAGAGAGATGGGTAGGAAATGCTGGCATTGCGGGAATATGGGACACAATTCAAGGACTTGCAAGACCACTACATCTCAGACGCTGCTGAAACTGAATGAGAGAGAGAGAGATCCTAATAGTGTTGATGACCTTTCTTCTTCTTCTTCTTTGTCTTCCTCCTCATCATTTTCTACATTTGTAAGGAATATGATGAGTTTATCTTCTTCACCGTCATCAGTTTTTTATGCTTCTACTGAATCTTCAAGCTTGATTACTAGCTGTTTCATGGCACATGAAATTGAGAAAATAGTAATGACAAATAATCTCGGTATCGGCCATCATGACGTCTCTCATGTCGATGATGTGGCTCAAGAAACAAACAAGGGTGAGTGCTTGATCTACAGTCAATTTTTTTGTTGCGGTTATCCTTTAAATACGTCTTTTTCATAATATTACATGTTAATTTAGACATGAAGAAGTTTCTTTTTTAGCCTAGTACTTAGACTACTTGTGGTATATAAAAGCAATTTGTTTTTTTTTTCTTTTTCTTACAGTTTTCAATTCTTCTTCATGATATTGCTTTTCTTTATGCTTAAAGAAGTCTTTTTGTTAGGCCTAAAAAAGAAGTTAATTTTTTTCAAGTACTATTGTATGATTTGTATCCTTTTTTTGTGTGGTATATTTCTCTCAAGTTCCAATATTAACTCATTAGTCAACTTATTCCAAGTTTCCAACACTACTAGTTGGTCAAAGAGTAATTAAGTACTTTATTTCAACGACCAAAAAAAAAAGAGTTTTAATTTGACAACCAAAAAAATAAAAATAAAATGTACTCGAAGCTAGTAATGACACTTTCAAAGTCATTATGCACTTAAAGTTAGTACTTCATTTTATCCCTCAATTAAAATAAGCCTAGAGATTGCAGAGTAAATGACTAGCTAGCTTACATATATACATGCAAGAGTACTAATAACGTCTCATTTCGAACAACTATACAAGTTAATTTCGTAACATCTCAATTCACGTGCCCATGCATGTATATAATACCCCTCCTTTAAATTTAAGATATATGAACTACTGTCGATCGATGATAATTTGGTTAGCTGCAGATATATGTATATGTAATGACTTAATTGTCTACATGATTTTTTTTTTTTTGGTTGGTAATTTTCCTTATTATATATATATATAGGTGTAGCATGGACTGAGGAGGAGCACCTGAGGTTTCTAGAAGGGCTTGAAAAGCTGGGTAAGGGGGACTGGAGGGGCATCTCTAAACACTATGTCACCACAAGAACTCCAACCCAGATCGCCAGTCATGCCCAAAACTATTTTCTCAGACGACGTCAAGATACCACCACCACCCTGAATGAGAGACCAAGACGTCGACGACGTCCCAGCCTTTTTGATGTAAGACATGCAGCCATCATCGTTCCATTAATTAATCTCCTTCCGTTAATTGATTTTGATCATTAATTAACAATGTAGTTAGTACGTAATAGCTTGTTCATTTATGATCCTCTAATTAATAATCTGGTGGCCGCATGCAGGTGGGTAAAGATCAGCTCTCCCTTGATATTAACGTCTCTAATCCTCCTGATACTGAAGCAGCTCTGGGCTGGAAATCGGGTACTGAAAACGTTGGTGATGAGGAGTAATGTGATCGAGTTATAGACTGATGGGTTTGATATTAATTCTGAGCCTACTCCTTCGTCTTCTTCTTCAAGTACGTAGTTTACTTGGAGAGTCTTGGTCATGCCGACATATGGCCTTTTTATTTCCAGCCTTGGCTTTTTCACCCATTAAATAGTTCATCCGTATAATAATGAACATGAAGTAAGTAGCAATTAATTTTGTCCCTTCTTCACGTTGATAATTATAAAGATGAAATAAAAATTGCGTGAAAAACTAGGATTGAAATTGAAAAGTAAAACTGCTTTTTAATCACGTATGTCTAATTTGTAAGGAGGTTTCAAAACTTTGTCAATGCATGGCTAGAGGCAATAAAGAATGTATTTTTTGTTTTTGATGAGAAATTGGGAATAAAGAATGTATTTTGTATGGCTAGATGCAATATATGTTTCGACTTTTCTGGGTTTTAAAATTATCCGGGTCAGATAATTAAATTGGATTATAAAAATATCAAAACTGTATCGTTTGGTTTCTGGATGTGCCATGTATGCAATGCTTTGATGCTGAATGTTAGAATAAATTTGATGAATACGTACACTAAAATATCAAATTACTTATACATCACAAGAACATACCTTAAGACATAGCAATTAATAGTACTCGATCAACACTTGTAATATTCTATCCGCTCTCTATAGAGAACCTTAGGCTTGTTTATATATCAATTAATGGGGCTATACATACGATTTTGTTGATGTATTTGTGAGAGCAATTAAAGGGTCCTAGAAAATTTGAAAGATATCACTTTCTATAAAAAAAAACCTTGAGCTATAATAAGAAAGTTATCATCATTTATCTGTATAGAATTACGACTTTGATATATGTCAAAAACTCATAAGTTGGGATGAAAATAAACACATTGAATGCATACAATCATATTATGTTCTACTTTCATATAAGAAAGGTGATCGTCCATATCACGGAAGCCGGCCATGAGTACTTTCGATCGGTTCTTTCACGATCACTAACAAGTAACAACACACATCGGTACGTCATCGATCTCAACTCCCTCTTTCGCGTAACAACGTACACCTTTATGAATGATGTGCCATTAGCCCTTGAGCCTCTTAATTGGTATCCGAGGAAATTAGTTAAGCTTGAAAACCTTATCAAGTTGACACATCATGCATAGGCCAGCTAACAGCATTTGTACCGGTTGGCCAATTTCAATGCCAATAGACAAATGATTGACAATTGATGAATGCAGCCGTGCTAATTGGCTGTGTCTTTTTTTTACTGGAGCCCACATGCCAATTGACGTGGGGCATCGGCGTCAACATTAATTTATTTTGCACGCGGCTCCCAAGTCTGACGCAACAATGACCATCTAATCTCAATCGTTTATTTCAAAATGATTTAAATCTGGAGACTCGAAACAATTTCAAAATGATTTAAATAGTGTATTGGCAGTAGAATTGTCTTTGATTGCTGCATTGACAAACTGAAAGCAATTGTCAAAAATAATGAATAGTGAATTGACAAATGTACATAAATTAGCAATTGCTCTCTTCAACAGGTGCATTTGCTCTAAGAGCACGTACATGTGCAATTCGACGGCAAGTCACTCGAGAACCCTAGCACTTTTTATGACAAACACCACACATTGAGAGCAAAAAGGGATTTGGAGCACACGAGATGTCCGTCGAATAAAGATTCAAAATTTGACTACAGCAGTAAGAACAAAGCTATCCACCTGGGTCAATAGAATTAATCAGAATGGAGCAAAGCTATCCACCGAGCACCAACACATTAATGAAAAGATGGACGATCATTTGGTGGAGTACGTAGAACGAGGTTGTACTGATTGCTGCTGATTCAGTACTGGAGTAGTAGAAGAAGCTTATGGTGAAAATCTTGGGGATTAGACTATAGTGTGTAACCGAATGAGTAAAGGAGCCATGGTTGCCTGGTCAGATATGCACAGGGCAATATAATCATGCATGCTTCACATTCAGTAATCAATATGGACAGCGCTTCAGAAATGCAGGTATGTGTGAGCCTCTCACTCATTAGTCATCACCACCTCCCTCCAATAATATTATATATTTATAATTTTATAGCTTAGGCATATCAGAACGAAAGAAGAATATGGTGACCTAACCCAAATGAAAAACAAGAAAGATAAAGAAAAAGGAGGTACTATTACCATAGTCAAAGAAGAAAGTACAGTTTAATTTTATATCACATCCAATCCGAATCCACAGCATTAATCTCATCTGTCTACTGAAAATAGTAGAACTTTTAACAAAATCCTACTCTGCCAAAAGGAAAGTAAAACTAAATTGAAAAGCTCATCACCGGGTCTTCCTTTTACCTTGCAAAAGATCATTTGTTGGTGATAGTTGCGTCTCATTTAGTTTCAGGGAGACGCACTTCTAGGGGCAGCAGATAGTATGTAATATGTAGCTCCTCAAAACATTTCTTCAATGCCATGACCATTTCACTTCTCCGCTTTTGCTTTTCTCCCCATTCTTGAAAGTTCATAGTGTGATTAAAATAGAGTGCCATCTTTAACTTATTCACGTTCTCAATCTCAAGCACCACCACTTGGTGGTTTGGATGCCAAAGCGTCGGATTCTCATCCACATACCTGTAACAAAACCAAATTGCAAAAGTGTAAACACAAAGGCACACTGCAATTTGACGCTCACTTGTCTAACACGATTGTTACTCCCAGTACACTCGCATGCATGTTAATGTGCACTGCAGTCTGTATGATTAACAATCCAGATTCATAGACACATGAACTTATCAACATTAAACCACATGTGTATGTATGAATGAATGTATGTATGTGCTTCTAAAAAACATGAGTCAAAGCTTCGAATAACTTACTCCTTCATTTTCTCTTTCAGCTCGCCTATCTTCTTCACTGGTGTAGTAAAAGCAATTGAGAACTCCACGTTATCACCCATATTTGAACTTCTGTAATAATTGCTGATGGCTTTTGTGGATAAAACTGAATTTGGATAGTATACCTTCTCTTGATTGAGTTTCAAAAAGACTGTATTTAAGATGTTCATCTCCTCAACCATCAACTATTAGGGTTACCATGTGTTAGAAACTTGATCAAAATCAAACCCAACATAATGAAATAAGAGTTCTATAAGTTACCTGAACGCCATCAACAACACAGCGGTCACCAACATCAAATGGATGCATTACAAATACAAAGATAATAGCTTCAAATATAGTCTTGCAAGTGTTTCCAAACATAAAAGCTGCCACTACGAGCTGTGATGAGAGGAAGACAAGTACTTTTGTCGTTGCAATTTCCATCAATAAAAGCCACACTAGAATGGTAATAACAACCAGGATGCTAGTCACAAGTTTGTTCAATTGCTTTACAGCTGTTTTGGTATCCGTTAAAGAATGAGCTAATGCTTTGCGACCATTGTAGACCTTCACCTGCAAAAATCACATGGAAAAGAATTGAAAAAGTACAATTAACTCTTTATCTTTATGCATACATAATGAAGACGATGAAGACAATTCCCTTTATGCAAAGAATGTAAATAGAAACAGACTCTAGTTATCATATTTTATTTTTCCATCCCTGCTATGTCTGCTTTCAGATTGAAAGATCTGATCAAGAAGTATAACTCCATGACTAGAAGAACAATGTGTGAAATACATGCTATACACACCGACACACAGAACAAAAGATACCCAGAAGCCAAATAAGAACTACAACTTGTGGAAGTCAAGAGACATAAGATAAAAGGTCTTACCACCCACTCTGTTAGAGTTTTTCTGTCAACCTTTCCGGTGTTTGCTACGTCAATCAGAGGCCACACAAGCTCCGCCTCTTCCTCGATCATGAACCTCAAGAGGTCCCACTCCTCAATGTACCTACTCAGATATTTAACATAAGTATGAAAATGGCACCAAAAAATGAAACAAAGAAATATAAATAATCACTTAAATAAGATAGATTTTTACTGGGCACCAAGCTGAGCGACGTTAAGGAAAATGTCATAGGCAGCAGCAGTTGCTTCCATCTCACTGGTAATCTCCTTATCTCTCTGTTCATTTAGACCTTCCATCTCGTCCAATGTATGGGAGATCGTGGACAGCCCTGAACTAGTAACTGCATCCACCAATACCTTCATAGTCCAAGATGAAACCTTCTCTTGTTTTATCTTTTGAAGCTTTGTCATGTCAATGACCTCTTTCTCCTTCCCAGCCTTTGCCTTCTTAGTCGCCCTGAAACTCAGTTTGCTAGTGCTCAGTGATCTCCCAATCTTCCCATCAGCCTCCTCCATAAGCGGAGGCCCTGAAAGTGTCTGAAGCACATATTGATGGAAGATTGATTCTTGAATTCTATCAAAGAAGGTGTTCACATGGAAACTAGATGCTAATATCTTAAGCAACAAAGTTTTTAACAGCCACAAAAATGCCCCAATAAGAACTGAAACAATAGTCCATGTAACATAACCCAATATCTTTGTGGAAGTATTTGACCGCTTAACCCCACGATTGAACACCAGTAGCCATGTGAGAAGAACCAGAGACAGCCACATGAAAACCTGAACACTCTTCTTCATTCCATGAACAAAATACAATACCTTCTTCCTAAGCAAAAAGTTGCGCTCAATCACAAAAACTATGAAATGCATAACCCAATTTGTAACCAACATGCCACTGAATATCACCATGACAAGCACACACCATTTCCAAATCTCCAAGCCCCAAACCATATAATTCTCTAGTTTCTGGACAGTCAAGCTAGCCACTAAACAACCCAAAATGCAAAGAAAAACAATCAACTCAATCAAGATTATCTTGTTCACTTTCCCATGCTTATTTCTACTCAGTTTAACCTTCTTGTAAATCTCTTCATCCTCCTTATCTTTGGTCCTGCCTGGAGATGACAGTGCATGCTTAGCAGAAGAGATGGATATAGCCCTAACTCCTGATATATTATTTGGCGAAGCCCTATTGAATGAAGCCCTATAAGGGGAATTTGCACCAATTTGATCTACACTACCATCTTCATTCATAACAGGCGATGGTTCACCAAATCTTGACTTGGGTTTAGTAACTGACCTATTAAATGACTTTCTCCTATTGATGCTCTCATTGCGAGTGGGGATCCTCGGAGGCTTACCAAGGTTGGGGCTGGCTCTTGAAATATCCGGTGAAGGAAACCCAACCGGAACTGGCTTAGAGAAGCCAGTACTACTGGACTCAGTGGACACTCTCAAGTGCTCTTTGCTTTGCTTGGGAGCTGGAGATTCTGAAGCTTTTGAAGAAGACCCTTTTGCTTCATCGATCTCATCACTTTGAACTACCACTATAACTTCACCTCCATTTGCAGATTGCTTCTCCGACATGCTTATTTCGCCGCCTTTTGAAACTTTCTCTGCGGCTTTCATTAAACCCTTATCACCTTAAACCCTAATCCAAGAAAAGCCAACATTAAACCCAAAAGGCAATTGGCATACCCAAAATGGAAATTACGAGAAACCAGAATCAGAATCAGAATCGCATTTAAAAATCTAAACTTTGGAACACTTTTCAGAAGACACTTTCCCCTTTTTTTCAAAACTCGGTAGATCTCATTCTTTTTTTTTTTCTTTAAAGGTCTGAGATTTATGCAATAGCTTTCTAACAAAACAAAAATACAGCTAATTGAATAAGTACCATAACTGGAAACGAAGCAACTTTCGCGCCAAAACGATTAAATTAAAAATCTACTTTTTCCATCACAGTAAGAACACCATGTTTTGTGTATTCACCTGGGTCAATAGCAACAGACTAGAGCAAAGCTATCCACGGAGCACCCACAAATGAAAATATGGAAGATCATTTGCTGCAGTAGGGGGAGATTGTATTGATCGTTGATTCAGTACTGTAAACAAAGTACTCAACTGGGCTTGTAGAGGGAAAAGTTTTCACCTTCAACAAAAAAAGAACAGAGCTTGAAGTTGATGATCGAGTTCTTTAGCTATTTGAAGACTAAAGATTGGTGAGCTTATTGGGTTTTCATTTGGGTATCTAAATTTTGTGATAATCATTGAGAAACTTGGATAGAAGATCGAAGATTGTGGTGAAAATCTTGGAGATCAGAAGATCGACTAGAGTGTGAAACCGAATGGATGAGTAAAGGAGGCAGACCGGGTTGTCTGTCCAAAAAATAAAGAGGGAAGTCAGGGACAGAACTGAAACAGTGGAGAGGAGGGTTCAAATGTTGAGGAAATGCAAATATCTATAAAGACTACTACATATAGCACGTGGTTCCTGGAAAAACTAGAAGAAGAAATAATAGAATCAATTCTGGGTCTTTAATTCTTGTCAAAAAATATTTGTGTTTTTAATTAATAAGGTATAAAACTTGTACCAAGTACCAACCAGAAGAACAATATTAATTTAAGTGTGAACCAGTGGGGATGCCAGGTTGGGAGCTGAAAGTATTTGAAGGATGTGTAACCATAGACCTTCAAAGGACAACCCTCGAATTCTTATCACGATATATAATTTGATGAAGAAACATGATAACATCTCGTAGCATTGTTTTTTTTTTATTAAAAAAAATTTTTATTGGAAATGATCAAATAACTTATAACGAGTTCAAATAAGACTCGTTAAAAAAACCGTGCTCGATCTAACAAAAAAAAAGAAATACCCCCTAAGAGGTGAGCCAAGGCAAATAATACAAAGATAAAACAAATTGTGTCACATTATGAGCGGTCTTATTACAGCTTCGAGGATCATATTTGCATAAAGATTAAACTAAGGACGGTAGAACTGGAATTTGGATTATGAATTTCGAGTTCTTGGTGGTTAAATTAATTATTTATATTTGTAATAATTATAAATGGGCTTACAGCTGAGGCAGGGTGTTCAGGACTTCAGGCCAACAACCATGTACAAGTAACAATACCAACAGTTGTCATCGGAGACTCATAACTTATTATCATTAGTTTAAGCTGTAATTAATTAATCACTTAAGTAAAGCAAATGATAGCGCATTTCTTAATGTTGTCTGTAAAATTTGATTTACTCGACGTTAATTTTAATTAATTTACAAGTACGTAGTCTCTCTGTTAGTGCAGAGAGAGATATATAGGACACAAAACAAAATGGAAAAGTGGACCCAAATATCTAGAATGGTCTGGTCTTTGTTTCACGTAGTAGTAGTGATTTAGTACTACGACTACTACTAGCTAGTGCTGGGAGGGCAATGGCATATTGGCATTAGTGATTTAGTACTGCGACTAGTAAGCTAGTGCTATTTCCATCACCGTTGGCTGTGGGGCTGTGGCCAAGTTTCAGAAAAGAGAACAAGATCGACAATGATTTCAGAAAAGCACGTTAAATCGTTCATGATCAATTGGACCAAAACATAGTGATATAAAGTAGGTGAGCATGGAAAACGACAGCAATAAAATGCCAAATTTCTAAAGTGAAACGACTTGTCAAGTTATTTTTTTGTTGGAAAAGAAAAAAAAAACGACTTAAAGTAGTCGCTGGTCTGCGTCAATCTTTAATCTTTATTTTGCAGGGCATGTATGATTGATGATTATGATTACGTAATTTAATAATAATGCAGCATGAACTTTAATTTTATGGTGATGAGGGCAACACGAACCCTACTACAAACTACCATTTTGTACATGTGAGATTGTCTTCCCTAAAGTAATTGAAATTAAGATACCCACTTAGATCACGTTCAAACTGAAACTCATTATACTAATCAAAACCTCTAAGTTTTGACTTTATAACGATGATTAATTGAGATAATAAACTAAACAAGAAGAACATTGTATGACCATATTCTAATTGCACTAATTCGTCTATAAAAATCGTTCTACAAACTTTTTTATTTTTATTTTATTTTATTCTAAAAATTGGCCCTTGTGCTTGGGATGTCTTTCTCCGGAGAAATTTTTTTTTTTCAATTTTCTTGAGCTGTTCTCAAATTTTTTTGTGACAATGTAAAAGATTTTGCGTACGTGACATATTCACTATTAGTGAAATCAAAATAATTTTATTATATTTTAAATTGTGATTTTCTAATTAGGTATCTCTTAAAGGCTAATTTTGTGCTTGAACTTTTAATTTATTTTCTTATGAGTTTTGTTTTCTTTACAAAATGGATAGTCTTAACTCCATAAAACAAAATCTTTGTTTTGGAAAAATAAAACAAAATATATTTAAAAAATCATTGAATGGAAACATTTGGATAGTCTTAAATCCACAAAAATAAAATATTAAAAAAACAATTGATTTAATTTGATAAGAAAAATAAAATTGAGTACAACATTTACCGACGAATGATTCATCGGTAAAAGTCGTTCTTCAATATTATTTTTTTTCAAAACGTTAAAAAGATTTTTTTCAATTTTCTTAAAACTTTTATTTTCAATTTTTTTTATAAACTTTGTTGAAGGATATTCAATATTGTGTGTCTTGTCAAAGTAGGAATCAAATCGATTATAGATTGGGATAAGGAAAATAAATCATATTGTCCAAAAAAAAAAATCATACTAGAATATGGATTGTATTTAGAATATGATTCATTTTACAATAAAAATTGTATCTTGTATTCCTCTATAAATAGAGGCTCCTATTCATCAATAATATATATTTTATTATAGAGCAATTCTCTTCTTCTTTATTTTCTGTCATTCTAAATCAAACCTTTTATTTTCTTATGAGTTTTGTTTTCATTACATAATAAATAGTCTTAACTTCATAAAACAAAATTTTTTTTTGGCAATAAAACAAAATATATTTAAAAATAACATTGAATGAGAAGCTTTGAAAAATGTTTGGATTGTCTTAACTCCATAAAAAGAAAATATTAAAAAAATTAATTTAATTTGACCAAAATTAAAATTTGAGTACAACTTTTACCGACGAATTGTACGTCGGTAAAAGTTGTTCTTCAATTTTTTTTATTTTAATAATTCAAAATTTTAAAAAGATGGCCCTAGGACTTGGATTGTTTTTCTCTCAGAGAGCATTTTTTTTCAGCAAAATGTTCTTCTCAATCACAAACACTATGAAATGCATAAACCAATTTGTAACCAACAAGCCACAAAATATCACCATTTCCAAATGTCCGACTCCCAAACCATAAGATGTTTCAGATTATCAATAGTGGAGCTAGCCACTACAAAACCCAAAAGGCACCAAAAAACAATCCACTCAATCAAGACCTTGTTTTTCACTTTCTCATGCTTATCTCTACTTAAAATATTAAAAAAACAATTGATTTAATTTGTTAAAAAAAATAAAATTGAGTACAACCTTTACCGACGAATGATTCGTCGGTAAAAGTCGTTCTTCAATAATTTTTTTTTTTCAAAACGTTAAAAAGATTTTTTTCAATTTTCTTAAACCTTTTATTTTCTATTTTTTTTTATAAACCTTGTTTAAGGATGTTTAATATTGTGTGCCTTGTCAAACTAGGAATCAAATCGATTATAGATTGGGATAAGGAAAATAAATCATACTAGAATATGGATTGTATTTAGAATATGATTCATTTTACAATAAAAATTGTATCTTGTATTCCTTTGTAAATAGAGGCCCCTATTCATCAATAATATATATTTTATTATAGAGCAATTCTCTTCTTCTTTATTTTCTGTCATTCTAAAACAAACCTTTTATTTTCTTATGAGTTTTGTTTTCATTACATAATAAATAGTCTTAACTTCATAAAACAAAACTTTTTTTTTGGCAATAAAACAAAATATATTTAAAAATAACATTGAATGAGAACCTTTGAAAAATGTTTGGATTGTCTTAACTCCATAAAAAGAAAATATTAAAAAAATTAATTTAATTTGACCAAAATTAAAATTTGAGTACAACTTTTACCGACGAATTGTACGTCGGTAAAAGTTGTTCTTCAATTTTTTTTATTTCAATAATTCAAAATTTTAAAAAGATGGCCCTAGGACTTGGATTGTTTTTCTCTCAGAGAGTATTTTTTTTCAGCAAAATGTTCTTCTCAATCACAAACACTATGAAATGCATAAACCAATTTGTAACCAACAAGCCACAAAATATCACCATTTTCAAATGTCCGACTCCCAAACCATAAGATGTTTCAGATTATCAATAGTGGAGCTAGCCACTACAAAACCCAAAAGGCACCAAAAAACAATCCACTCAATCAAGACCTTGTTTTTCACTTTCTCATGCTTATCTCTACTTAAAATATTAAAAAAACAATTGATTTAATTTGTTAAGAAAAATAAAATTGAGTACAACCTTTCGTCGGTAAAAGTCGTTCTTCAATATTTTTTTTTTTCAAAACGTTAAAAAGATTTTTTTCAATTTTCTTAAACCTTTTATTTTCAATTTTTTTTATAAACCTTGTTTAAGGATATTCAATATTGTGTGCCTTGTCAAACTAGGAATCAAATCGATTATAGATTGGGATAAGGAAAATAAATCATACTAGAATATGGATTGTATTTAGAATATAATTCCTTTTACAATAAAAATTGTATATTGTATTCCTCTATAAATAGAGACCCCTATTCATCAATAATATATATTTTATTATAGAGCAATTCTCTTCTTCTTTATTTTCTGTCATTCTAAAACAAACCTTTTATTTTCTTATGAGTTTTGTTTTCATTACATAATAAATAGTCTTAACTTCATAAAACAAAACTTTTTTTTTGGCAATAAAACAAAATATATTTAAAAATAACATTGAATGAGAACCTTTGAAAAATGTTTGGATTGTCTTAACTCCATAAAAAGAAAATATTAAAAAAATTAATTTAATTTGACCAAAATTAAAATTTGAGTACAACTTTTACCGACGAATTGTATGTCGGTAAAAGTTGTTCTTCAATTTTTTTTATTTCAATAATTCAAAATTTTAAAAAGATGGCCCTAGGACTTGGATTGTTTTTCTCTCAGAGAGTATTTTTTTTCAGCAAAATGCTCCTCTCAATCACAAACACTATGAAATGCATAAACCAATTTGTAACCAACAAGCCACAAAATATCACCATTTTCAAATGTCCGACTCCCAAACCATAAGATGTTTCAGATTATCAATAGTGGAGCTAGCCACTACAAAATCCAAAAGGCACCAAAAAACAATCCACTCAATCAAGACCTTGTTTTTCACTTTCTCATGCTTATCTCTACTTAAAATATTAAAAAAACAATTGATTTAATTTGTTAAGAAAAATAAAATTGAGTACAACCTTTCGTCGGTAAAAGTCGTTCTTCAATATTTTTTTTTTTCAAAACATTAAAAAGATTTTTTTCAATTTTCTTAAACCTTTTATTTTCAATTTTTTTTATAAACCTTGTTTAAGGATATTCAATATTGTGTGCCTTGTCAAACTAGGAATCAAATCGATTATAGATTGGGATAAGGAAAATAAATCATACTAGAATATGGATTGTATTTAGAATATAATTCCTTTTACAATAAAAATTGTATATTGTATTCCTCTATAAATAGAGACCCCTATTCATCAATAATATATATTTTATTATAGAGCAATTCTCTTCTTCTTTATTTTCTGTCATTCTAAAACAAACTTTTTTTTTTGTTTTTTTTTTTATTTAAAGAGGATCAAAAGATTTCACTCCTGCCCCCATGGTGACTCGAACCCATGACTTGGATCTTAGGTAGTGGGTGCTCTAACCACTAAGCTAACTAAAACAAACATTTTATTTTCTTATGAGTTTTTTTTTTTTTTGAAAATAGCATAAACTTTATTAATCAATAGAGGATTACAATCCTTAATATGGGCATCCTAAAAAGGAGCAGTACAGACCACAAAAGTGGCCTAATCGATGAGTCTAAACTTAAAACTCTAATCGATGATTCAAAACCTAGAACAATACATACACCGTGCATCACTGCTGTCAACAACCAACAGAAAAATTCCGGCAAGTATTGCCATTGAGACCAATAAATCCAATCTAGCTCAAGGAGAACCCATGAAAAAAGAAAGTAAAACCACAATCGAAACTTGCACAACTGATCATGCTTATTCTTAAATAAGAAATTAAAAGAACCCAAATCAAATAACCAAATCTGATTTAGGTTAAACTTTAGCAGCGCCCCACCAGTAATAAGGTCGCCGACTTGGAACACTAAGGCTGCTGAGCCTCCAATACCAAGCACCAAAAACTCACCTGGATCCCAGACCTTGAATCCTTGAATTTGATTAACACCCAAAAGAACCGGCAACGACAAGCAGAAAACCAGATCTAATCGGGATGCCAACCATCTTTGATAGCCCAAGAGACGCCCTGCAGGAGCATAATCACCAAAGGCCTGAAAAAAGTATGACGGACAGAGCCGTCCTTGTGAGTGAGAGAGGCAAAAACCATCCTCACCATAGAAAGCCGCACTAGCGATTGCTGACGGCACTAGAATTTGTGCGATAAACAGTATAGAAAGAAGCCAGAGGCTAAGAGGAAAGCACACAAAGGTGCTGCTGGATTTGATGCGCACAGAGACGCTATTGAGGAATCTCATGGGGGCTAGGGTTTTGCTAGAGAGAGGACTCTCATGGGGGCTAGGTTTTATTATTTTCTTATGAGTTTTGTTTTCATTACATAATAAATAGTCTTAACTTCATAAAACAAAACTTTTTTTTTTGGCAATAAAACAAAATATATTTAAAAATAACATTGAATGAGAACCTTTGAAAAATGTTTGGATAGTCTTAACTCCATAAAAAGAAAATATTAAAAAAATTAATGTAATTTGACCAAAATTAAAATTTGAGTACAACTTTTACCGACGAATTGTGCGTCGGTAAAAGTTGTTCTTCAATTTTTTTTATTTTAATAATTCAAAATTTTAAAAAGATGGCCCTAGGACTTGGATTGTTTTTCTCTCATAGAGCATTTTTTTTCAGCAAAATGTTCCTCTCAATCACAAACACTATGAAATGCATAAACCAATTTGTAACCAACAAGCCACAAAATATCAACATTTCCAAATGTCCGACTCCCAAACCATAAGATGTTTCAGATTATCAATAGTGGAGCTAGCCACTACAAAACCCAAAAGGCACCAAAAAACAATCCACTCAATCAAGACCTTGTTTTTCACTTTCTCATGCTTATCTCTACTCAACTTAGCCTTCTTGTAAATATCTTCATACTGCTCCTTCCTTTTGGCCCTGCCCAGAGAAGTCATGGCCGAGCCCCCATCAGAAGTCACTATCGGGGGGACCCTCAATGAATGAACCATTTTTGTACGTTGTAACGAGCTAGAATTTGCACCGATCGAGCTGCTCTAACCTAGTCTCATCAAACATATTGGAGGGCACTGATATTGTTCACCGAATCTGGACTTGGGTTTGGATAGAACGTCAACTATTTAATGACTTTCTCGAGGTAATTAAGGATTTCACTGGCATGGGGTTTTGAACAAGACCCTCGTGCCTCAATATTCGTCTCTTCGCTCGCTTGGAATGTCAATTACAACTTGGCCTCCATTAGTAGAATGGTAGACATACTCATTTCGCCACCTTTTAAAACCCTAGCTATCACATTAAACAGAACGTCAGAACCAGAATCGCATTTAAAAATCTCAATGTTGAGATTTCAATTTTGTGAAAAAAAAAACAGCAAGAACTAAGAACACGTTCTGTGCTAGCTTATGGTTTAGTGTCTTCGAGCACCTGATCAGTATATTTAATCAGATCGGACTGAATCTATTTGCAGAGCACCAACGAAGGAAAATAGGGAACATCATTTGCCGAATAGGCCGGAGGTGGTTCTGGTGATATATCGTTGATTCAGCACTGCACAGTGCACAGAGAGTGGTCGATCAACTGGGCTTGCATATAAATTAAGCTCTTGAAGAAGAACAGAGCTTCAAGGTTGAATTCTTTAGCAATTTAAAAACGAATGATTGGTGAGCTATCTTGTTGGGTTTGAATATATATTTGGTGATTATATTTTTGTGGGCATGATAGAAAAAACTTGAATATATTGTGATAATGTTGTTAGGGATTAGACCAGAATGTGAATTAAGGTGAAACTGAATGAGTGAAAGAGAAATTTAGCTGCTAGTTGGTCATTTTTAAACTTTGTTTTCGCCAAGGGGTCATTTTTAAAAATCAAACAAGATCGAAATGTATGTAAAATATTCTATCGTCACCACTTTCATCGCACTCTACTGACACCACATTCTAATTGATCGATTCTGCATTTCTGCCTACAAGAAAAAAACTGATCAAGTTTTTTTTTTTGTGTGAAAATTTAAATGACTTGTACACGTACTCGCTTTGGTCTGCGTCAACCCTTTATTTTTAAAGGTGTGTGATTGATTACACAATTAAATTTCAAAGTTTAATCTTAAACAATCATATAATTGTGCACTAAAAAAGTATAAGTTTTGAGTCATTGACTTTTTGATAATCTCAAAATCATTGGCTAAACCCGATCGATAATATTAGTAGGGGGTATAACTTATGAATCCGAGTTATGAGACACAATATTTTACACATATTTTTATTCTTCTTTTTAGTCATTAGATCAAGCTATATTCAATATGACTATGATTAATTCTCTGCATGAGATGGCAAATAACATGGAATCAAATTTTTTTTCTCAACCAAAAAATAAATAAATTTAAATTAAACTTTTTTGTATAATTAAAAACCAAAATAAAACTTCATGACCTAACATCTTCTTCAGACAAAAAAAGAAAAAAAACAAACCATTAATCATATCATTCGCATCAAAACACCTCCACATTCCACAAGAGCATATCGTTGCTTTAAATCTATTGTATAATTTTTTTTAATCTTTTTTCTTTCTTAGTATTTGAAATTGCTATCATATAAGAATATGTGATTCTCATTTAGTTATGAAGGAACCAATATTGCTATTGCCTATTGGGCATTGATTTCTATTGCAAATCGTGTTCTCTCAATTGATAGTCTTTTCTATCACAATTGATCACATCACACCCTCACAAAAGCAATGTTCTCGGTAAAGAGTAGTCTTATAAATACTATTCTCATCAAGCAACCAATATCACAACAAGGATCCTGGGTTCATCACCACCTGCCCACCATGAACCCTAACTAATTCTCCCCCAAATTGAAATTATTTTGGACCATCAAAATCAAACCTCAAAAGGCCAAAACTCCTAGTTCTCTATTTAACGCAACACCCCTTCATCAAATCACTCATAAACCCTAATTCTCAAATCCAAACCCATGTTTGTTGTCTTCACCGACCACACTCGTTCTTCTTTTCCTTTTCTCAAGAACATGACATCTTTTAATTTGTTCTTCTCATTGTATTTTTAAATTTTTTCTTTCATTTATGTTTATAGAAAAAATTTAATACAAATTTATTTATTTTTTGGTTTAAAAAAGAATTTGGTTCCATGTCATTTGCCACATCATGTAGCAAATTAATCATGGTCATTAAATATAGCTAGATCTAATGGCTAAAAGAAAAAGTAAAAACATATGTAAAATATTGTGTCCTATGATGCGGACCCATAACTTATAAGAGGGCTAATTAAACACTATCTAATATTCTGTTTTGAAGCTTCTTGAGAGTGCAAGTTATGGTGGCAAATGAGGGTCTGATAGAAGCATCTCCATCCCATGAAAGGCAAATCAGCTCAATTAACTCCTCAAGTTGGCCGTCGTGGGGAAGTCTTGGCCTTAGTTTACCCTCCACAACTTCCATTGCAATCTACAATAAAGAAGATCCACCACAATTAATGGATTAATATTAATTGCCAACATATATACATATATATGATTAGTCATTCAAACCCCGCCCATCTAAAATTTTATAACTGAAAATTAAGTTGTACTTAACTGCACGTATAACTTAATATCTAGCTACGTACAGCATATATATATATATAGAGACTTGTTCGATCATGCCTTGTGTAGTTTTGTTTAAGTTTTCATTTTGCTCGACTTGATCGAGGAAGATTTCTTTAAGTAATTATATACCTTAGTGGGACCATAATCTGTCTCAATGTATGGATAATTTCCGGTTATGAGCTCATTGAGTATAATACCAAAACTGTACACATCGCATTTCTCATTATAAGGCTCGCATTGGATCACCTCTGGTGCCATGTACACGTAAGTTCCTGCAAATTTCCAACCAAGATCGAGTTGATAAGCCAAGGCACAACGTATATCTAGCTTGTAAGAAAAGATTTAATTTCCTACTTTAACGGTACCTGTTTCACCGGTTAGTGCCATTTCTTCATCACTCAAGAACCGAGCGTGACCAAAATCCGCCACTCTTACATGATCAGCATCATCCAAAAAGATGTTGCTAGGCTTTAGGTCGCGATGCAGAACCTTAGGCTTTTGTTCATGGAGATACTGCATGGCTTGAGCAATCTCCAATGCCCTGGCCACTCTCTCTTCTAATGGAGGAAGCTCTATCATCCTCTCTTTTCGCCTATAGCCGGGGCCATGCAGCCACTCCTTCAGTGTCGCGCTCAAAAACTCGGTCACCACCCAAGCATAGTTTGGAGGATCAAGGCACGCACCCATTAGATGAAGCACATACCGATGCCGCTGCCTACATAATGTATCCAGTTCTTGAGCAAAAAATGAGACACCATTTTCGTTTGATTCAAAGAATTCAGGGTCTATGCATTTCACCGCGACATCAAGTCCATGCCATGTTGCTTTGTATATCTGAGCTGTGCTCCCCTGCCCTATCTTCTCTTCAAATTCAATCTGATCCAATTTTCATCACATACATTGTCGTCAAGCAAAATGATATTTTATGTTGTCACACTACTCTTAACTAAAGAGAAATATGCGTCTCAAAAACAGAAGTAGAGAACAATAACCTCATCTGGATTGATGTACCATCCATTTAGCTTGGATTGATCAATAAGAGCATCTAGATCCGAAGGTTGGTGGTGTTGGTGCTGGTGCAGAGGAGTAGCTGGCAATTGAGGACTGGCATTATTGACAATATCGGCATGATCTTTGTTGTGGAGTATAAGGTCTAGAAAACCATTTTCTTGGGCTACTTGTAGACAGTACCGCAAATAATCTTGTGTTCTTTCCATTCGCTTCCTGTACATCAACCGCAGTTCTCTCTCCTTTGCGAATTTCTTTTCCAGTTCTGCCACCTTCATTTTCAGGCCCAAATATAAAGGAACAGTTAGGTCGAGCCGAATTTTATATACTAACATTTGACTAAATTATTGTGCTTAGTTAATGTATGGAAATTGTTTGATGAAATGTTTCAAAAAATATTTTGTAACAAAATAAGAGCCAAAACAATAAGCTGTATACATAACAACAAATTCCAAACTTGCGACACTTGTCACTGATCTGAGCCGAAACAATGTAATTTATAGAGATGCCTACATTGGGATTTGTCAAACAGCTTGTGGTACCAAGAACATAGCTAGGCTTCACACTACATTTGGGTAGGACAGACAGAAATGAAATAATTAAGGATGTGTAGATACATATATAGGACTTTGTGTCCTTTAATGTGATGTGAATATCTCATGCATTCTATGGCATCCAAGGTTTAGTCTGCCCCGAATTATTAGATATGATCATATGATTCAATTTGGTCTCTTTTTTTTAGAATTAAATTGCAAATTATTAAGCAATTAAAATGTTTACAACAGTTGTTCAATACTTCAATTTGGTCTTGAACATGATAGAGAGAGCTAGCAAAGCTAGCTATTGTGGTCCAAAGTTTACCCAAAATAAAAATCTACCTGCTGCTCCAACTTGGTGGTTGACTGGCTCATCGAAACAACGTTAACCGACTCTCGACAACACCCGTGCGGCTCAACGGTGGCCACGGTGGTGGCAGTGTAATTCGTAGGTGTTACTTGCTTTGTGGAACTTGGATCGATTCTTGGCGACGACTTTGGAGGCGCCCTTTTCTTGTGAAATATACCCTGGATTTTATTCATTCTATTCGATCTGTTGGTTTTGCACTTGATTTGTCTGTGATAAGAATTATTAATGTTTGAGTATGCAAAAGAGAGGGAAGCTTAATAATGATCTAATGGTGCTTATAAACCCCCTCCCCAAACTTAGCTTGTTGTTCGAGTAGTGTTCATGCAAATGAGAAAGACAAAATGGACGGAGCATGTGAAGTGCCAAACCAGTTCAATTGGTCATAATATTATGTGTTTGTTTTTGTTTAGCTTATGTGCCTGGGGCGTTGTAGCCTATGACCCTATCATAGATATATGGATATATGAAAAGAGGAATAGCCAGATATTTCAATTGGGTAAATGGGCGATACTTACTAAAAGCAAAGGCACAAGGGTTAAAAATGGACCACCATTACCGTAAATCATGTGGCCCAATTCGGGAAAGGAAGAAATATTCACAGTTTTTTTTTAATGTTTGGTCATGATATTTACAAGAAGGTTAAGTGGTCAAAACCACAATAACATGCGAAAGAAACAAAAGGAAAAGTTGAATCTCTAATCCAAAAAACAAAAGTTCAATCAGGCCCAGCCCGTGAGAAGTAACCCAAGAAAAAGGCCTAGCTAGCTTTTGAAAAGAAAATTCCAAATTCAAATTGGAAATGAATTATGTTTGTCAATACAACCTGATGGGATTGTGTGTTTCGATACAAGAGAAAATTAAGCTAACATCGAAAAAGATGTTTATATAATAATGTGCTTGAGAGTTCCACTTCTGTGGACATTGATGTAAAATTACATTAATGTGGATCAACTAACTCCGTGTAATTGTTGAGAAACTTCATACATATATAGTGAAACATTAGTTTGTCACATCATGTGTTGGACCTAGTGGTTAAAGTTTGTACAATATGAGTTGATCATCAAGTTAAGTCTAAGACGGGTTTGAGGTTTAAAAGATAGGCTTATATATCGTACTCGATCAACTCAGTGAAGTCATTAAAATGATTCATAAATGTGATCGAAGTTGGATACAACAAAAAATGGTCCAGAGCTAGAGATTTACACTTTTGTACAAGAAAGAAAGGATAATGCTGCTAATGAATGAATCCAGTGGGGGAAAATTCACCTCGGGATCGACGTACAATCAGAGACTTTGTCTTTACTTTTTCTTTCAAGTTCCATAGCTATGAGTAATCCTATTAAAAGTGGGAGCAGCAAACCCTAGCTAGCCCTTCTCTAGCTACTCGATCACTGCGACTCGATCTTATTCAGTCAGTGGACCATTCAACTCTTATTGAGCTCTGCCTCAGGGCATGGCCTCACCTTTTGCTCCATCACTTTCCAGTTGCCAAAATATCACGTTCAAGCATATTTTACGATAAGCAAATTTTGATCCTGATGGTTTTATAGAGTTTGACCATTTAGTAGGTGTTTCTTTTTGGAATCTCTCTTTACCTCTCAATGCTTCAAATGTTTTTTTGTTTGATCGATTAGGTTTTAGTTGTTTTAGGAGCTCCTCGTTGTAGCATTTGTTGTATTTTTCGCATCGAAAAAATACACACACACACACATATATATATATATATGTGCATAAAATAATTTAATTTGGTTGGTATTTATCAAGGATCTCTTTCTTAATTGTGTATTTAAGCTTTGCATACAAAAATAATAAAAAAATAAAGAGAAATTCTATTAGGACCTCCAAATTTGCTCACCTGACCTCTTATACTCTTTGCACCTCCTTTTTGCTTTTAAAATACAAGATTTGCTTACTAAACTTCTTCTAAATTCCTAAAATAACCATGATGATATAATTCACATTAAATATACAAAATTACTACTATAATTCTAAATTTACTCACCACACATCCATTAATTAATTTCTAATCAACAAGAAAATATTTTAGCATGAACTATTCTTTGTTTTTTTTTTAATCTTTTTTTAACTATTTTTTTCTCTTTTAGTTGTGCAATAAAAAAAATAATCATTTATTCTTACTGTTTATTTTTTTCATCTATTTTTTGTACCTCATGATTAAATATTTTATATATTTTTTTAATTGCTATTTTTTTTTGCAAATATAATAGATAGACTTAGATTTAGGTCATAGTAGAATTTCTTTTGTTCTCTATCACCAATATGCGTTCAACAAATTATACAAATTTTTATGTCACATGATCTATCATAGTTTTAATTTTTATTAAATATATATAAATGTTTTAATGAGTATGTAGTGAAATTGGAAAATAAAAATAGATAAGGAAAATAATAAAGAATGCAATCTAATATTATTGAATTGGAAACTCTAGAGAAAATAAATATGATATCTTTTTGGTATAATTATTGTCCTTAATAGTCATTTTATAGGAGGTTATAAATGTCATTTAATAATTCATAATGGAGTGAGGTCAAGTGAGCAAATTTGGAGGTCCCAATAGAAACACTCAAAAATAAATATAAAAAAAAGGTTAGTAATTGTATTATATATAAACAGACTGTGTATAATAAACTTGGTATGAAGAAAAAAACTTGGTTCTCACATGCATTCTGGTAGGTGATTTTGTTGTGTTCCCTAAAAACAAGAAACATAAAATGATGTATTTGGTGATCAGGAATTAGTTGGGTTGTTTATTTTATTTTTTTATTAATTAATCAATGGATTGCAATGCAGAGACTTGAAGAATTAACTGAAGTTCCTTGTGGCTGGGATCATTGTAATCAAAAATATATATGGCAGGTGTAACTAGACCCCTTCTTTCATTAGTGACTACTTCAATGCCCTGGCCTCCAGCCCTTTGTATAGGCTAGGGTTGTGTTTTTGCTGGCATTTACAATGAAGAAATTAAACAGCAGCATTTGACTATGCATGCACCCTAGCTACTGCATGGCAAGGTTTTTTTTTTGTGTAGGGATAAAAATATGAATGTAATGAAAGAAACACAACAACTTGCATTTTCTCACATTTAATTTCCATGAATATGCTAAGCTAGCTAGAATTTGTACTTTGTGATGGCATGGTTTGAACTCACTACTAAATTTGCAGGTACAACAAATGGGCAACTATATATTGGTAGTGCCCTAGCCAATAGTCCAAGACAGTAGGTTAGGATGGTCCTTCAGAATATTTAGAGTCAATTAATGAATATAATTAAGCTAACTAAATAGGTAGTGTAGTGTAGTGTCTTTTTCAATTTCCTTCTCCATCCCATCCACAAACATTATTCTTCTCATCATTGCTGGCAACTTCCATCCCCACCTCACCTACTTCCTATTGTACAGATTCTCTAATTAACCAAGGAATTAATTGATTCTAATTAACCCCAGATTAATCTTGTTATTTTATTGGTAAATTTCAACCCTCGAAGATTAAGAAAGATTAAAGTAGTTGTTTAACTGGTACTCTGTTGAATAAGTTACAGTACAGCCGCCTAAACCAAATGATTAACAGGGCCGGCCCTGAGTTTTGAGAGGCCCTGTGCGAAAATAAACATTGGGCCCTCTTTAATATTATTTTAGTAAAAATTATCAAATTTAGTTTTTTTTTTCAACAAAAATTGATATTATAAATCTAATTTCACCACTAAAATTCGTCAAAATAAATAGAATACGATCAAATAAAGAATGTGGAATAGAATACAAGAGAATATTTTAAATATAAAAGAGATTTTGTGTTTGTGTGTGATCTTAAAAAGAAAACATTATGCAAATAAATTACTATCTTTTTGTTACATTAGAGAGGATTGAATCTCTAACGTAAATTAATCCTCACCCAATTTTCTTAGGGTTTCAAATTATTTTTATTTATTTTAATAATTGTAAAGAAAATAAAGTTGTATATTAAAAAAATCGTTAAAGATAAGTATTAAAAGTCGATCGATAACAAGAGACAATCAATATTCTAATTATTAAAATATTTTTCTATTCATGCAAAATGAAGATTGTTTTTTTTTTTTTTTCAACAACGAAAAATGAATATTGAAAGACTAATAGGAAGAAGTCCAACTTCATAAACAATAAAAATTAAGAGCAGGGATTCGAACTGACATCCCCAACTTTCATAAATAGCCCCACAACCAACTATGCCATAGGCTTTCTTGATCCATGCCTCATTTTTCAGATATTTATACAGGTTTTTTTTTTCTTCCAAAAGGGGCCCTTTATCTGAGGGGGCCCTGTGCGGATGCACAAGTGGCACACCCTCAGGGCCGGTTATGCAAATGAACAGATGAAGTGGACTTGAGTTTGAGGCTTGTTAATTTTTTTTAGTTGTTAATTAATCATATGATGATGCTTATTTTGACTAGAGCAAGAAAGAGATTCCCATTTTTTTTTGAAGTGGACCTCACTATCACCCATTTCTCTGCATTTTCGGAATGAGAATTTGAGACCCACTGCAGCTTCAAGCTATCTGCATGCTCGTCACGTACTAATTAATCTTTTTATTAATTAATAACTATTAGGTCTACTAACAATGAATAACCACCCTCTTGCATGCTCTTAGGTATTTTATTCCATTCTTGAGGCTCTAATTTTGTTTAAGTTCGATCGTGTTGTTACTTGTTAATTAGTCGCTTCCGCAATCATCATCTAAGATTCGTTTCTAGTAACCACAAAGTTCACCTAACCCTTCATTCTTAATTCATTAAAGAATTTGCATACACATCAAGTTTCAAAACCCGGCTAACAATGGCATGGCGGATCCAAAAAATTTCTAAGGCATTTCATCGTACACTTATCTCAATTACTCGCCTATTATAGTGGGGCAAACGGAGCGATCAATTATACTTGCTCTTATATATATTTTGTGTGTTCGAGATTTCTAGTATGTGCTTTCAACCTCTATAGCTACAAGCTCTCGGCAAATTTGTGGTAGAAGATCGGAAAAAGAATAATGGAATACTGATATATATGGAGGGAAGGGAATCCACGAAAATATATAACCAAGTCCCAAGTATTCCATAGCAGTATACTAGTGTATTTTGAATGTTATGGTTTCTTGGTTGTTGGGAATTGGGATGGGAATGTGGATATGCTAACGCAACGTTCAAGTAAGTAAGGAGGGGCCAAAATGCCAAGACAAAATTACAAACTCCCAATTCCCATTCCAGAGAAAGAAAGACAGAAAAGAAAGAAGAGAAGAGAAAAGAAAAGAAAGCCAAATGCTTTATTGGACTTCACTTTCTCTATTCCCATGGGCGAAGATCTGCCTTTGCCTGCTTTCCCATCACACCCCTCCCTACATTTTTCATTTCATATTTCATTGTTTGCTTGCTTGTCATTACGATCTCGAATCTTTCCTCTTTCATTTTCCTTCTCTCTTTTTCTTTCTCATCTTCCTTTTTACCGTTCCTATCAAACTTCTCTGTCAGCGTCCTTCTCAGTCTTTGATCATGATCAACAATCAAAACGCATCCCCATTCAGAAAATCAAACTCTCTGTTCAATCACTTTATTTTTTCCCTTTTTTCACATCCCCAAAATGACACTATCTTCTTACAACATCAACTACGAGAAAAAATAACAGCTAATGATTTTCTGAATCATCAACTTAAAATTCAAAATGGGCAACAAGAATTCTATCGACTCCATTAATCATCAGTGAAAAAACAGAGAGAACTCAAAGTTAAACAACAGCATTGTTCTATACTTGTATATGTTGTAACCAAAAACTACAATATTAATTCTCAAGCCATTAGAAAATGGCACGATTAGTACGAACATGAGTGGTTTCGTACACCGGAAGCTCTTCAAGATACCTTTCTTTTCCGATCACGGCGAGATGATCGAGCTCGAAAAGATCCGAACTTGAACAGCTAGCAGCATCGTCATCCATATCATCATCGTGATTGTTATTATAATCTCTGTTGGCTAATAATTCATTCTTAACTTGATTTCGGCGGTGATCTTTCAAAAACTCCCTGGCTGCTTCTTCGGCATGCCTGCTTTTCTCTAAGACTCGTTGCTTGACGATCTCCTCCTCTGTTTTTATGGAATGAGATCGACCGATTTTCCATGCGGTTGGCACAGTGACCTGCATTAGATGTGCCTCTTGTTCTTGGTACAAGCATTTTTGCCCACAGGGTTGACAATCTTCGCCTACAATTACACTTACCGGGTAGAACTGGACCGATTTTTTAACCCCATTGCGCAGTTTTTCTCTTGTATTTGGTGAATTCTTGCTTAAACATGACCTTGAAAATGAAGAAGCTGAAGAACATGTCGAGGATTGGCTTGACTTCATTTTCGTCTCTTCATACCCTGCAACTGATGATGATGTGCTCTTGGGCCTTTTGGTTTGCCCAGTTGTGAAGAGAGAGTTGAGGAAATTCGCCACACGGCCGCCCGGCGAAATCGGTTGTTTCACCTTCTTTAGATTGTCGTAAATCCTTAATGCCCTTGATTTGGACTTGATCGTACTTTCCTCCACCTTGAACGTCTGAGCTGAGCCACGACTGTGACTGTAATCATCAAACATGTGAAATTCTCTCTGTTCGTGGAACAGAGTCCTCTGTTTCCTCTCCTCTGTTTTCACCGACCGAGGCTGGACGCTGGTGCGAATCGGCTTGGGCCACAGCGAAGGAACAAAACACGAGCCCCTCGGCGGCCGAGAACCGTACATGGACTCGGCGTCCGAGGATGAGAACCCACCAGAGCTTGAATCCGAGGAGCAAGAATTGGAACTGAAAAACAGAACATCATCGTGATCCCGGTCTAATTTCCTGCTCCTGGCCAACTCAGCTTGAATGTGCTGCTGCCTTCGTTGTGTCTCGGCCTTCTCGCTTGCCTTCTTCTCGATCCATTTCTCTATCAAACAGGCTCGGCGAAGCGCCGCCATCTCTTCTTCTTGCTCAGTAACTCTACCACTTTTGCTCTGCCTCTTGGCCATTGTCGCCGTCTCCCTGTAAAACTTCAAATCCTCGCCGCCTTCGTCAATGGAGCGGTAGATTTTGTCTAGGAGACTGGAAGAGAAAGATGGGTTTTCCCACCTAGACATTATATATTTTTTTGGTTTGTATATATCCGCACAAGTATTTGGTGGAGTATGAGAGTGAGAGCGACAGAGGCACAGAGAGTGTCTGCCGAGAGAGGTTCAAAAGCTGCAGAGAAACAATTTCTGGGCGTTGCGAATCAGAGAAGGACGAGCGAAAGAGAGAAAGCAATTGATGGTTGTCTAGTCTAGACTCTAGAGAGAGAGAGAGCAATGAGAGCGAAATGGCACGCCTTCACTTGAAGTTGAAGATGAAGAAAATGGGAACAGGGCAAGAGGGACTTTATAAACCTCCATCCATCACGCGCGTGCATGTCCATCCTAATCGGAGCCAATGCCAGTTTGGCATTAGCTGACGTGGCGTTAGACTGGCCTTTTTTATGCCGAGACTGCCCATCTCTTTGCCAGTAAATTACGGTCCTTCCGTTTCAATTTGCTGTGAGCCTGTAATGGTAATAATTGGCGGTCCACGTTTCTTGGTGTGAGGTAAAGTTTTTTTGTTTTGTTAGGTTTAGAATCTTGCATGGTTAATTTTGTAAGACGCATTTTGCATATTGCAATTTTTTTTACTGCTTTTAGGTGAAGTTTTTAGGGGGCCTTGAAGGGACTGATTGATCGAACTAAATTAGGGGAAGTGTTTAATTAGGTGATTGGGGATTTGAACGAATGAGCTAAATTAGGTGAAGTGTGTAATTAAAAAAAAAAGGTAATTGGACTTTTTATTACTGTGATTAGGTTTGGTGGTTGAATATGATCCAATTTTTTGGCTACTAATTAATAAGGGTTTGAATTAGATAAGTCCAAAATGTCCAATCAACTAAATTCTCAAAAAAAAAAAATTAGATAAGTCCATGCAAGGAATTAATTTCACGGTTTTTTTAAGATTATTATTTTTTTATAGTAATGGTGCCTATAATTAGGATGAGGGTGGTGCGTTATATTTAGGTTTAAAATTCAGATTGAGTTGGCATGGCCTGGCCATGATTGATCAATTTAATTATATGAATGCAATGGCTACAGGAGAAATAATTTTTGTTTTGTACCTTTTTTTTGGTACACTTTTTTATTTTTTTTTCTCTCAATTGGTAGGTGTTTCCTTTTATTTGTTTTTTTTTCAAACTTATTCGATATCCCATTTGAGAAAAAAAAAATGACAAAAAAGAAACAGATGGATTCTCCAACAAAAGATACTGAGGAAATTACTCAAAGGCACACTCTGTTTGTAAAATGTTATTATGATTTTTATGTTTTTGAACTTTGAAAAATTGAAAGTGGTAAAGCACTTGTACCAAAAAAATGGAAATGGCGGATAAAAAAGCGAAATCAAGTGGATGAATTAAAAGAAGGCCTTTGAATCATGGGAAATTTGCTTGAACATGTTTGATTTACCGAAGGAGCCTTGGAATTTTGCCTTTAATCATGGAAATTTAAGCGCTAAATTTGATAAACGGCTCTATGGAGCCTTTGATGAAGTTTTAAACTTAATGGATTCACCTTTTTTCTTTTGGTAAATAATGGTTTGACTTTACCACAGGTTAATGCAATTCATTTCATTAGTCCATATATAAGATACTCAAAAGTTTTATTACGTAGTATATATGCCTTTCCCAAAAGATGGGTATAATCATTTGAAAGAACATTTTAGAATGTTTTGATTTCTTTTTTTTCATTTGGGTGATGAGATGATAATGGGTAAAAGACACCTACTTTGTTTCATTAAACATCATTATGGATGATAATTTTATGATCCGAACTAACCAACTATTTACTAGATGATTTCGTTATCTAAATGTTTCATATTATGAACGTACCATCTACGTGTTTCGACAGTTTCATAGTAATTGGATGCATGACTAAGTAATTTTTCTACAGTTTTGATTATTTTTCTCTGTGAATACCTTTAAAGAATTATTTAGAAAATAAACGATTCCGATCAGAATTACCATACGAAATGAATTAACTATAAAATGCACAATATATATTGCCAGAATTCAAATCGATCACTATCAAACAATATGTCCACATTACATGAACCGATGAAAATGTAAGTACTACTAACTTAAGAAATGTGGGGATTATATATCATGCATACAGCATACTTCATATGCAATGCAATTTGTATTAATATTTCATGTTTCCTAGTTGATGAAACAAACAAAATCATTAAGTAATCTGAAAAGGATGGCTTGGACATGGCTTGGACTTGCATCAAGATCACCCAAATAAGAAACCCCACCAATGCCTTAAACTATATGGGAAGACAAGGATCTGCCCCCATAACCCTAGCCAAGATCACATGTTTTTCCAATTTTGTTTGCTTCATGTTCATCCATCTCATGACAAGAGTTATGATTCCTACAACATGTATAGCCCTTTCTGCACCCCAACTGTTCCATAAAAAGGAGATGGACAAAGAAACTTCTTTGATTTGGTCCCTTATTAGGGTTTCAAATAGTATCCCAGCCATTCTGGAATTTAGGTTAAAATACGATCCATGGTAAGGTGGCTTGCACCAACAATTTGACAATGATCGATCTCGTGTACTTTCACAATCAGATGGTAATGGATCTTAAGGGTGATTAAATATTAAGTAGGCCCTGTGGTCTAATTTCGATCAGACCTCTGTATCTAGCTTTACAAGATGCAACCTCTACTTGAACCTTTAAACCCCACAGCTTTATTTCATATGCTCTTGCCTCCTAATTTCTTATCGTCTTCTAGGTACGTTATATATAGGTACTAATCATATCTCGATCACTTGCAAAATAAACACTTAAGATTATACTAAATGGAGGAAAATTCTACGGTGCCCAAAACACTAGTGTTCAGGCATGTCAACAATAATCTGGACCGTTGAATATGTAATCTACAATGCTCAAAACACTAGTGCCCAAAACACGACACGACGTTCCCTCCAATGGCCAATAATAAACAGTGGGCTTTCAGCATCACGCGTAACTCGTGCGGACCTGACCCTACAACTCCTCATGGACCATGATCTCGCACGGGAAAACCATTTATGCCCTCTCACGCTGTCGTTCACAACACGGCCTTGACACGTGCGAGTATGAGTTTTACATATACCCCTGTCGTTTTTTTGGGCCATTGTTCACACGGATACGTCATGCTCATACTAGTAGGTTTCACTAGGCACCACGAGTATTGACTCTCGAGTCTCTATCCTTGTCGCGCGGCCCTAATATTCTGGGATACGAAATGGAACGGTATGTCGGCATGGTGCATATATATCCCCTTGTGATTTTCACCGAGTCTAGAAATTGGTATATTTACCCTTTCCTCTACAGTAAAAAAATATCTGGAGTTTTCTTTGGGTTGGGTTAAATGAATGAATAAAATCCCAGTGCCTGACGTGGCTCAGCCTTTTGTCTGCTGTAATGGAGCATTATTCTATGCGTATTCTACAAGATGCAGTAAAAACATTACTAGTTTTGCTTGCTTGGGACCCAAACATGCAGCTCGAAGCCGTATGCCACGTGAGAAAGGATGGATGATACCTCGTCGATCTAGCTTTTGTAAGGTAGCATGAAGCCATGAGCATGTGTTGTGTACCTCTTCATCTTGCCACTTCGACAAGGATATGATTGTGCCGTACGATGCCATCTTTCACATCATCTATGATACTCCAAGTTTTTCAATTATTAAATTCCATATCTAAATTCACTTAACCAGTATCACATTTTCAGGACATGGTTCAATTTTTTCATAACCTAATTCAGTCTATGTATCCAATTTAAAATAGTCTTTGGTGGGTGCATATCCACAGTTTCTCGGTGTTTAGTTTTTAAAAGTTCTTATATATTGAAAATTACAATAAAAAAAGTGATTAAGGTTACAAAAAGAATGTGATGGCTCCTTTGAAAAAAAAAAAACCTGGTTTTTTTCTTCTTATTTAATGTACCACCACTCCTTTGAAACAACCGACTTTATCGTTTTATTTTTGGTAAGCCTGAATATCAGCTGACGCCAAACATATGTGCAGTAATAATTTATAGAGTGGTGAAAGAGATAGAAGAAGGTGAGTGAATAAAGAGAGAAACTTTGCTCTGTTCCCAACAAAGCAAAGCAAAGCAATGAAGCAGCAAATTTATTGGATCATCATCATCGTCTCCCTGGTCTCGGGTTCTGTATTCCTCCAACTCCAAGTCTGAGTTTCCTGACAAGGCAAAGGCAATTTTATCTTTCTTATCTCAGGCTTCTGTCTACCTACTACTACTAGAGGACTGCATTGATGACTGGTGTACCCACGTGCCCTTTGAATGACTTGGCTGCTTTCTTCACGTGCGCACTTCATTTCCTTATGGCCCAACCCAATATGGCCCATGCATTCAATTTCAGGGCCCATCACTGTTGCACAGGTCCCACCGGACAAATGCCTCTGAAAAAACACAGCCTCCCTGTTGAGTTTGCTCCCAGGAAACAGGAAACAACATCTGCTAAAAGCTTCAATTTCAAAATACAGTAATACAAACTTCAATTATACTTGATACATTCACAATAATTTGAGTATTCCATAATCAAATGGTCTCATTATTTCCATTACTTGATACATTCACAACCATTTCTCACTAGCACTCCATTCTTGCATAATAGGAATCATTGAGAATTCAACCTCTGAACATCTACCAACTGGTAAAGATCACCTCGCCGTTGCTTCAGTAAGGGGAGGTTTGTCCTGAATAATGGAAACAAAATTATAATAAACGTTTCTTGAATAAATTCTAGAAACATTCTTGAAATATAAAATATCACTGGCTTGGAAACCACCTCACCTTCTAAGCTCAAGAAGTGAATAATCAACCTCAGCTATGATTATTGCCTCTTCATGTTCTGTAGTCGCCAGTACTTCTCCAAACTGCCACATTTAATTCTATGGGTCAGATTCTGAGCAAATGACTTGTCCCCCCATAAGCTTCAACAAGTAACACAATGACGGCATTTTCTTTTATCATTAACAGGTAGATGGTGAAAACATTAGTGAAGGAAATTAACTATACGACTTGTGTGCTTTTCAAAACAAGTATTGGACGTTTGGAGAAGGCATTAACTTGCCAATCAATGGCTCTAGTAAAGATTCAACTTGCCAACAAATGACTATAGGAAAGACCGAAAGATTTAAGGGAAGCATGCATGACAAAGCTAAAAATTTAGTATCAAAAGCTAAAAATTTAGTATCAAACGTACTGGTCCGACAAGGGTGGAGTGGCCCCATGCCACATAACCAGCTCCAGCATCTCGAGCAGGTGAACAAGTTGCCACATATAACTGTCAACCAACCAACAGCATAACATCCATGAGAAAATGTTAAAGAGTCAATACGGAGGAAACCCTAACCCATAATTGATTCAAATTGTTAAGAGTTTCTACACATTTTCTACATGGTTTACAAATTGCAAGATGCTTTGAAAATTTATTTACTTCAAAGATATGTTAACCCCAGATCAACTGAAATGTAAAAGGACATTTTCTATTTCCCTGTTGATAAACATGCATCATACACTGCACGGAACTTTACCACCTCCTGTTAATATCACCAATTTCAAATTTTAAGCAACAAGATGTTAGTCAGTTCTAAATTGTTCAGAATCTATAGCAGCCACAAAGACAAAAGGAAAAAAGTTAAGGTGGTTTAAATTAATCCCAAAGATAGGAACCCTAATAAAATGCAACTTAATAGAACTTAAAACAACTTCCATGTACAAACCACGTAAACTTGCACATAATGGTAGGTATTATGATCAATTACAAATCACATCAAAACAACCTTCACCAGCCAAGTAGGACATATATGTGATGGCGAAGGTGCAGTTCTGCCTGTGGACAACCAAGGTAATAATAACACCGGCACATGACATGATATGTCTCCAGTCATGTAATAAAATAATAAATCACAACAAATTCTTTCTTTTTGTGTCATGCAATGAGCTTCAAGTTTATTTACAGGCATAAATCAGGATGCATAACTCATACAGGACGTTGGATACAATACCTGGTTATCTGTAGCCCTGCACAAGACATAGAAGGCAAATCTCAGTGAAAATGACTACATAAAGAACTACATATACCATTAAAAAAATATATATATATAAAATGACTTTAAATAAAGCAATACCTTGCTCTCTGCAATAATTCCCAATGCAATGGTCCAGTGGTCATGTTAAAAGCCCCAGGATAGCATATCAGGTGAGCACCTGATGTCAACAACTTAATACAGTTATGTTTCAGTATTTTCAACATCAGAATGTAAATTCCTTCACTTAAAAAGAAATAATCGAAAAAGAAATAAAGCCCCTTTTATGAAAACAAGTACAAAGATAATCTATATCAGTTAAACTCATGAAGGAATAATGTGGCAGATTTCATGTATTTTGGTGCTATATCACCAAGGATGATGTTATGTATAACAACAGAATTATTGATTCCGAGTACAGGGATAATGTTATGTCAGCAATGACCAGAAAACGTGGAAACTCAATGGAAAGAAAAAGAAAAGGCTAACCTCTTGCTCCATAAATCATAGCTAGTTCCTGGAACCTAATGTCATAACAAATACCTATGCCAATACGCCCAACTTCTGCATGGAGCATTTCATGGTTACTATCCCAAATAAGATACTACATAATTCAACAGAGAAAAATAACATAAATTGATGATCACAAACAACATAGTTGGAACATTCAAAATATGCACAGAATGAACATAATACCTGTGTCCACAATGGTTGGAGTTTGCCCTGCTGTAAGAGTCTTTGATTCAATAAAGGTAATCTTCCCAGGGATATCAATATCAAAGAGGTGTATCTGTGATACATGTAGATGCCCATGAGCTTTGTTACTGAATCAGTAAAAACAATGTCTATGACAAAAAAATTAGTGTGAAATAGCATTAAATGTTCAAAACACTATGTCCTCTAACCCTGAAGGGTCCATTGAAGGAAAAGTATCCTCTCCATTTTTACGGAATATGGAGAGAGCAATTCTTCAATCAAGATCATCCAAGGGCCATAGCCCCATGTGTTCAGGAGGCCAGGAGGCCCCATGAACAGTTAACAGCCTAGATTATAATTGGTCCTCCTCATTGAGCTGGATCCACTCTTAAAGATAGTGACAAAATTCAGAGGCCTCAATCCCAGATATGATCCAAGCTAAAGATGGTAAATATTACTTGCTATCTAGGTACCTTAAAACTATAATTCAAATACACCAATCACTATGCAACATAACATTCCTTAGGCTTATCTCTGCTGATGCTGGTAGGCTAAGAAATTCTACTCATCAATCCGATCCAAAATGACTTATAATCATAGGAAAACAATATTTCTTAATAGGAAGACTTGTGTACTTGATATTATGACATATCTTAATGAGCTTAGAGCATTACCTTCCTATGTTTAGCTTTCAGCTTTCCATCAGTGCCAAAGACACAACAAGTATTGTACAACTGATCCCCAGAACGCTCTGATATAGATCCACCAACAATGGTGATCTTCAGACGCTGAGCGACTTCAGAAAGCATGGTTGTCGAAGGAGATGCATCACCACCCGCGTCGATATCCTCAGCAAACACCGGGAAGCTATCATTTGAATAAGGGCCGTTCCATATTTCCTGAGATAAAAAAAAAAAAAAATCACAACTTGCAGCCAATGTTTCTACATATTGTACTCAACCTATGAGTATATATATAACGTTTGAGTTGGTTTCTTCACCATAAAACTATTCTTACATACTTCCTGTTTGATGGGAAATCTCTTGTTTAGTCGTGAATCACCAACCTCTACTGAGAACTTTACAGACTACTTCGAGCTTTTGGCTCAGTTGAGTTAAAGTGGTGAAATATCCAATCTTCACAACCAAAAATACGTGAACTATTCAATTGACAAACTTCCAATATATGCCATGGCTCATCAAATTTCATCGGGAGATGATAAAGCAATATAGGCTCGAAGCTCTGATGGGCATCCAACATTTATGAGAGAATATACTGTTTTTCAAACCTATCATTACACTTAAACAAGTATAATCAACTTCACCCAACTAGCTTAATCAGCATACAATACGAATGTCCCAAAAACAAACACACACAGAGTGCTTTCAAAACGGATTATTATACTTAAACAAGTTTAACCAGCTTGAACCAATTAGCTTAATCAGTAAACACCCACAGAGCGAGTGAGTGAATGAAAAATGAAACTCACAGGTAGAAGAACAAGCTGGGCACCCTTAGCGGCAGCGTCCTCGATGGCCTTTCGAGCATGAGCAATGTTCCTCTCCTTATCCGCCGTCACCGATAATTGGCACAGTCCAATCTTAAACTAGAATCCACAAAAAAAAAACCCAATTCAATTCAAATCAAACTTCAACCTCCAAACTCTAATACACCACACGGACGATGACATAGCTTACCTTGGTGACCGGAGGAGTGGGTAAGGGAAGGGCAGGTGGGACCCTGGCTTCTTCGGGCTTGTAAGCCGAGGCCATTATCGACGAGAAATTAGCTGTCTGGGACTTGCGATTAAGGCCGAGATAGGAGTAATTGGTGCTGAGGGTCGTGGAGGGTATGAGGGTGAGGAAGGAGGGTGGGTTGGAGATGGGCTTTGGGTGAAGCCAAATGGAGCGAGAGAAAGAAGAAGAGTGGTGAGGGCTCAGATTCTTTGAGCTGATCAGCGTGGATAGTGCTGCTTTCATTTCACTACTTCGCTTTCTCTGGACTCGATTTGGCCTTTGGGGAGTTAAAAAAAAAACCTTTTATCTTTTCTTTCCTATTTTTTTTTCTTTCTTTCACCCTTCTCTTTTGGTCTGTTTTACTTGGAATTTTGGCCACAGATGGCAACTGATACGCATCAAAATACTATGCCCCTACTATGCCCCCCATGGGAGGCCTGTCCCCAAGACCATTGTGATCAACTGATCATACAAACGAAGGGCTCAATGTGTAGGCACCAAAGAGTCCAAGACTATGATGTAGTGATAAAGACTACGGTGCTTGCCCTAGTGAATGTAACGTTACTCTTGAATTATAAGAACACAAAATTTATTGTTACTTGTTGTTAATTAAGAAACGCAAAATATATGTTGTTATACGATCGTAAATTCTCATTACACATTGACTCAAAGTTTTATTGTAAACTATAGTTTTTGGATGATTGGGAGATCGTAAAATATGATTTTAGTCCAAACAGAAAAAGCGCATTATTTACCTAAAAATTGAAAAAAATAAATAAAGAGCACATTCCGAACGTGCATAGCTAAGTTCTTCTTCTTCTAGAGGACTGGAGTCTTCCAACTTAAACTCAATGGCTGCGCCGGGTAGAGGTCTAACCAACCCATTCCAGACCTCTACTAATCACTCTCCAGTGACCTTCATAAGCTCCCTTCTGCAAAGCCTCAACCCACAGACGCCTAACCCCTCAAACCTGATAAGCTCAGCCCCTCTCAACCAGTTCTCACCTCACCTAAACCCAAGCCTAGTTATCCAAGTCATCCAGAACCAGACCAATCCCTACCATGCCCTCTTCTTCTTCAAATGGGCATCAAACCCTGACCCTAATCCCAACAACTACTCCCACACCTTCAAATGCTACTTGGCCATCACTGACCTCCTTCTCTCCCACTCCCTCTTCTCCACTGCCTCAACACTCCTCCAAGAATCCAACAAACTCTCTGACTTTATGCTTGGTAAGTTCATCACAGCTCAAGGCGGCCGCGGCGATGTGAGGGCCGCCATTGATTGGTTTCACAAAGCCAAATTGATTGAGAGTGGGCGGTGCTTGTTTTCTTACAATGCAATTCTGGGTGTGTTGGTTAGGGCTAATAGGATTGGTTTAGCCAAGGCAATCTATGATCAGATTGTTAAGGAATGTCTGGTAACACCAAATGCTTCGACTTATACCATAATGATCAGAGGATATTGCAAAATGGGTGAGATGGAGAATGCCCAGAAGGTGTTCGATGAAATGATTTGCGAGCCAAACTTGATTACCTACAATACTATGATTAATGGGTTCTGCAAGAAAGGTGATCTTGATAGTGCGAGGAGAGTTTTGGGTCAGATGATGGAGGCTAAGGATTCCTTGCCTGATACGGTAACTTATACAACTTTGATTGATGGGTATTGTAAGAAAGGTGAGTTGGGCGAGGCAATGAAGTGTATGGATGAAATGGTGAAACAAGGTTGTGAGCCTAATGTGTTGACTTACAATGCGCTAATTCATGGTTTGTGTTTGAGTGGGAATGTTAACGAAGCAAAGAGAATGATGACGAGGATGAGGTTAAATGGTGTGAAGGACGATATAGCAACACATTCGAGTATATTGAAAGGGCTTTGCATTGGGGGGAAGGCTGATGAAGCTGTTGAACATCTGAAAGAGATGGTCAGACTTGGGATGAAACTGGATGTGAAAGCATACGGAATTGTTGTCAATGAGTATTGCAAGATGAAAGAACCGGACGCAGCAATTTCCCTCTTAATGGAAATGAGGATGAGAGGCCTGAAGCCAAGTGTTTCGAGCTTTAATGCAGTTTTGAGTGTTCTTGTTCAAAATGGGGACCTCGAAAGAGCCATTAATCTTCTAAAGCAGATGCCACAAATAGGTTGCTTTCCCAATTTCTTTTCATACAACACAGTGATAAGTAGTCTTTGTAATGTGAGAGGTTGGATGGGGGAAACTGAAGAGCTTCTCAGTGACATGCTTCGGAACGGTCATGACCTTGATGCCACCCTCAGTAGTTGCTTAATCAAGAGTTATTGTGAGGACGGTGATTTGAGAAGTGCAATGCAGGTTTTGTATGACTCACTTGATAAGAGTTACATTATTAGTTTGGACAGCTTTTCAGTTTTCGTCAAAGAGTTATGTGCCAAGGGGAAGACTGTTGATGCCGAGAAGATATTTGAGGATATGTGTAAAAGATGTACTGTCGTTGATATAGATAGTTACAGAAGGGTGTTAGATGCTCATTTGTGTTTTTGTGGTAAAAGAATGCAGGGTACATGATGTAACCAGAAATCAAAGTGTTTATAGGCATTTGGGCTTTTGACGTTCAAGAACATTTCATTTATCATTCTTGATATTTGATTTTTTTTTTTTTTATGGTAAATTTTGAATTTTGAATACTATTAGTGTTTATATATCTTGTCAAATTCAAGATTTTTTTTAATTTTTTTTTTCATTATGTTTCTGGAGTATCAAGTATCAATATGGAAGGTGTTTGAATTTCCCCCTTGAAAACAAAATCAAAGCTTTTGAAGTTATCAAATTCAAATCATGGCAGTAACGAATCTAAATCAAACCTCATGGTATGAAGAGCTTAGATTGCTAGTTTCTGAATCTCATTCTGTTATCAAATTTCAAATTCTGCTGGTTTGGTGTTGCCATGTCTGAGAAGCTAGTTTTGATTTCAAATCATTCTGGGCACCCACTAAAATTCACACTGTGTTGAAAATTGCAGGAAGATTATGAGTCTCAGGGCAAGGATGAAGAGGAAGAGGCCAAGGAGAGTTTGGAAGATGAGTACTTGAAGGAATACCGAGATACAATGTGTGGGGTTTGTGGCCTCTTTTTGTCATTCCCTGGTAATATTTTTGGTAGGTGGCAAATGACAATTGGCAATGGATACGATCCGTGTCCCAAAAGAAAGATATTGGCCGCATCAAATGACCATATTGCCACTGCGAGGATACTGCTTCTAGTGTTTTCAATCAGTTTTAGGAGTTAACCCTTCAATCAGTTGCAGCTAGCACTTGCATATTATTTATTTAAAAGCCATATGGTTTTGGGATCCTTTGACTAGATCTTCACATAGTTTTTGACTTTTGTGATAAAAAAAAAAAGGATGATCGTCCAATGGTATCCGTTCGATCTCGCGTTTATTTCAAAGAAATTTTTCTTGTGCTCATAACTATTTGATCGGATAACATAAGTTTTATTTTTGTAAATGAGAGGTCAAGAATGTATAATAAAAAAAAATAAAAATAAAAATCCATGTTGTGAACTTTGCCATGGGCAAGGATCTGAGAAAAGTGTCCAGTGCAGCAAGGGCATGTTTTGCTGAAAATCCACTTTCTAATCCAAACTAGACGATGGGCCCACGAGCATCCTAATCAGCCTACTGCAATTGGCAATTGCCAGCGTGGCAAGATCTTAGGGCTTTTGCTTTTCAAATCCATGTCCCCATCGTCAACGATTGGGCCGAATCTCATCACAGGTTCTCTCGGACTCTTCTGCCTTTTATCAAATCAAGTTAATTAGTCCATTCATTCCGATTCAAATCCGCACCCATCTCTCTCTCTCTCTCTCTCACAGACTCGCTCAGAGGTCAAATATTTTTCAGTCTTTCCCTCCTCTTTTTTTTTTTTTTTCCACTCTTTCTCAGTCTCTGTCTCGTTGAACTGTGTGGAGGCCATGGACGTTGGTGCTCCGTATAATCCGCGGACGGTTGAGGAGGTCTTCAGAGACTTCAAAGGTCGAAGAACCGGCATGCTTAAGGCTCTCACCACCGGTAATTTTTCCCGTAAATTTGACTACTTTTGTAAATTCTGGAAATTGAGTATGACTCCTCCTTGCTTTGTTGTGTGGTTGCAGATGTCCAACTGTTTTTTCAGCAGTGCGACCCTGGTCAGGCTCTTCTTTTTCATTTCTTTTTTTGGCAGTGTTTGATTTTATTCCAGGCGCTGTTTGATTATGGAAATGTGTTTTTTTTTTGTGTGTTTGATTATCTGACACATGTGTAGGAGGTGCTTTAAATAATTCGGCAAATAAAGAAGCCTTTAATATTCTATTTTTGACTTAAAATTGAAATTTTGCATTAGACCTTTCATTTCTGTTAAATGTGAAACTTGAAGCTGCTAGTTTTCAAGGTCTGCCCTTTCTCGGTGTTGACAGTTGCATTCCCGTCTTTGGTTATGTTTGGAGAGAAAGTTAGAGTTAGTGGCATTTTAATGCATTGTACTTTATTTTTGGGAGCATGCAACACGGTTTGGCCTTTGTTTGACTATAGCTGCTATTGCTGAGACTAAGAATTTTTTGGTGTTTTAGAAGCAATTTACTTATTGACTTTCTTGGATGTTATGTGAAGAAATGTTTCTTCTTTTGGATAATGCGAAGAAAATCAAGCAATTTACTTACTGATTGAATTTCCACCTTCAAAACAAAATCAAGCTCTTTCAAGAGACATCACTTAATGTTGGCGTTTGGGTTTTTTCTCGATTAGGAACTTAAAAAGTCAGCTGCATAACCTATTGTGGTGAAAATCTGATGTGAATGCATGTGTTTAATGATGCCATAAAGGTTAATTCTAAGTGTGCTTCTATCTGATGCATTAAGATTGAGTACCACTGTAATAAAGCATGCAACAACAGCTTAAACATTTTTTTTATATCAGAGAAGGAGAATCTTTGCCTTTATGGATTTCCAAGCGAGCAGTGGGAAGTTAATTTGCCTGCAGAGGAGGTTCCTCCGGAGCTTCCTGAGCCAGCACTTGGTATTAACTTTGCCAGAGATGGGATGCAAGAAAAGGACTGGTTATCCTTGGTTGCTGTCCACAGTGATGCATGGTTACTTGCAGTGGCCTTTTACTTCGGTGCTAGGTTTCAATTTGATAAGACTGATAGGTATGCATCTTTGTACCATTTGATCAATGTGTGAATGTCTTAAGAATAATCAGTATCCTTGGTTGGTAGTCAAGTTATCGTTCTGGGCTCTGCGATAGGGAGTGTACCCTTAAGTAGGGAGTGTGGCCTTACTTTGGTCTCCCTGGAGTCTGCTTACCATAACCTAAACTTTATTTTCTTGCGTGTTTTTCTTCTTTCGTCGTGCATCTCTGTGATATTTGGGTTCCCAAGCGCTCTTACCAATATTTTATTGGGTTTTGCTTTGCAGGAAACGCCTTTTTAATATGATAAATGAGCTTCCAACTATATTCGAGATTGTGACAGGGACAGCCAAGAAACAAGTAAAGGAGAGGTCAACAAATTCAAATCATGGCAGCAACAAACCTAAATCAAATTCTAAGGTCTGAAGAACTTAGATTGCTAATTTTTTAATCTCATAATGTAAATCACATTACAAGTAGTTGGTGTTGGCATGGCTGAATTATGGAAGCTAGTTCAAATTCAAATGGTTCTGCTTAAATTTATAAGTTGCATTATTACGTGGGATAATCACATCCATGTGGAAACTGTGCATCATTTTTACATGTGCATAATGCAAAAATTGAACCGTGACTGCATAGAAATACTGGGACGATTACATTATTTTTGGTTGCTGAAGTATCAGGACACCTGCTAACTAAATTTTATTTTGGGTTGGCAAATGCAGCGTGGTTCTGAGTCTCAGGGAAAGTATGCAAAGGTAATGCAAGCAAGGGAAGAGGATGTGGAGGGTACAGAAGATGAAGATGAGGATGAACATGGAGAGACACTATGTGGGGCTTGTGGAGAGAACTATGCATCCGATGAATTTTGGATTTGCTGCGATGTCTGTGAGAAGTGGTTCCACGGCAAGTGTGTGAAGATCACCCCAGCAAGAGCTGAGCATATTAAGCAGTACAAATGCCCATCTTGCAGCAACAAGAGATCCCGGCCTTGATGGTTGCTGATATTGCTCGTCTCTCTGCTTTCATTGGTGACTGCTAATTGTCTGGTAGGTCAGGTTTCCTTTCTCTTGGTCTCATCCCTGCAGTTTAGGAAATTCACCTGGGGTGTTGTCTAGGTTGCGAGTCGTTTGTGTAATTTCTCATGGGAATCACTTCCCCTCTTGACATTGTGGGACTTGTTATCTATCTGTTTGAATGTAGCTCAGTAGTGTTTATAAATGAATGGGTCCATTTTATCAATCTTACCCCCTCTTCTTTCTCAATTACTGTTAGCTTCGATTTTGAGAGAGTAATGAAACCCTTGTTTGAATGGTAGATTGATCAAGAAAAATAGAGAATATGCAGCTCAAGTATGTGTACCAAAGCATGTTACCCACTTTGAACAATAATGATGAGTGATTGGGCGCAGGGACCAAATACTGGTATAGATTTCCGGGTAATTCAATCTAGGAAAGAATGTTGTTTCTCATGTTGGATTTGGATTTAGGTTGAATCCTTGCTCTGTCCAGAAAACTCAATAGGGTGAAAGTAAGATCTTTGTCGTCCATACATGATTGGGTACTTTTACCCGGTACCCAATTGAGATTAGAAAAATTTGGTAAATTACAGATCCACAGGTGTAATGGGTCATCCATTAAATCTATTCCAAGTTCTGATGCATATGTGGTCCTTTTTAACTCTGCATTTTCACTGTTCAGACAGAATTGGAGGATAAGGCCACTGGCTGTATATGATTAGGGGGTCATAGCACATGTGAGACCCACGGTTTGGTATGCATGCTCCATGGCTCTGATGGTCCATAGAAATTCATTATAATGGCGAAGGTCTGATGGTCCATAGATATTTGGACCGCCCATGGATTTTGTTGCTACTTGGCGCCTGGTTTTGGACATGTTGCCCTCTCTTTTTTGTGTATGCAGAAGAAGATGCCCTTTCTGTTGCATTAAAATAACAAAAGCTTCTCATACCCATATGCGTCTGTCATGCCCACCAATTCCTATTTCAGATTGAGGATCAATCAAACAGATGCATTCAATGTATAAATTAACCAGATTTTGATATTAACCATTTATTATGAATATTGTCTTCAACTGTTACTTTCCAACCCACCAAACTCCACTTCTCAAATTGTGCGAAAAATTCAAACTTTATTTTAATTTCTGGATAATGTGCATCCCACGTTAGAAGACAAGGAGATCCCAATATACTTTGCTAAGCATATAATCCAAAGCATAAGATTAAGCATAAAAAATTTCTGTTCATTTCTTAGTCTTTATTAGTTCATCATATGCTGACGTGAGAGATTCATAAATATCCTTGATCCATAACTGAGCTTTTGCACTTTTCAAACTGACTACAAGAACCCAGATATTTCAGGCAATGAGCTATTTGGAAAATTAGCCAAAACCAGAAAATACTTGGACAAAGATATAAGTAAGAGCAAGATGCAAGATACATATAATTAGAGGCAAAAGAAGAAAGTCTAAAGAGTGGTACGCTATACAAAATTTACATATCTGAGATGATAACTAGGCAGGCCAATATAGCCAGGAAGTAAGAACTATTTGAAAGAAAGGGAAACAAAAACCACTGCTTTCTGTGTTTTCCAATTGACTACTTCTCAGCTCCCTTGGTTCTTCGTAGACATCCGTTTGAGAAACTCATAGGTAGTGACCATGGTTGTTGCAGACATAGCCATTGAAGCCCACCTCGGCCCTAGTCCTCTGTAACAAGCACCAAACCCACCTTCCCTAACCAAATTTCTCACAGTCTGCACTATTGTCAGCGGTCTTCTCTGCCCGTTTTCTTCTCCATCTAAAACTTGCAGCCTTGTTTTGATGGTATCCAAAGGCATAGTAATCAAAGCAGAAACCCCACTAGCCATGGCTGCACTCAACCCTTGAACTGCCAACATTGACTTGCAATCAGGCTTAAGATTAGACGACCCATTTGCCAAGCCACTCTCATCTTTCTTACACATATAGCAACCAAAACCACCCCAAATGAGTCTATGTGCTACAGAGTAAGAAGCCCACCAAACCGCATTAGACGGTGCATAAGTCAATATCGAAATCCCGAATCCCCTATACAATCCTCCCAACCCATCTGCGCAGATAATTTTCCTAAACGCATCGACACCATTCCTATACTGATATGGAAATGAACTCGCATTGGGGGTGGTGCTTTTGTTGCTGTAGCTGCAACCCTGAACCATTAGTCTTTGGCTCACCACATCAATTGGGGTCCAAACCAACTGTGCAGCCATGGCCGAACTCAACCCTGCAGCAGCATTAGCTATAGCCATTGCTGTAGTATCCGAAAACCCCAATGTCACAGTCACAGTCCCAACATTGCTCTTGGTAACTTCAAGAGCTGTCATGTAGAGAGCACGAGCGGGAATTGTACCCATCAGAGAGGTCCCAAAACCTCTGTAAAACCCTCTTGGACCTTCATGGCGCATGATGGAATACGACATCCTGAAGCTAGAGATTTGAGTGGGTGAAACCTGTTGACGGGTCTTTAAGACCACAATTGGATACAGAGCAGCTGAAACACCAGAAAATAAAGCAGCTCCCAGAAAGAAAAACTTGGACTTATCAAGCATCTGCCAATCTATATCTGCTGGGATATGAATTTCCGAAGCCGAATCATCCTCGGCCGTGCTCAAGCTCATCTTAGCCACCTTTAAAATCAACTAAGGAACCCAATCCCTCTTTACCCAACTAAGGATTTCAACAAAATTTGTACAAAATACTAATACTAATACTACTTCAGCTTAACTAAGCTCAACAAAGAGTAAGACCCAACTATCCAATACAGATGCTATGCAGAAAAGCAAAAGGGAAATGAAGTAAAAATGCAATCTTGGAACTTTACAGCTTAAAAGTGCTTTCAAAGTCGGAAAGAGATTGTTTCTGAACCCTAAAAAAGATGAAGAAAAAGAAAAAAATTTGAGTTTTGATATGAGAGGTTTAGGGGAATTAGTAATTGGGATATGGGTTTTTCTGGGTATTGGTTTTTTTCCTCTTGCGCAACCAGATTGGAGACGTTCGTACGTGGATCACCATAAATGGATCGAACATTTCTCGAAGTAAAAACACCAATCAATACTGATCCTTCTTACCAGGAGAAGATCATCAGGGCTCATCATGTTCCTTCAGAGCTTCATCACTGAAGAAATCGACGGTGGAGATGGATCCAATCCCAGCAGAAAAAACCTAGAGAGAGAAGCAGTGAAGAGTATCACATAAAGCGAAGTGGATTGAGCATAAGGATTAGTGAGAGAGGAGAGAGGGATTGAGCTGAAAGGGGGACAAGATTTATGGAATTTAGTGAGGGTTTTGTGGATCCAGGAAGTGGACACGTGTCGGTTATCATTTCGAGGATTTTTCCAGATAACCGGTTAACTCTTTTTTTTCCTTTGTTTTTAGCACTTTTTTTTGTCAAGAACTGTTTTTAGCACTTTACCCGACTGAGCTTTGATTTGCTGACTGTTTAGTCTTACGATTTAGGCTTAAACTGTGTTTTAATCAGTGCTAAGTGTTCTTCTTAGTAGAAATCTTATTACACGAACTAAAGGACAATCTATCTTGGCCCAATTTTGATGAGTTCATCATATTTTTATTAACTTGAAACAGAGAACAAAAAGAATCTGATATAAACTTTTTAAATTAGAATTTATGAATAACAACATTAAACTGCACATTAAAAATAAAAATAAAACACTCTAATTGCATTGAAGACTCGGTCCTTAAGTTTCATTGAAGACTTACCATTTGCAAAGAAAAAATTTATGCCACTTAAATTGTCATGGGCACTTTGTTTTAGATACTTAAACAAATTAAAATGAATTGCATTTGTGCTCCAAAGCACTGACACTCCAAAATGGTGTCGTGTCACGTGTCCGACACACTCCGACACGTGTTGGAACTGTGTCGGTTCATTTTGATTTTCTGACACTTTTGCAAATACTGCACCGACACGCTTGTCATCATAATCGACACTCTTCCGACACGTATTCGATTTTTCTTTTTAAATATTTTTAGTATATAATTGCAATTTTTTAAATCCTAACGGCCTAACCCAAAGCTATTTGACCTAGACTATTAGACTTGTACAAAAAACTAAAAAGAAAATATCGAAATAAGTAGGATTTTCAATATATTGTGTGTTAATTTGTGAAATTTTTAGGTATTTTGTATTTAAATGATTTTTTATATTATTATTTAAAATATTATATATATTATTTTAATTGTCGTGTCGCCGTATCCGTGTCGGTGATTCGTAGCATTTGATCATTTGTGGCTAGGCCAGTAGGCCTTCACAAAGGTTCTATTGTTCTAATTCAAAATCAATCTAATATGTAAGAAATAGAAAAAATTTTAAATACTCATTATATATAACACCCTACATGCCTAACATGCCAGATTATTAATTTGACCATTACCTAACTTCTTTTCCTTGTTTTTGGACAAGTGTCTAACCCTTTGTTAGTACAAATTTCCAAACTCATTTTAGTTTATTGTTTAACTCACTTGTCAAATTTCCAAAGCACTGGCACTCCAAATTTCCAAATTCATTTTAGTAGAAATCAAATTTCCAAATTCCATACTAAACCTTCCATCATTTACGGAGCTCCAACTTTCCTTTCTTGGGCCAAGCCCAAAACTATAAAAGAAAGTAAGAAACCAGCAAGGGTAACTTGTTTGCACCTAATTAGTAGCCTATGTATTTGCTTTTTAATATTGTAACCTACTTATTACTTGTGTTAGGAGTCGTGTCGTTTTGTGTTCTTGTAAATTGAGTTCGAATCTTGTTATTATGTTGTACAAAAAACTGAAAAAGTGTCAACAAGGCTAGCCTAAGTCGAGAGAGGTAGGGAAATAGTTTGAACTTTAGTTTATATAGATGAGACATTCGAACTTGGCCAATAGGGTGGACTTGATTTTCACGGATCGGGGTTTTGGTCTTAACTTACTCGAGTTGTTCGTAATTGACTTGGTCAAAATGACCACGCAAATAGCCAGCATGATATCCACAATTAAAGTTTAAACTCCCAAATTAGAAGTATATCGATTTCCATGAAGGTCACACCCAGTGACATTTTTATGCATATACATATTTAAATATTTTTCTTAAGCTTTGAATATATTCTAGATTGATTGAGTGTTAGACTTCCCCTAATTAGTCAAAGAAAAGGCTCGATCCAAGAATGTGGAACTTGAAATGGTCATCTCATCAGATAGCCCCCTCCTAATTAAGTAGTACCCTAATCAATCAAAGAATACATTATCGATTCACTCCCATATTCAAAGAAATTCCCTTCCATTGTCAGCAAGAAACACCTGGCTAGCTCAGGAAGCTGCTTAACTTGTATATAAACTAATTGAGCAAGTCATGATAATTCATAAACTAAGTAATAGAACATAATTAATGACCACTATGGAAGGCATGGGAAGCTTGCTTTATGAGGCAGTACTAGAAGGCAATGTGACAACCCTACTAGAATTGCTCAACCAAGATAGACTGGCCCTTGACAGCTTCATCGTCGATGGTTTCTCCGAGACTCCTCTGCACGTAGCAGCAACGCTTGGTCACCTCGATTTCGCCAAGGAGATTTTGCGCAGGAAACCCGAACTTGCACAGGAGCTGGATTCGAAACGATCGTCGCCTCTTCACTTGGCATCGGCAAAAGGGTGTGTGGGAATGGTAAAGGAGTTGTTGATGGTTAACCCTGACATGTGCCTTGCACGTGATCGAGATGGAAGAAACCCTCTCCACCTTGCGGCCATGAAAGGGAGCTGAGGGCTCAAGTGTTGAGGGAGTTGGTGAAAGAGGTTCCCAGTGCTGCTAGGGCCACCGTGGACGAGGGAGGGACTGTGTTGCATTTGTGTGTCAAACACAATCAGCTTGAGGCTCTTAAGGTTTTGGTGGAGGTCATGGATGATCATGATCAATTTGTGATGAATGCTAAGGATGATTATGGAATGACCATCTTGCACCTGGCAGTTGCTGATAAACAGATTGAGGTATGGATATATATATGGTCAATCCTTGTCTTAATTCATTTTTGTACATATATATATATATATATATATATATATATATATGTAAAATTGGGTGAACTAACTAAATTAATATGCATTAATTAATTTCCAACTTGCAGACAGTAAAGCTTTTGCTTATGATTAATGGAAGACCGGATTATGTCAATGCTGTAAATGCAAACGGCTTCACAGCACTGGACATTCTGGCACAAAGTCGTAGAGATGTGAAAGATTTTTAGAGTCTCTCCGAGGAGCTGGAGCCGTAAGAACTAGCCCAAATAGAGGAACTAACAATGACCACTTGCTCTCATCACACACAACTACTGAAGATAGAGGCGCTAATAATAATAATAATAATGACCACAGAGCCAGCAAGAAACACAACTTCAGTAAGCCGTGGCCAGAGGAATGGATTTCAAAGAGGAGAGACGCGTTGATGGTTGTGGCATCACTGATCGCAACCATGGCTTTTCAATCTGGGCTCAACCCTCCTGGTGGGCTTTGGCAAGAAGACACGCCGGACCACCAGGCAGGACAAGCAATTATGGCTTCCAAGTACCCAACAAAGTACTCCTACTACCTCTCTTACAACACAACTGGGTTTATTGCCTCCCTAAGCATTATCTTGCTGCTGATTACAGGGTTGCCTTTCAAGCGTAGGTTTTTCATGTGGCTTTTGACCGCCATCATGGGTGTGGCAATCACTTCCATGGCCCTAACTTATAGGGAATCCATTTTCATTTTCACACCAAAAGATCAGGAGAGCACTGTCAAGAAAGTAATCTGATATGGTATAATTGCGTGGTCGGTCGTCATGTCCCTTCTATTGCTACTCCAAACGTTGCGTCTCATAGAAATTCTGTTTCACAAGTTTGACAATTTAATGCCGAAAAGAAGACAGTACGTATTGCCTTCACAATCCCTTCACCCTAATTAACCACACCAGTCGTACTTGTAATCTTTCAATGAAGTATGTATGGTTAAGTATAAGTGTGTACGAACAATGAGTTTCTTTCATGTTTATGTGTTTGCCGCGTGAGCTTAATTTGTACCAGCTGTTATATATATATTTATGATGTACTTCTACTATTTCAGTAGCTAAAACTTTGTTAATATACTACTACTGATACTCTTCATGAGCTATATATTTGTTTGGATGCACCCAAAACTCTTAATTGGCCTCGGAGATTATCAACAATTCAACATGCATAATGGTTTTGTTTGTGTTGACTTTTTTTTGGGTCGTAGCTTGTGTTGACTAAAATAGTTTCTAGATGTACATGTCATCTTGTGTGTTGACAGAACTAATCCGGTCCAATTTGAAGGCGGAGGACGGTCCCTATAAAAAATTAAATAGTTGATATTGCCAGGGCACTGGCGGGCCACAAACCTTAACGTCATAACGGTAACGTTTTCTATAGTATCCCAAAAATAAGTTTTCTCTTAAAAACCATTAAGTATTTGCTTCTGACTATGACTATGTAGAAATTATCTTCGACTAAAACTTATATGTTAGGTGATAATTGTTATGTTTACATAGTGAAAAACTTCGAGTCACTTTTAAATTAAAGAAAGATGTACTGTTTTTTGTAATTAACGTGATGGTGAATTGTCTTTACATGAGGTCTAACTGTTTTAGAACATGGTGTGGAAGAGGGTTATATGGTTCGTCTTTCTACTAGTTGTGAGGTTGTATCGTGACACTCGAGATTGGTTGAATATTAGTTTTGTAGCTTGAGAAAATGGGCGTTATAGTTGGTTAGGGGTTGGGCCCTATTGGCTCATGGATGTTATCGGCGATGACAAACCCTTAAGGGAAAGTTCTTATAGGGAGAAGAGTGAGGAAACTATGTCCACCACCGATTTTTCCCATATTTGTAATTCTTGTTATTGATAAATAAAAGTTAATTCCTGACGAGTCAAATACATAACCTGATTGTTTAGTATTAGATGCAGATAAATAATCATGTTGATCTCAAAATAAAAACCAACCGTAAAACACCATGTAATTGAATTATCAAAGTGCAGTTTGTTATAAGGAGACAATATAAGGTAGATTATATTTCTAGACTCGTAATCCTAGTAGCGTTTCAATTTTTGCAATTAAGTTTGTTTAATTGTTAATTATGAAACTTAAAAGAGCTAAACATCTAGTTTTTAAAAAATAAAAACAATTAGACTGTTCCCCTCTTGTTTTTGGTAGATTAATTAGATTTTCCATTGTTGAACCTAGACAAGGTTGACGACGTTATTCAATTTCAGACTATTCTCCGTTAGTTTCTCTTTCACTGTCTTGGCAAGGCAACAGCATCTCTCTTTCGCCACGCAAACATGACACAGACAAAAAAATAAAAATGAGGCTGCTGATCGAGCTGATTAGACGACCTCAACTAAAAAGGAGAAGGAAGGAGAAAAAACAAACCCAGAAATAAGTCGATGGAAAAAGAGCTTCACCAAGCAGCCATCAAAGGCTCCGTTCCTGCTCTCCTCGAACTCCTCAAACAAGACCCTCAAATCCTCACCCACACCACCTCAGACACGCCCTTACACATAGCCTCGATTCTGGGCCACTCCGCTTTCGCCAACGAGTTACTGACTCGGAGCCCCGAACTCGCCGCCCGGCTCAATCTCCAAGGCTCTACGCCTCTTCACCTGGCAGCAGCAAAAGGGTGCGTGGAAATAGTGAAAAGTTTGGTGCTGGTCAACCCTGATCTGGGTTTGGTATGGGATCGGGATGGGTTGACTCCTCTGCATCTGGCGGTGATCAAGGGCCGAGTTCCGGTCGTGGCTGAGTTGGCCCGAGTCAGACCGGAGGCGACTCGGGTGCTGACGCAGGGAGGGGAGAGTGGGTTTCACTTGTGTGTGAAGCATCATAGGCTGGAGGTGTTGAAGGTTTTGGTGGAATGTAATGGGAAAGATGATGACTTTGTGAATTGGAGGGATTCGGATGGTAACACTGTTTTACATGTGGCCGTGGCCAAGAAACAATTAGAGGTATGTTCTTGATTTCAATTGAAAAATTCAGTATCCTATGAGAATGGGAGTTATATACACTTGTCAATCCAAATTTATTCAATATTGGGTATCTAAGTTTAAATAGGTTTAGCCTATAGCTATGAATATTACAAAGGTTTAGCCTTTCAGGTGTTGATTGATATATGAGTGTTGGCCAACTTAAACAGTGAAGAAAAAGCTTCTGTTTTATTCAATTAGTGATTTCCATTGGAATTTTAGTATAGAAATGGTAGTTCAAAGTAGTAGTTCAAAGTTGGAAACTTTACGTTCTGACTAGAAAGTAGGAACAGGGCATTAGGAGATACTTGTATTGCCGGCAGCTATCAAACTAAACAGACCACATTTGTCTGAATGCATTTTAATCTAATGCCTGGAGTGAAGTTAGATGCAGCGCTTAACTGTCTTGTTCAATGAATATAGAAAAAAGAAAGAATATTTGTAAGAGTTCTGTGAATGTTAGAAAGGTTGAGCTTTTACATGTGGATTGAATTGATTGAGTGTCAGCAAAAGCTTTAGTTTTGTTCAACTCATGAATTAAATTGGCCATTTGGTGTGGAAATGGGGAAAATAGAATCCTTTTTCTGGTGAATAAAGTTGAAACCTTTCTGTTCTGATTAGAAAGTGGAAACAGGACACATTTGCTTCACTCCATTTGAATAATTAATGTTATCTTCGTAAATGTACGTGTATAATTTTCGTTCATTGTTGCCTCAAGTGTGATCAACTGCAACGCCTATCATGTATTTCCTTGTTGTTTCATTCTGTGGAGTTATCTCCTCTGTCAATTTATGATTGTTAACATGTAAACCACTTTGCTGGTTGGATTGATTATAGAAGGATATGATACATTCTTTATTACTGCTTATTAGGGGCTTTATACTATTTTTGTTTAATGGAAAATGTGTGAAAATTTTGTGCAGGTGATAAATTACTTGCTTGATAATACAAAGATCGAAGTAAATGCCCAAAATTCAAATGGTTTCACTGCATTGGATGTCTTATCGCATGGTACTAGAGATTTACGAGACTTGAACATCAAAGAGTCCCTCCAAATTGCCGGAGCTCCAAGAATTATAAATAAGGCACCATCAGTTATGTTTCATCAGGATACAATGCAAGTGTCCACCACAATGCAGTCGCTGATGTCAAAGAGAAAGAGTTTAAGGCAACTAGTATTTAAGCCGAAGCAGAAAGAAGTTGATTGGTTGGCTAGGAAACGAAATTCGTTAATGATTGTGGCTTCACTCATTGCTACAGTGGCATTTCAGTCTGCAATAAACCCGCCAGGCGGTGCTTGGCAGTCGGACTATCTGGTAGACGCGAATGGCAAACCTGTGGATAAACCTCACCGTGCTGGGCAGTCAGTGATGGCCGATACAGAACAACGTCAGTACGGACAATTCATGATTGTCAATACACTTGCTTTCCTTTCATCACTGAGCATAATTCTATTACTTGTGAGTGGATTGCCTCTTAAGCGGCGCAGATGGATGTGGGTTCAGATGGTGATCATGTGGATTGCAATCACAGCGCTAACCGCTACGTATTTTATTGGACTGCTATTTATGACACCAGAAAAGAACGGGCGGGGCTATCTGTATCATGTCACCGGAGTTTCTGTGCTCATATGGATGTCAATGATGGGCATTGTGTTTCTGGGTAATGTTCTTCGGGCAACAATATGGCTACTTAGAAAGTATGGATTCATGAAGCAGAAACCTACAGATGATTCTCTATATGAAGATTATGATGACAATGAATACCTTTGAACTCGAGATTAACTACTGACGTCTGAGTCTGAAAATGTCTGTTGTGGCAATGGTGGTATCGTCTCCAAATAAGGACATCCTTTTCTCATTTTCCTTGAGAAAATCAGTTGGAGAGAATCTGTAAGTCCTCTCAAAGGCATGTATTGCAATTATTTTTCTTGAATAGTTAGTTACGTACTTTAGTGTGTGGATATATATATATATCTATCTTGTAAATCACATTTTTTAGCAGCAGAGCAAGTTTTGATTGTGTAACATCTGTTCATAGCGCTTTTGGCTGGGAAGACTGATTGATAATGGCTATTTGCATGTATAATTGCTTTACAGAACAAGTGTCTTTTATCCCTACAATAGAATATAGTCGGTGTTATTTAGACATATCGATCAACTTAATTTGATATTGTCTTGAAAAATTTTCCACTCCCTGTATTTCTTGGTAGCCAAACTAATGCTGTTAATTGTATAATGTATCCTTGAGCACATTGCATATCATTCAGGCTTGATTATAGTAACTTTGAGCTCCAACTCAGTATGTACTGAGCTTGATTAGTTTCCCACTTTTGTGCTGTAATATCATGTGCGCTTCACGGCCGGAAATATACATCGTCCGGTACATTTGTAAATTAATATTGGGATCAGATAAATAAGAAAAGAAACTTTCAGGGGTCAAACGTTCAGTGTAGAACCTTCCGTCCATAGTCTTCTTCACCATTCTGGGGTGGACAGACACAATTAGAAAGAAGATAACCACGGACACGTGGATGTCCAATCTCCCGGCCCTGTGAACAAGCACGTAGCAGTCAAAAAGACAAGATCACCGATCGCAGCTTAAGCTAATTGCAAATTAATTAACGTTAAAAGAGCGCTTCTGTTCAGTAAAACATTCTCTGCATTTCTAGTTAATTTCTGTTCAAGTCACCATGAATTTAATTTGCATCTATAAAGAATTTGGAGTACTTGTAAAATTAATTGTGCTAGCTTGTGTGTCATTCTATAACTGATGACAGCAGTCGAGAAATAAGCTTACAAATGTTGAGCATGCAGATACGTACCAACAAAAAGCTAACGTCGATCCTCGATCCAAATCACACTCGCACCGGTTCACATTTCTCACACACATCTCCTAAGCCACTATATAAACCCTCTCAAAACCCAGTACTTGAGAACCATCAGAGAAACCAAAATCAATCTCATCCGTATACAGTCTTTTTCACGTTAAATTAATCCAGCTGCTCTTGTTAGTTAGTTTGTAAAATATGGAGGTGATGGCCTTGAAGAACATGGGGATCGAGACCAATCTCCTGGACGCTCTCCACGAACTCCTTGACTTCTCGGACGAGCAAAACCAGGCGAGTCACGAGGCGCCGTCTCGCCGGTATGTCCGAGAAGCCAAGGCCATGACTGCGACGCCGGCAGACGTGAAGGAGACTCGGAACGCCTACATCTTTGTGATCGACATGCCCGGGCTGAAGTCGGACGAGATCAAGGTCCAGCTGGAGGACGACAACGTTTTGGTGGTGAGCGGCGAGAGGAAGAGAGAGAAGGAGAGGGAGCAGGGAGTGAAGTACCTGAGAATGGAGAGGAGGCTCGGAAAGTATCTGAAGAAGTTTGTGCTGCCTGAGAATGCTGATACTGACAAGATTAAAGCCGAGTGTCAGGATGGGGTGTTGACTGTGACCATTGAGAAGAAGCCGCCGCCGGAGCCCAAGAAGCCAAAGACTGTTCAGGTAAGGATTGGCAGCAGTCAAGGTGGAGGCCAAGAAGGTCAAGGTGGAGGCCAAGAAGGTCAAGGTGGCGTCCAAACCCCTATCTTGTAGAGTTGTATATAGATATATAAAGGTGGTGTACGTGCGTGCAGGTGCATGGCTGCTCCAGTGTTCCCCCCTTTTGTAGGTGTGCTTTTGTTGTGTTTGTTTTTGTTTTTGAGTCTGTCCCTAGCCATGTAAGGAATAAGAAAGAAAAACGGGGAGTTGGGTTGCTTTGTAATCTCTAGTGTCTTCATCCTGGGCATGTCGCACTGTAAATCAACTTGTAATCTTCATGTCGTACAATGTAAAATAATATAGACGTTCTATATATAGTTTAGGGTCATTGCAATGGTTTAGTTCAATCGGTTCTTTATACAATCCAACAACAATATTTTCAGGCAGCGGCTTGTTTAGCCCAAAATGATGAGTCTTTGCTCTTGTAATTGTAAACCCTCTTGAAATGGATTGGGCTTTTTCCTCTTCGACCCGATCCGGGAAATCCAATCCGATATCACCCAAAAGATAGAAACTTCCCATAACTTCTCGACCCTTGCAGAAAGAGAAACAGAACCTACTAGAACCTCCTTGCTTCCTTCCTTGCGTCTCCAGAACCCTCTGAAACGCTTCCATTAACACCCGCCTATAAATGCCCATAACCGTGCCAGCATTCGCCACAGAGAAAATTCCAAAGCACTCGAACAAACAAACAAGAGCTCAGAGAAGAATGGATTTCAGAATCATGGGTTTGGAGTCCCCATTCTTGACCGCATTGCACCACTTCGCGGACCTCCCCGAGGATACCGAGAAGACCTTCAATGCTCCGACCCAGACCTACGTCCGCGACACCAAGGCCATGGCGGCCACTCCGGCCGACGTGAAGGAGTACCCCAATTCCTATGTCTTCGTCATCGACATGCCTGGACTCAAGTCCGGAGACATCAAGGTCCAGGTGGAGGATGACAATGTGCTTCTGATCAGCGGCGAGAGGAAGAGGGAAGAAGAGAAAGAGGGGGCCAAGTATGTCAGGATGGAGAGGAGGGTCGGCAAGTTCATGAGGAAGTTTGTGCTGCCTGAGAATGCTAATGCTGATGCCATTTCTGCTGTTTGCCGAGATGGGGTTCTCACCGTCACTGTCGACAAGTTGCCACCGCCTCAGCCCAAGAAGCCCAAGACTATTGAGGTCAAGATTGCTTGAGGATTACGTGTCTAATGTGGGTTGTTTTCCGAATATTATCAGTGAAATAAATGTAGGGTGCTGTGTGTTCTTTCTTATGGGTATGTTTTCTGCTGTACGCTGCAAGTTTGTTAAACTCCCTACTGTTTTCTATCCAGTTGTGTACCATGGTTTTATCAATGAATTAAAGCAGTGTAATCATCTTAATTCTCTCTTTCTTTGTTTTCTTAAGCAATATCTTAGCAATACAATCATAAGCTAGAGAATTAATCAATCTATGATCCCATTCTGGCCAAAAATCCCTCTAAAACTTGTTAAATCAAAGTAAACATAACAGCGTTTAGAATAAAAAAGAAAATAAAAGGGGGAACACATAAGCTTATACAATTAGTACAAGACTAGTGATTAGCTGATGGGAAGACAAAACTGGGTTCGAATAGAGTTGTGAACTGAAAACAGGATAGTGAGGTTCCGTTTTCATCTACAACAACTACAATTTGGCCTACTCAATTGAGCATGCGCCCAAATTTTAAACAAATTGGTAGTGGCTGGAACAACAATTCTCTTACTCACATGTTTTCTGTCGGTGTATTTTTCATTGGTCAAATCAGCTTTCTCTGATTGATTTCCAGAGCCCCTTCTGACAAACAGAGCAATGAAGAAGCCTTCTTTGTCCTCAACGGGATCAGTTCGAAGCAAGCGTTCAGCTGCAATGTAAGACACCAGGGGCAATTGAGAATATGAATATCTGACCGTTTTCATAACATGTTTGTCAATTATAAGAGCAGTGCTTACCACCCTCGAAAACTGGAAGACCACGGCGTTGCCATTTTGGGAATGGAGTTCCAAGTTCAAAACCATAGGTTGCAGCAAGAGGTAGAACAGACTTAACAACATCTTCATTTTCAATTTGGTTGACAGAGCATGTGCTGTAAACAATTCTTTCCGCTTCCGGAAAAGATAAAGCATGAGCCAGAGCCTTTTTCTGAAAAGCCGCAAGCTTGTTCAGTCTTTCAGTTTCCGTGAAGTCAGCAGTGCGACCTGGAGCGGAAGATGGGAGCAAATGATCTAATCTTGCAGAAGCTGTCCCGGATCCAGAGCAGGAAGGATCCAAAAGAATGGCGTGAACCTGCAATATTGAATTTAGATGTAATTGCACAACTAAGGAGGATTTTCCCAAGATCCCAAGTTTTAGTCCAGATTTTTAAAAAAAGTGAACCAGATTTTCCTATTTAGTTGCAACAAGCAGTAATATTATCCAAAAGAATGGTCAATTGACTCAATTCCATATTCACTAGCAGCCATGAGGATCTTGAATAAAATATTTGTCATTCTCAAATTAAAAAATAAAAAATATGTATAAGAACACATCATATATGTCTTACCTTGGAATATGAAGGATCCTCAGGGTTCAACTCTAAGAAATCTCCATGCAAAACCTTAATATCTATAATCCAAGTTAAGTTAAACGGCTCATGATATTAAGATGATGATAGAAGAGTAGATAAAGGATTAAAAACTGATCAAAATCTATGGATTATTCTGACCACTGAAGTCAAAAGAATGGGAAACCTACATAGCTGAAATACCACTATTTCAACAAGCAATAAGAGAACAAGCAGAAAATAAACAACAATTGAGGTTAGACGGATACTAGAAGCACCAGAGAGTCTGATAGTCTCTTTTAATCTTTTAACCCTCTCTTCATTCAGCTCACATGCTATGATATTTCCTTTCCCTCCCATAAGAGCTGCAAGGTGGACAGTTTTGTTTCCAGGAGCTGAGCATGCATCAAGAACCTTCAAGAAGTTAATTTTTATATGAATGTCAAATTCTGAAAGCCAATCATAGAACAAAAAGAAAATGTTTAGCAGCAAGAGAAGTACACATAAATAGTGATGTAGATACTCAACCCACCTCCCACCCTGGTTTTGGAGCAAGGGCTGCTGCAACCATAGAGCTTGCCTTTCCCTATAATCAAATGATCAAAATAAACTCAAACAGATCAAAGATATTTGGTAAACTTCTATCGCAGCTAAGACAAAAAAATCAACATCAGAGAACCATAGAGATAAACAAGACCTTGACGACTGGAAGATAACTACTAAAATTCTTACTTGCATGAAGACACTTCCATTGATTATTAGAGGATGGTCATGCAAGTCACTACCAGGTGGAAGAATCAACAAGTCAGGAACCAGATCATCTTTTTGAACCTATGTAACAACATACCAAAGGAAAAGAGAAGTGTCTAAGTAACATGATGAAGAAACTACAGACGTTTAACACATGAGATAGAATACAACACAGTACTTGTCATCAGTTGGCAGAGATTGACAGGGTACATCATAGTTATGGTTACAAATGTTTACTTCAGTAGATATCAAAGAGAAGCTAAACTAAGCAACTTATTGGGAGATTAGGCGGCAGTTGTAAGAGATGCTCGAAAGCCTCTTGCTTTTATAGAATGTTTTAGCCTCTCCACCAAAACATTACTTCTTGTACTCTAGAACTTAATTACATTCTAGCAAAAACTTCAATCATAAAAGTTTAAGAAGTACCTTGTATTGTTTCTGTAATTCAAGCAAGGCCGTATCAACACCAATTTTCAGAGTATTAACACGAACATAACGAGGTTTTGAAATATCTGCAACAGAAATTAGTGTCAGAATGAGAAACACTTATCCGCTCATATCCTAAAAGTTTAAACTTTTAAACATGGTAAACCAACCAATCTTTATTTAATGACTTGCTTGCCCCAAAACCATAAATCCCCAGGAATTTTACAATTGGGAACTTGCAAAGTTAACTAATTTGTTCCACTCTAGCAGTTCCATCACTGAATAGCAGGATAACCAAGATGAATATAATAACAATGTGAACACACCAAGAGTTTGATCAAGAGCTATCAACTCTTCAACGCTCTTCACTTTTTTCTTCACCAAAAGGCGAGCTAGAGCTGCTTGCAGAGCATCTTTCCGACGCAAGAGAAACTTCTCCGCATCACCGGTTGATGAAGTCACCTATAGATTCAAATTCATAGTTGGTTTACAAATTGCAAATGCAGGGCCAGGCACATATGATAAATAAGATAATATCAGATTTTTTGAACTCTCAACCATTACACTTCAATTCCTAATCATAATTCCAAAAATTAACACAGGCAGAAATTTCTTTGAATATAAAGAGATTACCTGACCAAAAAGAATATCGTAGGTGACTATGCAAACCAGCTCGTCTTGCTTCTGCAACACCAGAAGTAAAAAATTTCAGAGTTTAACATGCTGGCCAAATTAGCAAAAATAAACATGTATTGCTTGTGTATATGAATAATACAGTACCCTCCACTTGCTATTCAGTACGTCCGCAGCCTTCAAGACCTCTCTGATTATTGGAAGATCTGAAAACAGATAAGAACATATTATCACTTTTCTTGGCAGCAAAACAAACCAAGGTCATTGAAGTAGGTTCATTTTTGAATGTGGTGAGGGCTCTTTAACTTACGCTTTAGGGTTTGACAGACCAGAGCGAAAGTTCCCTTCTTGTTTCTCACTGAGGGGCTGTAAACGAGCGACTTGATAGAGCCGACGGACCGGCGTCGAGAGTCTCCTTGGAGAACGAGCTTCAATACCTTCGCCGCCTCTCTCCTTGCGAAGAGAGCCGACCTTTCCATGTTTAAACGACGCCGATTTTCCGATTTCTCGGCGGCTGTAAACGGCGGGGTCACTGCAATTTTTGTACGCGCCATGGCTCTCAGTAAAACACACAGGGGCAGCAGAAAGCTCAAAGTACTGCAATTATTTATATCTGCTGTGACGACGTCGTTTTATGCGTTAAAAGCTAAAAGATAGTAATAGAAACGCCGCGTTTTAGTACCGTTAAACCCTAACCCCCTAAAAGCCATTTGGCTCAGTCTGAGTTTCAATAGAGCAAGAGATGAAGCCGGGAAGAAGGTCCGGTGGAGGAGGGAGATCATCATTCTCGGATAAAAAGCTGAACGAGTTTCGTAGTCGTTTGGCGTCTTCCAACGACTTGGACAACTCCTCCACTGTGGACGAAATTGTGGACCATCTTCGCAGTGGTTACCCAGACTACGAACGCCTCAAGCGTCAGGTTTTCAAAAGGTTCGTCCTGCAAACCCTAGCCTCTCCCTCCTTTAAGCGCTCAAAACCCCAACCCCTTATGAGCGACTCATCGGATGAAGTAGAACTCGCCCAAACTAATTCCAACAGAAGGCGGAAGCGTGCTCGCAAAGAGAGGGAAGAGAAATTGCAGCAAATAGAGGATGCGCACATTCGAAGGATTCGGCAGAGCAATGGTGACGGTCCATCTTCATCGTCATCTTCAGCGTCCGATGAAGATGATGACGAAGAAGATGAGGCCTCTACGTCGGAGGACGCTATATACGGCGAGAAATTGGAGCCGAAGTTTGATTTGATGAAATCGATGCTTCGAGAATCGTATACGGAGCCAAAAAGCGCCGTGAAATCCAAGGCGGCTGAGCAGCAGAAGGAGAAGAATCTAGAAATGGATATTCCGGGTCGCGAGAAGGTTAAATTATTGACCGGAAGTAGAGGGCCAAGGCCGGAGACAGTGCCGAATAAGGCCGAGAGTGAAGCCAAGAGCTCTATTTCCAGAGGCGTTGAGGTGAAAAGGAATGAGGGGCCGAAGTTCAGCGACTTAGGTGGAATGCAGAAAGTTCTGGAGGAGCTGAACAAGGAGGTTATTAGGCCGCTTCGCCGCCCGTGGCTGCCACAGTGGCTCGGAGTTAAGCCAATGTCTGGGATTTTGTTGTGCGGACCGCCGGGTTGTGGGAAGACCACATTGGCTCACGCCATTGCCAATGAGACTGGCATTCCCTTTTATAAGATTTCTGCCACCGAGGTCGTCTCTGGAGTCTCAGGTATTACTTCCTTTCCATTCATTCATAGACTCATATGTTTTCGTGATAGAATGAGAAAAGATAATGCTTCAGTTAGTGAAGGACTGAGTGTTATTATCAAGCTCGTAATAGTGTCTGACAAAATTGAAGAAGTGTGCTATCGTTTTAGGAGTGTTTTTATTGTTGGAGGTCGTTAACTTCTTCTTTCAATTCATGTTCTTTTCCATGTCATGAATGCTAGGTGCATCTGAAGAAAATATACGAGATCTTTTTTCAAAAGCTTATAGAACTGCCCCTTCAATTGTATTTATTGATGAAATTGATGCAATTGCTTCAAAAAGAGAAAATATGCAAAGGGAAATGGAGAAGCGGATCGTTACACAACTGATGACTTGCATGGATCAATCTCATAGACCCGTAGAGGCGGCAGATGCAAATTCAGACTCACAAAGTTCAGATCAGAGGTCTGCGTATGTTCTTGTTATTGGAGCCACCAATAGGCCTGATGCTGTCGATCCTGCTTTAAGGAGGCCTGGGCGATTTGGTCGTGAGATTGTCTTAGGTGTTCCGGATGAAAATTCCAGGCTTGAGATTCTTTCTGTGCTTACGCGCAAGCTAAAACTTGAAGGTTCTTTTGATCTTCTAAAGATTGCTAGGTCCACACCAGGGTATGTGGGAGCTGATTTGGCAGAGCTGGCCGACAGGGCTGGTAACATTGCCATGAACAGGATTTTTGACGAGATCGATTCAACAATTGAGGAAGGCAATGAAGAGTTGTGCAGGCAACCTGAAGAGATGGAAAAGTATGCCATCAGTATGGCTGATTTTGAGGTGATCTACTTTTCAAATTTAGATGCATTGTTCCCTCCGGGCCTGGGCCAGAGTGATTTCTCTTACTTTTGCTTTCTTAAATAATGAAGCTAGATGCAGATAATCAGCTTTCTTTATTAAACTTTTCAAGATGATCGCAATCTTATAATATTATGTGACATTCTGCAGGAAGCAGTTCAAGTGGTTCAACCTTCTTCAAAAAGAGAAGGATTCTCTGCAATTCCTAATGTGAAATGGGAAAATGTTGGTGGGCTAGATCTTTTGAGGAAGGAATTCGAGCGTTATATAGTTAGGCGTATCAAACATCCTGAGAACTATGAGGTGGTTATTATTTCCTCTTTATTTTTTGTTTTATTTTTATCTCTTTGTGTTTATGTGTGTGTTTATAGTGGATAGCTGTTTTTTGTTTCTTTCATTAAAGAAAAAATTGGGCCTCGGAATGGCTGAACTGATGCAAAAGATGTATAGTATAATCATAATGAACTTATATCTAAGTTTTTTTTACTGTTGGCCCACATAATACTGTCTGCTCTCCATACTTCATATGCCCATGCATTAAGGTGTATATTCTTATGATTTTGACATGATTTGTGTTTTCAGAAATTTGGAGTAAATTCAGAGACAGGTTTTTTGCTCTATGGGCCTCCCGGATGTGGCAAAACACTGATAGCAAAGGCTGTTGCTAATGAAGCAGGAGCCAATTTCATTTATATTAAGGTTGGTCCGTGGTGTATCTTAATGTTATGTTATTTTATTTATGTGACAATAAATACAAGTTTTCTTTGCATATCTTGTGATAATCTAATTTGATTTCTGCGGCATTTCTTAACATGTTAGGGCCCTGAACTTCTGAATAAATATGTTGGAGAAAGTGAACTGGCGGTTCGAACATTATTTACTCGTGCAAGGACATGTTCACCATGCATACTTTTCTTTGATGAGGTTTGTGATTCTCTCTTCCTGAGATTTGAATAGTTCATTATATATAAGATATGCCATATAACTGGATTATGGGGATTATTTTGATCAAGTTGGATTGTTTCTGTGTATGGTAGATTGGATATGTTGCTGTTAACAATAATTGGCTTTGCACATTGCTGTAAAGAACAGGAATTATGGTTAATAAGATAATTTTTGAGGCATTCTTGGTGTGCTTCCAACTCTTGTAATATTACAGGGCACTGAATATTCTCGTGGTTAAAGCTTATTTTGCTTTTGTATTTATTTATTTGGTAGAATTTTTTTTTTCTTGTTTGTGCTATGAATTCTGATAGTCCATCTTTTATATTCTGATTTATCTGTATTTGAGCGTAACTTTTTATCTGTATCTGATTTATCTGATTTATCTGTCTAACTTTTTAATATTCCCCCCTCCCTTATTGATAGGTGGATGCTTTGACAACAAGGCGGGGAAAAGAAGGGGGGTGGGTTGTTGAGCGGTTATTGAACCAGGTAAAACAATCTGCAAAGGCAATCTCAAACCAATTCAAGCTCATCCATACATGCACAAACTCATATCATTCATTTTCGGATAATGAACTGACTGCTTACAATTGCAGTTACTTATAGAGTTAGATGGTGCAGACCAGCGGCGGGGTGTATTTGTTGTTGGTGCCACTAATAGGTGAAAATCATTGTTCATTCTTTACGTTTTATGATGATAATTATCACTATGCATTTTTAAGAGCTGTTTTATGTTTGCAGACCTGATGTAATGGACCGAGCCTTTTTACGGCCGGGTAGGTTTGGCAAACTTATTTATGTCTCCCCGCCCAACACAGATGAGCGTGGTTTGATCTTGAAAGCTATTGGAAGGAAGTACCCTATTGATGCCAGTGTAGATCTGGGTGAGATTGGAAAATGGAAGGCTTGTGAAAAGTTTAGCGGAGCTGATCTTGCTGCACTGGTCTGTCTTTGCTTAAATAATTTGTGTTTGTTTTATTTTAACTTTATCATCTTAGTAAAAGATTTTAGAGCTAGTGTTCCCTGCCTTTGCCCGTCTCTGACTCTGACTGTGACACTGGTTGGGTTTCTATGACATATCTATTCATTTATCTATTCTTGCCAGATGGATGAAGCTGCTATGGCTGCTCTTGAAGAGAAAGAGACGTCAATCGAGAGTTTAGATGCATCTTCGTGGACTATCAAAGAAACTCACTTTCAGCCAGCGTTGGCTAAGATCATACCATCTGTAACAGAAAGGGTATGGATAAATTTTGTCTGCAATATTACAGTTCATTCTTTTGCTTTGTTTGGCCATAAGACGATCCAATTTTTACACTTGAATTTTCCATTGCTTGTCTTGTACAGCAACTGCTATACTACCAGAAGTTTGGAGAGAGCCTCACAGCATCAAGAAACGAAGCATGATTCACATCCAATAGAAAAGTATGCTGTGAATGTCAATAGAGCAGAAAGGAAGAGGGCGGAGAAATGCTGCGAGAGGAAAGTCAATTTCAATCGGAATCCTAAATTATCATTTTTTGTATTCTTAGAATTTTGTTGGTTTAAGCTGAGAGAAGAAGTTTTGGTGGTAGCCATAGTTTCTGTCGACCCTGGTGAAGAAGCGCAGGGTGACAAAGCTATTATGTACATGAATCATATTGCCGTCTGCTTCCTGGAAATAAAAGGGAGTGATTTTTTGACAGGTGCCTAATCGGCATGAAAACGAAAGGTCGTTTGGATTTTGTTCGTCTGTAATGCGTTGATATTACTCTTTTAAGTCTTTTTTATATAATATATAGTTTCACATATTGGTATAAGCAATAAGATAATAATAATTTCTATTGCAAAAGTATTGCTTAGCTACCGAACTTGATATTGACTTCCAAAACTGAAAGTCTGAAACTGCTGGTCAGGCGGTAACTTCTCAATCAATTTCCTCCTTGTGGACCCTTTAACAATGGCACTGGAAGTTACTCACAAACTTCCTAGTTGATTATTTCTCACTGGTAGACGATGGCCTGATCTAATCTCAATTTTCTGTGCTGAACAATTTTTGGCAAGTGAAATTTCAAAGGCTACCCTATGAACTTTGAACACACTTCTCAGCACTGAGACTAAATGGTCTAGTTCTTGTTGATGCGTCGTCTGAATGATGGACTTAATTAAACGTTTTCTAGGGGCAAATACTCAAACCAGATTAATAGGTAACATACTTGTACACACCAAATTTGTTATTGCAAAAGGAGTTCATTGTTTTTATGCATATCTAAGAAGCTAGGGCATTGCGCAACTCACTATCACAATTGACTTGTATTCTTTTTCCAAATGTGAAGGGGTTGGTCGGTCTAACCACGAGACATGGAGAACTCAATTCACAAGTCTTTCTCCCAAGTCTTGCTTATGTCCCACTCCAATACTCTCCTCACTATATATCGTATATCTATCAGTATGTATGTGGCATTTCTACTCAGAACTAGCGTTGAAGCTTCCTTTTATTGCTTAGGAAGGTGACGATGAAGCCACCTTGTAAACCATGGAGATGATAGGTTATATATATCTGTACCCATCAACGTTCAGTTTGATCACAATTTTCAGTACCCAAATGTCTAATAGCAACTTCACTAGATCAGTACAGACACCTGAGAATGACTTTTCTGAGCAACCCAATTTCGAGGAGTACTTGATGTTTGATCACTGGCTTGGTGAAGATCAAGATTATGTAGCTTCAGGGTCTACCCAGAATTCGGTTAATGATGACTCTGGTGGAAGAAGCAGCCAATTTGGAGGGTCTAGTTACAGTAAGCATATATAAACTTCATTTTTTTTCATTTGTTAGTATCAGTTTTTATAGTTCCACTTGCATCCCTAATCTCTATCTCATGCTCAAGACATTTGGTTGTGTGTCAGATGAGAATGGAAGCGTAACACAGAGGCAGGAAGTTAGAGAAAGAGTCGCATTCAAAATGAAATCAGAGGTTGAAATTTTGGATGATGGGTTCAAATGGAGGAAGTATGGGAAAAAGATGGTGAAGAACAGCCCAAATCCAAGGTACGTATGCGAATAAAGAGAGAAAACATATATGTTTTAGATATATATAAACATATGTGATCTGATGGTATCATGTTGGTTGCAGGAATTACTACAAGTGTTCACATGAAGGCTGCCCAGTGAAAAAGAGAGTTGAAAGAGATAGAGAAGATCCAAGTTTTGTAATAACGACTTACGAGGGAATTCATAACCATCGGAGCGTCTGATTTCTAGTCAGGAACATTTCGAGGTTTTGGTAGGGAAGGAGGAAAGCTGCTGCTGCTGCTGCTGCTGCTGCTGATGTTGCAGAGCCCTTGTGAGTTGTGAGTTGTGACCGTTGTTACGTGCAATCAATCTATTAGGTTGACACATGAATAAAACTTCCGTCCGTAATTTCTAGACCAAATGTGGTAGATCACTATTAGCCTCAGGACACTTGCATGTATAGTCAACAAGTCAAAAGGTCGAGCCACATTTATTCAATGAAATTATTGGCTGGTCACCAACCCAACACCCCAACACACGTAGGGATTTAATGTAGCTACAAAATTAGCATTTCATCAAAAGAAGAAAAAAAAAATTAAAATCAAAATCTTGGTTCAAACAGAAAAACCAGGACGCAAAATCTGCCACATGGTTTTTGGCTGCTTGGCATATGTATATGATCAACTAGCTTGGGTAACATGAAGAGCATTTACCTCTCTATTCAGTATTCACTCTACAAACAAAAAATGCATCATATATACTAGGAAAGAAACAGCTAAGATTTACACGTTCCGTGTGGCTTGATGGTTTCATTCAAAAATATGACATTAGGGTTTCGAATGTGTGGAGCGATCAAATCTTTCCAGGTAGGTCTCATATCCTGAACATGAGAAGTAGAGGAGATGCTCCACAAACTATCCCTATGCTGCAGCTTTGCTGAAACCAGTGGGGATGATCTTACAATGGCTTTTGAGTTCAAAAGTGGAAAACTCATGGTCTTACCCAAACCAGTAGCAAGCAACCATCGGGACCCGGACTGCACTTCTGTTGTGGTACCCCAAAGCTCCCTGTTGCCAGGATCAGTATCCACTCCTGCAAGATGGACGTCGATGATTTTGAACTGGGGATTGCCTTCTTCATCTCCTTCATTTCTCTCCTCTGTTATCTTGTCACCAATCTCCTCTAATATAGGTTCATCGTGTTCTGTTTCCTTGTTATCATTTAACGCCACGCTAGGCACTTTTCGCATTGAATGGGATAAAATTCTCTCCACTTGGATTAGAACAAGCATTGGCACACCGACTGGTTCATAGTTTCGAAGGGGATCTCTAAGCTGCACCATGAGAGCAATTGTGAGGTTGTTCCCCAAAAATCCACAATTCCTACCAGATAAATCACTGCAGTTCATGTCTTCTGTCAACCTTCCACCAATCAAATCTGTGCACTTGGCATCATGAGCAGCAAGGATTTTCAAAAGTTGCTCTCGGCTTTGATCTTCATCACCAATGATTTTAGCATCTAGCCTCAACCACTCTTCCAATGATAAAGACAGATCCATTAATTCATCAACATCATCATCATCAGAGTCTCTAAAATCCGACAGTTGCAACCCACCTCCAACTCCTGACCTGAGAATCTCACCACGATTGGCATGTGGGGCTGTAATCCTTCCACCAGACTGAGGATATATACTAGACGGTGCCTTTGAATCTGACATATGGGACTGTATTCTTAACCCTTCCAGTGACATGGATTCAATCTTATTTATAGCCAAAGGAGCAAGATATTCGAGAGATACATAGTCTGATCCTATCTCACCACCTACTAATTCTGATCTCATGTCATTACAGGTCCAACTAGATGGAAATCCTTCATCCTTGCTCTCACCACACAAAATCTGCTCAAACCTGAAACAAAGATGAGAAGTAAGCCAACAAATAGGGGAATATTTGAAATCATACTACTACAGAAGTCAATATTGTGCTCACAAACCTCTCAGAAACACCTATGCTTGGTACTGCATCCCCTGCTATTTGATCTATCGTCTTACCAGTAATATCTTCCAAAGGCATTAGCCTACTCACCTGCATATGCAACTTATCAATTCCAACCAGTGCCAAATGCTGCAATATCTCCATAACATCATAACCCATTTTTGCCGGTATAACAACTGGATTAGAAATTTGAATGACCAAGTTCCCACCATTTTTAGCATTTATGAAAAGAGAAGGATTCATAGACCGCAAAAAGCCTCCACCCTTCATCCGAACATAAGGACCAAAGCCTTCTTCAAGTGCTGGTAGGAGTGGCTCTTCAAGGGGTAGATTGATTGGACTACCAAATCCACCAGAAAGGATATGAGGAGAATTCTGAAAGTCATTTTCATTTAGGCCCCATTCCCGCATCAAAGCTTCAGTCTCCAAGCCTTCAAGAATTGTGGCCTTCCTTCTCTTTAATAACTCACTTTCTCTCTTGTTCTCCTCTTCAGCAGCTTGAATAATCATAGACAAATCAGAATTTTCAAAACAATCTTCATAGTCAGAACCTGGTGAAACAGAGGATCCAATTTTGGGCTGATCTTCATTCCAATCAAAATTCAAAAATACATTTCCACAAGTCAGAGCCTCTTTTTCAAACTCTCTTAATAGAAGTTCTCTAGGAGACTCGGGATCACTATCAGAACAAATGCAACCATCCTTCCCCAGCATGTTTAAGAACTCGTTTGATACAGATTCTGTCACATCATCCAAGCTAAGTGATTTTTTACCTATTTTACTAGCTGTGTAAGTCGACTTAAGCTCCATGTGGCTTCTCTCCTCAAGAAACTCTTCTGGAGCAAATGGATGATTCAACTCTGCTGATTCTGAAACCAACTGAATATGAGAAGCTGACTCCACCTCTTTCATGTTTGATCCTTTGGTGCATGTGCTATCTTCTTCATGTTTTATGCCATTCACCATGAATTCATCCACATAATTACCATAGACATCCTCTGGAATAATCATAGTCTTCTCGTCGAGGTCTATGTCATAATCCTTAATGATATCATCCACATAGATGTTCTCGATTGCAAACTCATCATTAGCATGACCAGAAACTCCATCAGAGTTCAACTGTTCCTTCCCAGGAATTTCTGTCCCCACTTCAACAATGGTAAATTCAAAATCATCATCCTCATACTCTTCGATTCCATTAGCGGATAAAATGTCCAGATCCGGCTGAGGTTTGAGTGGCACCGCATGTTCAGAATCTGACTCCATTACTCTACGCAACTTCCCCTCATCAAGTGTCTGACATAAGAAATTAATTGACTTGGAGAGCTCCAATCCTCCTGTCAGCATTACTTCCTGAGAAACCTTCAAATCAAGAGTCTGAGATGAGAAGGCAGGCCTGGGGTTTATATTACTTGACACACTACCAACTCTCCGAAGCATCCTAGCACCAGTATCCAAGCTACTTGACCTTTTTGGCACCGTGTCTATAAGCTGGGGAACATTTGGATTACCACTCAAATTTACCAACTTATCCTGGGTCACCAAAAACCCCAAACTAACATTTAGGTTAGCACCTTTAGCCTTGCCTGAAAGATTAAAGCTTGTTGTCCATTTACCAAAACTCTTTTCCCCCTCTAACTCCTCAAAAGTAAGTGGTAACAGCCTTGTAAGATCAACCCAATGCTTTCCGATGTCGAGCCCCGGTGCCCCATTTACAGAAATGTAGATCAAGGAAAGCTTCTCCTCATACTTAACCGAATGGTTTGGGCCATTTCTACTTCCATACACAGAACATCTATGCATTAAAGTTTCATCAAATTCAGCTACGCCCTCTTCAACCCTTGAAGAGCTGGTCTGAAGCACCTCATCCTTTCTCTTCCAAAGCACAGACAGACTAAGATTGTTGAAATTCACAGGCAAACCTTCAAGTGAATGGACATGAAGATAAAAACAACAACTGAATTTCCGATTCCCAATATGAGTGAGAGCCTTTAAGGGCTTCTTCCAATTCCAGATTGAAGATGATTTCTTGTCCTTGTGTAATAAATCTTCCCTAAGAAACGTTGGGTTTGGGTTTGGGTTTGAGTTTGAATCCGAAAAACTGGTTTTTTCAACAGATTTGGATCGTAAATCAGGAGGAGGCAACAAAACCTTTGGAGGAGCTTTATGCAAGTAAAGGGCTCTGCTTATTTCCTCAATGTCACGCAACAATTGACCAGGGTTGGAATTCCCAGAACTATTATTACCGTTCTTAGACTCAGTTTTCTGCAACATCATCCTTATCTTTGCATCACAAACAATCTGACAAAGTAATGAACCAAAACCACCATGGAACTTGTAATCAATTAAGCTTTGCTCTTAGAGACTCCTTTGGATCACACAAGCAACAAGAAACAGAAAAATAACCAATCAGCATACAAGCCTATTGAACAACAAATTAGAAATGCTTAAATAGTAAAAGAAATTCTAGAAAAAAATCACCGTGTTTACAATACTAACCTGGACCGAGAATTCTTCTTCCTCAGACGAACGTCGCTTAATCTCACGGTCAATGAACTCTAGATAGATACGCAGCTCCGGCGACTCGTTTGGTTGGTTTAGACCTTTCTTCGGGAATCGTGTACAAAATTTTCCAGGAAAATTATTTTCACGTGATTCGTTTCGATAGGAAAAATAATTGTTTTGTCTCGAGTGTTGGACAGTGGAGTAGTTGAATCGTCACGAGAGAATTCATAGCTGCTGTACCCGAGCCGGGTCGGGTCAAAAATATCAAAGATCAGTAAACATGGCCCAAGCCCAAAGAAGGGCGTCAACTCTAGCTATCATTCTATCCACTAGCAGAAGAAGCAGAGCAAGAAGGTTGTTGGAGATGGATCGAGTAATGCAGACACCGTACGATGCTACCGTCCGGTTGGCGCTGGCTTCACTGGAGAGGAATCTGTTACCGGACGCCGTTATAAGGAGGTTCACGCGCTTGCTCTTAGCGAGTCGTCTTCGCTCCGGTTACAAGCCTTCCTCTGAGCTCCAGCTCTCTGAACTCCTCCAATTCGTGCAATGTAAAGTAGGCAATCCCTCCTCTCAAATTAACCAAAAATGAAAGTAATAATCTTACTGGTATTTGGAATTTACAGCTTTGAAGGAGATGCCAATAGCTATAAAGACTGATGACCCAAAAGCTCAACACTATGAAGTACCAACCTCTTTCTTCAACATGGTGCTTGGAAACAATCTCAAATACAGGTATTGAATATATTTTAGGGTGCATTAGATTTTTAAGTTTCGTCCATTTTGGGAGCTGATCTGGTTTTGGTTTTGGTATGAAGTTGTTGTTACTTCACTGATAAGTCAAGCAGCTTAGAGGATGCTGAGAAAGCAATGTTGGAGATATACTGTGAAAGGTCACAGATAAAAGATGGTCACACTGTTCTTGATGTTGGGTGTGGCTGGGGATCACTATCTCTGTACATTGCACAGAAATATAAGAACTGCAAGGTTACAGGGATTTGCAATTCAACAACACAGAAGGCTTTTATAGAAGAGCAGTGTAGGTAGGTAACTATCTGGCTTCTATTTATTTTGCTTTTTCATGACTATGTGCTGCTGGATTGAGTCGATTGACTAACAGGAGTCGTGTCGCTACCAAATTTTAGGAATCGTCTGCTGGAGAATGTAGAGATCATTGTTGCAGATATCAGCACATTTGAGATGGAGGCATCATATGACAGAATATTTTCAATCGAAATGTTTGAGGTAAAACTTTCTTCAGGCCTTGTGATAGATGTAATGTTTTATGTTTATTGCTGATTTGGATGAAGAATTGGGTTTGTTCTTTGACAGCACATGAAGAACTACAAAGATCTTTTGAAGAAGATATCCGGATGGATGAAACAGGACGGCCTTCTGTTTGTTCATCATTTCTGCCATAAAGCATTTGCTTACCACTTTGAGGTGAACCTGATGAAGATCTCATTTTGCTCAACGCATCATTCACATGCCTAGTTTGGCAGAAGTAATCCAATTTTACTTTCCTGCCTTTCTCTGATGCAGGACAAAAGTGAAGATGACTGGATTACTAGGTATTTCTTCACTGGAGGTACAATGCCTTCAGCAAATCTACTACTCTATTTCCAGGTGACCCCTTGTTAACAACCGTACTATACTACATCAAGGCTTGATAATCTTGCCGTATTTTTTTAAGGAGGTGTTTTAGAGCTCATCAAATTCGCTTGTTAATGGCTTCTTCACGATGAGTTTTAATGCAGGATGATGTTTCTGTTGTCAATCATTGGCTTGTCAATGGGAAGCACTATGCACAGACAAGGTAATACTAAAGCTACCTCGCAAACCTCTTACACTTAACGGATTAAGATGCCTCAGATAAAGATAATTAGACAACACCAAGAACCATTTTGTCTGTGCAGTGAAGAGTGGCTCAAAAGAATGGACCAGAATTTGGCTTCCATAAAACCAATTATGGAATCAACTTACGGCAAGGATTCGGCTGTGAAGTGGACTGTGTACTGGAGAACATTCTTTATTGCGGTTGCAGAACTCTTTGGGTACAACAATGGAGAAGAATGGATGGTTACTCTTTTCCTGTTGAAAAAGAAATGATGTAGCCAAAGCTCTATTTCAGCACCACTATATGAGGCACTGTCGAAAATAAATGCATCTTTCTTGTTCAATAATGTTACTACTGTTGAGATTGTAAGAGCCTAAACACATGTAATTCGGAAAAGACCAAAGATCGAATCGTGTACTTCAAATTATCATCATGTTAATTAACTAGCTCAGTAAGCATACAATGAAGATATGTCAAGCAATTTGCTAGTTGAACACAGCAAACTCTAATACAAGATCATAAAAATGACACGGTTTCGACACAAGGTTTCAATTCCTATCTATCTTTTCTGTTTCTATAATCCGACGTAGTACAAACCAATTTCTATTGAGAAAGACCATTAGGACCGCCATCGGTTTTGGTTGTAGTGGTGGTGTTCACATGTCCTTCAGCCTCCAAGAACCGACTCAGTTGTTTATCTTCTAAATGTTCCTGCCCAAAATACAGTAACCAAAAACCCAGAAGATAAATCTTTAAACTACTGAATCGATTATTCCAATTTCCAATGTAAATTCAGAAGAAGGGTATGTAGAAGACGCACAGATAGGCAAGCTTTGTACTTCTCCCACTCTGAAACGCAGTCCTCTTTGTCCCATTTACCCTTTACAAACTTCTCTGAATACCACCTGCACATAATAAGAGAAAATTGGGTTTCATGGGTCTCTGTGTATTCTGAGATTTAAGAGAGTGAATATTAGGGTTCAGTATGGGTTTAAGGAACAACTAGAATTGGGCAAACATTTTATATCTGGACTATAAAGTATAAAGAAAGAAAATGAGAGATAACCTGTTGAAGCAATTGTGGTAAGCAGCTCTGAGATTGGCACAGGGCGATGTTGAAGAAGGAGAAGAGGAGCTTTTCTTGTTCTTAATGATCCCCATGTCTCAAACCCATCCAAGCCGGCTAGTCGGAAGCCTCCGACTCTTTGTACTCCGAATACGAAAGTTATAAACGTGTTGGGCCGGTTATATTGTATTGTATAGTATAGGTTTGGGCTTTTGAAAGCAACGATGAAACTTGGCAGCTAATGTCTAATTTTGACAGTCTAACCACGAGGTTTCACACAATAATGATGTTCTAATCCCGTGGAGACTAATCTAAATATTTTTTCTCTAATTTTCTTTTCCAAAACCATGGTTTTTAACCCAAAACTGTGGATTAACACACGATTTTTTAGCAAAAATTGAATGTTCTTATTTTCTCACCAAAATCGTCTCACCCGCTAATCATGATTTGTAATGATTTCTAGAACTGATGGAACTCAAAAATCTCGACTGGTTCATTTTTTACGATTTTCCAAAGTTGAAAAACTAGAAAATTCATAAAACATAAACGACTCGAGCTTTTTCAGTTCCATCAATTGGAACCCCTTCTAAAAATCATGTTTTACCAATGGTGTGATTCTGGTATAGGCAAATTTAAAAAAAAAAATGGTGTTGACAAGGTTTGGCATGCCATGACACCTTCAAACGTGTCAAACCATGTCAACCCTATAGTATTTTTGACCTTTTCCCGTGTCAAAATCTCACCATTGCTAAATCATGATTTTTAAAAGGTGTCCCAAGTAACGGAATTCGAAAATCTCCAATTGTGGCGAAAATCTCCAATCGTTTATTTTTTATGAATTTTCTAGTTTTCTGACTTTGGAAAATCGTAAAAAATAAAAAATCAATAGTCATGCGTTTTGTCAACTCGAGAAGGCCTTAAAAATCTTGATTTGAGTGTGGGAAGATTTTAACACGAAAATAAGAACATGCGATTTTAGCCAAAAATCGTGTGTTATATATAACCCACGGTTTTGGATGAAAAACTATGGTTTCGGCAAAAAAAAAAAAAATTTCTAAAAAATATTCCATTGGTAAAACATGTTTTTTAAAATGTGTTCCAATTGACATAACTCAAAAATTTAGAATCGTTTATTCTTTATGAATTTTCTAGTTTTCCGACTTTGAAAAATGGTAAATAATATATTTTTGCGTTCTGTCAAATTCGAGAAGTCCTTAAAAATCATGATTTGAGTGTGGGATGATTTTGGTACGAAACTAAGAACATGCGATTTTGGCCAAAAATCGTGTGTTATAACCCACGGTTTTGAGTGAAAACTCATGGTTTTGGCAAAAAAAAATAAAAATTTCTCAAAAATTCACGATTGATAAAAAATATTTTTTAAAAGGTGTTCCAATTGAGAGAACTCAAAAATCTCGAATCGTTTATTTTTTATGAATTTTCTAGCTTTCCGAATTTGGAAAATCGTAAAAAATAAACGAGTCGATATTTTTGCATTTTGTCAACTCGAGAAGTCCTTAAAAATCATGATTTGTGTATGGGAAGATTTTGGTATGAAAATAAGAACATGCAATTTTGGCCAAAAATTGTGTGTTATAACTCACGGTTTTGGGTGAAAAACCATGGTTTCGGCAAAAAAAATAAAAATTTCTCAAAAATTCACCTTGGTAAAACGTGCTTTTTAAAAGGTGTTCCAATTGAGAAAACTCAAAAATCTCGAATCATTTATTTTTTATGAATTTTTTAGTTTTCCGAATTCGGAAAATTGTAAAAAATAAACTAGTCGATTTTTTTGCGTTCTGTCAACTCTAGAAGTCCTTAAAAATCATGATTTGTGTGTGGGAAGATTTTAATATGAAAATAAGAACATGCGATTTTGGCCATAGTTCTAATTGACATAACTAAAAAATCTCGAATCGTGCATTGTTTATGAATTTTCTAGTTTTCCGAATTTGAAAAATCGCATAGGCATCGTGGGCATCCTTAACATGGGCATAGGAAACGTTAGCCTCGCTTGCATGGGCATCGTTAGTTAGCCTCTCTAGCATGGGCATCGTTGAAAGTGTCGAGGGCACATCGGGATGCCTCATTGTGAACTGCACTTTTCTCTCCAACTTTAGCAGTGTCAAAACTTCACAATTAGTAAAACATGATTTTTAAAAGGTGTGTCAATTGACTTTGCTCGAAATGCCCTACTCGATTGTAAGGTAAGATTTTTTAATACTTCCGACTTTGAAAAATCATAACTCATAAACGACTCAAGTTTTTCGAGTAAAGTCAATTGAAAAAACTTTAAAAATTATTTTTTAACATTGGTAAAGTTTTGTCACGGACAAAGTTGCAGGGAAAAGAGAGTTGACATGGTTTAGCACGTTTGGAGGTGTCACGGCATGCCAAATCTTGCCAACCCCCTTTGCCCTTTAACTTTGCTTATGCCAAAACTTCGCCATTGGTAAAACATGATTTTTAAAGGTGTTCCAACTGACTTTGCTCGAAAATCTCGAATCGTTTTTTTTTAATGAATTTTCTAGTTTTCCGACTTTGGAAAATCGTAAAAAATAAAAAATCAATAGTCTTGCGTTCTGTCAACTCGAGAAGACCTTAAAAATCTTGATTTGAGTGTGGGAAGATTTTAATACGAAAATAAGAACATGCGATTTTGGCCAAAATTGCATATTCTTATTTTCTCACCAAAATCATCTCACCCTCTAATCATGATTTGTAATGACTTCTAGAACTTACGGAACTCGAAAATCTCGACTCGTTTATGTTTTACGATTTTTTAAAGTCGGAAAACTAGAAAATTCATAAAACATAAGGGCCTGTTCGGTATCATTTTACAAAAACGTTTTTAAAAAATTGTTTTGTGAAATGAAAATGAAGAATTAAATTTAGTACATTTAGAATTTAAAAATGCGTTTGGTAAACAAATTCATCTTGATCTGTTTCTACGGTCTCCTCTGCAACCTCATCTCCACCATATCTTCCAAAAGAGAGCCTATCCAGAAGCTCTTTTTCTTAGAGGAGTACAAACTACAAAGCCATCATCTTTGTTGATTTTTTTTTTCTGCTGGGAAGCACACTCACATAATTATTGATTTTGCTACTCTCTCACTCTCTTCTTTCTCTTCCTCCCAGTTCTTTCTCTTCTCTCCCTCACGAACTATCTCGTTCACCCTCTCCTACCCAAACCAACACAACAGCTGCACAGAGCCGCCAAGCTTCGACCACCATCCTCCTCCAATTTCGGTCACCCGTGTTCACAGAAAAAAAAAACTGATTCAAAAATTGGTGGAGAATTAATTTGACGATGACGATGACAAGGTGTGGGCAGAGATGGCTAGATATAGGCTGGCCTTGTGATGAAGATGAAGGTCAGCGTTTGGGTTTCGTCGGAGATGACTGGGTCATCTGAGATGGTTGGAATTTGGAAGGATTTGTTGGGCTAGGATGAAAATGGTGAGGAAGATGTATCTGTGTTCTTCAAATTCACCGAAAACGTCAATTTGTTGTTTTTCAAATTTACACTATAATTCAGAGTTGTATTCTACATTTTTTGAAACTCATTTTTCAAATTTGACAACCGAACACATTCTCCATGTGTTTTTGTTTTGCAAATACAGAAAACCATTTTGTAAAACGGTACCGAACAAGCCCTAAACGACTCAAGTTTTTTCAGTGCCGACAATTGGAACACTTTCTAAAAATCATATTGTACTAAGAATGTTCTAACACCATGGAGACTAACCCTAATATTTTCTTTAAACAATTTTTTTTTTCCGAAACCATAGTTTCTCACCCAAAACCGTGGACTATATATCACATGTTCTTATTTTCTCACCAAAATCGTCCCACCCTCAAATCATGATTTGTAAAGACTTCTCGAACCGACTGAAAGCAAAAATCTTTACTCGTTTATGTTTTACGATTTTCTAAAGTTGAAAAACAAAAAAATTCATAAAAAATAAACGAGTCAAGTTTTTTGAGTTCCGTCAATTGGAACACCTTCTAGAAATCATTCTTTACCAATGATGATATTTTTGGCAGAGGAAAATTTGAAGAAAAAATGGTGTTGATAAGGGTTGGCATGTTTTGGCATGCTATAGGTATCCTCTTCATGTGTTATTGGAAGTTTAGGTATCTCATTGATGACTTTTGAAATAATAATTGAAAGAGTAAGTATGTAATTTTTAAATAAAATAGATCAAATAACTAATATACGTTTATAATTAACGGACAAATAAGGGAAAATAAACGGATGTATCTCAAGAAAGTTGAGTACTATTTTGTTTGTTCGGCGAAAAGTTTTCAGTACACGGCGTGTATCTACTTGGTATTTTGTCAACCGTTTAAATATTAGAAAAAAATGCTAGCCTATTTTTTATTTATTTTTATCAAATTTAGACGGCTCAGATTATATCGTGTATGTTTTTTCGTGTTCGGTGCGTCCTAGGTTAGACTTTGCTGGTGAAAAAAACCAAAAAAAACTCTCCTTCGTGCGTGATTGCGTGATTCCTCCATCGCGATAAATCCCTGGCAGTCTCACTCAGTCCAATTTTCATTCATACTCTTTCAAATCCAAAACTCCAACCTCTCTACGCAGAAGAAAATGGAGCAGTTCAAAGGCCAGCCCCGGCTTCCGAAATTCGCCGTGCCGAAACGCTACGACGTAAGGCTCAAACCGGACCTCGCCGCTTGCAAATTCGGCGGTTCCGTTGCCATCGACCTCAATATCGTCTCCGATACCCGATTCATTGTCCTCAATGCTGCCGAACTCTCCGTCAACACCGGTTCCGTGACTTTCACTCACAAAGATTCTTCCAAGGTAGCACTGATCCATGCATTTCATTTGTTTCGTTCTATTTTCTTTTGTTGTGCTGAAGGGAGTCGACGACTTTGCTTTACTCAATTTCATCGTTCAGCTTGCCATAGTAGCTGACACTAGATTAGTAAATATTAAGTTAATTTATTAATTCTTGATTAGCCATTTTGTTTAGTTCACCAATTTAATTCATCATCATGATTTCTCAGCGAGGGAATGGATTCAATTGATATCATATCTTAGAACATAGTCAAGTAGACCTTAGTGCCTTGTTTGGCTGCTTAAAATTGTAGGAAAATGAATGACCATTTCAAATATCACCACGTGTATGTGGAAAGGATTATGTTGTTGCAACTGTGAATGACTAAATGAATGTTTGAGCAGGTTTTCAAGCCTCTGAAAGTTGAGACATTTGAAGAAGATGGCATTTTGGTTTTGGAGTTTGGAGAGACACTTCCGAGTGGGCCAGGAGTTTTGGCTATTGGCTTTGAAGGAATTTTGAATGACAAGATGAAGGGGTTCTATAGAAGGTATTCTTTATATGTCGCATATCTTGTAAAGCTTATCTTCTTTTCTTCCTTCACTATATATATTTCAAAAAGGTAGAACTGCTCAAACTTTTGATTTCTGTTGTGCAGTTCATATGAGCATAATGGTGAGAAGAAAAATATGGCGGTTACCCAGTTTGAACCAGTTGATGCCAGGCGGTGCTTTCCATGTTGGGATGAACCTGCTTGGAAGGTCTCTCTCAATCAGACAGTTGACTTAAGATCTTAATTTGTATAAGTATCATGTGCTCTTGTTTAAATCATTTTTGGATCCTACATGATTTTAAATGCAATTTTGAGTCAGGAAAAGAAAAATCGATGATGGCATTATAGATGAGAAATAAATCTTCAACTTTTGGTTAAATTGTTGTATTCTAGAGCTTATGACTTGACCGCTTTTATTCTCATGGGCACTTTGACTTACAGGCTACGTTCAAGATAACATTGGACGATGTTCCATCTGAATTAGTAGCTCTTTCCAACATGCCGGTTGTAGAAGAAAAAGTGGATGGACATCTGAAGACAGTTTCGTATCAAGAGACACCAATTATGTCTACATATTTAGTGGCCGTTGTTGTCGGATTGTTTGATTATGTTGAAGATCATACATCAGATGGTAAGCTCGTACACAATGTCCGGTGTTTCGTGTATATGTTACTATGAGCATTTATTGATGGTGTCACTTTTAATCTCTTCGTAGGGATCAAAGTCCGGGTATATTGTCAAGTTGGTAAAGCAAACCAAGGGAAATTTGCTTTGAACGTTGCTGTCAAGACACTTGAATTGTACAAAGAGTATGTTTGTATATCACAAAATTACTGATCATTCATTTTCAAGCTGTTAATCACCCGTAATGCATGTTGTGCACTTTAAGTAGTAGTTACTCAAGTTTCTATTCCTTTTGTCATCATGCTGCATGATTTGGCATTCAATATGAAATCAATGACGGCATATTTTACAGATACTTTGCTGTGCCATACCCCTTACCCAAATTGGATATGGTTGCAATCCCTGATTTTTCTGCTGGGGCCATGGAGAATTATGGTTTAGTTACATACCGTGAAACAGCTTTGCTCTTTGATGAACAGCATTCTGCAGCTGCCAACAAGCAAAGGGTAACATTACATCCTGAATGTTGCTCTAGATTTCTAACTTTACCTTCATTTATATAATGTTGAGCTAGAATATTTGCACCCAAGGTGTGTTTAATCATTTCATTTGGTTCTTGTAAAAGGTTGCAACTGTTGTGGCACATGAATTGGCCCATCAGTGGTTTGGAAATCTTGTAACGATGGAATGGTGGACACATTTATGGCTGAATGAGGGATTTGCAACATGGGTATATCCTATCATTTCATTTGTCAAATTTGTTATTCTACGTTTTCACAGGACTTATGGATGTATTTTAATGTTATTAGGTGAGCTATTTAGCTGCCGATAGCCTGTTCCCTGAGTGGAAAATATGGACTCAGTTTCTTGATGAATCTACCGAGGGTCTTAGGCTGGATGGGCTTGAAGAATCTCACCCTATCGAGGTATTTATACATGGACTAATTTTTCACTTTATTTCTTATCCAAAATTTTGCTATTGCCGGCTATGGAACCGTAGTTACCTGCCTCACAGGCTTTAAACACCCACTGGTATATTCTGGAGGGTATTGGTATGTGTCTTAATCTTGTTTTTTTTTCCCAGGTGGAGATAAATCATGCTTGTGAGGTGGATGAAATATTTGATGCTATAAGCTATAGGAAAGGTGCTTCTGTTATTCGGATGCTACAAAGCTATCTTGGTGCCGAACCCTTTCAGGTTGGTCCGTTGGTTTATTATCAATTATTTGTCCCTCTTGAAGCAACTATCTTGTTTTCTGAGATCTTTACACTTATGTCATGGAAACTTCAAAGAAAATGTAGGCATGTCTTGAGAGGGTAGAGAAATTTTCTTTAGAAAGTTGTTGGATTGTGAAATGGACTACTGACATTGTTGGTCATAGTGTTTTAGCATAAATTGTGAGGCCACCCTGCTCCCGATCTAGCCTCGTATGTCCTATCTACCGTTAGTATGTCCCAGGCTGAAGAAAGAAGATATGGATATGGTCTTATTTGTGTATGCCATAAGTTATAAAGTCAATGAATTAGGGTAACAGTTTTGTAATATCTACATCACTAAATTAAACAATATTTTCATTGCTTTTGTTTTAGAAACGCTATGCCTTATAGTCTAGTTAGGAAATTCTACACTCAAAATTCATAAGTATTATACAATTGGCACATATATCATATACTCACCATGCTTTAAAATGGGCTGAGCTTTGGTAATAATTGTTAGGGGTGGAGTAGCTTTGATAGAGGAAGTCTTTAGTGTTAAGTCTGACCTTGTTGACCAAAAAAAGGAGAGTTAAGTTTGATCTTGGACAACCTAGACATAGCTCATTTTGGCATGATTGACCGTCGTACTTGGAGGGTATATAAGATTGTTGCAGATAGGTGCTTTCAAAATGTGGTATTGTGGAGGTACTAGTGTAGCTAATTTTATTCAAATGATGGCTATATGAAGAATCAGGCACAATTACTCCTATGATAAAGGTGTTTGATATAATGTGTCTCATATTTTTCTCTTGAATTTTGAATTTCGATTCATATTACTTTTTGATCCATTGCTCATGAAAGTTGTTAAATGTGTTTTTTCATGTATCCAGAGGTCACTTGCTTCATATATAAAAAAACATGCTTACTCAAATGCAAAAACAGAAGATTTATGGGCTGCCCTTGAGGAGGGATCTGGTGAACCTGTGAACAAGCTAATGAATTCATGGACAAAGCAACAAGGTTACCCAGTTGTTTCTGTGAAGGTCAAAGATCAGAAATTGGAATTTGACCAGGTTGCCTTCCATCTCCTGTCCTTGAAATCTTTTCTGATTATCAAATGAAACTCTGAAAGAACTTCTTGGAGCTATAAATATATAAGCTGTTAAGGTGTTTGTCTAGATTTTATTCTATGGTTCTTGGAAACAAACAAGATCTAATAAATTAATACATGGCAGACACAATTCTTGTCAAGTGGTTCTGAAGGCACTGGGCAATGGATCGTGCCGATAACGTTATGCTGTGGCTCATATGATGTACGTAAGAGTTTCCTACTACAAACAAAGTCTGAAACTCTTGACATAAAGGAATTTTTGGGTTGCTCAGTAGCAGAGATCGGAAGTGGAAGCACATGCAGCAAAAACAATGCACAATGTAGTTGGATAAAGCTCAATGTGGATCGGGCAGGTTTTTACAGGGTGAAATATGATGAGAAACTTGCAGCTCAACTAAGAAATGCTATAGAGAAGAAATACTTGTCTGCAACTGACAGATATGGTAATGATCTTTTTGTACACACATTTGTTTATTTTTTTGATTGTGAGAATGGCAGTTTTCATCAAGTTTTTTCCTTATCAGGCATCTTGGATGATTCAGCTGCCCTTTCTATGGCTCGCCAGCAGTCTTTTGTCTCATTACTTACCTTGTTGGGTGCTTATAGAGAGGAACTTGACTATACAGTGCTGTCAAATTTGATTACTGTAATCATCTTCTTTGCATTGTGTTTATGCTACTGCATTTATGGCCTAGGTCTGATTCTGGTCCTTTACTTTTCACAGATAAGTTATAAGCTGACAAGAATTGCAGCTGATGCTGTACCTGAGCTATTAGGTCTCATTAATCAGTTCTTTATTGGCCTTCTCCAGTACTCTGCAGAGTAAGTTAGTTCTTTTCTGTACAGCTATAGTACCTAAAACAATCTGTAATTAAGATTTGTAACAATTGAAGTTGCTCTGTCCACTGCACTTTTAACCTCACGTGATATAGGTCAGTTTTATCTCATACCTAATTTGAGAAACCCCATGATTTAAATTTTGAACCTTCCATATAATAGGAGTGATATGGCATATTTGCTAAATTGCCTATGCAGAGAAACAAGATCATGGAGATATAGATGATTAAAGAAATGTTCTATTGGAGATCTGTGAAAATAAAATTCCTGGGGTTACCAATTCCTCAGTCTGTAGTCTACTAAAGAGATTATATAATATATCTTTCTAACATGAATGATTTAGTGTTAAAAGTTAATTATGTGTATGCTAACCCTATTTATAAAAGATGGTGATAGACGTGTCACACTGAGGAATTGATAACCCCACAAAAAAAACAAAAAGCTTCTTGCATTCTATTTGGATTTTCTCCTTCCTCTTTACAGATAAATATGCTGACCTTTTCCATGAGATATGGAATGCTTATATCTAGGATTGCAGACAAAGTGTATATGCATTTATGTGAGTAAATAAACTGTTGATTTAGTCATAGGCAATGCGGACAAACATTAATTACTGATTTTTAAGTAAGATGTTCTGATGACAAAGAAGTTAGGGAAGGAGCATATGTTTGAGAGTCTCAAACTACATGGAGGATTAGCTGTTCTCTTTTTCCTTTTTTTTTTTTGAATATTTATTATTTATTCTTAACTTGATTTACAGGAAGCTTGGATGGCAGCCTAAACCGGGTGAGAGCCATTTAGATGCAATGTTGAGAGGAGAAATTTTGACTGCCCTTGCTTCATTTGGACATGATCTGACAATTGATGAAGCAATCAGGCGATTTAATGCCTTCTTAGATGACAGAAATACACCACTCCTTCCTCCTGACATAAGAAGGGTTGTTTTTTATACCCATTGAATAAGTCATTGATCTTTTTATGTAAACCATCAATGCAACATCCCTTTTAAGCGGCTCGCTAATGTTTGTCATGTACTATTGTTGCAGGCAGCATATGTGGCTGTAATGAAACGAGTCAGTGTGTCCAACAGATCGGGCTATGAATCTCTTCTTAGAGTTTACAGAGAGACTGATCTAAGCCAGGAGAAAACCCGCATCTTAGGTAATAATGATCATTTTTAAAATGATGTTAACATCTGAGTTTGTTAGCTTGGGGAGTAATATATCTTTCTGTACCTGTAGGTTCATTAGCATCGTGTCCAGATCCTGACATAATACTCGAAGTTCTCAACTTTTTGTTGACTTCAGAGGTATTTCAGATATCATATCTCTTAATTGGAGGTTGAAAAGTTTTATATATTAGTAATAAATAGAGTATCTAATAGCTTGATGATACTGACTTTAAATGCACATCTCTATAGGTCCGTAGTCAGGATGCTGTCTTTGGACTTGCTGTTAGTAGTAAAGGACGAGAGACAGCTTGGACGTGGCTGAAGGTAATTCTCAATGATATTGTACAATCATTTCAGCGAACTTGCTTTATCAACTTTTAGAGGGGAAAGGGGGTAGAGAGGAATTAGAAGTTTAAGCACTTATCTAATTGGAAACAAAGATGGGAATGGGAGCTTGGATCTTTTGCATGGCCTTTGAACATGAAAATGATTTGACTTCTACGGCAATCACTTTGTGTGTACCTGGTTGTTTATGGTGTATAGCATCTCTGATTAGTCTGACTTTGAGTTTTCAGCGGGTTTGTATGGCTAGAGTATTCATGGGGTTATACATCTGAGTTCTCAAAACAAACTGCAAATTGCCAATTTTTCTTCATATATTCATTTTGCTCTTTGGATGGTTGAACTACAGGATAACTGGGAGCACATCTCTAAGACCTGGGGTTCCGGATTTCTGATTACTCGCTTTGTCAGTGCAACTGTCTCACCGGTTTGTCCTCTCTCTCTCTCTCTCTCTGAAATTTATGTTATTGTCTTTGAGGCTTCTGTCTCTAGAAATTTGGATCTGACATTAGTTAAGCCATTACTTTGTCCTTTTATCTTGTGCAGTTTGCCTCGTTAGAGAAGGTTAAGGAAGTAGAGGAGTTCTTCAAAGTCCATCCTAACCCCGCCATAACTAGAACCCTGAAGCAAAGCATTGAGCGGGTGCAGATCAACGCCAAGTGGGTTGAGAGCATTCAGGGTGAGAAGAATCTTGCCGATGCTTTGACGGAGTTGGCATACAGGAAATACTAGTTTTCCTGTGCGGCTTGAAGAGTCGATTTCTCTAGTCATGTAATTTGAATATGAATAAAGGGTCATCAGCCAACTACTCTACCAGTCCATTGATAATAATATATTTATGGATTTTTGTTTTATATATGATTTGATCAAACTCCACTGTTCTTATTTTTATTTTTATTTTTTATCTGATTTGTTAAAAGGCCTCCTTTGTCTCTAGTTTTCTTTTTTTGTTATGAAGAAAAATATAATGTATTCACGAAAAGAATAAAATAAAAATGGTGCTCAGAATGCACGACACCGTCACCTCGTTTACTACTACTACAGTACTACAAATAATAGTAACCAAAACACTTGTGCAACAAACGCAGTCATCAATTATAAACAATTAGTGAATCCTTAAACAACAGCCCCGGTTTAGGATAATCCCAGTCAATCTGGTTGTCAATTCGCATTCGAAATCCAAAGTCTCTACGCAAATGGAGCAGTTCAAAGGCCAAGCTCGGCTTCCGAAGTTCGCCGTGCCGAAACGCTACGACATAAAGCTCAAACCAGACCTCACCGCTTGCAAATTCGGCGGTTCCGTCGCCATCGACCTCGATATCGTCGCCGCCGATACCCGGTTCATTGTTCTCAACGCTGCCACGCTCTCCGTCAATGCGGGTTCCGTGTCTTTCACTCAACGGGACTCTTCCAAGGTATCACTGATCTAGTAGCTGACATTCAATTAGTAAATATCAAGTGAATTAGTGAATCCTTAAACTAATTTTGTGGCCCACTTCAGTTATCTGATGTTGCTGTAAGTCCATAGTATATTCACTAGTTTAGTTTACATGAATAAATGAATGCTTGTTCAGGTTTTCAAGCCAGCAAACGTTGAGATATTCGAAGAAGATGGGATTTTGGTCATGGAGTTTGAGGAGACACTTCCACTTGGGTTGGGAGTTTTGGCTATTGGGTTTGAAGGGATTTTGAATGACAATATGAAAGGGTTCTATAGAAGGTATTATTTGAATCATTGTTCTCAGAACACTCTTATTGTATTTCAATGGTATAGATATGTTTAAACTCTTTGATTTAAATCTGTGCAGTACATATGAGCATGATGGTGAGAAGAAAAATATGGCAGTTACACAGTTTGAACCAGTTGATGCCAGGCGGTGCTTTCCCTGTTGGGATGAACCTGCTTGCAAGGTCTCCGTCTCTCTGACACAGTTGATTTTAAGTCTTGATTTGTACTAGTATCATGTACTTTTGTTTAAATCGAATCTGGATCCTTTACATTGTTTTCTAGTTGCATATTTTCAGTCCAAAAGAAAAGAAGGATGTTTTTTACGATGGTAGTATGGGACCTTGGGAAGTCAATGTTCCATATTTGGTTAAATTGTGGCACTTGTAGATTTAATGACCGGACCTTATTTATTCTTACTGGCACTTTGATTTACAGGCTACATTCAAAATTACATTGGAAGATGTTCCATCTGAATTAGTTGCTCTTTCCAACATGCCGGTTGTAGAAGAAAAAGTGAATGGACATCTGAAGACAGTTTCATATCTAGAATCACCAATTATGTCCACATATTTGGTGGCCATTGTTGTTGGATTGTTCGATTATGTTGAAGATCATACATCTGATGGTACACTCATAATCAATATCCATTATTCGTTTATGTTAGTACAACCCTTTCTTGATAGTGTAATATTTTATCTCATCACAGGGGTCAAAGTGAGGGTATATTGTCAAGTTGGTAAGGAAAACCAAGGGAAATTTGCTTTGCACGTTGCTGTCAAGACACTTGAATTGTACAAAGAGTATGTTTATATATCAAAAAAAAGTTACTGATCATTCATTTCACAATCTGTCGATTACAATTCATGCATGCTGTAGACAATCAGTAGTAGTTACTCAAGATTTTATTTCTTATGTGCTCATGCAGCATTATTCCTTTTGGTGTTCAAATATAAAACAATGACTGCATGTTCTACAGATACTTTGCTGTGCCTTACTCTTTACCCAAATTGGATATGGTTGCAATCCCTGATTTTTCTGCTGGGGCAATGGAGAATTATGGTTTAGTTACATACCGTGAAACAGCTTTGCTCTTTGATGATCAGCATTCTTCAGCTTCCAGCAAGCAAAATGTAACATGCACATTCTGAATTTCAGATTTTAGCCTGGTTTATATTAAATGGAGCTATTGTTTGTGCACTCCAACTTATGTTTAATTATTTCTTTTTGTTTTGTAAAAGGTTACAATAACCGTGGCACATGAATTGGCACACCAGTGGTTTGGCAATCTTGTAACCATGGAATGGTGGACACATTTATGGCTCAACGAGGGATTTGCAACATGGGTATATCACTTAGTTTCATATGTTGTACTTGTTACTTTATTTTGCATGCTTGTGGTCTCAATATAAGTATTATAATTCATTAGGTGAGCTATTTAGCCACTGAGAGCTTGTTTCCTGAGTGGAAAATATGGACTCAGTTTCTTGATGAATCTACTGAGGGTCTTAGGCTGGATGGTCTTGAAGAATCTCACCCCATTGAGGTACTTTCTATGGGGGACTAAGTTTCATGGGTTTCATTTTAATTTTTTGTCCCAAAATTTTCTAATTCCTGGGGTTGAATCTTGGTCTCCTGCATGATAGGCTTTAAATACTGAAACATATTTTGGGGGGAATTATTTAATATATACTTGTTTTTGGTTTTTTATGTTTTAACTTTTTTCAGGTGGAGATAAATCATGCGGGTGAGGTTGATGAAATATTTGATGCGATAAGTTATACAAAAGGTGCTTCTGTTATTCGGATGCTACAAAACTATCTTGGCGCTGAATGCTTCCAGGTTGGCCCTTTGGTTTGCTATATTCCCTCAAGCTTGAAGCAACTATCTTATTTTCTGAGATTTTTTTATTTATGATTTATGTCATGGAAACTTCAAGAAAGTTCAACGCTTTTTCGAGAGTAGTTTTGTTAAGAAAGCTGCTGGGCTAATCTCTTCTTTGGCCAAATTGTGCAGAGCTTATTAGTTTCTTGTGTGAATTTGAGGTTGGGGCGTTGGGCTAATCTTGAGCTCCCCAAAAATCTAGCATTCATATGTCCCTGATGGTCACTGAACATAATCACTATGGTCTTATTTTTTTATGCCATAGGTTTTAAAGTCAATGAAGTTCTATTATCAATATCATAAAATATATCTTCATTTTCGTAAAATCTAACATCTAGTTAGCAAAGAATTCCATATTAAAAAATTAGTAGCTTTATATTATTGAAACATATACCGTGTTCTTACTCTTTAGCTTGAGCCACCCAAGGGTTGAGTTCTAGCTACTTAGTGTTGGTTATAGATTAGACTGGAAAGAGCTTTGTGAGCGGAAATGTGTAATGAGTTAAGTCTGACCTTGGACAGCCAACACCTGGCTCAGCCTGGCAATTTACAGGCCTACCTGGTTCATATGTGGTACCATGGAGTATTAATGTTGCTAATTTGTTCAAATGTTTGTTATTTGAAGGAATACCCATGCTCATACGATAAAAGGTGTTTGGTATAATGTGTCACATATTATTTTATTTTGGTTCTTATTTATTCAATCCATTTCTCATATGTTACATAGTTAATTACATGTTATTTTGTCATGCATCCAGAGGTCACTTGCTTCATATATAAAAAAACATGCTTACTCAAATGCAAAGACAGAAGATTTATGGGCTTCCCTTGAGGAGGGATCTGGTGAACCTGTGAACAAGCTAATGAATTCGTGGACGCAGCAAAAAGGCTACCCAGTTGTTTCTGTCAAAGTCATGGATAAAAAATTGGAGTTTGATCAGGTTTCCGTTTGGAATACTAATGCACATATAAGCTTTCAAATTGTTTGTTTGGATTTATTCAATGGTACTTAGAAACAAGCAAAGGTCTAATTGATAAATTTATGAATTGCAGACACAATTCTTGTCAAGTGGTTCCCAAGGCGATGGACAATGGATTGTGCCGATAACATTATGCTGCGGCTCATATGATGTACGCAAGAGTTTCCTACTCAAAACTAAGTCTGAAACTATTGACATAAAGGAATTTCTGGGTTGCTCAATAGCAGAGACTGAAAGTGCAAGCATATGCAATAAAAACAAAACATTATGCAGTTGGATAAAAATCAATGTGGATCAAGCTGGTTTTTACAGGGTGAAATATGATGAAAAACTAGCAGCTACACTACGAAATGCTATACAGAACAAACACTTGTCTGCAACTGACAGATTTGGTAGTCATCTTTACACACACATACTGACTTATCTCTTTGATAGTAAGAATTGGAGTTTTGCTTCTGACCGAGTATTTACTTGGACAGGAATTTTGGATGATTCATATGCCCTTTCTATGGCTCGCCAGCTGTCTTTTGCTTCATTGCTTACCTTGTTGGCTGCTTATAGAGAGGAACTTGACTATACAGTCCTGTCAAATTTGATTTCTGTAAGGTTCACCTCTGTATTGTGTTTATGTTATTGTATTACAACCCTGGTCTGATTCTGGCCCTCGCTTTTCACAGATAAGTTGTAAGCTGGCAAGAATTGCAGCTGATGCAGTACCTGATCTACTTGATCTCATCAATCAGTTCTTTATTGGTCTTCTCCAGTACTCTGCAGAGTAAGTTGTTCTTTTTCGACCACTGCTGAAGTACCTACATCAATCTGTGACTAAAATTTGCAGCAATTGAAATTGCTCTGTCTGCTTCTTTATTGCTACTTTTAAGTGAATGGTATCTCACTTTATTTTGAGAAACCCCTTGAACTAAAATTTTGAAGGTACCATACAGAATAGGAGGTATATGGAAAACTTGCCAGATTAAGTATTGTTCTGTTGGAAATTGGCAAAAATAAATTTTTGTAATCTATATAGAATATATCTTTCTAATATGGGATGAGTTGGTGTTAATAGTTGAAAACACCGTCTCCTTGTGTTGACCTAAGCTTAAAAAATCGCTGTGATGATATAAAACTGAGGCATTGGTGACCCCAGAAACTAAAAGGCCTAATCCTTTCTTCATTGGATGACCTGAATTCTTGTCTTCCTCTTTATGGATAAATATGCTGACTTTACTCTGAGATATGGATTTTGGTATATCCACAACTAAAAGATAGGATGCAAAGTGTATAAACATATTTCTGTATTTATGTTGATGAGTACTGTTAAGTCCTATGTAATGTGAACAAACATTAATCACAAATCAGCTGTGGCATTTCTGCGTAATTTGTAAGTACCAAGGTACATAAGCTGATAAGCTTGTCTGATGACCAAGAAGTTAGGGCAAGAACAAATGTTTGACTCTCCCATACTATCCACAAGATTTTCTTCTTTTCTTTATTTTTGTTAAATTAATATTTATATGTGAATCTATTTACAGGAAGCTTGGTTGGCAGCCCAAAGCTGGTGAGAGCCATTTGGATGCAATGTTGAGGGGAGAAATTTTGACCACCCTAGTTTTGTTTGGACATGACCTGACAATAAATGAAGTAAGCAGGCGTTTTCATGCCTTCTTAGATGACAGAAATACGCCACTCCTTCCTCCTGACATTAGAAAGGTTGTTTTGATATAAACCATTAATTAAGCATCCGTATCTGACATTTGAACCTCCTCCCTGATGGTTGTTAGACTATTGTTGCAGTCGGCATATATGGCTGTAATGCAAAGAGTAACCCAGTCAAGCAGAGCAGGCTATGACTCTCTTCTTAGAGTTTACAGAGAGTGTGATCAAAGCGAGGAGAAAAACCGCATTTTAGGTAACAATCATTGATTTGTAAAATGATGTTGAACATCTAAGTTTGTTAGATTGTGGCAGTAATGTATCTGTCTGTGCCTGTAGGGTCATTAGCATCTTGTCCAGATCCCGACATTATACTCGAAGTTCTCAACTTTTTGTTAACTTCAGAGGTATTTCAGAATATTTATCTCTTAATTGGAGGTTGAAGGGGTTTTACATATTATCTAATCTCACAGCTTGATGATGCCAACTTTAATACCCATCTATATAGGTCCGCAACCAGGATGTTATCTTTGGACTTGCTGTTAGTAGTAAAGGACGGGAAACAGCTTGGACTTGGCTGAAGGTACTTCTCAAGCACTAATTTCTGAAGAGCGTATTATGAAATTTCCACTTCTGTATTGCCTAATTGCTTTTTTTATTTTCCTCTTTTGTTTCAATGATTCTTCCCTGCCTTTTGGCTGATCTAAATTCAGGATAACTGGGAGCAGATCTCAAAGACCTGGGGTTCTGGATTTCTAATTACTCGCTTTGTCAGTGCAATTGTTTCACCGGTTTGTTCTCTCTCGCTCTTGGAACTTTTTGTTCTTTCTCAGGGTTTGTATGTTGTGTGATTTAGACCTGAAATTAGTTAATCCCTGGTTCCTGATATTTGTCCTTTTCTGGTTATCTTGGTCTGCAGCTTGCTTCATTTGAGAAGGTTGAGGAAGTAGAGGAGTTCTTCAAAGCCCATCCAAACCCTGCCATAACTAGAACCTTGAAGCAGAGCATTGAGCGAGTGCAGATTAACGCCAAGTGGGTTCAGAGTGTTCAGGGTGAGAAAGCTCTTGCCGATGTTTTGAAGGAGTTGACTTACAGAAAAAACTAGGTTCCATGCTTCGCTTCGTCTGTGTTATAGAAGAAGAAATCTGTGTGGATTAAAGTCCAGGAATGCCAGTTTCTTATCCACATAAATGGCCTCTTTGTGTCCTTGTTCTTTTTTTCCTTTTGAGAGAACAAATGGAGAGGAATAGCACAAAATCGTGACGCTAGTAGGAACAGGATAGCGAGCATTACATTTGAAATAATATTAAGTTTATACCTCACTGAGCTGATTAACTCGGAGGCAATAATGAATACAATTTGCCCAGAATGTTAAAAGCATCATACTGCCATCTTTTCCTATTCCTACTACAAGCAACTAAGATTTACAAAGCCAGAACTGGGCACAGTGTACAACAAACACTTTTAAACCAAAGATTCTAGAATGGCAGATGTTCTATGATACATACAGAATGCAGTTCTCAATAAGCAATGAAGCCCAGGTGAAAAACAAATGGGCAACAATATATCAGATCATAAGAAACTTCATGTCGTACAGCTAACGGTATTTGATTCAGAAGGAGGATGAAGCAGCCATCATGTTTTGCTTTTAAACTTCCTTTGAGCTTTCAAATCTACCACAATTACAGTGATGTTGTCCTTGCTTCCTTTTTGAAGGGCACGGCTGGAAAGGAACTCCGCCGCTGCTTGAGCAGCGGGATCAATTCCTTCACCTCTTTCCAATGGAAGTGTAACACCATTCTTTTTGTGCCATAGGAGAATTCGTCTCCGAGCAAGGTCACACGCTTCTTCATTTGTCATAACATCCCATAAACCATCACTGGCTAAAATGAGGCATTCGTCATCTTTGGTTCGAGGAAGGAACATCACTTCTGGTTCTGGAATGATCCACGGTTTTAAATATCTATCGCCTGCAACCAAAAACCAAGCTCGAAATTGAAGTTTGCTAGCTGTTGAACTACTGAAATGTGATTAAAATGCATTGTGTGTCTAAAAGACAATACTTTGGACCTAACTTCAATATATGACTTTTTGTACAAAGTTCAATAACTATTTTACTGGAGATGAGATCTTTTGTCATCGAAGGCAGTCCATGAAAAAAGCAGTCATTGCATGAATTTCAAACCCTAATCTTCACATTCTCATGATACCATAACTACTCTGGACCAGCACACATTTGAAATTATTGCTACATATACATCACAATAAGAAGTTGAATCCCAATGGTGTTCAAAACTCATACAACTAGAATCAAACATCTTCCTTTCTTGACCAAGTTTTATGCATATTCTATACCATTTAGAGAGCATGCATTTAGAAAGAAAGAAAAAAAAATCATGGTGAAGCACATACCTATGGACCTTGACATAGCAAGAACACCAAAAACACGATGCCCATTCCATTGTATGACCTTGCCTCCAGCTGCCTCAATTCTTGCATATTCATCTTCTCGATTTGGCTAAAATCAGTTGCCATAATCAGTTATTTACAACAAAATACAACAAACACAGATCAGTTTCAATAATCAGTCATGAACCATAACATACAAGACTGAAGTTATAGAATCTCTTACTTTATGATCCACTGACAATGCCATAGGTTCTTTCCCACGACACAGAACTGCTCTTGAATCGCCACAGTTCGCCACTATGATATGAGACGAACAAATAAGGGCAACAACAGCAGTGGAACCAACTGTTTCCGGGGCAACAGGATCAAGACTATCCTTCCCTCCAACTTCAGCATCAACTTTAAGAAAACAATTGGTAAATGCCTTATTCCATTGTTCTTGGCAATTGTCTTTGATACTTGTGTGACCTTCCTTAACAAATTCTATCTCCTCAGCCAAAGCCAAATGCATACGATCACGACAATAATTTGCCACCTGAACAAAGTGAAAGCTAATCTCATGAAACAGGGTTACAGGCAGAAAGAGATTATACGCATGAAATGAAGTAGAAAACATTGCACAAGGAAAGCATAAACCATACCTGAGAGCCTCCATGACCATCATAGACTCCAAAGAAATGAACAGTCTGATTTATACACTTGTTCATGCCATCCAGTAGGCGGTCACCGATCAGCATTTGAATTGGTATCTTCAAAAACTGAGGTACAGTTGCTAATGCATCTTCCATCTCTGGTCTTCTCCCACACAAGGATGTAAACCCCCAAAGTGGAACATATTCTACCTCAAAAACACTGCGGCTGACTGTTTCTTTGACACCTACTTCCACAGGCAATGGAACAACAACATCAGATGGCTTTGGGTGAGACCCATCACCAGTTTCTTCCTCAAGGCTTACCGACACAGAAAGTGGGTCACTAGTGATCTTTGTCTCAATATTTGAATTACTTATATCGGCCGGCTTAGCAACATCACCAAAACAACAACTGTTCCTGTCAACGTCTATAGAACTCAGTGTTACTACTTCAGAGGTTGTCTCATACACCAGAAAGTCCTCTAAACATAAGCTACTTGACTCACTCGCCACTGAGAGCGAACAAGAGCTATCAAGAACCTGATCACCCTCCAATGATAAGCAATCATCTTCCTCACTTTCCCCAGCCATAACATCACCAGGAGCAACCCAATTGCTTTCGTCTTGAGGTATCATATCTAACGAGGGATCTCCTCCTCTCTTTATTTCTTCTTCTGCAACCGAAACACTAACTTCATTCCCTGAATTACTACAATTACAATTCTCTTCACCAGCTTCAGTGGTGACAGAATCAGACAGCAAACCGGCCGTGTCTGTCATTAGCTTAAGACTTGTGATATTCATGCGGGTAGCTATAGTTGGGTTATCACAGACTGAGTTACCTACTCTAAATGGCACCGCGACCGCCGGTGACATGTCCTCCATCAAAATCCTTACCTGGGCAGTAAAACAAGTCTAACATCAACCGACCTGTCATTTCTCAATCAACTTGTGGCTTGGTAAGAATGATCTTGGAATGTGAACGGTGGGTTTTAACAAACCAATTTCCATGCCAATTCAGGAGATGTGAGCTAAAAGGTGGTGAAAATGAAATGGGTAGTCAGATCTGGTCAACAACGATGGATCCAAACTTCCATTTGTGGAAACTTGAGCCTTAATTATGTAAGAAAGACATGCTAATTTGAGGCCTTGTCAACTTCTCGCTGGACTCTTGTCTAGATATTTCCATCAACTACAGCAAGAAAGAAGCAACCAGAAACAAACTTTAAGTGAAGAAAATTAATTGTAAAAGTAAAATAAAACAAAACAAAAATCCGATTGAATTAGAAACCAACCCTCCTGCCCTTATCTAAACGTCATGAGAAAGAAACCCAAGAAAGGCAAAGCCCCAGAAATCACAGGAAAACCCATGAAAGGAAGTACCTTTTTTTACTTACTTAACTTGCCTGGATCTGAGGCAACCTATCTCAGCCTCTTGTAATTGAAAGCACACTAGTCACTCTCTCTTTCTCTCTCAAATAATTATGACAATAATTAAGCAAACAGAAGAAACAAGGTAAAAGAAGAATCACTACCTAATTTGTCAACTGTATAGTCCTTCCCTCCCTCCTTTTCCTTTTCCTCTCCCTCTCCCTCTCATTTTCTACGTCCAAACACTTTTAACTTTTAACAACTGAAATCCATGGGGAGGATCAAGAAACAAGATATTATGTATGTATGAGCGAGGATGCTTTGCTTACCATTTAAAAATAGGACATCAGCTCAAATGTGATGACTTCTTTTTTATACATACACCTCAACACCCGGTCCTGCAGTTGAGACTTGCAAACGCAAGGAAGGGAGTGGAGAAGAAATACCAAAAAAAATAAACAAGAGGAAATATTAAGAAAAACAGGACATGAGTGAGAAAAAGATGACACATGTCAAATCTACAAGGGCATATTAAAGCATCTCCACCCATCCCTGCTACTTCCCTTTTCATTCTCTAATCCAAAGTTTTTATCCAATGCTTAAAAAAAGGAATTTGTTTTACCAATATTGAAAAGGGACTTTCTTTTTGGAAGTTTAGAGTCGACTGTAGGTTTTCAATCTTGCCAAAAAGAGAGACTACGTTTTTTATTTTTTTATTTTTTTTAAGAGAATGAATATACAGTACTATGGCTTCTAAAATAGTAAAATCAACATCTAAGTCTAAATTTTTAAAACTTTCGAGCCTCTATATGTCGCCGCCAACATCCAAAATTGAAAAGCAAGTGAATTAATTGAGTAGATAAATATGACTGATTTGACCAAACTGAAAGAGCACCATCCCACAAACCTTGGTACCTACATCGCCTTGATTTGAAACAGAAACAAGGCTCAGCATTACCACCAAATCTAGCGGAAAAAAAAAAATATTGGAGTTTCCGAGTTGTTCAAAAATTTTGTTTTCAAGCACATTCCATTTAAAAAGTTTTACAAAAAAAAAAAACATTTATTCTTATACACACTTAGCACACACCTTTTTTTTTATCAAAAATGATATCTTTAAAATTTTCCGAGAACTTTTGAACGGCGGATAGGAGGAAAGTTGTAGTCCCAGAAATTACATGCTCGTACGATCACTGGAAGATTAATTGATCTCCGAAGCCCAAAAGAAATAAAAATAAAATAAATAACTAAGAAGCCACTTTTCCTAGGATCGGGCTACCTTCCAAATAACCTTATGTGAACTTTAGTTCTTGCGGGTCAAAATGCTCTCTGTCTAGTTTTTGCATCGCCTTTAAATTTGACAGGTTTCGAGTCCAAATGCCTTGCAACACATAGTTTCTCTTGAACAATGTCACTTTTTAAAGTGCATGAGATTTTTTGCGTGGATGGTAAATCCAGTAGGTGGATGGCAAAGAAGTTTTCGGAACAGCTGAACTAGTTCCAAAGTTCTTGAAAAATATTAACAAATGCAAAGCAGCAAAAGGCAGCATGTTTCAGATGCATCAGAATTTGTGATTCGATTCTGGCCAGAAGAAGGGTTATAACTCGGGCCAAAATAATAAATTGAGGCAATATATTTTTACAACTATCCCATTCATAGCTAATTTCAAGTTTATCCCGTAAAATCTTACACAACACAACAGAGAAAAGTTCTCCCTAAAATGGCTACTGAGTTTCTTGGTAATTCGCTATGAATTATACTTGGACCAGAAACTGCCACTAGAGAAGGCAAGGTAATAACACTACCAACCTGGGCAGCCAGGACACCAGTTCCAGAGTTCATAGACTACATTCTAAGTTCTAATTCACAAAAACAAAACCTTACTGAAGTCTCATTTACCCTTTTCTGGGTCTTTATGAAGCTCTTCAATAACTACTGTACACTTAGATGAGGGCAGTATGGCAAGCTGTAAGGCAGCCAATTCACAAAATATGCAGAGTTTATAAAGTTTGAACTCAAATTAAGCACATGTGCAATATCTGCGTTATCGGCTTGCCATTTTTACCTCCAAGATTTGATGTTATGGTAACATGGGATCACCAGATGATGCAAGCATCTGTACCTCTGTTTCTCTGGCTGCCCGTTCATTAGTAAATTCTACTCTAGCATCAGCTGCAGAAATTAGTGACAAAAATTCAATCGACTGAGATTCACAATAGAATGACACTGGAGAATACTTGTAATATAATTAGATCATTGAAATGAGAAAAATACATTAAACTCATCAGGTGATACACTTTTTTGGTCCAATCTGCAATGGCGAAAACAGTTCCAAGAAAGCTAAGACCATATTTCTTTCTAGTAAAGCAAAACCGTAGGCAAAATGATCAATAATGTGTGTGTAAATACTACCGTAAGCATTCACCAAGTTACCATTTGCATTTCTAACAATGTGCTACCTCTCTCTCCCTAAAGAGGTTTGGGTTTAGCATGCAGGAGGGTAGAGATTTGACAGAGTGCACCCCACCAAGTAGGGGAATGTTGCCATTTGATTATCCCACAAATATTGTTACCCCGTCAATTAGACTATTGTATACCCAAAGCTGAATTTCAAAGTCTGAGTTTGGACTTCACAATGGCATTCATTTTCAGCATCAACATCTATATGCAAATGAAACTCAAATTCATTGCCAAAACTAGTGTAACCTGAAAACAATATCATTGTCAACCATATGCAAAGTTGAGCACTGAAAATCAATCTTGCATTATTCTAGTACAGTATATAGAGTTATAGACAAAAAGAGGCAAACACTAAGGTGATGTATATACAAGTGAGCAAGAAAACTCTGCTCAAGTAGAGATGCAGAATGATTACTAACCAAATAAAAAAATGTAACAGAATATGCTTTTGTGAGTCGCGAAAATCCTCCCCCATACCATAAGAAAACAAATAGAAAGCAATGACCAATCATCATGGGATGGGAGTAACAATTGCTTACCAAAAGCTTGGCGAAGCCCTTTTACAGCATCAAAGTTCTTGTATGTATAGCCAACAAAGTTTAGATCTTTGGGAGTCAATTGCAGCTGCAGGAAATAATAAGGTGATAAGGAACAAGCATCATACCTTCCTAAACCATATACAAGATAATCTCCTTCAAGCAAGCAAGAAAGAAAGAAAGAAAGAAAGAAAGAAGAAATGAAAAAAACCAGAAATATCGGTTTTAAATGGCACAAATGTGAACTCTGAAGTCTACGATTTTAACTTGACTTTAGCCCAAAACAAGTAAAAATAGAAAAGGCAAAGCCAAGCAAACAATTCTGAAAAAAAAAATGGTTTAGATACTTTCTTTTCATATTTGCAGTTCTTTATGTCCAATGGTGCCTAGTTAATAAAGCGAACCTAGTAGATGAGAAAGGGGTCGTCCTTCAAAGGAATATTATCATAATACCAGCTTATTATAAAAACTATGTCATAGAAAAAGGATTATTACATATCATGAGTACATGGACAGCATCCAAAGATACAAACCTTCCGTGAGGGTCCTGAGCCAGTTCTTGCTGATGCTGGAGGATCCAACTAATCACAAATGAAAAAGATGAGATAAGGAAATCAATGAAAGCATTATATTTGGCACTGACTTAATAAAGCTTCTAGATACCACATATATGAAAATGTAAAGGAACTAAAAAGACTATTATTAGTATAAGAGTAATAGAACAAACATATAAGAAATAAAAAGAATAAGCTTATACAATACCTCATCAAACTTCATAAAGTTTTGGGTATCAAGCTCTCCATTCACTTCTGGTTTGAATGCTGCCTCCATTTCATAGAGTTTGTCCCAGACAATGTCCTTGAACCAAGGATGAGACTAACACAACAGAGTTTTTACAAATATAAGGCACAACACATTGATGAAAGATCCTAATAACATATTATTCAATGTGAAAGCCTTACTTTGATTTGATGTGCACCAAGCCTATGTTCAACATCACACAGCAACCTGCAAATGAGATCCTTAGCCTCAAGTGTCAGCCTTGCATCTTCTGGAAATTTTAAGTGGTTTCTCCAATGAACAATCTGACAGGAATTGACAAATAGAGTGAGACATGCACTTCCACTTTATATAACAATGAAAGATCGACCTAGGATATTTTATAAAGTAGGTAATAATTCTGAGAACAAGCTATATCAGCGTTCAACATGCAGTTTCAAGATGTAAGGACAAACAACAACAGGGTTATCAAATCCTTACATAACCTTAGACAATGCCTCACTTACCTAGGGAAGCAACAAATCCACGACACTCCATATGCCATGACTTGCATTACTTGTATATAGTTATACTTCTGTCTTTAGTTATATATATGTATATTAAGGATTTTTTTATTATTATTATTTTTTTTTTTTAAAAGGGGGAAGATTTGTAGTTAGAGAATTATGGCTTCCTCGAGTTATAGCAAAACCGAGGGAGTGGAAGAAAAGAATAGGGAATTAACAACATGAATGCATCACCAACAATATCTATACTACCCAATTAAAAATAAGGTGCAAAAGCACAAATCAAACATCAAATTATCCAACAGATATAAATATGCATAACATGCTAAGACATATACTTGATGTTACTACATCTTAAATTTCTCTAGATTTTGGCCTACTCTTACAGAAGAATTTACATGATACAGTTATATGTCAAGACTCGCCAATAGTTGGAATGATTATACAACAAGAGATTCCATATGTTAATCTTAGTCGTGGTTGAAAAAGTTGGTAGGAATCATCAATAGTTTTGGGCAACCACGGTTCTCCATTCTGGCATTATTTTCTAGATATGCTGTAACTTTATACATGAAACTCTAGCGACCTTCGCAAACCTATGATTAACTGCAGAACTTTGGTACTCACTAAAATTAGATTTATGTCAAGGGTATCATGAAGCATGTTACCTTTCTGCATGTAGTTATGGGATCATCTGAATAAAATGGAGGGTACCCAACAAGCATTTCATACAGTATTGCTCCAAGTGACCACCTAAATGAAATAATTCATATCACAATAGATATGAAAGAAATATGAGAGGTAATATGATAACAAAACTGAAGCATAAACCAACCAATCGCATTCCATCCCATATCCCTTCTTCAATAACACTTCAGGCGCAATATAGTCTGGTGTCCCCACAGTTGAAAATGCCTTTCAGAAACAAAATGCAATAGAGTGAGGGGAGAACTTTAAAGGTCTAAGGCTGAAGGTGTACTGCAAAAACACTAGCATACCAACTTCCTCCTGTTCATCTGCCAATGCTGCAGCTGTTCAAGGGGGCTTTTCCAACTTTTCCTGTTATCCGCATCAGGAAAACATCCATCGATATCCATTGGTTCTGCCAAATTTTCATCATCCATAGATCTATTTTCATGCAGTGCAGGTAAAGTTGTGCAATCAAGAGGCTTACAGAGGCCAAAATCCGAGAGTTTCATGTGACCGTTTTTATCTAGAAGAAGATTGTCTGGTTTAATGTCTCTGCAAAGACAGTAAATTATGAAGTGGTGAGCAAAAACTAAATATCTGCTGCAATGATCTCAACCTAGATCATCAAAAAATAAATCACCAAACATATATTCTGATAACAAAATCAACACCATTAGAGTGATAAATGTATTCAACCTGTGTATGTAGTTGTGTTTCTGAATAGATTCTATTGCCAGTACACTCTGTGCAATATAAAATTTAGCCACACTTTCAGTTAAGGTGTCCTCCCTCATCAGCAGAGTCATCATGTCACCACCAGGCAGATATTCCATTATTAAATATAGGTACTCAGCATCCTGAAAGGAGTAGTAAAGTTTAACTATGCAATGACTGGCCACTTCTGCCAGCAAGTTTCTTTCAGCTCTAACATGTTCCACCTATAAGGAAAAACAAAATTTTTGAACATTAATAGTTGAATGAAAAAAACCTCGGAACAAGTTCCAGTGGTAGGTTCTGTAACAAAAATCACATGTATGGTCTTACCTGTCCTCTCATAAGCATTTCAGATTTCTTCAACTTTTTCATGGCATATATATTGCCAGATTTTTTCTCCCGACACAATCGGACCTGGTAGTTTGAGTGTGTGTTAGGAAAGTTATACTACTAATAGCAATTACATTGCAAACGTATAAAATAATTCAGAGGCAAATATAACAAGCATAGTTTCCAAAATGGAAGTTAATTTTAAGCCAACATGGGTGTCCAAGGAACAATTAAAAGCTTAATACGTTTTTTTAAATTTTATGTTCAATACTGACCTCACCAAACGCCCCCCTACCAATGATGGTCAAAGGCTCAAAATCATCAACACATATCCTATGCCTTTTAAGTCGCATAAATTCTGTCTCTTTTCGCTCTAAATCTTTGATCAGGTTGATTTGTACCTCCTTTGGCGCATCTGAGGAAGCTAATTTCCGTTCCAAAACCCATCGTCTGCAACGTAAAGAAATCGTGTCAAAGACTCCTTAGTTTCATTTTTTTAACTAAAACACTTTGCAAATGCCTTAGAAGATTCCATTAGTATACCTTTTGTTGAGAATCTAGCTATTTATCTCAATGTCCAACCAGTTTTTAGTTAAAATAAACTTTCAGGATCTCATTATTCACTATGTACATTTTATGGAGTATAAAGTTTAGAAACAAATATTAAAAATAAAACATGTTTGGGAGTAAGTAATACAAACAGATCTAAAAGAATTAGATGTATAGGGATATTGCATAAAGAAACTGATAGAATACGACAACCATGCGGCAGACCCTGAATAAGAAAAAAAAAAAAAAGGCAAGGCATAGAATCAATATGATGGAGGAAATTACAGAGAAAATATGCAACCATTCCAGATAAACAAATAAATAAAGCATGTTTAGAAATCATATTGTATAAAACCTCTCATGTAAAAATTCATAAGAGAAGAGAAGAGAAGATTCTCATCTGCTATTACCTATCCTTTTAGAACTTTAGTGTGGAACTCTATCAAAAGAAAATCTTGTATTTCATTAACCTCAAGTTTTAGAGGAAACCTTCTTATTGGAGCTTTTGGAGAGGAGAGCGACCCTTGAGTGCAGTCTCCCAACAAGCACATAAGAGAGTTCTTATTAAGATTTGCCCCTCTCACAGAAGATCAAGACTTGTTAAAATAATGATCAACTATCCTTTCGTGGCTTTTCGGAAAATAAAATTTTTCACAGACGATCACCAACTAATCTAGTTGACAAACTGGCATACATTACACAGTAATAGACTAATAGATGTAGCGCCTGAATCAGACAAAAACAAACCCAAGGAGACCAAATTAGAAAATAAAAAATCAATGATAGCAGAGATCAGAACCCCGATGGATCAGATTTAAGAAACCTCAATTTGGTGTGCAATAGTGATACTGAGTCTCATTTTCTGCGTCATTGATTGTTTCTAATCTCTTACAAACACTGATTTCTTTACTCACAGAAAGAGAAGCACATGTTCCAATTAATCATAAGCATCAAAATAACAATACACATTTGGCTCTTGCTACATTTTCACAGCAACCAAACAGCGCAAATTGAAAACAATTGATGAACATCCAAGCCATGATACTTTAAGTCGTGCTCCAAAACATGAAGGCTTTGTGATTCGTAGCTGAAATTGCTAAGCTAAACTACATTATTTAAGCAATTAAGTTGCGTGTACCTTTCTTTTCGTTCTTGTATGTTCTTCCTCTGAGCTCTGTAGTGGTTCTCTATGAACTGTTTGGCTGCTGCCACCTTCTCCATCGTCAAGCTCGAACCTAACACCTCCTCTTCCTCCTCCAGTCGATCCTCCATTCTTTCTCTCTCTGCTCTCTGTACCCTCTCTTTCTCTCTCTAGAGAGTATCAGTTTCTCTCTCTAGAGACTCACTGGAGAAAGCTCTATTTTATTGCAACGACGAGAGATGATGATGAAAGATAACCTCAAAAACCTCGTTCATTTTTAGCTCCTATTTACTCCTCAACCGCCATTCACATGCCACGTGTTCCGATCGGACTTTTCGGTCTTGCTCCCGTTAACGTGGCGGCGCCTGATTGCCTGGTGGTAATAGATCTCACAAAGTCGCGAAGCAGGCGATTACGGCTCTTGCATTTTTTTATCAATAATTTTCAGGATGCTGCAACAAAGAAGAGAGGTGGGATCACGCGCCTGTAAGTGGGAGTGTGACGCACTCCACGTTGTGCGTCGCTGTCATATTTTAATGACGCTTTTAAGCCTTTAACACATTTAAGTATGTGAAGACGGCCCGTTGAGTTGGCTGTGATTGGGCCGTGATGCCCACTTGCCTTTAATAGGATGTGGATTTACGCAATTCCATGGGTCAGTCATATAAGTGTCTCCGCTTGGACCCCGGGTAGTAAATACCCTAAGAAGTTTCTATCGTCTACGGACAGGTCTACAAACTCATTTCACCATCTGAAATTTTTTCACCATCTGAAATTAACTCTCTCTTTTTTACCAACATAATGAACTCAGCCGCTCAGCGTTTTGTTTTTACATACTCAAGTAAGCAATGTCATTATAAAATTTCACACCATAATTAGGTACACATTGGATCACTGATACAGACTTTAAGATATATATATATATATATATATATATATATATATAATCTTCACTTTCAAAAATAAACCATTTATGTCAAAATTGTGACTTGGTAATTTACTACTTAGAGAGCTACAAAAGATGTTAAAAGTTCGAAGTGGTTTGGGAATAAATAGATAAACAATGAATTCATTCTAAATAGAACATGATTTTCATTAAAAAATATACATACAAAAAGTTTTTTCATGCCCACCCCATCGTGCAATATTTTTTAGTTTTTGTTCAATCCTCCATTATGATAATAAACATATGGTAATACATACAAATAATAGTGAGAACTCAATACGGTGAATCTTTTGAACTATATTATAGTAATTTTAATCCATTGACTATGTCATTTTACCGTTAATTTTTATAACTTTAAATTCGGTGAGTCTTACTATTTGGTTAACACCTTCATATCTAAAAATTGTATTATGTTTTACAAATTATGTGATGATCATAAATTTTAGACGTTATATTTACTTTTTCAACAAATTTAACAGTTAAAATTTTCGACAATCACATACTTTAAAATATAAACACTGTAGATTTGTTTGTAAAAAAAATAATAAAACAAATAAGTGAATACCATCATGCCATGTTATATCATGTGATACTGCACACAATCATTTTACGCGGCAAATATTAGTGTATGATTGTCAACCTCAAAGTAAAATTTGTCTAAAAAAAAAAACTCATAGTAAAAGTCACTATTAGCATTTACTCGTCATAAACTTTTGTTACTTTTCTCATGAAACATATAAATCATCTTTACGAAATTGGCAGCCATGAGATTTCTTTGGCAAGTGAGAGCCCATGGTTGACACTGCAATTGAAGGTGAGAAATTGATAGGCCATACAGTGTACTGTGTGTAAAGTCACAGAGGAATGAGGCTGGCTTGCATTTATATAAGATTTAAATTTAGTTTACAGTGAAGGTCCAATCCCAGTCGTAGATTGACCTTAAATAAAGAAATCTAGCTGTAAACGGCAACACTCTGCCAAATCTCCCTGTGCTGTGCGTTGTACCATAATTGAAGAAAGCTATCCAGTGCGTGACACCTTAACAACATTTTTACACATCCGATGACGTGGCGAGCTCTGGTTTGATACCAGTCAACAAGCTATGCTGCAAACTTTTCAGCAGTTCGTTCGTTCATATGAGCTGTAAGATTGGTGTACTTTTTGAGATCTGTCCCAAGTTCCAACAAGACAATTTAACATAAAATAATATAATATAAATTTAGTCTTAGATCCATCATTGTTATCTTTTCTTTGGGCCGTGCCTCATTGGGCTAATGCTCATTGGGCCTGAAGCAACCAAACTGTGCCGTTTCGATCTGGAGTGCCAAGTGCGTAACAGAAGCGCAAAGGGGTTCGGAGATTGGACTGTTGGAGTTACCAAGCTTCACCGGAGAGTCAGAGTCAGAGGCAGTCTAACTGAACCTGGTAGAAGCCATGGCGGATCCCTACCATAGATACGGTGCTCCGGCGGAAAGAGGTTCTTTGCTTTGCCCTATCGCTAATTTCACGAACACCAATTTTCATTCTGCCGAACAGTTACACCGGTCGTTCAATTTCCATATATATCTCTCTCTCTCTCACTTTCTCAGGATTCAAACGGAGGATTGCTTTATGAAATGTGTGATTTATAATGCTTAATAATTTGTGTGTTTGTAATTACATGTTTCATATATAGTTTACCACAAGATAGAGGTATTTGATCAATATATTGTGCCAGGTAGAGTTGCAAGGTCCACCTTTCCTGGGTACCTGTCATCTGAAGCACCCTCATTGCTATCGGACCACACTTCTGATTTGCGGAGTTATTCTTCAGATTTTCTGCAGAGAGATGTAAGAAGTGTAGCAGTAACTTTGTGTATATATATATATATGAGTGCATGTATGAAGAATTGTGTTATTTGGCTACTGCAGAAAGCATTGGCGTCTGGACCATATGGCATAGATGATACTGTGGGTAGTAGAGTTCGTTCTGATTCAAGTCTTGGTGTAACAGCAGGGTCTAGCCGTTATGACCCTTTGGAAGCTACTTACCGAAGCCAAAGACAGGATGTTGCAGTGAGTTGCTACGAGTCTTCTGACAAATTTGTATACATTTGTGTATGTATTGTATGTATGAAGAAATGTGTTACTCGATCTACTTGCTGATGAGATCGAATGTTTGTTCATCTTTATGTATGTATGAAAGAATTCTGTTATTTTTTTGGAAATTAAAGAACTCTGTTATTTGACTACTGCAGAAATCATTGGCGTCTGGGCCATATGCCACAGACGATATTGTGGGTAGTAGAGTTCGGCCTGATCCTGATCTTGGTGTAACAGCAGGGACTAGCCTATATAACCCTTCAGAAGCTCCGAATTACCTGAGCCAAAGACAGGATGTTGCAGTGAGTTACTATGAGTCTTGTGACATGTTGGTGGTATATGTTTATGCATGTATTGTATGAGTGAAAGAATTATGTTAATTAATCTACTTGCAGATAAGATCAATGACTGCTGGGGCTTATGGTGTAGATGCTGTGGGTGTTAGTGTTCGTGCTGAACCTGGTCTTGGTGTAACAGCAAGGGCTAGGACAAATGGTTATCCATCTCCTTTAGGAGCTCAAGCTTTACTAAGCCAAAGACATGAGGTTGCAGTGAGCGTTAGTTCAAGTGTTCCTACTGACATAAGACAAGAAAGGTCTGCTTCAAGGAATGCTGATGGTCTCCCAGTCCTAAAAGGGGAATCAAACATTTTGTTTGTTGATGGACTTCCCACTGACTGTACCAGAAGAGAAGTAGGCCGTATCCTTTTGCTTTTGTGTATCTATTTTTGCATGCCTGTGAAAGTTTCAAGTATGCAACATTTCCAGGATTATTGTTCTCTTTGCGGAATTGGAAATAACTGCCCAAAATCTGCTATTTTATTCCTTTGTTTCTGTCAATTCAAACCTTAACTTACTACGAAGATCTATTTCGTCCATTCATTGGCTTTAAAGAAATCAAGGTTGTTCACAAGGAGCCTAGACGTGTAAGTGTGCTCGTCTGCCTAGTTCTATTAAATAATCCTTATAGACCTCATAAAGCTTTCACACTGAGAATATAGAGGAAAGGAACTGCACTTCTCATTTTGCCATTTAGTTGTGCAGAGTGGAGATAAGGCTATGGTTTTGTCTGTGCCAATGATCAACAACTTTTTCTTGAGGGAAATTGTCGTTTGTTGCTATTTGTGTCTGGCTTCTAAATTGTTTGTGGTCGTACTTTCCTTTTGTTTGAGTTGCAGAGCGGAGATAAGGCAATGGTTTTGTGCTTCGTGGAGTTTGCTGATCCAAACTGTGCTTTGACTGCTATGGAGGCTCTTCAAGGTATTATAAGAGCCATTTCCCACTATCTATCCACTTGCACCACAAAAATATGCATTTGATTGCATTACATTACATTACAAAGCATAAAGTTTGATGTATCAGTATTTTGCTTTTCTTTTTGGTCTGAAGTATTTTAGGGAAAATATATATCTTAGAATATTAACTTTATATATAGCTTTTCATTATTTGTATCCTGTATAAATTGAGTTGATAAAGGCATAAAGCTTCATTAGTTTCTAGCAATTTGAGGAAATTCATCATTTATCAAGCTCTGAAATGTGGATGTACACAGGTTACAAGTTTGATGACAAGAAACTCGATTCCCTTCCATTGAGGATCCAGTTTGCACATTTTCCTTTCCGTCTACCATCTGATTCCTATGAGAAACGAATTGGAATCCCACACTGACGAAAAAATGGCTGGGATGAAATCGTTCTCTTTGTCCAGAGAGGAGTAATCTTTTACTGAATTAGTGAATTGTGTAAATCAATGATTAGAAAGTTAGAATGGTATATGTAGGTTTTGGCATGTTACATGAGCAGCTTGATGCACAGGAGGGCTTTAAATTTTGACTTGGTCTCCACTGATTTAGAACCACTTCATGGAGCCTGTTTAGGAGAGAGTGCAAAAAATGTTGGCTGGCTGGAGGCCTGGAGCCTGTTTCATGATCCCTCTCTTTTGATTTTCTATTTGTAAATTTGGCTTTGATGTTATCTGAGGGTCTTGATTTGGTATTGATAGAAATCGAAGGAGCTCATTCCAGGTTTCCAATATGAGATTGCGAGGTTGTAAAGATGCGCCGACTTGATGATAGAAACAAAGGGGCAGCAATAGTTTTTTGCTGGACGAACTTGAAGCTCATAACATCTAAATTTATGATGCAAGATTTTATGTGGAGAAACCAATTCCGAAGATCAGATGGCTCAAAATAGTTTTCGATAAACCGAATATAGGGCAGTGTTATTAACGGCACCGGTAAAACACTTGTGCAGATTGACTTGGGTATGTAAAATATGTTAGAATTTTGTGAAAAAATTCTGACGTTTGGAAAATGCTGGACATGAGTGAAGCCCTTCATTCACATTATAATAGAGCTTCACGTTTAAGTGTCATGCATGGAAAATGCTTGTGACTTTTGGGAACAGTTTTTCTTTGAAGATGAAAGTTCCTGGTCTTAAAGTATTGCCCTGATTCAACCGCCGCGAATCTTAAACTAATGAGACTTTGACATATTACATAGGAAGACGAAGAATGCCCGCAAAATTAGTGCAGAGAGAGAGAGAGAGATATTTTAATACATGACACATAATGAAGCAAAAGAATATCAATTTCATTCATCTTAGGTTACAATGTGTGATCTTGATCATGTATAACTTACCCTATAAAGATTACATTGTGGAAGGGGCAAGTATGTATGTATGTTTTACAGAGCCCCTTGACACAAATCACAAATAAGGAGGAATGACTGACTTATACATACACAAACTAAACTGTATTAAGAAGCTAAAATGGAAATTCTAGAGAAAAGAAGTGCCTGCAAGGCCATGATGCAAGAGATTATGAGCAATGGCATCCCTAGCCTTCATTGAGGTTTGTGATCTCAAAGCAACCTCCGGCAGCATGTCATCATCAACAAGGTCATACCTGAGGTCGGGCTCGATTTCCTCATTCCTGAGCTCACATATATTGTGCAGCACACAACAAGCTCCAAGAACCACAGGCAAGTCTTGTAGCTTCACCTCCGTCCTTTTCTGCAAGCAAAACCACCTCCCTTTCAACCTGGCAAACGCGTCTTTGGCCACGTTCTGAATCTCCCCAATCTTTTCGTTGAAGGCGTGTTGGGTCCAAGTGAGGTGCTGCTGTGTATAGGGCACCAGAACCCAGTCCATTAGAGGGTACCCAGAACTCCCAACAATCCAAACACCCTTGAGCAAGCCATTGCTAGCCCTCTGATGCAAAGCTGACTTCTCCAGAACCTGATCATCAGGCATTGAACCAGGCCACCCAATACACACGTCCGTGAAAACCCCTTTTGGGTTCACCACACCTTGCACTGTGATTGAGTAGCTAGTCTTCTGGTTCCTCTCTGTGTGCCTCTTATTGAAATATGCCGCCACACTGATTTTGGGAGCTATGATCGGAATATGAGTAGTATACATAGACCCAACAACATTGGGTATTCCTGAAATGGACTCGAACTCATCTTTCACCTTCCTCAAAGCACTATCCTCCGGCCAATTTAGGTACTTGGGCATTAACACGGTCCTGATTGCTGAGCAAACCTCCAGAACTAATTTATGGCAGGTGGATATGCCTAGCCCGAATCGCTTCGACACCAGTCGGAGCGGGTCGCCCGTAGCTAACCTCCATAAACAAACCGCAACTCTTTGCCTCACCGGAATCGCATTTCTCAGGGTCGTGTCCTCTTTCGCTATAGCTGAATTGAGCTCCTCGCAAATCAAATCGAACGTGGCCTTTCCCATCCGAAACGCTTTTTTGAATTCCTCTTCCGGGAAATCGGGTTGGTTACACTCGTCCCACCACGCTTTGGACCTGTCCTTGACCCAAAGCCTCCTGTGGTGACCCGAACCGCTTCCTCCGCCGGCGGGTTTGGCGCCCTTTTCGGACCCATCAGCTGCCGCAGCAGCCACGGCCGCCGCACTCGCCGCGTTTCTCGACTTCTTCCGCTTCACCGTTTCGGATTCCTCGACTTCCGAATAGTAGCCCTGTAAATCGGAGTAGTATTCCAACATGGCCTTGGTCTTCTGATTGTGCTTCTCCTCCACAAACGACGCGTCGTCATTTGAGGCCCTGTCGAGCTCTTGCTTCTCTTGCTCTTCTAGCAACGACAGGGTGGTGATGATGCCCTTCAAGTCCCGAGTCTTGCCTTGCTTTCCGGGCGGCTCGTCCTCGTCGCCGCCGCTCTTACGACGCCGTTTCTTGGTGTTGCCGTTATCATTATTCATTTGGTGATGAAGAGAGGTTTGGAGGAAGTTGTAGATATAAGAGAGGTCGTCTTCTTCTGGGTCCGGGTTCGGTGGTAGTTTCAATTTCATATAGAAGAAGAAGAAGAAGAAGCAGCTGAAAAGCAATAGAGAAGAGAGAAAGAAAGGTCTTCGGCTTTGAACTTTATATCCTATCGTGTGTGTACACACTACTACACAGTGTGAACGCAAACATTTCAATTTCGGAAAACAAGGAAGCAATTGTATATATCACCAGTTGTTCCCATTAAACTAAGCACATAAATCCAACAGTCTTATATTAACCATCATGTGTAATCATTAACTAATTTTTAATGCTAAATTGCTAATGCATGAACTAGACGGGAACTGTTCCAGATTTTAATCTTTAATAACAGTTGTGAATATTAAAATTATTTATCTTTATATTTATTTAGAACATAAAAAAAAAACTTTTTTTGGTTTTAGAGGTAGGTAGAGGTAGAAGTGTAAAACATACATAACCAATCCGGTCGCTACAGCACGGAAATGTATGGAAATATCAACAAAAATATAGAAATAATTTTGATGTCAACGAAATTACATGAAAAGCTAGACTACAACCACTAAAAATAAACTAAAACATGTAACATGCAATATCTATACTTAGCATAAGCAATACTTTGAAAATATTATGATATTTTAGTGCTACGGTGTATGCAAATACGCTACGTAGTAGAATACGTAATTGTTTACTGTAAGAATCACTTGTTAAATGTGTCCTAGATATCAAAGTTGGGACTGAATAACGTGCCCCACAAGGGTTGACTTAGTGTTCCATAATAAGTGTGAACACATGGAATAGACAAGACCGTGAGGTGTGAACGCGTTTTAAATAGCGGTGGTAGGTACGTAGGTGTAAGACGGTGACTTGGTTTGGATTTATTATCAGATTGGATTGGATTGCTGTGCAAGTTTAGAATGTTACTTTCTTAACAAGGAGGCGGAATTTCAAACACTTTTTTACAATCTCTAGCAATTTCGGTGGAAAATGTTGGGCCTCGAGATGGCCCAGGATGATATTGTGGACCCAGCAATTCGATCATTTCGATTGGCTACCAGCTTCTCTGGAAATGCACATGTAATATTTAAGACTAGTTTTGATTTGGGAACATTGTAGACGCCCAGTTGGCTACAGCCCACAAGGTAGCAAATTCAACAATGTACACTACTTTTGACCACCATATCGCAAACCACCACACAGAAATTAAATGATGGCAAACAACACAACACTAGACAAAAGTGCGATTATTAGGTAAGCTGTTCTGTTCTAAAATTCAAAAACACTTTTAACTCTTTTTATCCAAGGCTGTCAAAAGTGTTTTTCGATAGTTTAAAAGCACTTTTGTCAATTCTAAAAGTAATCCCGAACAATCTCCAAGAGTAGTTATTTTCGATTTTTCATTGGCGGTAATATATATTGTATCTAAAAAGTACACCAGTCGACAGAGCTAACTCTAGAGGTTGGCTCAGCAATCTTCACACAACAAATCCGATAAACAAACAATTCATATTTGCGGGGAAACAACAGCGAGCTAGCTTTATAACTGTATATCGTTTATTTGGTGTTGCAACAAATTTCGAGGAAAAAATGCAGCGTTAGTATTGACATGGTCAACAGCGCAGGAACAGAACGAGTCCAAATTGGACTTTTCCTCTCCGCCGAAGCCGCAATGAGAATGGAGGCTAGTGTGGTCGGTGGAGCTCCATTACATGACATACACATTTCAATCAACCAATTAAGTCTGCAAACGTGAAAGTTGCTGAGACAGGTCCTTGGAAAGCACTGCACCGATTTGTGAATCTGGCAATCGACGGGTGATGGGATTTGATGTCGACTCTTTTGGTTAATTTCGAATATACGGTTTGGAAGGTACCGGAAATTCCCAAGATTGATTGGTATCAAATGCGTGCTTCATCAACAGTGAGAAAAGGCTAGGGAGAGAAAAGATTATAAGAACGCCCCTGTTTTAGGGGGAACGTCTAAAAAAATAAATAAAATGCATCCCCATGTTAGGCCAAAAAATATTACTAAAAATTAAGGGAATTCATCCAAAAGCTTTGGTTTCCAGTTAGTCAGTGATAGCCGAGAGAGCACGACCGGCAATATAGAGGAATACAGCTGCAGATACAGTCTTTTGCTATTATGGTAAAGATTAGATGAGCCGTTAGGCATATGAGATTGACGAAATTGGAGTCGAAAAATGTGCCTCACTCCACTAGTTTCATGCAAGTGTGGCTAACTGTGCGCAGTTTCAGCAGCATGCAACATACAAAGGCAATGACACCCAATTCGGTCTCAAATATTCACAAACCGGTAAAGTATGGCAGAGATGAGGTCAAGTAAGAGATTTGCCAGCCCATTCACGCTCTCTTCGTTTTGCCTTTGCTTGCATCCGGTTGAACTTCTCTTTCCCCTTCTCCAAAAGAGGGTCATGCACAACATAATCATTTATGTCCTCAGTGCGAGTCATCTGCATTGTGATTACAGGAAAATTTAAGCCATAAAAGAGTAGAAATCTAGGAAAGAACAAATCGATATTTGAAATTTAAAAATATCGAATAAGAAGAGGAGTCTATTATAATTTATATCGTTGCACTTGCATATAGGGCCCATCATTTTCAAAATTCAACTACATAATCTAGTTTCAACGAGTTACTGTTACTTTCATGACTTGCACTGTTTCTTATTCAGTACCACTTTGTAACTTGTAAGGACTCTAGAGTCATGAGCACTCAAATACCATTCACAAGGGAACATAATTAATTCTAATGCAATGGCATAATCAACTGTGATCTGGAGAAGCTTACCTTTCCAGTCTCAGGAGCAAATTTTAACCGAGATTTTTGCCAATCAGATAAATCTTCATCATGGCCACCTCCAGATTCACTATCTGGGGATGTTGGCTTCACAGACAGGGTCTTCTTAAACTTCTCAAGTCTTGCTATTGTCTACAGATCCAGAGAAAAGGGTTATAAATAACTACATAAACAATATAGTAAGAGTAATGTAGATACTTATACAAATGAGAAATAAATGATGTCCATCCAAATTTCAGACAACAGGGATTTAACCTCATCCTGTCCCCGCTCCTTCCCACTTTGCTTTTTTCTTAATCATCTACAGATGCAAGGGTTCAATGAACAGTAGAGACATTATAGTTCATACACTGTTCAAGCAAATGGGAGAAGAAAGAGGATATATCAATATGTGAAATAAGCTCTAGTTTCACATTTAGTAAGCTCTCGATTAAGCCTTAGTTTCCCTGGAGAGTTTCCAGCCTCGTCCTTTTAAAATTTCTTACATGCATTATTCCCAATTTGATCAGTCCCTTGATGCACAGTTCATGGTTATGGTTTCATTTAGCCCTCCAACGACATACATTACTAACATGTACCATATTATCATATTTGATAGATTAAAGAGATGGACAAGAAAGTAAATAGGTTAATCACAGAAACAATATATATAAGAGCCAATAAGACATAACATACTTCTTCTTCTCGTCCTTGGTTTCTACGCTTCTTCTGTTTCTGCAATTGTCTTCCTCTTTCAGCTTCACTTAACAGCTGTAGGTCGTCATCAGCATTGGCTATGCGCTCAGCTTTGGCCTCTGATCCTATCCCTTTCTTCTTCAATGACAACTTCTCTACCCTTGGTTGGTCATCATCAATGCTTTCAGCCTTGGACCTGACAAGAAGGAAATGAAGACGTTATTTTGAAAATATTCTAAGATGTTTCAGGCTTGTGACATTTTCTAAAATCTGAGAAAGAACATGCCCTTGGCCCAAAACTTTGCCTTCAGGTACAATTTTTTTTCTTCTTCCAATTATAACATTGAATGGAAACTAATATAGCCATGGATTCTTTGAAGATGGACACGCTAAAGAAACAAATAGTCCAGTGTCAAGAAAATTACGACTTCTTTACCTTGTTGTAGATATTTCACGCTGCTTTGGGCTAGAGCTCCCTGCATATGCACATGATAGGTTAGGAAAATGGATACAAATTATTGAGGCAATAGAAAAGACAGTCAGCTCATGCAAAACACATTCCATGTGAGGAGGAGATACACAAAAATACAATGAGTGAGGACAAATGGGTACCATTCCGCAACTTTGGCTTTGGTGGGAGATCTCCCAACTCCTTCCGTTTCCTGAGTATTTGATGACGCATCCGTGCATCAAAGTTGGCCTCATTATCATCGTCGTCGTCGTCGCTGTAACTAAGGGAATTATAAAATTTGGATTCTGAGTCTTTCGAGGGCTCTTCTTTCTTCAAGTTTAGAGCTTCTCGGACAGATAACTGCACCTGCCTTGTTTTGGGATCCTGCATTCAAAAAATTTGCCAAAAGATAAGACCCACTGATGATCAATTGCTTATTCTGTGATGTGACAAAGACCAGATATGTATAAACGATAGGTTATTAGGACAACATTAATCTAATATAGTAAGATTGATGAGCAAAAAATAGATACAAGAAAAGATAATTTCAAATAAACACGGCACGTAACAAATTTATAAAAGGATCTTTTCAAGAAAACAAATTCACAAGAACTTCACAACAGACAATTACACTAATAACTTAGGGACAGTACATGGATCTATGAACTAGCAAACTCTCAACAGTTCTAATAAGCAGCATCACAAGAGATTCCACATCATTACCATTTCGTTAATTGGAACTTCATCCTTCAAAAGACGAGGATCATCCAATACATCATGACTGCTCTTTATTTTTGTCTTTACAGCTGCCAATTCTTTCTCCTCCTCTTCAGCTTCTTCTCCAAAGGACAGCAAGTTCAGCTTTCTGCAATGTGGAACAAAGCCACAAGCACAACATGAGTAATAAGCAGTAGGACATCTCGAATACATATATTGCGGCATCATGCAATTTCTTTATCAGAAACAGGAGAAAAAGAAACACATTAACAGATGCATGAGTTACATTCGGCACGCCAAGAAGCTTACTTTACAGCTTTCTTCTTGGTATCTTTGTTGTCAGTATCAGTTGTGGATTGGATCAAAGGCCCTGAAGGCACTCTTGGGACAATATCATCAAAGGGATTCCACAGTACCTAAAACAGGGATTTTGGGAAGAAAAATCCTAAATCACATAATGATAAAGAAAGATTCAAACTCAAGACTTACTATAAGAAACATGCATAGCTACCTCGACTGATAATATCCTTGGGGGTGGGTCCAAAGGCCGATCCGCCTTGTCAGTTTCAATCTCACCCAACCTCACAAGATTGTATACGGAATCCCCAGTCACCTGAAAGCCATGAATAAATGCATCAGTTAGTAACAGCTCCACTGTTGGTGCTGGTAAGGAAGTTGATCAAGTGATCATCACCTTTCCGAATATAGTATGCTTCTTGTCAAGCCAATCACAGCGGTCCAAGTTCATGAAAAACTGGCTCCCATTCGAATTGGGCGTGTTGGCATTTGCACAAGCAACTAAACCCCTATGCTTGAATCTGAGACGCGAATGAAACTCATCGGAGAAAGCACCGCCGTAAATACTTTCACCACCTGCGAGTGTAAGTAAACAAATTCAACGCCCTAAACCTGAAGTAAATCCGAATTCATGAAGCGAAATTTTGAATATTTTTTGCAGGTACCTTCGCCGGTGCCGGTGGGGTCGCCGCCCTGAACAAGAAAGCCTTTGATAATACGGTGAAACATGGTGTTGTCGTAGTATCCTTCAAGGCAGAGCTGCACGAAGTTCCTGACGGCCTTGGGGGCCTCTTTGGGCCAGAGCTCGATGTCGAGCGGCCCATGGGTTGTTTGCAGCACCACCTTGCCCTTGGTTGGTGGTTCTAATACGTATATCGACGACATCACCAAGCCGTTGCCAGAGATTCAAGTCAGTCAATTCGGAATTTGATTGCTATCTGAGTATCCGGTTGGGGAAGAAAGGGTTTTGGATTTCGATTCCACCGGCTGAAGGACGACGTCGTATGCTTCTTAACCTCGAGCGCGGTAAAAAAGTAGGGTGTGAAGAGAAATAAAATGATCAAGTAAAAAAGTCTCTTTAATTACTATGGTTAATTCTTTTTGTTTGATAAGTTACTAGGACTGATTGTAACCTTGTCCATGATATAAAATTTCTAATTTTTTTTTTTTGTGAAAGTATAAAATTTCTTATTTGAGTTATGTTAATTGCACTATGAATAATAACACGTTATATTCTAAGTACGAGCTCTCGATGCACTCTTAGTGCTAGGGTGGTAATTTGAAATATTGACTCGGAATTAACCTTCGGTTTATGATGTTTTTTTTGGTCAATCCAAGTTTACAGTTTACAAACTAGAGAGGTTATTTTTGGGGTCCCATATATTTTGTCACTGCAGTTCTAGCTTAAGTACTATAATGTAAATGGAGTAGACAAACTGGGCTGTGCGTTTCTTTTAATTTGGTCAAAATGCCTAAAACAAGCGAATGGAGGAGGAGGCATGCATATTAACAGTTAGTTACGTCCATTTTCTATGTTAGGCAACAATGGCGTTCCTGTTGGTTCTACAACGACAGCAACAGAAAGTAGCTGCTGCTCCTTTCCTTTTCTCGCATTAGCCGGAATCAAAATTTGGCGGGGGGTGGCTGCGGAGGTATCCGCAACGCCGTCGTTCCTTTGCAAATGGCCGCCCCCAATTTCGAGTATGACGACAGCGTTCCGCCGATCAACGCCACCGCGGTGGCTATTGACAATCACAACAAGAACAGCAACACTGCTGTGCGCTGGGCCATTGATCATCTTGTAATCGCAAACCCCTACCTCATCCTCATCCATATCAGGCACAAAAGTCATCGTAGGTATCCTCTGTACGTATGATTCTCATTCATCATCATCAATACATAACATTGCTGGCCTTGTCATTGTGATTTTTTCTTTTCGGAGTTTTGCAGAGAACGATTGTGATGGAGGCGAAAATGATCCTCACAATGTTTTCATTCCTTTCCGTGGATACTGTGCTCGTAAAGGGGTATGAAGGGAACGACATCTTCTCTTTCATTTGAGTTAATTTGTTGTTTGGCATTTAGAATAGACAAGAATGGTCGTAGGTGTACTATCATAGATCGGGCAAATTGGCTCCGGTAAGATTCCGGCCAACGTCGGCCAAGTTGGTACTTCCGTTCATATTTAATAGGTGATCAATGCACATTTGTTTTAAGGGTGTTAATCCAAAAAATAGTACCTTAAGGAACAAACGTGCCCATCATATTTTTTAACGGAAGATATGGATGGAGGTACCAACTTGGCCGACGGAGAAATTCTAGAGAAAATCTTTTTTTCAAGTACCACCATTTTAGGCCGATTCGTGCCTGATATGGATTAGGATGAGGTACCATATATTTTGGAGATTTAACCTTTAGATTGAAGCTGGAAAATAAGATGAACACAGAAATTATAAGCTTGACAGAGGATAGAATTGATTTTGAATTTCAGATTCATTTGAGAGAGGTTATCCTTGATGAAAATGATGTGGCTAAAGCACTGTTGGATTACATCAACACCAACTACATCAACAATATTGTAGTTGGTGCATCAACAAGGAATGCTCTTACAAGGTTTCATTAATTTCCCTCTTAATCTATCAAAATATATTTATGTAGATTGTTTGACAAGTAAAGTAAGTTATGTGTATCATAAACTCACTCGATCGATCTGTGGTGGTGTTGGTTGACAGGAGGCTCAAAAGTATTGATGTGCCCAGCAGCTTGACAAAATCTGCACCAGAGTTTTGTTCTGTATATGTGATTCAAAAAGGGAAGATGGTGTCAGTGCGGACTGCTAAGAGGCCTGTGGTTAATACTGCAACTCCACCCAAACAAACACCCTCGCAGGGACTCCCACCTTTTATTCCAACCGATCTAAGCGAAGTAGAGAATGGAGCTAGGCATCCTGCAAGGGAAAGAACGAGGGGTGCTCCAGAGAAATTGGCTGCAACACGCGAGAGGACGAGGAGTGCTCCATTAATGAATCTCTCACTGGATAATATCGACATCCAAAGCCATGGTTCAGGCTCCAGGTCTTCACTTAGTAGTGCCCGCAATTCAAATGCTGATGAAAACGAATTTTTAAGCCCATTTCATCCATTTGGATCTGTGGATATCTCCACCCAAAGCTTGGATTTCTCTAGTGCATTGTGTTCTCCCAAGGAGTCATCCAGACATTCTGCAGTAAGTGCATATAGAATAGCTAGTGAGTTTGGTCATATATACAACGTACAAAAAATCAAGGCCTAGCTAGTTTAATTAATTAATTAGTTTCTAAAATAATGGTCTCACTGCATGTCATCGATCTGCTCCATCATTACAGCGGGATATTGAAGCCGAAATGAAAAGATTGAAGCTAGAATTGAAACAAACCATGGACATGTACAGCTCCGCGTGCAAAGAAGCTATCTCAGCTAAAAATAAGGTGCATATATGTTATATTGAATACCATATATATCTCGATCGTGCAAAGAAGAATATACTGATCGAAGCTGACTGTTTTAAATACGTACAGGCCAAAGAGCTTAATCAGTGGAAGCAGGAGGAGGCTCGTAAATTTCAGGAAGTCAGGCTTTCTGAAGAGACAGCTCTTGCCATTGCAGAGATGGAGAAGGCCAAGTGCAAAGTTGCCATTGAAGCAGCTGAGGCAGCACAGAAGCTGGCTGAGATGGAATCTCATAGAAGAAGACAAGCAGAGATGAAGGCAAAGAAAGAGGCAGAAGAGAAGGATCGGGCATTGACTGCTTTGGCGCACAATGATATCCGATACAGAAAGTACACCATAGAAGAAATTGAAGAAGCCACTGAAGAGTTCTCAGAATCGAGGAAAATTGGTGAAGGTGGATATGGACCGGTGTACAGAGGCAAACTTGACCACACACCGGTTGCCATCAAGGTGCTAAGACCTGATGCTGCTCAGGGGAGGAAGCAATTCCAACAGGAGGTATGGTAGCACATACATAGTTGTATATTTGTTCTGAATCTATTTTGTGTATACTGATCATTCTGATGAAAGCACGCACGCTTGTCTCAACCCGTCGCAGGTTGAGGTCTTGAGCTGCATTAGATATCCTAACATGGTCCTCCTACTTGGTGCCTGCCCTGAATATGGATGTCTAGTGTATGAATACATGGACAACGGAAGCTTAGAAGATCGGCTGTTTAGAAGAGGTAACACCCCTCCGATTTCATGGAGGAGACGGTTTAAAATAGCTGCTGAGATTTCAACAACGCTTCTATTTCTTCACCAAGCAAAGCCAGAACCCCTTGTGCACCGGGACCTTAAGCCCGCCAACATCCTTTTAGACCGTAACTATGTGAGCAAAATAAGTGATGTTGGCCTAGCACGCTTAGTCCCGCCATCAGTTGCTGATGAGGTCACACAGTATCACATGACTGCAGCCGCAGGCACATTTTGTTACATAGATCCCGAGTACCAGCAAACAGGCATGTTAACAACAAAGTCAGATGTATACTCTTTGGGTATAGTACTACTCCAGATTATCACAGCCAAGCCTGCAATGGCTCTTTCACACCATGTCAGGAGGTCCATTGAGAAAGGAACTTTTTCGGAGATGCTTGATCCCACGGTGCTAGACTGGCCAGTTGAAGAGGCTCTGGCATTTGCTAATTTGGCTTTGAAGTGCACAGAGCTAAGAAAGAAGGACAGGCCAGATCTTGGTACGGTTGTAGTGCCTGAACTTAACCGATTAAGAGACTTTGGAAAGAGTAATGCTGATGGATATGTTAGTCCTAGTTATAGCAGCGCTGCTCATATTCCAAGCTGGGTGTCACGTCCTTCCAATTCAACAACATATATTACAAGTAGTGAGGTTTGTGACAAAATCATGTTTGACTTACCATTTTAATTTGTGTCTACTTGTGGCCAGTTATCTCTTCCCTTTTTGAGTACTGCTACCTGTTATCTTCTTAACTTGGTTGTTGAATAACCAGGAATAATTGATAAATAAGAGTACTTCTGGAGGAAGTTGACATAGTCCTGACCGCGATGAAGAAAAGTGAAGTTCAGAACCACCTGATGGCTCACAGGCCAAAAGGCCGCAAAGCTGCTTACAGTTGAAGAAATTGAAGGACTGTACGTCGGTAGATTGAATAAAAGAAAAAATGATAAATAGTAGGAAAGTGATATCACAGAACCCCCCACAAAGAAAATGTAAATTCTCAGGCTTATTTCACTAATTGGTTCAAGTACACAGCTCTTTGGTGGTTGTATTAGAAAAAGACTGCGCCTTGGTATTTTGTTTATGCTGTGCCAAACTTCCCTTTATAATTATAAAATGAACTTGCCTGCACTATGCAGTTGAAGCTTGATGACACAAAAAGTTGCACGCAAGAATTTATACTTAACTGAACAATGAAGGCCTAAAAGAGGTTGATTTGCAAGAGGGAATAGTTTAATGTAATAATGGTCATACTTTTTTTTTTTGGGTGAAAATAATGGTCATACTTACTCAAACTAAACTCCATACCATCTGGTTTTATATATTTCATATTCATTTTTTGGAATTATCCTAATTCAAATAAGAAGTCCACCTTACAAAGAAAAGCATAAATAAAAGAAGCAGCATAAAGTGCAACACTGTAAGGTGAGAATTGATCCACACAAAGGTTGATTATGTTTGCAGAAAGGCATCAGAAAAAGAGACTCTAAAGGATTAGATTGTGAAACAAGCTTTGATTGGTATTCCTTCTCACATCTTCCATATGAAGTGAGGAGAAAAATTGGCTTTTCATATTTAATTGGTAAATTAGTTTAACCCTCAAGTAAAATACACTCCTTTACAGCAATACACCACTCCTCATCACAAGAGAAGCATCTGAATCAAACTTTTTAAAGAGCCATACACACGCTTGTATAAAGCTAGCTAGGAACCATCTACACCTCACTGCCTCTGTCTTTATGAAATTACAGGGCAATAAGTTTAACAAGACACCATATAACTTGGTTTTCAGCTTTCAAGGTTATGCCTCAAGAATCAGATGAGTAATTCCAAGAGTTTGGCATTTATGATAGGAAAATGGGTTTCTTGGTATTTAAAGGTAGGGATTATAGGGCTGGTAATGTTTGCTGGATTTACATATGGGGATCAAATGGAGGATCCTGAGACTGGTTTATTATGTATAAGTGATTGTACTACATGTCCAGTCATATGTTCACCACCTCCTTCTCAAGTAGAGTCACATACACCACCATCACCACCACCACCAGTGCACCACTCGCCACCACCGCCTCAATCTTACTACTACTCCTCCCCGCCACACTCACCACCACCTCCACCGCCGAAAGAATCACAATCATCTCCATCATCTTCTTCATGGAGCCCTCCCCCGCCGCGTTTTGAGTACTTCTACAACATGCCTCCTTCAGGTCCAGTGCTGCCAACAACAGCAGGACTACTGCATAACAATTCTTTTCCCTACTATTACTTTTACGCCTCAGGGGCTTCTTCTGTTTCTGGTCATGCCTTCTTTTTAGTCATCTTATTGGTTCAGCTTGTGTTCTCTTTTTGGTGAGCAGTTGCTAGCTTAGATGTTATTAGTTCAATAGGGATCGAGGTGTTCTATATATGCTAAATTATGTGGTTGCTGCATTGCACAAGGATTTGTACTTGTTCATTCTGTTTGTAAATACCAGCTTAATTATAACTACACCAATCTGGTGTTGTTTCTTTATTTTCTTTTGAATTGTTATTTTCTCTGTATTACCTTGATTGAAGGTCAAGTTACTTGATTAATGATCCATTTCCATCATGAACAATAACCCCCACAAGGAACAAAATGATAGATCAATCTTTTCTTCTTTGTCTTACTTCCGAAACTTGGTTAATGACCTTGAGGGACACAATGTAATAAAGTTCAATGAATTCATTAGTTGGCTTCCGTTCATTTCAGAATGCTTATTAATATCAAGTCATCAACCTGTTCATACTAAGAAGTAAAGAACATGCAAGTCTAAATTTTAATCATGAACGTAATAAACTCTCCATTAGGCGAAAAATTAAAGTTTTCATTAAAATTTATTAAAACTTTGAGACGATCATGAGCTTACCATAAGGTCACGTATAAAAATGTGTCATAGTCACAAAACATTCTTGAAATTGAAAAATGCAACGATCCAAACTCTTCATCATGAAATCTACTGATCAGAATTGTTACCCAAGTATTTTTTTTTTTTATCATATCTATCATTTTAGTTTTTTATTTTAACAATAACCAAATAATTGCAGTCTATATCCTCCATGAAAAAAAAATGAAGCAGAAAAACAAAAATGTAGGGCCTGTTTATAAAGTAGGCCCAGCCGACATGGGTAGCCTGGGCCCAATAAACTCAGCAAATTTCATTACAGTTGATCCAGATCCGAATCGCGGCAACTCAACGACAAAGACACACCATTGAACTGAACCAAAAATCTTGGTGTTACTCTTGCAGATCTGCAATCTGCATTTCCCTCCGAACATCCCAAACCCTAACGGAGGGTCCGATCCGAAAGTTCAACCGAATTCGGAGCTCCAGATGATGGAGTCCGAAAATGCCGCAGAGGAGTCGTCTGCGGTGGCCAGTCTCCTCCCTCTGGCCTCCGGCGCTCAGCAACCTTACGTCTCCGAGCTCCTCTCCTTCACCCTCGATCGCCTCCACAAGGTTCCCTATCTCCCTCTCTCATTGCTCGTTTGCTTAATTGAGCTTCTATTCATTTTCATCTCGTTTCGGGTTTTAGGAACCGGAGCTTCTTCGGGTCGATGCGGAGCGAATACAGAGGCAAATGCAAGAGGTGGCAGTGAGTAATTACCGAGCATTCATCGCTGCTTCGGACGCATTGCTTGTAATTCGAGACGAAGTGTCTTCCATTGACAAGCATCTTGAATCTCTGGTAATGATTCTAACTCTTTGATTTATTTATGCATTTAATTAATTTTTGATTTTTGTGATGCATATTGGTATGCTGAATTGTGATTTCGGGTTTGGTAGATAGGGGAGATCCCAAAGTTGACAAGTGGATGCACTGAGTTTGTTGAATCCGCGGAAGAGATTTTGGAAAAGAGGAAGATGAACCAAACATTGCTCGCGAATCACAGTACTTTGCTCGACTTACTTGAAATTCCTCAGCTTATGGATACGTATGTGCTTCAAATGATTATAAAAGTCAATTTAAGAATTGTATTACTACTCTACGTGGTAGAAATCCTTGCTAGGCATTTCATATGTGCATGATTTAGATTTACTTTCCCCAACTGAAAAACTCATAATGCATTATTAACCTTGTACAAGTGAACTGGGATTGAGTTCTTATTCTGGCTTAAAATCTCTTTTGCTCATTCTAGTGATTTGGTTCTTGCTTCCCTGACTTTAAAGTTCAGAACCATTAGTAGTGAATTGATTTGATATGAACTGAATGGTTTTTTTTTATGATAATAGCCCGGCTATAGGTACAAATGATGTATTTTTAATTGCAGCTAATTATGTATAGGATCTTTTATGCCTCATTCATTCCCCTTTTTATGCAGTTGTGTGAGGAATGGAAATTATGATGAAGCTCTTGACTTAGAAACATTTGTTTGCAAGCTTTCAACTATGCACCCCAAGTGAGTCTTGCCCCCTCATTCTTCTATCAACTAATAGTAATTGAACTGTCAACTTTGTGAAAGGCCATACATTGATGCTTTCTTTGTTCTTTTGGCTTCTTGTTTTTCCCTTTTTTTCCTTTAAGGCTACCCATTATTCAAGCTTTGGCGGCAGAAGTCAGGCAGACCACTCAATCTCTTCTTTCTCAGCTTCTTCAGAAACTTCGCTCAAATATTCAGGTGTTGTGTAATTATCTGAATTCTGAACTCATTATCAATTATGTAACTTGGTTTGTCTATTAAATGGATTGGAGAATTTAATAATAAACTTTGTGTATTGCAGTTACCTGAGTGTCTACGCATTATTGGATATCTACGGAGAATAGGGGTATTTAGTGAGTATGAAATGCGTCTGCAGGTAAGGGATCAGGGCTTTTTGTATAGTTTACATTTATGTTATATGTGATGTAGAACACTTAAAATGAGCATCTTTCTTTAAGCAATCTCCTGTCAACATTGAGGCTGCTTGTATCTAACCTGAATTTTCCATGTTCTAGTTCTTGAGATGTCGGCAGGCATGGCTTACTGGAATTCTGGAGGATTTGGACCAGAGGAATGCTTACGAGTACCTGAAGGGGATGATTAATTTCCAAAGACAGCATCTATTTGATGTTGTTAATCAATATAGAGCAATATTTTCTGATGATACATCAGGCAATGACGAAAATCATGATGGCGGTCTTCTTTTTAGTTGGTCTATGCATCAAATTACCTCACTCCTTAAGACTCTGAAAATTATGCTTCCAAAAATAACTGAAGGTGGATCGCTGTCGAATATTTTGGATCAATCCATGGTGAGCATCTTTGGTTATATTTTTGCACCATGGGAACATCAAGCAATAAAAGGAAATACATTCTACAATATAGTTGGTTCTTTAATGGTCCATGATTTGCTAGAATATCTCACTGTCAGTTTTTTTTATTCTTTAAAATAATACCTTTACATATTGTATGTTGAACCAACGCCTTCAATTCAGAATTTTTCTGTTTTAGTGTTTATCATCAGGACTATATGAGGCATGGGAATTGCATGAATAAATTATGTTTATGCTGCAGAAGATTCCCCAAAATAATACTATTGCTTGCTTGCTTCATTCAATATTAAGAAGAATAATAGAAACTCTGTTTGTTTATTTTCACCTTGTTACTTTGTTTTGTTGACAGTATTGTGCTATGGGGCTTGGTTGGGTTGGGCTAGATTTCCGGGGGCTGCTACCATCACTTTTTGAAGAGTAAATATCTTCTACCCCCTTTTTCTTGACTACCATGCATCTTTGATCAACAAATTATGAGTATTGAACTTGGTGGCTTTTCCAGGGCAGTTCTCAACTTGTTCTCAAAAAATATGAGTACAGCAGTTGAAAATTTTCAGGTGAATAGTGATGAATTTGAAATTAGATGTTCCTATACCCAAATAATTGCTGCCAGTTTTAGTTTTCTTCAAGCAACTTGTTTCCTTTTTATCTTTTTTGGTTTTCTGGTAGTGAATTTTGACTTGATGTTGTGCTTTAATGTAGTTGGTCTTGGATTCACATCGTTGGGTCCCACTACCAGCAGTTGGTTTTCCAGCAAATAGTGTCAATGATGAAAGTCTGGATGATGTAACTCCGCCATCTTACCTTATGGAACATCCACCGCTTGCTGTTTTTGTTAATGGTGAGTCTTATATAAGTTTCTCCAGCTAAATGTTTTATAGAACAGAGGAATTGCCTTTTTCCGTACTGATATTTTCATCTTGTGTCTTGAATTGATGTTAATTTGCCTACATTAACTCAACTCAACAACAAATTGAACAAAACAGTTACTGTGACTGTCGTATCCTTTATCCGGATACTAAATAAATTCTTTCCCTGCTTTGTGAGATTAGGGAAGTAAAGCAAATTAAAGCTTCTTTATTTATGTACATATCTTCTCTTGTGGCTTTAGGTGTGTCTGCAGCGATGAATGATCTCCGCCCCTGTGCCCCCATAAGTTTGAAGCATGTGCTTGCTCAAGAGTTAATCAAGGGATTGCAGACTGTTTCTGACTCTTTACTGAGGTACAATACAACTCGGATACTGAGAGATAACGAGTCTGGACTTTTCCTCTCACTTTGTCGGGCATTCATTGAGGTATAGTATTCACTAACTTGGCCTGCTTGTAACATTTGCACCGCAGACGTTAACAGGATTTGTATCTTCTGAACACCTTTGTAGATTACTTACCCTCATTGTGCAAATTGCTTTGGCCGCTGCTACCCTGGCGGAGCTGCTTTAGTAATGGATGCAAAGAGTTTATATGATGGGATTGGCCGCCTTTTGACAGTCTCTACATCCAGAGGACTTCCCAAACCTGTTGGTGATGGAGACAAAGATAAAAGTGAAAAGAACATAACTGAGAATGGTGACATTCCTGTGGTTGAAAACGGTGTCACACCTGTTGTTGAACAAACTAATGAGACCAATGCAGATGAAAGGGAACAGAACGTCGAGAAAATAGATGAAAGGGAACAGAAAAGCCCAACTTTACAAACAGAGGAAAGACCAAGTGATGTGTGAAGCATCTTTATATGCAATAGAACACTCTGTAGCGTCCCTGTTTGATTTTGTAGGTGAGAGCATTTTTCTTTTCAGTTTGAATTTTCAACCGGTTCCGATTTATTTCGCTTGTAATTATTTGTTCGAAAGATTGTATCCAAAGTTCAGCTACATGATAGAGAAAAAGAAACAATTTGATTGTAGAGAAACAGCAGCAATTAATAATACTTACATACTGATTTTGTGTAACATCCTCAATAAGGTGAAATTTTCACTTTTATTTGTCCGTCTGATCATGAATCTACTGTCCTTGTCTACCACTTGTTTCTATGGTGGTTCAGGCCTGGGTTGCCCGCAGAAAAAAAAAATAATAATAAAAGACGAACCAGGACAAAAAAAGAGGAGGATGAAACATATTGGAATTGACCAAAAAGGGCAAGAGGTAAAGTAAAAAAGGAAAGTATTGAGTGGCACAAGTTTTGAAAAACCGTTAAAAGGAATATATTACCGACCGCGTTTCACTAAGGACCAAACCTGAAAACGGTGCGTATTAAGTAGTGATTAGCGGGTTAAAGTAAAACCCCTCGAATCTCAAGTGAACAATCAGAACTAAAACCCTAAAGCTCTCTCAAAAGTCAAAAGTCAGATCTCTCTGCTAGTCTGCTGCACCTTCAATTTCAAGAGGTACGCATTCGCTTTAGTTTCCAAGGAGAAATTAGATTGCAATTCTAATGAAATTTTGAAAAAAAAAAAACTCGCATGAATTGTTTGTATTAATTCCAGCAAAGCTTTGGAGTCTATGGCATCCAGTGTGGAAGAAGCTTCAGGACAAAAGCAAGAGCAACCAACCCCAAGACTACAGATTTACTCCACCTCTGATACAGTCTCTCCCTTCTGGAGAGGTTTGTCTGTTCGTTTCGTCCTTTGGGCAATGCTTGGGATCTTTATTCAGTTTTGTGATTATTTTTTTTTGTTCTGCATCCATTATTTGCAGACAAGTATGAAAGAGAGGCCAAGAAGTACTGGGATGTCTTTTATAAGCGACATCAAGATAGGGTCTGTGTTTACTACTCTCCCTGTTTGCTATCACTATTGCTTACTTCCATATCTCTGTCCTGTAAAGATAGACCAACTCTCGATTGGTTTTGTGTTTTGAAAGTTGTTCACTTGCTCATATCCCAAATACCTCTATTGCTTTTCTGATTTGGGCCAATGCTAATTAGCTCTTGACTACTTTTCTCTTTCATCAGTTTTTTAAAGATCGGCATTACCTGGACAAAGAATGGGGCCAATACTTATCTGTGAGTGAAGAAATAGTTGGTTGTTTATGTATCCACCCAACAATTTTATATGTTTCTAATGGTTATTTTTATGTCTTCAAACTATCAGAGAGCTAGTCGGAAAGTTATTTTAGAGGTAAAGTATTTATCTTGGTTTATCTAAAGGGGATGATGTATATGTTCCTATCTGATTATTGGTCTCGATATGCAGGTTGGATGTGGAGCTGGAAACACTATTTTTCCACTGGTTGCCACATACGCAAACATTTTTGTCCATGCTTGTGATTTTTCACCAAATGCTGTTAACTTGGTTAAGGTATGGTTTTTTCTACATTTAATTGCTGATTTCATGTGAAAGGGTGTTTGATTACATATGTTTCTCGTGTTTGACCAATAAATAACAGGTGCACAATTAAATAGTAATTCGGTATTGGTAGGTGCTGAATAGCCATGACAATGATGCATTCTGTTATTGTTGCAGAAACATAAAGACTTTACAGAGTCCCGAGTTAATGCGTTCGTTTGTGATCTGACCATTGACGATCTGAGCAAGCAGATATCTCCATCTTCGGTAGATATTGTAACCATGGTAAATGAATCAAAGATATTGGACATCAAATTGTATCAAGTTGTGTTTGATAGATAAATGATGTACTTGGTTTCTAATCAAGCAGCTCTTGTGGTTAAGTCTGACATAATCACCGTTATTTAGTAAAGTTGCTGACTTGTTAAGTAGATTTTTGTGTTATCTGCAGTATCTCCCGAGAAGATGTCTCTAGTAGTGCAGAATGTTAGAAAAGTTCTCAAGGTAAGTGGCACTCCTACGTCCATCTCTTATATTTTGAAAGTTTTGTAGTCTTTTTTGGGGATAGATTTTGCATTTCTTATGTTTGCAAGTACATTTGTTATTCAAATAGTTATTTTGATAGAATGTTTGTATTCCTTTTCATATGTGATGAAACTTGTTGAAATACTTTCTCTTCCTCAGCCAAGTGGTCGTGTGCTATTTCGCGACTATGCTACTGGTGACCTTGCTCAGGTAGATCTCCAATATACTTCTTTTCTATTTTCTTTAAATTGATCTTTTTGTTTAAATTTATCTTATTCCATAATTTCAGTATCTAACTGTAAAGATTCTCATGCTATGATGCCTTATTGTCCAATTGTCAGGAAAGATTAAATTGCAAGGACCAAAAGATTAGTGAAAATTTTTATGCCAGGGGTGATGGCACTGTGAGTTTTGAGCACATATTCGTACATAAAGCTACATTTTTCTCAATTCAGGAGATTGATTATGATCCCTTATTATTTTCCAGAGGGCTTTCTACTTTTCAAATGAGTTCCTGACAAGCTTGTTTAAAGAAAATGCTTTTGATGTTGAAGAACTTGACTTGTGCTGCAAACAAGTTGAGAACCGGTCTCGGGAGCTGGTGATGAATCGGTAAATGGTCTTACTTCAGTAGATTTTGTTCTGTATACTGCTCTTCCTTTTCTTTGGGTATTTGTTCTATTAATTAATCTCCTCCCTGACCGAGTTGTAATTATTAATTTTGATTACAGGCGTTGGGTTCAAGCTGTATTCTGCCTCTCAGATGGTACAAACTCCTCTACCAACTCAGAAGCTGCAATCAGAATAGACCATCCTGGTCAGGACAAAATGGAGCTGAATGTCAATGAGAACATCTTGAAGAAACCTGTAAACGATTTGGAGGTTGACATGTCCGACGGTGTGGCAGCAGAAATGTTTGGTCTTCCAACTTCCAGTGATCATGATAATGAGGTAGAGTTTTTCCTTCTTTCACAGATATGGTCATGCTTAAAATTGCTCAAGTGTGTGTAGGATATTCTTATCTTTCTACATTTTGTCCCCTCTCAGGTAATTGAGCTCGAGCTGGGAGGTTGGACTTTCAAAATCAAAGTGCTATCCAAAGAGAACCAACACACATGCAAATCAACTGGTTTAATGTTATGGGAATCAGCTCGGTTTATGGCTTCTGTTTTAGCAAGAAATCCAAGTATTGTTGCTGGGAAGCGAGTCTTGGAGTTGGGGTCTGGCTGCGCAGGCATTTGCTCCATGCTTGCTGCTAGATCTGCAGACCTTGTATTCGCCACTGATGGAGACACAAAAGCACTCAACCTACTGTTGGAAAACGTCGTGTCAAATCTAAGACCCCCTATTTCGGACAAATTTACTACAAGAATATTAGAGTGGGGAAATAAAGACCATATAGAAGCCATCAAGCAAGTTAATAGTGGAGGTTTTGATATCATACTAGGCACAGATGTGACTTACATACCTGAAGCTATTTTGCCCTTATTTCAAACTGCAAAGGAGTTGATTTCATCGAATAAAGGCATCAACGAGGACCGACAACCAGTGCTAATCCTTTGTCATATTTTCCGTCGGGTAGATGAACCTTCCATACTTTCAGCAGCTTCTCAATTTGGTTTTAAGCTAGTCGATAAGTGGCCTGTAGTAATTCCTATTGATTCATCACTAAGCATCATCAAATCTTGGTTCCCTGAAAACGGCTCAGCGGATGTTTCAACGGGGCCATTAAATATATTGTACTTCCACATGGAGTGAAGGTCTGGGATTCATTAATCTTATTCTTTCTTCTGTTATAGGACACAAGTATATCAAGAAAATAGGTTCAGTATTTCATATGATGTCTGCAATTCTTGTTGTACCATCAACTTGTAGTCGTTTTGCTTGATTGTGAGAGTCGTGATTGGATCTTTCCCCGAATTTATCAAGTTTTGAGGGTAATTAAATCTTTTGTGAACACTTGTTTAGAAGTTGTAGTATATATTATTTACTTGAAATAGGTAGATATGTGTGTATGCAAACTTTGATTTACATTCATTCATGTGAGGATTTTGAGGCCGAATCATGCTGGGCCAGAAAATGGAATAGAATAGAGCCGAGCTAATAGTTTTCATCAATTTGCACCCAAAAAGCCTGACAACTTTCCACAGACAAAGTGGTACCTATTGTTTGTAAGAGGGATAACGTCGATTAAATTCTTTTAGGGGAGAATTTGGATCTGGTGGAGGAGAGCTAGTGTATCATCTCCAAATGATAGCCTCAGAAGAGACCTTTCTTTTTTATTTTCTTTTTTCCTTTTTTGAATAGCCTCAAAAACAAAAAGGGCCTGGAACCTAATCAATTATTAGTAGAGACCTACAATGTAGTGATTAACTTATTTGTATAAGAAAAAAAAAAATTGGGTTCTCCTTTATGTATCATTAGCATGTGAATCCCCTGTGTTTTATATTCTAATTTTTCCAGAAATTAGAAGGAGAATTGAGAATAAATGGTGCCCTAAATCAATGAAGTTCCGAATTTTCTGAAAACAAAAGACACTAAATATAAAAAAATCAAGAACAAATCCTTGATATCCCAAAGACAATGACCAAGCAACTAGCAACACATTAATTCAATTGTGGAATCTAGATAGCCATAATCTCGAGATGCATTAACTTGATTAACCAAGAATCACACAAAGCGAACTTATATATTTCAAGAATATGATGATATTATCATAATTATGATGATAGAAATAGGGTGTGTTTACTAAACTTGAATTGGGTTGAAAAAGAGTTGGAGATAAAAGAAGTAGGGAAAATATGGAAAAGGACCGAAACACAAAAAATTCTTCTATTGATCGAAGAGGCCCACGCTTCCTTCAGGAAAAACAAGAAAATTTCGGGGTAGCGGGTCAAACATAAATCACTCTTATTAAGATGTTTACTAGCATTTACTCATTTAGAATTGGAGTAGAATTACATTGGTAGTTTTGGAAAAACCATGATGGTATTTTTGGTAATAAAATTTGTGTTTTAAAAAAATGTTAAGGAACCCAATACAAAGGTGGGACATAGTGCCTAAACCTCAAATTACAATACGCATATAAAAAAGCTTCGCAATAATAGCAAGAATCTCCACTAAATGTATGTGATTTTGGATTGCCGTAAAAATATGAAGGTATTTTTTGTATGAAAAAATTGTTTCTCTGAGAGTCGAAGTCACTATCCCCCATTTCTTTGTTCTATTTACATTCTTTCTTTTTTTTCCGTCTACATTGCAAGTGATGATGCCAGTTAAAATCAACTACAGAAATTATGGTGTCATTATTTCATCTAATTCAATCTTATTAGGCTAATCTCGACCACCTCCTTCCTTATATCTGTCTCTCCTTTTCAACTCTATTATACTCAGGAATTGATTCTTTTCAACTCTATTATACTCATGAATCATGATGGAGTCATCTAGCTAGTTAATTAAATATATATGGAACTCGGGTGGTTAAAGCAGTTGTGCAGGTTAGGGCCTTCTTTAAAATTAGGTCCATTAAACTTTTCAGAGCATAAGACTAGCCTACTCTTTCCTGATCGATCATTACCTGCATGTTACCTAGATCGATCCCCCTATTGGGCACTTGTCTTCTCTAGACTGAAAAGTATCAATCGAAAGATTAATAATTGATCAGGCTGGGTTAATCTTTTTTCTCTAGCTTTTACTTAGCATCCAAATTAATACCCGGAAAAGCATAACTAATTGGATCCAGGGTGTTAGATGAGGTTGCCAGAACTCTCAAATATCAAAACTTTAAAACGATCAACTGCGATAAGAGATATGATCGAGTTCAGATCTTCAAGATATATATTACAAATGTATTCTTTTCATATTAATCCAAAACAAAAGTATCAGAGTTCTCTCTAATTTTTCTGGTCTCAAAATTCAATCCGTAATTCTTCCGTACTTGAAGATTTTCAAGATTGTTACAATTGCAACTTCACAGCTAGCCTGTGTTAGCAAGAACTCCAATTCTTCAAATCATCAAGACCCTTCAGCACGCAGCAGCCAGTGTTATCAATCACTTGCCTCGATCAATCTCTAATTATCTGCAAATGAATTAAGCCGGCAATCTACTTGAGAGAGAGAGAGAGAGAGAGAGATATATATATATATATATATATATATATATATTATATATACTAGTCATATTTAATTTACAAAATCAGCGCAGAAGAAACACTAACTATAGATTTGACTGTCTGCATATGTGATGATCATGATTACACTAACTACTGAGATATATTCATCATTAATTAGCTACGAATCCCATATCAAACACCCTTTTTTGTGTACCGATGGATCTAAAAAATAAATAAATAAAACCCTAACCCTAATCCGGAATCCGGAATCATACAGTTTAGGACCACTGCGTAATAAATCTCACTGACGACGACAGGAACATTCAAAGATGCAGTCATAGGTGCTTATAGGGTGTGGACCTCTATAATTCTGCAAAATCATGCAAATTGTACATAAAGAGACACAAAATCAAATTAAATAAAAACGATTCTGAAACAGAACAGAGAGAAAGAGAGAGAGAGAGAGAGACAGAGACAGAGAGAGATAGAGAAAGAGATGGGGTGACAGATAGAGAGTGAGCACGCAAAGCTTCAAGCATGAAAACACAGCATGCAAGAAAACACCATGTGTGCTCACTCTCTTCTGTCACCTCCTTTACCCTTAATCAATTTGATTGGTAAAGCGCCTTCTGAGAACGAGTAGCTGATCGAACATACCCAAAACCCTAATTTTTTTTTCCCCCAAACCCACAACTAGGCTAACTAATGTTGTAGGACTAATGTTGTATGAAAGTGGAACACCGCTTTGCTCTGAGCCTTGATGTGGGAAAACACAAGGGGGGGGTGGGGCTTTATATAGAAGGAGAAAGAGAACGCATCACGTATGGAATAGATGTGGATTGGCCATTCTCTAATATTTTAATACCATTTTACACAAAGATATCAGTTCGGACTCGGATCCTCTCCTCACGGAGAGGTTCTCTTATTTCCTCACAATTCAATAATGGTCGTTGATTTTGATTGTGCGGCCAGAATTCGTTTAACTTTTTTTTTTCTTTCTTCCACTTGCAGCCGTCTCCTCTCTCTCTATCCTTGTTTTTCTCTCTTGTTCTTCTTGACTCCAACCTTAAGGTATCGTTTGGTTCACGGATTTTAGGTCATGGGAAAAGAAAAGAAAAGAAATTCAATCATTTCTTGTGTTTGGGGTGTCAAGGGAAATGAAACATTTTCCTGAAGAAAGGGAAAAGATGGAGAAAATTGGTTCCTTCCATACTCCAAGGGAATCACTTTCCCTACTTACTTTTCTGCATTTATTGCACTAATTTAATATTAATTACATTACTTTTATAACTAAAATAACAATTTATGAAATTATAAATATTAATTTTGTTTTATATATTATTATTTATTTATTCCTTTTCTTTAGTGTTGCCAAACACTTGAAAGGAAAATTAATGAGAATTTTTGTTTCCCCTTCCATTGGAAAGAGAAAGGAATTGATTTCCTTTCCTTTCATTTCCTTTCTGTGAACCCTGCCAAACGAGGCCTAAAGAGAAAGGAAAAAAAGAAAAAGACAAGTGGTTTCTAGCCGCATGATCAAAAATCGATGGTATGAGGAAATAAGAGGATCCGAGTCCGGTTCTAGAGGGAGGAAGCTCTTGTTTTCTTTATCCCTTTATCTCTTCCAGCGACCCATACATATTCAAACCCCAACCACATACATTTATTCATGTTACTATCACCGATGCATCTTGTAATTTTAAATCCCTGACCTTCCAATCCTTGCTCTGCTAGCTCCTTTATACCAGTCATAACCTTCCCTATCCTCACAAACCCTATCTCTTCCTTGCTTGGCCTGGTCCATGTTGAATATTAAAATATTTCGAGATTCTGGATAGATGTGTTTTTGTGTGCCATTCCAAGTGTATTACATGCATACAATTTGTTGAAAGTGTGTCATGTACAGAAAATTAATTGCATTATGGTTTTAGGTAAGGACATTTTGCAGTGCTTCTATCTTTCATTGATTCTTTTCATAATGCTTCTTTCGTGAATAATAAATATAAATACAATGCTTGTGGAGATACATGTTAGAAAACATCGATTATATCAACAGTAGAGATATCAACAGAATATGTTTGTGGAGATATTTCAATTTCTTTGTATTTTTCAGAAGATGAGAAATTAAGAGAAAATGTTAGAAAGCAAACATTTTTGTTGCATCTATAATTTTAATTGAGTATATCAATCATTAAGTTTTAATGTTCTTATTTTTTATCAAGAGGATGAAGATTTTAACTTGGAAGTGGAACCTCCACCAGTATTTGTGGGAGAGAAATAATGTTGGGAAAAAAAATCACGATCTCAAATGTGTTGGAGGCTAGGCCGGATTTCAACTCCTCCATACTTTTTTTTTATAAATGATATTGAGTACTATCGAGTTCAGTCTTGCAATGTCCAGGCTCCGTTGGTGAAATTAACTCAAAGAGAAAAAATACGGAGTAAGATTGAACTCAATAGTAACCAAATTTTTTTTTCTTATAAATAATATTTTTTTTTGGGGTTGCGTTCTTCTTTAAATGCTTTTTTTTCACCGGTATTTAATATTTAATGATAATTAGGGCTGAATTTGTTTTTTTAAGATTTTTATCACATATAGTACCTGAACTATTTCTCAATTATATACTTGGTACCTGAACTTTAATATTTGTCACAAATAATACCAAAAATAAATACCCCATAGGTCCAAACGTGGCAACTTTTTGCCCATTAAGTTTTGCTACAGTAAAAATTTGTCCATCAAGGACAGAAATATTTGAAAATTCACTGTAGCGGAGTGAACAGTAAAATTATTGACCACAATAATATTATTGAGGTCAATAAAAACTTGCTGAACGTTCCTAAATTTTTATTATTGACCACAATAATATTATTGAGGTCAATAAAAACTTGTTGAACGTTCCTAAATTTTTATTATTGACCACAATAATATTATTGAGGTCAATAAAAACTTGCTGAACGTTCCTAAATTTTATTATTGTGGTCAATAATTTTACTGTTCACTCCGCTACAGTGAATTTTCAAATATTTCTGTCCTTGATGGGCAAATTTTTACTGTAGCAAACTTGGTGGGCAAATTTTTCCTATATTTGTCCTTGTTGGTCAAGGAAATTTCAATTTTTGTCACAAGTAGTACCTAAAGTTTTTGATTTCATCTATTTTGGTACCTAAAGCCGATTTTTGTGATATTATATGCGCATGTTTATAAAATAAAATAAAAAACTAAAATGGAAACCTTTGGGTACTACTTGTGACAAAAATTGAAAACTTTGGGTACTACTTGTAACAAAAATTGAAAACTTTGGGTACTACTTGTGACAAAAATTGAAAATTTTGGGTACTACTTGTGACAAAAATTGAAGTTCAGGTACCATTTAGGATGAATTTGAAAAGTTCGGGTACTGGTTGTGATCAAAAGTGAAATTCAGGTACTGCAGTCGGCAAGATTCAAATCCGGATAGGGGATACCACACCTAAAGGCTCTACCAACTCGACCACCAGTGGTACGGTGGTTGGTCTAAAATTCTTTTAAGCACTCGATCTAGAACTAGTCAACTAAATTTGAAAGGAAAAATAACTGATTTTGAATGGATAATAAGAAGGGATGGATGGATGGAAACTTCGTAGGGTTTAGGCATATATCTGATATGAGACCATAAGTGTTGTCACTTTGATGTAAAATTTGCAGGAAAAAGTCTTACATGCTCTTACATTTAAGTAACGAGGGATAAACAAAAATTTGGTGAAAGTACCTTGATGACGTGTTTTATGAAATTTAGATAATAATTTGGGTACTATCGAGTCTGGTCCTACAAAATTTAGACCTTGTTGATATTTATTTATTTTTTTGAATCGTCACTTGGAAGAAATGAAGAATGACATATTCTCTCATTCTCAATAAGGAGCTCGTACAGGTTTAGTTATTTTGGGAACACAATAGGAATTATGTTTTACATAATTTATAACTTACAAATTGACTTGGACAATCTACTAGAAATGCTTTTATATAACGTAATTATACTAACATGCTACAATAAGTGTGGCACATTATTTTGTTGGTCAAATAGTATATTTCTCCACTAGTGTGAATAAGGTCTTAAGTTCAAATTTCTCTTTTTAAAAGTAAAAATACAGTCGATTAATATATGTTTGTTTGAGCATAATATGGTCAAAATATATAATCCCAATTCGAGTTCAAACCCTGGATTCAGGTAGGCAGATACGTACAGATAGATCATTCACAAATCACCACGTCACAAATTTTTTTACAATGATATATGTCGATTTTACTACATAATGATATATATATATATATATATATATATATATTGAATCCTCAAATACAATGAGGTATTTGACCAATTGTTGCTTATCGATCATGTGATAAATTAATATTTTATTTATTTTATTTTATTTTCATTGAAGGAGATGATGATGAACCATGATCAAGCTATAAGCAACGAAACTAGTGCTGGTATTAATTGCTGAGGCTGATAGCAGGGTCTCAACCTCTAGAATTTCATGTCTCCTCGCCTCCCAAGATCGTGATTATCTTCTCTCATCTGGAAATCAGGTTTTCTCTCTCTCTCTCTCTCTCGCTCTCTCTCTCTCTCTCTAGATACAGCTAGGTACTTATAGGATTTTGGCTTAACTTTGGAGATTTCCAGCAGAAATCTTCCCTTCCTGCTAAAAGGAAAAGGGAAAGGAAAGGATGTTAGCTTAACCTGATTAGACTTTTGTGGTTGTAAATAACTTGGTTAAACGAACTAGCTTGTTTGTTGATTATGATAAAGTTAGTTAAGAGCATAATTAAAAAATATTTGTTTTTAATAAATAAAAAGTTGATTAGATGAAATTCTTATTTTGAAGAACTCTGTAGAATATAATCTGTACTAATTTGTAGAATATAATCTGTACTAATTTGGCGGTATAATTCTCTGAAATCCGATCCTAATTAATAATTAGGAAATATAGTTATTTGAAATAAAAAAATTAACTGCCCTTTTACTACATAACTAACTAACATGATTTTTAATCAGTATATACCTAATTAATTAACATTTTTAAATAAACTAATACTAAGGTTAGGGGTTGTAGTCTGTCCTAAACTACCAGACATCAAAGAGTAAAATCAAAGAGTACGTCCACAAGCAGAAGATCTTTAGGGCATTAAACATGAAAGAGTATCACAATTAAACAGCTCACAGGTAGAAGATTTGCAGAAATAAGTAGTGTATAATCATCTAAAGTATGATTTAATTGAGAGTGGCAATTAAAAAGGTGAAGCTGTTTTGCTCTTTATATTACTAAATCATTGCTGTCACTGAAATCACATGCAGATCAGCATGACAGCATCCATGTTCTAGAGTAGATAATATGAAGGAGTACATATATGCCTTGAATATCCAGGACACAAACAAACGTGCCCTAATCACCCTTTATTAAGTTAATTGAAAGCAAATCATATACGACTAAGTAAGATTAAGATAAAGATCGAAATTAAACTATGGCAGGCATGCAGGCCTGTACTTTGGAAAAAGAAAAAGGAATTCTCCTTTTACTTTCAAATCAACCCCAATTGGACCAATGTGAAATCAACAGACCCTCGCTGTCGATCTTAATATAAACACAAGCCGGCACCAAAAAGAACGAATGCGGCGCTAAAGAAATTTAAAGCATATATGCTTTAAATTAATTAAATCATAATGCAGCAAAAGAAAAAGAAAAGGAAAAAGCTAGAATATATCATGGACTCCTTTCTCAAATTCTCATGGCATGGCATGGTTTGTGGGAACGTCATGCATGCCTTTAATTGCTACACTAATATTATTCCTAATTATTATACTAATTGAGTAAGATTAGATTTCATACTTTGCATAAACTATACAATGTATAAACCTAACAAAAAGTCTAAATCCAAACTTAAGGGGGATAATGTAATGCATGTATGCAACCCATTAATAAACGTCCCAAAATTCGTGAGCTAATTCTCATCAAATCAAAGAACGAGATCTGTAAAACCACGCCGAGTCGCCGACCACATGGCTGCTTGTTACAGTAGCAAATAATAGAGATAGAGGCTGAGCATCATTGTGATCATTTTGATGTCAATTGAGGACACATAGATATATATTACTGGCTAGTAGCCAATTAAGAAATAAGAACCGACCAATGACGATAATGGTGGGGTAGCTAAGGAAGGAAAATATACCCATTATTGGAAGTGGCATGTACTTTTGTGTGGTCTAAGACTTTCCCTTTTTGGAGTGGAAAATGAGGGAGGTGCTTACATGCACCTTGCTTATTCCAAGCAACAAGCTAGGTCGTTAAGCAAGAACAAAAAAAAATTGTTTCTTTTGGTCGCCATTATTAGTTTTTTTTTTCTTCAAGAAAGAATAGGAAGTCTTGAGGGAAAGGAGATTCGAACTTGAGATTTCATCTTTAATTTCGGAGAGAAATACGTACGTTTAAACTAATTTGATCTCGGTTTAAAAGAAATTATCTGTACGTTGGTGTGTTCAATTACATGAAAAAAATTGCATGAGTAGATGGATGAAGTACGTATTTAGTTGATCGATGAAGCATATCTTTTAGAAATGAATTGCATATCTGTTGAAAATTAAGAAAATAGAAATAGGTCTAGGCATGGGGCAGGCAGGCACCAGTATGAATAATTTGCATTGGCAATGATGATGATATATATATATAATAGCATGTTCTCTGCTAGCTAGCTGCTGCTATATAAGCATATGGTCCAGGGGACTGGTCCAGGGTCTTCTATGGACTAGACCTTTATTGTGTCAGTGGTGAACCCTAATCTCCTAATCCTTAATATATGGCAGCCGCGCGAGAGCCACAAGCCTTGGAATTGATCCAAGTTAATTGTAAAAGCATTATGCATTCATTAAGATTTTAAGGATCTTCATTAAACTGCTCGATCACTTTCGGCAAACCCTAGCTACCTAATTACGTACGTCCTCCTGGTCCTGCGATCTCTCTCGATATTTTCCCGGCCGCATGGTCCATGCCCGGACACGTGCCATTCTGGAGTTGGCCGGCCACCATGCAACCATAAATTTCTTCAGAAAATTTGAAATTAAAACTGATTTTGATTGATTGTAGGCTAGGGTTGAGTTTCATATATGAGAATCTATATGGTCCAACGGGTCAAGGTTCTGTGGCTGGGGTGGATTTCCATTTTCCAACCAACGGATGCCAACATTTCGGCTTCGTGCGTGTTTTGAAGATTTATAGAATCAATCAACTTTCTTTATCTTTGTGGTTGTCATATATATTTGAATTGATATCGATCCTTTATTCTCACCCGTCCACGTCTCGATCTCATCCATTATGAGATATTACACTTATTTATACACATCATTCAACTCTTTTTGGATTTTAAGAGCCGACGTATATATATTTTACATAGTTTTTGAAAATATATAATTGGAATATAAAAAAAAAGTCTTAATTGTATGTATGCCTTGAACGAAATCGCGTACACTTGATATGTTGCTCACTATATCTGAATTTTTTTTATGGATATAGCCTTTAAATACTAAATTTTTTTGAAACAAAATTAATTATTAGGAACACTAAAGTCAATTCACAAAATAAAATAAAACAAAAGGTAGTTGGTGGTTTTTGACGTTTTTTTTTTTTTCAATAAACTACCCACTATTTTTATTTTTTTATCTTTCCACACACATAGTGTGTGAGTCCATGCTGGTGTGGTATAAGGGAACTGAATGAGTACCGGATACAAGAGTAATTTTCTAGCACCTGTTAACAGTATTTTAGTTTTGTATACCCACTAAAATGTCAGTTTCAATTGTTTCTAAAGGTAAGTCACTTTAATGGCTTGATATTTCGGATAGTCGATATTTAGACTTTAATGCCTTGATAAATCTTAATGTAAGTCTCGTATATTCACCCAAATATTAAGGTATTAAAGTCTATAAAGTCCTATTAGATGAAGCTAGGTTTGTCAAAATTCAAATAATTATAAATACTAACATCCAACCTTCAATTGAAGATGGCCTAAGCATGCACTGTTACGATTTCAAGATGACCTAGCTAGGGTTGCAGTGGAGTTGATGGATAATGACATTGCCAGCTAATTATTTAATATTTAAGGCAGCCATGTGGATCGGCATGTGCTCTGCATGTTTGACCTGGCCTGCAACCTAAGCCTTTACCATTAATATGAATGAATATGCAGAAGCCACCTAGCTAGCATTGGTCGACTATGGTGGCCGTAGCGGCCACTACTGTATCTAATGGATCGTGACCGATCCAAAAACCGGTAATATCAATCCTGTCAGCCGCTAATGCATATATTTATGAATATTTTCTCATATATATATATATATATCCACTAATCCACACACACACATATATATATATCCACTAATCCACACACACACATATATATATATATATCCACTAATCCACACTAATTATTTACTGCAGTTGTCTGTTTTTTGTACACACATGGAGCCTCGATGCCAATTACCGGGCATAACCAAAAAGAAATAAAGCACTAATTAATTACCAATATTCAGATAACTAGCAATATTCAGGAAAACGAACAATTACCTTAATAAGTCTAAAATAACTAGAAAAATAAAATATAGATACTTAGAGCATCTCTAACAATAAAATTTATTTTTATTTATAAAAATGTTTAAACGTTAAATATATATAACTAATAATTTTTTGATTTCTGTTCCAGTAGTTCTAGTTATATGTAAGTTAGATTGAAAAGAAGAACATTGAAACTAAAAAAAATATACGTTGGAGTATTTGACGTTTACCTATTTTTTTCTCTCATGTCTAGCTAAATATGGATAGAGAATTTAGCAAAAGTTACATTTAACTTTTGTTTAGATAATATGTTGGAGCTAGGTTTTACCTTAAATTTAGCTAGATTTTAAATTTATTTTAAAATGAGTAATCTGTTAGAGATGCTCTTATATTAGAATTAAGCTCCAATAATATTAGCTATTTATAACTAATATAGAATATTTTAATTTTTTAGAATTTTATTCAATAGTTATAATTTTATAATTTTTTATTCAATAATAATTTTATTCAATAGAGAGAAGAAAAAAATAGCTATACCTTATTCAATAGTTAAATATAGCTAAATTATTTAACTAAAAGTGAAATTTCACTTTATTTTGGCTACTCTGTTAGAGTTGTGTTTTTCTAGTTGAATAATAAAGGAATGTATGTGTAATTAATGACTTACTGGAATATTGGACATTGCTTTCTTTGATTAAAATTAAGGTAATTGTTCGTTTTCCTTTTTATTTTTAGATATAATTGTTCATTTTCCTTTGCCACAACATTGTACAATTTTAAAGAATAAAAAAAACACAATTTTATTTATTTTTTAATACTGACCGGCAAAATGTTTTATAAGAAATAGATGAACAAACAACTTTGTCCACTTCTCATCTCTACTACTATAAATGGAAGCGTATGGTTTGGTATCAGAGGCTTCACTAAATTATGAAGCATCTATAATACCCTTCATAATATTGAAAAAAAATCATAATCAAATAATTAAAAAGATTATTATGGTAAAAAGCATAAAAAATATAAATATGGAAAAAAAAAATTTGAAAATATAGGTAACAATGAAACTTCCACGTTCTTCCTCTATTCACCAATAACATGTGCATCACATATTCACACGGGTATGATGCTAGTACTAATAAATTGCAACTTTAAGTACATAGATCGAATGATATTTAGATGTGGACCTTGAAAGCCAAACCACTAGAACCCTATTGTATTTTATGATGAAGTGACTCAAAACAGAAACATAATTGAGGATCATATATATGTACCAATCTTTCACTAATTCAAAAGTACCACTGAAAAGACCAATCAACTAGATATTATGGGGGATTAGAAGATAATTATCATTGTCTTTGTCCTCATAAAATGATTGACATTTGTTGCAAATTAAATTATGCTCTATCCTCTGATTCTCGCACGAAAGTTTTATCGTTTGTCACGAAAAACTGTTGGCGGCGGCGAACTTTCCGACCGGGAATGGTGGGATGTGCTTGGTCTATGCCAAATCAAACCTGCAAGCGAGCCAATACTTTGTGGTGAGATACTGATGTGTCAAAGTGTATTGCCGCTCGATTGCGACCGAATTGTATTATGGGGTTCAAATTTTTGAATCTAGGTCAAAGCTTCAATTGCCGCGGCGATGGAGGCAGATGCGATGGTTGTTGTGTTGTTTAATTTGGAAGACAACATCCAAGCTAGGATTTATTCAAGTTTGATTTTTTGGGCCTTTAATTGGACGCATATGCGAAGCTGTATATCAATCTTGGCCCTTGGTATTGGCTTTCAAGGGTTTGGGCCCAAATGGTCGTTAGGATTTTAATTTTTGCTTTAGTTATAGGCCTAGGTTTAGAACTTTTGTTTTGGGCGTGTGTCATTTTCTACAGCTTCTTCTGATTGAGAAGATGTCACAAAGGGTATCAAAACTTCGATATAACTTTATTTCTTTTCGGGGTTTGTAGTCATTCCTTTGTACTATGGGTTTAATCCAAAAAGGTAGGTGTACTCGGAGTAGACTCGACTCTAGGTGGTGTATTCTAAGTGATGTCTCTTTTTGATGGCCCCTCAGGAGAGAGTAATTATTGTACTGCTTGCTGAACTTATTAATAGCGAACATCCTTTTGATAAAAAAAAAAACTTAATGATTAATATAAAGCTTTACTTAAACGCACAGATTTGAGCATCGGAGTTTTTTTTTTCCCCTTCTAAACAAACCATTGTTCTTTTTAGCAACTAAAAGTTATGTTGGAACTTCTTCTACAGAGGATGAGTGTATAATAAATAAAGCCTTTTATCCGCTTCTTCCTTTTCGGCCCAGTTCAGTTCCAAACTTGGTTTATGCTCAGTAACTTGAACGTGGATATCAAAATTGGCCCAGTAATACGACATGATAGGCTTTGTAGCACTAGCCCTCTTTTATGGTAAACCTTGGCTTCTTGAGATTCAATCCCCTAAACAAATTCTAAAGGATGATTTTGAATTTGTAGAATCATTTGACCAAAAAATCAAGAATTCAAATAACATAAATTTTGGATAAATTTTTAAAACGTACTAACATCGAAAAAATATTGCATTTAACATTGATACTTGTATAAAACAGAAAATTTGAGAAAATATTCAATATATTATCGATACTTTGGATAGAATTTCAAAAAACATTTCATTTAGATCTATTAATTAGATCTATTCCTCACTATTTGTTTAATTAAATAATAAGATTTTTTTAGTACATCTACATTTATTTTACTATTTTTTAATATTGCTTTTTGATATTTTACTATATAAAATAAAACTATAACTATATAAAATAAAACTAGATAAATTATAAATAGAATATATTATTGTGTACCGAAAAAATAACTTGAGTGAACTAATGCTTATAACCAGACTATGTTGTCATGGCACAGCCGAGCTCCCACTATATGTATATATTTCTTATTTTTTAAAGGGTCTTTTAACTCGCATCGAACATGATTCTAAGTTATAGGGAAGTAAAGCTCGAAACTCGTATATGATTACGGTAAGAACATAGAGCCTAAATCTATGAATTATTCAGGAGAGACTAACATCATCCCCAAAGAAAAATATCATGCTTTAAAAAAAACGAGCTTAGCTAAAATAAGTAACAACATCGCACTCATTTTTTTTTTTTCTTAAACGAAACAATTGAGACTTAACAGTAACAGCTTTGAATGCTTCAACAGCCCAATATTTGATTTAATAAAGTCAGTCTGTCAGCGAATCATATTCAACAATTAATGTACGAAAGGAGAACTGAGCCAACCAAATGCAAACGACGTCGTAATGGGTTAAACGGGACATTAATTGGAGAATAATAAGACGAAATTGCAAGGGCAAAATCGGAAACACAAAACATTGGTATCCCTCACATATAAACCTAATCCTTACACGCCTCTGTTTTTCTCTCTCTAGTCATTGCTGCTGCTGCGTTCCTTAACTCCTCCAACCAAATTACACAGAGAGATCCGAGGAGTTTGGGAAAACCCTAACTCTCAACTTCATCACAAACTCTCACTTCTTCGAGCTCTCAACTACCGCTATCAGGTGCCTCTCTCTCTCTCTCTCTCTCTCTTTCTCTTTACTTCGATCTCGTTTCGTTTCGTGTTTTGAAATCTTACTGTAACTTCTCGTTGAATGCTGCTGGCTCCGATTATCAATTTTTCGCTTTCCGTAGATTGCGTTCTATCTGTAATTCATAGATCGATTATCTGTGTGGCTGGGTTTGCTTCCTGTTATAGTTCTGCAACTAGAAAGCCTTAATTTGTGGTTCATGGTCTATTGTCTGATTGAAACTGCAAAGATAGAGCCTTGATTTGATTTGGTAGACTATGGTAACGGGAATATTATATATGTGTATCTAATCTGTCCGATAATTCTATGAACCAAGTCATCTAGGTGAGGATAGGGGGATCTGCGCGGGCAAAGGTTCTTATTAATTATTGATTTGTCAAGCTTTAGAATTTGTATTTGTTGGTAAATAATTGGAGAAAGCTGCACCTTCAGTTTTGATGCTGGGAATATTGGATTGTCAGTCCTGTGAGTCGAGTTATAATGATACGTATGTTAATATTCTCAGTCATGGCTGGCGTCGCACCGGAAGGATCCCAATTTGATGCTCGTCAATACGATGCTAAAATGAGCGAGTTGTAAGTTTTCTTTCCATCCTCTCTTTCTAGTTGTAACATATACTCTTTTCTTATTTCTACGTGTCGGCAATTTGCGTCTGGTTTGCATATTTAGTGTTGCCAATGACAGAAGATTATTCTTGTTTTTTGTGGAAGCAGGCTTGGATCTGAAGGACAAGACTTCTTCACCTCATATGACGAGGTTCATGACAGTTTTGATGCTATGGGACTGCAGGAGAACCTTCTTAGGGGCATCTACGCATATGGTAAATCAAATAATGCTACAAGTTTTTTGTTTCCTCTGCATAATAAAGAGTTCATAACTGTGGTGTTTCATGATACTAGTTGCATGGATCGCTTTAGGATGATTCAAATTTACTATATCAGTTGCCTGTCATAGCTCTGTTTTGTATCAATTGTTTATATTGGGGTTTTCTGGCAAGTTTGTTGGGTGAGCCCTTGCATTTTTTTCTAGATGACAAAAGAGCAAGGGTTGGTCTAGTATTGAAGGCAGTGACTTGTAAGTTTGTTTACAGGCAAAGTGAATGGTGTGAGCTTCATTTGAAGTAATTCCTGAATCATTTAAAATTATGTACATTGCCTTCCACTGTTATATGTATGTAGATTCGGGGCTATTCATTTGATTGTATATTTATGTTTGTTTGTAACTATACACTGAATATAAGTCATCCTTTGTTTCGTATTTAAAAGATGATATATCAATCCATTTTTTTTCTAAGGTTTCGAGAAGCCCTCTGCAATTCAGCAGAGGGGAATTGTTCCCTTCTGCAAGGGACTTGATGTGATTCAACAGGCACAATCTGGAACTGGAAAAACAGCCACTTTCTGCTCTGGAATTTTGCAGCAGCTTGATTATGGCTTACTCGAGTGTCAGGCATTAGTTCTTGCACCTACGCGAGAACTTGCTCAACAGATTGAGAAGGTTATGCGGGCGCTGGGTGACTATCTCGGTGTCAAGGTTCATGCCTGTGTTGGTGGGACCAGTGTTCGTGAAGATCAACGTATCCTTTCTAGCGGAGTCCATGTCGTTGTTGGTACACCTGGTCGAGTATTTGACATGTTGCGGAGACAGTCTCTCCGCCCAGATTGCATTAGGATGTTTGTGTTAGATGAAGCTGATGAAATGCTCTCACGAGGTTTCAAGGATCAGGTCCGTACTTTAACTTTTATCTGTATTATTTTTTTCTTCAGCATGCTAATTCTTCTTGCGTCAAAAAGTGAGCTTGTTGATGTTGATTGTTATGACCTGGATGTGTTATATTCAATTGTTTGAGGATCCCACTTGTATACTAAATACAGGAAAGATATTTAACTAAGTTAACTCGAGTTTTTCTAACATCAAGATACTCAATAGATTTAACCAAGTTTACTCAAGGTATTTTAGTATTTGTAATGCTTTTGTCTATGTAGAATTTTCTAACATCAATTGACCATTTAGTTTACGTTTACTTTATGTGCTATTTAGTTTAGTGGTTTATTGTACTGACAATTTCAGTTCATATTTTCAGATCTATGACATTTTCCAGCTGCTACCACCGAAAATTCAGGTGGGTGTTTTCTCTGCCACAATGCCACCAGAAGCCCTTGATATCACTAGGAAGTTCATGAACAAACCTGTGAGGATTTTGGTGAAACGTGATGAGCTGACTCTTGAGGGTATCAAGCAGTTCCATGTCAATGTTGACAAAGAGGAGTGGAAACTCGAGACGCTTTGTGATCTTTATGAGACCTTGGCAATTACCCAGAGTGTCATCTTTGTGAACACCAGGCGCAAAGTTGATTGGCTGACAGACAAGATGCGCAGCCGTGATCACACGGTCTCTGCCACCCATGGTGACATGGACCAAAACACTAGGGACATCATCATGAGAGAGTTTCGGTCTGGTTCTTCTCGTGTGCTCATAACAACTGATCTGTTGGCCCGTGGTATCGATGTGCAGCAGGTCTCGCTTGTGATTAACTATGACCTTCCAACACAGCCGGAGAACTACCTCCATCGTATTGGTCGTAGTGGGAGGTTTGGGAGGAAGGGTGTTGCCATCAACTTTGTGACCAAGGATGATGAAAGGATGTTGTTTGACATCCAGAGGTTCTACAATGTTGTAATTGAGGAGCTGCCGGCTAATGTTGCTGATCTTCTTTGAGCAAGGTTTTGGTTTGGTGTGGTAATTGGCTTTGTAATTTGGAAAGCCATATTTATTTTCTTCCTTGTAGGTGTAAGGGCCGTTATTTAGCTTGGATTACTTGAAACTGGGGTATGGGTCCTGTCCGTACGAGACGGGTTTCCATTCCCATTTCAGGTGTGGATAAACCACTTGAAAATTTTGTTTAGTATTTGAGACAAGTTTGAAGCATTAACTGTTTTTGGATTTGCCCTTATTGTTCTAAGACTGGTTGTGGGAGGTAATATTATGTAGAAATTTCTCATTATTTGTTTGATGTTGCATATTTTTTTTTATATCGTTTTTCTAGGTATTTAAACTGTTTCTTTAGCTAGAGTATTACTGCATGCTTCTCTGGTTTACCTTGTTGCAATCGAGAAAGATAGCTGTTATATTATATCGTATGATCGTATCCTTTAAAACAAACAGAATGCGAACCGAGTTTTTCTTTTTGGTTTTTGGGTGAAGTTCTTACCCAACACTAGACAATAATCCTTGGAACTTGGATTGGTAAAATGGTAGACACTTAAAGGCTCAAGTAGGTGTTAAAGGATAAATTTTCTATTTCTTGGTCGATGGGGAGAGAAATGGGTAAAGAAATAAATAAAGAAAAAGAAATATGTCATTGACAAAATGATTGCCCGCTATACACGCCTCTGGCGTCTTCAATTATAAAAGTCAGTCTTTACCGCCTTCTTATAATACCCAAAAAACAAAAACAACGAAAGCCAGAAGGAAATCACATTCTTTGGGGTCCATTTCCAGTGGTGGTTATTCTTTTCTTCTTCTTCTTCTTGGAAGGTCCTTCAGTCTGCCTCTGCCAATGGAAGACTATAACAGATCAAAGTCCTATGGTGGCAGTGGGACGATGCAGATGGACAACTACTATGGACCCCCAAGAGCACCACCCACTTCTTATGAGCTCAGGAGTTACAGTACCTCCTATGCACAAGCCCAGATGGGTAAATATAATTACAATAACAGGGATTTGAAGAAGGGGAAGAACACTTCTGGTTCTGGTTCTGGTTCTCGTTCAAAGTCTTCTTCTTGGGCTTTGGCTGATCCTGAGTTGCAGAGGAAGAAGAGGGTTGCTAGCTACAAGATGTATTCTGTTGAGGGCAAAATGAAGGGGTCCTTCAGAAAAAGCTTCAGGTGGTTCAAAGTTAAGTACAGCCAATTGGTTTATGGGTGGTCCTGATATGTTGGGTTGGGGTTTCATTTAATTCTCTTCTGTATTTATCTCTAAGTCTTGAGAGACAGTATTCAGTTTTGTGTCTTAAGGAGTTTTTTTTTTCTTTTACTTTGTTGAAGTCTTTCAGGAGTTGTGATGATGTGGATTGGTGCAAATGGATTGAATTTGTAAATTGGGCTGTTGGTACTATATTGTCTCCTCTTCTTTGAGGTTTTGAATCTAGTATGTCCTTTTATTATCATTCATGCCTGTTTTGTTCGAAATGGTAAGTTTGAGGTTTGCAGATGTTAATGTTTGTTTGGAAATATTGCCATTGCTATGCCACACACTTAAACAATGGGGTTTGAATCTGTTTCTGTACCAACTAACATGGTACAGATAACTTGATGTACTATTTTCTTTCATGTTTTTGGTAAGACCTCCCTTGGCCTAGCTACATATATTCAATAGCTTTTCAGCAGAATTTACTTGTAGACTTGAGCTAGTGAGGTGGAGTGTGGGAGTTTTTTTGCTGTTAAGTTTCTTGTTTGAATCAGTTACTGGTTCTCAGTAGATTGAGATGATTTAGAAGAAGGACTAAACCATGAACTAGCTAATCAATGAATGGAGAAGCCAGACTAGGCAACTAATTTATAATTGGCTGGAGTGGTACTACTTTGGATTTGAGTTTTGTTGAGTTAAGGCAGCATCTTGTTTTTAATTAAAGTGGCCTGGCCTTTTAAGAATTTGGAGCGCTTTCCAGAATTTGTGTCCAACTCCTCCCCTTAAAGAGACTCTAAGCAAGGTTAATGCATGTTATAAGAATTCTATGCTATATTTTAAATTCAATCTTTGATTGGAATTGTCTCAATCATCTCCTTCCATTATTTGCATTGCCTCCTGTCTTTGTCTTTGAGACAACTAAAACTTCTGCAATTGAACACCTAGACCGAAAACATAGTGGTATGGTGGTATTATGGCACTGGAAAACTCCATTGTTGAATGACAGAGGTTGTGAAGAACCTTGGTTTGTTACAATTTGAAGCTGTTTATATGTTATTAGATGAACAACAAATTTAATACTTGGCTCCGGCCTTACATGTAAAGGCTAGGCGACATTCTTCCTTACAAGCTAATTATAATTTGATATATAATTGACTTGTGAGGAGTTGGAATTAAAATGCTTATGGCGTTTTTTAATGTCAAACCCATGCAATTCCCTGCTTCAATCTTCTCGTCCAAAAAAAAAAAAGTGCTTCAATCTCTTGCCTAAATATCTGAGCACTAGAGGTAAATCATGCATCAACTGTAATTTAATTATGCCCATTTATCATGTATTACATTATTGTTCGTGGTCTACTTTCAGTCTTTATGTTTATGAAGGCGTTTGCTATATATTTTGGAATTCAACTAAATCTTGACCTTGTTGAAACCCACCATTTCATGTTTTGCATGCTTTTACCTTGATTTATATCAACACAGGCAATGCAAAACATGCATTATGCAAAAAAAAATTAGTACGTGAGTCTCTTCCTATGCTAGCAAAATTCATTACTCTCTACTCTGGATGCATTGTATCTGAAGTAATGAAATTGGATTTTATTGCTTCAAGACTTGCTCAAATTCATTTGCTGAAATTCTCTTCTTATATTTTATATTGTAAGTTTTTATTACTCGGAAACACATTTGGGGGTATTTAGATACATATGCTGGCCGGTACTACTTAGGGGAGAATATATCCATTTAATAGATGTGCTTCAAGAGGGAAAGGGAAGTGGATGAAGACTTCATCATTTTATTTGGAAAATGAATTAGCATTAATTACTACATGGCTGATCGATGCATGATTCACACTAGTCAAGTTGAGAGAGAATGAGAAGCCATGAAATGGGATATAGAATCATGGAGGAAGAAATTTCCAGTGTAAGCACAAGTGCACGTTTTGAAACCCAGCGAAGAAGAGTCATGTACGTACGTTCCATGAGGTACAAGTTACAACACAACTCATCACGTACAGAATAACTTTATCACGTACGTACAATAACCCAGTTAACCCAGTATTGATAAAAAGTGGGAAATTACAGACTTTGAGGTACAAGTTAGGATCTGATATCAATTACTTGAGCTCTTTCAAACCGAAGAAATTATCAATACCTCGTTAAGCTTGATCAAGGTACAAGATAACAAGAGCTTCATGACCATATTGTTAGCAAAATATTAATATCAGATCCTAATCCCTATTTTGCTAATATAATATAACAATTTTACAGATTGTGCACATCAAATACACGCCACGTCCATGTGCTCAGTATGAATTGATCAATAGGAATCCGTTGACAAGGTTTTGGTTTGAGTTGACCTACCTACTCTTTGCGTGGGGTGCAAGAGGTTTTTGGCTTAAATATATAGGAAGCCTTATTATACCCTAGCTTGTATGTAATACACAAAGCTACTCAAAGTCCCAATCAAATAGTTTAGTTCACTTCAGGTAATTCATGAACTGCTTTATCACATTGATTTCATTGATTAATGTCTACGTACTATATTAGTGTTTCTAGTCTACTTTCATATATATGCTTTGTTGGAGTTCAACTAAAATCTTGAATTTAATTGCTAACAGTCTAAAACCCAGAATTTGGTATGTGCTCCTTCAGCAGGCAAATTAAAGCAAACACTATGGAGGAATTGGAAGCTAGTTTAAAAGCCAGAATTGAAGAGGCTGAGAAGCTCATTGCAACGATGGGTCAAGATAAACTTCGGCTCATTGAAACGCTAGAGCAAAAGATGGTATGTTAAATGCTGATCTACATGTTTTATGGTATGTGCTAGCTGCGAGCTAGTGAAAATTAACTTTTCCTGTCAACAGTTTGATCAGGGATGTTTGCTATCTCGTTTGGTATGCCTCAATAGTCGTAAAGAGGGACTCATACATTCTGTGATCAATGAGAGGAAGAAAATGGATGCATTGCAACTGTTTCTACACAAGCTTCGTTTCACAGACAATGCTTACCAAAAGAAGCCAATCCAGTCATGCTTGTCTGCACAAGAGATGAGTAAACATGTAAGAACACCTACTATTATATGCACATTTACAAGTATGATGCATGTAATTAATTGAGTTATAATGTATTTATGGATGCAGAACTTGCATTTCCGGATGGTACATGGAAGCAAGAGTTTGGCTAAGGAAAAGCAGCTTCTGAAAGAGATCAAAGTGAAGGAGGAGAAGGATAGTTTTGCTTCATTTTGGAGTCAATGGGAAGAAGATCTTGTATTTCTTTCCGAAAATGTAAGATTGGAAATTGAATTTACTGCTCTTAAAGTCAGTACTTACTGATCAATTACCTTATATATATGTATGCTTCTTATTCTTTGGATTTGGATTTTTGCTTTGTGACTGTTGAAACAGACTGTTGTGACATCCATGTATAGAAGGTATCAGAATGGGAGAGTCCATATTGATTTGCATACCTTGAAACAGACTTGGTGGTTGCAACACCAGATGCCATTTTTGATCAGTAAGGGAGATACTAAAGACCGCGAAGGAGAAATCAGAGAACTCGAATGGAGAATGGAAAGATGTGGAGTTGTAATGCAAAAGGAAGCAGATAAAACACCAATTGCTAATAATAGAACTGCAAATGCTAATCCTACTCTTGTGAAAGCAGGAAAGACTTGGACTTCTTTGAGTTCAAAAAAAGCCTTACAGGAACAAGTTAAGGTAACTAACTCATCAAATAGGCTAGGACACAAAAATTTGTAATTTTTTCTTGTTTCTGGTATAACTAATTTTCTGTCACAACTGATTGATTGCAGCTTGCAGGTAAGAAAATAGAGGAATCAAGGAAAACCCAATTGGCTCTTGTTCTTGGGCCAAAAATTGGTCAAGCTCAGAGAGAATTGGTGGCGCTGGAAAAGGATATAGGATCATTGATGAAGCAATTGCCAGGAATACATAAGAGGAAAGATGAAGCACACCAATGCATTCTCAAACTCAGAAAACAACAGGCATGATTATGAGCCATGAGTCTAGTCACAAAATAAACTTCATTACAACAACCCAATTAAACAAATATTGATATCATACACACACACACACATAATTTTCGATTAATCAAAATCTTGTGAGTTTTAACCAAAATTGTCAAAGGTCGGTTCAAGTGTCAAATCAATCTCTTTCTTTTGGGTTTCTCTTTAATTAGTAGCAGTAAACTGAGTTGTGTAACCTGTTAAGATCTTATTGTTGTTACTGACAATGACATTCTCTCTTTATATGAATTCAGGTTGACAAATTCATGTTCTAGTAGTTGATCAATCTTTATCACATCTTGTATCTCATGAGAAACTGCACCAAATATCAAGCCAGAAGTTGCTTCCCACCCACAAAATTAAAAAGAAAAAAGGATATACAGAAAGAGATGGTCTGTAATTTGCTTCTTGGGCCAAGTCTCAACTTCAGCTCTTTCAAATTCATGCACTGTCCTCTGACCACAAAAAAAAAAAAAAAAAAATCATGTAATGTCCCTGGTGTATTTTGTGGTTAATATTTGAAGAGTATCTACTTTTAACGCTTCGAGTAAAAATTACAATTACTGCTGAGCTTGACAATTAAATATAAGCAAAAAGAAAAAAAAAATTTGATGATACATCCATGATCTATCTTCCTCGCTCGGCGTTTGGTAATTGCCAGAGCTGTTTTGCTGTTAATGGCCCAATAAAAAAATATCTCCTTTTCTAAACGTAAACCCCAAAATCCAAAAGGTAGCGTAAGACCGCAGAAAAACAGACAGAGTCTTTTTCATTTTTCTTCTTTTCCAAAAATCAAGATTTGATTTTTATTTTGAGAGAGAAAGAGAGAGGGATGTGGGAGTCGATCTTTCTGACGTTAGCGGCGACGGCCGGAAACAACATCGGTAAAATTCTTCAGAAGAAGGGCACCGTCATTCTTCCTCCTCTCTCTTTGAAGCTCAAGGCACTGTTCTTCTCCTTCTACTTTGACCTTTTTGCCCTTTCTTCCCGTCTTTTATTGCATTCCTTCTTTCTTCTGTTCATCTTTATGATTGGTATTGGTATTGATTGCAAGTCATTCACATTTATGAATGTATTCAACTCTCGATGATCACACACGGGCACACAGACTCTGTGTTTTGAATTTTTGGAATTGAATTATGGATTGGTTGCCAATTGGGTTTCTAATTTCATTGCAAACAAATGTGAATGTTGCATGATAAAGAATTGAAGGAATTACTAATTGGGTCTGTTTTTCTGAAGGTAATAAGGGCATATGCCTTGAACAAAGCTTGGTTGATGGGATTTCTGATGGATATATTTGGAGCCTTGCTGATGTTGAGAGCATTGTCTCTAGCTCCTGTAAGTGCTTCAGCTACAAGCTCCATTTTTTTTTCTTTACATTTTCCTTGGCATTCAATTTGTGCATTGATTCATTTTCTAGGTCTATTTGACAATTATTATATATTCTGAAGTAAATTTTAACTGAAATGAAAGAAAGAACCTGAATTTGAACTTGTATTGGTCAATCTCCTGAGTGGCTCTAGGTCAAAATCTGGTCTGGTCAAGCTAATACCTAATACGCTTATTCATCTATTCGATGTTTGATGTTGTCCCATTTTATGTGTATTGATTATATTGGTGAATCTTGATGGTGTACTTTCAGGTATCTGTCATTCAACCGGTTTCTGGGTGTGGACTTGCTATCCTTTCAATATTTTCCCATTTTTATCTGAAGGAAATCATGAATGCTGTTGATTGGATGGGGATTACCTTAGCAGGCATCGGCACTATAGGTAATGTAAGTTCTACATGATTCTCTTTGTTGATTAAAAATTTTGTACTTCTTCATACATCTCTGAAATACTTTGTTATCTGGAAGGGAAAAAAAAAAGAATATTGGAAATTGATCTGTTTTCCTTGTTTAAGCTATTTACATGCAAATAGGCAATGTATTCTTGTTTTAGTCGTTTGTCCTTTTCTGTTACTGAACTGTAAGGTTTTTATGCATGATAGCATTCAGCTGATATATGAAAGTCAAATCGCCCAAAACTGTTACCTTATCAGCTCTTGATTTGTGTGTTTTATATAAGTATTGTTTATAAGTTATGTAAGGTTTTATATTTGCAGGAGTTGGTGCTGGAGGTGAGGAGCAAAAGGCTTCTGCTATATCTATATTCCATCTACCGTGGTTGGCAATTGTGGTCGCCATCTTGTTTGTAGGTACCCTATCCCATGCATCATCTGTTACTTGCTAGGATTTATCTGTCACTGACGGGCATGTATCAATTCAATGCTGCTGATAATCCATATACAGTTAGATGCTTGTGTTTGTGCAACCTGATGATTCTAAGCCTGAAAGATCTTTTAATTAGGTACTCCTTAATGGTTGGCTACGCATCTACAGACGTCAACGAAATGAACAGGAATTGGTAAATGATTTAGGCTTTCATCTATTTACAGTGTTGAGTATGGTTTTTTTTTTCCACCCCCTTCACTGACATCTGTTTCTGGTACAGATGGAATATGAAGTTGTTGAAGAAATTATATATGGCTTGGAATCTGGCATTTTGTTTGGGTATGATTCCCTCCTGCTCTACTTGTCTGTATTATTTTATTCCTTTTCAGGTATAGATTTGCCTCTCTCATCGTTCAACTTTAGGAGGAAAACTAATACATATTATGCATCTGTCTGCACTCAAAGTTGAGTTGTACCATTTGCAATGTCAACACTGACATAGCACTTTCTTGAGTTTGGCAGATTGAAGGAGTTAGAGTTGTGTGCATGTTAGTACATGTCAGTAATGCGTGCTGTTTATATCAGAAGAATACCCTCTGTACAGTAGCACCATATGTTAGAACAAAGTTTTAGGTTTGTTGGTGTCAAATTTGACTAGTTATATTAAAGATCATACTTTCCCATTTAAATTTTGTCCTGCCTGAACCAACTACTTTTTGATGATTTATAAGCTTTTTGGATTTTGAAATCCAATTTCAGGATACAAAGAAAATTTATTAGTAAAATCATGTAGCTGTTGCGGTTGTTAAGTAATGTTTAGAATCATACATTTCATTGTTACACATCTAATTGCAGAATGGCATCTGTAATATCAAAGATGGGCTTGGTGTTCTTGGAGCAGGGTTTCCACAGCATACTAGTTCCTATATGCTTGATAATCAGCATATGTTGTAGCGGTACAGGGTTTTATTACCAGGTATGTTAAACACTTGACTAGACTGAGAGTTTCATCTATATATGTACATGTGAATAGAAGGTGTCAGCCACATTGAAATGCATCTATAGTTGCCTATTTTGGTCACTGTTGGCTTCTGTTTTTTTTTTGTTTGGGTATCAGAAGTTACTGTTGTTGTTGATGAGTTGTTTTGAACAGACTTGGGGTTTAAAGCATGGGAGGGCAATTGTAGTCTCTACATGTGCTGCTGTGGCATCAATTGTGACTGGTGTTCTTGCTGGTATGCTTGCTTTGGGTGAAAGATTGCCTTCAGCGCCCACAGCTCGTCTTACACTTGTGCTTGGATGGTAAATTGAGACACTAACTTATAGTTGATACAGTGTTGTTAATAACATATCTTCCTAATTTATTAGTTTTGGGCCTAAGGATGTTCTTACACCAAATAGTTTTTTCGATTACATATTAAACCAAACAGTTGACACATGGTGTATTTGCCATTATAGGCCTCACTTAGGCATGGTTCATCTGTTATCATTTTTCTTTTAGGAAATCTGATTGGCACTCTCTGATTTCTGTATCCCCTTTGATGCAATGGGTTAAATTGTAGGCCAATCTTATTGGTTGTCAAGGTTTAACAAGTATATGGTCCAAAGTTATCATTATCATATCATTCTACTTCTGTCATGCATCCATAATTCGTATAATTTATTATTCGTTTTCATTCTCTACTGGTTAGTATATTACATGGTTTGAAGTACTGAAATGGGTAAAATGAGTTTGAAGTAAGATCCTAGCATTAAGATTGTTTATCCTAAATTATTTTTGCTGCAGGGTATTTATAATTGTTGGGGTGATTTTGCTTGTGAGCTCAAGACGGTTGGTGCGTTACCTTCCTCGGCCTTTACGACATGTTGATAAGAACTTCAACGTTAGAAAATCCGGGTCTGCCCGTGTTAGGGATTCAAGCCCTAGCACTGTTATCCAGGCATCAACTCTGCATCATTTGATGCCTACTTCTTCCAAAGAGAAGGCTTGATCTGATTCTTGTATATGCATAAAATTTCTTACATTAATGGATGGACTTGCATGTAACTTGAAGCAAATCTTTTTGGTTGGGCAAAGCTGGTGTATAGTAGATAGAGTATGCTCACTAGTTTATCGGAGGGCATGAAATTTTTGACATCATTCCTTTCCTGGAAAATTTTCCACAGTATTTGTGAACATATTCATATCTCTAACTGTTTTATGAATGATCGTTTCTCACTCTTTTAAGTGTTGCAATTGATTTTTATAAAATTATAAAATTCTCTGTAACATGATGGAATTTATTTTCTCAACCACAGCAAAAGCAAGAAGAACAATCTCATCTCTGATCCTCTGTAGTATGCTGAAAAATGAGAATGCTAATTAACCGAGGACTTTCATCCGAACTGATCATCTTTGAGAATTGAAAATGTGCACCTGTACTAAAGATTGCTTTCTGTTTGTAGGAACGTAAAGTTTTGACCTCATTTTCCCGTTTATCTTTTAATTCTGTTCACCTGTGCTAATCTTAGCGTGGACAAATTTGAATTAACGTACTTTAGGGGAACCCTTCTCTATCATTCAGTTTTAACTTTTCTTTCCTGTAAAAAAAGTAACTAAATAAATGACAGCTGATGTTTCCTAAAGTAGGCAGCAGAATGATTGTGATAAGGAAAATAATGCCAAAAACAAGGTTTGCAAGAATTTAGTGATGAAAAACAGAAAAAGTTATGAAGGGACCCTTAAAGACCCACCCAAGTGAATGGTTTAGACTTTAGATACCTCTGCATTCACTTCATGGGATGCAGCCCACCCCACTTTAAAAGAACTAAAATTCACTTTGAGGCTTGAGCTTCAGGTCCACCATTGGTGAGCAACCACTAGTGACTAGTGAGAAATCCATTATGCAAAACCCTAAACCAACCAGGATGGGGCAGCTCCTTGTACTCTTTTATAGCACAAGTGTCATGTCCCCCACCAGCACTGGCATGTCTTCTACAAAAAGGAAACAACTAATACTACCTTCTGAGAAATGCATGTGGGTTGTGTAGTTTGGTACCTCCATACCAAGCCAATAATGTGAACTGGGGTTTGGTCTAGAACTGTGCTTTTCACTTTAAAGATAGGTTACCAAAACAGTGGTACCAGTAGTTAACTGCTTTCCCTTCCTGCTTGTCTAAAAGGAAACAATCTTTTTTTTTTTGGACAATGAAAAAGAAGCAATCTTAAAGAAGAAAGGAAATTGACATTTAACAAACACTAGAATCCAGAATGATTTTCATGTGGCGAAGCCACACACAAGGAGAGAGGAGGGGGGCCAGAATGAATTAACCTTCTACCAAAAGCAGTTTGATAATTCAGTCTTCAAATAATGACTCGTACATCAAAGAAAAGTGAACACTGTTATGAATCAAGAACATCTTGTGGGTCCTTGCAGGAATTTCTGAACTCAACCATCTAGTCACTAGTACAACTTAACTACTCTTTGTCGACATCAAAACTCATCTGCTTTACATAAGAGTTGGGTAGAAACCAACACAAGGACCTATAATCTCCAGGGTTGCCTAAATTTTTCTTTTGTAGCTAATCAGAGCTCGGATAAATTACTTGAATCCGGGTTTGCTCATCGGATAAAGTGAACTAGCCACTCTGGCCTCATTTTGTCATACAAGAAGATGATCCTGAAACTTGAATGAACATTGTTCACTAGAGATGTCCTGTTGGAGTTTCACCGAAAGGTAACCTTAGATATGAAGGCATCGAAGGAACTGAGATTGAAAAAGAGAATAGTGGAGTACAATGGAAAGAATTACTAAAGTAAATCTCTTTCGAACTAAATATCAGCTTTCTTAGAACTCAGTTGACGAATAAACAAGATAAGTTCCACTTTCCATAGAGAGAGAATATCAGCTTTTCTATTCCCTCTTCGGCTGAAGTTCGAAAACAACAAGGGAGTTATGATGCTCCCAAACTTAACATGGAGGTAGGGCACACTAGCTAATTTGAAAAATATTTGCTGTTTGAAGTTTCCGACTAGAAAAGAAGATTTAGAAAATCTCTTAAAAACTTTTAAGAGATTGTGATTAGGAATTGCTCCTTGTGCTATCATGTGCAGGCTTCAAATGGGATGCTTGAGTTCAATATAGCTTCACCAACAGTCTATAGTTCACAACTCATCCATGACAACCAAATATGACAATCAAAGTGTTTTAGTTGACCTTCAACCAAAGATGTTATCAAAAACTGGATAAATTCACTTGATATCAAATTACAAGGAATCACAAAGTACACTGAAAGGAAAGGTCTATGATCCCGTATAAATAGATTCTTCCACACAACTCAAGCATTGATGAATCAAATCAGGAATCAATTTTGGTGATAAACCTATACATTACTATTTCACCTTGCATCTTCATGGCTTGAAGCTTGATAATTACCAAGTTGCTCCTTTTTCCAGCTTTCATGAGAAGCAATTTGTTTATGGGAAGGAGTGTATTGCTGCCATAGTACACATATTTTGGGTTTATTTAAGGGTTTTTTTTTTTTTGAAGTAAAAAAAAAATTCAGAAACATTTTTTTGATTGAAAAACAAGTAAACCAATTCATCAACTGGAGGAAAGAAAGTTAGGTTATTACTATACCTCCATCTGAGCCATAAGTTCTTTGGCTGTTGGAGCAGAAACAACTATATCCCGTGCACCTGGCTTGATAAATCCTTCTTGAACACCATTGTCAAATAGTGAAAGCAAGGAGTTATAGTACCCATCTACATTAAGCAAACCAACCTGTATGGAGTAATATCAAGTTAAAAATCCCATTAATAGGAAGCTGATCATATACTTTCAGTGGTAAAAATTGGTACCGGCTTTTTATGAATCCCAAGCTGGGCCCATGTTATCATCTCCAATGTCTCTTCCATCGTTCCATATCCTCCTAAAACCAAAATCAATAATGCACTGAGCATAACCAGTTCACGTGCTTAAGAATTACAGATCAAGTTACAAGATATTTAGGGTACTCTTTAGTTTCTAAAATTTTAGTGAGCATTTTCCATGTACTTACCAGGAAGAGCAATAAAGGCATCAGCTTCTTGAGCCATAGAAGCTTTACGCTCATGCATGTCTCTAACTATTCTTACTTCTCCAACAGTTTCACCAGATATCTGTCAAAGTTACCCACAAAAGTCTATTAGTAACCAATTGAACTCATGTGCAAAAATTTCTTCCCCAGATCCCCTAAGCTACATTGATCAATTTTAAAGATGTGAAAACATCAATTAGTGCATGAAATGAAGCACTTTCAGGGATGTTTGAAAACATGTGGTATTTTTATTCTTACAAGGTCTGCTTCTTAAAAGTAACTGTAAGCTGAAAAAGAATCTGGATAATCAAAATATAAAAAGACCATCAAATCAAGCAAGAAGAGTTCAATTTACGATGAGTACCTCTCGAGGCATGAGAGCTTTTGGAATGACCCTGCATATAAAGAGCATTTGTAAAGTGTGATCAATAAATACATTGCCTGAATAAATAGCACCATTATCAACTCGAAAATAAAAATACTATGAATTACAAAGTAAATGTTTTATTTGTAGTACCCAAGAACATGGCAACCTCCATCAAACACTGTCTGGGATACTAAACCCATCAACCCGACATTCCCACCACCATACACCAAATCTATCTTCCTTTTCGCCTGCAATACACACCAACAAAGTGGACAAGTAATTACCACATCATCTTCTAAAGGAAAATTAAGCATAGAAGACAAACTCCTGTAGAATATTCCTGTTCAGTGCATTGAACACTGATTTCATGGCTTTTCAAAAGGAAGTCAATGCTCATGACCTACAATCACAGCCCAACAATAGTTCCAATAGCCAATTACAAAACGGAACAAACTGGTTCAAGACATTACATAACCTTTTGACAACTTTAAATTCAGCACAAAATTAACAAGAGCCTGTTTGAAGCAATCAAAACCAAAACAATCCCATCCCATTATCCAAAATACCAAAAAAAAAAACCTGGTTTAAAACATTAAACCCCAGAAAACAACACTTCAATATCAATACGGATTCAGACTCGTTCAAGCCAAGATTACATATTTAAACCATATACCAATACTTGACAACAAGAAACAGAAGCAAAGAATGATTTAAAAAGTGTAAGAAAACAAACAAACAAACCAGTTCATTGCCCAATTCAAGAGCAGCATCACTGAAAACTTGTCTGTGGCCAGAGTTGCTTCCACAAAACACACAAATCCTCTTGAACTTGCTACTTGCGTTGCTCTCTTCCATTCACAGTTGCTACTTATATATACTGTGTGGTCAATCCCAAACTACTTGTGGATAAAGAGTTGAACCAAAACAAACCAAGAAAAAATGGCAAATTGTTATGCAGATTATGTATCACTTTAACAGCTAAATCCCAATACTTTTTGCAAAATCAAAGAGATAGAGGAAGAGAGAGATAGTACAAGATTGGTTCTTTAAAAGATAACTGGGTCGATCCTAATTCGGTGTATAAAAGCAATCAAACTCGATAACTTGATCGGTTTTTATATCCAGAGAGTGAAGCATGGAAAGCCCACATGCTCCATTCCCTTTCTAATCCGACGTCTCTTTGTCGGCTATATCAAAATATAAGAATAAAAAATAGTTCATCTTTAATTAAAAACAGTATAATTTGCCAATAAAAATTAAAAACAGTATACTCTCTTTGTTTTTCTCTTTCAAATCAAACAAAATATTACAAATTCTATTCATAACTTAAAAAAAGAATACTTTTGTTAAATATTTATTAATTTATAATTTTAATAACTGAAACGTTTACTTATAGGACAATAATTGAAAGCAAAATAAGTCTACCTATCCTGCTATTTCATAATGAATATATTTGGATATTGTAAAAAAAAAAAGGAATAAATTTGGATTACATGTATTTTTTTTTTTTGAAAATAGCATAAACTTTATTAATCAATAGAGGATTACATTCCTTAATATGAGCATCCTAAAAAGGAGCAGTACAGACCACACAAGTGGACTAATCGATGAGTCTAAACTTAAAACTCTAATCAATGATTCAAAACCTAGAACAATACATACACCGTGCATCACTGATGTCAACAACCAACAGAAAAATTCCGGCAAGTATTGTCATTGAGACCAATAAATCCAATCTAGCTCAAGGAGAACACATGAAAAAAGAAAGTAAAACCACAATCGAAACTTGCACAACTGATCATGTTTATTCTTAGATAAGAAATTAAAAGAACCCAAATCAAATAACCAAATCTGATTTAGGTTAAACTTTAGCAGCGCCCCACCAGTAATAAGGTCGCCGACTTGAAACACCAAGGCTGCTGAGCCTCCAATACCAAGCACCCAAAACTCACCTGGATCCCAGACCTTGAATCCTTGGATTTGATTGACACCCAAAAGAACCGGCAACGACAAGCAGAAAACCAGATCTAATCGGGATGCCAACCATCTTTGATAGCCCAAGAGACGCCCTACAGGAGCATAATCACCAAAGACCTGAAAAGAGTATGACGGACAGAGCCGTCCTTGTGAGTGAGAGAGACAAAAACCATCCTCACCATAGGAAGCCGCACTAGCGATTGCTGACGACACTAGAATTTGTGCGATAAACAATATAGAAAGAAGCCAGAGGCTAGGAGGAAAGCACACGAAGGTGCTGCTAGATATGATGCGCACAGAGACGCTATTGAGGAATCTCATGGGGGCTAGGGTTTTGCTAGAGAGAGAACTCTCATGGGGGCTAGGGTTTTTTTCAACTTAACTAAATTTTTGGATTACATGTATTGTTTTACTATCAAAATGGTTTAAATGAATTTTTGTGCTTGTTAGCCTGTTAGGTATTGTTATATTTTTGTACAAACATTTTGGGTATGTCATTTGTGCTTCTCAAGTAGAGATACGACAAATCGTATGTAACAGTTTCCCTCCCACAATTTACATTACCAATAAAAATAGTGGCTTTCTTTACCTTTTTTTTTATTATCATATTATCATATATAAGAAATAGGGACACAAATAGACAATTAAACTTTGCTATTTGCTATGGTACGATCGTGACTCATTTAACTATAATTATAGGATGAAACACTTGAATTAAAATTAGGCAAATGCATATTCTCAACAACAAAAAAGAGAGAGAGAGGCAAATACACATTATTTGGTCACACAATAATGAATTATGTATTTACACAAATACCCCTTGGAGTTGACACTCGAATTTGTTAAATGTTTATGTCAATCATGGTTAATATGACTCATTTGGCACAATTTGTTGCTTCTAGAATTGTTTTTACTTATTTAGAAGTGATTTTGGCCTTCCAAAAGTAAATACCAAACGAGCCTAGTTATAACAAAAGACATAACAATTTAAGATAATTATCTGTAAGATTAGGTAACACGTAGTGTCAAAATCTTCATGGTTGTGCTTTTGAAGAAAATGAAGAAAACCCATGTTGGTATGATATTTTTAGGATTAGAAGTTTAACTACCTTAACCACCAAACCTAAAGTATGACTGGTCACGGCTGTTCGTTTCCTCCCAATTCCTGAACTGAAGCATTCTGTTTCGGAAGTTACGATTGATGGAATGACTTGATTTCATCCAAATTTCAATTGCCCGCCCTGTTGTCTGTTGTTGGAGGAAAGCAAGAACCAAAGCCAACGTTGTGGAAGCTAGGAATTAATTAACCCCTTTTGAAGTGGAACCTCGAAAATCCAAGAACCAATTTAAGGGGAGGGGTCAAAACAAAAACACAAAGCTAGGTAGCATGGACAGGCTAATAATTTGTACGTGCAGATTAAACTTCCCCAATCTTGGTTTTGATGTTTGAGTACTCATGGGAAGAAGCATTCCCACGGATGAAACAGGCCTGTTGATTCATCCGGTGCTTTCATTGTCACTCATCGCTGCTGGGATGGCTGCCACCATTGCCATGATCACAGCTCTTTGTAGTTTTAGACGAAAACCGCCGCGTAATGTTGACGAGGATATTCCACAATCCCCCGCATCAAAGACAAAAGAATTAGAATCATCGCCAGACGTTGTTGATGTGAAAACAACAGAAGCAGAACCAGCAGCAGCAATGTCCGAGACAACTACAATACCCCAAGAATCCGAAACAGTAGATAAGGAAAAGGAAGATGGCCATGGAGCTAGCGCAGATTTTAAGAGCAAAGAACTGCCACTTCCTCCAGGAAAGAAGGCCTTAGGGTTAGGAGATAAGACCACTAATTCTTGCAATGCAAGCAATGTCGACACGACAACGTCGCAGATGAAAAAATCAGCTTCTGAGAGACGGCTGCTGTCGAATTTGAGCATCAAGCTACCGAGAAGCTTGTCAATGGCGAAAAAAGGAGAGAAAACCAAGGAGGAGTATAACAAACGAAAGAACGGCAAGTTGTCAATGGCGAAACAAGAAGACACGATTTGGATGAAGACGATCATATTAGGTGAGAAATGTAGAGTGCCAGATGACGATGAACTTGTGATTTACGATACCAAGGGAAGAAGAATCCCGGCTTACCACCCGAAAAGTAGGCAAAACTCCTTCATTGATCCCACCGCAATTCCCAACCAGATTAAGAGTAGGCAATGCTCCTTCATTGATCCAGGTGCAATACCAGATCAAAGAACAATTAATGTAGAAATTATAGATCAAAACAAAAACGATGGACATCAACAAGAAATGGATGAGGATCAACAAGAATTAATGTCTTTGTCTCAAATCTGAGGTCGTCTTGTAAACTTAATTAGTATCTCTAGCTGTACGTTGTACGTGTCTTGTCTTGGAGTACGTTGTATAGTGTTCATGTGAACATTGATTGTTTTTTTTTTTGTGTGATGCTGAGAGAGAATGACAAAACTTCTTTTTTCTCCTGCGCGCTCATCAGCAAATTAATTGGTTTGTCTTAATTAATTTGTTGGGTTGGTTTTCTTTCTGCCTTGATTATGAATTAACAGGACTAAGTGATGTTCTTCCTAATTATCAAATGGAAATTAAGGACTAATTGACATAAATTGAGCACTAAAGATCTTAGTACTGTACCTTAATTGGTTGAAAGCATGCAATTGCGACTAAAGATCCCAATAATAATAATACTATAATAGATAGACTTTTCCCGACCAACTATTCGTCGCCAAAAGTCACCCAATTAATAAAAATAACAGGAACTAACTTTTTTCGACGAACTATTCGTCGGCAAAGATAACCCAATTGTAATAATAGGCGACACACTTTTTCCGACGAAATATGCGTCGGCAAAAATAAACCAATTGTAAATTTTATTATGAGTTAACAGGACTAAGTGATGTTCTTCCTAATTATCAAATGGAAATTAAGGACTAATTGACATAAATTGAGCACTAAAGATCTTAGTACTGTACCTTAATTGGTTGAAAGCATGCAATTGCGACTAAAGATCCCAATAATAATAATACTATAATAGATAGACTTTTCCCGACCAACTATTCGTCGCCAAAAGTCACCCAATTAATAAAAATAATAGGAACTAACTTTTTTCGACGAACTATTCGTCGGCAAAGATAACCCAATTGCAATAATAGGCGACACACTTTTTCCGACGAAATATGCGTCGGCAAAAATAAACCAATTGTAAATTTTATTATGAGTTAACAGGACTAAGTGATGTTCTTCCTAATTATCAAATGGAAATTAAGGACTAATTGACATAAATTGAGCACTAAAGATCTTAGTACTGTACCTTAATTGGTTGAAAGCATGCAATTGCGACTAAAGATCCCAATAATAATAATACTATAATAGATAGACTTTTCCCGACGAACTGTTCGTCGGCAAAAGTCACCCAATTAATAAAAATAATAGGAACTAACTTTTTCCGACGAAATATGCGTTGGCAAAAATAAACCAATTATAAATTTGATTATGAGTTAACAGGACTAAGTGATGTTCTTCCTAATTATCAAATGGAAATTAAGGACTAATTGACATAAATTGAGCACTAAAGATCTTAGTACTGTACCTTAATTGGTTGAAAGCATGCAATTGCGACTAAAGATCCCAATAATAATAATACTATAATAGATAGACTTTTCCCGACCAACTATTCGTCGCCAAAAGTCACCCAATTAATAAAAATAATAGGAACTAACTTTTTTCGACGAACTATTCGTCGGCAAAGATAACCCAATTGCAATAATAGGCGACACACTTTTTCCGACGAAATATGCGTCGGCAAAAATAAACCAATTGTAAATTTGTAATAATAGGGGCAAACTTTTTCCGACAAATTATTCGTCGTCAAAGATAACCCAATTGTAATAATGGAGACTAGTGGACTACAAACCTTTTTTGACGAATAAATTGTTGGCAACAGTCTCCCATTAATAATTTTTATTTTTTTAATAAATATAAAAACTACTTACTTTCGCTTCTATATGGAAATGGCAATGTTGGTTTCCATGGACTTATAAAATTTGGTTTCGCTCCGATTTAAGAGGTGCTCGGAAAATGTTCAAAATATGTGTTCTATAGTAAGAGATTGACGTATTTCAAAATCAATTATCCTCACCCAATGTGGTGACTAAGGGCGTGTTCGGTATCGTTCTACAAAACTATTTTCCGTATCGCGAAAACAAAAACGCAGGAATATGCGTTTGGTGTGCCGTTCTGCCAAAACAAGGAATACAGTCTTTTGAAAACGAATTCAAACCTTCTCTTTAATTTTAGGAAACACGGGATACAAGCTTTTCACGTTTTCACCGTTTCCAACTTCAAGTTTTGCTTAACATCTCCACATCTGTTCAAAGTTTGATTGTCTATGTCTATGTCTCTCACCCAAACCAAAGCATCAGATCCCAGTAGCGTTCAAGGACATAGCTGGGGCTAGATTCTGGCAATAGATCGAACCCACCCAAACCCAATTAAGGAAGAAGAAGAAGCTGGGGCAGCTAGATGTTGGCAATACATCGAACCCAGCCAAACCCAATTAAGGAGGAGGAGGAGGAGAAGATCAAGGAAGAATAACCCAGCCAAACTCAATTAAGGAGGAGGAGAAGATCGAGGAAGAAGAACCCAGCAAAACTCAATTAAGGAGGAGGAGAAGAAGATCGAGGAAGAAGAAGAAGTGGAGTAGATCGAGGAAGAGGAAGTGAACTGGACTGGCATTGAATCGACTTGTGAGGATAAAGGAGAAGAAGTTGAAAGCAAACAGTTTTGAAATTTGCTGTTTTAACAACCGAACATATTCTTGAATTTTAAAAATATATAATTTAATTTTCTGTTTTTATTTTACAAAACACTTTTTGAAAAATTGTTTTGGAAAACATTACCGAACAACCCCTAACGTTTTTCTAGGATCCCAAAATCGCATTCCGACAATCGGAAATAAATTTATTTTTTATATTTACTTAAAAAATTAAAAATAATTAAAACCATAACATTAAAATGAGTGGATATACTTACATAATACTAGCCTTCTTCACGTAAGGAGTATTTTCTTGAGAAAAGGAAAAAAAAAACGGAAGTTATTTGAGAAAAGAAAAAAAAATGATGGGAAGTCATCTGTAAAAGATGAGAGAAGTAATCTGCAGAGGGGATGGTTGATTAGTGGACAGTTTTTTTTAAAATATTATTTTATATTGTTATTTTACTATTTACAATAATATCCCTAAAAAATTAAATATCATTTAAACTTACTATATGATGTAAGGGTCTTCATGTCTATTCACACCACTTTGGTTGACAAAATAGTTTCTCCTAAATCAACGGTTGAATGACTACTATCTTTAAAACACTTATCCAACCGTTAATTTGAAAGTCATCACAAAATCCTTATTATAAGGTCCTTACTAGAAACTCTCCTTAGATATATATATATATATATATACACACACACACAATTACTCTTATTGAAATTATATATTATACATGACTAATCAATGGTATCATTATAAGGTCATTGCTTAAAACTGATTTTTCTTAAAAGCATGAACTGTTATATCTAAATTACCAATTGTTTTGTTAGCAAATTGTACACCATAAATAGATTTTTGGCGAGTAAAACTCTTCTAAATGTCTCACTTTTTGAGATCTTCAATTTTCAAATGAGTTTTTTTTTTTCGAGCTTGAAATTTGTCATACTGTGTATTCAAAATGTCCAAAATTTTCTATTAGATCCATGATTTGATCCCAGATATTGTACACATGCAAAACAGCTCAATCTTGAAAGCATATAATATATTGAACCTGATCATTTATGTCTCTCTTAATCCGGAGAGTCTTCAGTACACGGCGTGTAACTACACGGTATTTCGTCAACCGTCCAAAGGTTAGAAAAAAATGCTAACCCATTAGTCTGATCCAGTTTGAACGGCTCAGATTATATCGTGTATGTACACGCCGTGTACGGAAGAATTTTCCCCCTTAATCAACTTAAGGATGTTTGGCCAAAAGAAAAAAATCAACTTAAGGATGGTTCGTGTCTCCATGTCTTACAGTTTAGGAGTGGGACAAATCCATACTATCATCTTATTAGCGCTCAGACCAAAAAAAAAAATCTTATTAGCGCAGCTTGCTTCCCAAAGAGATGCCCATAATGTCCTACATATTTACGAATTTGCCATAACCAAACAAGATAGAATGGCATTGTTGTCAATAAGATGGAACCATGTAGGGCATTTATTGAAACAAAAGCATTGCTCGGGCACGTGTCGAATGCTCTAAATTTCGGCGCATATGATATTACACGCTTTCATTCAATGCTAGTAAATGACGTGTCTTGCTTCCCCAAAGGACCCTCAATACGACCTATTGATTTACGGATTTACCAATAACCAACCAGGTGTGATGGCAATCTGGTAATAAAGGTCGAACTACCTAGGGCATTTAATGAAACAAAAACATTGCCCAGACCCGTGTCTAATATCGGCGCCTATGGTCTCCAAGCTAAAAACAAAGCGATGCATTGGAGACATATTCAAGGTGCTTCAGTAGAACTTGTAACTTGTAAGCCCTTTTTTTATATATAATAAATATGACACATCAAATGCAACAGATAACAAGCAATTAATATTTCATTTCATATTTGAGCAAAGAAATTATCTCATTCGATCCAGACATGTTTATTGAGCTAGAATAGATATGGAACACACATAAAAATTAGTAATCATACTTAATGATAAGGGTTGATATTATTCTAATGTTTTAAGAATCGTTCCTATTCTCACCCTAAATCAAAAGGAAAGCTCGAAAGTATTTTTTGACTAAAAACTATAAATTATCTGCCTAAAACTTTGCATGAATAACAGGTAGTGAGATTTATTCGAGTCAAAACACCACAATTACACCACATTACGCTCGATATGAGTGGAATTTGTCTTGCCGCGTAACATTAAGGCAAATTCAATAACAAGATGTCACATTATGGGCGAGTCAATGTTTTACACTCGGTATTGCTGACCAAAAGAAGAAAAAAAAACATGAAATAAATAGCATCCTTAAAATCCGAAATTCCTAGAAGCGCGTTGGAGAGAGAGAGAGAGAGGACAAGTAGTAAGGAGAGAGGAGAGTCCGAGGAAACCTCCTTGTGTTTGCTGAAGGAGAAGGGCTACATCACATTCAAATTTGACGTGCCTCTTCTCCTTTCCTCTCTTCTCCTCTGACCTAATCCATCAATTTCTTGTAGGTATTCAATTCCTCTTTGTCCATTTCCCTTCCCTAATTTCCGTTACTCTTATTATTCCGCGTTCTGGGAAAACTGGGCATTGAGGAATTGAATTCAGATAGATAGATACATGTATGTATGCGGCTGTTGTTTCGATTGTTGATTGATTAAGAGTTTTCGATTTCTGAATGGGTTTGTGATTGACCCACCGGAGCATAGCATTGTTATAATCGAATTGAACGAGGGTTTTAACCGGTGGTGGGATTGCTCGGGTCTTTGGATGTATCAAGTTATCACCGAAGAGGAGGATCGGCTTGTGAGCGTACCCGACTCGTTTCTGGGTGTTCTCAGGCCATTTGACCCGCCCTTTCTACAAAAGCCCTGTCCTTTTTGGTGTCCCAGAGATAGATGGGATAAGGACTTGTTCAAACTTCAGGGAGGGTAATAAAGCATTGAATTCCAAGGCTCTTATTTTGAGATGGGTTCTTCTGCGCAAACATCATCTACTTTGAGCACAAATGTGGCAGAATTAGTTGATGCTTCAGCTACGCGCCCGCGCGGCCCTCAGCTCTCATACATTGATACCATGCCTATTTATGTTAAGGAGCTAATTGCTGGAGGGGCCGCTGGGGCATTTGCTAAGACTGCTATTGCACCACTCGAACGGACCAAGATACTCTTGCAGGTGAGGCATTTTCGTATAACCTTCTTTCTTTCTTTCTGATTCACATTTTTGTTATATGTATTCTCCTGCCTTTTTACTCCTCTAATATGTCTGTTTTGGGTGGAAACATATAGACAAGAACAGAGTTTCGTTCTCTTGGGGTAGGTCAATCTTTGAAGAAGGTACTAAAGCATGAAGGTTTTCTAGGATTCTACAAGTAAGTTGGAAATGAGGAATCAAATTTTTTTTTTTCTTTCAGTTCTCTGTCTTTCCTCCATATTAATTAATTGTTTTTTAACTTCGCGTTGTCTTCAGAGGAAATGGAGCTAGTGTTGTTCGAATTGTTCCTTATGCAGCCTTACATTACATGGCATATGAGCGGTATAGATGTTGGATCTTAAATAATTATTCAGCTTTAGGATCAGGGCCTCATATTGATCTTTTAGCCGGTTCAGCAGCTGGAGGAACAGCAGTTTTATGCACTTACCCTTTGGACCTGGCTCGCACGAAACTTGCTTATCAGGTCACTATCCTTTGCACATATTTTTAATCAGAAGTTCTCATTTTCTGCAAAGTTAAAATTTAGGATGCAGACTGGAGAAGTGGATTTAGCTCACATAGTTGAAATATTTATGCTCAATTAGGATCTGTACTTCCAAGTTCATAATGATATAGTCGATTGATTTATTATTTAATCTTCTTCTATTTATTTGATCAATCATGGATTTGCAGGTTGTTAACACCAGAGGGAACTTTAATTATGGTGTGAAAGGTGTTCATGCTCAAATTTCTTATAAGGGCATTAGGGATGTGCTTTCTAGTGTCTACAAGGAGGGGGGTTTGCGTGGGCTTTATCGCGGTGTTGGTATGTATATCAGTACACGTATGAGGGCCTATTTCCATTGCATAGTTAATGTTGGCAAAGAACTTTTTTTTATCGAGGCATCTTATTTAAAAAAATTGTGTGTCTTAGTTTGATTGATCTGTCAAAAATTCTTTCCGATTGGAAGTGTCTTCTCTCCTTATGTGATGCCATATGACAAACCAATATTGAGTTGAACCTTCATTGGCTTTATCAGGCCCAACGCTGACCGGAATCCTCCCTTACGCTGGTCTAAAGTTCTACATATATGAGAAACTTAAAAGACATGTTCCTGAAGAGTATGAAAAGTCCATTGGGATGCGTCTTTCCTGTGGAGCTGTGGCTGGGTTAGTTGGGCAAACCTTCACATACCCACTGGATGTTGTTAGGAGGCAAATGCAGGTATTGCTTTGTCAATATTTCTTATCATTTTGGTAAAGGTTGAATCTGTTTGAAATCTGTTTTCTCTTTGCTTGGCATTGAAAATTTGATGCAACAAGACCATTGGGTCAAAGTTCTATGTGAATATGGTGAGAAAATTTACTGTATGTTGGGGAGTTTGAAGGAATAGAATAGAAACAAAAGTACTTGGTTTGGAATGTAAAAGGTTACGAATATGGAGGACATATGATTTGAATTTTCACATTTTTTTTGGGATGTAACAGGTTGAGAATCTGCAGCCTTCGGGTGGTGTCAGGTACAAAAACACAATGGATGGGCTTAAATTTATTGTCCGCAATCAAGGATGGCAAAAGTTGTTTGCAGGCCTAAGCATTAACTATATCAAGGTGATTACTTGTTCTGTGTGGATCAAATCATTATACTTTGACTGGATTCAGATTTGCATGTGTGTTATTTCCTAGGATAAATTGTTTATTATCCAGTTAGGCCATTTCAATTGAAAGAGAATGTAAATATGTGGTTATTCTTATGATAAGTATGCTCGTTTGGTGTTTTGACCTGTTTGTCTTGCCTAACAAAAGAGTTTTTGTACTGTGTTCTCAGATTGTTCCTTCTGTTGCAATTGGTTTCACGGCATATGACGCGATGAAAGTTTGGCTCCACATTACGCCCCAACAGAAGTCCCAACGAATAACTGCTGCATAATCAGAGAGATTCAGAATTTGTAACATTCAAACTTTAAATGTAATGCATCAATTGAACTAATACAAATGTTCTGTCTCTCAATTACAAGAGATTTGATTTTACACCATTGTTATTGAAAAGAAGTTTCTATCTGTGATGCCCTTTTGAGTATTTTACTATTTTGTGACACAGTAGAAACCAGCAAGTCTCAAAACTGTGAGTTTTACTATTTTGTGGCAAATGCCTTTCCACAGGGAGAAAGTCTTGCCTGTCAATAAGGGCTTGTCATTTTTTTTGGGCAATAAGGGCTTGTCATTTTTCTGGGCAATAAGGGCTCGTCTCCTTCATGGTCCTTTAATTAGGATAGGCGGATGGGGCCATTTTGTTTTTGTGAAAAGTGATTCCTCATCGTTGTCCCCTTCTATTGTCCAAAAACAAAAACATAGCGTTGTCCCCTTCTAATCTACAATCAATGGCTAGGCCCAGGAGTACCTTAATTAGTAGAAAGATGTATATTTTTCTCTCCTTGAAAGAAAATTCTATACAACATTACAACCCAATAGTTCTTCCATTTTTTTAATTTAAATTTCTGATAAAAAATGTCACTCTCCACCATTACGCATTTCTGTGTGTCTTGGCATGCCAATCACTTGCCTTGGGGGTAAGGAGTCATAGTCAATTTGTCACCAAGCTTTCATAGCTATGGGTCCAATCTGTACTAATATTATTCAAGAGTTTCTTCCCCTAAAAAAAAATATCCTAATCTATCCCTTCAAAGATGAGAGGGTATATATAAATTGGAGTTATGGCACGAACTACTTTTGTACTAACAAGTGGTTGACTGCAAAGTGCAAACAAAGGCCAAATTCGATCATATCCAGCAGAGTATGAGCTTTTCTTTTCATTGTGACAGCTCCTGTAAATACTATAAGTGCAGATTGTTAATTGTGGGTTTGTTGCAAGTTGATGATGGACACCTCAACAAACTAATTAACCAAGTTATGGAGCTAAATATGCCTCTTGTGCTTTGCAGATGGGACTCATACATGAGTTTTATCATACCTAACCTACCCTTGAAGATAAAGATATCAATTATTGAAGCTTTTATGGATAGTGACTCCTCCATTGTTGGGGTGCTGACCATGCACTCTAAATTTACAACGTAGAAACTGCCACATTAATTCACATAACAAATAAAGCAAGGAACTTGATTGCAGCAGCCTCCAGTTTCTGTGACAGATTCATGGTTGTTAGAGTAATTCTATTGTTACTCTATTGGAAATGGGATAAAAGTTCTATATTGATCTATAGGATTACTCTGGAAGCAAAAAATAAACTGAAATAAAGAAAGATTTGCACAAGTCAATGAGTAAATCTGGAAGAGTTTCAACAACCAAAAAAAAGCTAATCTTGTCTTAACCTTAACACTTTCTAGCGTAAACAATATTGACCATGCAAGCTTTGAAGCTTACATACCTTTGTTTAATAGATTATTTTTCCCATTGGAAGCATGTGTCTGTAAATATGGGATTAGGTGCTTCTAATCTTTCTCTTTAATTTCCATGAAGCAACCGACTTTGATTTTTCAAACAAGTTACCATAGCCACTAGTAAGCTTGTGTATATAAACATGTTAAACTGTCTTCATTCTTCAAAATTCTCTTCACAATATCAACTGGGTTGACTTGAGAAACAGATATTAAGGAAAAGCAAGAAGAAGAAGAAGGGCTTGCATTTCATGTAAGTTAAAGCTTAACTAATAGTCTTGACTCTTGAGCACCTTCCTTTATACGTTTATTAATGGGTAAAAACCTCAAATGGTACCTGAACTATTGTGTAAGGTATTTTTTAGTACCTAAGAATTTTAGGAACCTCAAATGGTACCTGAACTATTGCATACTTACCTAATATGGTACCTCCATTACTTTTCTCGTTAATGGATGTACCATATTAGGTAACGGCATAATAGTTCAGGTACCATATTTGGTAAAAAAAAATTCGTAGGTACTAAAAAAAGCTTTATGCAATAGTTCAGGTACCATTTGAGGTAACGGAGGTACCATATTAGGTAAGTATGCAATAGTTCAGGTACCATTTGAGGTTCTTAAAATTCTTAGGTACTAAAAAAAACTTTACTCGATAGTTCAGGTACCATTTGAGGCTTTTACTCTTTATTAATTGACCTCATTTCATTCTTGAGTCCTTTACGCTTGATGGGTTCTCAATTGCTTAGTTTGGATATGTTGGTAATTGAAGTTTCAACTCCTGAACTGAGTTTTGTGGTGCTTAATTTCCAGTTGGGTTTGCTGAGCTGGCTCATCATTTGAGCACTGCCAAAATTAATGGGTCTAACCGGCACCATAGAAACACTCACCGTGAGGTTCATGAGCCTAGGCAGTGAAGATTCAGAAACCCATAACAAGTCTAATGGGTTAGATTACAAAAACAGTATGGAAAGGTCAATTAGCTTCAAGAAATGGGAACCCACAGAAGCAAAACTCAAAGCAGCATCTGATACATTTGATGAGAAATCACATTCAGTTTCTTCAATCGGTAGAAACTGTGAAAAAATGCAGATAAAGAAACCCACAATTCTACTTCCTGAACCAATTATGCTGTTTTCTCCAAAGCCAGCTATTGAGCGCGATGCTGCAGCAACTAGGCTTCAGAAAGTGTACAAGAGTTACAGGACTAGGCGCAACCTTGCAGATTGTGCTGTTGTGGTCGAGGAACTATGGTGTGTCCCTTAAAAATGTGACAATTTTCTGATACCCTTTTGTTAATTTGTTGCTCATATGTGCGTGTTGAATTTGTTGTAGGTGGAAAGCCGTAGAGTTGGCAGCTCTGGAGCGAAGTTCAGTGTCGTTTTTCGACATTGAGAAACATGAAACTGCTGTGTCAAAGTGGGCAAGGGCTAGGAAAAGGGCTGCCAAGGTACTTACTTAATTTAGTGATGTGCTGAGATGTGTAATTTAATGGAGAATCAAGATCAAAGTTAACAAATTAACAAATATTCTTGTACGTGTTCAGTTAGGGAAGGGTTTGTGCAAGGATGAGAAGGCTCAGAAACTAGCCCTGCAGCATTGGCTTGAAGCTGTGAGTATATATATCTATGCACTATATATTCAATTCTGTGTAGAAAGCTCTCTTCTTTGTGCTTTTTAACTTTTCCATCCAATAATAGATCAAATTAAGTAAGAGTTCATTTCACTAGAAACATTAAATTACAGAATCCAAAGACATTGTTGTCAATAACAAGGGTCCTAATGCATGGTAGTGATCCTAATGAATTCCTATACTGTGGACTATTTGGCTAACCATCGAACGAACTAGGCTTAATTACTGACACCACAACAATTTTTGGAGGGATATATGAAGGGAATGCAAACCTCATAGTGTTGATTTAGACTGAAAAGAAAAAATGTATCTTATTTAATTTACAGATTGATCCACGCCATCGGTATGGACACAATTTGCAATTCTACTACGATATGTGGACTGCTTGCAAGAGCACTCAACCTTTCTTTTACTGGTAAGGAAAACATGTCCCATCATTCTGATACATCTGTATAAGATTATGTTATTCCTAATTTCCAATTACCAATTTAGCACACACTAATTAACAGTGTTTTCGATCCTTTTTCTTCCTCCCCTGAATAAAATTGAAGGTTGGATGTTGGTGATGGTAAGGACACAAATGTCAAGAAGTGTCCAAGGCCTGATCTACAACGCCAGTGCATCAAATATCTTGAACCAGTAAGAACTCAAATACTAGTTACTGATTACTACTTTGATGTTGATAATGTGCAGTAGAAATGTCTGTCGCCTACTTAGTAAAAGTTTTAACTCGGTTCATTTTCGATTGCAGAGCGAGAGAGAAGCATATGAAGTGATTGTGGAGGATGGCAAGCTAGTGCAGAAGCAATCAGGGTTACTTATTGACACAGTTGAAGGGTCAAAGTGGATATTTGTGCTGAGCACATCAAGGTCTTTATATGTAGGCCAGAAAAAGAAAGGTTATTTTCAGCATTCAAGTTTTCTCTCTGGAGGGGCTACAACTGCAGCTGGAAGACTAGTTGCCCATAATGGGGTTCTTGAGGTACATACATTATATTATACATTTACATTTACATTTTAATTTTTTCAAATACTTGTTATGGATAAGCTAATCAAATTCCTTTTCTTTCACTTTTACTTTCCAGGCTATATGGCCATACAGTGGTCACTATCTCCCAACTGCAGACAATTTCAAGGAGTTCATTAGCTTCCTGAAAGAGCACAATGTAGACCTCACAAGTGTCAAGGTAATTAAACTCTAGCTACTAAGCAAAAGATGTTTAATTCCAAGTACAGCAAAGATTGAATTAATTTTCGAAATTATTTACTTTTTTACAGATGTGTGCTGTTGATGATGACAAAACCTATCAAAATGAGGAGTGCTCTAAGCCAGAGGTGAATACCAGAGTGACCTTGGATGATACTAATAATAATGCTGCTGCCATTGAAGTTCCAGCAGAACATCAACAACATGAGAGTATGGGGAATCCAGATGATGCAGAAGAAGAAGAAGAAGCACCAGTGTTTGACTTGTCAAAGCGTTTGTCTTGCAAGTGGTCAAGTGGGCTTGGTCCACGTATTGGGTGTGTGAGGGACTATCCAGCTGACCTTCAATTCCAAGCTCTTGAGAAAGTCAACCTATCCCCAAGAGTCAATTTGGGCCGCCATGGGAGCTGTGCCCCAATCCCTTCACCCAGACCAAGCCCAAATATCAGGGTCTCGCCTAGGCTTGCATATATGGGCCTCCCTAGCCCGAGGGTGCCAGTTCCCAAGTCCAATTAAACAGTTTAATAAGTGCAACCTTGAGCTGAAGGTAGAATTTGAACCATTCAGTCCGCTTGGGTTTGTTTTTCGTTTCCTCAAGACTTGATTCTGCAAACTAAAGAGGACTAGGATTTAAGAGTGTGATGGGGTACTTCTAGTTCTCAAACTTGTTTAGGGTTTATGGAGTCATGGGAACAAACCCAAAACTTGTTATTCTTTTATTTGTTTTGTCTTTTTCAATGTAGTTTTTCTTTCAAGGTTGTAAATATGCTGTTTTTGTGAATGGTGCAAAACCAGTTTCCCCATTTTTCTTCCTCTGGGTTTTATGCAGCACAAGCATCATTAAATGAAAGTACAACAGTGCTAGTAGAAGGAATCCAATGTACAAAGCAGAAAACAAGGAATCCAAATTCAAAGAGGTAGATGATCATAAATGAAATGAATTTATTCCAAAACCATAAAAGAAGGAATTTTTTTACTAGAAAAGTAGGAATCCAAGGAAAAAATTGAAATAAAGAACAGCCCTTTTTCTGGAAGTCCATTAATTTAAATATGGAATTGGAAAAATTTTGGAATTTTGAAATCTTGGTGGGAGAGGGACAAGGGTGTTACACCTCGATGTCAACGCCGGAAAAAACAAAAAAAGTCTAGTTGGTGTTTGTTGAGAACCTCAAAAAAAAGAAAAAATTAAGTAGACAGAAAATGCACTTTTCTCTAAATAAATGCTTCTTTTCCGGAACACTGCTCAGTCTTCCTCAGTCTCCAGTCCCACACTGTCAAATCCTGTGCATGCCCAAAACCAGATTCAAAACAAAACAATTATAATAACAGAAAAACAAAAATAAGTGTCCATTAAAATCTGGGGCTCTCCTGTTCTTTGCACTGTGAGTCTGTGCCATGTATTGTAATGAACCTCAGCAATTCTGTGCAGCGTTAAGGAAACTTTTCATTCACGTCAAATGTATTTGTAATAGTTTATCGTCACAGAAGTATGAAACTTTGTTACGGTTGAAACATTTGGGTTTGAACATAATGAAGCTACGTACGTACACTGCAAGTGTGATCGATCATCCATCTTAAATGGTGAATTTAGTTTCTACCAACTGCTCCAAACTGGCCCAATCAATCACCCACATGTGAAGGTAAGAAAAATTGAAAACACAAAGACAAATGAATGATCTGAGTGCTCCAGTGACTAGTCACCCAATCCAGGGAGAGATATGTTGTCGGTTTCCCTTTTAACCCTTTACGTAACTTTTAATGTACTGACAAAACAGAGTCGTGCCGTCGTGGCCGTTCATCATTCTTCCCCAGAAAAGTGGTGGGTGTAATTTCGTAATTTCACCCCAATACAGGGGGCAAACAACTGCACCTCTTCCAAAGAATCGAGCGCCATTTATACTTGGGCTTTTGTCCGATGTATGTTTGAATTTCAAATCTCGAACGGCTCTTCGTCTCTGGACACCCACTAATCCCACAAAACAGACATAAACCACGTCCCACGTTGGAGTCTGTTTTCTAAAACACAAGCAACCATAGAGAGAGGCTCTCTTCTTCTCTTTCGAGCTCTAATTTTGCTTCTTCTGCTCCTCAAGTAAAAATGGGTGCTTCAGGAAAATGGGTCAAATCCCTTATAGGTTTCAAAAAACCCGACAAGGATGACCATGTAAAGCTCGAATCTTTCTTCTCCACAGATCTGTAGAGACTATGCACAAACTTTTTCTCTAAATTTCTTTTTTTTGTGGGCTTTTTTGTAGGAAAAGGTGGGTGGGAAGAGCAAGAAATGGAAGCTATGGAGGAATTCTTCAGGGGATTTTGGGTCTTCATGGAAGGGATTCAAAGGGAATCACAGAGCAGCTTCTGAAGGCTCAGATTCACCAAGAATGGCTGATGCCTATACTGCTGCAGTCGCTACAGTGGTTCGAGCTCACCCTAAAGATTTCAGGGTTGTGAGGCAAGAATGGGCCGCTATCAGAATCCAAACTGCTTTCCGAGGCTTCCTGGTAATTAAAGTGCTTTTCTTCCATTTTTATTTGATTTGCATGATTTCGATTTTTATCAACCAATGGACCTTTGAAATCTGAAACCAATAGACCATAGATCTTGATTGATGTCTCTGAAATTGGATTTAGGCTAATAGCTTACTTGATGATGCAAGAAAATTTAGTCCTTTAATGTTGTTTATGATCTTATATTATGACGAAGGCAGAGTACTCTGCTCTGTTCACTTAAGGTCCACCATCCCAATTACCCGTTTGGTTTCTAAAGTTTGAAACTTTTTGTTTTTCTGGGGGAAACTGGTTTGTAGGCAAGAAGGGCTTTGAAGGCGTTGAAAGGAGTGGTGAGGCTTCAAGCTCTGGTTCGGGGTCGACAAGTGAGGAAGCAGGCTGCAGTAACACTGAGGTGCATGCAAGCTCTTGTTCGAGTTCAGGCACGTGTGAGGGCTCGCCGCGTGCGAATGTCCATAGAAGGCCAAGCTGTGCAGAACATGCTCAATGAACGCCGCACTCAAGCTGATCTCTTAAAAGAAGCTGAGGTACATTAAATCCTAATTGTTGATGCTTTAATATTAAATGTAGAACAGATCTTTTTGGTCTTTAATTGTGTTCAGTTGTTGATAAGTTCTAAAACATGAAAATGCAGGAAGGGTGGTGTGATAGCAGGGGAACAATACAAGATGTTAAAGCAAAGATTCAAATGAGGCAAGAAGGAGCCTTAAAGAGGGAGAGAGCAATTGCTTACTCTCTTGCTCAGAAGGTAGTAAATTAGTGAACAAGTCTGTCAATTTTAGTACCTCCTTTTCAAATTACTGCTTTATGAGCAAGGATTGAGTTTCTATTTTTGTCTTCTCAGCAATGGAGGTCAACCCCAGATTCGAACTCACGCATCAATTCCTCAGTGTACTCTCTCAATAAGAACAATGAATTCGACAAGAATAGCTGGGGTTGGAGTTGGTTAGAGCGGTGGATGTCAGCTAAGCCATGGGAGACTAGGTTGATGGAACAATCCAACGCCGACCCATCTGAGATAACACCACCTCCAAAGAATTGTGCAGACCCTTTTGTTGGCATTGGAAAATATTCGAAATCTTCCGAACCACCATGCTCTGTCAAAGTGAGAAAGAACAATGTCACCACTAGGATTTCTGCAAAGCCTCCCCATATGGGGCAAGTGACTACTCGCTCATCTTCAAGCCCAAGTTCTGAATTTCGGTACGACGATAGCCCTGGTTCATCTTCACTTTGCACATCCACAACACCGGTTTCTGGAAACACCGGATTGGCCTCGGATAGAACAGATGACAGCAGTAACTTCAGGCCAAGTTATATGAACCTGACTGAGTCAACTAAGGCAAAGCAGAAAGCAGCAAGTTATCAATCTCACAGAACTCAGAGGCAATCCATGGATGAGTTTCAGTTTCTCAAGAGGTCTGGGGCTTTCTCTAATGGGGATTCCAAGAGTAGTGCTGGTTCGGAGCCATCATCAGTCAACTTCTCGAAGCCACTTGGCATGCCTACCCGGTTGGATAAGAGCTCTATGAAACTAAGGTGAGAAAGGAAGAAGACGAAGGTGAGAAGGGGCACTTGGTCATATGATTTGCTTGAGAAAGATCAACAGCTTGTTGTTCCCTGTTCCCTACAATTGACAATGTGTAAGTTAGTGTGGTTGTGCTAGAATAGTTTCTGTTCCAGGAAAAGATGAATCCTTGATTATGATTTGAGGCTCCATTTGTAAAATAGTTGATTTGTTGTTATGGAATTGAACACTGCTTCCTACTTATTTCCAATGAGATCAATCATTTAAAAGTCCGTACAATGTTAAATCTAGATCTCTGAATTCTGCTGGAACCAAACTAGTTTATAACTTGAGCGGCTCAACAACTTTGAAAACAAGTTGTTGAGCAGAATGTCATACATCTGTGAACATTATTAATACTTTTGCTTCCAATTTGTGATTGTTTTCGAAAACATTACAGGGCGTTATGAGTGCAATGACTGATAAAGTTTAATGAGTGCATCATGTCCGCTTGATAACTGTAAGCTTGACGCCCTTCTTGAAGTTGAGAACAATGCCATACTCTAGTTCCAGAGGTTTCTCCATGTTTGGAGAGTGCCTGAATACATATTTCCGGTATAAATGAATCAGCGAGAGCTTCAGTTCTTGTAGAGAAAACCTCTGACCGATGCACGATCGAGGCCCGATTCCAAAAGGTATGAAAGCATAAGGATGCCTTTGTTTCTCTTCTTTGCCGTTTGGATCAAACCTCTCCGGCTTAAACTTATCTGGCTCCGGGAAGTTCCTTGGATCTTTTGCTAAAACTCCGAGAGCTAACCAGACCCAAGTTCCCTGCCCCTCAAAAAAGAACAAAGAAAAATCTCATAAGTATCACATACAATTATTCAAACCAGTAAAGAGAGGTCCTTAGTAAAACAGCAGTACCTTTGGTAGAAGATAACCTCCTACTACTACTTCTCTTGATGTTTCTCTTGCAACTAATGGAGAAACCATGTAAAACCTCATTGCCTCTTTAATAACCTGCATATAAATAGACCATTAGAGAAACCAAACTCCAAAGTAAACAAACAGACTCTTGAAATTTCTTTTTTTTCTTCAATAAATTCCCTCTTCTTACGAGGTTTAACCAAAAAAAAAAAAATCATGTGACTTACTTGTTCAAGATAAGGGAATTTGTGCTGAAGATCATGAGCAGTTGGGATCTGATCAGGTGGACCAAATCCATCGATTTCGGCTAGCAACTTGTTTTCAACTTCTGGGTGTCCCGAAATCAAGTAGACAGCTGAAGACAACGTAAAGGATGTGGTGGCTGACCCAGCAAGCAAATGCTCATAAGCGACTGCACTAATGTAGTCGGGAGTGAACACACTCTTTGCTACCTTCTCTGACTCCCTTGCATTCATTATGAGTGACAAGAAATTCTTCGAACCCCGCTCTCTATCTTTCAGTCTCTTCATTACAATCTCATCAAGCCGGCCTGACAAATTCTGGTTAGTCCGGTCTACTTTCCAGTCCATAGTGCCCGGAATTCTCTTCAAGATCTGCCTAAATGGCTCTTGCAGTATAGGGACAAGTAGACCTAGTATGATTGATAAGGAGCCTGATAAGTCCATCTTAAGCTGAGTTGTGGAATAGATGTGTTGGTTGATGAAGTCTGAGACTTCATCCTCATTGTTGTCTTGGCCATCGTCGTCAATCTTGTTGATTGAAATTGAATCACTAATGGAGTATGATTTTGAAAGGCCAAAGTTGACTCCAAAGGCAGCTTCTCCTATCACATCAGTGGCCAATCTGAGTGAGAGGTTTGAAAAGGTAACGTCTTCTTGTTTGGAAGTAGAGCCATCAAGCTTTTGAGTTGCAGATTCAATATATGATTGCATGGTAGGCACAAGGCTGGCTAGGTATGACGGTTGATACACTGATAATATGGTGTTTCTCATAGTTGACCATCTTGTGTCCCTGAAATCCGATCAGTCATCAAAGTTAACAACTTGGATATTCTGACCGACTTGGTAAAAATACTACACAATTGTACTGACCTGGTGAAAAAGAGACCCTTCTGGTGAAGAGGGGAGGCTGAGATGGGAGATGGTATGCTTCTGTTTGGGATGTCTTTGAATTTCTTTATTCCAACTTCTCTACAAAGCTCTGCATCTGCTACAATTATGAGTGGCTGTCTACCCATATGAAACCTGCCCAATATGTAATCAACAAATTCAACTGACATGACTGAAATGTAAAGTCAACAACAAGATCATTAACGCCCCAAAATCATAATTAAGGAATATATGAAGCAAAGAGTAATCTTTTCCACAATCTAAGAGTCCACATCAGAAGACTTTACACAACAGTTGGTGTTCTCTTTCAAAGAAGCTAGCTCGCTAGTTGCTAGTTTGCTACACACAGAAACACATACTAACCTGAAAATAGGGCCATACTGCTTGGCAAGAACTGAGAACACATCAGGACCATACTTAGCCAGCAAGGGAAGGTGTCCTACAAAAGGGATGGTTGGTGGGCCAGGAACCCCTCTCACCCCCCAGTATGGCGCATACAAGTAGCCCAAAACTCCGGCCAATATTGCCAGCACTGTGAAAATGGTCGACACCAGAGAAACATTGGTAAGCAAGAGTTCCAAGCCCATCAGTTCCTGAAAGCTCTCTTCCAACACACTCATCAATCCTCCGAGAGAGAAAGAAAGAGAGGACTCTACTTCAACGACAACTAACACAATTGGGTAGGTTTAATATATAGGTTGGTGATGTGGTAAGTGGCTTAGGTTTAGCTAGGCAACTTGAACTGGGTCCTAGGTCGCTATGTCAAATGATTTTATTTGTGAAATTTTGGTACCCGGCAATATTTTTGTACTGTATTTTATAATTTTGGGTGGTGACAAAATCATGTCCTGTTCCACCACGCTTGATTCGAGCTATATGCATAATCTGCAAACCGACTTTTCTCTGGAAAAGAATATGGCACAAGACCTAATGGAGCTAATAAGGAAGCTAGTACAATGAACCGAATGGAGTTGGGTTTTCATCCGTTAATCATATATACCAAATCTCTATCTTGTTAAATGACAAGCTTATTGAATACGACCTCTTTACATATGTAGGGTTTTAATATTCTAACTCTGCCTTTGTTTTTTGTGCCTATCATTTTCTTATTTCGAATCGTTTGTCTCGACTCCTGATAGATGAGAATCCATTTCTTTGTATTCCTACCAGTAATGGTTTCGATTCCTTTCTCTCTGCGTTTGTCTTCACATGATCGAAGTCGAAGCATATAAGATAGGCCATGGATGCTCATTGCCTAATCATTAAATTATTTATAAAAAATACACAAGGATATATAGTGACCCTGTATATGACTTCAATTCTCTCTGTCTGTTATACTCATGCTCATTTCTGCACAGGGTTACCTTAGATTTTAACTCTTGATTAGGTTGCTTAGGAGTTCAGACCCCAAAAAGACCCAAAGCCCTTTTTGTTTCTTGCTGTATACTCCAGGTTCTTATAAGACCTCTTGATTATACAAATATCAACTGGACTTATGGAAATACAAGCATGTAAGATGAAAATTTGTAAGGCAGTAATAGTAAACGAAGAAAACTTCTTCCGGATGAAGGAATTCTATTTCATCAGAAGAGTTATAAATTAGGCCAAGACTAAGTGTTGAAGACCAGCTTTGAAAGGGACTACCAACAAAAATGCATGACACTTGGAATATACCTTATTGCTGGTTGCGTGCAGTTTCTTCAACTTTAACACTTAAAATTTATTCACCAACACAGGACCTCAACTACATTTACAATGTTGAGAGTACTCAGTTTCTCAACTTGATTAATTTCATATCTACAAAACTACATGAATGAACAAACGTAAACACAGACTGATTTAACTCCAATCTGAAGCTATATCAAAATACTAGTTCAGCGAACTCTCCTTACTCGACTCCGTAGGCTTCTCCTCCTCCTGCAAAAGCACCAAAGAAGAAGAAGAAGAGAAACAAAATCAAAATAGCATAGAATCAAAAGTACCAGAAAGTATTGAAAAAATAAATGATGATTACTAAAGGATAACGAAAAACAGCAACAAGTATTGGCCCCATTGCAACATTCACCATTCCCTGCTGCATCAGAAACCATACATTATTTCTCCACTCACAACAAAGAACACACATACTAATTAAACAACGAAACCAATTAAAGCATATACCAAATATCAGGAATGAATGGTGTTGTAGGGGCCAACTCATCAGAACACAACATCTTCATCAAAGAGTCATAGACATTTTATCATCATCCTGAAGGCTTGTACTTGATCAGAAAACCCATTTGATCAACAAGGTCTTGCAAGTCCTCACCCCATTCTGAAGGATCAGCAACCAGGTCCTCCACCTCCACATCGATTTCAGATTCATTCCCCACCACAACTTCTTCCTCTGGATTTCCATCAATGAGATCTTCACTCCAAAGCTCGTCCCAAATTGTCTCATTAACAGTGCCCAAGTTGCCATCACTACTTGTGTGTATTGAAGTCAGGTTAGAGTAATTGATATCACTGCTTGATTCATTGTCCAAAGCAGCAGCTGAGAACAATGACTCAAAATCTGACTCCGTGGTGACCAACTCTCCCTGATCTTGACTTGCTGAGTTGTCCAAAACACGGGTTGTAGGCACCTCTTGCAAATTCTCCACACTTGGGCTAGCAGCTAGTCTCCGCTTTCGACCAATTTCAACACCAACTAACTCTCTCTTCTGAGCAAAGTTTTGGATAAAACATGGATTCTTGAGTGCTTTGGCAAGGAAATTCATCATCTGCTGCTGTTTCCTCTCTGTGGTCTGCAACCGATCCTCAATTGCAATGACTAGCTCTCTTGAATTCTGTTGTTGCTGCCTCAACCTTGCTATCTCGGTCATCAAGACATTCCGGTCTCTTTTCAGTCTTTCAAGCTCAGTTTCTAGTCCAAACTGGCCCAATTCAACACAACCTCCTCCTCCGCCTTCTTGTTGCATACTCTGTGAAACATGTCTCCTCCTCTTGATCGTCTTCAACAAATGCCTCTGCCCTCCGAGAAACCCTTCGTTCGCAAATTCCCATCGATCCGGATCAACCTTTTTGAAACCCTGCGTATGAAATTCAGTTCAGTTACAATGATCTAACCAGAAAATGTAACTAAGGAATACTGAAATGAAACCCAGTTAGGCATTACATCAAACACCTTCTGAGCAATTCCTACACTGAACCCAAATTGACCACTACAGTAATCAATTAGCAAACAACTTAAATTTCAAAAATTTCTGACAGCCCAGAAGACAAAAGGGTACTATTATTTATATTTCAAGAAACCCAGGTAGAATTCTGCAACATAAATATGAAGAAGAATGCTGGAATATATTGTTACTTACATATGTATTTACTTACATATGTATTAAGCTGGCGTATGAAGCTCGAGAAATTACTGTGCTTGAAGAAGCGAGGAAGAAGGATTGAGGAGAATTGATGAGAGTCCCAGACAACGAAGCTGTTGCGAGCTCTGCTCCAGGAAACAATGGCGTCGGTAGAAGGGTCTTCCACCATTTCGAAGGTCTTTGTAAGAAATGGTGGCGGACCCACATCGTGTAAACCCTCTATTGGCCGTGGCGACAAGCTTGAAGAAGATGAACCAACCGTGCATGCTGCAATTGCTTCCACTTTCACTGCCACTCCATCCATGGTTTGACCTCACTTTCTAATTCACATTCTACAGAGAGTTACAAAATCGACTTGGGTTTTCTTAATTTGATGAAATTGAAGGAGTTAAGTAGCTTAATTTGAGCTTTGAGCTTTGAGTGAGCTTAAGGAGTTGGGTTTGTACTGAAATTTTGAGATCTTTGTTGAGATAGTTTCTTGTGATGTGGAGGAGAGAGAGAGAGAGATAGCAAGTGCTTTTAAGGCGACGGAGAAAGTTCTAGAGAGACGAGTGTGGTGTCAGCTTCTTCTTTCTCAAGTTTGTCAGAAGTTTCTCCCACTTGTCACAAAATGGCAAACACCTCAAGTCTCTAGAACCTTCTCATCATCGCTTTGGGCTAGTACAAATAATGTGGCCCAACAAACTAGGAACCCAATGGGCCTACTTTTTCATTTGAAATTTTCGTGAATATTGTGTTTAAACCTTATGGAAAAGATTGGGGCTTCGGCTCCTCCTGGGCTTGAATATATTTGGGCCTTGGGTTTTCAATGGAATGTGTTGATTCTAGTGATGGATCAACGACTTGCGAAGTAAATTCCAAAACTCAAAAGGCGTGTGGTGCAGCAAACAAGCACGAGAATGAGGCAGATTAGAAATGAGATGTATAAATGAAGAAATGACAGATAGTTGTGCAGTAGAATCCAAAAGAAATAATCTAAACAATGCATATGATCACGTGCTATATATAGAAGTACGTACTATTTGATCGAGGAGGATGAATTAAGAAGATGACATATATATGAAATTAGACTTGCAGAATTCCAAGTTCCAACCTAAGCTAATCTGTATTATCTTAATCTCTAATCCATGAGTGGTACGTACGCGTGATTCTAAGCAAGTGGTTTAATTTGGATGCATGGTAAAAACCAAATAGTAAAGCAATGAATTGTGAGGCTGAGATTTGAGAGAAGAGACAAATATATATATGTTTGATTATTATTGCATATGGGATCAATGAATTATGAGCCGCTAATAGTGATTCTTAGCATCATAAACAATATGAAGCAACCATTACCAATCTAATTGGTGAAGGAGACGAGAGTTTAGCTTTTGGGAGCCCACCCATGGTGTGTCAAGTTGTCAACAACAGACCGACCAACACTACTCAGCCCTAGCTTTTTAATTATATGAGAGAGAAAGTGATGAGACTCATGAGAGAGAGAGAGAGAGGGATGTGTCGTCATGGCTTTTCTAATAAAACACCAAGAAGCTAACTAGGGTACTGAGGAGGAAGATGGTGACCTCATTCTGTTGTCCGTCCACTATTAGTATTCTACGTGATCGATTTCTGGGTCCCCATTCCCCAACGATGCTTTTGTTACGCGCTTTTTTCATTTTTGCCCCAAAAACCCTTTTGTATACTTAACTAATCCAAGTCGGCAAGCAATAAGCTAGGGTTTTCGATCTTCCCCCTCTTCTCCTTAATCCTTATGCATGCATAAGACAAATTCGAATATAAATGGTGAAAAAACCAATTAACCATATACTATTCCATATAGAAATCAATGCTCATTAGTCAGCATCTTAATAGTTAATTATTGGGTGATCGATCACCACAGTGTTTGTCTCTTTGAGCTCATCAAAACACCAGCGACGGGACCCACGCGGTTCGAAGAATCAAACAGCATCAAATTAATGTATAAGAAGTTGGATACAGATACGTAATAAGTTTTTAAAACAATTTTCTTAAATTCGAAATAAATTGAGTAATTATTAAAACACGAGCCCTAGCAGAGAGAGAGAGAGGGCAGGAAATTAAATTGAGATGGAAGGAAACAAGGTGAAGGTTTTCTGGTTGGTACAATAAATAAGCCACGATCATCAGCGTGCCCTCACGCACTGCAGTTTTTGCCGGTACGTACGTACGTGCAGAACTTGACATTAATTTTTCTCCGGCAATTGGATTTAAGATGTTTAATCGTCCGGCCAGTATTAATTGATGCTCATGCTTATCAGACTGATCGATCAGCAGCAGAGCAATTCTCTGATGGAGTTGCTGATGCTGAGCATGGTAAGAGTACGTTTCTGCCGGCTTAGCTTAGCTTAGCTTTTCAGATTTGACCTTCAGCATGGTGCCATTCTCAAATCCCTATCCATCTTTCCTCTTATCCACGCTTTCGTTTGCACTGTGATCATTCTGTGTATCCATGAGTTGTTTCTCGATCTGGTATATATATATATAATTAATTAAACAAGCTTGGCCATGCAATATTGCGTCACTCACGTAATAAAGAAAGTTAGGTCAGGACTTTTCCACTCGCCACTATTGATAAAATAATTAATATTTAGATATATTAATCCTGTTCTGTGCGTCACGATCAAAATAATTTTTATTTTTTAGAAAAATATTTATTTGAACTTGACACGTAATATTAGATTGGAGTGTGTTGACTTTGAAAAGACGAACAAATGGGGATGGCAACTGGAGCTTGTAAAACGTCACAATAAGTTTCGAGATCTGATCGCGAATGGATTGCTCTCACTAGTCGCATCACGAAAATCGCTAAGAACAAGTAAGTAGTTACAAGTTAGGGGTGTAGTGGATCTTACATATCCCTCACGTACAGCATTTCATTTTCCTAGTTAGTACCTAACTGTCCACATTATTGTGATCTTAGGTCGAAAATGACAGCCTAATCGCGTAATCAGTGTGACTTCTTAATTATACTATTTTGGAAGATATAGTATTACGCGTGGTGATTCATTTGTATTTATTGTTCTTTTCAATCTTTAGTTAGAATTTTTTAAATATTGTTTGTACACACTACTTCTTCTTTTTTATCAAAATCCTACGGTTTTCCAAAAGTTTCCTAAGTCCAAGGACTAATCCGTAGTCGGAGATCTTGTCAGAACGCTTTATCCCCTAACCAGCCACATAATCAATTGGGATTTAATTCCAATTCGCAGTCGGCAGGATTCAAACCCGAGTGGGGTGGAGGGTTCCACACCTGGAGGCTCTTACCAACTTAACCACTAGCGGTGATCGTTTATACATACTACTAGTTGCTAATGACTTTTTATGTCTGCAAATTACTCGGTCATAGACGTTGATTACTGCTATGACTGTAACACTATTTGTGAATCAATACTATTGTCGATTTGCTTCAAAAGAAAACTCTTCACTCTCACAGTCACGTGGATAAATTAGAGAATATGAAAATATATAACGAAGAGATTGGACTGTTATTGATTATAATAACATCAACAATCGAAATTATACTATAAAAAGAAAGTCTTGCCAGTTTAAGGCATGAGACAAATCAACGATCGAAATTATTCAATTTCTTGTACAATGTAATAAAATAATCGTACATAACATTTTTGTAGTGCTTTTAACGAGCTGTTTTACAATTATAGAAACAAACCCTCTTGGAATGGTCAAGGGTGGGTGGGTTTCCATCTTTGTTTTGATGTTAATGTGACCTTAATATATGATTATATGGATCCCTTTGGCGTTTTGATTTTGGAGAAATCACAAAAGCGAGATTAGAGGGGAAGCTTAATTAAATTTGTAACCTGTGATTAAAGTGGGCCATTCTAACGTGCGGTGCAATCCCCTTAACCCATATGGCAGACACCATACATACCACCATCGACGGTGCAGCTTTCACAACTCCAAGACTTAGTCGATGATGGTGGGGACCGCATCCCGCACAAGCTCAACCCTTCTTCTCCATTACCACATCGCAAGCATATGACAAGCTACGTGGTGCTTTCCTATTGGTTTGGCTGTGTACACCCAAAAGGATACTGGGCCCGCTAAGCCCACAATCTCCATGCCTGAAGGAAAGTAAAAGACAAAGCCACGTGTCTGCAGGGGAACGTCATCATGACGAGGAAAGTGTGATTTAGCTCCGATGATTATGTCATGGGAGTAGGACCAACACACACCGGAGCACACATAGTCCACGTCACCTGACGCTGCTTTTTACTACACTGGGAGGGGAGCTTTAGCTTTTGGTTACGTCAAGGTTCAATCTTCACCGCTCCACGTCGAAGTCAATCTGACGTCACTATCATTTACTACGATGACTATCGATCCGCCCATGTGACTGCTTCAAGCTAATCCACCGGCATATATCCAGTATTTCCGAACTACCGTATTATATCGCAACACCTCAGATTTTTCACGCGCGCTTGAGATCGTGTACTCCGCCAATCTTCCGTCTTCCAATAATTCAATCAAAAGTTTTTTTTTTTTTTTTGGCTAATCAAAGGATCTTTTTCTTATTAAGTGAGAAACTCCAACAATCAAGTTTAAGAACATGTTAGCATGAGAGGAGGAACTCGTATAATTAAACACAAAACTCTTTAGAGATTAATGATCGAACACTTACATTAGTCAATTTTTTTACGATATTTCAATCATATTTTCAAGATAAAATATGATCGAATTAAGGGTGACAATTGAATATCTTATATGAAATTATGAAATTTAGTCTTATAAACTTACTTATAGTCAGACACTAGTCAGTAACATATACATATTGTAATTGTAAGTAACCATATGCATACTAAATTTAACACTTTAAGGTGTTTTAATAACATTACCCTATCTTTTTTTTCTGAAAATCAAATCATAGCTAACAATTAATTAATAATAGTGTTTGATGGTGAGAGACGGAAGGAGCGCGTGGGCATAGAAATATCCCCATCCATAAGCTTCGATCGCAAAGAAGTAATGTAAACACAGTACATTGTGATGTAAGCAAGCGCACCTCGGCCTCTCCCTCATTTATAAAATCTCACCCCCAACTCTTCCCTCACACTCACACGGTCACACCCACTTCCACTTTGCTTTGCAGTTTCAATCTTTCAATTGCCCTCGTTCCGTTCCCTCTGGCTTTTCCGGCGATGCAGGGCCTACGACGTCGCTCGAACGACGTCGTCCACCTCGGTCTGTCTCCGTCCCCATCCCCATCCCCAACCCCGCCCCCAAACCCCTCCTCCCTCTCCATCGACGTGGCCGAGTCTGCCGAGACCCGAATCCGCCGCCTCATATCGGAGCACCCGGTCATCATCTTCAGCCGAACTTCCTGCTGCATGTGCCACGTCATGAAGAAGCTCCTCGCCACAATTGGGGTCCACCCAACCGTCATCGAACTGGACGACCATGAGATCGCCGCCCTCCCCTCTCCCCCACCCGCCGAAGACGACCAACCCCGGAATATCCCGCCCTCCGTCTTCATCGGCGGCACCTGCGTCGGTGGCCTCGAGTCCCTCGTGGCTCTCCACCTCAGCGGCCACCTTGTCCCCAAGCTTGTCGAAGTTGGTGCCCTCTGGGTATGAGATCATCACCTTCGCCTACATCAAATTTACCTTAATTAGCTAAAATATAATCTATAATTGTAATTTCGACCTTAATATGGGGTTTATTATTAATTGATCTCTCTCTCAAATTAGCAAAATTATTTTTCCTTAATTTGCTTCTCCTGCTAGTTTTCTGCTTCGCCTGAATACTTCCCCTGTCGTATACGGACATGTTTAATTACGTACGTACCACGGCCAGCGATTCGATCCAGTTTCCAAACGGATCCGGTCCCACTTGCAATTATTGGACCCCATCTGCGCCGTCCGATGTATTAATTGACGTTTCCCGGTATCTCTCTCTGAACTTCCGGGGGATTTGTAGCAAGGATAAAAAGGTTAATTCTAGTCAAATTAATTGATATATATGGTTAAAACGAGATGAGTATATTATTGGAGGTCCCACTCCTAATTATTGAGCAATCGAGGCCGTTGAATTTTAGTATATTCTCTTATTCCAAAGTGAAGGAGTAGGTTCCAGACTTGTAGTAGTGTACTTCAATCTCACTGATCTTGCTTAAGGAATAGAGTTTGAAGTCAGAATAACTGTTTAATTTATTGAGAATGAGAACAACATACTTGGTAGTGGTACTACTTCAATCTCACTGATCTTGCTTAAGTATGTACCCATAATCAGAATAACTTTCAATTTTTTGAGAATGAGAATGTTACATACTCGGTGACCCAATTGCTATATAAAAAAAAATGTTACATATTTGGTGAATAGAAAATGCTTGTTTTGAGAACTTTTAACAAAAATTATCGTTTTGTATACTATATTTTATATTCATTTTGCAAACACTGCAAAACTAAACAAAAAATTACAAAAATTGACTAAACATTACGTACAAAATAACCACTGCAAGTGGTCTAGTGGATCACCGTCCAAGTTGGGAACCCCTTTACCCGCGTTCGAATTACGAAGTTATAAAAGTGGTTAAACACTGTGCTACAATGCACAGTCGTTGCATTTTACATGCGCCTCATGGATTAGTCATTGGACGTATGAAGCATTTGGGATACCTTGACCAAGGTCAAAAAAAATAATTTGATATTTTGTGAAACAAAATTTGTTGATATTAGAATTTGAGTCTAATTTTTCGTTTAAACACGTGCTATACTTTTTTTTAGGGTAAGTTCTCTAATTTAATTGCCACTGATGAAATTATTATGTGATTGAAAAAAGAGTAACAGGCAGACTCACCTGGAAAAATATTGAAGGTGGAGACAAAAGTAAATTTGTCAGTATGCCACGAGACAGTAATACATGGGGTGTAGCATGTTGTGGATGCACCTTCAACCACCCGACAACCCATTTCACCATCACTACATCCACCATGATCGATAATTATACCTAATTACTTTAACCTAAGTGCATGGACCGACTTTTTTATTGGTAATTACCATGCACTTTGCTAAAAATATTGTATAACCTATTATTGTTTTTTAGTGAACGATTATACTATATAGGATAATTCTTGGGTTCACTCCCTGGGTAGGTGAACATGCATATTCACCCCTTATTGTTATTAACGTATTTTCATCTTATAATTTCATAATCTAACCATTCATATTTTAAATTATCTTTTATAGTTCACTTATGCAAAAACTCAATTGAATCGGAGATTGTTTATCTTCCAACTTTATGAAATAAATGAACGGTTCTAATAACAATTACTACTATTATGATGAATCGTCTATTTATTTCATACGAATGAGTGACCAAAAGTTCTCTAAATTAATTGATTTTTTTTCAGATATGATATTTATATTATGCTATAATACATGAACGGTTGAAAACGTTAAAATTTAAATTAAAAATGTGTTAATTGAAAAGGATTCACCCAAGAATTATCCTTTGCTAAATACACCCTATTCAATACTCACTACACTTGCCGACGTTCCCCCATATTTTCACTCCGGTTAGGTTAGTCGGCGGTAGGAAGGTAGAGAAACCCTAGCCTACATGGATGTTTTGCCAATTAAGGAAAGAATGATCGGATGTGAGAGGTGATAATTAAGGGTTAGAGCTCAACTCCCACATCCCATCGAACATGGGACCCAATTTTTCCTTTGTCTTTGGAAAAGACAGCTGACTTATTAGTGAGGAGTGATGAGAGCAAAACCATCAACCACCACAAAACCACCATCCAAGAGTGCGAGTTCGCCTTTAATTCTTCTTTATTAACCTAATCATACGTGTCACCCATGCACTGGCTCTGATTAACTTCACCAGTGGAGCCCTGCCCGGCCGGCCTGAAGCTAGAATCTTTAGAAGCCTAACGTCACAAGAATCTCCCAAGTGATTCTGCTATAATGAAAATATAAAATAGTTGTGGGCCACCAATTTATTTGTTTAAAACATGTAAAACTATTCAAGAAATAATTTATTTTAAACGAGAAGATGGAGTTATTGGGTAAGCCATATTGATAGTTCCTTTTTGTCCTAGTATAAAGTGGCAAAAGTCTCTTTTAAGTACTTTTTACTAGTACTATAGGCCCTTTAATTAGTTTTATAACCTCATTTTTTTCTTTTTTAATGGAGCAGTGAAGTCATTCTTGCTTTTGCCTGTGTATAGGGTCCCCACTTTCATGTTTTTTTTTTTTTTTGGAAAGTTTGCCTCATTTTAATGATTTAAAAAAAATATATAATTTTAACAGATATATAAGTTATTTAAAATATTATTGTAACAAAAAAAAATAAAAAAAATATTAACTACTGTTTAAAACACTCATCAACTGGTTGAAGTAAAAAGAGAAATATTTATATATTATTATTAGCATTTTACAATTTCTCGTTCTTCATTCGCCAAATTATAAAAAATGGGTTAGTAAACAAATAGTTTTTTTTTTAAAGAGAAAAGTCAAAAATTTATTAAGAATTAAGAGGAAGGATTGAAGTCCTTCTTCAATACATCAATGATGAAACCAGGAGGTAAATTACTCCAAGAGCTGTTAAAATCATTACAAAGGGCCTTTCGAGCAAGGCAATGCGCCACTGAATTTGCTTGTCGAAAAACATGGTGGAAAGAGGAGCCAGGAAGACTAACCAGGCCATCCACAATATCATCATAGATTGGTAGTAAACAAATAATTGATTTCAGTGCAAGTTAAAAATGCACAAGGGTTTATGAATTAAATAAAAATATCCACCGAGGGGGAGAGACATAAAGCCAAAATCTCGAAAATTAGAGGTTGCAAAAAAATTATCCCTAAATAAAAATATAAAATTGTAAAATAAAGTTTATGTTAAGAGAAAGTTGAAAATTGAGTTAGAATTGTACTAAGTTAAAGGTTTGATTTCTTCAAATGTCAGTGAAAAAAATAAAGGTGATATATTAAGGGTCAAATGAGAAAAAAATCTGTTTTAGGCCCACCTTATTAGACTTCATTCAGTTCATTGTGCTCCAGTTGAAACCTCCCCCAGATAGTTTAGTGAGTAGTGACGGAAGCACCAGACCATTACACTTTTTTTTTTTTTTTTTTTTTTGGTTACATGGAAGCCTAAAAAGGCCTAAAAAACAAAAGGAGAAAAGATTAGCCAGCATGGCCAGCTCCAACTTTCCGAGGTCTGGAAACTTCATCAATATCAGCAAGGTAGGCATCGACGGCGTGAGCAGGAGGTGAATCAAAAGTGATGATCCCAAAGTCATTCTCGATGCTGTTCTTGGCCAAAGCATCAGCAGTCATATTGCATTCTCTGAAAATATGAGATAAGCTCACCTCATCACGAGTATCCATAATTTTTTGACAAGCTGAAAGGAGAGAACCAAGGGGGTGGATTTCATTACTATTGCCATGGATCAGATTGACAAGGATTGCAGAGTCAGATTCAATTTCCAGCTTCAAAATGTTGTGAGTTTGGGCCAATTTTAGACCATAAAAAAGACCCCAAGCTTCAGCATCTAAAATCTCACCAATACCCAGATTAACCTGAAAGCCAGCAATCCAATCACCACAATGATTTCTTAATACTCCTCCAGCGCCAATTTTTCCAGAAGCACCAGACCTGGTCCCATCAATGTTCAATTTGAAAACAAGCAAATCCGGTTTTTTCCAGGCCAACATAATAGTATGATATAGTCTGCTACTAGAAGTCTTAACTTGAGCATTTCGCCAATCTTCAGCTGCCTTTAGGATTGTTCGTTTAGAATCAGTGGGCATGTGGGGATGCGTATCGAAGATTTGTCTATTCCTCCATTTCCATAAGTACCAGCAAATAAAAACAAATAAATTGCACCAATGGAGACCATCGTAGACAGAGGTAGAGCAATGAAGTTGAGCAGCAATCCAACCATGCCAATCAAGAAGGAAAGAGTTCTGAATACTAACAGGTTTAGTAATAGAGTTCCAGATATCTCGGGCTTTAGGACAGTCTCAGAAAAGATGGAGAAGAGTTTCGTCATTGGTGTGACAAATAGGGCAAGTGGCACAGGTGGTAAATTTCCTTCGGACTCTCTGCACATTTGTCAATAATTTACCAGACCATTACACTTTGACAACATGGACTGAAGACTAAAGTGCTAAGCAACTTAAATGACCTACTATATTTAAGAGAATAAACATCGTTGATCATAACTGAATTTTTTTGACATAAATACTCCTTATGTATTAAAATATTTTAAAAATTAATTTAATAAAAAAGATAATAAAGTCAAATTACAAAATAAGAAAAATTAGTTTGTAGTTGTGTTGTTTTTCTTTTTCTCAATCGAAAAAAAACAAGAAAAATTAAAAATAAAAATAAAAAGACTTCAACTGCTTAACCACCCACATTCCTTTAGATAATCACTCATAATTCCACATCCATCGGGTTTGTGGAGATCTCTAGTATTCATATATGTATATATATATATATATACACACGTATAGAGGGTTCTTTCAAGCATTCTACTGTATAATTAAGGACTTGGAATATTATGCTTGTAATTTTTGTGTTTTGGATGGGTTACTTTTCGTCCATTAAAACATAAAAAGTTCGTCATGAATTTCGACTCATTTCTATGATTTGTTTTCAGATTTAATAAAACCTGAATTAAGATGTCAATTGTCAAACATACTTTCTTAAAAAAAAAAAATTGTCAAACATAATTTCACCTAATTCAGGGCCCAGATCCCCTAGCATATGATGCGACTTGGACAGAATGACTCATTCCGTTGTTTCTAATGCTCGTCGATTTTATGTTCGTGGTGACGACATCACTCGTGAAACCCCTTGTTCGTTCTTCCTTCCCAACTAAGAAGAAGGCAACAGAAAAAAAAAAATAAAGTGGTCACATAAACTTTACCAAACATTTCTCATTTTCAATTTTATAACAAAAATCAGTGAGTAGAGGCTGTGGCCTGAAAAACAATGTGGCAAAAATGAATGTCATCACTGCATGTTACAAAACTACACCAAGAAAACTCATCTGCACTTTACAAGATATTCCTGCTGTAATTCCCATTCTAGTATCTAGTTATCTACTCTAATCCTTCTGTTAAGATGAAGCCACAGGGAAGAGATCACAACGGTTTTCTGTTATAACCTACCCCAATGCATGAACTTCTTGATCTCGTCGTATAAAACCAAGATGGCAGCAGCGCCAGTACTCCTAACCATGTTCGAAACTGCACCACGATAAAATGAAGCTACCCCTTCTTTCATATAAATCTTCTTCCAGCAGTCCAGAGTGCCACTGTACATCTGCTGTTCCAAGCCAGACTGCATCATCATCCTCCTCCGAACTGTATCCAGCGGATATGACAGCAATCCAGCAGAGGTTGTGACTGCCTGAGCCACTACCCAACGCTTCCACAATGGTAACTCCAACTCATGTTTTCTTGAATTTTCCGATAAGATCTCTTTCATTGTATCAAAGCCTCCAAAATAAAGTCCTCGGTGAATGATCATCCCCTGTAAAGAGGCAGGAAGACCTCTATAAATCCCTCGAATCCCATCCCTTTGGCGAATGGTAACCAGAAAATGGTGGATACCTCGAAATTGACGGGCTTCATTTCTTCCAATGTCAGCAGCAAGGCGGGTATGTGCAATATCAAGTGGGTATATTATAATCAATGTTGTACAACCAGCAGCTGCCCCAGCAATGAAATTGGCAGGTGCACCAGACAAAAAATGACCATCTAAGCTTCCGCTTCTTATCATGTTTCTATAAAGATCCTGTAAAAGAAATCAATTTGTAAGGACCATGCACTACATGATATGGTCACTTTGAGATCTTCATTTACTACTTAAAACTATTCATCAACCATTATAGCAAACAATAACTAGAAAGGCAGACTTCTTCAATATCAATATCAACGCGCCAAAGTTACAATGGTATTAAGAGTTTTGTTGAAGATTTGTACTTGTAAATTTCTCCAAAATCATGTAAAAGAACCTTAGGATCTGTGTGTGTGTGTGTGTCATTAACCAAGTATAACTGTACAGGTACTTGACAGATTTCTGTCACTTCTCCTAAGATAATATCATCTTTGGAAGCCAAAGGCCCAAAACATAGAACATCATCTTCTATTTATTACGATACTATCTAGAAACCATCTGAACTGGGAGACTGGGCCTAATGCTTACCTGTGTTTAATCTACCAGTGAATACTGCTGTTATAACTTCTGCCATTTCAAGGACAGATAACAGTCAATTTGAGACACAGGTTAAAGAAACCCGTATGGACAGGTTTGATGTGGTTTCTAAAAGTCTCCATCTCCTGGAATTAACGCTCCATAATTACCATATCTTTTCTAAATTTCCCTTTTCAGGCTAAACAAGGGAAGGTGTCCTCCCACCCTAAAAGTACAGTTTAGTCAGGACGTCAGGTTGACTAAACTTGAAGAGCCTCTCTTAAGGGGAGAATTACCCTTGCTATCTTGTTTACTTACTACATCTAAGAGAATCCCACAGCTTAAGGCTTTGTACTGTAAATCTTGGTTATTACTCGTAAGTCGTAACTTCTTTCAGAATCTTATAAACAATTCATTTTATGGTTAAGGACATGACCTGTACACTTTGACAAGATAGACTTTCAACATTTCTTAAAAGTCCTAGCGTCTTTGTGTCTCCTTCTTTACTCTCTCTTTTCCTCCCTATTATTCCCAGTCACTCTAATTTCTCCAAAACTACAACACAATCCTTCCCCCCCCCCACAATCTCTAAACCTCTTTCATTTCTAAAGTTTCTACCATCTAAACCCGAGCACAATTGTAGGCAATAACCCACTTTGTGACGTCCTCCGTCATGTTTATTATCTCAAAAGTTAAAGAGCGACCATTATCATTCTCAAGCATTGCAACCCAATGCTGTTCCTAGACCGAATTAAACCATGCCCAACATTGTACTAAGGAACTGCCACAACCTTAGGTAAGAAACCAGAATACCAGTGCAACCTTTCCCTCTTGCTTTAGAGAGTCCCCCTTTCCAATGGAACATCCATGCTTAGTGAACCAAACCCCTCATCAACACTGTGCTCAAACTCAACCAGATATCTCGGCTAGTATCTCATAACAATGGATGATTTTTCAAGGTGTCAACTCTAGACCAGACAAAAGGTACTCACTAATAATGGATTGGTCATCCAGGACAAATGTTTAACAGTCCAGAAATCCATTATATCATCTCCTTTCTCCATTCATAAACTTCCTCCTTCATAGCTAGCAGACTAGACAGGGAAATATTTCTAAGAAAATAAAATTTTCTGAGTATAACCAGATATTTAAATCCTCCTCCCAACAAGTTGTGTAGCTAGCAAATTCAAATTCACAATCTATCTGCTTCAATCTAGGTTGCTAGAAACAACATATAATCCCACTCCACTTTTGTAATGCAGGAACTGGCTACATTACAGATCATCATGAGATACCAACGAGGCAATGTTGCTCCCTAAACTCGTTTCTCTTAAACAATCCAGTAAATAGGACATTGATGATGTCCAAACAAGAACACTGTTGGATCTTGAGTTTTGTTTTCCATTCATTCAATGTATTACAATCACTCCAAGGTTGAATTAGTCCCTTGTATCACAAATAAAAAAGAAGTAATCCTAAAAGCCAAGTAAATTAACAAACAATTGAACTACTCAAAGTGACCAATACACAAGAAAGTAAAAATAAAGAAACATGTACCTTGAGGGAAAAATTGAGAGCCACAGAAGGGTAATAACGAAGAACACTGCTGCCATTGCCTCTCCATAGAGATAACATGCCTTCTTCTCTGACCGTACGGACTATACAATCGAGCATGCCCTTGAATCTCGTCCTTCCGCCGCCAAGAATGGCCATATTGCTCTCCTGGGTCTGCAACAACAGCTTGGCTCTCTCGATTGGGGCCACAATCGTGTGCACCACCCCACCCATCACCGCCCCGGCCATGAGATCACGGTGGAAGTTGGTCAGCCAATCGTACGGCCCTGATTGTGACCCTCTCTTTTCTGGGTCACCATCATCTTTGTTCATCCTCTGAATCCCGGCCTCTTTAATGCTTCTCTCTGTGGAAAATGGAAAATGGTATTGGTAGGAAACTCATACATACATACATAGTGTGTTCAGCCAATCACCCAAATCCCAAATCCCCAACACAAAGCTTCATTGATTAGCTAATCATACCCAATTGTTTCTTTGCTTTGTATCAAGGTGTGCGCTTTTTTGCATTAAGAGAGAAAACGAAATACGCGCTTCACTTCCCGATACCTGACTTTTATTGACGACGGCTAAGATCGAAGCACACCTGATTGATGGATAAGTACGAACGTTGTTCTGCCACGTCTTATTGCTCAATTAACTAATTGCTCCTCTCGCGCTGACAAATCTTCATCTTTATTTGTTTCCAAGTCCCTGCAATGGGAGGTTACTAGTTTTTCTTCAGGGATCAAACTTTTTATTTTTTGAGATAATTGTCTGCTCAAAGTAGCAAACTTTAATATGTAAACACTTGAACTAAACCAGGTTTGAGTTTTGCTAATCTTATGCTGTTTACTTTTCCCAACGAACAGAGAGAACAAAGTTATCATTTGCTTTTATACTTTTGTGGGGTTTGTGACACTTTTTTTTCTTCATCAGGAGCAGAGAACTAGAGAAGAAACAAAGGACGGAAATTGTATTTAAAAGAAGGTCAAACCCAGCAAATAGAAAATGCGAGGGAGGCACCGCCCAACAAAACTAATGTAAGGCCAAGTCCTATCTTTGTTTGTGGGTTTGACATCAAGTTGCAATGTTTGAGGAGAGAACGTTCAATGCCTCTTGAGATTTTCTTTCTTGCAATTTAGTTTATATGGGGATTCATATGAATTTTTATCACCTAGAGATAGAACAAACAACTTTAATTTAGAGCCTTAATCTAGATAAGTAGTTAATGTAAACATGACACGTTTTTAAATAGGTTATGTTAGTATTGAGTATTGAGTCATTCTACACGATTAATAGAACAAGTTAAATAATTACGAAATGAAAATGAATGACTATCCATATTTTGATCAATTCATTTTTTAGAATAACTATATAATTTCAATGTTTCTAAGCATACTGGAGTCCACAAAAAACAAGAAGAAAAATTGATCCGGAGAGGCTAAAATGTTGTGCATAAGAGGTGGCTGACTTAGACAAACACACAATTTCGGTCCCCAACCCAAACCCATAGCTAGGCCCATCTCAATATTTTGCTTTCCTCTAGCATGTACCAAATAGACCAGAAAAACAAGGCTGGCTTTTAGGTGGCAGAGAGTGTCCAAGAGGAAAAGCTTAGCCCATGAAAATCAAATCCAAATTCTCCTTCGTGTCGGTTTATATATAACAGCGAGCGAGACACAACATGATTCGTCTCAGAAACCAGCACAGAAACTGAAACAACAACATCATCCAGTGAATCTTGAACTCAGACCCCTCCCTTTGATTTTTAGCCAACAAAGAAAGGACAGTTAATAATTTAACTGATATATCTATATTTCATAAGTTTTATCAAAATATTTGGATGTTACCCCTTGACCTGAGTTTCACACTTCTATGAATATATATATTAAAAAAAAAACTCGATCTATCTTCTTAAGTATTACTACTATTGTGGCATCTAGCAAATTAGTAATTAACTACATCACGCTGAGGTAATTAAGCTAATATAAATTTACTGTCCCACTTGTTTTCTACTTTTAACCTCAATCGTCAATAAGTACTATAAATTACCAGGTTCAGTACTGCTATATATCACGAGTGCTTGATCGATCATAGAGCTCTCTTTCTCTCTCTCACTAGCAAACACACAGTAAAATAAACACGATTATTGATGGGTTGTGAAGCACTGGCCGGGGACCGACCTGGCTACAGGCTACTACTATATATGTAGCCTAGCTATTCATTTCAAAGGCCAAGAAATATGTCAGAAACTAACCATTTTAAAGAATAAGTGAAGGAACAAAAATCAGTAAAACAAGTAAAGTATACACAAGAATGAGGAGGAGTGTTTTTCCATAAGCATGTCTGCTGGGATAATGAATATACTATATATTCAATTAATTAATACGTGAATGATCCAATCATCCTTGAATTGTTTCTATATATATATATATAGCTAGCTAGGGTACAGAGAATCAAAGAGGTTTTGCTATGTAGCTTTTTCTTTCTTTTACCCACCATGTTAAAAAGGCCTTAATCAACTTCTTATCATCTTTCTCTCTCTCTGGTACTGTCACTACTGTGTGTGAAAGCTTGCTCACTTTTCACTTGGCCGGTTTTGCTTTATTTCTACTGGCTACTTCTTTTTTAATGGCAAGAGAAAGGTGCATGGTGACTGGTGTGTTTTAAAAGAGTTCAACAAACTAATTATTCAAAACAAAATAGTTAATTAGGAGGAAATTAATGTAAGTTTAAAAAGTAGAAAATGATTTTAATAATAAAGAAGTGTTGAGGAGGCCAGGGAGAGACTGGGAAGAGAACAAAGGAAAAGACAGAAAGTGCACGTCAGAACAAGCTAGCAAGGCTGTTGGTTAGCTTAGCTAGCTGTGGTGCTGGATGGATGGGTCGACACCTCCAAGGGAATCTCCTCTTCAGTCCTCATCCACATCTCTCTCTCTCTCTCTCTTTCTCTCTCTCTCTCTCTTTCTCTCTCTCTCTCTCATGCAAAACACACATCTTCTTCTTTGATATGAGTTTCCAGTCTGATATGATTCAAGGTTAATTAAGTAATTAATTTAGTTGAATTTTCTTCTTGAATGCAACCCACTAATTATCAGCAAGGTTTGTACTTTCTTTTTTCCCTTTAAATTCTAGCTATATATGCTCCTTCTTGTTCTTCATTTTTTTGTGTTTCCTAGCTAGCTGTTTGATTCTTGATTCTTTTTCAACCTTAGGGAAGATATATCATCATCAAGAAGGGTAGTACTGACCAGCTAGTAAGGCAACAAACAAAAAAAATTATCAGTCAGATTTTTGTGAATTTGAATTAGGGTTTGGACTGAGATCTAAATTCTATCGCATACTACAGCCAGCTAGATAGATGTGAAAGTTGATAATTCTTCTGTTGATATATATATTTATGAATCTCATGTATACTTGGTGTCATGAACAGCTAGAATTTAAGTGCTTAGTTGTTCTAATTTAATGTAGGTGGAAATCAATTAATTATGATGAAAGGTTTTGCAGTGGATGAGAATATGTCCAATTTAACTTGTGCATCTGGAGATTTAAGTGCATCTGCCAATTCAAGTATTAGAAATGAGTCTTCATCTTCAACACATCAGCAACAACCAACGCAGAAGAAGAAGAGAAATCTTCCAGGAAACCCAGGTATATATATATATATATATCTCTCATCTTGATTAAAATAATTATTGTTTTTTTTTTATATATAAAAACTTAATTAGCTTTTGTTTTGGTACGTTAATAATTAATTTGGGTCATATATATGTAACAGACCCAGATGCTGAAGTGATAGCCTTGTCACCGAAATCACTGATGGCGACGAACAGATTCGTATGCGAGGTCTGCAACAAAGGGTTTCAGAGAGAGCAGAACCTTCAGCTCCACAGGAGAGGCCACAATCTGCCATGGAAGCTAAAGCAAAGGACAAACAAGGAGGTGAAGAAGAAAGTGTATCTGTGCCCGGAACCTTCATGTGTCCACCATGACCCGTCAAGGGCTCTTGGGGACCTCACAGGGATCAAGAAGCACTTTTCCAGAAAGCACGGTGAGAAGAAGTGGAAGTGTGAGAAATGCTCGAAGCGATATGCGGTTCAATCGGATTGGAAAGCTCATTCTAAGATCTGTGGCACAAGAGAGTACAGATGTGACTGTGGAACCCTTTTCTCTAGGTAACACTCCCAATTAATTAATATACATGAATAGGTAATTTATATGATTAAGATCGACAATATAAAGTAAGAATCTTGAAAACAGAACTTAATTATAATTTGATAATTAAGCTACATATGGAGGAGAACAATCAAGAAAAGCTTCTTACATTCGTACGTATACACGAATTAATTACCAAAAACACTAGCATTGTGACGGCCGGTGTTATCCACACTCTTCTGGAATGGTGCAAGAATCTAGCTAGCTTTGTGAAAGTGTTCCAAATTAATGCAAAAAGTTTTCTAAGAGTGTCAGACTGTCAGTTATGGTGTCTAATTAATTTATAATTAATAATTCGGATTGTAATTCTCATTTCATATATAATTTATGAAAAAATTTGGGCACTTCTCAATGATTCATGATCACCATATATAGTAATTAATTACCCTTAGGAAATGAGGCTAGTAGCAGAGACCAGAGAGTCAAAGCTTTTGAGTTGTAAAGTGCCTAGTGTGTAACAACCTTTAATTAATGGATTACACATCTGCTGTTTTTCTTGTCCTTTTAAAAACAAAAAGAACGAAAATACAAAAAGGTACACGATCGAAAAGAGAGAGGGAGAGATTCGATCATCACTGTACGTATTTCTTGCTTTTTGATGGTTTGCTCGTTTTGTTTGTTTGTGTTTGTTTTGATTATCTTACTGTTAATTAATTATTTACAGGAGAGATAGTTTCATCACTCACAGAGCTTTCTGTGACGCTTTGGCACAAGAGAACAGCAACGCAGCAAGAGCCATAAACCCACTTAATCTCTCCTCATCATCACTACCCCAACTCCATGGTGGCTTCCAACCTCATCTATCTCATCATCACGTGAAGAGAGAAGTACAAGATCTTCAGCTACAGCTTCCACCGTGGATGGGCGGCGAAGCTGCACCCCCGGCTGGTCCATCTCATCACCTCCATAGTAATATAAACCTCTCCTCATCATCGTCCCAATTGTTCCCTACCTCTTCATTTGACCACCAGCAATCATTTCTGCACCAAAACCCTAACCCTAGCTCCTCCGCTGGGCTCCCGGATTTCCAAACCGCAGCCTCTGCTCACATGTCAGCCACTGCTTTGCTGCAAAAGGCATCGGAAATGGGCGCCACGGTCAGCAAGCCTTCCTCGATGTTTCTAAAGCCCCGTGACCAACAACACCAAACTTCCCACATGATGTCCGAAACGACTGCTTTTGGTTCTTTCATGGAACAGGCTGGTGCCAATTCTGGTGGTGGGGCGGCAGCAGCCACTAACAACTCTCTTTTACATGATATGATGATGATGAGTTCTCATATGCAGCATTCTTCGTCCGCAGCTCATGGCGGGTTTGATCAGCTTTCGTCGTCCTCGTCCTTCGGAGATCATCATCATCATCATCAGGGTTTCAATGGATCAATGGTGATGGGTAGTTTCGGCGATAATATTAATCCTCCCCCTCAAAAGAAGTTAATCACCGCGGAATCGCAGCTCCGGAGGACTAGTAGCACTGCTGATGGAGGAGGCGGTGGCGGTATGAATGAGGGAATGACAAGAGATTTCTTGGGTCTGAGAGCATTTTCTTCTCAAGATGATCAAGACTTTTTCGATATGGCTGCTGCTCATGGACTCGACCAGCATGTGGTGAATTCTACTTCTTCAGCTAATTATAATGGACAGCAGCATAATCATCAAAACCAAACATCTTGGCAAGGTAATTAATCAGCTAGATCGCAGTGTATTGAATTAGAAATATAGGAATAGGATCCACCGTATCCTTAATTTCCTTGAGAGAGAGAGAAGGAAAGAGCAATTACAACCTAGCATATCGTCCGAGGCATATTATATTCTTCAATGTGGCTAATAGGACGGTCTACTTTGAATAGTGCTCTAATTATGCACTCCTCGATCACTTTTTTTGGCTTAATTAATTTTCCTTCTTTTTATATATGAACATCTTTTTCTGCTCAGTTTATATATGTATTTTATTTGTTGCTGAAATGAAAGCCAAAGGCCCCTAACATAAAATTAGGTCAAAATATGTTTGTATTATGGGTTTTTATCACCCACGGGCCCTGAACTTTTGCCCACCAGACTCATTGATGCCCAAACTTCAAAATCGATCTCAGAGGTGCCTAGACTTTTAAAACCGTTCCTTTGTGATGCCTCCGTCAACATTCTGTTAACATTCCGTCAATTAAGAGGGGCAATATGTCATTTCACACTATTTTAACTAAATGACCTTTAAGGCCTTAATGAAATTCAGAAATAAGGGGCAAAATGGACTTTTCCTCTCGGTCTGCACCCTCTCTTTCTCCTCTCCACACCCAGCTCATCTTCATCAGCTGCTGCCGTGCACCCATTCACCACCGCACCATCACAGCCGACTTCCCAAGCCTGGGCCTAGACCACCGCCGCATCTCCATCACAGCCGCGCCCCTGCGCTGCTCCACCACACCTGCTGCTGCTGCAGCCTTGTCACGCTGCAGCTCACCAAACACAGCCAAGCCTATCACAGGCATAATTCAAGTTCACAATTACCTGCAATCAACAATCACAGACACTCAAAGCTCACAATCCACAATCAATCATCAAGCTGCCGCCGTGCCCACCCATCACTGCCACAGTGTCAAGGCCATCATCAATCACCATTCCGGCATCCCCAGATCGACCCTTGGGTCTCTCGGACTGCCCAAAACCAAGCTCCACCTGCAATCACAATTCGGAGCATCACAAGCTCACCACCATGAGGTCAGACTTCAATTAATTGCACAGTAAACCTCCGCCGTCGCTGTCCTCTGCTCGTTCCGCCGCAAAGCCCAGCTTTGCCGTGCCACTGCTACTGCTTTGGACACCCAAATCTGGGCACCCAAGTAGTCCGCCCACCGCCGAGCGGTAAGAAAAGATGAAACAAAGGCTAACGGGGAAATAAGAACCAACACCAGCTCCGCCGAGCCGTGTTCCTCCATTCTTCATAGCGTGCCTCCATCACAACCCAGACCACGCTCTCTCTCTCTCTCTCACCTCACGCTCTCTGTTCATCTCTGTCACTGCACCTCCACGCCGCGACCAATTTCACACTGGGCACCTGCGTTCCCAGTCCACGCCGCCGTTGCAGAGCCATCACCCAGCCCAATCTCTAGACCGCCGGAACCATTGAGCTTCTCTCCTTCGATTCGCTGCCGTCATCGGTCGGCTAACCCGAGAACTGGGTTTTCTTTCCCCAGCCGAGACGAACACGCCACCACCAGTCCGGCGACCAGAGGTGGCCGCACCGAGGGAGGTGCCACGGGCTTCTGAGAAAGGAAGGAGGAAAGCCAAAAAAAAAAAACCAGAAATGAAGGAAGGAAGGAAGGAGAGGGCTTCAAGGTCATTTCATACACAAAAATAGTGTGAAATGACATATTGCCCCTCTTAATAGACGGAATGTTAACGGAATGTTGACGGAGGCATCACAAATGAACGGTTTTAAAAGTCTAGGCACCTCTGAGATTGATTTTGAAGTTTGGGCACCAATGAGTCTGGTGAGCGAAAGTTCAGGGCCCGTGGGTGATAAAAACCCTTGTATTATATAGCTAGTTTTTTTGTTTAGAAAGAGATTATTGTGTTATTGTAGGTGTGTAACCAAAAAAATTAATTAGTTATTCCTAAATTTTTTTTATCTCATTCTATTCGAAATTTCTGACTCTACCATTGTGCCTATTGAACGCTAGACAATCTAATTAACAACAGTTAAAAAAGGAGATTTTTTGTTTTCGGAAAATATGGATTTTTGAGTAATTTTTGGGAAATGGCCTTATCAAAGGCAAATTTTAGCGTTAAAAAAAAAAATCATATATATATAAATTATAGGAGAGTCAAAATAAGTATATGCATGTTGACCTGTTGACTGTTCATGTCTGTGTAATTAAAGTCTCTGAACTTTCTCAAATAAAGCTAGCAGCTGACAGAGATTCGTGGAAGTACAGTAATACTGTTCATTGATGTGTGCATATCATGAGTATCACTTTTATTTTTTGGAATATGAATATGCAAAGCTATATATATATATATTTCATATATACTTGAATTGTGCGACTGTGTCTGTGTGAGTACGTACTGTAACACAAAAACGTACAGTTAGATGCCATTGATCCTGGCCTGTGCAGCTAATTAAGCTAAAGCTAGCTTTATGTAATTTCAATCCCGAGGTGGCGATGAATCATGAAATGTACGCATCCATGCCGGCCTCTCCTTTTTACTGTCGCTGATGATTCTGTTACATAGAAATTGGAGGTGAAGATGATTCTGTTATCAAAAAATAGGTCTAATCGAAAAGTTCTCGCCAAGTCTTCATTATAAGAGTCCTCGTTAGAGACTCTCCATATCTATATATATATATATAAGGGTGATCTGATCTTGATCGAGCTGCACCATCTTGGTCTTAGTGTTAAACAACGTACTGCGCGCAATCATCTTTGAAAGTTCTATCGAAGATGTGCAGCCAGCTAGGTTAATTAAGAGTAAAAAGCTAGGCAACTGATACTACGTACCTGGCTACCTGGTTACCTACCACATCCTTGAAATTTAGACTGGTTTTTCTGTTAATAGATGGTCCTTCTTCCCAGTTACTCTTTTTTTTTTTTTTTTCTTTGAGCAATCTTCCAAGCAAGTTACTTGTATCCATGTTATTCAAGACCAAGAGTTTTTTAGGATTAATTTTCGGTGGTGAGCTAGCTAGTTTCTTTGCAGTTGTTGGGGGCCTTGGCCCATATTGGACCCAGACGAAAAAGTCAATTTCAATGATGTGCCACGGACAGCATGACTATCACACTCTTCTTAGAAGAAAAAAAAACATGGCTATCACACTTGCATAAGGTACCAAATTGGACATTAATTTTCTTTTTTAATTTCTTGCTAAACACATAAATATGACTGTATTATTTATATTTCAGTTTATACATATATTTTAGTTTGGCAAAAAAAAAAAAAAAATTCCGAATATTTCTAAGAAATTTTTTTATGAGAATTTGACAAATACGATATAACGCTTAAATAACTTAATCTATTCTTGAACTTTTAACTGAAAAAATCTAAACTCAAAGGCCCTAATATTATTGTTGTCACTTCACTCAACATTTATAAGCCATTAGGCTTGGTTTAGTCCAAGTAGCGAAGAAAAGTGGTTAATTGATTTGCACTTATGTCAAGTGTTCGATCTTTTCCATTGTGACCAAATAAAAAACTTACTAAATATTTTTACACCCACTATATCTTGGAATACTCAACTAAGAATTTTTACCAGATATGTTGTTTTGGTATAACTCATGTCACGAACTTAAAATTAATCTAAAAAACTCTATTTTTTAATTTTTTTTACTAGCTATATTTTTAATTTTTTTACTAGAAATATTGTTTTGGTCATTCATCAAATGTATTACTACTGTAACAGTGTAACCAATACATTTCTGGCCAAAAAAAATAAATAAAAGGAGCCTACTTCGGAAAGTCCAAATTGCGGATGGGTGTGGGAGGGGTTTCTCCCTCTAGCCTTTGTCTTTTGTAATAAAAAAAAAAAAAAAATTGCGGATGGGTGTGCACAGAAACAATAAGTCCAAAGTGACCTCCAACTGTGAAAATCCGAAAAAGAAAAAGTCAGGGCCACAAGGGCATTATAAACATTTTACATAACCCGATAATAGTAAAGAAGACACACGGAGCAAATCAGTAACGCGTGCGCAAACTAGAACCTTCAACCTTAAGCCTCCATCCATCCCACATGACGATGTTGATGTCGTTAAGACCCTAGTATCTCTCTCTCTCTCCTCTCCATTTTTCCAAACCTCGCTCCTTCCCTCATCAATCAAACGCACCGTTTCGTATCCCCTCCAAAGCCTTTGAGATACAGATACAAAGAGACACAGGCTCAATAGAGCAGTCAAGGTCTGTAAGCTGCAAGGGATGGCCCTGAGACGCCTGCTCACTCAGGTTGGTTAAATTTCCAGCTGGGCTCCTATCAATTTCAGATTTTTGTGCAATCTTCCGATCCTATCTGCTTATTTAGCGCCAAAGTTTGATTCTTTTAGCTGATCTCGAAAACCCTAATTCTTATATTTTGATTTGATTGTTTATCAGTTTAATTTTGATTCCCATCTTCTGAATATTCAAGGTGTTGTTGTATAGGGGTCTGTTTAGGTTTGAGTTGTAAGTGTGTAAATGAGGAGAATAGGAGATGCTTTATTGTGAGGATACGATGATATTGAATGGTTTTCGGTCCATTTTCGATTGGGGGAGCTCCTTACGAAAATTGGGTGTTTTGGGAAACTCCAAATTGTTTCCCTTTTTGTTGAATCTCTCAGAAACTGTAGTGTGTGCTAGTTGAGAGCTTTTATTTATAGGCTGAATCTTTTTGAGGTTTGGATCTCCTCTTGTTGGTCTGAAAAGAATGAGGGTTTGCGGGGGAAGAGTCTTACAGTATGACTGGGAGTTGAAGGGAAAGGAAATTTGGTGGAGGACAGAAAGCAATGGAATGTGTTTGTTTTGTTATCTTAGCCTTCTAATCAATCCAAATTTTCTGAGAAGGGTATTTTAGAGAAATGAACAAACTTATCTTTAAAAAATTTCATTTCCTTCCAAATCCATACAACTTGTGGGGGGGGGGGGGGGGGAGTGGGCTGGAAAGACTCCTGATCAAGGCCTTAAGTATGCCGATACTGTGCTTGAGTGGTTTTTTCAATTGACTTTTCATTTTCTCTTTGAACTAGCAAGGTTGGCACAGTTTGATGACCCTATTAGAAATCCTGTTTCTTTTTGTTGCTTTAGGCCCTATTAAATTTCATGTTGTTTTGCACCAGGTATCAAGGCATCAATCAGAGTTGGGACAGCTGAAAAAAGTGTGTGCCAGAACTTATTTTCCAATCAACAGGATTGCAGGAGGTGGTGTAGGTATGATGTTCACAAAATTTTAATTTATATCTTTTCATTATGATACTTGTTATCTTGTCAAAATGTTTGCTTTTGGTACATCCTTTTTTAAGCTTTAAGTGGAAGGCAGAACACTCTTCTCCATTTTTCTTCATTTATCAAAGCAATCATTTTCTTTTAACCTGTGCAGGGAATACACTCTTAAATACTCAAGAAAGGTATCAGTCAAGTTATGTTCGCAGTTTGGCTCGCAGAGGACGTGATTTTGATGAAGCTAATGAAGTTGCCTATCTAAAAGAACTGCGAAATGACCCTGAAGAAGTGATAAGATTATTTGAAAGTCAACCATCATTGCATTCTAACTCTACAGCGCTTTCTGAATATGTGAAATCATTGGTAAAAGTTGGCAGGCTGGATGAGAGTGAGTTGCTCAAGACATTGCAGAGAGGTGGGTAATGGAACCGGGTGATGATTAACTTGTAATTATTTCTACCAAAGTTGCATTCTAGTTTGAATATGTTTTGTGCGACTTTGTCTTGCATTTTTTAGGTTTATTACTTTATTAGTAAAGTTGGGATGATTAAAACTTAACCAGATGATGGTTTTATAATATTCCTGGAACAACCGAATACACTTTTTCTGCTGATAATTTATGCGGAGTTTCTGAACGTCTGTTCAGAAGAACAGCATGCTAAACATTGACTTTCTTCAGCAGTTCTTTGGCCTGCTTTTCATCTTATGAGTTTGAGCTAGTGACCAAGATTTGTTTATTTTAGGTGTCGCTAACTCTGCAAGGGAAGAAGAAAGCACGGGGGGTTTCTCAGTTATAAGGAATGTCGGAAAGTCTACGAAAGATGGTGTTCTTGGAACTGCAAGTGCGCCTATTCATATGGTGGCTAGAGAAGGAGGTCATTTTAAAGAGCAGCTGTGGCGTACAGTTCGCACAATTGCACTAGCCTTTCTTTTGATATCTGGTGTAGGAGCACTCATTGAGGATAGAGGAATAAGCAAAGGTCTTACCTTCTCTCAATGCTTCAGGCTCTCATATGATTTGATTAATATGCATTCTGAAAATGATGAAAGCTATTCCTTAATTTCTGTGTTTCCATTTTTCAGGACTTGGACTAAATGAAGAGGTCCAACCTAGCATGGAATCTAGCACAAAGTTTAGCGACGTAAAGGGTGTTGATGAGGCTAAGGCAGAGCTAGAAGAAATTGTTCACTATCTTCGAGATCCTAAGGTAGATGAATTTAACATTACAATCAGCCGAATATGAAATATTAATGCCTTGATTTAGTCATTACCCCATGCTCCTTGATATGTGAGTCGTCGGCAATCTCATTACTAGTCATCCAACCGAAGAAGATGAGTCTGGGAGTGACCTATAAAGATTCAGTAAATAGCTCGAAAATTGTCTTGATTTCATCCCTCATTTACAGTATGCTCTTGAATCAATTTGAATGTATATCATTGAATTTCAAGGGTTGAGCTTTTGGAAACTACCTTATCTGAATTGATTTAATTTAGCTGAGGGAGCAAATTGTTGTTATGTCAATCCATCCCGATTCCCTGTGTGCCTTATATTTTTCTTCCTTATGTTTGCAATGTATTTTATCTTTTTATAACTACACAGTTTTATTTTGTATCCCTTAACTTGGTTTTCCTTGTAACAGCGTTTCACTCGTCTTGGTGGCAAGCTACCAAAGGGTGTTTTGCTTGTTGGCCCACCTGGTACTGGCAAAACAATGTTAGCAAGAGCAATTGCTGGAGAAGCAGGGGTACCTTTCTTTTCATGCAGCGGAAGTGAGTTTGAAGAGATGTTTGTTGGTGTAGGAGCTCGGAGGGTGAGGGATCTCTTTGCAGCTGCAAAGAAGCGGTCACCGTGTATAATATTTATTGATGAGATAGATGCAATAGGAGGTAGTCGCAACCCTAAGGATCAGCAGTACATGAAGATGACTCTGAATCAGTTACTTGTTGAGCTTGATGGTTTTAAACAAAATGAAGGAATTATTGTTATTGCTGCTACTAATTTCCCAGAGTCACTGGACAAGGCACTGGTGAGACCTGGTCGGTTTGATCGCCACATTGTAGTTCCCAATCCTGATGTTGAAGGGCGGAGGCAGATTATGGAAGTCCACATGTCAAAGGTAATCTTGTATTTCTTACGAAGAAGTTTAATGTATTTATTTGGAATAATAAGCTTTTGTTGCAATTGCTTCTGCCACTTTGTTGCATGCTTGAATGAAACTTTAATATTGTGTGGTCAATTGCTTCTGCCTCTTTGTTGCATGGTCGTTTTGTTTGTTTTCAATTCCTGTTATTAAGGGTCAGTTCTATATATTAGTGGAAGAAATGTTGATGAAAATAGGCTACATTTTACCAAAAATAATTAAGAATTAGCAGTCTGTTATTTTATTGTAAGATGTTTTTAAGATTGATGCAGCAGATTCCGGAGAACTGGAAGTCATTGTAGCTAGACTGATCAAAGTACCCTTTTGACAGGTAATGAAGGCTGATGATGTTGATTTGATGATCATTGCTAGAGGAACTCCTGGGTTCTCTGGTGCGGATCTTGCGAACTTGATCAATGTAGCTGCTCTGAAGGCTGCCATGGACGGTGCTAAAGCAGTGAGTATGGCTGATCTTGAGTATGCAAAAGACAAGATTATGATGGGAAGTGAACGTAAGTCAGCTGTTATATCTGATGAGTCACGAAAGCTAACAGCTTTTCACGAGGGTGGCCATGCACTTGTGGCCATCCACACTGATGGTGCTCATCCAGTTCACAAGGCAACAATAGTTCCCCGAGGTATGGCACTTGGCATGGTTGCCCAGTTGCCCGAAAAGGACGAGACAAGTGTCTCACGGAAACAGATGCTTGCTCGGCTTGATGTTTGTATGGGGGGACGGGTTGCAGAAGAGCTCATCTTTGGTGAAAGTGAAGTTACTTCTGGTGCTTCTGATGATCTCCGGCAAGCGACTTCTCTTGCCAGAGCAATGGTTACAAAATATGGTATGAGCAAAGAAGTGGGGCTTGTCACTCACAATTATGACGACAATGGGAAGAGCATGAGCACAGAAACTAGGCTGCTTATTGAAGAAGAAGTGAAGCACCTTTTGGAAACGGCTTACAACAATGCGAAGACTATACTTACCACACATTATAAGGAGCTCCATGCTCTTGCTAATGCCCTACTGGAGCAAGAGACGCTCACTGGAAATCAGATCAAGGTCTTGCTTGCTAACTTAAACTCTCAGCAAAAGCAACAACCGCAACAGCAAGTAGTTGCGGAAAAGAGTAGCTCACAGTCAAATCCAGTTCCTCCTCCATCAACACCAAATGCAGCTCAATCTGCTGCCGCTGCAGCAGCAGCCGCCGCTGCCGCTGCAACTGCTGCAGCCAAATCAAAAGGCATGGCTCCCGTGGGATCTTAGCACGAGTGAGGTTGTTGAGTCGCAGGTATCTATTTGTTGGTGTCGATGTGCATATAGTAAAATTACTTACCAGCCTTTCTGTATGGTACCATAGAATGCTGCCAGTGAGGATTAATTTATGTATTGCCATAGTCAGATTGACTGGGAGTTGTAGACGACTTGATTCAGTGTAGGCCTTCTAATTAAGGCATTGGTGAACATCCACTGTCTATTTTTGATTCTTCCTTCTTTTCTTTTTTTTTTAATTGAATTTTTTCTTGAAGGTTCTTGTTTATACTATAAAAGAATAACGCATTCTCGATTTTTGCTTAGCTTTGTGATTTGATAAACATAAACCCCTTTGCTCTTCTATTTTCCCTTGAGCACTCCAAACGTAAAGATAACAATGAAATGTTCTGAACAAATATAGGGTCGAGTAAACTTGTTTGTTTTGTGCTCGAGTTTGCACTGAAGCTGCTTGTAACTTTTTCAGTCGTCGGATTTCTCGGTAGAATCACTTGTGCATCCAAAAGAGCCAATTCAAAAGACAACAAATAAAATTAAAAGTTTCTTGGAGATTTTTGACCTTTGTTCAAGACATCAAGCATCTTTGGCTAATCAGTTCTTTTTATGTTTTCCAAGAAGCCAATATGTTGAAAAATCCACGGAATTTTCTTTGTAGTTTTATTTTGCTGATAAAAACACAGCAGCAGCAGCTGAAGGTAAAAAACAAAAAAAGGAATAGTAATATGAAATTCAATCAGAATGGGCCCTAAACTCAAAAACCATTATCAATACTCATTTCTGCAATACTTTTAGCCGGAATTTTCCGAGTTAGACTCGTCATCAGTTTGGCGCCAATCCATGTCCGTAACTCGGCCGAGTCAGCAACAACCTGGTAATCTACCTCCTTTCTTTTTGCTGCAATTTAAATTTGATGAACATAGTCGATGAAATCTTTGATAATAGCCAGTTTCAAGAACATGTTGAAATTATAATTTAGGGTATTTTGGGCGATCAAAGGGCCTCTGTGTAAGTATGTTGGGGTCACGAACTCAATCGATCGTCTCTTTTCCTTTTGTTTTTAATCGCTGATATCTGAAATTAAACAAATGGGAATGGATTCAAAAAAGAGTCTTTGTCTGCAGGAATTGATCAGCGGAGAGTAGTGATAGAAAACAGCCATGGGGAGAAGCTTGTGGGGAAATTACATGATACGGGTTCAAAGGAGCTCGTTGTGTTTTGCCATGGCTTACATTCCTCAAAGGTTATATTACTATCTCATTGTACTATTTCTTTCTTTGATAACTTGTTTCTAAACCATGTTGTGACAGATTTAACAAATGATCCTTATTTTATGCCATTAACTATTTCCCAAGTTTGGAACTCCTTAAGCTTAAACTGAGTTCTGCTCCAACATGCTGAGAAAGTCCTTTTGCTTTCATCTCTAGGAACGCATCCCAATGGTGAACCTTGCTGCTGCGTTTGAAAAACAAGGAATTAGTGCTTTCCGCTTTGACTTTGCTGGAAATGGGTAAGCTGTTTGCAGTTATTTTTTCACGCGATTCTCTTAAATTGCTTTTATGTCTGGCCAAATTCCAATTCTAAATGTACCTGATAGGGAAAGTGAAGGTTCATTTCGGTACGGTAACTATCGCAGAGAAGCTGATGATCTATGTGCCGTAGTTCAACACTTTCGTGGGTGGAATTATGTAATAACTGCAATTGTTGGGCACAGTAAAGGTCCGTCTATAATTGGTACCTAAGCATAGTTTTCAAACAAGGAAAAAGAGGATGATTGAATAAATATCGTAAAAGACTCAACTTGAACAGCGCATTGTAATTGAGGTAGATAGTTGTCAAGCTAGAGGGCCTTGCTTCCCAGCTTTAACAGAAAAGATAGATGTCAAGCTATGTTGTCTTAGCATTGTTACTTTATTTATTCATGTTCACATTTTTGCTATGATTGTTTTTGGGGTTGAGGGAACTCACTTGTGAAGTTTTGAATATGATTCCTTTGTTTGGATTAAAAGCTCAAAATTTCCTTGAGCAATTACAGAAGAGTCTCCTCATACAAGGAAAAAGTCACTTAACACATGCAAATCCATTTGTATGCAATGCTCTCCATAATGCTCCTTTATTTTGATGCTTTCTTGATGTGCTTCAACTTTTTTCTTTCCCCTTTTTAGTTGAGAAAATTCATTCTTTAGAAAGTTATCACTTACCATGTTTCTTACAGGGGGGAATGCAGTGATCTTGTATGCGGCAAAGTGTAAGGATGTTCATACAGTTGTAAATATTGCTGGACGATTTAATCTGGAAAGAGGCATTGAAGGTCGCTTAGGTAAAGATTATCTGCAAAGAATCAAGCAAGATGGATTTATTGATGTTAAGAATAAAAGAGGTAAGCTCTCATATAAACTATTCTTATTTTCTGTGAAACCCCAGTGGTTTTGTGCCATGTGGTAACATGTCTGAGCCTATAACATCTTCATTCTTTCAAGTCTGGAGTTTTGAAGTTGCTTCATTTACAAACTGGATCATTAAAAGCACATAATTCCCCATTACTGCTTATTGTTGGAAGTATTCTGAACTCGGATTTAGATTGATCATCCACCCAGCTGAAAGTTCTCCTGTTGTTAATAGGGACATTTGAGTACCGAGTAACCGAAGAGAGTTTGTTGGAGCGTCTAACCACTGATATGCGTGCAGCGTGCCGGTCAATTGATCAAAATTGCAGGTGAGAGAATGCAATTAGCTTCATGATTACCTCTGTAATACTTCTGATGATCCATGTTCGAAACACGATTTCTTAAAAAATGACTGTCGATTACATATTCTGTTGATTTCTATATTTTCAGGGTTTTGACAGTTCATGGATCGATGGATAGAATGGTTCCTGTTGAAGATGCGTATGAGTTCAACAAGATCATACCTAATCATAAACTATACATAGTGGAAGGAGCTGATCATGAATTCACTTCATATCAAAATGAGTTGGCTTCTATCGTGTTGGGCTTCATCAAGAAAGATTTTCACCAGGACAAGTTTATTATGCCTAAGCAGTCACCACTTAGCACACGAGTTGCAGATAAATCTGTTAATTCACGACTGTGAACTTAAAACCAAACATCAAATGTTGAAACATTCTGGTTCACATTGTAAAACTTTTGGACAATCAACTTTGACTATGATATGGTTACACCGATTATGAGCATGATGGTAATGTCTTGTTGTAACACACATTTTAATGAGAATTATGGTAAAATTTTCAAAAAAAATTTAGATGATGCAACGGAAAACGTTATAAACGCATAGAGAATCCCATCATATTTTGATGGAAGTACTTCAAACTTTTTTATTTTTTCAAGTTAAAAAATATAGAAATTGATTAATAAAAATCAGAAAATGCGAGAAAGACCATAAATAAAAGATGTTCATGAAAATATGAAATTGGGTATTCTGTGAAAAAAATTTAAAAATTGATCTGCGTTGGACTTCATTAAGGCGGATTTTCACCAGGACAAGTATCTGTATCTATCTAAGCAGTCACCATTTAGTTTAAGTGATATCGATCTTGATCAGCTCAACAAAATTGGTCAATTATGATTGTTACCTTTTGATATGTTAGCAATATGCAAACAGTAAATAATCTGAAACCTTACTGAAGCTGATGATTGTAATGATAATAGTTCTTACTACCAAGGAGAGTACGATTGGACTCTGAAAATTAACCATTTCTTAGATTGCAACTGAGCAATCACTGATCGCACACATTTTGTGTAAAAAGGTAGAAAGTTGCAAAACTACCTACCAACTGAACAGAGAGAGAATACAAGATCAATCCTTCACATTCATATATAGCTATATTGCATCTTCTCTTCAACTATGCGGTAACAGTTTTTGGCTTGGCCCCAATTTTTCTCCAAGAAACACTGGGCATTATCTGCTTTCTGTCTACACGATCCTCATATTTAACGGCAAAATTGAGCAAAGAATCCAAAAGAGAGTCTGAAAGAAGGTGCGGTTTAAGTCCCAACTCGATAAGTTTGGTGTGTTTGGCATTGTAGTAGTGCTCCTCCGCTTCAACTCTTGGGTTTGGCACTGATGTGGTCTGCACATCAAGACCAAGCTTCTCTCCAGCTTTTGTAACAAGGGCGGCAAGTTCATTGACAGAAAACTGCTCCGTAAATTGATTGAACACCCTAAACTCACCGGCCTGTGCTGGGTTCGCAATGGCAATCTCAACACACTGAACTGTATCTCGAATGTCAAGATATCCCCTGGTCTGGCATAGCAAAAACACAAGTATCAGTAAATGGCAAATAATGCAGCAAACCAATTTGGTGTATGTATGTGTTAAATAACTTTGTGTCATGAAGAGGGCTTTTACCTGGCCACCTTTGCCATACACGGTAAGCGGATGACCAACAGCAGCCTGAACGCAGAACCGATTTAATGCGGTTCCAAACACTCCATCATAGTCCAGTCGGTTAATGAGCTCTTCATGCATCTCAGTTTCATCAGTTCTCACCCCATATACTACTCCTTGATTAAGGTCAGTGGCTCTAAGCCCCCAAGCCTTGCAAGTAAAGGCTATGTTGTTTGAATCATGAACCTTACTCAAATGGTAGAAGGAGCTCGCTTGCTTGGGGTAGGGTAAAGTATCTGTTCTCCCATTGTGAGTGATTGTTATGTAACCCTCCTCGATATCAATATTTGGAGTACCGTATTCTCCCATGGTCCCAAGCTTGACTAGATGGCACTGCTCTCCAAACTCTTTTATAGCAAATAGCACATTCAGGGTTCCAATGACGTTGTTATTCTGTGTGAATACTGCTCTTGACCGATCAATCATGGAGTAAGGGGCAGACCGCTGTTCCCCAAAATGAACAACAGCCTCAGGCTCAAACGACTTGAAGGCATCTGTTAAGAACTCAAAATCACAAATGTCACCAATGTAGAGTTCAATAGACTTTCCAGTGAGAGCTTTCCAACAACGGAGACGATCATGGATGGAGGAGATTGGAGTCAAGGAATCGATGCCAAGCTGGTGGTCAAAAAGACGACGAACAAGGCTGTCAACAATGGCAACCTCATAACCTTTCTTGGATAGGTGAAGGGCCGTGGCCCAACCACAGTAGCCATCTCCTCCAATGACCATGACCCTCTTTGACTTGGATGGTTCACTAGAAGTCTGATGACTCGGTTCATTTGGGGCTTCCCGATTTGCAGAGAGTGTGGTTGCACGCACTGTGCAATTACTTTGCGACCTCTCCCCTTGCAAGAGGAGCCTTGTAAATGGGGTTTTGGATGTCTGAAAACTAACAGACTTGGGAAATACTATCGAATCTTGGATCAAAGGTTTTGTGTAAGGTTTACAACCAGAGGAGAATTTTACAGAATACGAAGTTGAAAGCAAATGTGCCATCTATTATGTTTGCTTCCTCTAACTAATATCCAGATGTACCTGCAAAGAATGACCCAAATACTCAACATACTTGAGAAAATGCAGAGTTGAAGCACACACAATCCACACATATTTCTCTAAGCACCCACTTAACCCAAAAAAGTTAAAATCTTTTGGTTTCATAGCAAAACTAGCTTAAATTTACTGAAAGAAGAAATATAAGAGTGAATTTAGGAAACAAACAAGAGCAGTGAGTTATCACCCTATAAGTTGAGTTGAGCACAGACTGCTGGAAGTTGCTCCGATGAAGGCGCGACGCGTCCGATGAGAAACAGAGAGTGAAGGCTTTTTGGGTGGGGGATTGGGGACGGCACGAGAAAGGTATATCCATTTTATCCGCTGTCTAAATGGGCTCAAATACACTCTCAAACAACCAACCCAATTTGGCCCATGTTTAGCTTTGGTTTATACACCAATGTTTTAGGTGTGGATCTTTTCTCATATGCCATATATAGCCTACAGCATATCCTTTTCTAACAAAACAAAATGTGGTATATACTTTTTTCTTTCATGGGAACCCAAATGGTATATTCTTAATCTCTATTTGGTCGAATTGGTAGACATGAATAACTTACATTTCATACTCCTAAGTACAGAACAAGGCACAAGCACATGAATCAATTATTATTTCTTCGATAATTCCAATACAAAAAGATCTCAAATCATATTTCACAATTATCACGAAATTGTATTAGCCTTGTTTGGCATAAGATACATTTTGAGGTTCACCAAATCTAACATTCCCTTGTATGTCTAACAACCATTCAAAGTCAAAATCCACCTTGGCAAGACTAGGAATCTCACTATCATCATCATTATCATACAGCCAAATCTATTAGTAACGCATTAGTTGTTATTTTTACCTTCATTTTCTCTCAACCCTCTCTTCATCTTCTCAGTGAAAGGGTAAATTCAGAAGAGGCAATAATGACAAATGGGGGGCACCAATGAGGTTCCTAGTGCTTCAATCTTCTGTGGCGCTTGTTCAGTCTCAGCTTGTACTAGTACTAGTCCTATCTAATCCTCCTTAACCAAAACAACAGTGTCAGACACAAAAACAGAGCACAGTGTGGGAAAAATATATTCTCTCATGACATAATATAATCGAGATTATCAAGAAGTCTCTTCCTTTTGTAACCCAGAAAAAAAAAGCTCGAGTCTTTGCTCTCAGATCTTCAATGGCAGAGTCCAACAAGAAGAAGTACATTTCCCCTGAAGACCTCGCAAAACACAACAAACCAGGAGATCTATGGATCTCAATACAGGGCAAGATCTACAACGTCTCCGATTGGGCCAAATCCCACCCCGGCGGCGAGCTCCCATTGTTAAATCTCGCCGGCCAAGACGTCACAGACGCCTTCGTCGCCTACCATCCCGTCTCGGCCTGGCAACATCTGGACCAGTTCTTCAATGGCTACTATCTCGACGGCTACACAGTCTCCGAGGTATCCAAGGACTACAGAAAACTCGTCAACGAGTTCTCGAAAATGGGCTTGTTCGAAAACAAGGGAAGTGGGGTGTATTTCCAGCTCTTTTCTGTGGCAATGTTGTTCAGTTTGAGTGTTTATGGTGTTGTGTGTTCTGATAAGGCATGGGTTCATTTGGTTTCGGGTGGGTTAATGGGCTTGGGCTGGATTCAAAGTGGGTGGCTTGGTCATGATTCTGGGCATTACCAGATTATCAGCAACAAGAAGGTGAACAGATTCGCCCAGATCCTCACCGGAAACTGCCTTGCTGGCATTAGCATTGCTTGGTGGAAGAGGAACCACAATGCACACCACATTAATTGTAACAGCCTCGAATTCGATCCGGATCTTCAGCACATGCCTTTCTTTGCGGTATCTTCCAAACTCTTCAATTCCCTTAGGTCTTGTTACTATGATAGGAAGATGAATTTCGATAAGTTCACTAGGTTCTTGGTTAGTTACCAGCACTGGACTTTTTATCCTGTCATGTGTTTTGCTAGGATTAATCTTTTTGCTCAGTCATTCATGTTGTTAGGGTCTAAGAGATTGAGGGTGCCTAATAGGGCTCAGGAAATTTTGGGGCTTCTTGTGTTTTGGATTTGGTTTCCTCTGCTGGTTTCATGCTTGCCCAATTGGGGTGAGAGAGTCGTGTTTGTTGTTGCAAGCTTTTCCATCACTGGGATTCAACATGTTCAGTTCTGCTTGAACCATTTCTCTTCAAGTGTCTATGTTGGCACACCTATTGGGAATGACTGGTGTGAGAAGCAGACCAATGGGTCACTTGATATAGTGTGCCCTTCTTGGATGGATTGGTTTCATGGTGGGTTGCAGTTTCAAATCGAGCATCATTTGTTTCCGAGATTGCCTAGAGGGTACCTCAGGAAGATTGCTCCTCTGGTTAAGGAGCTTTGCAAGAAGCACAATCTGCCTTACACAAGTGTGTCATTCACCAAGGCCAATACATTGACGGTTGGGACTCTGCGTGCCGCGGCCTTGCAGGCTCGTGATCTTGCCAGCCCGGTTCCCAAGAATTTAGTTTGGGAAGCTGTACACACTTACGGATGAGAATGCATGAGACCAACATCTATGTGAAGGTGAAGCTTTCTGAGAATGCTACTGTGGTGTGGTTATTTATGCGCAATGACAATAATAGTGCTGTTAAAGGGGTATGATAACTTATTTTGATTGATGTCTGAGGGTGGTAATCTTTGATTTCAATTAGAAGAAGAATAATCATCTCTAGGATTGCTTGGTGGCTTCAGTTCAACTTCTTGTTTTTTTTTTTGTATCTGCAAGTTTGTAGCATCAGTTCATTTCTTTTCTGGAGTAATTGATTGAGTACTTCTCCTTTTCTTCTAGTGTAAAGTATTGTGCTTTGATTAATTTGCTTAATCGAATCTGATAGCTCACTCACTTTCTCTTTTGTGGCTGTGGTTCTCCCTAAATTATTCACTATGTTGGTATTTCACACAAACCATATCTGATTCTCAACTGGAATGAATGCATGCATATCTTAACCACTCTTAAACTACATAATTGGAAACGGGAAGGAAGGTTAAAACTTAAAAGAGACCTCATCTATGTATGTTTGACCAATTGCAAGTGATATGAACTGTGGAGCAATTAGCATTGTTGCTTGAACAAACCTTAAATCAAATATGTTGCATGCCCTGTACTTGATGAAGGAGTGCATGAAGAAATCCTCGACTCTGAGCATTAGTAGTGTTGGTAAGTTCTTGTCGAGGATATCCTTGGACAATGTTGCCGCCTTGTTCTGGCTGAGCATTCCCTCCTCCACGAAACACGCTAAGTACAAGGCGCAAGCGGCGGAGCTCCTCCTCTTCTTCTGCAATCTTCCGCCGCAGCTTGCATATGACACCGAAACTTGCACCAACCGGCTCGGCAATGCGGAGATCAGCTTCGGCTGTGATGTGCTTCATGGCAGTGCTTCTTTTGTGAGGGGAGTCTGCTAGATTCTTGACAAACTCTGTGAGGTGACTTTTGCCGAACACCTTGTGCCAATTCCTGTATTTTTGGTGCATGTGAGCAGGGAAGTACGGGGCCAGTGGACAATCTGGAACACATTTTGTGTGATTGTGTTTGCAAGAGGCACAAGCTTGGTTATTCTTCATATTCCAAATGAAACTTTGAGGGAGGTGAAAGGAATGGGGAGAGAAGAAGAAGAAGAGAGTCGGAGAGTGCTGCTAGTATATTTATAGTCTACGTGCTTGACTGGTTGCGCCACTCGAGATTTTGGAAATGAAATTTACTGATGTAGTTTTTGTTTTTATTTTTTTTTGAAAAGGGGAAATTTCATTCATAGAGCCAGCTAGGATTTATTACAAATGGAAAAAATTCTAGAAATGCTCAATGTGACCTCTCACTCACTAGAACCTTGTCGCTATTGATTTGCAAGACTTTACAACACATTTAGATTTTGGTTTAAATTAAATCAATACATTATTTGAAGAAAAATTAGATAAAATGTATTGAACTTTTGATGGTAAAATTGATATAATTACTCTGTACGATATAAAATTGGCACAAGTTTGCTATTTCTCTGTCAAACCTTTTAATTTCGGCTGCAACATGGACCCTCATTCAAAAACATATGATAGATGATCAAGGTCATAATCTTTTGTGCTGCATATGCATTCAACAAAGGAAAAACCCTGTTGAATAATGAATATATCAAGGTTGGATAGAATTGGGGAGGTTGTGAGAGTGATAGACCCAGATGCAGATTTTGGGTTTTTGTTTAATTTCCTCCACAATTTATTAATCTGGTAAATCATCGAACCGATTAAGCATTCACTTTTCATTTCAAGCTTCTTCATGGTAACTTGATGCTTTCTTTGGAACAAAACCATAGCCATAAGAACAAAGGAACCAGATTGATAGAACAATGGGTAATCAAAAGTTGGGCAGACAATTCTAGATTGTTTAGGTAGAAGTCTTGCAATGGCTGTAAACATTCTTGAACAAAATATGCACAAGCATAGAAACTCAGCAAAATACTTGTGACAGTGACTTGTAAAATGGGAACTTAGCAAAATGGGAGCCTGCTATATATGTTTGTTCTCCTCCACCAAATTTGATTTACTGATTAGTCTTTTTCATACTAGGCATTGTCATGACTCATGAGAAAGATGGGAATTAAAAAGACCTTTCTCCTGGTTCTTAAAGGAGAACCCCACTGACCACCACCATGCCCTGACCCCAAATTAACTAGTACAAGAATCAAATCAATAGGCATACTACACATAGTGAATCAAATGGTAGTAATACATTGAAGAAATTGAAAGCAATCGATCCATTCTCTTTATTAATGCTTCTGGCCGGCCGGCTAACAATGCATGCTACAAGATCAGGAAGTGGTTTGTGAAGAAGAAGAAGAAGAATCATACGAAATGTCATCTAGAATAGACTTAGAAGTCCCATCTTCTCTGACACCCTTTTTCCTAATGCCCTCGATCATATTATGCACCATGTTCATTGTTGGTCGATCTTTGGGCAATGCAGCCAAGCAAAGCAAACCCACCTGGAAAAGAGCCCACATTTCCTCCTCCATCTCCTTGTCACTCAACAGCTCGAAATCAAACACCTCCCATGTCTTGCACTCTTCCTTCACCGCCGCGTTAACCCACTCCACCAACCCCACTTCCCCTTCTTCACCCGCCATTCTTCCCGTCAAAAGCTCCATCAAAACCACCCCAAAGCTGTACACATCGCACTTGCGAGTGTACTTGTTACTGGGCATCATCAACTCCGGGGCTTTATAGGCGGCGTTGGATGATGGATTTGGGCCGGCCAAGAGTTGCTGGAGCCCAATGTCAGCCACACAAGCACTGCCCATGTGATCGATTAAAATGTTTGATGAGGTCACGTGTCCATGAAAGACCTTGGCTTTGTCACAGTAGTAGTCATGGAGGAATGCCAGGCCTTGTGCAGAGCCTGAGGCTAGTTTAAGCCTATTCCTCCAATCCAACGGTGTCCTTCCCGGTCCTCTATTCCCGTGCAACACAGAATTCAAGCTTCCATTGGGCAGAAAATCGTACACCAAAAGAAGCTCATGGTTGGAATTGTGATAAGCTCTGAGGCTCACAATGTTGGAGTGTCTCAGCTCACCAATCAATCTCAATAACCCATCAACCTCCTTCCCGTGGACTCTCGTCTCCCTCACCCTTTTCACCACCACCACGTCATCGCGGCCGTCGATCAAGATCTTGTAAGTGGCCCCCACGCTCCCCATCCCCAGCATCTCTGCCGACGCCCTCAGCAGATCTTCCACCTTACCGACACCTGGGTTGCATCCCTCCAACACCACCATGTCTCGTGGCCCACCTACGGGGACACGCGGCCCATAACTGTTTCCGTGGGCCCCCACGCTCTTCAATTCTTTGGACCCGTAATGCCTTTTCACGTAGTCATATCCGTTAGCCACCTTCGGGTTCCCGCCGCCAACTTCGCTCCTCTTGGTCTGCCGCCGCCACCGCTTGACGGCGCCGGCGAGCACCAAAAACCCAATCGCGACGCTGACGCTGATCAGAACTGCGTGATTCGAGCCATGGTGTTTGCCGTCAGCGTGGGCCGGGTTGACGGCTGTTGGATTGGGGCAAATGTGCGGCAACGGCTTTCCGCAGAGCTGCTGGTTTCCCAAAAACGACGGCAAGCCGAATTTAGTTAAGAATAGAGGAATTTCTCCGGTGAGATTGTTGTTGGACACATTGAAGTCCGAGAACGAAACAGAGGACGCGTTGGGTGAGTTGTCGAAACTGGTGAACGAGTTGGACTCGAGCCGGAGGGTTAACAAGCCAGGCAATTGAGTCAACTTGGTCACGGGTATTTGGCCGGAGAGTTGGTTGTAGGAGAGGTCGAGTCGGCGGAGATGTCGGAGGCTGGAAACTGCGGCTGGGATGATTCCGGTGAAGCGGTTGTGGGAGAGGTAGAGGTGGTTGAGGTGTGGCCATGAGGAGAGGTTGAGCGAGGAGGAGAGGAGGTTGTGTTTGAGGCTGAGGACGTTGAGGTAGTCGAGTTGGGTGAGCGGCTGAATCGACCCGGTGAGGTTGAAATTCTCCAGCACGAGCTTCGTGACCCGGCGGGTCTTCGGGTCGCACGTGACGCCGAGCCACGACCCGGAGCACGGGCCGGCCGATTTGACCCAGGAGGCCAGGGAATTGGAGCGGTCCGAGGAGGCTTTAAATGCGAGCAAGGCGTCTGTTTCTTCTGGGTTTGGGTTAGAGAGACAAGGAGAAGACAACAAGAAGAAGATGAATGCAGACAGAAGAATATTCATGGCTTTCTCTCTTGGATTCTCTCAACAAAGCTGTGGATCGAAACAGAGGAAAATGAAGGGAACAAGAGGGTAAAATATTGTTAAATTTTAACACCAGTAGAAACTAGCCGTTGAAAGAAACAAACAGAGAGAGAGAGAGAGAGACGTTTTACGTTTGGTTTAACGGTAATTAGTTGTGTCAATTAAATCGTTTCAGAAACAGCACGAGAGAATTAAGTAGATGAGTAAATTTGCTTCTTCTTTTTTTGTTGGTGTTTAATTAATTTGGTTGAGTATGGTGCAGGCAATTCAAAACAAACACGTTTTTTTGGGACCAACCAAGCGACTAGCTAGAGATCGAAGCCAGGCAAATCGGCCAGTTAATTGGTTCAAAACAGATCTCTTTTCTTCTTTCTTTCTTTTTTGGCAAAATCTCTTTTCTTCTTTCAAGGGAGGACTCTTAATTAACCTTCCATGAAAATAAATTATACCAAATAATTTAACAAGTACATTTTCTACTAAATTATACCTTGTACTTTTCTTTCTTCAATGGCAAGTATATAGTTATCATAAGTATGGTAATTGGGTCGTCTCTTTTTCATTATGAATTTTGTTGATCAAGGACTTGATTTTCAATTTAAGGAATGTTAGTAATGTCATAGTATTATTAAATGTTTAGTAAATAATTAACGTAATGACGAAAGTTGTTTGGACCCGCCAAGTCCAAATGCCCAATACGTACAATTTATACATGACGGTGCTCTGATCCTACCCACAATCCCCAATTTGACATGTTCTACTGGCATGGGCCAACCCCTCCTCAACCGACAATCAAAGAATTTAACCCTTTTCGGTTACAATATGCTGTGTTTTTACACTAGTACTTTACACTTTACATGGTCAGGTTAACCCAATTTTCAACACCATCTCTATAAGCTTCAACACCATCTCTATAAGCTTCAACATGAAACCAGTCGTGTTGATTATGTGGAAGCTGCTAGATTGGTCAACGCTCCCGAAATCTGTTGTACAAGACATCAAGACTCTTGCTCGCAATTGGTACCAATCAAGTTCTTTATCAACCTCGAGAATGTAATAGAGTTGCTCATAATATTGCCAAGTTCATTTTGGAATAAAGTCTAAAATTTTCATGTATTGAATCAGGTTTTAGTTGGCTCATGAAGTCTATTATAAATGTTTTATCTTCTCTTTAATAAAAAAACGAGAAACCAATCTTGGATTATGTCTAAACAAGTCCAACTTTTTTCAATCGACCCTAACAATTATTGGGTAAGAGCATTTTTAGTTACAAAGTAAGTTTTACTAAAATCTAATGCAAACCAGAAAAACCACTTATGACTTGCCGGTTCACAAAAACTGGAAAAGGAAAACGGAAAATGAGGAGGGAATAAAGGGCAGAGGCAGTGTTAAGCAATCCCATTGTATTTGCAAAAGTAACTGCGGACTTTAAACACTGTTTGTTTTAGTCTTTCCAATTTTTTTCTCTTTTTTTTTTTTTGTTGTAAACAGAAAGAGAGAGGAGAAAACTTAAAAGCAGGTTCTGACTAAATTCCAACTGCCCCTGTAAACCAGACCAACAACACACAGAAACCACGTGCACCCGAATTTATCACACTATCACCATCATCATGCCCTCCACAAACAAATTTCTAAAATATTTATGATTTTGGTTTTAGATTCTCATTATTTGTTTATCTAACTAGAATAAATATCAATTCATGAATATTTATGATTTTGGTTTTAGATTCTCATTATTTGTTTATCTAACTAGAATAAATATCAATTCATGAATTGAGTTTCTTGACATTTACGAACTCAAAGAAAATTATAATGCAAGCCGGGAATACGATTGTCTCATCTCCACTCTAGTAATTTGTTTCTAATTCATTGATTCTTCACATCAAGCAAGTAAACATGCCATAATTTTAGTTTATAAACTTCTCCCAAACCAAAAATATAAGTTCCGATCAGTAAGTAAACATGTCATAAGTCAGTTTGTAGCACAACACAATGGCGAGTACATAATAGGGGAATGGAGGCCTCAAATTCATGGCACCCAAAAATGTGGGTGCATTTTAGATTTCTAGCAGACTAGTACCAGCCGGTGAGAAAGTGGACCACAACTCACAGTTATCTAGTGAGAAGCTTCATGCTCTGGGGCAACCACAGTAAAAAGTCGCCCTATTGGTTAGAGACTAAAGACGTCACTTACTTTTTCTGTGAAGATAATTCCGATTTACAGCTTATATTCCTCTGCTCTGTGTACAACTATCATACTTAAAAAGGAAAATTAAACAGCTCATATTTTCCTGTAAAAATTAGAACGAACAAGAAGAACACGTACAGCTCAAGCCATTTTGGTGATTCTGGCAATCTCTGAAAATAATGGCGAAGCCAAATTTGAAGGCAAAACAGAACAATATATGTGGCAGAGACGGTGCATAACCAAATTCACTTGCACAACCAAAAGTATTAAACCTGAACAACACCCCAAAGTGGCGCTTAATCCTTATAGTAATACCCAAGTATGAATCATTGAATCGAACTTAAGTTTCCACGACCAATTCTTGATCTGTGCATATAATAAAGTTTACAATATCCCTCGAAAAAAAACCCATTTGAAATTATAAAAAAAAAAAATCAAAGGTGCGCTGAAAAAAATAACAATGGAAGCAATTAAGTAATGATTAAAAGGTCCATCTCCAGATCTTGATCCGAAGATCAACATTGCACTTGGAGTCAGCAACAGAAGCCACCGACGGAGACTTACCTTTCGGTGCAACCCCTCTGATTTGCAGACACGTAACCCTAATCCCCACCTTCTTGCTCTTCAATTTCCCTCCCATAGTCACTTTCACTTTGGTGTCCATCTGTAACTTCATCGGAACCCCACTCTTCCGCCTCAGATCGGATCTCAGCGACTTCACCGACTCCACATCCAGATCGTGAGAGGTCGCCAGAATCGACCTGAACGAGGTGAAGTTCTTGGTGTCGCTGGTGAACGCCGGGATCGAGCCGTTTCCGATTTGGACGTCGGTGTTGGCCGAGAGGGTCAGGGTCAGAGCGAACGACTCGTAGGCGAAGGAGAGGTGATTGTTTGGGTTTTTGGAGGCCAGAGTGAGATTGAAGAGAGTGACGAGGTGCGAAGTGGCGCCGTCGGGGGAATCGGTGAGGTTGAGCTTCCCAATTTTGAGGGCGGTGACGGTGAACTCAGGGCGGTGAGGACGGTAGAGGACGTAGACCGCGGTGCCGGCTATGGCGGCGAGGAGAGCCACAGTCAGGAGTATCAGTATGGACCAGAAGCAACAGCAGCAGCAGAGATTCCGGTTGCTCCGGCGGTGGCGACGGTGGTGATACTGGGGCTGCGGACGGTAAGGCTGCCGGGGTGGCTGGGGCTTGGCGGCTGTAGGGTTGGCGGCAGTGGTGGTCACGGTGGTGCCGTTCGTGCCGCCATTGGTAGCGAGCTTGGAAGACGGGTAGACTCTGTCCGTCATTTTTGAGGACAAAATTGAAATTGGGATTGGGTTGTGTGTAAATTTGTGAGGGGAATTTTCGAGAGAGAAGAGGAGAAGAAACTAGAAAGTGAATGGAAAGAGATTGAGTAGGCAAATATGGGATTTTAATGGATGCTATTGCTAATTTCCAGCTCACTACCAAGTGTTTGCGAAAATTACTCATACATTTACGGTGGTGAATCTGGAAATGAAAGCGGTAATAATAGGCTACCACTTTTGTACAAACTTTCGTCTTTTGGCTACGTGTCAACGCCAGAGGTGAAATGGTGTGATATGGAGTGTTTCTTCAGAAACGTGTGGGCTCCAGTCTTTTTCTTTTTTATCATCCTGTTATGGAAATCCTACGGTTGGAGAGAGTTTAATTTTTTGCCTCAAACGACTAAAAGTTTTACAATTTTTACTTTCCAAATCGCCTTTAATGACTAATCGTTTTTGCCTTTTATGGTAAATCTAGTTTTAATGACAGCCGCGTAGGCGTGATTCTCTGATAACGGAAATCACTGAAGCTTGACCCTTTTACAGTTTTACCTTTTTGGTAGGTGAAAATTCATTTTCTACTGGGGGACAGAGGAGCAATACGCCAATACGGTCAATACCCCCACCGACGATTCTAAGTGAGAGTATTTAAATGATGACTTTGATGCAGATTGCTGCGGTAATTAGTTTATTATTTTTTTTTATAAGGGTAATAATTTGTTAATTAGTCTTGGGTCAGTGAGTCAGTGGCAGCATTAACTTGAACTCTAAGTCAATTATGAAGTAATTAACAATGCTGCTTTCGAGGTTAGGACTGTCTCATTGCAATAATTGGACTATATAAGAGCACCAAATTCGATGGTGAAGTGCTAAAGTTTCTTAATGATGCTCTAATTGGTGCACATCCTTATCATACTAGGCACTCCTACCATAATCTTGTCATCATAGAGACTAAATGCGGGGTTATTTAGTTCTTCATAATTGGGATAATTTCTTTGCTAGTCCTTAGGCTTTACTCTTTTGGCTATTTCATTCATGTATTTGGAATCTATGCGATTCACTTTTTGCATTCAACTCATAACCATAGGCATGAGAATAAACCTTATAGAGAAAATCAGAAAAATAAAACAAAAAAGGCAATTACTTTCAAGACAAGTTAGTTGAAGAAAAAAAAAATACGGGCTACATACATTGGTCTGGTCGGTACTAAATTGACTACTTAGGTTGAAAAATGAAAACTAAATTGGCAAAATAGAAAATATACAAAATTAATTCACCGCGTAGGTAAAATACAAAACGGTAATTAACATATTTAATTTGACTTAGCTGAAGTAAATCATCATTTTTGTGCTGGGCCTTAATTATCTGGCTAATACAATATTTTTTTGTTAGCAAGTTCATAGCTTTTTAGAGATAAATGTTTAATTGAATATTAGAAAATAAGGAGAAATAATGGTAGGCATGAATTTGCTTCACATGCATACATGTGAAGTGAGTATATTCAGATAGATATATGAGTATATAGCACAATTGTCCAAAAGACGCACAATATACATGTGAAGGGAGGAATGCCTATACATGTTTGTCATGTGCTTTGCCATACAAATTTGTATATATATAAGGTCCAAATTTTAATTGTTCCATAATCCACATCAAATTATTCTAAACGCACGTAACACGTAAAATTAATCCTTGTAAATTGGCTTGTTTATATTCATGGCAATTCTAGCTTTCCTCTAGCATCGGTCGAGAGACGTACATTAGGTTTCTGGGTGAAACAGAAACCGAAAACTGCGTGCATTAGTTTCTGCGTTAAGGAACGGGATGAAATTATTTTCAACAACTTCCTCTCAATATTAGGACGAAGATCCTTTTGAGAGAGAACGGTCAATTTTCCACACCCTTGAAATGTATCTATCAGTATCATGAAGGAAGATGCTTGTTATTCCAGCTCACAAAGTGTTTGCGTAAAGATGTTTAGGGTACCTAAAGCAAGCAAAGAGTGGCAGAGAAGCAAAGGCAGCCCATGTTTAGGCTACGGCTTTAGCCTTTGATGCAGCTGGTTGCACAGTAATTACTAATTAGTTACCAAGTCGTAGTCAGTGACTCACTGGTCGGAGGGATTAGGAAGATATCATCAACATCAAATACACGAGATAATAACACCAAATTCCGATGGCAAAGTCCAACTTGGATGGAATAACTTGAAGAAGATATATAGGTCCAAACCGTATCAATGATTTTTGTTTTTCTCTGTCTTCAGCAGCTGTATGAAGCCTGTTGCCTCAAGTTTATCTCAAACACTAAATGAAAATGCGGATATTGACAGTATTCACAGTAAAACAAGGGTATTTTTCGAGCACAAATTTTCTCCTTCCATGAAAACGAAATCAATTTCTAATACCATTAGTCATCACGTACAGTGCGGGTTACAAAATAGGATCTACAATCTGTAATCGAGTGATTGAGTTCCAGCTAATCTTTCACTTTTCCTACGCTCTAGTAAGTCAATATGGCGTTTCACCATTTACAGAAAACTTTTGAGCAGCAAAGAAAATGTGATCGTCTTCGCCTTGCCTACTTCATGAACATTCTTTAAAGGTGCCTATTCTGTTGTCAATCCCACTAATATGTAAGAAAACAAAACAGTTTCGAGAATTTCTCCAAGGTATCAGCCGACAAATCCAACCACATCATACGAAAACAAAACATCAGAGAAGCAATTGAGAACAGTCATTTCACACAGATCAGAATATAATGACAAATAAACTGAAGTACCTTGGCAATTTCTTGTTTCTGTGCATGAGCATAATACTGAGCATAACGGGGACTATCACTAAACATAAATGCTCCAAAGAGTGCCCACTGATAGTGTAATGATTAGCATGGTATATTTTCATATCAGCAAAAGCTTCAAATTTGGAGAGAAGGTAAACCCCTGTACAGGATTGTTTTAGTAATTCTGAAGTAATCTAAAGTTTCCAAGGCATTACCAAATAATAAATATCAAAATTTCAAGAGCTGAATAAGTTCCTTCTAAATTCTAACATGAAAAAAAACTGATGGAATTGAAAAGAGAAAATTCACTAAAAGACCAGACAATGGAAAATGAAAAAAAGCAATACCTAGACTAGTAAATTTCCCCTTTCACAGATAATAAACACGTGTAAGCCCTCATCCTCAAAATCTATGTGTGATTTCAAACTATGGGAGGACCTAACTTTAGCAACCTTATGTTAATTTCTCTCCTCACTTGCATTGGAAAAATTTATTATCTCAGGACTGGAGATAAATTCATTTATTAAATAGTTTCCAGGCGTGGGAAGTGGTGGCAAACAACTATGTAGATGTTTGTTTACTAACATAACATGATCAAAAATTTTAAGTTTCAGCAACACCAACTGTGGAGCTAGAATTTTAGGCCATCCATTGAGAATTTACTCTAATTCCCAGTATATGCTTGCTCAGATATTCTAACAAGCTACATTCACAAAAGATGCAAGTCTGCATAAAGGTTATTAAACACCTTTTTTTCTTTTTCTATTGCACACCAGCTAGTTAACAACTTTTGCTAATTTTCTTTCAGGAGAAAAATGATGAAAATGACCTACCTGCTGCCCAAAGCCAATATCTTGAGTGAGTATATTTGGGTGGGAACACAAATGTCATTCCTGGAATTGCTATACACGGAATCAATTGGAACATCATGTACAATCTGATATCATTACATGTTCTGCAACCAACTAGTAAGAACCACAGTTTAGCAAAAAATTCATGCTACCTCAAAATAAGGAGTTAGCAAAGAACAGAGATTAGAAAATACACACTTGTAGTACAATACTAACCTTTTATACGCAATACTAAGAAAAGCAATGAAGAGGAGTGCAGACAGACAGCTTAAGCCGATTTTCTCTCCCACTCTCTCCACTATAAAACTAGAGAAAAGTGAGGAGAATGCAATCATCATCTGCAATCCAGATTCTATTTCAACAGTTGACATAAACATAGAGAAACAGGAAAAGGTAGGAAATGCCTAGAGAGCCCAGTTCCTTACTGGATTACCATACTAACAAAGCTCTTTTTGTTTTTTCCTTACAGTTGAGTGTACACTTATGTTTTCATTACTCAAAAATCTTGAAAAATGATACCATCCTCTTCCCTTTTCGGGCATTTTCTCAAAAAGAAAACAGAATAAATGGTATAACAGAACAGCTAAAATTGACAGCACTTGAATGAAAATTGAAATGCTAACCGGCAAGGTATCCCAAGTTACTCTACTATCATCGGGCTTCAAATGATAATAAGCAGACCCAAAAGCCAGCCCAGCTACTCCTGCATAGAACAGTGCCCAACCCCAAACTTCACCTGGCAAACTAAACCAAACCCATTGCCAAACAAAACCAACCAATCACATCACTAGAAGACATGAAATCATTAATAAAGTGATAAGATAGTGCAGAATTACAGAACCTGATATTGAAAAAGCCCCCTTGGATACAGAGAACAAAACCCAGAACCCCAACAACCAAAAACGGGAAATTGGTGATCACATTCAATGTGTTGGGCACTCCTGTAAAAAACCCAGATGACAAAATCAAACAGAAGGTATGCAAATACAGTGAGAGAGTGAAAAAAAAAAAGGAAGATGGGAAATTTAGGGTACCAAGGAAATTGCGCATATCAGCATAGTGATGGTGATTGGGGGAGTGAGAAATTTTGGGAGTGACCAACATTAACAACACCCAACAGAGAAAAGCTCCTCCCCATATACGCCTTGTCTTTCCTCTAATTGCAAGCTGTTGAGTAACCATCCACACCATCTTCTTCTTCTTCTTCGAATGCGAATGTTTCTTTCGAAAAACGGAAGAAGGACTTAAAGTATTAAGCTTTACACAAGTGCAGTTTGTGAATAGAGAATTTCTGGTGATGGACTCTGTGGTGGGTAACCACGTGGGCTCCTCTCCTTACGCCGATCAACGGTGCCAGATGGCCCGTGATATATAGATAATCACAGCCGCCGTGTGTTGTAAATCAACAAAGCCTTGAGCCGTCAGTCCCGGCGAATGGTATCCCCCGCTTCTTTAGCGTTTTGACTGAACTTTGAATTGAGAAGAGAACGTGTTATATTCAGAATTAAATATTTTAATATGGATTGTTTTGACCTTTTGTTAAATTCTATATTGTTATCAGTAACTAATGCCTCAATGCAATTTGATATTGTATTAATTAAGAAGTGGGATCAAGTTGATCATCTAACTTAACATAATTAACAGGACCTTGGCAAAACCAGTTGTAACAAGCAAAGGCAACACTGCCTCGAAGACATTGCTTGCTTCCCCAACATTAATCTTTTTGTTTCGCAAGTATTAGTAGTACAAATCTAGGTGGTATAGTACTCAATACAAGAACTCAAATGCACGTAAAGTTCGTTCGGCTGATGCCTGCCACCAGTCCTTGCTTCTCATTTTAGCCCTGGGGTAGCTTTAATTTAATGCATGTCACACATCTCTCACACATAATGTATCAAATTGTATCACATAGTTGGTTGCTTTCAGTTAGTTGTGTCACTCCGTCGAGAATTTAGAGTTTTTACTATCGGAGGCGAGATGTTTAAGTATTCACGTTAGCTTACTTGTTGTCCTTGTTCCATTTGAACATTCCTATTTGGGATACACACCTCCATGAATCACAGTAGCTTTTGAAATCGGAGGTGGTGGCTACCGCTACAGATAAAGTTGTGGCATCTTGCTCGCGGTGGCCATTTGGACCCATGTCACTAAAGGGAGAAGATAACATTTTACCTCGGTCCAAATAAAAAGGGTAAACATTTTACCCACTAATGTGGGTCACTAACATTATAATATAATACATTGATCAAGAATCAAGACCCGAAAAAATAGGACCACATCCATACGACCATACCATATCCAAACTATGATTAATCCAGATACGTTGATTCTCTGGAAGAAACCAAGGGATCCGAAACCAAGTTATAGCGCACCTTTTAATTGGTGTTCGTATTAGTACCGAAACAAAACCCCCACGTGCAACACGACCAAAACTCCTTCATACCCGGATAAGCATAGTGATGGCGAAATCCAACCTGATTTGACCGGATTGCCCCACCCACATATAAATAAATAAATAAATAATATCCTGTGAGCAGTAAACTCTCTCACTCTGCAACACACGCCACTCCAGCTCACGGCTTCCTTGGAAAAAACAGATTGACAAGGATGACTAACTTACCAAGATACCCCTCAAGGATGGAACGATAGAAGACATAAGAAAGGGCAGATCTGAACAAACAAAAGCAAACTGCTGCACTAGTACTGGTGAGACCGGTAGATCTACACATTACATTGAAGTAATTGAACAACCGTATCAATCTTCCCCAAAATTAACACAAAATTCATCAAATAATTAATTCTCCTCAACTAAATCACTTGTCACTCCCTCTAGTGATTATGTCCTTGTACCTAATGATGGAGTCCAGCCTCTGCAGCTTCAGCTGCTGCTTGAACCTGTTGATGAAGTCATCGGCCTTGGCATCCACCTCCTCATCGTCCTCGTTCACTTTAACCTTCTTCTCCCTCACAGTCACCGGCCGGCGGCTCTCCACGATGTCATCCGCTGCGAAATGAGCAAATGCAGACTTGGCGCTGGCCGACTTCTTCATCTTCTTCGGCAGCTTCTCCGGCACCTCCCCGGAAGCAGGCTTGGTGTCCGATTTGGTCCTGCTGACGTGGTGGTCGTGGAGCTGTAGCTGGCTGTAAATCTCGTCGAGGGTCTGGTCATTCTCTTCACCTTCGGCTTCGGCTTCGAATTGGTCCTCATCCAACTCTTCTGCCTCTTCATCTTCAGGAGCTTGTTCATAAGTAGTGTAATGGGCTTCCGGTTCTGGGTCTGGGACTGCGACTCTGGGCTGTAGTGGGCTGGACTCTCTTGGGAAATGGAACTGGAACTTGATGGACTGGAGCCGCTCGAGCATGGAAGGAGATCTGGGCAATTGGGGCTGTTCGACCTCATGGGTCTCGGATTCCGGGGGATACTCATAATTTGTGGCTGGTTCCGGAGATCTGTACGAGTAGAAATTGATGGATTTGAACCTCTGCAACACAGACGGAGATCTAACCAGGCCTTGGTGTTGCTGGTGCTGGTCTTGTTTTTGGGTGCCTAAGCTTGACGCAACGGCGATGGTGCCAATCATGACGTTGAGGAGGACGAAGAGAACAGTTGGGGTTAACCAGCTGTTCATGGAAGCCCAAATTGAGGGTATGGAGGTAACAGATTCCTCAAACATGGCTTTGGTTACAGTGGAGGAGGAAATTGGGGACTAGTAACAGAGACTTGAGAGGGAGAGACTTGAGAGAGAGAGAGGACTCAGAGGAGGGTAGGGTAGAAATAGAAAGGTCTTTGTGGATGGATGGGAGTCTCCTTTTATTGGGTGGATATTTTCATCATCTTCTGCAATCTGCACAGCTGCTACTTTGGTATTTTCCTAGATTTTTATTCTTTTTTCTAATGGACTCCAGGGCACGTGTCGGTGAGCAATGAGTGGGGGTGTGAAAACGAAGAGGTGGTTCTGAGAAAATGGAAGGATTTAAATAAGGCGCCGACGTCGTTTCTGCAATATTTTACCTTTCATTCAGGTTCTCTCTAGTTTGCCATAGTGTGCAGTACAGTTAGTTACTTAGTTTATGTAGGTTTCTTTCCTTTCACAAATGTGGTCGTAAAAGATAAAACACATAACGTCTTCTTTTTTTAATTACAAATTTTGGGTCTCATAAATTTATATAATATAGTACTGAGGTAGCTTGATGTTTAATTAGAGGAAGCATGGGCAGCCATTAAATTAACATGTCAACCACACAGAATCTAGCTAACATGGGCCGCCTCTTCTTCAGGTCTCCATTGTTTCACTGAAACCGTCGGCGGCTAGCTACACAGATTCAAGCAAAACCTTGCAACTTGTAACTAAAAGTCTAAAACCAAACAAAGCCCACCCCACCCAAGTTGCCGCCAAAACTATATGGGCCAATTTCAGCCCAAAGTCACTGCCCGGCCCAAACATCGCTCTGAGTATATATATCAAACAAGACTCCACCCTCCGATACATAATTCGAAAACCCACACTGATTTCATAACCCCCAAACCAAAGCAAACCCTAAACCCAGAAATGGGCGAATCCTCAAATGGAGCCGCCAGAAGAGGACGGCATCGATATTCTCGCGGCTGGGAGCCATTGATATATCTCGGAGAGCGGTGTGTATGAAGTGGCGCAGAATCTGCAAGAACAACCCTCTGATCTGGCGCACGATCGACATGCGCAATGATGGTGATCTCCAAACCACGCCGTTGATCTCAGCTGTGGTGAACTGGTGGATATTAATATCGACTACTTCGGCGCCGATGAGCTGCTTCAGTATGTCACTGATAGGTAATTATTTCTTTCTGAAAAGGCTTTGATTTCTACACAAGAAGCTGCTAGTCTGAAGTGCATCTCTATTGAGCTTGTTTTTTTCAATTGTATTTTGATGAGTTTTGTGGGTGGGGCTTTTCTTCTAGGGCCTAAATTTTGCATATATAACTCATCAAACATGAAATGGTTTTGGTGATGTGAGCGGGTCAATTAACTTTCTTTCTCGATTGAACAGTATCATTGTCTGGAATGTCTGCAAGTGCGATTTGTTATGTAATGGTTAAACTGGTTATATTGCATTATTGCATATTTGTTTTAGACTTTTAGTAAAATGAATCATACCACTGCACCTAGGTGGTGAAAATGAGGTAGCTCCCAGACAATGCTTCAATATTATCACGGCTCAGAAAGTGTGCTCAAAGTGGTTCAAAATCTGCAAGGACCCATTGATGTGGTGCACCGTCAACATTCACAATAAGTGTCATAGTCTCAGCTACAAGCCCTTCTACTCGCTCGACTTGTGTGAAAATGCCGTTGATCGTAGCTGTGCTAATTTGGTTGATATCAATGTTGAGAACTTTGGCACCGTTTCTCTCCTCAACTATCTTGCTGAGAGGTATTTCATTCTCACCAGTATTAAAATTTGAATCCTTGATAATAGTATTACTATATGTTTCAACATGATTCTGTTTGATTTATTTACAGTTTCTTCTTGCTATATGTTTTAGGGTTAAATTAATGGATCTCCATTAGTGCTTGAGCTTCTAAGACCTTGAAAATGATGATTGCTATGAATAGATTTGGAAAAGGCGTGTGTGAGAGAGTGAAGAGACTACTCTCATGCCCTACTCCACATATAAGTAGATAAATCAGGCATTGAATTCTGAACAATTATCTTGATTCCAATCATATGCAGGAATAGGGATGTTTTCCCAATCATATGCATAAATGAACTCTCAGCTTCTTGTTGTAATTTATTGGACATATATTAGGATTGGCACACCTCTCACACACATGGAGAACAGTTAAGCATGTATTGGAATTTTGAATAGCTTTGAAATTTCTCCCATATTTAAGTGTTTTTTGTTTTTGTTAGGCTAATGAATTCGTTTAAAACTTTTCAACAGGTCAAGTGGACTCAAACGCCTTTTTTTAGTGGGTTGTCATAATATTACAGATGAGGGATTCCGTGAAATTTCCAATGTTGGAGGACCTTGACATTACATTGGACGAGGATATCTCACAAGAAACTCTAGAATTGGTTTGGCGCTCATGCCCTGTTTTGAAATCACTCAAGTTCAACAAACAGTGGTTCAGAGAAGACCGACATATGCCTGAGCGTAATGACTGTGCACTTGCTATAGCAGGAACGATGCACGGGTTACACCACGTCAATGACCTCATGCTTTTGGGGAATCAAATGACTAACGAAGGCTTGTGTGCAATTCTTGTTGGTTGTCCTCATCTTGAGTCCCTTGATTTGCAACAGTGTTTCAATCTTACATTGGAGGGAAATGTGGATAGAAGATGTGTTTGAACGAATTCAAAAGTTGAGGCTTCCCCTGGATTCCATCGACCCATAGTGCTGTATGGTAGGGCACTTTGTTATAGGGATGGCGACTCGGAAATCTTTTTGTAGTGCCCTCCAGTCCCCTGTATGCTTTGCACATCTATGTTTTCTAAAGTTGACTGCTTACTATTCAACACATTAGCTACTGAGACTTCGCTCTCTTTTCTGTAATGAAATGTTTTGTATCTGCTTGTGACTTGGTCAGGAAGAGAATCATGAGTGATGGGAGATGTTGGTATCTTTTCTGTATTGTTAGCCTCATCAATGATGAGAATCATCTTGATTGGACGTGTTATTAGATGAATTAGACTGCTCATTTATTACGTGACCCTTCATGCTATAGACTTAAAATTGTCAATTTAGTCTTAAAATAATGTTGGATTAGTAAGGTTTTCATTTTTACTTTCAAGGTCAAATGGACTGGAAATCAAGATGATAATTACGCATCAGTTTAGTCTGGAAAGAAATAAATACCAGCAAATGGATGACTTACAAATTAAGGAGATCGAAATGCAAGTGTATCCGATATTTATAAAAAAAAAAAAAAAAAACTCTAAATGTGTCATTTTCTTCCAACGCATGGAATTGACATAGTTGTTCAGAAATAAAAGAAGTATAATTAAATTTTGCTTTTACCCATTAAATTTTGAAATAAAAAAGAAAAAAATAAATGTGCAGCAAGTGTCGACACTCTCGCGCTCATTGTGAAGCAAAAAGTCGGAAATGTACCGGCACCTCTCTCACGTAATTCTTCAGTGCGTCAAAATTATGTCGACACTCTCTCCTAATTTCTCTTCCATCTCCGTCTCTCTCTTCTTCATCGCTTGACATCTCTGTGTTCATGACGACCCCTTTGCCCAACTGATCAAATCAATTCGATCGAGATTCGTGCTGTTCAATCAGTTTGACAATAAACCTCTCTCTCTCTCTCTCACCAAATCCCCATGATATTTCTCGAGGTTCGTGAACCCTCCTCCACCTCTCTCTTTATTCTTCTCTAGAATTCACCGATTAACAGCTTTGGATTTTGTGTAGGATCTTTGGCTCTTCCTCTGGTCCCCAGATTTTCAAGAAAAAACTCGGATTTTATCAGGTAATTTCCATTTCGTTTTTAATTTTCTTACTCTGCCTGCAACAACAAAACAAGACTCTGAGAGCCACCGACCAAATAGAAATGGATTTATTTTCTGAATTCTGTTCGATTCTGGTTTGGGGAACTCAAAAAGAGTCCCTATTGCAGTCCATGGCCACCACCACTTGCGAAAGCGCCGAGGCCGAAACCTGCCGAGACGAGTCGGTCGCGCTCAATCTCAAACTTATCGCAATCGCCTCGATTCTCCTCGCCGGAGTCATCGGAATCGCCATTCCTCTCGTCGGAAAGAACCGCAGGTTTCTCCGCACTGATGGAAGCCTCTTCGTTGGAGCCAAGGCCTTCGCCGCCGGTGTGATTCTGGCCACCGGCTTCGTCCACATGCTCTCCGGCGGGTCGTCTGCGCTGAACAGCCCGTGCCTACCGGAATTCCCCTGGTCCAAGTTCCCATTTTCTGGATTCTTCGCCATGATGGCATCGCTTGCCACCTTGTTCGTTGACTTTGTGGGCACTCAGTATTACGAGCGCAAACAGGGCCTGGCCCGGTCCAGCGAGGACCAAGTGAGGGTCGGGTCGGAGGATTCGGGTCTTGAGTCGGGTATAGTCCCGGCCCAAGCGAAAGACTTGAATGGCACGGTTTTTGGAGAAGAGGAAGGCGGTGGGATGCACATTGTGGGAATGCATGCCCACGCGGCGCACCATACGCACAGCCACCCTCAAGACGCATGTGACGGCCACGTGAAGGAACCCGCTCATGATCTGGGTCACGATCACGGGCACGGGCACGCCCATGGGCATTCTCACGGGTTCGGAGAGAGTGACGAGGATAATGGTGTGCGGCACGTCGTCGTTTCTCAGGTATTTATATGTTTTCCCTTTTTTATTTTATCATAAAGTAAATAGGTAAATTAGATACATACTTGTTGGCTGTGATTTTGCCACGTACATGTGGGGTCCACATGATCGGCCATCACTTGAGAGTTTGTTTGTGTCCTTACTCAAAATTTTGTTTTTACAGTAATTAATACAGCCACAAAGTGATTTTAACTACACAAAAAAATGCTTTTCAGTGTCTTGTATATTTCAGAACCTTTTTAAGGGAACTTTCTACAATATTTGGGAGTTTTGATACTCCCCAAATCCAATGCTCCACAATTAGGGGGGGGGGCTTTTAGGGGGTGCTTTTAGGGGGCCTTTTGGGTTTGGAAGTCATCTAATCCAAGGGTGGGGAGTGGGGGAGTTTTGATACTTGGGAGTTTTGTAGAATTTTCGCTTTTTAAGTTGGTTAAAATTTTTGTTCTCGTGCAGATTTTGGAACTTGGGATTGTATCACACTCTGTGATCATTGGGTTGTCACTAGGAGTTTCACAGAGCCCATGTACAATAAGGCCCTTGGTTGCAGCATTGTCCTTCCATCAGTTCTTTGAAGGTTTTGCACTCGGAGGCTGCATATCTCAAGCCCAATTCAAGAACCGATCGGCAGCAATAATGGCTTGTTTTTTTGCCATAACGACTCCGGCAGGGATTGGCATTGGGGTTGCAATTTCTTCATCCTACAACCCATACAGCGCAGGAGCTCTGGTCACTGAAGGCATCTTGGATTCCATGTCTGCTGGTATTCTGGTCTACATGGCCTTGGTGGATCTAATTGCTGCTGACTTTCTAAGCAAAAGAATGAGCTGCAATTTTCGGCTTCAAATTGTGTCTTATTGCTTGCTTTTTCTTGGAGCAGGGATGATGTCTTCACTTGCAATTTGGGCTTAGGTTGCTCATTCTTTTAGTTAATCTTCTTTTTTGGGTGTGTAAGCTTTTAGTGATGAGCAAGTGAGAATTCAATTCTTTCGGCTTGGTTCTTCCTAAATGGAAGACGAGTGGAGCAAGAGATGGACTAGAAGTAGTAGAAAAGTACCTTGTAATGCAATCCTATTATATCTCCATAAAAAGAAAAATGCAATCCTATTATATAGTCTATTCTACAATCCTCACCAGCTCATTCATTGTATTTTTTAAATTTTTGATAAGAAAAGCTCTCATTCATTTGTAAGATTTTGAGGAGTATTTACAATTTTTAACTATTTTTTTCTTTCATTAGCCGAAAAAAAAAAAACTCTATAACTATGTTTTCTTCTGGGCCTAATAGAAATTTAATAAACGTTGACGAAAAAACAGCAGTAAACTGAAAACGTCTCAAGTGTGGCTGCAGTTGAATCATGTTGTGCGTTGGGAGTTGAGTGTCTGCCACTCGAAATTAGCCCCTGAGATCTGGCACAGAGCTGTGTTACCAAAACAGACATTCCAACTCTCACTCCACAAATTCACCAAAATGCCACTCTTCTCTCACCGCCAATCTTCCTCTCTCCCCGCCACCTACTCCTCCAAGCTCCTCAAGCCCCTAAAACCCAATTCCGCCTCTGTACCCACTCGCACTCCCGTGCCCATTATCGTCTTTTCACTCATCTCCCTCCTCATCGGCATCGCCGGAACAATCTTTGCAGTCGCTGCCATCCGGCGCTCCACACCCCTGCCCGTTTTCCGATGCGGCAAATCCGAAGATACTTTCCGAGCATTCTACTCGCTGTCGAGTTCCCGACGCCCCGATAACAATGCCGGTTTGATTGAACGGCCTAAGCTTCTCGGGTTCGTTGGAATTCAAACCGGGTTCGGGTCCACTGATCGCCGTGCCGCTATGCGCAGCACTTGGTTTCCTTCCGACGCAGATGGCCTTTTGAGGTATTTATCTCTTTTTGTACACCAAAGTTACTAAATTTACATTGATAAAAATACAAAGTTACTAACTTTATTAGTTAAAATTGTATCGGATTTTAGTTTTGATAAGCTTGATTTACTGTGGTTCTAAGCCATACTTGTTTGACTGGGTCCATGATCAGTTGCTGAGATTCATCTATGGTTTTTGATCAATAATCTGGCTTTGATGAAAATGCCTTTTTATTGGGGTTGTAAATTTTTTTGTACCATATTAGTTCTGTTTTATTCTTATATCATCCATAATTTGTAGGTTGGAACAAGCTACTGGTTTAGCTTTCAGATTTGTTATTGGACGATCAAAAGATGCAAAGAAGATGGCAGAGGTTCAAGAAGAGATAGATAAGTACAGAGACTTTTTGGTGATTGATATCAAGGATGAATATTTCAGCCTTCCATGGAAAACGTAAGAGCCGTCAATTTGGATTCAAGCTTGTAATGTTGATCTTGTCAGTTTTATTTCATGTTGCTGTTTCACTCGATTTTGTAGGTTGGAGTTTTTCAAAGCAGCGTTTCAACATTTTGAAGCAGATTATTATGTCAAAGCTGATGATGACATTTATCTGCGCCCAGGTACATTAAAATGTAGATTATCTGCTTTCAGTAAGCAGTGATTGGAAAGCACTGATGTTTTCTTATTTGTCAGATCGACTAGCAACACTTCTAGCTAAGGAACGAACACATTCACAAACCTACATTGGTTGCATGAAGAAAGGTCCAGTGATAACTGACCCAAAAATGAAATGGTATGTAACTGGTTATATGTTATTCCTATGAATCTTTCAATGTTTTGGTGTTCATTAATTATCATCACAAACATTTCAGGTATGAGAAATCAGGACATCTGATTGGGAATGAATACTTTCTCCATGCTTATGGTCCTATCTATATTCTGTCTGAAGAGGTGGTAGCATCATTGGCAACTGCTAGAAATAACAGGTCTGCCACCTGTTTTCTATCTGTTCTGGTTTATGTTAGCCATTCTTTGTTTCAATTGTAATTTTTTGCATTTGTTCAATAATGGTCTATAGAATTTTCAGAAGATCCAATATTGTGAATATATGTTATGCTTTGGTTTTGGATATAACTATTCAGTGACAATATAAAAACTTATTGGATCATAAGTTTGGTTAAACAATGGGATTTATGGGGCAAAGATACCTTTGTCCTTAAATTTATCATCTCCATTCTTTTGTTTTATGATAATTTTGTAAACGTTATGCTGTGTATTTCTAAGTTTGTTTTGAGCTTTGATTCAAAAAGGTTCTTAAATAGTTCTTTCAATTCATGTTCAAAAAAAAAAAGTTTTTTCAATTCCTGTAGATGTCCCTTTGCATAATGGATTTATTTTCTAGCTTTCAGTTTGAGAATGTTTAGCAATGAAGATGTCACGATTGGATCATGGATGCTTGCTATGAATGTCCATCATGAGGATCATCGGGCATTATGTGACCCTCGGTGCACACCTACATCCGTTGCAGTGTGGGACATCCCAAAATGTTCAGGTAACTCTATTTTCTGAAACATCATCTTTCACATATGTGTATGCATAATTCCTAATTAAACTGGATATTTGAAAGACCAATGAGTATTAAGTAGCATGATAATGAAGACAGAAGAAGGCTTATGAAAAAAAAAAAAAAAACAACAACAAAAGGCTGGTATGGTATTTCTTTCGTATGCTAAGAGTGTATTCTTAAAAAACAAGTTTTCATAAGAACTCTTATTTTCTGGTCAGTGATCAATGTATCTATGTGACAATGTAAGAAACTATTGATTGAGATCAAGAATCAAAGCACTTTCTATCCAGGCAAAGATGCCTTTGTTTCATGTCATTGGCATTGTCTTTATTGAATGTTATCTCAGGAAAATGGACTATGTTTCTCATGAAGTTAGGAATCCTTCAATCAGGGGTATTTTCAATGGAAAGCAGTACACTCATACTGAATAATACTTAGTTCAGAATAAACTCCATCATTTGAAGTTTGAACCAACACAGTTACTTTAAGCCTAATCAACAGCTGAGTCTTGTGAGTAGTTTGATCATCCTGAGTTTCCTTATCATTTATCTGCGCCTTTATTGTGTCATAAATTAGTATAATATGATCTGTCTTGAAGAACTTGAATCTTAGATGTAGAAAGAGAAAAGCATTCAATGGTTTGCTTGCAAACGATACATCATCCATGACTGTCCAAATAATATTGTTCACAAAAGTTTTGAACAGATCAGATCACTTTCAACTTTAGCTTCTTGTATCTACCTACGATGTGTATGTGTTGGACCATTGTGCAGCAATGTTTTGAAGAGTGAGCTTATCTAGCTGTGACATGCTTTGACGGTTGAAAATGTCTAGGTTTGTGCAATCCAGCTCTTCGGATGAAAGAGCTTCATGCAATGAGTATGTGCTCCAAAAGTCCAACTGTGCCTACGGATGACATATAGAGAATTATGGCATAGTTTCCCATCAAGATGCCGGTTATGCAGGAAGATCAGCTGGTTTGGTTTGCAATATCTTATTGCTTCTTGTGTTCATAAATCCAAGGAAACAAGAGAGGTCTTTTGAAGGCACCTATGGAGAACTCGCTCTCGCTCTCGCAGTTTCTTGTGTTCATCGGCTCTTGTTGTATAAGCAATGTATTATTACTGAGCATTTTTCCCCTCTGTCTCCATCTTAGACAAATTCAGATTGTATCCAACTTCAGTTCCGGTGAAATGTATACTATCTCTCTCTATACCAGTGACTTTATGAACATGAAAATCAACTCGAGCCAGATCAAAGGTCTAAAAATGACTTATCTGGATAAGAGGTGCGTGTTAGTGGTACCATAACACAGCACCATTTTCAGCTACTTCACTGTAATTATTAACCATGATCATCGTTATGGATCGCCCATCAGCTTCTATATAAAGACAAAAACTTTAAACCTTCTGACGTGTGTTGCTTAGTAAAATAAAGGCCGGTCATGGGCGGGAGGGCAATCTCGTCTATTTGCTCAAAGTTGTGCTTCTCGAGGCGTGTTTGTCTGTTTCTTAGTCTGGGATTCTTCACCACAGTTGTAGGTCACTAGGTCGTACATCTACCTCTAAAAGATGACCGTTGGATTCGATGACAAACAGATCCACCATATGTTTTTAACGGTGCCAAACTAGATGAGTCCCAATTCTGACTAGACAGACTACTTTTGGCTGTACTTGATCGTCAGCTGGATTCCTCAGTTTCAGTTACGACTCGCTACGAACATAAATATGCACACGTCATCACTCTGTACTATAATCCTACGTGGCAAAGATCTTGCCACCTTGGCACCCACTTTTCAACCCCATTTTATACCCATTTCTCTTTGCTTTAGTCTTCGCCCACTTTGCTCAGTCTCTCTTTCTCAGAGTCAGAGCATCATGGAAGCGAGTTCAAATTTTCCGCCGGAATTTGTGATCACCGGCGACACGACCTGGAAAAATCCTCCAGACCTCATGAGTGTCCCGGACGACCAAGTGTTGCTTGAGATTCCCATCGGAGAGGATCGGATAGAGGAGTTCATGCAAGAGCTGTACAAGGAGATAACGACGGCGGCCGGCACTACCACCTCGGCCAACAAACCGTCGCCGGCGGTGGCGAGCTACCCAACGGAGTCGTCTTTCCTCTGGAATGGCTGGGAGAGCGAGAGCTGTGGGGCGGCGGTTTCAGACACGGCGTCAACGGTGATGGCAGGCGTGGAGTTCGCCGGGAAAATGATATCGGCGGCGGAGAACGGGGGACGGTGTGGTTGTAAATGCAGGAGTAATGAGGGGTTGGTCGTTGGGAAAGGGGAGGAAGGAGTAATGAAGGGCTGTGATGCTTGTGGGGTTGGGCATGGTCGTAAGGTGGACGGTGGTGATGATGATGATGATGAAGAAGAGTGGTTTGCGCGGGTGTTGAGCTGGGGCCCAGGGGATCTTGTACCTGGTTTCTGGAATGATGTGCATTATGGCGGGTCTTCTTCTTCTTAGAGAGAGAGAGAGAGAGAGAGAGAGAGAGAGAGAGAGAGTTTAGGTAGGGTCAAAGGTAGTAGTGTCCGTACAGATGTCAATAGTTAAGTCTGAAGAGGTAGTGTGGGTATAATAATAATAGCCTAGCTAGGAACAAGCCAATTAAGAAGCTTCAGTTCAGGAGTAGTCCCAAACTTAATTAGTGTTTTAATTTCGTCTCGCGTCTCTCTGTTGATGAATATATTTCGTTTCTTTTAGCTTTTTCTTTCCTTTCATTCTAGTCTTGGTATCATACTCTTAACCCCAAACTTTATGCTTTAATTAAGCAAACACCAACACATGTACTATAATGCATGTGGTCATTTGCATGCTTAAATTATGTAATTAGCTGGTGGCTGTTGCAAGTTTATTTATTGCTTTTTATTGACCCAATAAATAAAATTTTGCTCACGATATATGTACGTACGGGAATAAGACTTTATTTCCAAAATTTAGAACACACCCCATAAAACTCAGCTTCAACATAATTATATATTTTTAGAATAATTTGTTATTTTCTTGAAGCATTTTATAAAATACTTAAATTTCTCAAGCGGGCCACTTGGTAATTATGGAGTGTACTAAAAGCTCATTTGCTGGATAATGGATTCAGACCAATTTTGCTAAAAATGAACATGGCGTGGAACAGAGAACGTACTATACCTTTTTTGGTTTGGCATGTAATACAAATCAAGAAAATGGTTGAACAAGATGGGAATCTCTTGAGTGCTTTGGGCACTAGTGCTCCAGATTTTTTTATGACCTCACTTATAAGGGGCAAAATAAAGATTTATAGATCTAACGATCCAGATTATTGTTGACATGTCTAAGCACAAGTGCTTTGAACATTGTAGAATTTTCTGAACATGATAGCCTTCTTTAATTCATGTTCATAGGAAGTACAAATGCATTTGCTAGCCTTGTAGAGTTAGCTAGCTAGACCCAGTCATATCAATCTAGATCTGCATTCTGCATCCATCCACCTAATTGCTGCTGCCAATTTAAAGTTGTAAGATTTGGCCAGTGGTGGTAGTCACATCATAAATTCAAAGATGCATGGATAGCACCATGATCAAAATTCAAAACCCATCATCAATTGAGGCCCAAGGCAAATAATAGTCTTAGGCTTCTGGGTACTATATATGTGTGTCAATTAATTTCTATACTGTTCTTAATTTATTATCAGTATAAACTCCAAGCCAGCTCCTCGATCATATTAGTCTCCAGGTACGTAAAAGTAATTCAATTACAAAACAGAAGGTGCATTGTTCCTTAATTGGTCATTGCTTACTTATTCTGGAAAAGGACAATACAGCATCAACAACCTCAACTAACTGTGGCTGCTGGTGGGTGAGCCTGTGATATAAGTTTTCGACGAGCAGAAAGCAAAGTAGCTACTACGTACGTACGTACGTACTGTGAAAAATTTACCATGCACCTCCATCTTCACCTGCATTGTTGCTATTAAAGACTAGTTTGGTCCACTCTACTGCTCGGTCTAGTTCTGTGGTCGTTGTCTTTAGGTCTAGGACCATTGATGGACAATCTTCATATATATAGCTTGCTTTCGGGTTTTAGGGTACTTACTTGCTTAGGGCCTTGGGGTCCTCTATATGATAATTAACAAACATTTGTCTTCGGGCCGGGGTTTGGGACAAGGTTAATTGTCACCATTCAGTTGTTTGCCATGTTTAGACCTCAAAGAGTAAAAGAAGAAATCTGTCATGCACTGGTGACTCATTACGTACTCTCTTTTTTTTTTGTTAATCTTTGGTAATGCATGATTCCACAATACCCCACGTACTCTATGTCTCTATGTGATATTTATGGTTGGTGACTTGGTGTTGATGTGATTCGGAGAAATGGGCTATCTGTGGTTCGGAGCCCAGCAACACCATAGCTTCGTTAATCAGCAAAAAAAAACAATCTCATACAAGAAACCCTAAAAAAATCAAACGAACGGGCTGGTGCAGAAATGGGTGCGAAGGCGCAGGCCATTGTAAATTTTTGAAGACGGCAGAAAATGCGAATGAGTTCAGTTTCAATAGCCAATAGGCTGGCCGAGGCAATTACACACACATTTCAATGCATACCTCTACGTAGGAAGACATGATCGATATACCATTTTACCTTGTTCAGTTGCATGTTCATCGATCAAAATTAAAAAACGTTGATTTTATTTAATTATACTAATTCAATTTGTAGAGAGAACAAAATTTGAGGTTGGGAGAACTGATATATATGGATGATGGATACTTGTTTCCTTTGATGTTTTGTTGGTAACCACTCAGTTTAAGCGCACATAGTGAGGCCACCAAAGAGAGTACGTACTACGTAGTGCCATATATGTAGCTCAAATATTTGACCCCCAGTTGGAAAACCAAATATTTTGATAATTACATATTATATATGGTACTGAATAATCCGGCATATATAGTTTGTTTGTTTGTTATTTTGTCAAGTGAGATTGATATATGTATATAACACGTACCTCCATCGATCTCTACGTAGCACCATTCTTGATCTCAGAAAATTGACAGTAATTAACCAATATTATTAAGGCAAGAAAATTTTGCACATTTATCTGGTGATCGAAGAACTGAAGTGGCTAGCTAGGGCGCCACGTTGTGAACATGCTGATTGTTCTTGATCGAGATTGTGCCAAACTAAATAAGAATCGTAGGTTTTGTGATCGATAATATATATATATATATGGATTCATATCCACTTGTTGTTGATTAGGTATCTTGTGGTTTAGGAATCAACAAGCACGTACTAGTCTTTTGTCTGAAATCTCCACTTAATGATATGGATGGCATCGAATATCTCTCATGTTTAAATTCAAGGAACACAAAATAATCATTTAAAAAAAAATTGCTTTCAAGAGAACAAAATTGCAACTTCATATACATATATATGCATCCTTCACCTAGGGTTCATGTAATTTCAGAATGGATACGTATTCCTAGAATAATAAGATCGGATCAATAGGCCAACAACTTCAGTTTTCAGTTTTGGAGTGCATACTTGTTTCAGTCCTAAACGAGACAGTAACCGACTGATAATACTCAAACACGTTGTATTATGTTGTGATTAACTTATATGCCAAACCATTCACAAAAGATAAACATCACACACATAACACAAGATCTGTTGACGCAGTAAAACCCTCAAAAGAGGTAAACAACTGCGGGCATTATGCCGGTGAACAATCCACTATGAATATGAAAGTACATAAAGATCTTACACAACTCATCTACTAGATCCAATCTAGTGGGCAGCGGTGTCTCCTCGTCTTTGCTACTTCCAAATCAGCGACTTTGTTCTCCTTTGTCAATCTTGAGATGGCACAACACTATCCTCGGTTGTCAATCACCTCAAGGCACAAATCATGCATGAACTACCAACACACATGAAGCATAAAACCAAAGAAACTTTTTGACCGAAAAGTTTATGGGATTTGATAATCCTTCAAGAGCTAAACATGGAACAGCTCATGAAGAATTCTCAGAAAGTTAGGCTCAACGCTTTCTGGAGATAAAGATAGAAAGCTCACAAGAAAAATTGCAGCAATGAAAAATTCTCAGTTTTGATCCACACACGTAACAACGTGAAAACCCTATATTTATAAAAGAATGAATGATCTAGGGTATGCTAGGGTTGCTGCTGTGCATGGGCTTCAAACCTTTTTTAATGAGCATAGATTCAAATAAAACGTCATTTAAAAAGCCCATAAAACAAATCAACTCACAATTAAAACTTTGGACGTAAAAACCTTTTTTTAAAACTTACAGTTCAACATTCTAGGATTGAAAAGCATCTGCAGTCTTAGAACGACTCTGAACATATGTATGCAAACATACCTTTGAATGTGCTGAGGTGAGTTGATCATTTGAGTCTAGCATTCCAATTTGAGGTTCCAAGAGTATAAACTATGACACTAAAACATGACTCTCGGTTTGTGCTTAGAAAATGCCAACTAAACAAATATTGCACTAACAGTTCAGCTTAATTATTATAAGTAATCATTGCTTGCTCATGCATGTGATATATATAGGCCAGGGCAAAATTTCATCTGAAGGCTAGGTGGTAAAATGATATATAATTAAGTGATAGAAATGAAATATCAGAACTAGTATACTAGTACATCCAACATACTGATCGAGGTTGATGGCGAAAGGTACTGTCCCTAAGCCTGTACAACCATTATGTCTTTTGGCAATATTTGCATCAACCGGAGATCGACGCTCCATCCCCATGATAAGTATCATGCAGGCGTGTATCTCTTCATATCTATCTGCACAGTTTTCTAGATTGTCTCTCTCTCCTCTGTTCATTTCCAAATCCGTCCATTCCTGGTTAGCTAGGGTTGTGCAAGTATTTACAACGTACGTACATTACCATTTACCGATCGAGTGGTGCCCTAGCTTATAGTTTAAGTTGTATGTCTTTAATTGTAGGAGGCCGGTCTTTAAGGAGATCGAAATTTTTTCACAAGCAAATCCACGATGGTGAGACTTACACTACATTATTCAATCAACCCTAACCCTAAGACACCACACAAAGCCCGAGTCTATTCTATGTATATATATATATACATTTATATATGTGCATATATATAGACATAAAACACATATATTTTGATTGATCAAGTGGGTATGAAAGGGGTGAAATGATTTAAACAGATAGCAGAAATGAATTGATTGGGTTTTGTCACAATGTGTCATACTGGGGTCAAGTAGTGAGTAGTAGCCTTCTACAGTACCTCCTTTAGATTTGTCATTATGTACGCAGCTGGCCTGGCCTGGGGTGTTATCTGGGTGACATGAAGAAGTCACGAGACTAGCTAGCTTCGAGGCTCATTATGTTCTCTCTCCATCTTGCCCTTTCTTAATTGATCGATATCTCTCGAGCTCTCTCTCTTTTTGCATAAGCTAAATTAATTATATGTAAACCGATCTCGATCTTGATCTGGTATGAAATTAATCGATCAGGCTAGGTCTTTTTGGTTAGCTAGCTAGCCCTCTGCCCTCCTATATATATATATATTGTCCGTCTTATTCTTTCAGATCGAAGAGAGCTAGTCTCTACCCTATCTCATACATTGTCCGTCCTTCTAAATTAATTTGATGACTCCGGTATATCTGAACCGTATTGCTGAGCAAGAAGCCGCTGAGGATCAGCGCGTAAAGCTCTTGATTTCATCCTCAGTACCATATCAATCAGTTGCTTCTTGTTCTCTGATTTCATTTCCTACTTTCTTTGACTCCCTTCAACATCAAAGAGGGATCTACAGTTCTACTACTACTACTACTCTTGGAGATCAAGCGCTGCTATATAATCAAAGGGTACGTAACATAGCTTTTTGTTGTTGCCCTTAATTTCAAGGTACTAATCCGCCATCTCACAGTTGATTTGATGGAGTTTTATCGATCTGTGGTATACGTAAAATCAATTTCATTAAATAGCTATATATGTTCCATATATAGCCTAGCTAGATCTACTGCCTATAGCTTGATCTTATAATTTTTTCATTTAATATTACTTTTCCCGATCTTTATATTTTGGTAAATTAAGTTTCATATATATATATGAGTAATGTTACATGATATTTTGTGTCTTTATGATGAACTGAATTAGTTAAACTGTGTATATATATATATATTTTTTCATCTAATTAATTAGGCCGATAAGCTCATATGGCAAGGCGAAACAAGTTGTGATCAAGTATGCACATCTGAATCTTTACTTCATGTGATCGATGTGGACAAGGACGAGTACCATAATAAGTTATCCCTGTATGCTGATAAGATTAATCCGGAACATGAAAGAAACATCAATAAGCCAGTAAAGTACTGGACGTCCTCGAAGACGAGGTTGATGCAAAAGATGACTTCCCAACAGGATCAAATACCTGATCAGAAAATAGCGCTTGATTATAAGTTCCAAAGTAGTGCTCATCATGATGGGCATCAGCATCAAGAAAATAATATTGGCGAAACCAGCAGCAGCAGCTTAACTATTTCCAATAACAACAGCAGTAGTAGCAGTACTAGTACTGTGTATGCTGTTAGGGTTTGTTCAGACTGTAGCACCAATACAACCCCACTTTGGAGGAGTGGTCCTCGAGGTCCCAAGGTCAACTTTCTTTCTTTCTAGCTAGCTTTGTGAATGAGAGTGCGCGTGTGCGTACGTACATACATACATACATACATACATTGATACATACTTACGTACAGACATAATCCATTCTACATGTATATATGACAGTACTACATGCATGGTCTTTCTGGTGCAGTCACTATGCAATGCGTGTGGAATTCGACAGAGGAAAGCAAGAAGAGCCATGGCAGAAGCCGCAGCTGCTGCTGCAAATGGATTTGCAGTTGGCACCACGGACACCACTACAGCTACTACTGCTGCTTCATTATCTATGAATAAGGGAAAGGATCCGGAGAAAAAATCGCGAGGAAATCATAATGTTTCAGTACGTTGCAAGAACAAGAGAAAACTGATCGTGACCGACGTCAGTGCTAGTACTGCATCTTACAAATATTACAAGAGAAATAATAAGCAGCTCTGTGATTTCGAGCAGCTAACTGCTTTTCCACCATCAGTACTATTTCCTCAAGATGTTGCAGAAGCTGCAATCCTGCTAATGGATCTCTCTTGTGGCCTAATTAATCACTCGTGATCTAGTATTAATGTAAGCTACTGCTCTTTAGGTCTTCAAACCAAATCTAGTGAAAGAGAAACAAATATATATCTCTTAATTAATTTAATTGGTCAGATTTTGATTCTTGTTTTTATTTATATTTTTTTATTTAAATGTAAGTGGTACGTTTCCACTTCCCAGAACAAGCAGGTTTAGCAGAAACTGCAACTTCAATTTGTTTTGATTATAATTTTCAGCTATTTTTAGTGAACAAAGAGGATTTTTAGTCCTATTAGCATCATGTCAGACCAAAAAAAAAAATTTGATTGGAAGCCTTTGTCAAATGGGTTAGCATAAGAAAAACAACTGAGCACCGGTGTGGCCCATGAATGAAGGGTATGGAGTTATGGACTATGAGACCTCGTGGCCCAGTAGTCCTACATTTTGAGAGTGACCTGCTTGTTATTTGTAAGGATATTTTTTAATTTGCGCCGACATAATAATAAAATTAAATATTGGATGTTCTATATCTTAAGTACAGTAGCTTACATTAATACTCGTGATCTAGTATTAATGTAACTTTTACATTTAATTTTTTTTTTTAATGAAGAAATGAACAAGTCAACAAACTAGAGAACAAAGCCTCTAGGACAATCCTTCTCCAACATTAGCAAAACAAATAACAAAAGGAAGTTGATAAAGGAAATGAAAAACACCAATTTTAAGGAGATAAATAACTATCTCCTATAGACGACATCAGCGAGAAAATTAGCCTCTAATTACATGACGACATGATGAAACTATATTTGCTATAATAAGTTTTTTTCTTCTCGACACATGAGTTTTTTTTTGTAATTAATCATAACATCTTGGTTAGGCTAATCTAAACGAGCGCAAGCTCATCAAACTACCACTTAGCACGAACATGGTCACGTATCGAGCTATGCAGAGCCCAGTTAACGAAAGAAGATTATCTTCAAATTTAACTAGAGGATTATCTTCATGTTCATTTGTATTTCTCATATAAGTTTCTTTTTATTTAATTTTAGGAAAACAAACATTTAAAATTTCAAATATAGAGTAACAACTAACATCCAAAGCATTTAATCTAAACCCTAAATGAAAGTCATCTTATTTCAATAATAGAATCAATTGAAAAAAATAAATTAAACTTAAAAAAAATAATAGAATCAATTGATAGTGTCTTTTTTATTTTTGGCTAAACTCCTTCATAGTCTCTAAAATCACCATTCCAAAAATAAAAAAATGTGGTCAAATCACCAACCATTCATTCTACTTTATACACATTTATTGTTCGATTACTCCTATGGTCGTAGATTTTACTCTAAATCGAGTTGAGACCAGAAACAACGTACCTCTGTCAGTTGCTGAGTCCCAAGTCTATATCATTATGTCAGCCACAGGACATTTCATCTCTCAAGGTCAAGGTCCTAGTCTTTCACAAAATTACCACAACAACCCCACTACCAGATTCCCACAGTAAAATCAAAACATGGGTAAATAACCCTCGAGAATTAATTTTTCGTATTGTTTGTGAGGTGAGACAAGGAGATAAGCAGATTGTGATAGAGAATCTGCCAACAAATTACTAAAGATCCTCACTTTCTCAGTAGGACTCCAAATTAAACAGATATTCAAGCCATCTGGTGCATAATTTTTATCTCCTGGAAAACCATTCAGATCCATTGAAACTCAATCCCATCTGCTTCAATGCCTTCCATACATTCATGATTCATGAACAGAACTTGTGTTAGTCTCTGATACCCAACAAAAAAAACCTGTCTTTTTCTTAATAGGTGTGCAGAGATACCCACCACCCACCACAACCAGATCTTGAATTTCTTCAATTCTATATAAATTATTATACTCGTATATACACACATATATATAGACAAAACCCATTTGGGTGTGTGTCATCCATCACTTTACCATAACAACCCACCACCTTCCCTCACTCCAATGGAATAGCAAACTTTGTAAACACCATATTCACCAACCCCCCTATCTTTCTCTGTTTTGCAAAACAGAGTCGGTCGTCTTTTGCTTTCATTATTCCAATGGAGCGTGCTCGGCGATTGGCGAACCGGGCTTTCGTGAAGCGCTTGGTTTCGGAGGCCAAGCAGTTTCGCCAGAATGAGAGCTCTTCTGCTTCCCCTGTTATGTACACGCCTTCAAGGTACGTTTCTTCATTGTCTTCTTTCATGCGCACAAATCCCAGATCAGATTCGTTGTTGGGCAAAAGCGTGTCCCACATTGGATCACAGCAAACCCGGTCCATTGCGGTTGAGGCCTTGAAAAACAGTGACACTTTCCCTCGCCGCCATAACTCAGCCACCCCAGATGAGCAGACCAAAATGGCTGAGTTATGTGGGTTTGACAGCCTCGATTCTCTCATCGATGCCACCGTGCCCAAATCGATTCGGCTCGAATCGATGAAGTTCTCCAAGTTTGACGAGGGATTGACTGAGAGCCAAATGCTTGAGCACATGAAAGTTTTGGCTTCTAAAAATAAGGTTTTCAAGTCGTTTATTGGGATGGGGTACTATAACACTTATGTCCCACCTGTGATTTTGAGGAACATAATGGAGAATCCAGCTTGGTATACCCAGTACACTCCTTACCAGGCTGAGATTTCACAGGGAAGGCTCGAGTCTTTGCTCAATTTCCAGACCTTGATCACTGACCTCACTGGCCTTCCCATGTCCAATGCTTCATTGCTCGATGAAGGAACCGCCGCTGCCGAGGCAATGGCCATGTGCAACAACATTCAAAAGGGGAAGAAGAAGACTTTTGTTATTGCTAAGAATTGCCACCCCCAGACTATTGACATTTGCAAGACTAGAGCAGATGGTTTCGATCTTAAGGTCGTCACCGCCGATCTTAAGGACATTGATTACAAGGGAGGTGATGTTTGTGGTGTTCTTGTTCAGTATCCGGGGACTGAGGGTGAGGTGTTGGACTATGGGGAGTTTATTAAGAATGCTCATGCCAATGGGGTTAAGGTTGTGATGGCATCTGATCTCCTGGCATTGACACTTTTGAAGCCCCCGGGTGAGTTGGGGGCCGATATTGTTGTGGGTTCTGCTCAGAGGTTTGGTGTTCCAATGGGTTATGGAGGTCCTCATGCGGCATTCCTGGCCACATCTCAAGAGTACAAGAGGATGATGCCTGGGAGAATTATCGGTGTTAGTGTTGATTCTTCGGGGAAGCCTGCGCTGCGTATGGCGATGCAGACAAGGGAGCAGCATATCCGAAGGGACAAGGCTACCAGCAACATTTGCACTGCTCAGGTACAATACTACTTTGGCTTGAATTTATTTTATGATTTTCTATTAGTGCTGCGTTGATAGTATTGTTGACATGATTTTTGTGTTATATCTGGTCAGCTCAAGATTGTTGTTGACAGCAGTTTTGTATATTTCATTTTGATTGGAAATTTTGTTTATTTCATAGGCATTACTTGCAAACATGGCTGCTATGTATGCTGTTTATCATGGACCTGAAGGCCTTAAAACCATTTCCCAAAGGGTGCATGGTCTTGCTGGGGCATTTGCAGTTGGATTGAAGAAACTTGGGACAGTGGAAGTTCAGAGTCTTCCCTTCTTTGACACTGTCAAGGTTACGACTGCTGATGCACATGCAATTGCTGCTGCTGCTGCCAAGAATGGAATAAATTTGAGAGTCGTAGACTCGAAAACTGTAAGTTTATTTGTTTTTGCATCAATTATTCAACGAAGAGCTTTCTGGGGAGGGGAGGGATTGTAATTCTCTACTTGATGAGATAACTGAAATATTTAACTGCCTTTCAGATCACTGTTTCGTTTGATGAAACAACTACCTTGGAGGATGTTGATAAGCTTTTCAAACTTTTTGCTTTGGGCAAGCCTGTGAGTATTTTCAGATTTTATACAAAGATGGTATTTGCAATGGTTATAAACTGCAACCATTTAAGTAATAACTTCCTTGTACTGTCAGGTCTCTTTTACTGCTGCATCACTTGCACCAGAAGTTCAGACTGCTATTCCTTCTGGGCTAACAAGGGAAAGCCCATATCTTACCCATCCAATCTTCAACTCGTATGTCCTTACCAGATAATCTCAATTCTCAGAGTACTATTTGAAAACTCCCCTGACTTTCAATTGCTCTCTATTAGGTATCATACCGAGCATGAGTTGCTACGTTACATTCACAAGTTGCAGTCGAAGGATCTCTCTTTATGCCACAGTATGATTCCATTGGGATCTTGTACAATGAAATTGAATGCAACAACTGAAATGATGCCAGTGACATGGCCTAATTTTTCGGACATTCACCCTTTTGCCCCTACAGAACAGGCTGAGGGTTACCAGGTAGTTACAAATGTTTACTTACTAGTAAATCTAACACAGTTGCTACTATTTTTATTCCCTAGATTTTTTATATGTTGCATTCCTCCATACAAATAGAATACTGATATTATATCTTATCAAATGATAAAACACAGGAAATGTTCAGAGATTTGGGTGATCTATTATGTAGCATCACTGGTTTTGACTCTTTCTCACTGCAACCTAATGCCGGAGCTGCTGGAGAGTATGCTGGACTGATGGTTATTCGGGCATATCATTTTGTACGGGCACACTGAGCCTTTCTGTTTCCCTCTTTCTAATTTTTTTCAGCAAGCATTTGATATCAAATTCAAAATAAGCACTTTAACTTAAAGGCTTTAAGATTTTGACTAAAGTTTAACCTTGTAATTAATTATCCACTGAATACCACTGTAGGCAAGAGGCGATCACCACCGCAATGTGTGTATTATCCCTGTTTCAGCACACGGTACAAATCCTGCTAGTGCTGCAATGTGTGGAATGAAAATTGTCACTATTGGAACTGATGCCAAGGGAAACATCAACATTGAAGAGCTGAGGAAGGCTGCTGAAGCAAACAAGGACAACTTATCAGCTCTTATGGTAAGCACCCTATGTCAGGAAGAGGTTTATAAGGACAGAAATTATGTAACATCGACAGACGTTTGACCATAATTCAAATTCCAGGTGACGTATCCTTCAACTCATGGAGTGTACGAAGAAGGTATCGATGAGATTTGTAAGATAATTCACGACAATGGAGGTCAAGTATACATGGATGGAGCTAACATGAATGCACAGGTATGTATGCCATCTATTTCCCTTCAAAGGTTATTTATAGTCTCTAGGTTGTCTGCTAACTGAAAATCTTGTACTAGATTTAAATCACATTGTTGGACTAGACCTTGCAGATTTAAATACATTGAGCTAAAGTCACAGACAAGAACTATTTTCAAGCAACAGATGTTAAATTGGACCAAGTTTTTCTCATATCTTATGTATAATCTAACAAAGCATTTTGTTCTTACAGGTGGGTCTGACAAGCCCAGGTTGGATTGGAGCTGATGTCTGCCATCTCAATCTCCATAAAACATTTTGCATTCCACATGGAGGCGGTGGTCCTGGCATGGGTCCTATTGGTGTGAAGCAACACTTGGCACCATTCTTGCCTTCCCATCCTGTGGTATAATACTCTTTACATTTTGATTTTCTCTTGTAATTCTTCCCCATTATTGTGAAACACAGCAATTACAAGATTTTGTGTTTCTATGAATTTGTTAACGCATAATTTACCCGCATTCATTTCACATGTTCGTGACGATTTCTAGTAATTGTTGTTGTCTGGGTATTTTCATCAATGCATAATTGAATTTCTAACTTCTCGGCAATCATACTGAAGGTACCTACTGGTGGAATTCCTGCCCCTGACAAGTCTCAGCCACTTGGTACCATCTCCTCTGCACCTTGGGGTTCTGCACTTATCTTGCCAATATCATATACTTATATAGCTATGATGGGGTCCAAGGGACTCACTGATGCATCAAAGATAGCAATTCTCAATGCAAACTACATGGCCAAGCGCTTGGAGGTACATGCTTGTTCCTTCAGTTTTTTGTTTTATAGTTTTTGAAGGCCAAAAAAAAGGATCAGCATGGAAATTTTAGTTATCTTGGGTATACTTATAGGTTAGATGTTCTCTGTTTGCTCATTTTGTGTCCTTTATTTCTTACAGAACTATTACCCCATTCTTTTCCGTGGTGTCAATGGAACTGTTGCCCATGAATTCATTGTTGACTTGAGAGGCTTTAAGGTATCTATATTTTTAACGTTTGCTGCCGTTTGTTCACTTCTGCTCATCCTTTGTGTAACTGAACTCGGGTTTTATATTTTTCTAGAATACTGCTGGCATAGAGCCTGAAGATATTGCCAAGCGTCTGATAGACTACGGATTTCATGGACCAACAATGTCATGGCCAGTTCCTGGTACTCTCATGATCGAACCAACAGAAAGTGAAAGCAAGGTACAACCCAGAGAAAGAAACGATCTATCTGCTGTTTCTTGAGGGTTTATAACTCGAATGTTTCTTGCAGGCTGAGTTGGACAGGTTTTGCGATGCTCTTATTTCCATCAGAGAAGAGATTGCTCAAATTGAGAAAGGAAAGGCCGACATTAACAACAATGTCCTGAAGGTGAGAAAAAGCATTCCTTCCTTCTACAATGCCTCTGGTTAGCTATTGACATAATAGTAATTGTAAATGCATTTCACCTGGGTTGAACTAGTAGCACACTTGTGTTTCCACATTGGTACTTTGAAATATAAAGCAAATCATAAACTCTGAAGCCTAAACACTAACTGTGCGAGTGCAGGGAGCTCCTCACCCACCATCACTGCTCATGGGAGACACATGGTCAAAGCCATATTCCCGGGAATATGCAGCCTTCCCAGCTTCGTGGCTCCGTTCTTCGAAGTTCTGGCCTACTACAGGTATGCAATTTAGACAAAAATCACCTCTATATTATTAGCATGGAAGCTGGCAGTGTGAACAGTTTGTTGTGCGTTAAGTTTGGTTACAATTCGATTGATGTTGACTGTTGCATCAGGACGTGTTGACAATGTGTATGGTGACCGCAACCTCATCTGCACTCTTCAACCCGAGCCTGTGGAGGAAGCAGCAGCAGCAGCCACTGCTTAGTCTTCAGCTCGATTCGTTGCCACAAAAGTCTGGTCATGGATAGAAAATGAAATCCTCATCTTCCCTTCACAAAGAAAAGAAGTCTTCATCTCCTTGTTCCCACTTTGTATATAATTTTATCCATGTCTAAATACACATACAGCCCGCCATAGCTGGTGACATTCATTTCCCTGTTATGATGATGACGATTATCTTTTCTAATAACAACTGCTGTTGCTGTTTGCAACTCAGATGTTGTAATTATAATTATAATTTTTGCTTCTTTTTCCTTCATTCATTAAAAATGTATGCTATAATATTGCCAGCCAGTTAAGAATATCCATATTCTAGGGAGCTTCTCTAGTGAGGACCATTATAATGAGTACCACTTGAGTACCACTCGATTATACCTACTTTTTTATTACATTTCGACAAATCAACCGTGCAATATTTAGATATTTATGAATAGATCACTTTTACAAATTTTCAATAAAATCGGAAATCGTTAAGTTATCTATAATTGTGATTTACCATTTATGAATATGAATGGTTCAAAATTGACAGATTTGGTTCGTCCATTTATTTGGTGTAGTTCGGTACCTTAACGATTTCAAATTTTGTTGAAAATTTGTAGAAGTGATCTACTCATGAATATCTTAATATTGAACGGTTTGATTTATCGAGATGTAATCGAAAAATAGATATCACAACCATTAATCAAGTGGTACTCATTTAAGTGGTCCTCACTAGAGAATCTCCCCCATATTCTATAGTCTATACACAATTACACATCATGATCATAACCTTGGAATAGTCTCCGAGCCTTGGCGTATGGTCATCGATCTGGATCTAAGATAAACCCGACCCGAATTATTAAGGACGACCTGCTATTATAATAAGAGACAGAATAGTCCCACCTCAACCAATTATGATAAGATAATTAACAATTAATTAGTTAAATACTGTTACCACTATTTTTTAGGCACGAAGCTGAGGTTGCGTGTAAAAGTTTTAAAAAACCAAGGGGGGAAATAGAATGGTGAAAAGTCAATTTTAATATTTCAGCCTTTGGCTCTTTGCTAAAATTATACAAATCTTTTCTTTTTATAAATTTGCATAATCATAAACTCTCTAAAAAAGAAAAAAGAAAAAAATCGTGCAAAATAAAGACATACGAGGATATATGGACATGGATTCGCTACAACACAAGTACCTACCTTATGTTGCACCCGCCATCCCCATTCCCCACATTGTGTATGAATTTCAACATCACTTGCTTTGACCACCCCATGGCTCCATATCGAGACTTTCGACCATACCATGCATCAATCGTGATCATGATTAAATCATGGATCATATAGCGACGTATTTACGAATCTTTTCATACCATTTCTGTCCTCTTTCTATCCGTCTAGTCTATAAATGTTTTATTAAAAATGAATTAACAAAGATAAGATGGAGATGAGGGATTAGTTTGAAATAGAAAATAACTATGTGTATTTTTTTTTTTTTTTCGCGAACCTCGGCAGACGAGGAAAATTTATTAAAAGAAAAATAAAAAAGAAAAGTACATCAAAATATGAGAAGGAAACAAACCTTACCCCTTACAAAAAACCAAACATTGAAGGAAAAAGACCCTCCAAGAACAATAAAAAAACACAAACTAGCGAAACCTAAAATTAGGAAGGCCTAAACGATCCCTTGTACATAAAGAACTTGCGAAGGGTGGAACCAAATCCCACCAAGTCAAATCAGACAAAGAAGTGCCAAATTGGCCAAGGCATCAGCAACTTGATTACCCTCTCTATAGATATGAGAAGACTTGAATTGCATTTGAGAAATCCGATGAAGGCAATTACCCCACTCCACCCTAAGTTGCCAAGGCACCATATGAGGAGAGCGAAGAAAAGTGAGAACAAGTGAAGAATCAACTTCCAACCACACATGTTTCCAATCACGAACCCATGCCAACTCAATAGCCTTGATTACTGCCATGACCTCAGCGGCAACTGAACTTGGAATATCTAAGTTGGAGGAAAAAGCACCAAGACTCACACCTTTGTAATCTCTAAAAACACCTCCATAACCTGCACGGGGCGAGTTCGTCTTCCAAGCTCAGTGTCATTGAGGGAACTCTTTTACTAATAACCAAAAGTTTAGTATGAAACTATTTTAAACTCATTTTTAAGGATCATTTAAAAATTCGTATACGTGTCACTATCGTCAGACGTTTAATTTTTATGTGTAACATTTGCCAAATTCTCAGTTTCATTACAATATAATCAAATCTGGATCACATACTTCTACGTTTTCATTGTAGTATTTAGCTAAAACAATTGAAAAACTAAAAATCAGAATCTACCGACCACCGACTCGTCCTCATCTCTTTAACGCAGCTACGTGTTACTACCGAGGGACTCACTTTTCTAATGCGTTACAGTTGTTGGATTCAAAATCTTGATGGTATCCTATCATATCTACGGATCATAAATACAAGAGGTAAACGATGTTGTTTCCGATCTTTATATATCACTAAAACTTCAACTGATTGAAGCATTGAGTCTTCTATATCCATCTTGGTGGTAAGGGAGAGGCAATAAGACCCAACCACTTGATATCTATCACTCAAAATTGCATCATACATACTCAACGGTGTAAGATTGAAGAGTGGGTGGAGTCCATAGGAAGGGAGTGTGGGCTAGCGTAGGAGCACAGTCGAGGAGAGCCCTTGACTTGGGGGGGGGGTGTTGAGTCTAGAATTTTTTTGTTTAATCGTTGTTTAAGGGGTTTTTATACACAGCGTGTTCGTGTTGGAGGGAATGGGAAGGGGGTGAGCGGTTAAATTAAGTCCATCTCTTTCTCTTTCTCTCTCTCTCTAAGTGGTGGTAGCTTGACGAAGAAGGGTGCGCAGGTTAAGCGAATCTGCTTTGTTTCTAGTGGGCGTAGCTTAGTTTAATCCAGTAGACAGACAGAGAGAGAGAGAGAAACAGAAAGAGGTTTCAATTTTTTTTTCTTCATTGATGATCCATGTCGAAGATGAAGCACCTACTGAGAAAGCTTCACATCGGTGGGGGTCTCAACGAGCACCAGAGACTGGCCGAGACCACCACCGCCCGACCCGTGGCGAGCCCGAGCGCGAATCTTAACCCGCCCGCTTCGTCTCCGGCGTCGTCGTCTTCGGGTTCGGCCACAATGGGGAGAATCGCGGCCGTGGAATCGGTGAGTGATCGGACGTCTGGCGACGGCGGCGGTAGCGGTAGTGGTGGGGGCGTGGATTTCAATTTCATGGAGGAGGAGTTTCAGGTCCAGTTGGCCCTAGCGATTAGCGCTTCGGATCCCGATTCGCGCGACGACCCCGAGACGGCTCAGATCGACGCCGCCAAACGGATTAGCCTCGGCTGTACGGCTTCGTCCTTCACCGACACTCAAGCCCCTTTTCAGATGCTTTCGCTTCGCTATTGGGTACGCTTTTCGAATGGATTCATTTTTATAGGGTTCGTGATTTTGTTGCATTTGACAACTTAATTTGTGCGAATTGGAGTGGATAGGGTTTCTTTTGATACTTAGTCATTTGCATTTCGTAGGCTTGATAACAATGGTGTAAGGACTATGCTGAATTGTGGATTACGGTTCCATTTTCTTTATCAATTTCATGATTTAATCATTTTGCCCCAGTTATTAGTGGCAGCGTGCTGTTAGTTTGGGCATCTACTCGGTTATTAGGTCATAAGAGTCTCCTACACAAATAGAGTGCATTGCATAACAGTATAAGTGAGAAGGATCAATCCTGGATGGTTTATCTCCTATTCTTCTTTATGGGAATTAAGTTCTTGAAATTTATCTTTTCAAATTGAGCAAACCTAGACTGTGCATTTGTTGCATGTTTGTATCATGAACATTTGTATTTGCGGTGTTCGGTTCGTTAATATTGTCAATTCTGATGTCAGTGGGTTCTTAATATATTTCATTTTCATGTTATGATGCAGAGCCATAATGTTGTAGATTATAATGAAAAAGTGGTGGATGGATTTTATGACGTGTATGGAATTACCTCAAATTCGTTTAGACAAGGGAAGATGCCATTGTTGGTGGAATTTCAAGCCGTATCGGTTTCAGATAATGTCGATTATGATGTCATATTAGTTAACCGGTTGGTTGATCCTGAACTGCAACAACTTGAGAAACGAGCATATGCTGCATCTCTAGAGTCGGGGATTTCTCAACATGGTCTTCTTTTAAGTGGCTTAATTCAGAAAATTGCTGATATTGTTGTTGATAGAATGGGTGGTCCTGTTGGTGATGCTGATGAAATCTTAAGAAGATGGAAAATAAGGAGGCATGAGTTACGGAGTTCAATGAACACTATCATTCTTCCCCTTGGACAAATTGATGTCGGACTTTCACGCCACAGGGCCCTGCTCTTTAAGGTTGTGACAGTTTTTTAAACTCACCTTAATTGTCAAACTGCATCATGGACAAACTATGTGCACCATTAATTCATCTAGCATCTTGATTACTTTTTGTAAAAATCCAACTATCATCCTGTTGCTTTTTCCATTGGCAAAAATTTTCATTACCTTATGGTATAGAAAATCTTATGGAGGTTTTCTAGGCCTTTGAAGGAATTAATTCTTTGATGCCTCTGGTTTTAGGTACTAGCTGATAAGATAAATCTTCCATGTATGCTGGTCAAAGGTAGCTACTATACTGGTACCGATGATGGAGCTGTAAACTTGATTAAAATTGATAGCGGAATTGGAAGGTAATGGCCTCTTAACTCTAAATCTCTATTTATGCATAATTTTCTGGTGACTTTGATAATGTAAATTTTCTGTCATACATATATTTTCCAGTTATATTCATTAGCTGCCCATCTAGTTTTAAGCTGTTAGGATTTGGATTTACCATCATGTTTAAGTGAGGATGTTAGAATTAAAGGTGCATGCACTTTGTTTTCTGTTTTGCTTGTACAATTCCATGCCATTTTCATCAAATTAAGGCAATTGATGCATGCTTACGATGTTCTGAAACCAATATTGATCTGAGTGAATGTGTTTGTCATGCTATGCAGTGAATATATCATTGATCTGATGGGTGCTCCTGGAACACTAATTCCTGCTGAGGTACCTACTAGTCAGCTCCCAAATTCATTCTTTGCCATAAGGAGCTTTCAGGATCCCACAGAAATGCCCAAAGATATGTGTTTACTTCAAGCTGAGGGAGCTGGAACGTCGGCTGGTCCACCCAGTCTTGATAGAGCTTCCACAGCTGGCAGCTCAAGGTCGGAAGAAGCATCATATGCAGGGGTTCAAACAAAAGATGATCTTGAAGAAAATCAAATTGAGAGTCTTCAGAGTGAGCTTGAGACTCCTCTCAGATCACTTCGTAAACCATGTGAAAGTTCATCGGGCACATCTGGGAAAGCCACATCTGCGCAAAAAAGGAAAGTGAAAAACGTATCCAAGTATGTCATCAGTGCAGCAAAGAACCCAGAATTCGCACAGAAACTGCATGCTGTCTTGTTGGAGAGTGGTGCATCACCTCCTCCTGATTTATTTTCAGATATGAATCCTCAATATCTGGATGAAGGTAGATTGCTTGGACAAATCCATGCAAATGGGGAACTTGTAGATGATGGGGTTCATGATTATCTGGTTAAATTATTATCAAGCAGTGAGAAATCATCTGCTGTGGATGTAGCAGAGCAACGGAATGAGTGGACGACCAATACCATTAATGACAGGTTTTCTTTGCCCTCTGATAATGTTGATGAGGGATTTGTAATGGTTTCTGGCAGAACTAGTGAAACAACCCAGATTGGTGCTATAAATTCAGATCCTGCTCTTGGTAATCCCCCACGAATGAATTCAGAAGCTTTTCATGAGGAGAAAATTCATGAACTATCTGTGGTCTCAGGAACAACTTGTGCTAACACTCAATTGGGCAAAGAATCTGTTGCTAAATCAACGGAAACAGCTAATAGCATCCTGTGTACTGCTTGGGATAATCACATTGATAGGTACCCTGCTCTGGGAGAAGTTGCGGAGTGGGAAATTCTATGGGAGGATCTTCAGATTGGAGAGCGCATTGGCATTGGTAAGTACCCATTGTTTTCGGTCAAATGGTAAGAACCTATGTGTATGCTTAAATTTCATATACCTTCTCACATGAATTTCTTGTCTTGTAGGTTCATATGGTGAGGTATATCATGCAGATTGGAATGGCACTGTAAGTATTCTTCCCACTGCTAATTATTCATCTTATTCCTTGTTATTGGTTACACATGGAGCTTTAAAATTGTATTAACATGCAATATTATTTAACTGTTTGTTCACAACAAAAATGCTAAAATTTGCAACAACTCACTTTAAACCCTCTTTTGAAAAAGGAAAAAAATATATTGAACTTATTATCATCTTATATTGCTTGTTGGTTTTAGATTTTTAAACAAGAACTGTTGATGGCATGAGACTGATTATTTAGAATATGGCATTGATTCTTTCATTGGAAAGTTGTTTATTGGTCTGTGTTGACTTTTGCACTGACAGGAAGTAGCTGTGAAGAAGTTTTTAGATCAAGATTTTTCGGGTGATGCATTAGTTCAGTTTAGATGTGAAGTAAGCAGCAAAACTCAACTCTGAAAATAAAAAGCAGAAGGACTTAACTTTTTGTATATCACATTTGTTGATTTATATGAGTCGAAGATACAAGTTAGTTTAATGTCAGTTCTTTCTACTTTCTTTCTGCAGGTAGAGATTATGTTAAGACTTAGACATCCAAATGTTGTCCTTTTCATGGGGGCTGTTACTCGCCCTCCCCATTTCTCCATCCTGACAGAGTTTCTTCCCAGGTTGATTTATAATTCTGAAATTTATTTCATATGAGGTAGAAGAAAGAAAATAATGACATACAACATAAACCTAACTTCACTATAAGAAGTGTTGCCATTGAGTCTTTTAGTTACCAGTTCTGTCTATTCTCTTGTCTTGATCCTTAAACATTTACTGGGTACAGGGGCAGTTTATACAGATTACTGCATCGTCCAAATTCTCAACTTGATGAAAAGAGGCGAATGCGAATGGCTCTTGATGTGGTAAAAACCTTATCTCTCTCTCTCTCTGGTTTTTATTTTTTTTATTCTGGTCTTGTTTTTATTTCTTAATCAAATCTCCATATATTTGTGTAGGCCAAGGGAATGAATTACCTCCACACCAGCAATCCTACGGTTGTGCATCGAGACCTTAAGTCTCCAAATCTCCTTGTTGATAAGAATTGGAATGTCAAGGTCAATTTCAAAACCAACACTTTTGTTCCCAAGTTCTTTGATAATGCTGTTCTAATTTTTCTTCTTTCAATCTAGATAAAATGATACATCTACTTATGGCAGAAGAGTTGATTTTTTTTTTCTTTCTTAAATTTCTTGTTTGTGTCACGGTGCAGGTTTGTGACTTTGGGTTGTCACGTACAAAGCATCATACTTTTCTGTCTTCAAAGTCTACTGCTGGAACGGTAATACTTGTTAAATGTGAATGTTCAAACAATATCTATCTGTTACCCTCTCATATTGTCATAAACATTGCAATCTCTCTCTGTTTAAAGAATAAAACCTTTATATGCTGATTGTGTACTGTCGGGAGTGCAGCCGGAATGGATGGCACCGGAAGTTTTAAGGAATGAATTAGCTAATGAGAAGTAAGTTGGTTGAAGGTGGTTTAGCTGGAAACTTTACGCTTTGGAGAGGTTCTCATTACAATCAGCTTTGCTTGCTTGCAGGTGTGATGTGTACAGTTTTGGAGTGATACTATGGGAATTGACTACTTGCTGTATCCCATGGAAAGGATTGAACCCAATGCAGGTTGTTGGAGCTGTTGGTTTTCAAAATAGGCGTCTTGAAATTCCAGATGATATCGATCCAGTGGTTGCGGAGATAATACGTGATTGTTGGCAAACGTAAGTTCCAAACTCCATATGCAAAGAATAATGGGGTTGGAAAGTCACCTGAATTGAATCTTGACAGTCCCCCGTATTACAGTAACAGCATTATTTACTGTGTTTAACTAGCACTGTTTTGCTTTCCGCAGAGACCCAAATCTACGGCCATCTTTCTCGCAGCTCATGGTCCGACTCAAGCGTCTTCAACGGCTTGTTGGAAGATCAAACTCTACAAATCAAATGACTCGATAACCCATAAAAAGAAAAAAAGAAAAAAAGTTTCTGTGAAAAATAATTGAAATTGTTCCTTGTCTCGAAGAGCCAGGGCAGCACAAGTTTTTCTCTTCGATGCATAGGAAAAAGAGAGTGCGGGATTGGGGAAGTGTTGGCTCAGTCGAAGTGGGGGCTCAGCACAGCCATTGAAGATCAGTCTTTATTGAACAGAATGGATATCCTCCTAATTAAAACTGCATAAGGGCAGTGGAGGTGCCATTGAAGATCAGTCTTCGGTAGTGATAGTAAGGTTGTATCAGCCTAATTGTAAGAAATTTCCTGAAAAAGAAAAAAACAAAAAAAAAACTGAAAAGAAAGGAAGAAAAATTAATAATTCTTAATTGTATTACTGTGGAGATCTTATTTTGGAAATGTAAACATATGATCTCTGCATGCTATTGTGAAAAGAGTAAATACATTCGGAGAAAAAAAAGAAAGGAGAGTATTTATGAGCACTGCTACTGTTCTTGTCTATATAAGCTTACATGACATGTTAATTTTATTTCATTTGTGATTAACGAATCTTCTCTTTATATTTATAAACGAAATAATTTTGGATTCACTTGATCGTTGTTGGCCTCGCTTTGTTGAAGATCAAACGAAATTAGATATGCTTAGCTTCGCTTGAGTTCAAAATTTTTTGCACCTAAGAGCATTTTTAGCAATGTTAGCTATTTTTTAACTAAATTTTAGCTAAAGTAGCTAAAAAGCTATTTTGGCTAATCAGTTTGAAAATACGTCTGCACCAATGCTCTCTACTTTAGCTAGTATTGAATTTAAATTATTTTATTAATGAATAAAAAAATAGCTTAAGTGTATTTAATAATTACACAAAATAACTAAAAATGAATGTTTTAAATTAATAAAAATAATAAAGAGTCTCATTTCGCTCTCTATATTTAAGAGTCATATAGCTAAAAGCTAAAATAGAGAGCCACTTTAAGAAGCTGGTGCAGCTACTAAAATAGCTGAAAAACTAATATGTTAAACTCTAAATGACAATTTTAGTGACGAATTGTTCGTCGCGATTAGCCAAAATTTAATTTTTTTTAAAGCTTTTAGTGACGAATTGTTCGTCGGTAAAAGTGTACCCATTTTTTTAATTTTTTGGAAAAAATCGATCGAAATTGTTTAGTGTCACTCGGCAAGGAAAACCTTTGAAATTGTGACTTGTGATTGGTCATTGTCTCGAAAAAAGAATTATAACAGGTTCCTAAAAATATCTCAGAATAGGATTTAGATAGAGAGCGAGAGACGAGAGTGAAACAGACACTAGTGAGTGAGGCCACCATGGCCACTGCAATTCTACACACATCACCAAACTTCCTCTCGCCAATCTCTGCAACTCCAAACCCCAGACTTCACCACCACCACAACCACCACCACCACCGCTGTAGAAACAAAATCCCCAAAATACCCTTGTCGTCATCGTTTAGAAACGGAAGCAACAACAGCGGCCCAGCAGAGACAGAGTGCCCTGTTCCGTTGGAGCAGCAGCCCATAAACGAGTACCAGAACCTCTCCACCTCCTTCCCCTTTTCGTGGGCCTCCGGCGACCTGGTCGAGTACTGCTCTCGCTTGATCGCCACCGGAGCCTCCTTCGCTCTCTTCGTGGGCCTCCCCGTCGCCTCCTTCGGCGTCTTCGGGGCCCAATCGGAGCCGCTGAAGCAGTCTCTCTATGCAGTTTCGAGTGGGTTTTTCGTGGTGACTCTCGCCGTTGTGAGGATGTACCTGGGTTGGGCTTATGTGGGCAATCGCTTGCTTAGTGCCACTGTTGAATGTAATTAATTGCTCCCAATCTCTTTTCATGTATTGATTTCGATTTTCCATTCACCAATTAACAATTGCATTTTCTGTTTCTTGTTACAGATGAAGAAACTGGGTGGTATGATGGTCAGGTACATAGGGGTTTTAGGCTATCAAGTTTTCAGTGTTCATTTTCAGTGTTCATTTTCTCACTGTAAATTGTCTTGGCAGTTATGGGTGAAGACTGCTGAAGTTTTGGCCCGTGATCGGCTTCTTGGTTCATTTTCTGTGAGTGATTGATAATTTGATATTCAACAGATTGTCCATTTTCATTCATATTTCATTGATAATTTGAACTTTCTAGAATCCTTCTTTGGAGAAAATGATGAAGAATCATAACTTGTAAATTCACATTTATCCATCAAAAAGTTGTGTTATGTATGCATTGTTTTGATCACTACAGTGATCAATTATTTGAATATGCTTGAACAGGTGAAGCCTGTGCTGAGCAGATTGAAGTTGACACTAGTGAGTCTTGCAGCATCGATACTTGCATGTGTTCTTGTCATCCTTTACATCGATGGAGGCCAAATTCAAGAAGCTGAGAATCGGGTTATACGCGGAGTTTATAACGATGATTCTGCAAGATCATTCGAGCCAGACGCATTTTGTGGTGAGCCTGGTCCTCCCCGATAACAATGTCTCAGTCAACATTGAACAACTGAAGTGCAATATGCCTAGAGTACTAGTATATAATCCTCTTGCTGTACATATTATAAATTCCCACTTGTATTTTCCTCCTGCACAGTGTAATACTGTAATGATATATAAACATTTCAAAATGTGAAAAGAAAGTTCCATGTTTATCATACAAATCTTTCATGTTTAGGCAAACTTCTAGCTCAAGAAATTAAGTTGCTGCAGGATGACTACAACTTAAAGTCAAAATGAAAGATGCTCGAGCAGAATGAAGTTCACTTTTGGACAACTCTTGGGAAAAGCAAATCCAACTTTTACACCACACGCATCTATAGCTTAAACTTGACTGGCTTCTGTGGTAATCAATCTTACTTTGTGCATAGCTAGGTCAAGATTATGGGAAGGTATTCCATGCACGGAACGTGCACATGCACGTAGCGCTGAGGTGCACACGATCATGATTTTTAACGGTCAACCGTTATGATCAAATTAGTCAAACAAAACTGAACCGTTGGATCTCTATTTGAACGGCTGAGATTGAACGTAATGTTGCACGGACCGTGCATATAATAATTTCCGCAAGATTATATGGTGCACATTTTTGCCCCTAGTTTTTTACCGGTGGTTACAAACTTTTATCGTCCATAGTCCAAAGCAAGCCATGTCCCGTGGTTCAATAGAATCAATGGACTAGTCAAAAAAGGTGGTGATATCTTTTTTTAACTCTATATTGATCGGATTGTAATCTCTTCAATATTCTTTCAAGTATAAAATGAAATTCTAAAAAAAAATAAAAATTTATTTAAAAACCGTTCATATGAACCATAAACTTTTCTAGTAAGAAGGGGAAATTCTGCTAAATAACTTGTTGGCGAGCATAATGAATTTCTATGAAGGGAAGAGGAAAGCAGAAAAAAAAGGTGGCAAAGACGATTAGATTAATTGAAGACGGTGGTGGGCCCACTGGGATGGGAGGTTGAATCTCAGAGAGGTTCACGCACCTTGCCCTTTTCGGTCTGTTTCTCTTCGGTTCCGAGAACAAGAAAAGAAGTAACTCCACAAAATGAAAGTTTTAAAAGAAATTAAATTCCATCGATTTTCCAGTCAAAATATAAACAACCAGCTTCACAACAATGAATAACAACTGCAAGAAGAGAAGAATAGCTCCTATTCTCTTCTTTCTCTTTCCGTTCACCTCCTTCATATTCCTTATCACCGCCTTTTACTGTACTGGGTCTCATATTCTTCCCAGCTATCACCAATCTCTACAGGTCAGTAGCATCAAATATTTTCTTAAAGCTCGAATATTTGTTTGTCCCAAATGCATTGTTTATTGTTTTGATCTTGTTTCCTTTTAATGTGTCTGACAAATTTCATGGAAACACCATTTGGGTATTCTCTGGGTTAGCAAGATGAACTTAGGAAAAGTCATAAAAATTGAAAATTTAAGCCACCCATCTTCTGTAATTAAGCATAATTGATGCCATTTGATGCTTCTCAGCTTAAATTCACATTTCTGGAAGCTGACTTTCGCTGTTTAGTTAAATTTCCACACTAGAGTATATGACCGGTTGGAATGCATAGTAAAGATCGAACCCTCAAAGATTTGTTGTCAACGGTTTTGAACAATCTCACGCCCTCTTTGAAATTTTTGTGCCTAGTACCTTATGCATCCCAGATTAAGAATTTTCTGTTATTTTCTAAACAAGCATTTGCATTGTGTTTATGGAAGAATGAACTGAGTTTCTTATTGTGCAGTGTGAGTCACATTGTGATGTTTCTCCAGAAAAGATTAAAGAAAGCAAATGCCGCCTAGTAAACTTCCTACAATGGAGATAAAGAAAGATTATGATATCGAACATATGAGCTCGACGCAGAGTATTCAACATGAGTTGTGGCCTCTTGATGAAGTTGATACGATGAAGGCAAAGTTTCCCTGTTGTTTAGTTTGGACTCCTCTCCCTATTGTCTCTTGGTTGGCACCTTTCATTGGACATGTTGGCATTTGCAGGGAGGATGGAGCTATTTTAGATTTTGCAGGCTCCAATTTTGTGAATGTTGATGATTTTGCATTTGGTGCTGTAGCCAGATATCTTCAACTTGACAGAAAACAGGTATTGCTTATTATGTCAATCATGCATTTGTTTTCTTCTTCATTTATTTGCTTGCTGTTGTGGAAGAGAGAATTAGGGTTTGACTTGCTAACCAATTGGCCCTTTTGATGAATTTTGCTTTGGAATATGAAATTTGAAAACAGTGTTGTTTTGCCCCAAATCTGCGTGGACACACTTGCAACCATGGCTACAAGCATTCAGAGTTTGGGAGTGCAATCACCTGGGATGATGCCCTGCGGTCAAGTATCCGCTACTTTGAACACAAAACTTACAACCTTTTCACTTGCAACTCCCACTTATTTGCAGCAAACTGTCTAAATAGGCTGTGCTACGGTGGATCAATGCATTGGAACATGATAAATGTGGCGGCTTTAGTACTGCTTAAGGGGCATTGGGTTGATGCCATGTCCGTCTTGAAGTCGTTCCTCCCTTTTGTAGCAGTGCTCTGTCTAGGTGTTTTCATGGTTGGGTGGCCATTTGTGGTGGCGCTTTTATCGTTCTCTTCTCTCCTTATGCTGTGGTTTGTACTTGGCACTTATTGTTTTAAGTCCTTGTTAGAATGCTAGTTTTTTCCTCTGTCACAATTTTGAACAGTTTATGGAATAAACAGATGTACGGAAATTATTCTATGCACGGTCCGTGCAACATTACGTTCAATCTCAGCCATCCAAATAGAGATCTAACGGTTCAATTTTGTTTGACTAATTTGATCATAACGGTTGACCATTAAAAATCATGATCGTGTGCACCTCAGCGCTACGTGCATGTGCACGTTCCGTGCATGGAATACCTTCCCAAGATGTCATGTGCACGTTACGTAGCGCTGAGGTGCGCTGAGGTGTATATGAATAATCTAGAAATGAGACCATACATTGACTTCGGACCGCTTGTAATATGCGCAAGTTATGATTCTGAAATAGTTAGGTACTTACAAGTTGAGATCCCTCTCGGCTCTTACCAGTTGAAACATGAGTACATCTTCAATGTTACTGTAAAAACTTGGAAAACATTCCATCAAAATCTGGCAAAAGGAACATGCAGAATAATCTTATTACATATAGTGCCTGGTAAGGCAAGGCAAAGTTAAGTTCTACATTGAAAAGCATTAGTACAGCATATTAGATGAGCAACGAGCAGCTCTGCCCCTCAGGTTATTCTGAGAAAACCTATGCACCATGGCCCTTTCAAAAATTTATCTCATGCTCCATATTTGGGGGCCTTCCAAAGTTTGAAGGCTACTTCGTGCAGAAACCTATCTGCCGGAATTACAAGATTTCCACCGTGCTGCGTAAAAAAAGAACAGGTTTCATAGGTAAAGATGGACCAAGCCTCGTAGAGGAAGTATGTTACTTAAGTCAATCCAAAATATTTTAACATAAAGTAAGGCACAGATAAATCTATATTTTATATAAAGTGATTTTCCGGATTCAGGGGCAATTTTTCTTTTTAACATAGAAGGTTAGTTTCTATCCACAGTTATCAGCGGGTTATCTACTGCACACACAAACACACTGCTTTCTTCTAGTAATTAACAGAAAAGTACTTGAACATGCAGTGTTTAATTTGCATAGACTATGATAGAAACTGATTATTTCATTTCATTCTTAACTAGTATTAAACTCATAAAGTGAGCAACAAAGACATAAGAAGCACTATTCGACACTAAAACATAGCATGAACCAAACAAAGCCTTATTAAGTATCACGAGGCCATGCATGATGATTGATGATTTGAAATCACCAAAACCAAATTTTTCAAGGAATCAACTTCTCCAGAGGAATAACTCTTCCAGTAGGCTCTCCTATGGATGGTGGAGATGGAGGAGAGTGAACTTGATCAGCTTCATCACAATAGCCTTTGAGTATATCAGTCTCTTGCGTGGTAAACCCTAGAGAACCAAGCAAGGCAGGCCAACACTGGTGTTCAATTGTCTTAATGGCTTCACAACAGCCATGACCTAAGTAAGTCTCACCGTTGAAAAAGAACAAGATAACCTCACCAGTACATGCCTGGAGCTGAAACAATGAGTCCCAGCAGTTTGATTCTTCATCCAACTTTAACCTGGATGCGAGGTTCAAGTGTGACCCAATTGGGTTATTCATCAAAGGTCGAGCTGTGGCCATGAAAGGCATAGTCAACGCTAGAAGAGCTGTGAGAAGGAAGAGCTCGGAAGTGTAAGCCATTTGCTGTTTGTAGATGAGTGTATATGAGTGATAGATGTGTGAACTGTTGAAGGGACCAAGGAGAAGCTAGTGTTTATATAGTGGAGGAGGCATTTAGTGTTGAAAGCCTGTTACAAATAAGGGGAGGTGAAGAGGCTTCTGAGAATAATAATGATTATGTGGTTCATGACAAGGAGAAGTTGATGGGGCTCATCCAGATATTATTACAAATTAGTGGCAATAAATTAAGATGAAAAATTTAATCACTTGAATAATTGGTACAACTTAACTGATAGTTTTTTGATGATTGGTCTGCTAGCTGGGTTTGTTTCTTGTATCATATGAAAAAAAAATTTGTTTCTTGTATCATATGAAAAAAAAAAATACATGGAATCTCAATACATGGAATTGCAGACTCCTTAAGACTTGGCCTTCTGAAAACAGTAACTACTCACACAGTCACACGTATCAAGCTCCTAGGCTAGCAGTAGAAGATAAGTTTGAGGTAAGTTATATTAGCAACCCTTTAAATTTTTTTGATCAGTTTTCAAGATGACATCAGTTATAATGTGGAAATGCAGAGAACTCAATATCTGATAATCTCAAATTGTACCTCCTTGAAATCCTTAAAAGAGAAGGTCTCTGCCATATCCTTGCGGGTCACAGCATATTGCCACTGAGCAAGTAACATTGGGCAATGGTGCCTGTTCACCAAAGAATAGCTGGAGTTATATAAAGGTATTTCAAGTGGTGCAAGAAACTACTAAGTTTTCACTCACCTAACATCCTTCCGCGGAATCTCTCCTTTCATGGTATAACTTTGGCGAGGAACGAGCTTTGAAAGATTGGATTTTTTATCATCGTTACTGATTGAAACTGACAAGTTGGGATCATCTTTTTCTGAGGTACTCCCATAGCTCATTACAACAGAAAAGTGCAAACGGAGACTGATTTCAGATCCTGGTTTTCCTATGTGCATTATACCACCAACCAAAGCATTGAAATATTCCACATCATCAGCAATAGCCTTGTCATTCTTAACATTCACCTCACCAGCCCCAACATGCACAAAAACTAAATCATACTGGCTCAATTCTACTGTCTTTCCTTCTTGAAATCCAAGCAACTTCAGTAATTCAGATGCCACAAAATCAACTGGATGGTCGGCTTGGGCCTCCTCACTGCTTTTAATAAAACCATCATTCGGCAACACACTGAAACCAAGTTCGGTACCAAAAGACTTCAAACTTGGATTGTTTGTAACTATAGCAGCTTTCATCCCCATGAACCTGAAGCGTTATATACAGGCAACTTAGTTGTGACGACAACAGTTAATAGCCTTTTTTTGGCCATTGCAATTACAACTCACTGAGAAAAAAACCCAAATTCGTATTACCTTTCTGATATGGTAATCGAGGATTTCTCCCCACGTTCTTGTTTAGTGGTACTTCCACTCTGAGAAAAAAAAAAAAGTACAAAAACTAGTTAGTATTTACATGCTATAAAGTATAAATTAGACCTTGTGTAAGTGAATCTCACTCACTGTATTACTGTAAGCTTCATATGCATCCAGCAGTAGTGCAAACTCTCTAACTATTCTCTCATCCTCGCTTTCTGCAATCTAAACCCAAGTAAACCCCAATGCTGGCAAAGCCAATTTGAATATCAACAAATTCAGTATAAAAAGAAGCTGTTTTTAACTAGAAAACTATGATAAAACTCAGAGTCTCACATATATATCAAGAAGAAGTAAAATTGAACCGAATTCCGCAGCTTTAACTCAATGATATGATAAATAAACAAAATTGATTGAAGCGAAAACTTATTAGTGTATTGAATCAAAAGGCAGAATCGCCAGAGAGACCTGAGGGAGGAGCATTGAGGAGGGTCAAGAAGCCACAGGAAGCTTTGGAAGCGAGAGAGTGGAGATGGGTGTGTGATGGTTTGACGAAACGGGCCAACCCGTCTCCGTACAAAACCAAAGCTCGGCTCGGCTTGTCCGCCATTTATCTATCTTGGATTACAAATGCGACCAACAAAAACAAAAAAGTAAAATTCTGGGTTTCCTTGGAACTCTATCAACTATCTATGGGAGATGACAGTGATTCTAGGAAGGGTGACATGGGAATATTATTGTGCACGTGGCATGCTTTTGAGGTGAGAGCACCAAAAGCAAGATGCCTCCCAAGTGGAGATAACAAACGACGATCAGAGTTCTCAACGACAACAAAATCACAGTCACTTGCAAAATCACACTCTCAATTTGCAAAATCACAGTTACTGGTTTTTGTTGGGACAACTTGTTACTGATATTTTAGCTCCTGCGAGGCTAGGCTAGGTTTAAACATGATGAAGAAGAATCCTATGAACCCGTTTTTTCTTCTCTAGCTAGCTTCTTGTTCTCACTAGATATTAGATGCCGCGCGCGCGCATTCTGCTTCTCTATTACGTATTTCATTGAATCAAGTAAAAGGTCATGATTCAACAGGAGCTAGCTAGCGTTCTAATTAAGGCACGACTGTAGCTATCTTGACCCTAGGAAACTTTGGTACGTAGTTGAAATAAAATTCTGCCGTGAATAGTCGACCGGCTGTGTCCACCATTAATTTATTTCAGTTGAGTGTTTCCTATTTATTATAGGTGTGAACTCGATCATAATTGTCGATTTGTACCCCGTTCACACTTATTTCATTGACTGGTTGTGTCCACCATAATTGACTGGCTTGTTTTCTCAGAAATGGGGAGGCGCTAGCTTCCTCCTATCTCGATCTCCTCAGCGGTAAGAGTCGAGGAATTAATTCAAACTTAATTCCGTGATCGATCACTGTCCAGCGGTGAAGAGGAAACTTCCTCATTATCCTACGTACCATCTATTATTATATATATATATATATATAATTAATTAAGTTTCTTCCTCGATCTCAATGCCATGGATTACAAACGTACAAACATTACAAGAGATTCAAACATGATCAAGAATCCTCCTACCAACCCTGTTTTTCTTCTCTTCTTCTTATTATTTAAGATTATTCCATTGACTATGGCACAAAACACAACAAAATTTCTTCCCATTAATGTGGGTGTGGTTCTTGACTTGGATACACCGTTTGGGAAAATGGGGCTGAGCTGCATCAACATGGCCCTCTCGGACTTCTATGCCTCTCATGCTCACTACAATACTAGGCTCGTCCTACACACAAGGGACTCCACAAGAGATGTTGTTGTTGCAGCTGCTGCAGGTGATCTCTAGCTTTCTCTATCGCTCGCTTTTCTCTTTTTCATGTTTTGTTTTTGTTTCATCCAACTACTGTTGGATGATCAATTGCTTTTTTTTTTTAATTGTTAGTTCGATATCAGTTTCATGCTTTGCATGTTGACTTAATCTTGAAAACCGGTTTAATTAGACTTGGGTTTCGATAGCTTTTCCTCCTTTTTTGAAGCTTTGCCAAGAAGCTTCTACTTGTTTAAGCTTTACTTCCCCTAATTCCAATTAAAACACAACAATATAGACTTGCAACAATATATATATACAGTCCCTTTCATATGTGGACGTCCACACGTGAATTAAAATGCAAACATCTTCATCCCGACCAATTGACAACATAACTCAATCATCGGAACCGTTCATCGTTTAAATTTATTTTCAATAATTATCCTTGCAAAAAATTAGCCGAATTGGAGATTGTTTGGTTATATGTTCGTTGTATAATTTACAGACAAATACAGTTCGTCAGATAAAGTTGAAACGATGAATACTTAGAAAAAAACTATCTCTGATTTTTTTTCTTAATTTGATTAATTGTGGCCAATACATTTGGGTTATATATATTCTCTTCATATAACAAACCTAATTGATTTCACTGGCCCTTGAACAGCTTTAGACTTGATAAACAATGTTAAAGTGCAAGCCATCATAGGGCCGGAATCTTCAATGCAAGCAAACTTTGTTACTGAGCTTGGAGAAAAAGGTCAGGTGCCCATAATCTCATTTTCAGCAACAAGCCCTTCGCTAATTCAGAGATCATATTTTCTCCGAATTGCACAAAATGACACATCTCAAGTGAAAGCCATAAGTGCCATCATCCAGGCCTTTGGTTGGAGTGAAGCAGTGCCCATCAGCGTTCACGACGAGTTTGGAAAGGGAGTTATACCTTATCTGACTACCGCTTTGCAAGCGGTTGGTGCTCGCATCCCTTACTGGGCTGTCATTCCTTCAATGGCCACTGATGACCAAATAGATGCAGAGCTTGACAGGTTGATGAAAACGCAAACCAGCAGGGTCTTCATAGTGCACATGTTGCCTTCTCTTGGCTCTCGACTTTTTGCCAGGGCAAATGCGAGGGGAATGATGGAACAAGGCTTTGCTTGGATAATTACAAATGGGATGACTAACTTCTTTAGTTCCTCAAATTATTCTGTCATAGATAACATGCAGGGGGTGTTGGGTTTAAAGACTTACGTTCCAAATACAGAGCAGCTTGAAAATTTTAGAGGTACATGGCAAAGAAAATTCCAACAAGACAATCCAACTCTCCTCAATGTTAAATTGAATGTTTTTGGACTGTGGGCTTATGATGCTGCTTGGGCACTAGCCACGGCAGTTGAGACTACAAACTTCCCCTCCCGCAGCATGAACATTTCTGCTGCAGGTAGTTTAGAAAGATTAGAGGTCTCTCAAAGTGGTCCTGAACTTGTCCGAGAACTATCAGGTACAAGATTTACTGGACTTTCAGGAGATTTCAGTCTTATTAATGGGCAACTACAATCATCAACTTTTCAGGTAGTTAATGTGAACGATAATGGGGAAAGAGGGGTTGGATATTGGACACCCCAAAATGGTCTTGTAAGAAACTTAAAGTCAAAAAACACAAGCAGCAGGTATGCCACTTCTAATGCCAGTCTTGGAACTATCATATGGCCCGGAGACACCACCTCAGCTCCAAGGGGTCGGCAGATTCCTATGAGTGGGATAAAACTAAAAATTCTAGTCCCGGTGAAGAATGGTTTTAAAGAATTTGTAAATGTAACATATGATCATAGCACTAACACAACTAACGTCACTGGATACTGCATAGACGTCTTTAAAGCTGTAATAGATCATGAATCGTTGCAATATACTGTCCCTTACGAGTTTTATGCCCCTGCAAACTTCACTTACAGTCAATTGGTTGATCAAGTATTTCTTGGGGTAAATTCCTATTCTGAGCTTTCCTCTTTTTGATTCTTTCCCTATATAATTGCATGTTTTTTTTTCCTTTCTGATTTCACAATCTATTCTAGCAAATTAATTTATACAATTTATTCACTGTACGTCGTTGGCATTTTTACTTGACAGAACTATGATGCTGCAGTTGGTGATATTACCATTAGAGCAAATAGATCCTTATATGTTGACTTTACATTGCCCTACACAGAATCTGGGATATCAATGATCGTGCCTATCAAAGATAACAATGGTGCTAAAAACACATGGGTGTTCTTGAAGCCTTTGACTTTGGACCTTTGGGTAACAATTGGTTGTTTTTTCGTATTCACTGGTTTCGTGGTCTGGGTTCTTGAACATCGGATAAATAAAGACTTCCGAGGGCCTCCACGTCACCAAATTGGCACAAGCTTTTGGTTCTCAATCTCAACCATGGTTTTCGCACACAGTAAGTTCTGTTATGTTATACTATATATATATATATATATATTCTGCAGTGGTGAATGGTGATTAGTGCATTCTAGAAACAACGTACTGATATACTCCTTATCTTTTGTTATTAACAGTTGATATACCCTTTATCTTAGTGCAAGTGACGACTATTCAGTAACCAAGTAACCATAGCAATATGTTTGTATGATATCGGGAAAGGAAATTAGGATGAGAAACTACATGCATGGAGTTTATAAAACAAAAATTAAAAGCAACTTAAGATAGTTTTTTTTTTTTAGTCTTTCCTAGCTATTAGCTTTAGTTAAGTGTATTCTCACTCATATTTTCCTCCTCACCCTCTCTCCTGAAGGTTGAATCCTAAATCTTAAAATGAGCTTTATTTGCATATTATGTGGCTCATTATATTCTATTAATTTCTTTCTTATTTTTTGTAACAGGGGAGCGAGTAGTCACCAACTTGGCTAGGTTTGTCGTAATAATATGGTGCTTTGTTGTTCTCATACTAACTCAAAGTTATACTGCGAGTTTTAGTTCAATCTTAACAGTTGGACAGCTTCAACCAATCATTACTGATGTAAACCTGCTATTGAAAAACGGGGACAATGTTGGCTATCCGGCAGGTCATTTTATTTATGGGATTTTGAAGGAAAGAGGATTTCAAGATGGAAAACTTTGGACGTATCAGTCTTCGGAAGAATTGGATGAACTTTTTCAAAATGGGAATGGGAATGGAAACCATGGTATTTCGGCTGCTTTTCATGAAACCCCGTATACAAAAGCTTTTCTTGCAACTTATTGTTCAAAATATACCGTGGTTGAGCCAACATTTAAAGCTGATGGGTTTTCCTTCGTAAGTTGTCTCGATCTTTGCCTCTGGTTTAATTTCTCTAGCTCATGTACGTAGGATTTTTCGATCTTTTGGGGTGATCACTTGCAGGTCTTCCGAAAAGGCTCAATTCTGACGCGTGATGTTTCAACGGCAATCACTAGTCTGCATGAGGGAGCTGAAATGCAGAAAATCGAGGACAAGTGGTTCAAGAAGAATGCAAGTTGTTCAAACCCCAGCACCACGACTTCTTCCAACAACAGTCTTACTCTTAGCCTCGATAGCTTTTGGGGCCTCTTCATCGTTGCCGGGGTTGCTTCATCATTAGCTCTCCTCATATTTGCAGCCATGTTCTTCCATGAACACAGGCACACTTTGACGACCTTTGATCCTGCAGAAACCTCATTTTGGAGTAGAATTCGTGTCGTATTGAGATTATATGACCAAAGGGACCCCAATTGGGATGATTATAACGGGACACGGCTGCAAGATTCAGTTCATGGTGCTGTTGATCGACCCTCACCAAACACCAACGACGTACACTCTCCCCCAAGGCCATCAAGCACTGAATCACACATTGTTATTGAAGAGCTGGGAACACCTCCTGCTGACATAGAGCTTTGTGATTTGAATCTCAATGATCGAGCAACCTTAAAACGTCAGCCGTAGCTAGTAAAATAGAATACAATGATATTTCTTTTATACTTCAATGACAAGAACTCACTATAAATCTAAAAAATCACACTACATCAAATTCACTACAAATACAACTACTTTCTCACTGTACAACAAATGCTTTGAATTAAGTGATCTGAATCTTGTGGTACATCAGCATCCTAGACTCCTATTTCCAGAAATGCAGCATTGGATATCTGCCAGAAGTAGCTGCGCAAGATGCTGAAGCTTTGGAATCAATCCTCCATGGGAAAACGCTTCAAATTTTCAGTCTTCAACTTCCGTGTGAAAAATGAAACTTGGAAATACTGTGGTGATGTTCCTAGCGGACAATGTGGTTGACAAGGCTGGTCAGTAAAATTCACCAATATTTGAAATCATGAACAGTTAATTGGAATGTTGCAGGTTGCACAATGATGGAAACATATCTAAAGACAGCATACTTCAAATATGGAAGAGTCATGTTTTTCAGAAGGGTAGGATGTCGAAGCACAAAAGCCTTCCATTCTTCTTTATTGATTCTACCATCCTTGTCAGCATCAGCATCAGCAAATGTCTGCAACACAAAATAAAAGATGCCGTGAATCCTATATTCTCCACAAGCTAGATAAGATTACCACCCAGACAATAACATTCAGACCTGCACAGCTGCTTACTGCTTACCTTATCAATAATAGCCTCCAGAAGATCATCTGACAATTTCATGTCAGACTCCATCATTATGGCAATCACCATTTGCTTAACCTGAAACCAAACACAAGATCGAGGCACTTAAAACACAAAAACTGCCTTGGAGGTTTGGACATCGGAAAAAAGTGCACTCACTTCTTCACGCTCAATGAAGCCAGTTTGTCTCAGATCATACAGCCTAAATGCAACTGCAAGAAGTAAACCATATAAGAAAGACACATCACCTTAGTTGCATTTGCACAAATCAATAGATTACATCTACTGTCGCCTCTTATAGCAGTCACTTACAATCAATCTTGTCCTGTATAGGAGCATAGGGATGAAAGACATTGAGTGAGTGAACGAACTCATCAAATTCAATGACTCCATTTTTCTTCTCATCAAAGAGATCGAAAACCTACAAAAGATAAAATACATTCACTCCCTACAACATAAAGCACAGAAAGGCATCATACACACAATGACACAGAGGTCCACGCTATTTAACAAGAGAGAAATTGAGCTAGAATTTACCCGGTCCAGGAACAGATTTTCGCCATGGGGAGTTCTGAATAGTGCTAATTGAAGCTCTTCCTATAAGATAACCAGAAGCCAAATAGTAATGCATGATTACAATCCAAGAATGCAACAGCTAGCTAGCACAAGTGTTCAAAATTGAATGATTCTAAGTAACGTGACCCACCTTGTGAATGAAGCCATCGTCGATAATCGAACTACTCAACTTCTTAAACAGCTCATACAATGCCTCCAGTTCATTAACATTAACTGCATCATTCAAAATACTCGTTGACTTTTCATTTCCACTAATTCAGGCTGATTTGCATGCTAAAATTAACAAAAACAAAAAATCAAACTCGGGAATTGATTTGCGTACATCTGGTTTCATTGGCGAGCTGAGTCATATCTCCAGGAGCGTAAGGGCGTTTGGTTGGGCGGCGAGTACGGTAGGTGAAGCAGTCGGTCACGGCTTTAACAAACACCTCGATAACCGCTATGCATGGTATAAACGCGGCGCATATCTTCTCGCCCACTGATAGATATGAAGAGCCCGATCTCTGCTTACACCCCAAAACGAAAGAGAAATATGATACACACACACAAAAAAAAAAAAAAAAACAGAGACGAAATTCAAATAATAAACAAGGAATAATGCGAGTGGAAATCGGGGGTTTACCGAGTAATCCATTGTTGAAAGCAGCGAGACTCATCAGAGAGCGAGAGAGAGACGATCAGACTAATTCTTGTCTCTGTTTTTCAAAGAATGAATGAATCTAGTGGAGACAGAAATGCACTATAGAGGACAAGCCACGATCGAGTACGAGAATAAATCGGGGAAGGAAACTTCGATTTATAAAGGCCGGGGTGTTTATCCTGATGTGACCGTTTCACACATAAACGGCATGTTATTCTTCATGATTGATTATTCGATTGAAACAATTAACACGCATTTGAATAAATTAATTAATTAACAAAGGGTTAAATGAGGTGGACACTGGACAGCAGGCCAGGGATTACAATTGCCTGTAAAGCTACTCCTTTTGGATCAATAACCTAATAATAATACATCATGATTCATTGGGTCCTGCTGCTTCAGTGCTCACTGCTCGGAGGAGAGGTGGGGTGCATTTCATGATAATCCTAAATCTTAAATCCTAAACATCTTGCCCCTATAGGAATCACAAGTCACAACTACTTTTGCATAAAATTTCTGCAAGTGTATTTCTTAAGGCTCTTAATTTAACCCAATGCCAGTGATACCATCAACTACTTAAAAGATGCATGGTACTTGATTGTTGGACTGTATAGCTTCGAGCCTTAGACTATGCAACCACGTACTGAAGCAAAGATTGCTCTCTATCAATGATTCTACTACAAACCAAAGTAATCATCCTTTCCTTTAATGGTGTCATCAGTCCTCATATGTTCTTCTCTTTCTCTCTCTTTATTCCACCAGTTCTGTAACTTGACCAAATTCAATCATCAATAGTTAATTGTACAACTCGCAAACTATCGAATCCGGATGACCCAACTCATGGATTTTCTCCAACCCTCTGAATTCTCTGGTTATAACACATCAATCATCAATACATAAACAATTGAGCTTAATAATGAACTAACCAAAACCAAATCCACCGCCATGAACAGTAACCTCACGGTGGCCGTACAACCCAAAACTCCAAATCTTCCGAATATCAATCAAAACTGAAATCCAATTATACCAACACCTAGATCTCGATGAGAGGATTCGATTTCATACCTCGCTCAAAGAAATCCGTCGCCGGAGTAGCCAGAAAACGTCAAAAACTCGCCGGACTCCTTGATCTTCTTTCCTTCGATTCTCCCTCCTCCTTGGTCTATTTGAGAAGTTGAGGCCACTTCCGTGCTCGCCTCATCGAGACGAAGCCAAAGCCACCGGTTTCGAGGTCAATGGTGGTCGGACGGCGAAGACATCACCGGAGGAAGCTCCGGGTAGTAAAAATCTAATCAGATCTTCTTTCTTTTCTTTTCTTTTCTTCTGTTTCTTTCCAGTGCCCCTGACCCCCTCTGTTCTTCTCCCTCTCTCTCTCTCTCTCTCCCGTCTGTGTATCGAGTTCAGGAAGAAGAAGACGGGGAAGAAAAAAAGAAAAGAGAAGAGAGAGAGAGCTGATGATGTAATTTGATAGAGAGGGAGGAGCAAAATGCACAAACGTAATATCAAAAATTTGTCAACTTTGATAGTTTGTTACGTATCAAATTTCTTTATGTAGACACAATCATGAAAGTTAAACTTGAATTTGGTCATTTGGTGTGAGGAGTTCAATGTATCGGTACGTTATATGTCAATATGATTTTGATTGACATTATACAACGTTTTCATGGGGTATTTAACCAAGTGATTATATATAGATAACAGATGGACATTCTCTAATAAATACCAAATAATGAAGACTTGTTGAGAACTTTCAAACTCAACCAGTAGATGAGTATTTAAAATGTTAGTTGATATTTAAAAAACTCATTAAAAGTTTATCCAACAGTTAAATTTGAAAATTCTGAACAAGTACTTATTATAATGTACTCATTAGAGCATCTCCCAAATAACATAACAGGGTACGTGATTATTTATTTATTTTTGCCAAGAACGTTCCCTTGCTCTTCAAAATTCCTAGATGGAGCCACGTGTGCAACATTATCTGTCGAACGATCTTTTATCTGATCCACTCGTCAGTTTGGCGCGTTCAAACTACCCGAAGAAATCGCGCCAAATTTTGTATCCCGCAGCCGTCGGATTAACCATACTCTCACAACGTGCCTCGAAGGCGCTTAGCATTTTTATTTCATCCAATTCCTCTCCTTCCACAGCGAATATGAGAAACCGAGTCATTTCGATGTGGACCGACTCGACTCGGAATCTCTGCAAACCGGTCATAGTCTTGGTCCTCACCTTCGCCGCCACCGTTAAACTCTGTCACTCTCTCTACCGCTACAAACTCCTCCGCCGTTCAATAACTCTCTCCGGAACGATGTCGTTCACTTCTCCTCCATCAGAAAACGACAACGAATCTCACAGGCGCACCCGTATTCTCTCCAGCAAGCTCTACTTCGACGTCCCAAGCTCCAAGGTAAACCAGTATATAAATTCGTCTGTGCTTTGAATTTTACATTTCGAAATCTGAACAATTTCACCAATCAGGTGCCGTTGATTTACTCTTCAACGTATGATATCGCATTTCTCGGCATCGAGAAGCTGTAAGAGATCAAGTTTAAGTTTTTTTCTTTTTCTTTGAATTTGAATATTTTTTTTTTTAAATGTAATTGGTATTTACTTGGATACCGATATAGGCACCCGTTCGATTCTGCTAAATGGGGTCGGATATGTGGATTCCTGTTTATGGATAATGTTGTGGACAAAAATATCATTGTAGAGCCTAAGGAAGCTTCAAAGAATGATCTTCTTGTGGTATTCATCTGTATATTGAAATTCACTTTGTGATTAGTGTGTGGATGCTTATCAGTAACTTAAATCCAGATTACTTACTATTGGTAACTTTGAGCAGGTTCATTCAGAAGCATACTTGAATAGTCTAAAAAAAAGTGCAGATGTTGCTATGATAATTGAGGTAAATCTCTTTCGAATGGACTTTGGTTTCATTGGGAATTTATTATTCTTATACTCATTAATTACAGCTTTAGATAAGGATTAATGGTTTCTGATGAGGTTTGTTAGTTTCAAATTACGGTATGAAGATTATGACCTATTTGTTTCAACTGCTATGGTTAAGGTACCTCCTGTTGCCCTTTTCCCAAATTGCCTTGTGCAGCAGAAAGTTCTTAGTCCATTTCGCAACCAGGTAATTCATCAACCATCTTGCGTTTTATTTGTTTTGAGTTATGACTATCCACTAAAGAGGGAAAAAAGGACAAACAAAAAGATTTACACTGATTGTATTATTTCTGCAGGTGGGGGGAACTATCTTGGCTGCAAAGCTTGCAAAAGAGCGAGGATGGGCCATCAATGTGGGAGGAGGGTTTCATCATTGTTGTGGGGGAAAAGGAGGTGGATTTTGTGCTTATGCAGATATTTCTCTTTGCATCCACTTTGCCTTTGTGAGGTTAAACATATCGAGGTACTAACTATTGCACCTCAGATGAATTGTTGCATTACAAGTTAGATTTTGAATTTCAATAAAAAACTAACTTTCACTCATTATTTACAATTACAGGGTGATGATTATTGATCTTGATGCGCATCAAGGAAATGGCCATGAAACAGATTTTGCCAATGACAGTACGGTTACCTTTTTGTCCTCAAAGTGTAGTTTGACTTGGCTCTCCTAAGGAGGTCCTAACTGTTTTGTATGAACAGGTCGAGTCTATATACTGGATATGTACAACCCTGGAATATATCCATTTGTAAGTTGTCTGCCTTAGCATCATACTTTGGGTTTCCCTAAACAGATCTTAATTTTATTCTGTTCCGCTTTGAGATGCAAGTTGTTCACAGCAAAGCAGCGTGCTGTGCATCTGGTAAGGTCTATTAGAGCAGGACTCTAACATAGACCAACGATCTATTTCCGTCTTCATTTGTCCCTTTTAGACATTGTGGTAGGGAAAAGGAAAAAGTTACCTATCGTCATCCCTTGTTGCCCTTTTTACTACATGTTTTCTTGTTTTTCTTTTTGACTGATCAGCCCAAATCTATTTTGTTTTTCTTATTGAGGGTTAGGATAGTTCAGGAGGTATACATATCCTGATTAACACCCGTTTTCTCTCTTAATAATCTCTTCTTTAGGATTATGAAGCAAGGAGATATATTGATCAGAGGGTTGAAGTAGCGGTGAGCTGTCATTATCCCATCATCATATCAGATTGTAGTTGTTTGTCCACTGCTTTCCGTAAAATAATCCCTTTTCTTTTCTGAATTTAAACAGAGTGGCACTACAACAGCTGAGTACTTGAGAAAGTTAGATGAAGCACTTGAGGTATAGACTTACAAGTCATGTGCTGCCGTTTTCTATCTGACAATCGTTGGCAATAATTTTTCTTTTAGAACAGAACTGTTTTGTTGTAATCGATTTCATTAGAAGTACTTCAATGTGAACTCTTGAACCTGATATGAATGTTAGGTTGCCGCTCATAATTTTGATCCTGAGTTGATAGTCTACAATGCTGGAACTGATATTCTTGATGGAGATCCTCTGGGCAGGTTGAAGGTAACATCTTTCTCTGATCTTTTCAGTTTTGGAGAATATCAGTTGCATTTCACGACTATGATTTATAAATTGCAAATGGAGGTGTTGCTTTTACCAGCTCTTTTGTGATGTGTGTTTATGTGGCTTGCTTACATAGATCAGTCCTAATGGGATAACCAATAGGGATGAGAAAGTTTTCAGGTTTTCTCGTGAGAGGAATATTCCTATTGTCATGCTCACATCAGGTGCGGTCATTTTGTCTTGTGCTATTACTACACCAGTCAATTATGATAACTACACAATTTGCAATATGAATCATAGCTATGTTCTGGGTTACTCATACCAACTGAATGTTGTGACAACTCTAGATGACCTAAGGTGATAGTCAAATACATTGCATCATTTCTTAGTTTTCTTTAATACTTAAATCCTGACCTTTTATGTCTCAGGTGGTTACATGAAGTCTGGTGCAAGAGTTATCGCAGACTCCATAACCAATCTCTCAAATAAATCCCTGATTGATACGGGGGAAAACACTACTACATGAACTCAACGGCCTATGTGGCTACCGTAAAGTCCATGCCTTCAAGAGTCTGTGGCATGGACTTTAGGCTTCACATATGCAGCATCTGAAATGTGCTACGCATACAGCTTGTCATTGTAATTGGTGTTGTATGATAGTATATGTATCATTAGCAACGATATATAGTAACTACATGAAACAGGCCAAGAGATTCGACATTCTGCAGTCTGTGGGAGACTCTGTTTATAATGTACTAGTCATCAGCTATGGCAGAGTGGAATGCTACTCTTAACTCAAAGCTCATCAATGACTATGGGTGTTAGGTATAGCTCGAGGAACACGTAACTACTATTGATGAAGTGACCGATGGAAATGCTACAAATGATCAAGCATGGAGTTGATGTGTTGAGGGCAGTGTATGAATATGGGACTATATCTCATAAATACACCAACCAAAGTGAATGGGTACAAAAAAACCTGGATGGCGCACAGAGAATGTCTAGCATCTCAGTTGAGAATAGCGACAACAATTAGGTTCTGTAGAAAGAGTGTAAATTATTTCACATTCTCGAAAGTCATGGCTAATTTAACGGTTTACATTTTCAGAATTTTATTACTCCAAAATACTATAAAAATTTCTATAGAACTTTCGATTGGTCATAGAAATGTCCTCCGGAGGCTGGAGCACTTGCTTCAACTTTAGAGGGTGGGTTTCCATGGTCGAAGAACCAATTGTATCAACCTTCTTTATCATAAGAAATCTTGTCCCGGTGGTAAACAAGGGGAGACTAGTTCTCACTTTGACCTATCCTTTTGTTTGCAACTCAAAAGATGTGACATATATACTTTCAGGTGTTTGGCTAAACCTAAACGGGTATTTCATCGTCTAAATGTTAATCTTTATAAACAAGTGACTGTCATAATGAAAAATGAGAGACCAAAAAAAGCCTCAACGGTAAATTCCCTAATTCATTCATGTTGCTCCCACCGCCGGTGCCGACGGAATCCCACATAAACATTTGTTTTAATCTGAAGATTGTATGACTCCAAGTTGACCACAGTACCCCTAACTCTGGTTACTCCTCCTCCCCCACTGGCACTGCGCTTCTTCTTCACTCTCTCTACGGCTCTACCAAAACTGCCGAGGTCGACCATCGCAATTTCATCCCTGGCAATGTTGAGAAGAAGCTCGTCCTCCTCCCCGGTTGTCCTCTTCACGATTCTGATCCCAACTCTGCTCCTTCTCAGCTCCGATTTGCTTCTCTCACTCTCGCTCGCTGACCCGCTTGCCGACTCAGATCCCCTCCTCCTCCTCAACGCCAACGCCACCGAGTCCAATGTCTCGCTCTCCAAGCCCAAAGAAGGCAGCTTTGCTGACATGATCGATAAAGCTTTGGAGAACGAGTTCAAAGAGAACGATCAGAATGAAGGTTCGTAGATCCAAATCTTCTCTCTTTCTCTCTGCGTTTAGGTCCAAATAGGGGAAACAAATTCAAGGATATTGGGAACAGATCGAAGAGGATATCTTTAACTCGTTAAATGCAATAATAGACGTAAATTGTGCTTCTTACTTTTAATGTATCTTTATTGTTTTCCTTTGCTTGCTCATACTTGCAGCTACTGATCCTGGAAGTTTCAACAACAGCGTAGCCGGCCAACAGGTTGGTCTTAAACTAATTTTAATTATACATTTATAGTGGTTTACAACCATAAAGGGTCATAAAATGGAGATCTGATTTACCCTCATTTAGAAAATTTATATGTGAAGATCTTTTACTAGAACCAATATAGTATAATCTATTTGCCTTACATTGCTGTATACTTGATTTCATTGTAATCCTTGCTAAACTCATTGCTTTGCTCATATTTCAAATCCATATAGAATCTCTTCCAGCTTGAACATTTCGGTCATTTCCTAAATGAATCTATCCTCCCTCTTGTCTGGAACAGGCAACGCTGGAAACAGTTGCCAGAGTTAAGTCGAAGAAAAATGAGACAAAAGAGGAAAAGTATATGCTTCTTCTCACTTATGTTTCGTACATCTTTCATGTAGTTTCTGATCACTGAGTGTTCCCATTAGAGTAACGCACTTCAGTTTATAGTACCCATCTTCGTTATCTAAATCCTGCTCCTGGCTAATTCTTTTGTAGCTTAAATAGGTCGTTTCAACTACATGATGTTTTCAATCTGGATAATGATAATGGAGCAGAAGAGACCCCAACACTGATAGATCGCAAGGTAAGATTGCTTCATTAAAAATATAACTGCTGCAGGTATTGTCATCATGTTTATAAGTGAAGTTACTATTTTTTTTCTTTTTTCTTGTTTCAGGACAATGTCTTTATAATATCGAATTTTAAATCAAAATATCCAGTGCTGCAGCTAGACCTAAGGTAAACTTACTGTTTTGTTACAGTTTTTCATTAAGTTCATAGGTCACTTATTAGACTGCTGATTTGAATTCTTCTGCTTGTTGGATTGTAGACTGATATCAGATTTGGTCGTTGTTATTGTATCTGCAACATGTGGTGGCATTGCTTTTGCTTGTGCTGGACAACCGGTCTGTATATACTTATATATACAGTTCTAGACATGCATTAATAAGCTTATTATAGAACATCTATATCAGTGTGACTGTCACACTTGATGTTTCTTATTGTGTTTCTTTGATACTATAATTTGCAGGTTATTTCTGGATATTTGCTAGCAGGATCTGTTATTGGACCTGGAGGATTCAACTTCGTCAGTGAAATGGTGCAAGTATGTTTACCCTACAATTTTGCTATCCAGAAAGATTCTTTTATACAGTGGTTCCTGTTTTATTATATTGTATGCATAACTGTTTTGGTCAAGTGATCTCGTCACGTGTATAAAAGTGAGTGATAATTATGGAAACATATTGGATTTCATATTCATTGTTGAAAGGAAGAAAAATATCTAATTCACTTAAGATAATAGTAGCACTTTTTCAAAGGCACTTTAAATTTGTAGTCTTGTATACAATAAAATGTTCTTGGTAAGTCGCATTGAGTGCCTCTTATAAGAAATACTAAGCGGGACTATTCTATAAGCAGGGATATAATTTGTTTTATTCTTTTCTAGAATTTAGTGCGTTAACATATCCGTCTTATTTAAGATATCTTCATGTGTCTTATACTCTTATCAATTTTCACTCTGGTTATGGATGCAGGTTGAGACTGTAGCTCAGTTTGGGGTGATCTTTCTTCTTTTTGCTTTGGGATTGGAGTTCTCCACAACAAAGGTATACTCTCTCTCTCTCTCTCTAGTTTTGATGTTCTTATTTCCAAGTAGTCAAGTACAATTAATCAACCTGATCCCTCTTAATTGTAGCTTCGAGTTGTTCGGGCGGTTGCTGTTCCTGGAGGCCTGCTGCAAATTTTCCTATTTATGTGCCTGTGTGGTATTACAGCCTCAGTATGTCTACTAATACTTTACAGAATTACCTTTAAATTTTGTGCTTGCTTATGATTATTTTACATGTGAAACCTTCCCTCACCTGAAGTTTTGGCCAGATATTGCAATACATAAAATTAAAAAAGCACAAGCTAGAATAAGGCCTGGCATAATTACATGGAAAAGAATGAGAAAAAATTGTTGGGATGCCATTTATAATGCGTATGCATTCTTACTTTCTTACATCATACAGCTTATATTCTATTCACTCTTAATTTGGCTCCTAAGTGTTTTCCCCTTATAATGGTGCTGTGGATTAATTCTTCTAGTTCTTATTCCTCCAACTATTTTGACTCTGTGCACAGGTTTACACGAGTGACAGTAATAACATCTTACACTAGAATATAGCCACTGAGTCCTTAAAATTAATATGGTGGACTACCAGTAGTTATTCCTCTGTTTTGGAGTGTGAGAAGGGCATATTTGTAGAGAGGACATACACTAATCTCAAGACACCCCTCAATTGAAGTTGCTGGTAGTGGTGGAACTACCACATGAAGTTGGACTAGTATAGACCTCTATTCTGCTCTTGCATCTTGACATTCTTAGTCTTTCTATGTTGTATCCTATTGCTCATTTGTAATTAGTATACGCCTTAACTGAAGGGAATAATAGCACACGAAGTTGACTGGCATAGGCCTTCTGCTCTTGCATCATTCATAGTCTTTCTAGTTGTTTCCTATCGCTCATTGGTATTTAGTTATCATGTTTGGCTTTGGACTGGTGTACTTCTGACAACTTTTCTTGACATTGATTGTGTAGCCATAGCTTTTGTTAATGTAGACTGTGTTATACAATGTTTCTCACTCTCAATGCTGCAGTTCTGATTGGATGCTGTTTGCAGTTATGTGGTGGTAAAATTTCTGAGGGGGTATTTGTTGGCGTGTTCCTTTCTATGTCTTCAACAGCAGTGGTAAACTAACGTAAACCTGCTTCATGCCATGTCTACGTCCACATAGATTTGCACCCACATTCACACTCTTCTTTATTTATTTTAGTGGATTCATATTATTCTCGTGCTAAGTTCTTTTTTTGGCTTCAGGTGTTAAAGTTTTTGATGGAAAAAAACTCTACTAATGCACTTCATGGTCAAGTCACCATTGGCACCCTTATTCTGCAGGTCTGTCGGTTTTACATATTCTTTCTGTGGACTTCAATTTCCTTTGAGAATATTGAATTACTGCTTTTTAGCACTGATTTATCACTTCTAGATATGCCCTTGACAAGATTTTGCTTTGCAGGATTGTGCTGTGGGTTTGCTGTTTGCTTTGCTTCCAGTTCTGGGAGGAACTTCTGGCATCCTTCAAGGAGTAATGTCTATGGCTAAGCTGTGAGTTGTTTGTGTGTCTGTTCTTTTTTTGTTGTCTTTGCTCCTCGCCCTCATGCAATAGTATTGAAAATCAATGTTATATATTCATTGATATGAGTGGTATTTATTTGTTACAAAATACCTTCCACGGTATCTTACCTTGATGTTGAAAGTCTCCTGAGGCACAAAATGAACATTGTTGTTTCATCTCCCGTTAAGCTTTTCCATATAGAAAGGGTTGGACCTCTTTTTTCCGTCTCTGAATATTCTAATTCACCATATACGTAAAGTGGATAGTAACTATATTCTTGGAGAGTTGGGATATTTGCAAAGTTTCCTTCTATAAAATGACGAAATTGGTGACCATGAGTTTATGACATCTTATTTCATCATTTAACCAGGATGGTGATGTTGATTACCTTTTTGGCTGTTCTTTCTATATCATCTCGTACTTGTGTTCCCTGGTTACTTAAACTGATGATAAGTTTATCTTCACAGGTACCGTTTTCTTTTCTTTGTTCTAGAAGCTTGCTGGATGTCTGCAAGCTACATTGTTTAGTTTGTTTATGACTCTAATTGTAATTTTATATTTGCAGACCAATGAACTCTACCAATTGGCATCAGTTGCATTCTGCTTGCTTGTAGCCTGGGTATGTTGCCCCTCCTGATATATTAATCTGGCTTTATTCCTCCACTTGGGCAAGATTCTAATGTATCCTCTATAATGTATGAAAAATAATCATATGCTAAGTTAAACTTGTTCACGGAAGTTCTTCAAATTTTCCCTGTATATCCTGTTATACCTGATGCGTCATGTTTGTAGAGTCTGTCCATTGCACTATGAATAGATCCCCAGCATCTGGTTAATAGGGTCATGTCCTCGTGCATGGCATCAGTTAGTCAAAATGATGTGAGATACAATTTGCAGATATCCACGTCAGATGCTAGTCCTAAATGATTTTAAAATTTCAGTGTAGTGACAAGCTCGGACTAAGTCTAGAACTGGGTTCCTTCGCCGCAGGAGTTATGATATCAACAACTGATCTTGCTCAACATACACTAGAACAAGTAAGGCTCTGTACTCTATACTATATTCATGCAGATGATCTTCTTTGGAATATGTACCTTCTTCCTGTAGCTCAAGAAACATGCATGCTCAAGAAACATGCATGCAACCAACCATGAATGGCCGAAGAGGTTTTTCTTTCTTTACTTATGTTGGATATCTCTGCAATAAACCATTGGGTGGGGAGAATGCAGTTTTCTACTAGTGTAATTACAGAAATTTTGATGGTTTTTACTTAATTCTATTGGTGGGATTTGTAAACCAAGCAAGCTGTTATTAAATACACATTAGAATGAACTAATAAAAAAAAATTAGAACAATATTAATCCCTGTCTCTAGCTTCCATTTGCTTTCATGATTTTTGAGATAAATATAAGTTACTCTAGCATCGGATGCTATACAAGCTGCAGTATCACAAACATTACATCAATTACTTTTCTCGTTCTTCTATGCATGATAGATTTTTTCCTCGTAATGTTGAAACTTCCCATAGCAACATTTTTGGAAGTACTCAAGCTTGTCGATTTTGCAGATTGAACCCATTCGCAACCTTTTTGCTGCCCTTTTCCTTGCCAGCATTGGGATGCTGATCCATGTTCAGTTTCTCTGGAATCATGTTGATATATTACTAGCATCTGTTATCTTAGTTATCATCATAAAAACAATTATTATCACCATGGTTGTCAAGGGATTTGGTTACAACAACAAAACATCATTCCTTGTAAGTCGGATTTGTAGTCACGTTGATATTACTTCTTTCTAGTAATTCAGTCATTGACAGGTGTTGGATTGTTATATTTGTATAGGTCGGAATATCTCTAGCACAGATAGGCGAATTCGCTTTTGTTCTTTTAAGTCGTGCCTCTAATCTCCATCTAGTTGAGGTTAGTGCTACCATTGAAGTTTTCACGATGATTGTTGTCCTCCTAAATAACTTATGGCCCACAGTACCTCTAGATCTTTTAAACCTCTACCTTGTAGCATATGAGTGTGCTGATAATGAGTTAATTTAGAGCTTTAACATTGATTATTTTCAGGGGAAATTATATCTGCTGCTTCTTGGAACCACAGCACTTAGCCTGGTATGATATAATCTTCATTCAGTAGTCTGTGCTTGTTCTGTTATGTACCCGGCTTTCCTTGAACATTTTCTGAATGAAACATTTCCTGAAAACTTTTACAGGTGACCACTCCTTTTCTATTCAAGCTAATCCCTGGCTTGGTGCATCTTGGTGTACTTTTGAGGTGGTTTCCTCCGGACGGTGCTGTTGAGGTAAATTATATTTTAAGACTAGTTCTTAGAAATGGTTCCCATTGAGATTTAGGAAAGGTTACCATGCTGCTTGTGTATCTTACATATGTCTGTTGACTTCAGATTGGATTTAAGGGAGAAAACCTTCGCACGGATAGTGGTAAACAGCGTGTTATTTTGATGGTCCGGGAATCACATGATTCATGATCCATGTATAAAGGAAACTGTAAAGGCGATCTCCAGCTTACCCAACTTCTTTTACTCCAGCCACGTTTGGGAGTGGTGCTAGTGGCATTGATAAGGAGTTACTATTTTCTCTACTTCTCATACAAAGCTATTCTGGAGTAATTTCTGTTTTAACATTACCGGCCTATTCAACAGTTCAAATCGATCTTCAGTAATGGAAGAACAGGAAAGAGACTACCTAACTGCCGAACGAAGCAACACATGATGCTTTACCTATAATATCAATTCTTTCCCACTGTGACTTATTCTTTGGAGTTGTATCATAGTTTTCTGTCTTGTAATTTGAACTGACATTTGTAATTCATATCGTCTGTTTTACCTGGAAAGTGTAGAATTTTGATACATCAAGTAATGCCTGTATTATAGCTACTGCTCCTTGCCTTTTTCTTTCTCATATGCTCAAATTGTAAAGGTTCAGCAATCAGCACTATATTAAATGGGTCTTCTTCTCTTCTTGTCTACATGGAACTTTCTCATCCTACTGATAGCTAAGGACAAAACCTATTGCCATGGGAGAGATTTAGGATAGAGTTTATTACTATCTGACACTCTACATCAGTGGTCACAGGGAGGGACGAAACCGAAGCACAGTGCTAACAGTCACTTGTAAAGCAGTAACAGAATCTTTCTTCTCCCATTTTTTTTTTTTCTGTTTATGTTTATAATTGTGTAATGGTCGGTATGTGTGACGAACAATAGGTGACTGTATTTTTTCACTGTCAACTATAATTTATTAGCTCCGAATAACAAAAATAAGTCTGTTTTCATATTTCGTTTGCATTATGTTTCTATTCTACCCCCATAATATAGCACAATATATTTATATTTATTTTTCTTTCTTTTTATAGGAATAGCAAGTTCATATTCTGTTTCCATACGATGAAACTGTCACAGCAAACTCCACAGGGTTTAGGATAGAGTAACATGCAGTTTACAGAAAGAGGTACGTTGTTTCATAATTCATAAAAGGTATCCCTTTTATCAGAACATTTAAGAATCACATTGATTTTTTTTTTTTTTGAGAAAGAAAATTTCATTCATTAATCCAAAAGATTACATAGGTGGGATTGACTATGTAAGTTCATAACCACTCCAACTGGAGAGGATGAACTACTCATATCTCTAAGATAGAACCAGCGGTTACAGACACCATGAACCAATAAGGCCCAACCGTTAACCACAATAATCGCCCTAACAACTGGGCTACTGATAAGAGACCAATCCCAAGAGTTTTGATACACCCTTAAAGCCAACAAGAAGGGTTGTGCCCCTTTCCGCACCGTGTTCAAAAACTGCCGAACCACGTGCAGGGACAACTCCTCAAGACATTGACAACAAGAAAATACCAAGATTAAAGCACATAGTCCTCGGGAAAAACACCATGACAATGGCACCGCATCAACACCAAGAAACCCAAACTCTAGCTCAAAAGAGTAGAGACTTATTTGACCCAACCAAAAACCTAACAAATAACCAACAACTAAAAACCTAAAATAACAAAAGAGTAATCTGACATGAAGCTCTTTCCTCCCCCAGCAGGTCGACTCTAGCTTCTCGAAACCAGTCGCAGCAAAGAAGAGATGTCCAGTGATGGAAATCTGGAACCCAATACACACATACCAAGACCAAGGAAAGAAACACCACCGCCATCTGATCGCAACCCAATCCCCACAAATCCCATACAGCATCCCATATCCTCCCTCTAGAAGGCTCCATAGCCACAGAGCGACCACCTCCTTTGCCAACCACCGTGCAAGCCACCTCCCTAACCAACTCGCCAACCACTTCCATACCCGTTGTACCCTTTCAAACTCCGACCAGATCCCAACGATCCACCACTCACGACTAGCCCGTGTTCGACCCGATCCGCGCAAGCTTCTCAGCCCCCGCAAGCAACCAAGATCGCTCTCCCACTTCGAAACCACCATAATCGCCGACTGAGAGAAAAGAGGAGAACCCTTCAGCAGATTCCAACGCTGACAACCCAATGAACCAGACGAGAGAGAGTCCTGTCCGGCCGCACCCGGCAGACGCCGACGAGGCAGGAAGCCACCGCCAACGCTGAGGCGCCGCCGGACAAGCAATAGTACAAACCCCCTGTTTTCCAACCCTAGCGTATTTCACGGAGCAAAAAACCCTTCGAGGGGTTTATTTTCCTGTAACAAAGAAAGTTGGAATACAGTAAGAATCACATTGATTGTCCAAAAGAAAAAAAGAAAAAAGAGATCGCATTTACAAACAAAAATTGACTGTTGAACGTCTACCTTGAAGCCTGAGTCCCACAGAGGCACGGACGTTGACCAAAAAAAAAAACAGGCACGGACCCTACCCAGTACCCATACGAACCAATTAAAACAAACATAATTAACCATGGGAAGTGGGCGGGTCATAGCACCCATGGAGAAAATGTTTATTGGAAAAAAAAAAAGTTGAAAAAAGATGATATGAGCATTATATGTGACGTTTATAATATTAATTTTTATATTATTTTGATTATATTTTTTATTTATTTTAGTTGTTTATTTAGTTTCTTATATTTTGTAAGATTCGGAAGCAAAAGAGAGGAAGTTGGCTTAAATCGTGATTAAGAGGAATAATTTCAATGACTCGAGGAAGCCTTGGCGAACTAGGAAGACCGGAACATTCATGATTATATCTATCGGACTTTTCCTTAGAATTAAGGAGTCCATGACTTATAAGAAATTGTTTAGGGTTGAGAGATTCATATAAAAGGAACCCTATTCGCATTAGAGAAAGACCTTTTGCCTCTAGAAACTTGTGAGCAGTTGAGAAGCGAAGAGAGAATACAATCCGCCGTCAGTCGACTAGTCGTCAGAAGCTATTCGACCGGTCGAAGTTACGAGACCATAATTCATCTTGGGTTTTTGGTTTTTCCATCTTTCATGTATTCTTTTGGGATTTCTTCTATAGACATGAGTAACTAAACTTTTTGTAGTTAGGGCTAGATTGAAGACCTGAACATGAATATCTTGATGTTTTGATTTTGGATTTATTAAGTTTTGTTTTCCGGATGATAATGATTTCATTGTTCGTAAACCTTTATCTTTCTATATGTTTCTTTCCTTAGGAGCATGTATTAGGATTGATCAGCCATAAGCATATGCGTGACGACTGACGACCAATATCATCATGTGTTTAATTTGTGGTACAACGAGTATTGTGGTACTTGTATGAAATCGTTTCTAGGTTACATGGACCATGCATTATAGTTTTGTGAGCCTTATGATATTCAAACTTTCTTTGTGATTAATGACTACTATATGTTAAATCTAGGAGTGCATCACCCTAGGTTGCATGTTACGTACAGCTAAGTTGTGTTAGTGCATCACATTCACAACATATCGAGTAAGAGAAAGTAAAACAAGTAGATTCACTGCATCAGGGCTAATTGTGAATATCTTCATCTATGGAATACAAAGTCTTATTGATTTAATTCATGTCATTGATATGTTGTTCAGTGGTGGATTTCAAAACCCTATCTTCTTCACATCATTTTTACAAAACCCATATCAACTTCAGTTTTATATTTTCGTCAGTTTTTATATTCTGTTTTTCTTTTAGTGTTAAAAATATCAAATCATCTCCGAAAATTTCCAAACTTTGTCAGTAAGTAGTTTAGTGTGTCTGGTTCATTATCTCCAAATTTCAGGTCATTTAGAGTTGTTTAGAGTTGTCTGTCACTCAGATCTTTCTGACTGACCAGTTTAGGTTTTCTGTTTTGTTTTGAGTCGTTGTAGTGCAATTGAGTCCCAATCTCCAGCGGGTTCGATCCATAATTTTCATACTATCTTCGACCATATTCACTTTTGTATGGTAATTAATAAGTTGTGATTCACTATGCCAAAAAATCAATCAGACGACGGAGGAACTTTGTCGTCTGATTAAGTTCCTTTCTGTTGTCTAGTAGCCTGATATCTCTAAGGACTATCAAACAACGGACATTCTCCGTTGTCTGATATACAATCAAACAACGGAGATTCTCTGTCGTCTGATTTACTATCAAACAACAGACACTTCCCACAAACTGTTGTCTAATGAAACCCAAGTATTAATATTGTAGGATCATTTGTGGTCCGTCAGCAACATCAAAGACAGTTATATGTTGTTTGAATGAACTTAGGAAGACATTATTTATTCAATGTCTGTGGTTTATAGTTAATCACAAAGACATATATCTGTTGAGTGATAGTGAAGAGCAAAGATAGTTGTATGTTGTTTAAAATGGTTTAGAGGGACAATTTTTGGTGTTTTTCTGTTGTTTGAGATACTTACTAACCATAACTTACTTCTTAAAACTGTCGTTTCAGTTAGTTCCAACAACAGATTTTGAGTTTGATTATGTTGTCTTTTGTTTCAATAGACAATAGTTATTGTCATTCATGTGTTGATTATGAACCATATACACAACAAAAATAAATCATTTAACCATAATACCATTGCATTCACTAAAATACATTCATATTATGTCATTGTATACATACACCAAAATGCACCCATAATATAGCAAAACATGTCAATCATCTAAGATTTCTTCTATACTTAATAAAAAGGTAGCTATACAAAAAAATGTCAGTTCTATACTAATATCTTTACTTTTTGTCCCAACATGCTCAGCAACTTCAGACCACTTAGCATGCTTTGTCAGTTCTATCTCTATTCGGGTTTTTATTGTTCTTGAAACTTGACAACATACTTTACCCACTCTGCCCGGACTTGATCAATATGATTCTGGTTGTAAACCTTATCTATTGCTCTTTGCAACTGCAAAAATAAAAACTAAGCAAGTTAGGATACATCAAGACATCTTGAATACCAAACATGGCATTCATGTCATTATCAGATTCATATGATTATTCAGACTTGCATATCATCATTCACCAAAGAAGTATATGACAATAAATAGGCATAAGAACCTACAAACAAACCAAAATACTTTAGTTCATTGAAGTACATGACTGCTATGAAACATAGCAAGGGAATGGAAGTTACATAACTGATGCAGATTATTATAAATGCTAACTGAAGGAAGGTTTCTTACCCAAATGCTAAAACTTTCCCGCAAATAGTCCTAATGTTGCATCAGTCATGTACCGAAAAAAAAAATAGAATGACAAGTGGCCTTATGTTGCATAACAGGTACACAATTATAGAGCAAAAGAAAAGGAATAGATCAATTAAAAAGCAAACTAACCAGGTAAATCTTTATCAATACTGCTTACATGGTAGATATCTTCTCCGTCTGAAGAAGAAAGAACAGAACAAGCAAAAAACAGATTAAACTTCCCAGCCATTTGCTATAGTTATAGACATTAATAGAATCTAAAACAAATGATAATATTCACGTTATAAACCCAATCTAACTTAACTGAGAGGCATTATCATGAGAACCATAGGTAGTCCACTCATATTGATTTGATAATTAATTTCAACTTAAACTCTAACCCACTAGTGATATATAAGAAGTACAAATATGAAAAAGAAATGGAAAGTTTGCTTGCTTGCAGTTGGCAATCAATTCTTGTGTTGGAGTCTCTTGATTCAAGTCTTACTGAAATTAAAAAATGGCAGCGAATAGGAAAAGGAGGAAAAATAAACAAAAGGCAATTAACCACTAGTATACTTCAAAAAAAAAGAGTAAATACAAGAGGGAAGCATAGCCTTTCAAGAACTAAGAAGCGTAAATGGGAGCTTGTATCAGAAGCTGTCAAAATCTTGCTAAACATATAAGTTGTTGTCTTTGGAGTTTCTGATAGGCACAGATCATGACTTATAGGCTCATTGCTGTAAATACCAGTCAAAAGAAGATTCAATGGAAAAAAAAACCTTTACATTCTTCGGTTACAATTGGAAATGATAATAGTATACTTACCATATACAAGTCAAAGGCATTTAACTAGTTATATAAAAATAGAAAACAAGAGAACTCTTTCAAGGATATGATATGAAAGTGAAAGACAGTAGCTAGTTGACACAAGGAAAACAAGAAAGAAATGAAAAAAAATTATTACCTGACTCTAGCTCCCTCTCATAGACCAATAAGAGTTGTCTCATTTTCTGGGTCTTCCTATCAAATGCCTTGATATCCGTCATCATCTTTCTTCCTATTACCCAACAACTTAAAGGTAAGACTATAATTTATAGAAGTGGCAATAAGACTTTTTCCGATCAAATTTATTGTGCATCCCACACAAACTTTGACAAAGTACAGCCAATATACAAAGAACCTGACCTTGTAATCTAAGCAAAGAACTGATTTGTTTAAGGTCAATATTAACATGTAAGAAAGCCAGCGTTACAACACTCTTGAACTCAAAGTCACAAACTGATTTCAAAGTTGTAAAGAATACACACAAATATAATTAATTCTAAAGGAAAAGAATGAAAAATCAGGATCTAGTAAGTCACACTAGAAGGGGTTACCATATTGTAATTTTATCTGTTTCCAGCTGCCTTCAATTTCAATATCATGCTTGTAGTTGTAAGTTTTAAACTCCAATGGAACAGCAACAAAAATCAAGATCTAGAAAGTGGCAGTACAGAAGGTTATCATATTTACTGAAGTGGGTATAATTTCATCTGTGTTCCAGCTGTCCTTTATTTCAATAGCATGTTTTTAGTTGCAAGTTTTGAACCTAATACCTACACAGAAACTAAAACCAATCAAAAACCCATGATTGCTAATGAAATAAGATCATAAGAATACAATCAAAAACTAAAACCAATGTGATGAAAATGGAAAAGCAATGTTCAACCCAAATAAACAATGGATTGTTATCAAATGTGATTCAAAAATAGCATAACACATCCAGCTATATGATAGCGAGAGTAAAGCAAGTACCAATGAGCAAAAAATGTCATTAATTCAATAAGTCCTCTGTCCAATATTAATCCACTATAATCTAAGCAATCTAATCAAACTCTGCATATCTCAAAAATAAGACTTAAACAAAAAAATGCATTATTATACATGTCCCCTGCGACAACGAGGACCTCTTGAGTGGTACAAATGGAGCCAGACCCCATTCCAAGCCTCAACCGTTACAGTTCCCAAACCTAAGGCTCACAACAAAGAAGATGACCCATGTCAGAGAGAAAGAGAAAGCTTTTACAGTTACCATTCCCTTTCAAGTTACAAGGATGGATTACCTGCAATAACAAATGGCTAGTGACAACTCCTCGGCTTGAGGCTATGATTCCAAGACTGTAACAACTATAATTCCACTACATCTGCACCACCATAATCAATTTAAGGCAATCTGTCTATTGAAAAAGAAAAAGAAAATGAAAATTTCAAGAAACCCTAAAAGATTGGGATAAATTTGAGTTAGTACTTTGATTTACCTGCAATAGAGAAACCATTATTGTGAATGGAACTTTCATAATCATAAATGGGTTACACAAACTGCATCAAGAAAAGAAAAATTCTATAGCAGTCGCATAATTTAGTCCCCCGGTATCAGTTTTACTTCTTAAAAATATCTGTTCGATTCCTCTCTTTTTCTCACATAAGAAGACATATAACATATCCAGTATCATTCATTTGGTGAAGCATGTAATATTGAATCAGTTAAGTGCTGAATTGAAACTTTAGCAAGACCAGACCCAACAGTGACTTTCCTTCTTATAATGAATCTATGAAAGATAGAAAGGCTTACATCATCATCGGAATCACTGGAAGTTGAAGCAGACTGCTGTAGCAATTTGTAGAAGAGCTTCATCTGCGTGACTTTCTATCCTTGAACCCAGTGTATGAGTGAGGAACAGAGAAGAGGAGGAGGACGATTTTGGGGATTTTGTAAGATTGGGGTTTCCGTGTGTTAAGGTTGCAATACCAGAATCAAAGCAAAGGATTTGGTGCCTGATGGTTAATGAGAAAGGGAGATCGTGGCAGAGGAGAGAACGAGAGAGGGAGATTGAGCATGAGACAAGTGCGGAAGAGGGAACAGGAAGATCCGGCAAAGCTAGGTCATTAAATTGGTGGAGGAGGTGTTGGGTTTGACCTCTGGGGGTTTGAGATTCTAGGGCTTTGGAATTTCAGAGCAAAAAGGTGTGAGAGAAGACTAGATAGAGAGGTTTTGAGTTGAGAGGGAATGAGAAGAGGGAAACGAAAATTCTATTTTCGCTAAGTGCGGGAAAACTAAAGTGGACTTCTGTAACAAAAAAAAAGTGGACTTCATATGTTATGCCAAAAAAAAAAATCAAGCACGAGGAGAGAGAAGAATATAAAGCTAGCTTATGAGACAACAATAGTCTGTTGTCTCAAATCTACCCAATTTTCGAAATGAAAATTATAACGCAGTATAGCAAATTCAGACAACAGATTTAATTTATATGTCGTCTAAAAAATTCAGACGACAGAAAACACATCATATGTCGTCTGATGTGTGTCGTCTGATTCATTTTTTGGCATAGTGATTGTACACCTTAATTGGTGTGTGAAAAGAGCTTTATCAATGAGGTATTTAGATCTGAGCGTGACTTGGATCAAATAAACCTTCTTCTTTTTTTGACAAAGGATTCAATTACCTTTAGGGGCTTATTCTTCACAACAAGGAACTAAAACAAGAAGAAAATTTAACAAAACGAAGAGAAAAGCTAACCTCCTCCCCTCTAGAGTTTTTTGTTTTCATTTGTTTTGAGGGAGGGAGAGGGAGAGGGAGAGGGAGAGTTTTGGGCTACATCAGAAATAATAATATCTTATTAATTAAGAAATCAGAAATTGAAATACCTTATTAATAAAGAAAGCAGTAAGACAAGTACTTATCAAGTAACGGATTAGTTCTTGGGTCTAGGAAGCCTTTGGGATACCGCGAGAGTTCTCTAAAAAAAAAAGTAACGCTATGGAGGCCTCTGGTTTAATCTTAAGCTAGCTAGGGCATGGTTTAGTCCGTTGATCATCGATCTAATTAACCCCGACGGCATTAAGCTAGCTTGATGCGAGCTTAAGTTCTAGATCAGGTTCTCCTCCTTCTGCTGCTGCACTTTGAAATGATGAGTTCTTTGAATTAACATCAAACCGAAGAGGCTTTGAATGATGATCGGCCGGCCAGCACTCATATGGATTGTTAACAGATGCTTCAACATTAGGATAATAAGTGTTAATATCAATCAGTTCACGAGCTGAGACTGGTTGATCTTTACCCACCTGCATGCATATTATGCGAGTATTAATTAATTAAGTACATTGTTACGTATATGCGTAATCAAATACGTACGAGGAATTAATCAGAAAATAATTAGTTGGACAAGGAAATCCATGATATATATATAGGTGTACGTGTGTTACCTCGAAAAGGCCGGGACGCCGGCATCTTTTTCTGTTGGGATCGAGGTTGTCGATGGTGGCGGTCACGGCGGTGGTATTTTGAAGTCTGAGAAAATACTTTTGGGCATGACTGGCGATCTGAGCTGGGGATCTTGTGGTGACATAGTTTTTAGAGATACCCTTCCAGTCACCCTTACCCAGTTTTTCAATCCCTTCTATAAACCTCCGGTGCTCCTCCTCACTCCATGCCACTCCTACAACCCCAAATCAACAACATATTAATTAATCACAAATAAAATTACTTTTAAAAAGTAGTTAAAACTACTTATTAATCTTTTGTTTTAAGATATAACTTGTTGAATAAATTAAGATTATAATGGACATAGGGTCTTAAATCCGCTGTTTAAACTTAAGAAATAAACAAAAGCGCATTCCTAATCACAAAACTAACTCATATGTGCTTTGTATGAACCAATCAGATGGCATAATATACGTATCAAATAATTTGATCAAGCAACAAATATATATATGTTACTCACCCTTGTTAAAATTTGTTTCTTGGAGGCCGCCTTGATACCTATATCCATTAATTCCTATATTAGCTTCATATCCCGATAAGCGCGCAGCTGGTATGGCGTAGAGAAGTCGAAGATGACAAGAAGTCCATGCTCCAACGTTCTTGTCTGTTTATCATGTTGCTTGAAATTTGAGAAAATGAGGATGAAGAAGAAGAAGAAAGGTCATGATGATCAAGCTGAACCCCGAAGAGCTTAAAACTATTACAACCCCTCTCTTTCATCTTGAGCAGCTGTGTCCAGTAGTAGTGCGTGGTGGTGCTGCTGCAGGTCCTTGAATTGTGACCCATTTTCCCGCATTTGGAGCATGTCCTGGCCATCATCCATCTACCTCTGCTCGATCTATTAATCTCTCTCACTCATCGATCACTTACCATTCACACATACTATAAAAGTTCCTAAGTTGCTAACTAATTAAAAATGGTGGAACAAAAAAGAGAAGAGACATATATATATATATATATGCAGAGACAAAAAAATGCTTAATTAAGTACTGTAGTGTTATAAATATTTGACGAAGAGTTTTTATGATACAGCATGTACTGGATCTTTCCACCGTCAGATTGATTAACTGGAGTCGATAGCGAAAGTAGCAGAGAGTTTTTGGGGTCCATGTAATTACTGTACAAGAATTAATTGATATCCATTGTGAAATTGGTGGACCGCACTGTTTTTCGATTTTCGATCTCAACTAATTTTTTTCACACTTTATTTTGCCTCCCTTGTCTTGTTTCTGCATTATATTATATATTTCCTGATGTTTCTGAATTCGCGCGATAAGAACTTGCATGTATGGTTAGGTCCGCCGTCGCTCATCAAATTATTAAGTAATTATAAAGCCTAATGATCGATAATCAGACAACAGTACAAGTGTACTCGCAGCCAAGGTTTAAAGATATATCGGGAGGTTGAAAAAATGACATATCGGTAGATATATCGTTATCGGAAAAAAAATATCGTAAATTTTTTTAAAAAATCTTTTTTTTATTCATTAAATTTATTTAAATATTAAAAAATATTATTTATTATTTTAATTATTTATATCCCTCAAATTTTACATATATATCGCGATTTTTAAAGATATATCGGTAAATATCGTCAATATCGGAGACATTTTGAAATGTCGGAGATATTTCGAAAAATCAGGAGAAGATATGACTTTCTCCCCAAAAGATATATCGCTCGCTTAAAAAAGGAATATATCGGGATATCGGCAGATATTTAGAACCTTGCTCGCAGCTGAGATCGATGGATGGATAGGTAGATGGGGCAAAATTAACATTTGGTTGTTGATAATATTTATTTGCAGTCCATGGACCGGGAACTGCGGTCCAAATATCTTTTGAGTTTATTTAGGGGTAGATTATTGCTTCGTGTCTACCTTGTTGCTCAAGGAAACGTAAACGTATATCAATCATATTATGGAAGTAAATCTATAGTCCTTTTATGATAAGGAATCCGCCAAACCTATCTCTATAAATAGAGGGGTTTTAGGGCGAACAGATATGATCTCAACCAATACAACTTTCAAAGCAATCTCTTTGCATACAAGCCTCTCTGAAGCATCCTTCAGTAACCTAAGCCTCTCCGGAGCAAGCATCTCTCTCGATCAATACATCTTACAAGCAAACTCTTTGCATACAAGCCTCTCGGAGCAAACCCTAGCAACCAAAGTCTCTCAGGAGCAAACTCAGCGACTCACAGCGAAGCTAAGATCACGTCTTAGCAACACCAGTGCTTTCTCAAGCCTTCCCAATTGATTGCTCTGCTTACTCAGCTTTGAGCAAGTATCGATTATTGCGTTCGCAGGAGATCACGTTCGAAAGCCTAATTCAGTTTAGGCGTTGCACGTACGAACCGACAGAGTTAGTGCTCTCTCTGTCTACATTCGCTTGATCCAGAAGCAAGAAGTGGCACATATCGACTACAACAACGTACCCCGTGATACTGGCACGCGCGCACTTTACAAAAGAGATTGTTTGACTCTCCCCAGCGGTTTCCAGCGCAAACAATATCGTCAATATCGGAGACATTTTGAAAAATCAGGAGAAGATATGACTTTCTCCCCAAAAAATATATCGCTCGCTTAAAAAAAGAATATATCGGGATATCGGCAGATATTTAGAACCTTGCTCGCAGCTGAGATCGATGGATGGATAGATAGATGGGGCAATATATCAATTAATTAAGTGGACCCAAAGCGAAATGCAGAAAGGTACGGTCTCGGCATGGATATGTCCAAGTACCCAGGAAATTAGAAACCTCGCGCAATGACGCGCAATCAGAAACTTAATATGCCGATATATAATGCAGCATTGAATATTTAACATGTTTGTAAAGTTTTGTCGAATCAAAACCCTGGAAACTAACTACTAAATCAATAATATATGTAGGACCTGGTGTATATATATATATGCATCTCTAGTGGACTGCATGTGGACATGTGGACATGTGGTACCTAATTATGTACGTAATGATTACTCAAGTTGCAGACCGCAGGTAAGAAACTTATTAACGATCAGACCCCCCTGCAAATGCATCCCCACCCTCCCCCCTCCCTCTCTCCTTCCCCCGTGTACTGAAGAAGCACCCCGATCAGAGACTCTTAATTAACTTCTTCAGGAGAAACGTTAACAGTACCCCAACTACCAAAGGTACGTAGTTCTTCTTCTTTTTTTTGGCAAGGAAGGTACGTAGTTAAATTGAGCGATCGATGATTGTTTATTATGTCCCGATTTAATAACTAGAGTTGAGCTGGATGTCATATATATATTTCTATCTAGCTACCCACGTACCCTACTAGTTTAATTTGCCTCTTAACTTCAAGCAGCTGATACAATTCATTTTCACGTACGAGACGTCCTCGACCGAGCTAGTACGTTGGTTGTTTTTTGGCAAATAGTGCATTGGTTGTACATTATTAATTTACACCCCAAAAAGAAAACAAAATCATGTGCGTTTTCGATGGTTGGTGGTAGTCTTAATTTAGGGTCGATCATGAGTTATTTACTTATTCTAGAGTTTTGTTTGTTTAGATTTGTTTAGGCTTGGTTTTGTGGTCACATGTTTAATTAATTTTAGGAATGTGAGCGCTAGCTGTAATTGTTAGTACCATTTTTCTCTGCTTTGCAATTTTGCATAGTCTAAAAACTACATTCCATATGTTTTATATTGTTTTTATGAGTAGCGCTCTAAAACTAACATGTTAGCTTCATATTATGAAACTAACAACATTTTTAGCCTTTAGATTCATCTAATGACTCTAATTACACTATAATTAATATCTAAATTAATATACCATATCAAACTCAAAATTATAAATGTTGAAAAAAAATACACTAACATAATACCAAAACGCTAAATCCTACACCATAAACCCTAAACCCTAAACCCTAAACCCCAAACCCTAAACCCTAAACCCCAAACCCTAAACCCCAAACTTTTAAACCCTAAACCCCAAACCCCAAATCCCAAACCTTAAACCTAGGGTGTTGGGGTTTGAGGTTTAGGGTTTAGGGTTTAGGGTATAGGGGTTAGGGGTTAGGGTATAGGGGTTAGGGTTTAGGGTATAGGGGTTAGGATTTAGGGTATAGGGGTTAAGATTTAGGGTTTAGGGGTTTAGGGTATAGGGGTTAGGATTTAGGGTTTAGGGGTTTGGGTATAGGGGTTAGGGTTTAGGGGTTTGGGTGTAGGGGTTAGGGTTTAGGGGTTAGGGTATAGGGTTAGGGTTTAGGGTTTAGGGTTTAGGGTTTAGGGTTTTAGGGTTTAGGGTTTTAGGTTTTGGTATAATGTTTGTATTTTTCTTTTTTAACAATTTAAGGGATTTTGAATTAGATATAATTAATATTTTAAAGTAAATATTAATTCTGATATAATTTAAATCATTAGATGAATCTAATGGTTAAAAATATGGTTAGTTTCATATTATGAAGCTAACAAGTTAGTTTTAGAGCGCTACTATTGTTTTTATATCGATAACATATGTTTTAGGCTTTTTCTCACAAATAGTACTTGAATTTTACCTCAATTATATACATAGGGAAAGTTCTACAATACTGAGATGTATGTCATACCTCCACTTACAGATATAACAACAAAATGTATTGTCATTGTAGTAACGAGAGTCTTTTTTTGTGTAATCTTTGTTCTATTAGAGGTAATTACTTCATCTACGACCTTGTTACAAGTTTATGAACAATTTGTTGTCAAAGTTGTAATTTTGGTTCAATTATATGTAAACAGTGTAAAACGAATGTGGTAAATTTGTTGTCAATGTAGTAATTTTGGTTCAATTACATGTAATTTTTTGTTCAAAAAAATTGTAAATGGAGGTATGGCATACATCACCGTACCACAGCCTACCCCATATACATAGTACCTGAACTTCACTTTTGATCGCAACCAGTACCTGAACTCTTCAAATTCATCCTAAATGGTACCTGAACTTCAATTTTTGTCACAAGTAGTACTCGAAGTTTTCAATTTTTGTCACAAGTAATACCCAAAGTTTTCCATTTTAGCATTTTTTTTTTAACACGCGCATATAATATCACAAAAATCGGCCTTAGGTACCAAAAGAGATGAAATTAAAAACTTTAGGTACTACTTGTGACAAAAATTAAAGTTCAGGTACCAAGTATATAATTGAGAAATAATTCAAGTACTATATGTGATAAAAATCCTATGTTTTATATATATAGTTGCTTTTAACCAATCTTGTTTAGGGATCCTACCCGTGGGCATCGGTGTCAGTTTTGGTTCTTGGGTTTAGGCCACTTTGTTTTATCTAGCTTATATGTCTGTTTTGATACATGACGGGATTGCAACCTCTTTTTTTGTTTGAGAAGATGTCCGCAAAGGGTAATGGGACTTCTATGGCTTTTTATTAGTTTTCAAAGTTTGTAGGTATTCCTTTGTAATTTAGGTTTAATCCAAAAAAGTGGTTGTACTCCGGATACATGTATCCTAGTGGTGTACTCTAAGTGATGACTCTTTCTTACTTCCCATCAGGGACAGGTTACTATTGTACTACTTGCTGAACTTTAGTAAAGACAAACATCTTTTTGATTAAAAACAAAACAAATCTTGTTTTAGAACAAAATTATTCCCGGTGGTTTGAATAAAAGCCTGGACAAATTAGCAAATACATACAAGGGCTACATGACCTAATATATGAAAGGCCTTAATTAATTGAAGTTTCTGGTAGTGGTGGAACTACCACATGAAGTTGGACTAGTATATATAGACCTCTATTTTGCTCTTGCATCTTGACATTCCTAGTCTTTCTATGTTGTATCGTATCGCTCATTTGTAATTAGTATACGCCTTAACTGAAGGTAATAATAGCACATGAAGTTGACTGGCATAGGCCTTCAGCTCTTGCATCATTCATAGTCTTAATTTCTAGTTGTTTCCTATCGCTCATTGGTATTTAGTTATCACTCGAAATCGTGCTCGCACTTTGCAGCGGGTTTTGGAGCTAACACAATTTTATTTAAGGACTACGTTTAAAAACATAGAAAATATGGTTGACATGATCATTATATTAACAAAAGATGAAGTCTATTTTACAACAAAATATGAAGTAGATCATGTCTTAGTAACATCTCCACCAGTACAGATGTTGTGATACAGTGTTCAAAAAATAGATTGTCATATTGTAAATAGACCTGATATATCAAACTGAATGAAACATATAGCCCAAACTGGAGAAATCAATATAGGTGGACATGAAAAGTAATATATTCACATCAAATTGGAAAAATGGATTCTATTTTTCATATGTTCTTTCTTTCTAGAGCAAACATCAAAACTAAATTTTAATATTCTAAACCAAATTCCTTTTAATTGCCTTTACCATTTTGGTAGTGATAGAATTCTTTTCTTGCAACTTGTACCAAGCTTCAAGCTTCAGCTGATTCAGTACTCCTACTACTAAGCCAGTTTGTTGGTTAATTATTTTACAACTACTTTCCTACTGGTATTATAGTAAGGATTTATATAAATTTTAAAACAAAATATCAATGTCACACTACTTACATACAATTGAGATGAAGTAAAAAACTGAAAAAGACTTCCCTTTCTATAACATACATCTATTGGCAAATAAAAACAAAGTGATAAGGAAGGAAGAAACTTGAAGCAGAAACTAAAAGTAAAACCAAAATAAGTATAAAAATAGTTGAAATTAACAATAATGCAATGAATAAAGTATTACAATTCTTGAAATTTTAAGATATCAATAAAAGGTTGAAACAGAAAGAAGTAACAAAGTTTCAAGTTAGAGTATCTTCTGAAGCTCAAGAAGAGCTCGTTTTTTCTAATTGTCTTTTTCAAATAGCAAAGCTAAGCACACTGCAAAAATTTACTACATATTGTTTAGGAAAATTAGATAGAGAAAGAAAAAGCCAAAGAACCAAATATCTACTCACTAAATTAGGAATAATAATAAGAATTAAACGGAGTTGATTATATGATCGATTCGAGTACTACTTAATTTATAGCAAAAAATTGAGTGATTTAGAATATTAGTATGTAATTTATAGTTCATTATTTTTATTTTTCTGAAAATAATTTTTTCTATTTTATTTTTAATCAAACAAATTCATTTTTTTTCTTATAAACATTAATTTTTCTATTATATTAATTTAGAATAATAATAATAATTAATGGCAGAACTGTAATTTCATGAAGAAATGAGAAAAAAACTATAATTTTCAGGGGTAATGGCAGAACTGTAATTCCATGAAGAAATGAGGGCAAAACTGTCCTTTTACTGTCATATGAACAGTGAAATGAACAGTGTAGGCCAATTAGTATATATAAATGTTTGGTTGTTGAACTGGTGTACGTACTTCTGATAACTTTTCTTGACATTGATTGTGAAGCCATAGCGTTTGTTAATGTAGACTGTGTTATACTATGTTTCTCACTCTCAATGCTACAGTTCTGATTGTATGCTGTTTGCAGTTATGTGGTGGTAAAATTTCTGAGGGGTATTTGTTGGCGTGTTCCTTTAGGGTAAAAACCTGATTTGGTACCTAAATTATTGCAAAATGTACTTTTTTGTACATATAATTTTTTTTTTTACCCAAAATGGTACCTGAATTATTGCACCGTTACCTAAAATGGTACCTCTGTTAACTTGGTTGTTAAGTTCGCCTACGTGGCGCATATTTTATGAGAAATGTTTCCTAATTGGACTAGGGTAAAAACCTAATTTGGTACCTGAACTATTACGAAAGGTACTTTTTGGTACCTACAAATTTTTTTTTACCCAAAATGGTACCTGAACTATTATGTCATTACCCAAAATGGTATCTAATTTGACCATACTTAACGACCAAGTTAGCGGAGGTATCATTTTGAGTAATGGCGCAATAGTTCAGGTACTATTTTTAGTAAAAAAAATTTGTATATACCAAAAAACACATTTCGCAATAGATCAGGTACTAAATTGGGTTTTTACCCATTCCTTTATGTCTTCAACAGCAGTGGTAAACTAACGTAAACCTGCTTCATGCCATGTCTATGTCCACATAGATTTGCACCCACATTCACACTCTTCTTTATTTATTTTAGTGGATTCATATTATTCTCATGCTAAGTTCTTTTTTTTGGCTTCAGGTGTTAAAGTTTTGGATTAATTACAAAAAAATTCTCCGAATTATAGACTCATTTTCACTTTCATGCCCAACAATTAAATTTTTACATTTTCATACCTCACGGCTCACGTTTATTTTCTTTAGCAATATCATACATCGGGTGTTAACACCGTTAAATGTCTCCGTTATCTCATGAGGTGGCAAGTATGGGGCCCATTTGTGTCAATTTTTTATTCAACCAAAGGGCTTTTGCGTCCATTCAAGTACTGAAAATCAATGTTATATATTCATTTGATATGCGTGGTATTTTATTTGTTACAAATTAAATACCTTCCACGGTATCTTACCTTGATGTTGAAAATCTCCTGAGGCACAAAAGGGATTGAATTTGCTCACCAGCTTTGCTCACCACCACCTTGTAAGAGATCGACACGTGTTTTTTTGGTAACCATAGTTAAACAAATAAATTACAAATTAAATAAAATGTTTCAGGATATCATTATTTTGTGCCTTGTCAAACTAGAACTTTAGAATAGGTTTATCTTTCTAGGATATGGATTGTATTTAGAATAGATTTCCTACATCAATACAAATTGTATTGACATCTCACAAGGTGGTGGTATCACCAGCAAAGCAAGCTGGTGAGCGAATTCAATTCCGGCACAAAATGAACGTTGTTGTTTCATCTCCCGTTAAGCTTTTCCATATAGAAAGGGTTGGACCTCTTTTTTCGTTCTGTGAATATTCTATTTCACCATATTCGTAAAGTGGATGGTAACTATATTCTTGGAGAGTTGGGATATTTGCAAAGTTTCCTCCTATAAAATGACGAAATTGGTGACCATGAGTTTATGACATCTTATTTGTTCATCTAACCAGGATCGTGATCGATGTTGATTACATTTTTGGCTGTTCTTTCTATACCATCTCGTACTTGTGTTCCCTGGTTACTTAAACTGATGATAAGTTTATCTTCACAGGTACCGTTTTCTTTTCTTTGTTCTAGAAGCTTGCTGGATGTCTGCAAGCTACATTGTTTAGTTTGCTTATGACTCTAATTGTAATTTTATATTTGCAGACCAATGAACTCTACCAATTGGCATCAGTTGCATTCTGCTTGGTTGTAGCCTGGGTATATTTCCCCTCCTGATATATTAATCTGGCTTTATTCCTCCACTTGGGCAAGATTCTAATTTATCCTCTATAATTTATGAAAAATAATCATATGCTAGTCCTAAATGTTTTTAAAATTTCAGTGTAGTGACAAGCTGGGACCAAGTCTAGAACTGGGTTCCTTCGCCGCAGGAGTTGTGATATCAACAACTGATCTTGCTCAACATACACTAGAACAAGTAAGGCTCTGTACTCTATGCTATATTCATGCAGATGATTAGAGAAATTTTGATGGTTTTTACTTAATTCTATTGGTGAGATTTGTAAACCAAGCAAGCTGTTATTAAATTCACATTAGAATGTCCCAAAAAAAAAATTAGAACAATATTAATCCCCGTCTCTAGCTTCCATTTGCTTTCATGATATATGAGATAAATATAAGTTATTCTAGCATCGGATGCGGGAACGAATTTGCTCACCAGCTTTGTTTGCTGGTGATACCACCACTCTATATAATGTTGACACGTGTTGCTGATTCTAACTATGGTTAATCATATAAAGCAATTAAACAATTTTCAGAAAATCTCTCTCTCTCCTTCGTCTTCTTCACCTAAACAATAACTAGCCTTTGCCTCTCTCTCTCTCCCCTTCAAACCTTCCTCTTCCCTGACTGAAACAGATCAGACCCAAAACCCCATACGTGCCTCCCATAATTTTTCTTCACCATCATCCTAAACCAACCTTCTGCAATACCGGCATCGAGCACTTCTTCCGTCTCCGTCGCCCACTTCTTTGATTTCAAGTTCCATCGTCACCCTTTTTTTTTTTAAGGTTGGGTTTGTCTGCATCTCGATTTGAATCTTTTTTCAGATTGAGTTTGCACATTGGTTTGACTTTATTTAGGAATCAAAGAACTCAATCTCAACCATATTGGCAAACCCAATTCTCATAGCCACCGGAGAATCCAAAAGGAAAAAAGAAAAATCAAAGAATCAAAGAGAAATTTGATGATCATAGCATCAGAAAATAAATACGATCAATTACAGGTGGATGGGTGTTGTATTGGCCGACTTTCTCATCAATCTTTTTTGTTTTGGTAGACTCTCGGTAGACTCTCATCAATCTTTTGATCTCTTGCAATTTAATATATGGGGCAATTGCAAATTAGGATTAGAAATTGTACTCGTACTAATGTTTCAGCCAATTTGAGTTTTCTGGGTTTGACAACTTGTTTTCTGGATTTTGGAGTTCTGATGATAAAAATAGACTCGTTTAGGAGAGAGGGAGAGACAGACAGAGAGAGAGGAAGGCAATGCTGGTTACTGTTTAGGTGAAGAAAACGAAGGGGTGAGAGAGAGAGATTTTCTGAAAATTGTTTAATTGTTTTATATGATTAACCATAGTTAGAATCAGTAACACGTGTCAACATTATATAGAGTGGTGGTATCACCATCAAACAAAGCTGGTGAGCAAATTTGTTCCCATCGGATGCTATACAAGCTGCAGTATCACAAACATTACATCAATTACTTTTCTCGTTTTTCTATACATGATAGATTTTTTCCTCGTAATGTTGAAACTTCCCATAGCAAAATTTTAGAAGTACTCAAGCTTGTCGATTTTGAAGATTGAACCCATTCGCAACCTTTTTGCTGCCCTTTTCCTTGCCAGCATTGGGATGCTGATCCATGTTCAGTTTCTCTGGAATCATGTTGATATATTACTAGCGTCTGTTATCTTAGTTATCATCATAAAAACAATTATAAGGAGTTACTATTTTCTCTACTTCTCATACAAAGCTATTCTGGAGTAATTTCTGTTTTAACATTACCGGCCTATTCAACATGCAGTTCAAATCAATCCTCAGTAATGGAAGAACAGGAAAGAGACTACCTAACTGCCGAAAGAAGTAACACATGCATGATGCTTTACCTATAATATCAATTCTTTCCCACTGTGACTTATTCTTTGGAGTTGTATCATAGTTTTCTGTCTTGTAATTTGAACTGACATTTGTAATTCATATTGTCTGTTTTACCAGGAAAGTGTAGAATTTTCATACATCAAGTAATGCCTGTATTATAGATTTATAGCTCCTCCTCCTTGCTTTTTTCTTTCTCATATGCTCAAATTGTAAAGGTTCAGCACTATATTAAATGGGTCTTCTTCTCTTCTTGTCTACATGGAACTTTTTCATCCCATTCATAGCAAAGGACAAAACCTATTGCCATGGGAGAGATTTAGGATAGAGTTTACTACTATCTGACACTCTACATTAGTGGTCACAGGGAGGGACGAAACCGAAGCACAGTGCTAACAGTCACTTGTAAAGCAGTAACAGAATCTTTCTTCTCCCATTTTTTTTTTCTGTTTATGTTTATAATTGTGTAATGGCCGGTATGTGTGACGAACAATAGGTGACTGTATTTTTTCACTGTCAACTATAATTTATTAGCTCCGAATAACAAAAATAAGTCTGTTTTCATATTTCGTTTGCATTATGTTTCTATTCTACCCCCATAATATAGCACAATATATTTATATTTATTTTTCTTTCTTTTTATAGGAATAGCAAGTTCATATTCTGTTTCCATACGATGAAACTGTCACAGCAAACTCCACAGGGTTTAGGATAGAGTAACGTGCAGTTTACAGAAAGAGGTTGTTTCATAATTCATAAAAGGTATCCCTTTTATCAGAACACTTAAAGAATCACATTGATTGTCCAAAAGAAAAAAGAAAAAAGAAAAAAGAAATCGCATTTACAATCAAAAAATGACTGTTGAACGTCTACCTTGAAGCCTGAGTCCCACAGAGACACGTACAGACCCTACCCATATGAACCAATTAAAACGAACATTAATTAAGAATATTTTTAACAAAACGAAGAGAAAAGCTAACCGGCCTCCTCCCCTTGTGATGGTGGCTAGAGTTTTTTGTTTTCATTTGTTTTAAGGGAGGGAGAGGGAGAGTTTTGGGCTACATCAGAAATAATAATACCTTATTAATTAAGAAATCAGAAATAGAAATACCTTATTAATTAAGAAAGCAGTAAGACAAGTGCTTATCAAGTAACGCTATAGAGGCCTCTGGTTTAATCTTAAGCTAGCTAGGGCATGGTTTAGTCCGTTGATCATCGATCTAACCCCGAAGGCATTAAGCTAGCTTGAAGCTAGCGAGCTTAAGTTCTAGATCAGGTTCTCCTCCTTCTGCTGCTGCACTTTGAAATGATGAGTTCTTTGAATTAACATCAAACCGAAGAGGCTTTGAATGATGATCGGCCGGCCAGCACTCATATGGATTGTTAACAGATGCTTCAACATTAGGATAATAAGTGTTAATATCAATCAGTTCACGAGCTGAGACTGGTTGATCTTTACCCACCTGCATGCATATTATGCAAGTATTAATTAATTAAGTACATTGTTACGTATATGCGTAATCAAATACGTACGAGGAATTAATCAGAAAATAATTAGTTGGACAAGGAAATCCATGATATATATATATATAGGTGTACGTGTGTTACCTCGAAAAGGCCGGGACGCCGGCATCTTTTTCTGTTGGGATCGAGGTTGTCGATGGTGGCGGTCACGGCGGTGGTATTTTGAAGTCTGAGAAAATACTTTTGGGCATGACTGGCGATCTGAGCTGGGGATCTTGTGGTGACATAGTTTTTAGAGATACCCTTCCAGTCACCCTTACCCAGCTTTTCAATCCCTTCTATAAACCTCCGGTGCTCCTCCTCACTCCATGCCACTCCTACAACCCCAAATCAACAACATATTAATTAATCACAAATAAAATTACTTTTAAAAAGTAGTTAAAACTACTTATTAATCTTTCGTTTTAAGATATAACTTGTTGAATAAATTAAGATTATAATGGACATAGTCACATAGGTCTTAAATCCGCTGTTCAAACTTAAGAAATAAACAAAAGCGCATTCCTGATCACAAAACTAACTCATATGTGCTTTGTATGAACCAATCGATCAGATGGCATAATATACGTATCAAATAATTTGATCAAGCAACAAATATATATATGTTACTCACCCTTGTTAAAATTTGTTTCTTGGAGGAGGCCGCCTTGATACCTATATCCATTAATTCCTATATTAGCTTCATATCCCGATAAGCAGCTGGTATGGCGTAGAGAAGTCGAAGATGACAAGAAGTCCATGCTCCAACGTTCTTGTCTGTTTATCATGTTGCTTGAAATTTGAGAAAATGAGGATGATGAAGAAGAAGAAAGGTCATGATGATCAAGCTGAACCCCGAAGAGCCTAAAACTATTACCACCCCTCTCTTTCATCTTGAGCAGCTGCGTCCAGTAGTACTGCGTGGTGGTGCTGCTGCAAGTCCTTGAATTGTGACCCATTTTCCCGCATTTGGAGCATGTCCTGGCCATCATCCATCTACCTCTAGCTCTGCTCGATCTAATAATCTCTCTCACTCATCACTCACCACTCACACATACTATAAAATGATGTTCCCAAGTTGCTTAATGACTAAAAATGGACGATCCAAAGAGATCGACATGCAGTGACAAAAAAAAAAAGCTAGGCTTATTTAAGTAGTGTTATAAATATTTGACGAAGAGTTTTTATGATAATTTTCCTTGGGAGTACTCCCACCTTTGTACTGGATCCATTAGATTGATCCAGTAGCAGAGAGTTTTTGTGGTCCATATATGTAAAATTCATGCATACAACCCTAAAAGAATTAATTGATATCCATTGTGAAATTGGTGGACCGCACTGTTTTTCGATTTTCGATCTCAACGAATATGTGATGCAATTATAGATAGGTTTCAAAATCAACTAATTTTTTTCACACTTTCTTTTGCCTCCCTTGTCTTCTTTTTGCATTATATTATTTGAAAAAATTAGGATAAACTCCTTGTTATATTTAAATTTTTAATTAAAATTCAAGTTAATTTTTTTTCATGGTTTTAATCATTTGACTAGTTGTCAACTAATTAGTTATTTTCTTGGTGGGATTCAGATCATGGCTCTTTTTGGAGTTGGTAATTATCTTGGATTTGACTGGTGGATTTCAAGCGGCGTATGAATAAGGAGGTACTCCTATTTGTTAGCTGGGATGTGACATTTTGTTTGTACCACAAATGCGTGTAGGCAGGCAGAGTGTTAGTATGATTTTTCCCCAGAGGACACGGAGTTTTTCCTTGTTTGTATAGTTCGCTTATAACCGCGAGCTCAATTTGTCTTGTAATGAGTGATATTTGCCTAGGTAGGAAGTCGGCCAAGAGACTAATCTGGCTTCTCTAGTTAGGTGTATGTATAACTCTAGCCTTTGGCTTTGATTCATAATGAATTAATCTTCTTATCAAAAAAAAAAAACTAATTAGTTATTTTCCATTTTCGGGACTGATGAGTCAGCTCTGCATATTTTAACTTACTTGAAATGCCCTTAACCTAATTTGAGATGTTTAAAACTATTGACTTTTGGTATTTATTATAAAATTATCTTATATATCGCTAAATTTTAGTTTTGTTTAATTGATTGTCTGACGTTAAGTATTGTATTTTAATCATAATTTTCAAATTTCTCATTCACCTTTTAGAGAGAAGATAGAATTATGATTCATTCAAAAGTGAATAATTTTCAGAAAAAAAAAATTAACTTATCCTAGCCTTGCTTGGTGTGGTTGATGCATTATTCTTACAATTAGTGTTGCTTCAAGATTTTCAAGGTATTTTAATTTTTTTTTGTGTCGATTGACGAATTTTGAGTTTTGAGGTATTTTTTTCATTCTTGTTCTTATCAATGGTATTGTTAATTATCGGGGTTGTTTTCTTGCTCGATTGTGTAGATGTTTTTCATATCATGTTTTGTAATTCTCATTACTTCCATAGTCCCCTATATCGTTTTACGTTACTAATTTACCTACTTTTTAAAATGATTAATTTACCTAATTTTGTTACGGCAATTAATTTACCTGCTCTTTTATTTGTTTAATTTAATTACCTACTTAGTAATTATAGGCATGTATTTACCTACTTAGTCAAATTACCTACACTAATTTACGTACCTATACTTGCAATTATAGCTAGGTTTCAAAATCAACTATTTTTTTTTGTCACACTTTCTTTTGGCTCCCTTGTCTTCTTTCTGCATTATATTATTTATTCTTTTTCCCTGATATTTCTGAACTTGCATATATATATATGATTCCGCCGTTCATCAAATTATTAACTATAATGCCTAATGATAATTAATCGGACAAGGGACAACACAATCATGATATATATATATATAAGAGCAATTTGCATGCATATTAATTTAGGAGAAATGAAGGAAAGAATTACTCGCAGCTAGCTGAGATCGACAGGTAGATGGGACAATTAAATATACATATATATGTCAATAAAGTTAATGGTTGCATATTAATTAAGTGGACCGAGAAAGAAATGCAGAACGGTACGGTCTTGGCATGCATATGTCGACGTACCCAGGGAATTAAAGACTGCGGGCATGCTGCAGAAACTTAATATGAAGGTGTACGTACGCGGGCCGGCCGGATATTATTAATACGTTTGTAAAGTTGAGTCAAATCAAAACCCAGGAAAGTGGAAACGACGTTGGTAGAGATCGAATGAATAATGTATACCTAATTACTGAAGTTGCAGACTGCTGGCTGGTAAGAAACTTATTCAGACTCTTTACTTCTTCATGAAAAAAGTTAGTAGTACCCAACTACACCAAGGTACATGCACAATAAATAGTAGTTAAATTGAGCCATCCAGGGGCGGAACTAGGATTTGGAGTTTGGGGGGGCCAAGATTTTTTTTTTTGCTCAAAAACGGAAGACTTAAAATTTAATAATTTACAATTACAATACTTCCAAAATAATGATTAGAAGCATAATCAATTAGGTAATTTTTTTACTACTTTATCAATATAATTTTAATTTTGGCTGGTATATTTGCATATAAATATGTTAGTTCATCAAGTTTCTTTTTTTTCATGCATGCATTTATTTATTGAGGGGGGGCCAATCTAGTCAATTGCATCAATTTTCCTTCTAGTTCTCTGGTCAATTAACATATATGATTGGTTTGGAAAAATGTTAGGGGGGGTCCGGGCCCCCTTAGGCCTTGTGCTAGTTCCGCCTCTGGAGCCATCGATAAAATTGATCTTCCTTTGCTGGATGTCATATCTTTCTATCTACCTACCCTAGGGCATCTACATCTACTAGTTTAATTTGCCTCCCATCAGCGCGCAGCCAGATACAAATTATTTTATAGTTGGGCGTCGGAATAAAAGTATAAAAATTAACTACATTCCATATGTTTTGTAGTTGCTTTTAACAAATCTTTTTTAGGGATCCTACCGATCTTGGTTTTGGTTCTTCGGTTTGGACCACTTTGTTTTATCTTGTTTACTTTTACCTGTCTATTTTGATGGATCAAGTGACTGCGGTCTTTTTTTTTTTTGATTGAGAATATATCAGCAAAGAATACCGAGACTTTGTATGACTTTTTATTAATTTTTCAGGGTTTGTAGATATTTCTTTATAATTTGGGCTTAATCCAAAAAGGTGAGTTTCTAGGGTTTCTGAGAATTAGAGAGAGAATGAATAAGAGAGAGAGAAGCTTTGCTT